>OX465598.1:357551323-358801323 GCA_950022295.1 Bromus sterilis | reverse complement strand
GTTGGTTACCCCAAGTGGAAGGTTGAGATGTAGTGCAGCAGCAGTTTTCCGTCGGTGAAGATACCAAGGTTTGTCTCCAGCAGGACTCCAGAGATGATAAGTAGGTGTCAGCGGCGCAACTGACGCGGACCTGCACACAGACACAGATAACTTTGTTCCCAACGAAGTTCAGAGAGGTTGTCAATCTCTCCGGTCTTGTTGTTCACAAGGATAAAATGCAAGGGATAATGATAGCAAGTAAAAGCAGTAAAGTAAATATAGCGTGGAAACAATAATGAGGATATGGACCGGGATACGTGATGTTCGCTAGTGATGTCTCTCTCCCAAAAGACGATAAAATTGCTATGCGAGGTAAACAAATTACAGAAAGGCAATTGACAGGATTATGAACGCACCGCAATGCGAACTATGCTACAAAAGAAAGGACGAGGTTCAAAAGCACAGGCAGTACACCAAGATAAGTAGACCGAAATCCATCTGCATCTACTACTAATCATCCACCTTGAGATATCTATCCAGAACATCTCGCTGGTATTAAGTTGCGAGCCCCAGCCAAAGTGTAAACCCAAAGCAACAGACAACTGCATTAAAAAGAACTCTGCGTAAAGTAAACAATCCTTGTGACCGCGGTCACAAGCACCGTTTTCCCCCCTTGTGGCATCAGCACATCCCCTAGACTCATGTTTCTGTCACTCAAGCATGTCATCGGGGGGCATGAACCCACAATCTAGCACAACGTTCCCTCTTGAAGTCACTACCTACTACTTGGCCAAAGCAATAAACAGCAACGGAGAACATGCAAGAATTACTTAGGAACAAAAATATAAGAGATAAAAACCAAATATATTACTCTATCACAATCTGAACATAATCTCATAATCCATCAGATCCTATCAAACTCAACATAGCAATAGCAGAAATATTACAAAGGTGCCTCGATCATGTAGGGCAGCTCACGAGGTCTAAACAATGAAGATCAAAGAGGGGAGGAGAACATCACATAGCTACTGATCACGGACCCATGGTCCAAGGAAACCTACTCACGAGACATCCGGGGAGCATCCATGGTGGAGAGGAGACTCCCGGAGGTCAATCCTCCCTTCGGCAGGGTGCCGGGAAGAGGTCTTCTGGTGCTCCCGATCTTCGGAAGCGCGACGGCGGCGGAACAGAGGCGAGTTCGCGGAATAGGGTTCTTCTTCTGGAGTTTTCCCGTGACGGAGAATAAATAGGCGAAGGGGGGCAGGGCAGCCAGAGGTGGACCAGGGGCCCCAGGCGCCCCCTTGGCGCGGCCAGGGGTGGGGCCGCGCCGGGTGGCCGCCTGGGCCCCCCTGGCTCCCCTATGGGCCCTCCCGGGTTCTTCGCGAAGCTTCCTCCACGCTGATTTTTTATCTGAATTTTCCCGAATTTTTTTGGCACTTTTTATATGGGGGAAAACTGAAATAGAAAAACAGCAGAAAACAGGAACTGGCACTGGGTACACTGAGTTAATAGGTTAGTCCAAATATGATAAAAAAAATGTATGAAAGTGTATCTAGAACATAGCAATATCATACAAAACATGCATGGAGCAAGTAGAAATTATAGATACGTTTTGGACGTATCAGTGCAGCAGCAGTTTTCCGTCGGTGAAGATACCAAGGTTTGTCTCCAGCAGGACTCCAGAGATGATAAGTAGGTGTCAGCGGCGCAACTGACGCGGACCTGCACACAGACACAGATAACTTTGTTCCCAACGAAGTTCAGAGAGGTTGTCAATCTCTCCGGTCTTGTTGTTCACAAGGATAAAATGCAAGGGATAATGATAGCAAGTAAAAGCAATAAAGTAAATATAGCGTGGAAACAATAATGAGGATATGGACCGGGATACGTGATGTTCGCTAGTGATGTCTCTCTCCAAAAGACGATAAAATTGCTATGCGAGGTAAAGAAATTACAGAAAGGCAATTGACAGGATTATGAACGCACATCAATGCTAACTATGCTACAAAAGAAAGGACGAGGTTCAAAAGCACAGGCAGTACGCCAACATAAGTAGACCGAAATCCATCTGCATCTACTACTAATCATCCACCTTGAGATATCTATCCATACAATCTCGCTGGTATTAAGTTGTGAGCCCCACCCAAAGTGTAAACCCAAAGCAACAGACAACTGCATTAAAAAGAACTCTGCGTAAAGTAAACAATCCTTGTGACCGCGGTCACAAGCACCGTTGTTTTCCCTCTTGTGGCAACAACACATCCCCTAGACTCATGTTTCTGTCACTCAAGCGTGTCATCGGGGGGCATGAACCCACAATCTAGCACAACGTTCCCTCTTGAAGTCACTACCTACTACTTGGCCAAAGAAATAAACAACAACGGAGAACATGCAAGAATTACTTAGGAACAAAATATAAGAGATAAAACCAAATATATTACTTTATCACAATCTGAACATAATCTCATAATCCATCAGATCCTATCAAACTCAACATAGCAATAGCAGAAATATTACAAAGGTGCCTCGATCATGTAGGTCAGCTCACGAGGTCTAAACAATGAAGATCAAAGAGGGGAGGAGAACATCACATAGCTACTGATCACGGACCCATGGTCCAAGGAAAAATACTCACGAGACACCCGGGGAGCATCCATGGTGGAGAGGAGACTCCCGGAGGTCAATCCTCCCTCCGGCAGGGTGCCGGGAAGAAGTCTTCTGGTGCTCCCGATCTTCGGAAGCGCGGCGGCGGCGGAACAGAGGCGAGTTCGCGGAATAGGGTTACTCTTCTGGAGTTTTCCCGTGACGGAGAATAAATAGGCGAAGGGGGGCAGCCAGAGGTGGACCAGGGGCCCCAGGCGCGGCCAGGGGTGGGGCCGCGCCGGGTGGCCGCCTGGGCCCCCTGGCTCCCCTCTGGCCCCTCCCGGGCTCTTCGCGAAGCTTCCTCCATGCCAAGGTTTTAAATAGCGAATAGCGGGGTTGTAGCGGATTGTGGTCGATAATGCAGATTGCGGATTGCGGGCGCTATGTCCGCATAGCGGATTTAAAAAAACTATACAAATTTTCAGAGTTTTGACAATAAATTTGCAGAAAAATTAATAATTAATGTGTCCAAGTATGTGAGCGATAATCTCTAATATGTAATATCAATATGTAAGCATATAATATAACTAAACATCACAAATTTAAAAATCACAGTAATAGAATAGCAAGCCATATCAAGACATCACAATTCACAAAATCATAGTGTGTGCAGTGTGAATGTGCGATTGCTTGAAGATACAACCTTACCAATACCATACTATCAAACTCACAACGCGGAAGCAAACCAATAAGTTTCAGGTGGAATGATAGATGCAAATACAAGATAAAAATAAAACAATGTGAATCCAATGCAAAGACAACATCACGAGTTGTTCTAGTCTTCTTTCTCCACTTCCATCATATCATTATCATCCAGATCTAGCTCCACTATATCTTCATCTTCCTCATCTGCCTCCTCTTCTTCACACTCCTCTTCTTCTATTTCTTCCTCCTGGTCCATCTCATCCTCCACTTCATCAACATGAATAGCAGTACCAGTACAACCTCTTTTTGTTGCACTTGTTGAAGCTTTAGATGACTGCTTCCTCTTCAAATTGGTGGAAGTATTGACTTCATCTTCAGAATCAGAAAGTTCATCATCTTGTAGTAGATCTTCATCCAAAATCCACTCATTTGCTGGCTCATCTTCAATGTACTTGGCGACCAATGGATCCCTTTCCCTCTCAGAATATTTATTGTCCACCCTCTTGTTGAACATCACGTTTAGCTTCTCTTCACTTAGTCTGGTCCTCTTCTTAGAATGAACCTATAACATAAATACAATTGTGTCTTTGAGTCTCTCATATGCAGACTAGTTTCAAATCTATAATAAATTCAATTAGAAAAGGCTAAATAAATACCCTCTCAAATGCAGACCAGTTTCTTTCACATGCCGAAGAACTACAAGTTAAGCTTAAGATTCTAACGGCTATCTTCTTCAAATCTTTTCCTGAAGATCCATGTACAGTCCGCCATCTTGCTGCAAGTGTAAGAAATGAAGCAAGTTAATAAATTTAACAAGTTGCAGGTTGCATAATTAATAAACAATTTTGTAGCAAGTTAAGATGTCTTCTTACCAGGGCTGATACTTGCTATTTTGCGTTGCCTAATAGCCATATCAGTCCCAAATGTCCCCGTGGCTTCAGTGTAATAACCAAGCTGGGAAACTATGTTGTCTTGCGCATCATGGTCATTTTTCTACATAATAGAAGCACAGTCTATGACTGCTTCCATGAAATCCTCTTCGGCCATTTCAGTTATTCTATCATAGTAGAAGAAAGGATTCAAGAAATAACCAGCTTTGTGCAATGAAGTCTTCATCTTGCTATCCCACCTTTTATCTACGATCTTCCAAATTGGTTCATATTTTTTCTCACTATGATTAAGACGTGTTGCTATCTCATTCTTTGCTTGCAACAAATCACCATATAAGAAGCCCACGGCTGGAGTATCTCCATCAACCCTCTTAAGCACATTTGCAAGTGGCTCAAAATAATTTACTAGCAAATTAATCTTGGCCCAGAATCTATTATCCATGATCAGCTTGTACACTTTTTTGCCTACCGTTTTCTTGGCGTAACTACTGCTAGACCAATCAGTTGATGCAAACATTAGCTTCAACTGCTTTCTTTTTCCATACAAACTTTTCAAGTTTAAATAATGACTTAAAAATCTAGTGGCACCGGCTCTAACTAAATCACCTTTAGCATACTTGCGAAAAATAGCAAGCAGCCTAGTGTGTGCATAAAAGAAATTGGTAATGATCTTACCATTAGTGATTGCTGAACTAACAATGGATATATTTCCAATATCCTGCATCATTAGATTGATAGTGTGAGCAGCACACGAAGTCCAAAATATGTGAGGGTGCTTATGTTTTAAGTAACTTGGCAGCAGACATATTGTTGGATGCATTGTCCATGACCACCTGCACAACCTTGTCAGCGCCAATTTCAGAAATGCAAGTCATCACCAAGCTAAAGATGTACTTAGCATCATGAACCTCTATGGACGACTCAATAGCACGAAGGAAACAAACGCCTCTAGCAGAATGAGCAACAAGATTCATCAAGCATGATCCCAAGCTGGATCTTTCTTGGTTTTTGCTGTAGACATCTTCCCACTCGGTAGTACTGTGAAAAAAAGTTTTAACAAATTAAATCAAAAGCAAGCTCCATTACTAATTTACAACAAGTGAACAAGCAAAATAAAAATCTACTAACAGCCATAAAGGATACTGTGCTCACAAATTTCTCACAAATGTAGCGCAGCTACTACAACCATTGCTCAAAAATCACAAATCACAAATCACAAATCTCTAATTCAGTAATCACTACGTGCTACTACTATTGTGCTAGGCTGATAGCTCATGTAACACTAGCAAGAACAAAGGACGTGTATTTGAAACTCTAAAAAAAATCAGAACAAAGGACGTGAGCCGTGGAGGAGTCTGGAGAGATTGATGACCTGCTTGCTGCTGTTAAAGTGCTGGGCGTCTGCTGGTGCTGCAGGCCGGGAGCCGTGGAGGGAGCTGGGCGTCTGCTGGTGCTGCAGGCCGGGAGCGCTGGAGGCCTTGCCTCAAGGAGACCAGGTCGAGCCGTCCCGTCGCCCGTCAAGGGGGGCAGGGGAGGGGACACGGTCGCACGGGGATGCCAGAGTAAAGAGATGAGGTTAAGCGAGGCGGGGGCTGCCGGAGTAGAGACGGCGGCGCTGGATTCCACCCCGTCGGGCCTCGCGCTTCATCCGCGCTGCCGCTGCAAGGTGAAGAAGGCGCTCCGACAGCGGATCCAATAGCCTCCGCCTTTGAGACCTGGGATTGGGAGACAAGGGGCGACCAGGTGAGGGACTGAGGGCCGGCCGGCAGGGAGGAGCGTTGTCGGGCTTACCACGTCTCCGCCAGGCGTCAGCTTGGTCGCCGATGAGGGCGTCGGCCGCGCCGCCACTGAGAGAAGTGAGGAATGCGGTGGGGAACAAGGAGAGGTTAGGTTAATTTGGGACTAGGCTTTTATACATACCACACTGTCCGCTATGGCCGCAACAGCCGCTATCATTATAATCCGATTTTGCGGTCTGACAAGCGCTATAGCGCCCGATACATGACAAACACGCTATATTAGAACGCCATTTAGAAATGATAGCGGTTGGGCATCGCTGCCGCAATAGCGCCGCTATTGCGGACATAGCGGGCGCTATTTAAAATCTTGCTCCACGTTGATTTTTTATTTGAATTTTCCCGAATTTTTTTGGCACTTTTTATATGGGAAAAACTGAAATAGAAAAACAGCAGAAAACAGAACTGGCACTGGGGTGCACTGAGTTAATAGGTTAGTTCAAATATAATAAAAAATGTATGAAAGTGTATCTAGAACATAGCAATATCACACAAAACATTCATGGAGCAAGCAGAAATTATAGATACGTTTTGGACGTATCACCCTCCTGCTAAGATTATCCAATTGAGAAGTAATATTATGAATTTTAAGCAATTGGATAATGAACACGTTGCCCAAGCTTGGGAACGAATGAAATCTCTTATTAAGAAATGCCCTACACATGGTTTGACTACCTGGATGGTTATCCAGACTTTTTATGCAGGCTTGAACTTTACCTCGCGGAACCTGTTAGATTCGGCCGCGGTAGGAACCTTTATGTCAACTACACTTGGTGCTACCACGAAGCTTCTCGATGAAATGATGACCAATTATTCCCAATGGCACACCGAACGCGCTCCAACAGGTAGGAAGGTAAATTTTGTCGAGGAAATTACCTCCCTCAATGAAAAAGTTGACTTAATTATGTCTCTACTTACCAAGCAACCCTCTATTGATCCTCATGATGTTCCTTTAAATTCTTTGGTTGCTCAAGAACAAGTAGATGTGAACTTTATTGCTAGAAACAACTTCAACAACAATGCTTATAGGGGAAATTTTGCTAGCAATCCTAGACCGTTTCCATCCAACCATGGGAACAACAACACTTACCCTAGCAACAAGAACCCCTCCTTTGAATTAGAAAGCATGCTTAGAGACTTTATCACTACCCAAAAAGCCTTCAACAAAAATGTAGAAGAGAAATTAACTAAAATAGTTAATCTCTCTTTGAAGGTAGAAAGCTTAGCCCTTGATATTGAGATGCTTAAAATTAGAACCTCTCCCCTTGAAGAGAATAAGGCCACTCCTATTAATGCTATCCAGTTACAAATCAATGAAAATATTAGGATGATGGCTAAACTTAAAGAAAGATGGGCTAGAGAAAAAGAGGAAGAGGATAGATTAAGAGCCTTCCTACACACCACACAGTTGCCACTATCCAAATTGTTGAGGACACCCAAACTATTAGCACCCAATGCACTCCTAGTCCCGTTGGACCTATTAATGGTTATGCTAATACCTCAACTGTAGAAAAAGAAACTCCTATGAACATAGAGGGTTTCAAACAAATGAGCCTAGATGACACTACTACCATCTTTAATAGTAGTGATATTGATTTTGATAGTTTCACCCTCTCAGAAGTTATCAATTTGCTACACAAAATGTCTAGAGACCCCCACACTAGCACACTTAATCTTGCCTTCACGGAGCATATCACAAATGCTCTCATCAAAGCTAGGGAGGAGAAGCTTAGAGTAGAAGCCTCCATACCTAGGAAGCTAGAGGATGGTTGGGACCCTATGATCAAAATTAAATTAAATAACTTCTCTTGCTATGCTTTATGTGATGTTGGAGCTAGTACCTCCGTTATGCCCAAAAGAATATTTGAAATGTTTGAATTGAAGCCCTTTGAGCCTTGTTCTTTTGGTGTTCGTCTTGTTGATTCTTCCATAAAGAAACCTTTGGGGAAGATCTACGATGTTCTTATCATTGTCAATGACAACTATGTTCCCGTTGGTTTTATTATTATGGATATAGAGTGTGAACCTTTGTGTCCAATTATTTTGGGACGACCTTTTCTTCGCACCGTTGGTGCGGTTATTGACATGAAAGAGGGGAATATAAAATTCCAATTCCCATTCAAAACGGGGATGGAACACTTCCCTAGAAAGAAAATCAAGTTACCTTTCGAGTCCGTTACACGGGCTAGTTGTTCTCTTTCTCTTGATAAAACTTGATTCTTCTTTTGCATTATGCCTAGCTAATGGCTTTAAAGAAGCGCTTTCGGGAGGCAGCCCGCAACGAATTTAGGTGTTTTATTTTTGCTTTTTTTGTGTCTTGATGATTTTTACCTCTGTAGCAACATCATTGTATCTTTAATTTTCAGCTTTGTGCCAAATTATAGCCTCTTACGGCAAGGGAAGTAAAAGTTGTGACATGATGTCCAGAAAACAGATTCTGTCCTCGTGACCAGAAAAATTCCAGAAAAATCCCAGTTCATCTTTTTCAGCTGAATTTGTTACACAGTATGATCTATACAATTATGAAACTTCCGTATGTTCTGAGTTTTTTGATTTGAGTTGCAGAAGTGCCCCTAAAAAATTCTTTACTATCTGCTGTTCTGTTTTTCACAGATTCTGCCACGTTTTGTCTCTCCTAACTTTCGCAATCCTTAAGCTTGCTTTTTCTTTGCAAAAACTTTTTGGCACTCTTGAAAAACATTGGCTCTTCAAGAATATCCTTATATCCAGTGGAATTTTTTTATTTATTAAGGGTACTAACCTCTCTAATCAGTTTATGATGAGTTATGTATGAAGGGAGTTTTCAAGTGTGCGATAGAAGATGATGAAAGAAGATCCAGGAGTGTCAAGCGCTCAAGCTTGGGGATGCCCCCATGCATCCCCAATAAATATTCAAGGAGATTCAAGCGTCTAAGCTTGGGGATGCCCCCGTGCATCCCCTTCTCCATCAACAATCATCACTTCGTCCTTCGTCTCATTATATTTTTATCACTTCATGCGTTATGTGCTATGCTTGGAGTGTCTCGCTCTTAGGTTTATTTTTAGTTTTCTTTAGCTTTGCTTGCTGTTCATAACAAGTTAGATCCCTTCTTACTTTGTGTGGGAGAGAAACACGCTCCACTTTCAAAATTTAGAACACGTCATAGGATTCTTCATGCCTATCTATTTGCTGTTGTGTGTTCTTTATCTTTTCATAGCTACTGTCATGTTTAGTTTTAGTCTTAGTTTGTCTTTAACAAGAGCCTTGGATTTTGTTTAGTTTGTTGCTGGAACTCATTTTAGTTTTCATGTTTATCTTGTTAAGAGAGTTGGTTGTTGCACTGAGTTGTGTCTTGTCTTGAAAGTAGGTAATTGAGGTTGCTATTTAATTCTAGTAGTAGCTTGCAATAGTTTTGAGGTATTGATGTGAGTAATGTTTGAACTTTTGGTGTAAAGAGCTCTTGCCTATTAGTGATAGGTGTCGTATTTTGGGCAATCCGTGTGTATTTTCAAAACCTACAAAACTAGTTGAGAACTCTAGCTACTAGATGGATCACTACTCTTCTGAGGATTCGAATATCAGAGAACACTCACGTACCATGAGCCGAGGATGCGCAAGGATAACCAAACCCCCATACACTCCTCCTCGGGGTACTTGTCTCTTTGTGAACCTCCTTATTAGATTGAGAGTTACCGATAATAAGTGCATTAGTTCTTCGGACTAATGTAAGTATTGAAAGTTGACACTTCCACCTTCCCATATTTTGCTAGCCTCTTCCGTGCCGTGCATTGCCATCTTCTCACTCCGAGAGTTGGTGTCCACCTTCGCCGGTACTTCCAAACCCTTGCCATGATACGCTCTGTCATCATAAGCCTCCTTATATCTTTCCTCAAAACAGCCACCATACCTACCTATCAAGGCATTTCCATAGCCTTTCCGAGTTATATTGCCATGCAACTTCCACCTCTTCATGACTTGATCTTCATGTCATACATGTTCCTGCTACACTGGCAGCGGCATACATTGAATACATCATGATAGTTACATCTTCTTTATGTTTTGAGTGCCTTGTAAAGTGAGAAAGATCTCCTTTATCTTCTTGTAAAATAGAGTGTTGCCCTTAAGTGAGGAAAAGATCCCAAAGTGGACACATTAAAAGATCCCAAAGAGGACAAATGAGAGTTCAATAGAAAGAGCCATTGAGGCCACAAAAAAATACAAAAAAATAGAAAAAGAGAAAAAGAAATAAAAAGAGAGAAAGGGGCAACACTACTATCCTTTTGAGAGATCCACACTAGTACTCCCTTTATATCCTTGTACTCCATAGAGATGATCATTATGCATATAGCTATGTGGGGACCTTCACACTATAGAACTTGGCTTGCATATTCCAAGGATGAGCCTCCTCAAACGAGCTCTAGGTCTTCATGAGCGAGCAAGTTAGATGCACCCCCACTAGTCCCTTTGGAGAGCTTCTTAGATCGTATGTGCATCCGTTGCATGGCAATCCCTACTCCTCGCATCATATCTATCATATGGCCTTCTCTCGCCTATGATTGTCCTCATTGATGTGAGCCTTTCTCATCCTTTTTGTTTTCCTCCTCCACCATACTTCTCTCTTTGCCATCGTAAGTGTCAAAATATCGAAAAGGAGTGGATCAAATTGACTTGTACCTGGCTAGTGGTCTGGAGATGAGTCAAGATAAGATTCCAAAGAAGACCAAGTGTGAAACTTTAGTAGATTGAGTTCTCAACACACAAAAAAAAAAAATTCTCGTATTCCCTATCCCCCTTCTTGCACGCAAACACCATTTGGAGAAATTCGAGTCACAGACAGCGAGAGCTCTTGCACCTTTTGTTCTTTTGTTACTTGTTTCAATGCTAATATAGACTCTTGCATGTTATGACTTGAATTGAATCTCTAACCTTGATTGCTTTACTTTTCAAAGTTCTTATATGGTTTCTAGCATGTCACCACAGAAATTATGTTGTTATCATTTACCTACTCGAGGACGAGCAGGAATTAAGCTTGGGGATGTTGATACGTTCAAAACGTATCTATAATTTTTGCTTGCTCCATGCATGTTTTGTGTGATATTGCTATGATCTAGAAACACTTTCATACACTTTCGATCATATTTGGACTAACCTATTAACTCAGTGCACCCCAGTGCCAGTTCCTGTTTTCTGCTGTTTTTCTATTTCAGTTTTCCCCCGTATAAAAAGTGCCAGAAAAATTCCGGGAAAAATACAGAAAAAATCAGCGTACAGGAAGCTTCGAGAAGAGCCCGAGAGGGACCAGGGGGGCGCCTGGGGCCCCTGTTCCACCTCTGGCTGCCCCCCTTCGCCTATTTATTCTCCGTCACGGGAAAACCCCGAAAGAAGAACCCTATTCCGCAAACTCGCCTCTGTTCCGCCGCCGCCGCGCTTCCGAAGATCGGGAGCACCAGAAGACCTCTTCCCGGCACCCTGCCGGAGGGAGGATTGACCTCCGGGAGTCTCCTCTCCACCATGGATGCTCCTCGGATGTCTTGTGAGTAGTTTTCCTTGGACCATGGGTCCGTGATCAGTAGCTATGTGATGTTCTCCTCCCCTCTTTGATCATCATTGTTTAGACCTCGTGAGCTGCCCTACATGATCGAGGCACCTTTGTAATATTTCTGCTGTTGGTATGCTGAGTTTGGAGGGATCTGATGGATTATGATATTATGTTCAGATTGTGATAGAGTAATATATTTGGTTTTTATCTCTTATATTTTTGTTCCTAAGTAATTCTTGCATGTTCTCCGTTGCTGTTTATTGCTTTGGCCAAGTAGTAGGTAGTGACTCCAAGAGGGAACGTTGTGCTAGATTGTGGGTTCATGCCCCCCGATGACACGCTTGAGTGACAGAAACATGAGTCTAGGGGATGTGTTGTTGCCACAAGAGGGAAAACAATGGTGCTTGTAACCGCGGTTACAAGGATTGTTTACTTTACGCAGAGTTCTTTTTAATGCAGTTGTCTGTTGCTTTGGGTTTAGACTTTGGGTGGGGCTCGCAACTTAATACCAGCGAGATGTTCTGGATAGATATCTCAAGGTGGATGATTAGTAGTAGATGCAGATGGATTTCGGTCTACTTATCTTGGCGTACTGCCCGTGCTTTTCAGACTCTTCCTTTCTTTTGTAGCATAGTTAGCATTGCGGTGCGTTCATAATCTTGTCAATTGCCCTTCTGTAATTTGTTTACCTCGCATAGCAGTTTTATCGTCGTTTGGGAGAGAGACATCACTAGTGAACATCACGTATCCCGGTCCATATCCTCATTACTGTTTCCAAGCTATATTTACTTTACTGCTTTTACTTGCTATCATTATCCCGTGCGTTTTATCCTTTGTAAACAACAAGACCGGAGAGATTGACAACCTCTCTGAACTTCGTTGGGAACAAAGTTATCTGTGTCTGTGTGCAGGTCCGCATCAGTTGCGCCGCTGACACCTACTTATCATCTCTGGAGTCCTACTGGAGACAAACCTTGGTATCTTCACCGAGGGAAAACTGTTGCTGCACTACATCTCAAACCTTCCACTTGGGGTAACCAACGAAGGGTGAGAAGCCATCAAGCAACTGCCCTACATGATCAAGGCATCTATGTAATTCTCCTTGCAGTTGCTATGCCGGTTTTGCTGGGATCCAATGGATTATGAGATAATGTTCAGATTGTGATGAGGTATATATTTGGTTCCCCTTTTATATTTTGCTCTTGAGTAATTCTTGCATGTTCTCCGTTGCTTTTTATTGCTTTGGCCAAGTAGTAGATAGTAACTCCAAGAGGGAGCGTTTATGCTTGATTGTGGGTTCATGCCCCCCGATGTCTATCCTGAGTGACAGAAACATGAGACTAGGGGATGTGTTGTTGCCACTTGGGAGAAAACTACGGTGCTTGTAACCACGGTTGCAAGGATTGTTTACTTTAAGCACAGTTTGTTAATGCAGTTGTCTGTTGCTTTGAATTTACACTTTGGGTGGGGCTCGCAACTTAATACCAGCGAGATGTTCTGGATAGATATCTCAAGGTGGATGATTAGTGAGTAGATGCAGTTGGATTTCAGTCTACTTGTCTTGACGTACTGCCCATACTTTTGATCCTCTAACTTTCTTTGTAGCATAATTAGCATTGTGGTGCGTTTATAATTCTGTCAATTGCTCAGCTGTAATTTGTTTACCCAGCTGTCGTCGATATGTGTGGTCAGATGCCATGGGATGGCTAATGTGAGGGGAAGACGCGAAGGAGAGAATGTCGATGGTGCCGGAATCGGGTTGAGTACAAGCACGGTGAAGGACACCACGATGTACCCAGGTTCGGGGCTCTCCGGAGAGATAACACCCCTACTCCTGCTTATCTCTTATATATCAATGCTCGGGCTACAATAACTGCTTCTCTATCTTCTCAGGGGAAGGTGAGCGCCGCCGCCGTGGGCAAGGCTCTCTCCTGCTTCCCTGAGGAGTAACTACTAGCAGTGAATGAACTGAGGGGAAGGTGAGTAAATGGTGTTCTAGAGCGGGTCGTCCCCCACACAGGAGGGGTACCCGGGCTCTTATAGTATGAGCCCGGGGTACATCGGTAACTTCACTGCCGATTGGGCCCAGCTGTCATCCTCTAATCGGCTTGGGCCCACCGACTGCTCCTCTCCGGGTGATCCGGATCCTACGAGCGGCGGCCCATGTTGTAGACCCATAGGGCATGGGTATGAACAGTGGAGCTAGGAGGTGCGGTCTTGTCAACCTGTCCGCGGAATCGGCGGAGAGGTCGACACCGTATCTCCACCAGATCTTCGACATGACTTGGCCTTCCTGCCACCCAGATATCTCGGGATAGTGCATTGATGACCTCGTAATCATACCCCCGACTGGTGTCAGGGTCACTTCCTCCAAGGGTAGTAGGTTGTTCCGATTGCGCCTGGGCCGACTGGTGGTTCCTGACAGGTCGATTGCTCTGGGCAATCGGCCTTCTAGGTACCCACCTCGGCCCAGCTGCGGACCAATCGGATGATCGTCTTGGTGAAGGAAGGGTGGACCGATTGCGCCTGGGCCGACTGCTGGCATTTGGTACGGCTGATTGCCTTGGAGCAATCGGCCATGCATCTGCCCAGCTCGGCCCAACTGCGGCCCAATCGGTCCCTCCTTGTCTTGAAAGGTTGCTTCCGCTTGGGTTAGCCTACCCGGGTACCAATCCCCCGACAGTAGCCCCTAAAGCTGTAAAGGTCCCACGGTCACTTGACCGCGGGGCCTTTGCATTTTTTAATCTTTCTTCGATATCTTCCGACTGCTATGGCCTCATCAAGTGCGTCATTCCGAGTTCGTCGGCCGACTCGGAGATCACGCTCGGCTGGCCGAATTTTCGTCCGATTGGATTTGGTTCGCTTCCAATTAGTGTCTTCACTTTTTCGAGAATGACATCTTTCGCCGATTACATTCCAACGGTTACCTCCGATTCTTCCGGGATGCGGTCACTGAGCCGGGACCCACGACCCACGCGCGACTTGACGTAACTGCAGGTCTCGTCCCCCACGTCGCACGCCTCGCCTCCCGCGCCAGGATTCTTTGCGCTGGTTTGCCGGTTGCCCTTCCTGTGCCCTAGGCCACACCAAGCCACACAGCCGCAGATGCATCCCACTCCCCTCCCCCGCCGCCCATATTGAAGGGTTCGTTGCATAGAAAACAAAAATTTTCCTACGGTTGTAACAGCCAAGATCACATCTAGAAGATCACTTGTAACGGTTTGAGAAGGACTCACCCTCGAAGACCAAAAGCTTTAACGAGAACTATTCTCGTGGGTGATGTAGTCGAACACTCGCCGACCTCAAGGTCGTGATGAAGACTTGACGCCACGAACGGGCAGCGTCTCCGTAGTCGGTCACACGTACAGATCAGTGACGACCTCCGCCCCTTGCTCCAGTTGGGCAGCGTAAGTAGTGGATCCTCGGGAACTCCAGCAGCACTACAACATAGTGGTGGTGGTGGTAGAGAAGATCTTGAGCAGGGCTTCGCCTAAGCACCGTACTCGTGAAACTGGATCAGCTAGCAAGGGGAGGAAGATGCCAACCAAAGAGCATATGAGAGACGGAGGAATGAGTGAGTTGTGTGAGGACCTCCACCCATCTATATATAGGAGGAGGGGGAGGCAGCCCCCAAGGGGTAGCACGCCCCAAGAGGTGCCCCCACCTCTCCCCTCATCATGTGGGTGGACTCTCCACTCACAAAAACAAAGGGTCACACATTATTCCCATAATTTCCATAAATCTCCACTCAAAATTCCAAGAGTTTTATCACATTAAAACACTTTTAATTATCTTGTTTAATGTCACTCAAATTAATGAACACTTCATTCAATGAGTACTTCATTGATGAACACTTCATTCAATGAACACATTAACAATTATCCCCTTGCACTATTTTGATATACCGAAACTATTCCAGCAGTTTTATCAAAAACAGTCCATGTGCTGTCCAGTATATTCTCCGGCGTTCCGTATCCACTCAAACGCGTCAACGAATCCTTAAGTGTGTCACCCTACGGTTCGTGAATAAAATGTACATGACAGAGACTCTTCTCTGATCAATAATCATCAGCGGGATCTGGAGATCCATGATGACTCCCACTTACTCAACGATGAACTAGTGATCGTGTGAACCAAAACTCCGTAACCAATTCCTTTTGTCTCGCGATATTTTACTTGTCCGAGATCCGATCATTTGGTATCATCCATACCTAGTTCGATCTCGTTACCGACAAGTACTCTTTACTCGTTCCGTGATATAACATCCTCGTGAGCCAGTCACGTGCTTGCAAGCGATGTCAATGTGATATCACCGAGAGGGCCCAGAGTATATCTCTCCGTCATCTGGATGGACAAATCCCACTCTTGATCCACGAGCCTCAACTAACACTTTCCAAGTACCCAACGACACCTTTATAATCACCCTGTTACTGTGTGACGTTTGATGGAATCAAAGTACTATTCCGGTGTTAGTGATTGACGTGATCTCATGGTCTAAGGATTAGAGTTACTTCGTGAAAGTTTGATACAGCAATAGAAACTTGATGACATGATCGTATTGCTATAACTACTGTGGGTGTATGTTCATCACATCATTCTCCAATGACATGACCCTGTTATTAACAACATCCAATGTTCATGACCAGGAAACCTTGATCATCCGTTAATCAACAAGCTAGTATAAAGAGAGGCATTACTAGGAACCTTTTCTCTGTTTATTAAACACACATGTATTAACGTTTCCGGTTAACACAATTATAGCATGAAAATAAACATTTATCATAAACATGGAATAAGATAATAACCACTTTATTATTGCCTCTCGGGCATATTCCCTTCAGTCTCCCACTTGCACTAGAGTCAATAATCTAGTTTGGTACTTGCGCATCCAACACCTATGGCATTCAGCTGTTATCCATACGCATTGCTAGTGGTAAACTTAATCTCCAGATCTGACACTTCAGGTCCGTGTGTATTTGCATTTCTTTGCGTCTCTACGCATCACTCATTCACTAATGAGATGGCATTGCATAAATTTGGTCCTCCGGTGAGACCTTAGTCCCTTGAGCTCAAAACATGTTGAATCTATTGTCGTACAATAGATCTTCATAGTATTAGCTCGCTTGGAACTACACCTAGTTTGTCAAACAAACTTCTTGACACAAATGCCCTCCTTTGCTGCTGCTAGAGCAGTCATATACTTAGCCTTTCGTTGTAGTATTCGTTATAATGTCTTAACTTTGGAACTCATCCAAATCCATTTGGAACTATTCCAAATCTATCATGGAACTTTCTTCCATTACATTTTGCCACCTTAACATACCTCCAAAATTGAGATAAATTTAGATTGTATCTTGCGACAAAACTAGTATCAATGTAAAACTTTACAATGAACTATTGTCCAACATACATAATATATATTCTTAGTCCTTCCAAAGCACGTAAGGATATCTTTACTATTGTCCAATGATCATCTTATGAATCATTCTGGTATATGCTCATAACATTTAGAGCATAGGACATTCTGGAATTGTACATATCATGGTGTACATGATTGATCAAATCATTCATGTGATTTTACTCACCAAGTGTCAAAACACTTGAATCTCGCTTCAACCTTTTCCATGCGGCAAGAACCTTTCTCGTCGTTTCCATATTGAACTTATTCAATATTTCATATATGTACTTCGGCCCAACCATATTAGCACCTCAATCTATCTATATAGACCATATTAGCCCAATATACTGGTTTTGCCCAAATCTTCCATTAAAATCAAATTTTCAATGAAACTTCACCCGTGTCAATAAAAGATACATCATTTCCAATCAACAATATGTCTTCTACATAATGTATTAGAAATATGTCTCAGCGCTCCCACTTAATTTCTTGCAAAAGCAAGCATCTTCACCGTCTCTGATGAAACTAAACGTTTTAACAATTTCGTCATGATGAAGATTCCAACTCCGCGAATGCTTATTTCAACCATTGAAATTTGCATGCTATTTTAGCATCCTTTGAATTAACGGAACCCTTTGGACCGTGTCTTGTACACGTCCTAGGTAACCATTCTATTAGAAGAACGTTGTTCCGTTTGTTCAACTACCATATACAAAAATTAGCATATGTAGTGGTTGCTACAATAATCCGTCCAGACTAAATATCGTTATGAAAGATCAAATCTTGTCATAGCCAACTCTTTGAACATAATCGTAAACCATTTTAACGATATGTCGAATATTTCATAGATGTGAGAACATCGACGTCTGTTTCTTTATAGATCCAAACACGGTATCTAGAGGGTCTTCCAAGTTCAGAAACTTGGTTTCTCGTGTATGGAACTATCACGGATTTTATAGCTCCTAGCCATTTTGACGGAGTCAGGGCCCATCATCGCTTCTTTGCATGTAGTCGGTCCATTATTATCAAATAACAATGATTCAATCTCAAATCTTACTATTTGATCGATTACCCGAACTACGCAGTTCAATAGGAACTTAGATCGCCGTGACCACAACCTTTGGGACACGGGAGCCAAGAGCATTGCGGCCGCTTCCGGGACACTTTCCGGCGCTGCGCCACTTAGCACATAAAGCTTAGGTTCAACAACCTAATCGAAGTTCTACTGTCCTCCCACTTAACTTTTCGCAAAAAATTCCTTCTCAAGAAACTTGATGCACTTAGCCACAAAACACTTTTGTCTTTAGTGTTATGGAGGAATACCCAACGGTTACTTTGGGATAACTTACAAAGACGCATTTTATCCGACTTTGGTTGTAAACATTTTACATATGCCTTGCATACCAAAATTTAAGAAAAGACAAATTGGGTTTTATCCCATTCCATAACTTATATGGTGTCATTTCAACGGATCTCGATGGCGCTCTTTTCAGTGAAAAGCGATAGTCTCTAAAGCTTAATCCTTAAAATATAATGGCAATTTTATAAATAACACCTTTGATCCTTACCATGTCAAACAAGGTTTGATTACATCTCTCGAACACTCCATACTCCTATGGTGTTTCGGGAAATGCAAGTTTTTGGAACGATTCCTAAACTCTCAGGCATTTTCTAAACTTTTAACTCAAAAATCTTCTTTTATGATCCAATCATAAACTCTTATTTTCTCGTTACAATGATTTTCACTTCATCTTGAAATTTATTTGAACATTTTCAAACATTTCATACTTCTTCCTTATCAAGTAAATATACACATATATCCACTCAAATCCTTGGTTAAAGTATATGAAGTTATAAGACCCACCACACATGGCTACACATAATGAACTATACACATCAACATGTATAATGTCCAATAAGTTAGTCGTCCGTTCTTCTTTGCCTATGAACGGAGTTTCAATCATTTCTAGGAAATTCTTACAAGCGTCAGTTGATTCAAAATCAAAAGACTCCAAAATTCCACCAACATGGAGTTTCTTCATGTTATCTTTCCAATATGATTTAAACGGTGTTTCAATCATCTCTAGAAATTTCTCACAACCGTCAATTGATTCAAAATCAAAAGACTCCAAAATTCCATCACCATGGAGTTTCTTCATGTGTTTCTTTCCAATATGATTCAAACGGTGGTGTCACTCATAAGTGATCTTATAATCATTTGTCTTGCGACATGTTTAGCATCAGTTATTATGGATGTGATTTCTCCAACAAGATTTATAGAGTTCATCCATCTTCTATGAATATGGTGATAATTTGAACAACTATTGTTCGTATAACACCAGAACAGAAAAACAATTATTCAAATAAATCTTGAAGGCTAGGTTTAATTCCAACGATAAACACAATAACACTTTATTTTGTTCTTGATGAGAATCATCCCATATTCATTTGCTAGTTACTCAGGCCATTGCAACTCTTGTATTGCGTTGTTCCGTATGACACTTCATACCAACCAATCAGTATCCAATACTCAAGAATCACACTGTTTAACAAGCAATGAATATACCCATAACATGTATATCATCTATATACCCGAGCTGGACATTTCCAGTCTTTTCCTTTTGCTTTTTCGCCAAAATATTTTTCAGATTCTCTTTCAGCAATTCCTTTCCTTTTTAGAAGAATTTACCAACATCACTTGTGGTACCATTCAAATGACACATAATCCAAAGTGTGTTAGTCAAATACTAACACCCTTTGATTCTCACTTTGATGTAGATCACCGTCATCAAATGTTTGGTGTTCTTCCAAATTCCATTCTTTAGTAATCTTATAGTGTAGTAAACATTTTACCTACATCTTCCATTCATCCTATCATGACAACTTTCATGACAAAACTACCATAGCTCATAGGGACAAACTGTGAGTACAATATTAGTTCCCAAAACCTTTTTTGAGAGATTAGGACACATAGTGTCTCCAACCTTCACAAATTCTCATACAATATGAGAACATGTTTCTCACTAAAATTTACTCTATCACATTGCAACTAAACATTGTTTCAGATATCGCTATATCTTCCACACATGATAGTTTCTGAAAAAATCCTTTCAGCTCCTAGATAACCTTGATAATAACAAACAACATTTGAATATCAAGGATCATGGAGGCAAGTGTGATACTTAGACACTAACACTGGAATTGTTACTCTCGATTTAATACACATTATTAAACTTCATGGAGTAAGCAAGGTTTGCTAAAGTTTGCAATAAGACTTTAAACTTTAGATTGACACTCAAACAATACGGTACCAGTCCGTAAAGTTAAATATCCAGAATTCTATAGTTCTATTATCTCAATTATAGCTAAGCGCAAAGGTAGTAAACAAATGCCAATGACTACAACAAACTATGCAAATTCACTTTGATTTAGTTCATGATAAAATGAGTTCATCTAACTCCCACTCAAAAACAACATCCCTCTAGTCGTCTTTGGTGATTACACGAACCAAATTCACTACACCACGACCGATCATCACGTGAGGCAGTGTAGCTGCAATGGCGAGCATCTCAATATGGTTCATCATATCATCCATATGACTCGTGCTTAACCTTTCGGTCCATGTTCCGAGGCCATGTCTGTACATGCTAGGCTCGCCAAGTAGAACCTTAGTATTTGCATGTGTTTCAAGGCCATGTCTGTACATGCTAGGCTTGAAAACACCCGTTGTATGCGAACGTAGAGTCTATCACACCCGATCATCACGTGGTGTCTCGAAACGACGAACTTTCTTAACGGTGCATACTAAGGAAGAACATATAATTATCTTGATATTAAGTGAGAGGGATCATCTTATAATGCTACCGCAGCGATCATGATCGTAACTAAGCAAAATAAGATGCATAAAAGGATAAACATCACATGCATGGATAATGTGATATGATATGGTCCTTCTCGCAATAGATCTCCATCTTTGTGCGTCTTGGTATGATCTCCATCATGCCACCGGCGCGGCACCAAGGTCCATGGCGCCACCACCATGGTCGTCCTTCTCCATTACAATATATCTCATGGATATATCTACAGCACGCAGGCCTTAAAAAAGGAAAAACACAACCATATGGCTCCTGCCGGTTGTTTACAATAAATCTCATTTCATACAACAATTTTGTAACAATGACCATATCACATCACATGCCCTGCAAAAACAAGTTAGACGCTTCTAAATTATCTTTGCAAATTTTACGTGGTTTTGGGCTTCCTAGGAAAGAACCGATCTTACCTACGGACAAGAACCACAACGTTGATTCGCTAGTTGTTTCTTTTCATCCTTTTCCAGGGCCCTCCGTTGCAAATGCCATATCACTAATGTTAGAGAAACTGACACCCCCAAAGCCACTTTATACGGTACAATCCGTATGTCAAGCGTGACACGCAATCTGCGCTTAGGGCCGCTTCTATCCAACATTGCCGCAATATGAACAAGTGCACAAAAGAGGGTAACAACTAGAGGATCAACGCCCACATCTCTATGTGTTCTAACCGTACAAAGCATCTACGCATAGACAAGGCTCTGATACCACTGAAGGGTTCGTTGCATAGAAAACAAAAATTTTCCTACGGTTGTAACAGCCAAGATCACATCTAGAAGATCACTTGTAACGGTTTGAGAAGGACTCACCCTCGAAGACCAAAAGATTTAACGAGAACTATTCTCGTGGGTGATGTAGTCGAACACTCGCCGACCTCAAGGTCGTGATGAAGACTTGACGCCACGAACGGGCAGCGTCTCCGTAGTCGGTCACACGTACAGATCAGTGACGACCTCCGCCCCTTGCTCCAGTTGGGCAGCGTAAGTAGTGGATCCTCGGGAACTCCAGCAGCACTACAACATAGTGGTGGTGGTGGTAGAGAAGATCTTGAGCAGGGCTTCGCCTAAGCACTGTACTCGTGAAACTGGATCAGCTAGCAAGGGGAGGAAGATGCCAACCAAAGAGCATATGAGAGACGGAGGAATGAGTGAGTTGTGTGAGGACCTCCACCCATCTATATATAGGAGGAGGGGGAGGCAGCCCCCAAGGGGTAGCACGCCCCAAGAGGTGCCCCCACCTCTCCCCTCATCATGTGGGTGGACTCTCCACTCACAAAAACAAAGGGTCACACATTATTCCCATAATTTCCATAAATCTCCACTCAAAATTCCAAGAGTTTTATCACATTAAAACACTTTTAATTATCTTGTTTAATGTCACTCAAATTAATGAACACTTCATTCAATGAGTACTTCATTGATGAACACTTCATTCAATGAACACATTAACAATTATCCCCTTGCACTATTTTGATATACCGAAACTATTCCAGCAGTTTTATCAAAAACAGTCCATGTGCTGTCCAGTATATTCTCCGGCGTTCCGTATCCACTCAAACGCGTCAACGAATCCTTAAGTGTGTCACCCTACGGTTCGTGAATAAAATGTACATGACAGAGACTCTTCTCTGATCAATAATCATCAGCGGGATCTGGAGATCCATGATGACTCCCACTTACTCAACGATGAACTAGTGATCGTGTGAACCAAAACTCCGTAACCAATTCCTTTTGTCTCGCGATATTTTACTTGTCCGAGATCCGATCATTTGGTATCATCCATACCTAGTTCGATCTCGTTACCGACAAGTACTCTTTACTCGTTCCGTGATATAACATCCTCGTGATCCAGTCACGTGCTTGCAAGCGATGTCAATGTGATATCACCGAGAGGGCCCAGAGTATATCTCTCCGTCATCTGGATGGACAAATCCCACTCTTGATCCACGAGCCTCAACTAACACTTTCCAAGTACCCAACGACACCTTTATAATCACCCTGTTACTGTGTGACGTTTGATGGAATCAAAGTACTATTCCGGTGTCAGTGATTGACGTGATCTCATGGTCTAAGGATTAGAGTTACTTCGTGAAAGTTTGATACAACAATAGAAACTTGATGACATGATCGTATTGCTATAACTACTGTGGGTGTATGTTCATCACATCATTCTCCAATGACATGACCTTGTTATTAACAACATCCAATGTTCATGACCAGGAAACCTTGATCATCCGTTAATCAACAAGCTAGTATAAAGAGAGGCATTACTAGGAACCTTTTCTCTGTTTATTAAACACACATGTATTAACGTTTCCGGTTAACACAATTATAGCATGAAAATAAACATTTATCATAAACATGGAATAAGATAATAACCACTTTATTATTGCCTCTCGGGCATATTCCCTTCACATATAAGCCACAGGGGAGGGCCTTCGCCTCTTCCTTCTTCCAAACGCCATCTTCAACCTCCCGCTCTCGCTCCTCCGCGCCGTTGCCGCTCCGCGCGAAGCTCTCTGCCGCTCCTACGACCACGGACCTCTGCGTCTTGGATCTACTCCGGCCACGGACCCGTGCGCTCCGCCGCCGTCGCGGTAACTCCTCATCGCTGCTCTCGCACTCCTCACCCCTCTTCTTCTCTCCGCCCGCGACCGCCATGGCGCCACGGCGAGACGTCTCACAGGCGAGCCGCGGGTGCTGGAAAGGCTCTCAGGCCACCGCCGGCGCCGTCCAGTCCCTAATTCGCGCCCGAAAGATGCCCGCGGAGATCGAATGGCGCATTCCCGGCGCTGAGGTCGTGCCCGACGCGCGTGCTGGCGAGAGGGTTGTATTCCTCGCTCACTTCGAGCGTGGATTCGGCCTTCCCGCCAGCACCTTCTTCCGCGGGTTCCTCGACTTCCACCGGCTGCAACCACATCACCTTGCAGCCAACTTCATTATGATCCTTTCCAGCTTCGTGACACTCTGCGAAGGGTATTTCGGCTGCCGCCCGAGCATTGCTCTCTGGAAGCGATTCTTCAACCTCCGAGCTCACAATGCTCGGACGGGAGCTATGGTGCCATCCACCACTGAAGGCGGCGAACCGAAGCACTCGACTGACATGCCCGACTACGGCACTTGCCTTGTCGCAGCCGGCTAGCCGAGGTATAAGAGTCCCGAGATCGTCCAATCCTGCAAGAATTGGCAGACCTCGTTTTTCTACGTCAAATCACCTGACCAGGGCCCCGATCTCCTGAACCTGCCCGAGTTCTCCCTCGCCCGGCCGACTGAAAAACACCAGTGGTCGCTGAAATATGGAGTCGGAGATTGCGATGTCGATGCCCAAGTCTCCAGGATCGCCCAACTAGAGCAAGAAGGACTTCTCCCGACTGACCTTGTAGCCGCTTGGCTTCAAGTCCGAGTGCTCCCCCTGCAGCGCCGAGTGCACCGCATCTGCGATATGTCGGGCCCTCGAGACCCCACTCGGCTCTGCTCGTGGCGGGTGATGAAAGAAGACCTCTGCGCCAGGGTAAAGGCTATCACATCTAGTCCTTTGCCTGACCCCTTCCGCTTCGGGCTTGACTGCCTCACTCGCCAACAGAAACCGCCGGTGGTATGCTCCGATTGCTTTCTTCTTCCGATTGCTTTTTCTCTTAGCTTCTCTGATTACTTTTACTTTCTTTCCCCAGCATTTCATCCAGTCCGACTTGATGGAAGACGGCCAGGTGGCCGGCGTGTATGCTCCCGACCGCGCAGAAGACGACCCCGCCGACTTTGAGTACAGCGGCGAAATCCCTTCCGCCGAGTCCGGGGACGATGGTGATGATGATGACGAGTCTTCCGGCGAATCCTCCGATTCCATCGATGCGGACGACGCTGACGCTGATGCCGCCAACCCCCCGAAGATCGACACCCGACCAACAGCTCAAGGGGGTACGCCCGACCCTTCCCTTGAGAAATTTTTGGCCGAATGGAGTGATGACGATAGTGTCTCAAAGGCTGATGGTTCTGATGCAGCTCCTCGTGCCAAACCTCTGAAGGTGCCGGCTAAGCGCACCTCGACCACCAGCTCCTCCGCTGGTACTGCTCCCAGCAAGGTTGCTAAGGCCACACCGACAGCCAGCAAGGGCAAACAACCCCAGGTGACGACCACCCGGAGGCCGACTTCCCAGGCGCCGCTGGATGTTGCCCCGCTGAGATGCCGAATGCCTTCTGGCGCACCAAGAACAGTCGGGTATGCTCTTATCTTTGTGCCTTGCGCTTTGCTGTCCTTCCTTATGATGATTCACTTCCTCTCTCTTCTTTCAGGGAACCGATTGGGCTTGATGACGTTGATGCCGACATTCCGGTCCGATCTGCCGTCGTCATCTCGCCTGCCGCATCTGCCGCTGCCACCCACAAACGGCCGCCTGCTTCTCATCGCTCCTCCAAGGACGCCGAGCGCGCTGCCAAGAAGGCCCGCCTTGAAACGACTAAGAAGACTTCTTCTTCTTCCCTTGCTTCCAAGACCTCCAAGAGCGCAGCTGATCGGGGGGCTCCTAGTGGCAGAGGAACGCAATCGGTCGATCCGATTGCCCCATCTCCGCCACGCCGCTCCGACCCAGTCTCCACTACCGTGACTGCACCTGCTCCGACTGCTACATCCGAGCCACCAACGGTGACGAGCTCGCTGCCAATCGTGGTGTCGGCGCCGCCGACTGCCTTAACTGTGCCACCGGTTGTTCTGTCCGCGCCACCGACGATGACGACCTTGCCGCCAGTCGCAATTATCACTTCCATTTCAGCTCATCCGATTGCGCCGACGCCACAACCGGGTACTTCCGGCCCTCAGGTGACATCGGTGCCACTAGCCTTCCCTGCCGCTGCTGCCACCGTCGCTCAAACTTTAGTGCCAACGCCGACCTCCTCTGCGTCGGAAGTTCTGATGCGCTCGGTGGACCAGTTCCGGGCCGAATATTCTCGCGCCCGTCATGTCGGCGCCGAACCTGACGCTTCGCACCGCCCTCAAGACCCTCTGACGACCACTCTCAGTCGGGTGAATGAATTTGCTGATGCCCTTGCTCGGGACCTCCAACAGCTCACCTCTCATCACATGGTAACTTCTTGAATTTCCTTTTATGTCTTTCCTTTATTCGGGAGACTTTTCTTCCGGTGGGTGCGCGCAAGCGCACCCACTGGGTGTAGTCCCCGAGATTCGGGCCGATTGGTTGCAATCGGTTCGGGTCTTTCCTACTCTTTGCTTTACCTTTTGCCTTCCTCCAATCGGGAGACTTTTCTTCCGGTGGGTGCGCGCAAGCGCACCCACTGGGTGTAGTCCCCGAGATTCGGGCCAATTGGTTGCAATCGGTTCGGATCTTTCATACTCTTTGCATTATCCTTTGCCTTCCTTCAATCGGGAGACTTTTCTTCCGGTGGGTGCGCGCAAGCGCACCCACTGGGTGTAGTCCCCGAGATTCGGGCCGGTTGCATGCAATCGGTTTGGATCTTCTCTTGACTGTCGTATCTCTAAACTCCCTCTTGCTATTCCTCGCAGGCTGTTATGGAAGAAAGGCGCGAGGTCTTCGAAAAGCTTCTTGATGCTTATACCGCCAGCCTCTGAACCCTCGCCCAGGCCCAGCTGGAGGTCAATAATCAATCGGCCGAGATCAATAAACTGAAGGGTAACCTCTATACCATTTTTGTTTTCTCTCCGCTTGACGTTTACTCTTGTACTCATATCTTCACGTTCTCTTCTAGCTTCTGTTCCCATGATAGATGACCTTCAGGGCCGAATTGCTGAATTGACTGCAGAACTCAACCAGCACGGCCCAGCACTCGCCAAGGCCAAGGAAGAAATGATCCGACTGCAGGGGGTAGAAACTGATCTAACTCGGACTATCCAAGGCCTTCGCTCTGAGATGGCTTCCCTCGAAAGAAAACATCTGGCCGACATAGCTGCCGTGACGGCTACTGGTGATGGTCTCCTTGCTGAGCGAGATGCTGCCGTCGCCGCCCGAGAAGCCTTGCAAGCCGAGAGGGACGAAACAGTTGTTGCACGGGATTCCATTCGGTGGGACCGTGACGAACACGTCGCCAAGTTTGAAGAACTGGAGAAACGCATCTACGAAGAGACCACCCGACTGCGCCGCCGAGCCAAAGGCTTCTGCGAGACAATGACCGAGATGGACGTCCTCCTTAGCGGTGAGTGTTTCCTGCATCCAAGTGCATTTTCCGATTGCTTTCCTCTTTTATCTTGTTGCTCATACTTCCTTTCGTGACGCAGAAGGCTGGCCTGAGTCCAAAGCAGCTGCCTACGCGGCCGTAGCCAAATCCCGAGCAGAAACCGTTGCTGCCGGAGGGACCTGCCAACTCGAAGATAACGTCTGGACCCGGCACGAATACCTGATTGGCACCGAAGCCGCCTTCCTGTTATCAAAGGAATTGCCTTGTCATTCAAGCTCGGAATCTTGAAAATTGCTGAATCACTGTGGTCACCGACTGAGCTCAAGGTCGGACTCCAAAAGATGGAACACGCCGCTGGCTCCTCCGCCGGGACCCACGAGGCTGAAGCACAAGATGAAGAGGATTCTGACAAAGGGGAGGCTCCGAATGCTACCACAGAACAGACTCAGACTCTTCTAAAGGCCATCCCACGTCGGATCGACGTCTTGCTGAATTCTGCGGGTCGGACTGGCGCGGAAACCGCCCTCCAGACTGTGCTGAGCTGGTACCCTCAGGTGAAGCTCTCCCAACTCTACAGCCTCCGAGAAAATGCCTCTGATCTGCTTGAGAAGACCTATGCCGAGGTGAATCGGCTAGCCAGCACTATGGTAAACTGGTTCTCTCCATACGAGTACACTCCGTATCTCGACGAGGGAGGGAATCCGCTCGCTGCACCTTCAATCTCTGGCCTGGCCGAGGAGCTTTCTGATAGCGGCTCATCTCAAACATCTCCGAGATCCAAGCGGACTGGTGCGACATCTTCTGAAGTGCAATCGGAGCCAGATGCTGCGCATGCTGATCCGACTGCCCCGTCTTCTAGCTCCGTGCCTCCGACTTCCTGAGCCATGCCCCCGACTATGTCACTTGCTGTAGCTTGCCGATACTGGATCGGTTTTATCTTACTTTGTCTTTTCGACTATTTGCTTGTAAGACATAATTTTAATTCTGTCGACACCCACTGGGTGCGACTTCGCTGTAATGAACTTATTCGGCCTTGGGCCTGCTATCTCTGATGCAATCCGATTGCTTGGTCTTCGCTTTTACTTGTGCGATCAATTTTGCATCTTTGTCGGTTTCCTTTATCGGTCTGCACTTGGGGACGTCTACCGTGGCTGCCTTGCTGCCGTTCTACGGTCTACAGTCGGCTCAACAGTAGACTACCAGCCAAGGTTCGATAAGCTTTTTATTTTTTACACGACAAGGTTTAACGCAAAGGATTCTGCGACAGTGGGAGCCGATTGCTTGCTACCGGGCTCGATGCCCTGGTTTGCGGCTCAATCGGTAACTCTATCTTATCGAATATGCCCTTGGTGGCGCATTTCGAATTGTTTCCCGGGAACTTGTACTACCGACTGCCCCAACACGACGCTTCTCAATGCCACAAACCTTTTAGTGATTTGCGCTTGAGCTAAGTGCCGAGTTGAGTGCCAGCCCGCAGTCCCCGTGCCTTGACGGCCTATTCGCTTGACCTCGTGGTCGGTCAGTCCCCGGGTGTGTTATACATGTCGCGGGTATGATTGAGCATCACCGATTGAGTCTAGCTCTTCGAATGAAATTATGCAAAGGTAATCGAATGCTCATTTCCAGAGGCACGATAGCTTTTACTGATTGTTTGCCGAATGGCTTACAAAAGTTTCTGCCGCTCAACTATAGAACGGACATAACAACTCGGCGTTCCACGGTCGCTCCGTCTCTGCTCCTGACGTGTCCTTGTGCTGAGTGCCCTTGGTGCAGTCGATCAGATAATAGGAGTTGTTCTTGAGCGCTCGGCTGATGACGAATGGCCCTTCCCAAGGTGAGGATAGCTTGTGCTGTCCGTCTGACTTCTGAATTCGGCGTAGCACCATGTCTCCCTCTCGGAAAGCGAGAGGACGAATCTTCTTGCTGTGGTAGTGCCGCAACTTCTGCTGATAGACTGCTGACCTGGACAAGGCCAACAGACAAGCTTCTTCTTTGAGGTCGATGCCGTCTTCTCGTGCCAATCTGGCTTCTTCTTCGGTGTACAGGGCATGCCGAGGTGAATCAAACTCGATGTCGGATGGGATGACTGCTTCTGAACCATACACCAAGAAGAAAGGAGTGAATCCAGTCGACCTGTTTGGTGTGGTCCTTAAACTGAACAATACTGCGGGGAGCTCTTCAATCCATGCTCCGGGTGCCCTCTCAAGTGGTTCCACCAATCTGGGCCTGATACCCGATAGGATTAGTCCATTAGCTCTTTCGACTTGACCATTTGATTGCGGGTGCGCCACAGATGCCAGATCAAGCCGAATGCCCTGCTGAGATGCATATCGAGCCAGTGCACCCTTTGCAAAATTTGTGCCGTTGTCGGTGATGATGCTGTTAGGCACACCGTATCTGCACACAATGTCGGCCACAAATCGGACCGCAGTCGGACCATCCAGCTTCTTGATCGGGCGGGCCTCAATCCACTTGGTAAACTTGTCCACTGCGACTAGAAGATGTGTCATGCCACTTCGAGCTCTCTTGAATGGTCCAACCATGTCCAAACCCCATACTGCAAACGGCCACGCTATTGGTATTGTCTTCAGTGCTGATGCCGGCTGATGACTTCTTGCCTTGAACCGCTGACAACCCTTGCAGTACTTCACCAAATTCTCAGCCGCTGCAAGCGCAGTCGGCCAATAGAAACCATGCCGGAAAGCTTTGCTGGCGATGACCTTTGCAGATGCATGATGACCGCATTCACCTTGATGAATGTCTCTGAGCAGCTCCAAGCCTCTGTCCTCTTCTACACATCTCTGAAGGATACCAGTTGCACTCTTGCGCACTAGCTCATTGTTGATTATTGTGTATGCCCAAGATCGGCGGCTGATTTGTCGTGATTCTGCTTCGTCTTCTGGGAGGACTCCGTCTTCTAGGAAATCTCTGATCGGCTGTGCCCATGATGGCGCGCTGACGACTGCCATTACCACTGCATGCTGGGGTGGGACTTCTTCTTGGATCCCAGCTCCTTGGCCATTGGCCTCCTGGATCTCGGCCTCTTGGACTTCTATCATTTTTACTTCTGACCCTGAACTGCCGATTGCGGCGCCTGGCACGCATTTGGCAGCCCCTGGTGTTGACTTCTCGTCTGGAGCTGGAGCTTCATCGTTGCAATCAGCAATTCCTGATGTTATTGGTTCTTCGGAGGTTGTGCCTTCTGGCATAGCCTCTGCTTGCTTCCCTTTGGCTTTACTCTTCGCACATCCCTTGGCTGCCCCTGGCTCGCAATCGGCAGCCCCTGGTGCTGTTGTCGAGATACCTTGGGCGCTGGATTGCTTCTTCACGGTTGCAAGTTTTGCCGGTTGAACTTCTTTTGCTTTCTTCAATGCTTCAAGATCGGTCTCCGAGATAAAAATGGACTCGGACTCTGGGGATGGTATGATGGACGGCTTCTTGATGTGCTCCAAAGACACACCTGGTGGGATAGCTTGTCTTGTTGAACCGAGCTTGGATAACGCATCGGCTGCCTCGTTGTTTGCTCTGGGCACATGATGGAACTCGCAACCTTCAAAGTACCTGCTGATCTGCTGCACCAGGAAGCGGTAGCTTGCCATGTTTGCGTCCTTTGCATCCCAGGTGCCTGTGCATTGCTGTACAACCAGGTCGGAGTCACCAAAACACTCAATGTTTCGAATACCGATTTCCTTGGCAAGCTTGATACCATGCACAAGGGCTTCGTACTCGGCGACATTGTTTGATGCTGCGAAGTGGATCTGGAGCACATATTGCAATTGATCTCCTCTTGGTGAAGTGAGTACCACACCAGCCCCTAGGCCGCTCTTCATCTTGGAGCCGTCAAAATGCATTCGCCAGAAATCCGACCCTGGGAGTTGCGACATGTACTGAGTTTCAGCCCAGTCCACCAGGAAATCGGCTAATGCTTGTGATTTGATTGCAGTTCTTGGCTCATATTGAATGACATGGCTAGAAACTTCAATTGCCCATTTTGTCACTCTTCCGGTTGCATCTCTGCTCCCCATGATGTCGGCCAGTGGAGCCGAGCTAACAACAGTGATCAAGTGGGCTTGAAAGTATGGTTTCAATCTCTTGGCTGCCATGTACACTCCATAGCACATCTTCTGATAGTGAGGGTAGTTCTGCTTGGATGCCGAGAGCACTTCGCTGATGTAATACACTGGACGCTGAACTTGCTGTGCCTTGTCCTTCTCGGGCCGCTCTACCACCATAACTGCGCTGATCACCCGATTGGTTGCCGCAATGTATAACATCATTGGTCCTTCTCAATTGGGGCAGCCAGAATCGGTGTTGTGGAGAGCACGCGCTTGAGCTCTCAGAATGCTTCATTTGCTTGGGGGGTCCAGGTGAACTTCTCTGTCTTCTTCATTAACTGGTACAACGGGATTGCTTTTTCACCCAGCCGACTGAGGAATCGGCTGAGTGATGCGAGGCAACCGGTGAACTTCTGTACTTGCTTCAGGGTCTTGGGCTGTTCCATGTGCTCTATTGCAGCTATCTTCTCGGGATTGCATTCGATTCCTCTCTCGGAAACGAGAAATCCCAAGAGCTTGTCGGCTTGGACTCCAAACACGCACTTCTCCGGGTTGAGCTTGATCTGATAAGTTCTCAAGTTTGCAAATGTTTCTCTGAGGTCATCTAACAGCGTGACTCCTTTGGCCGACTTCACCACTAAGTCATCCACGTAGACGTGGAGATTTCGGCCGAGCTGAGAGTGTGTGCATCTCTGAATTGTGCGCTGATAAGTGGCACCTCCATTCTTCAAACCAAACGGCATGGTGATATAGCAATAAGCCCCGAAAGGGGTTATAAATGCCGTTTTTATCTGATCTTCCACAGCAAGTTTGATCTGGTGATAGCCAGCAGTAGCATCCAGAAAGGACAACAGCTCGCAGCTGGCCGTAGAATCAATTACTTGATCAATACGGGGCAGAGCAAACGGATCTTTTGGGCACGCCTTGTTCAGGCAAGTGTAATCTATACACATGCGCCAGGTCTTGTTCTTCTTCATGACGAGGACTGGGTTCGCCAGCCACTCGGGGTAAAACACTTCCATGATGAAACCTGCAGCTTGCAGCTTCGCAATCTCTTCACCGATTGCCCTTCTCTTGTCTTCAGAAAAACGTCTCAGGGGTTGCTTGACCGGCTTCGAGCCTGACCGAATGTGTAGCTTGTGCTCGGCGAGTTCTCTCGGCACACCAGGCATGTCTTGTGGAGACCATGCAAAGATGTCCCGATTCTCACGGAGAAACTCGACGAGCTCGCTTTCCTATTTATCGCTAAGTCCAGCTCCGACTACAACAAACTTGGTTGAGTCGGAGGAATCTAGAGCGATCTTCTTGCTGTCCTTGGCCGACTGAAAAGCCGATTCCTCGTCTACTCTCTTTGCTGGGCCGACTGGAAGTGGGTTCTTGTTCTGTGCTTGTGCCATTGCAATCACCTTGCTGAGCTGACGCTTCTCTGTCTCAACCACTTGAGAATCAGCCAAACTGCTGCCAGCGGATGTGCACTCGAGGGACTTCCTGAAGTCCCCGGTGACAGTGATGACGCCGTTTGGCACTGGGATCTTCATCTTGAGGTATCTCTGCTGGGCGTTGATCATGAACTTGGCAAACGCGGGCAATCCCAACAAAGCATGGTAAGGACTACTGAGGTCAGCGACCTCAAACCAAATCGGCTCTCTCCTGAAGTTTTCTTCTGTGCCAAATATAACATCTAGCCGAATGCGACCCATGGGGGTGCAAGACAATCCAGGAACAATCCCATGGAAAGTCGTCCGACTGCGCTCCAGGTCCTTCTCTGTGAGCCCTAGCTTGATCAATGTATCTCTGTACAGAATGTTGATTGTGCTTCCTCCATCAACGAGTACTCGAGAGAACTTGCATGAAAACCTTGGTCCTGCGAACAGAGCATCCACCACCAGCGGATAGTTGCCCGGATTCGGCAAAATGGTGGGATGATTTGCTCTGTCCCAGGATATGGGACACTCGGACCAATGCATAAACTGGGGAATCGGTGGCATAGTGGCATTGACCTCCTGAGCTCGGGCTCTCCGACTGCCCTTGTCTGTGGACTCGCTGGTGAAAATCATGTAGGCGGCATCTTGCTGCGGGAACTGGTTCTGCTGCTGAGGTGGTCCTCTGTTCTGGGGTGGTGGTGGGGTGGAGGTGGTAAAGCTTCTCCCTTCGCAATCCTTCTCACAAAGTCGCAATGCCGAGTGGTGTGCGCAGACGGCCTGCCAGGCGTGCTGTGCAACTTGCACGGCGCGTCCAGCATATCCTCGAACGTGTACTTGGGCTTCATCTGTCCCGGGGGTCTCACATTTGGTCTCATCTTCCGACTGCCTCCTGCAGCCGCTGGATCTTCTTCATTCTGGACAGCGGCCACCTGCCGACTGCCATACTGGGTATCGGGCTGCTCGTCCTTGCGCTTGCCATTGTTCTGCTGGTTGTGGTTGTTGTTGTTGTTGTTGTTGTTGCGGTTGTTCTCTCTCCTTTCCTTCCGACTAAGGCCTTGGTTCCCTGTGTCCGACTGCGGAGCCCCTGGTGATTGGATCACACCTCCAACTCCGAGCTGGATAGGGCGCATCGCAGAGTCGGACATAGCAAACGCATTTGCCACCTTCATAAGCTCGGCGAGCGATGTGAAGTCTTTGCGTAGTAGCTTATGCTTCAACATTGAATCGGCCAGGCATCCATCTGTGAAGTACTGAATGGCGTGGATCTCATGGACTCCTTTGCATGAATTCTTCAGCTTGATCCACCGAGATAAGTAATCTCGGAGGGGCTCATCTTTGCCTTGCACACACAGAGCTAGCTACCGCGGGAGGTTGGGCCTCTCATACGTGCTTGTGAAGTTGTGGATAAATGCACTTGTAAAGTCCTCCCAGCAGTTCACACTGTCCGTGGGCAAACTGTTCAACCATGTCCGAGCTGAACCCTGCAGCATCAAAGGTGCATAGCGGACTGCTACGCGCCGATTGCCTCCTGCAATGCGAACTGCCATCAGGTAATCGGACAGCTAGTCTTCAGGCTTCACAAAACCATTGTACTTGGGAGTGTCTCTCGGCAGTGTGAAGCCTTTGGGAAACTTCTCAGTCCGAATACGATGACCGAAACATGACGGGCCAGCTTCTCCTTCTTCATCCTCTTGAGACTCCTTCTCCAGGAGCTCAATGCGATGCCTTGCATCATTCTGGCCGATTTGGCGAGGGCCAAGTCGGGCACTGATTGCTGGTCTTGGTGTCGATTGCTGTGGCATGTCATTGCGCCTGCTGTTAACAGCTGGCTCTTCGATTCTTCTGCTTGCCGCTGGGGGTGGCCGATTGCTTCTGACCTTGCTCTCGTGCCGAGATGGAGCGGGTTGATGCCTGTTCTGGCGCGATGCATTTGGTCGCTGGCTAGCTCCCGCATTCGGCCTCACGGTCCCTCTTGACACCCCAGGTTCTGCATTTTGATTATCCATTGCCACGAGCCTCTGCTCTTTTGCGGCCGCCAACAGCTCACGCATTCGGCACGACTGCTCGCGCCGCTCATCTCCCTCCAGATCTTCTAGCTCAAGGGCTATCTGCTCGGCTGCTCTCAAGTTCTTGTCCGGCGTGCTGTACGTCGGCCTCTGGACGAATGCTGACTGCGCCGGCTGCTCCGGTTGCACTGGCCTCCTCGGACGCTCCGTCTGCTCGGCCCCCGACAGCTGCTGGTTGACTGCCCTGCCTCGGCTTCTCAGATCTTCTAGGACCGCGGGCTCAATCGGCCGGCGCGGTCCTGCGTGCGCTGCGTTGTATTCCCTTGTGATGGCTCCCAGCCTGCGCTCCTCTGCCAGCACCTGCTCAGCTCTGCGAGCCAGAGCGAGTCGTGCTGTCTCCAGCTCCGTGTGCACCTGCTCCGGATCACCATTCCTGTTCACGGGTGTATATAACACATCCCGCAACGCACTGGTGCCGATTCGCTCTGCAGCGTGAGCTACCTCCTTAGCCTTTCTTGCTGCACTTGCAGGGTCGCGGTTGGTTGATGAGGATGCTCCTGCCATCATGACGGCAGCGTGCACTCGGCCCTCCTCTCTGCCGGCGCTGCACTGCAGCCCCTGGTCGAGAGCGGGTCTGTAGCACACGAGAAGATGCGAATCTCTCTGGGATACGCCTCGGGGTAGCTGCTGATGAAGAGGCGATGACTGCCGACCTGCAGCGACACACCGGGCGGCAGGGGTGCTCCAGCCCTGTACCGCGCCGAGTAGTCCACCACGTAATCAATTGCCCCACGCCTTAGAATCAGGCCAGAGGCGTGGCTACCGCCTGATGCAGAGGAAAATCCCGTCCGGATCTTTACTCCAGTCGACGCCTCGGTCTGCCCCACGGTGGGCGCCAGCTGTCGTCGATATGTGACGTCAGATGCCATGGGATGGCTAATGTGAGGGGAAGACGCGAAGGAGAGAATGTCGATGGTGCCGGAATCGGGTTGAGTACAAGCACGGTGAAGGACACCACGATGTACCCAGGTTCGGGGCTCTCCGGAGAGATAACGCCCCTACTCCTGCTTATCTCTTATATATCAATGCTCGGGCTACAATAACTGCTTCTCTATCTTCTCAGGGGAAGGTGAGCGCCGCCGCCGTGGGCAAGGCTCTCTCCTGCTTCCCTGAGGAGTAACTACTAGCAGTGAATGAACTGAGGGGAAGGTGAGTAAATGGTGTTCTAGAGCGGGTCGTCCCCCACACAGGAGGGGTACCCGGGCTCTTATAGTATGAGCCCGGGGTACATCGGTAACTTCACTGCCGATTGGGCCCAGCTGTCATCCTCTAATCGGCTTGGGCCCACCGACTGCTCCTCTCCGGGTGATCCGGATCCTACGAGCGGCGGCCCATGTTGTAGACCCATAGGGCATGGGGATGAACAGTGGAGCTAGGAGGTGCGGTCTTGTCAACCTGTCCGCGGAATCGGCAGAGAGGTCGACACCGTATCTCCACCAGATCTTCGACATGACTTGGCCTTCCTGCCACCCAGATATCTCGGGATAGTGCATTGATGACCTCGTAATCATACCCCCGACTGGTGTCGGGGTCACTTCCTCCAAGGGTAGTAGGTTGTTCCGATTGCGCCTGGGCCGACTGGTGGTTCCTAACAGGTCGATTGCTCTGGGCAATCGGCCTTCTAGGTACCCACCTCGGCCCAGTTGCGGACCAATCGGATGATCGTCTTGGTGAAGGAAGGGTGGACCGATTGCGCCTGGGCCGACTGCTGGCATTTGGTACGGCTGATTGCCTTGGAGCAATCGGCCATGCATCTGCCCAGCTCGGCCCAACTGCGGCCCAATCGGTCCCTCCTTGTCTTGAAAGGTTGCTTCCGCTTGGGTTAGCCTACCCGGGTACCAATCCCCCGACACCAGCTTAGCTATTTCATCGTCTTTTGGAAGAGAGACATCATTAGTGAACATCATGGTGGGACCACGGTCCATATTTCCATCACTGTTTAAACCTCACTTTATTTACTGCTTTTATTTCCTTTCAGTTGCTATCATCACCACTATTATCCTGTGCGTTTGATCCTTTGTAAACGACAAGGCCGGAGGTATTGACAACCCCTTTGTACTCGTTGGGAGCAAAGTTACTTGTTGTGTGTGCAGGTCCAGGTCGAGTGAGAAATTTATCTCAAATGGCGCGTTGCTCGCTTTACCACCTACTTGTCGACCTTGGAGTCCTACTGGTCGAACTCAACCTTGGTATCTTTGCCAAGGGAAATTTGCTGCTAGTTACATCTCAACGTTCAACTGCTCGCCGATGAGATGGACTTGAAGGCAGTGATGTTGCAGTGTCAGTGTCTTTGATTGCTCAAGGAGACGACGAAGATGAGTTTCAGGGAGGAAGCAAGGACACATGGGTGGAGGAGGAGGTTGTGCAAGTCGTCGTTGCCGCTGGAGGACAAGACGCACACATTCACCCTAGGCTGACGATAATCATCCAATCATGCAACATCATCATCATGTATATGCAAATTATTAGAAGGATGGTGAGGAATGGTGACATAGTTGGATGTAGTGGTAGTGTGAAGTCCGTCGAGAGGGATGGATGATTTAAGGTGATGAAGATCAAAGGGAGATTAGCCAAGGGGACTCCTAAGGGAGGCTTGCTATCGGTTACCCAACGAAGGAAGTAGAAGAGATATTAATGAGATTTGATGGAGATTAAAGAATGTAAAGAGGAAGGGGAAATTCAAGAGGCGATTTTATGGAGAATCCTCAAGGGGAAAAGAGCGATGTCGGTCTGAGTGAAGAAAGGAAAACTTTGCGCTACCAAGGATTTTTTTGTTATAAAAAGAGATGACATCAACAAAGGGTGATGAGGTAATGGGGTTGCTGATGTGGATAACCTGCATGTAAAACATAGGTTAATAAAAATAAACTATTTATGTATTATTGATTACCCTTGAAATCATATGATTTGGACTCAAAGTAGATAAAACTCTCGTACTTTCCTTGCTAAGGATTTTAGGAGTGGTACAAAACCACCCTAGAGTCCATGAATATGGATCTATATATCAACTGTGTAAAGCAAAATTGAAAATGGCTTTTGAGAATCCATCGTGTTGGACCATGATCACTACATTTACCCTGAATGTCCAGGACCCTTCTCCATAACCATCTCCCAAACGCCTAATGAATTAAATTGAAGACTATAAAGATTATCACGGAAAGGGCAAATATGTATTTCTTTTGCCAAATCCTAATCCATGCACATGTTTTTGTGGAACCAGAAGAGGCTGTAGTTTTATCGTCATTCATATATGGTTTCTATAAGAACCCTAGCTCAAGTAAAGATTGGTTCGTCCATGCGTATAACCCTAATCCGTTGGATCTTCTTTAGAAGAGAAAATAAAAAACATAATTTCACTCTACGCAATGAAATCTTTTTATGAAATGATCGGCGATAGAGGGGAAGAAGGTCTCAACGGCGGCCTAACATCGCGAGAGAAGGCTAACCCTAGTCGCAGAGAAGAAAACTGACCGAATTTTTCCAAATTTTATTTTTGAGTTGCGAATTTTCCCATTTTTTTTGAACATAAAATTTATTGAAATTAAGTACGATTACAGACTCTTACAAATGACCCTAGAAAAAACAGAAAGATACAGACAAGTCCCTGGACTTTTGTAAGAATGACCTTGGAGAGTAAAATAAAACGCGATCGAGTCCACCGTCTTCTTCGCCGGATACACCTCGTCGGCGCCGGGGACAGACCACTTGGGTCGACGAGGGCGCCATACCTTGACTGCCAGGAAGAAGCGGAACTGCCTCACACAGAGGAATATGAATCGGCTGCCCTTCAACCAAAGTATGCAGTAGCTCGGTGACGACGGCGCCACCGCGTTCACCATGAGAGCCACCGCGTTAAGCTCGAACCCCATCCGCAGTAGGAAAATCTGGATGTGCCCAAGAGAGGAGAAGAGCCACCAAGTGCCCCTTTCCATCCTGGGACTGGAGTTGCCCTTCCAGCAGAACAAAGACTTGGGAGAGATTGCATCTGAGCTCCACCTCCAATCCCCCACCACCACGGTGACCAACAATAGGAAGAGGAGCAAGCAAAGGCAACTCAACAGACCTGGCCCTTTATTGATGGAATCCATGGCCGTCCTCCTCACCAGCGCCTCCGGCTTCGACCATGGAAGCACCGCGCCGAAGATGAGGACCACCAAGCAGCGCTGGATCTCGGCCAGAGAACCCAGGCACTTTTTTTCGGCATGTCGCCAAACTACAACATCAAGCAAACAACTACTACTAGGAAGGGGTCCCCCACCCACCACGACGCCGGCATCGCCGGAGACTGGAGGGAGAGGGGCCGACCGGCCCAGATCTAGGGGAGACAAGGAGGAGGAGAAGGGGTGAGAAGCGGAGCGGAGCGGGGGGAGAGACGCGGTCGAAGAGATGGTCGATTCACAGCAACGCTCCTCATTCACTTCGGCCCCACCCCCGGTCCGTCTTCCAGTTCCTCCTCTCCCTCGCCGCCGCGCACCCAAACCCTCAGCGCCTCGCCTCGCCGCCGCCAGCCCAAAACCTCGACGGCGGGAATGGGAGCACCTCACACGGACTCCCTCGCCATTACCCGCTTCTCGTCTGGTACGTACCCTACTTTCGCGCGCCGCAGATCTCCTATCTTCCTCCCCGCTTCCCTCACCGATGGCGATGGATCTGCAATCTCTCCTCCTCCCTCGCCCCCGTTCGCAGATTGACCGCATCCTCTCCCCCCCACGGAGATGGCGGACGGCTCCAAGGACATCAGCGGGCAGCTTAATCCATCTGACAAGCTCACCGAAGACCTCCTGGTCGAGATCCTGTCGCGCGTGCCGTACAAGTCGCTGTGCCGCTTCAAGTGCGTCTCCAAGCGCTGGCGCGGCATCATCTCCGACCCCAACCACCGCAAGGCGCTGCCCAAGTACCATCTCGATGACCTCGCCGGCTTCCTCTACTCGAGCCGCGGCCCCAGACCTGACTATTTACCACTAGCTCGCAATTTCACCCGTGTCTCGGCGGGAGGCCGGCTTCCCATCCGCCCTTCGCTCCCCCCACCAGCTCACAATTTCACCCATGTCTCGGCGAGAGGCCGCACCCGCATCCGCCCTTCACTCCCCTTCCTGCCAGACTGCGAGCTATTGAACAATCTGGATAGCTGCAACGGCCTGCTCCTCTGCCGCCGCTTCAAGACCACTGGTTCGCCGGCATTCGATTATGTCGTCTGCAATCCTGCTACGGAGAAATGGGTCGCCTTGCCCGGTTATTTCAGCAAGATGCACACAGCTCACTTAGGGTTTGACCCGGCTGTCTCCTCCTACTTCCATGTGTTCCTGACCGTGGAGGACGATAGTGATAACCACGTCAAAAGTATTGTGATCTACTCGTCCGAAACTGGGGGCTGGAGTCACAAGGCCAGCGGTTGGGGCTTCCCAGCTTGTATAGCCATTGATTCCAAAAGTGTCTTTCTTAATGGTTTTCTGCATTTGGTCACCGTTGAGTCGAAGGTGGTTGCAGTGGATGTAGAAGGGACTACTTGGAGGGTTATTCCTATGCCATACGATGAGAATGCCCCTGAAATAGATGTTTATGCCCGGTGCATCCATCTGTCTCAAGGGTGTCTGTATTTGGCAATTACTGATGAGCCTGCTAATTCCAAAGTATCCATCTGGGTTCTCGAGGACCACGACAGTCAAGTCTGGGTCTTGAAGCACAGTATCAGGTCTTCCAAACTGTTTGTAGTTGGGAACGTCGAGTACGATATCGTCGGCATGCACCCACAAAGAAGAACGATTTTCTTAGTTTATGGCCGTAGCAGAGCACTGATGTCTTATGAAATGGATAGTGGGAATGGGCGTTTCATCCATGATCTTGGCCGTGATTCCATGAAACCCTATCTTCCTTATGTTCCCTTGTACTCAGAGGCATTGGCAAATTGGACCTGACAATCTGGCTCACATATCACTGCTCCATTGTTGACCTTTCATATAACGTTGAACCATAGGTCCCAAGTTATATCAGCAGCTATTTGGATCTATCTGATGTTGTGTCACTTCTCTTTTGTTGTTGAGTGTACCTTGTAACCTCACTGTATGGGGCTGTCAGCTACCTATTCCAGTTAATTTAGTAATGTTCGCTGCTTGTCTTGTGTAAACATAGCATCTGTGTAACAACCTTTACTAATTAACTTTACGAGCTTGTCATTTTTATCCTACCATGATTGATGTTCGTGATATGCCATATTGTTGTGTTGGGCTGTTGGTATATGCCCTTGTTTATTCTGTGTTGAAACTTGTTGTGCATTCAAACTTTGTAATCATATGTACCGTAAAACATGGGAGGGAATATATGCTCTTATTCCTCTTGTCAATGTAGTGTTATATTTTTTTACCTTTCAGGCTTTGGCAAGCATGGGAGTTTATGTTCCTTTGCTCCTGTCAATGCCGAAATGATCAGAACTGGTGAAGCAAAGCAATTCTTGTTTGTTAGATGATGCCTGGAGTTTAAAGTGTCATAAGTAATTTTTTGGTGATTCCATCATTAAAGTTGCTTGATTAGTTCTATGTCTTATTCAGTTCAAGTGTCGGATCCTAAGTCTGAAACTAACATATTTTGTCGATTCGATCTAGAAAACTGCCTGGTTCACTTTCTGTTGTATGTAATTGCAATATCTGGTAAGTGTGCTAAAACTCCCGGAAGTCTGATCTTTTAGCAATAGCCTGGTTCACATCCTGGTTCACTTCCCACTGAAAACTGCCTGATTTACTTCCTGGCGAACTTTCTCCTCTCTTACCTCAAAAAATAAAAAAAACTTTCTCCTCTCTGAAGTTTGAAGTGCAGTAGCTAATTTGTCCGAATAAGTGCGCTAGAACTCTCTGAAGTCTAAACTTTTAGCCTCCGTGCTAAAATTGGTAGTATTAAATAGCAGACTTTGCAGATTGTGAGTTGAATTTTACTACTTCTTACTTTCAGAATTAGTTGACACTAAAATGGATGTCTCTAGCATTGAAATATATTTGGATAGATCCGTTTCAGCAATCTAATTTCGAACGGAAGAAGTATGTGTTAATGAAAACTAGAAGAATACCCCGCGTCGTTGCAGCGGAAATCTCTATAAAAACTTTACAATGTAAATTCAAAGGTATGGGATTCGTGTAAATGAAAGTGGATGACATGAACAAATGATTGGCTACAATAGTGGGTGGTGTGGATAGCTTGCATGTTGAGATAGCTACCACAAATGCATGCATTTTGGTGTGATTTTGTTAGTGGATGACATGGACAAATGATTGACTACAATAATTAGTGATGTGGATAGCTTGCATGTTTAGATAGAAACCATAAATGCATCTTAGTGGGGTTTTGCTTTATAAGAGATATAGATGTTAGAAGTAAAATTGAATGATCTCAACTTGTGTTTATTGCTTGTGGGCAAAACCCTATTTATACAAGGATTTGGGGTGCCAATGGCACCTGTTACAAGAGACGCGACTGTTAGAAGAGATACAACTGTTGAAAGAGAGAGAGGTTGAAGAGGTGTCTATACATAAGGGGACACGACTCTACGAAAGGATGCTTTGGGCATAAACTATTCCTAACACTCCCCCTTGCACAAAGCTTCTTCTTGGTATATCTTGTATTCCTTGTATAATCTTGAAAATATTGGTCTTGATCACAAGCCGTATATTATCTTGTATAACTCCTCCAAAAACCCTGTGGGAAAAAAAATGAGGAGAATTGTGTAGATATGTTGCTAAAACTCCTTTAAACCAGTGGGAAAAATAAGGAGAAAATGATGCTACATATAATGATTATTTTCTCCTTGATAACTCATATGAGAAAAACCTTCGAAGAAGGAGAAAAACTCGTTGATGAGTTTGGAGAACAATATATATGCTTGGTATACTTTCATTTAAAATCCCTATTGGGGAATGTTGAAAGTATTGCATATATCACCTCGTTAAGACCTTTTATGAGAGACTTCGAGAGAAAGCTCATAAGAAAAAGAGTGTGATCTGATATGTCATTGAAAACTTCTTTAAAACCCAGTGGGAAAAATATAAGGAGAAAATGATATGACATATGATGGTAATTGTCTCTTTGATAACTTATATGAGAAAACCTTGAAAGGAAAAAACTCAATTAGTAAGTTTAGAGGACAATTAATATGCCTTGTATACATCCGCTAAAAACCCCGATGGGGAAAAATAGGAGGTATGACATATATTCTTGTGTTGATATTACCTCATTAAAAACCTTGATGAGAACCTTGAGAGTAAACTCATAAAGGGAAAAAGAGTATAATATAATGTTTGTATAGGTTATATTTCGGGAAAAGACTCCCCCTGATCCTTGTAATTTGGGGCAATATGCTTAGTGATATTGCTTCTTATATAACCCCTTTGCATCTAAGCAACACAAGTATTATTATCGTTGTAGATAATAGTTGGTGATTCAATAGAACCAATTCCACATAAATGTTGTATGTGGTTTATCATTCTGCAAAGCAACATATATTAATATGAGGTCATGTATTTCAGAATGATTGGTTGATGTAGCCACTAAGGTCTATTTTAAAGACTTTCATATGATGGCTATCACATCAAGTGAGTACACGACGTGTGTCTACGATCTGACATAGTGGGGATCTGATCGATGTATCCGATGATATTGGTGTCCATATTTAATTGAAAAACTAGGACAATGTGTTTTGTGCCTTGGAGATATCAAAGATATTCACGAGTCCAAACCAATTGTGTTTGGTGGATCTAGTGGCACTAGAGTATGGAACCTTGGGTTCCAATATCTTATTTTCATCTTCTCATGGTTTAAAATGGATCTTTCTCTACGTCTAGAGATTGAACAACCATGAAAGTTATAGATGAATAAGACTTATTCATGTCCAATATATTCTGGATATAGACAACATGGTGTATCATAATATATGAGTGAAGGGGCTCGAATTGTAGCTGAAGCAAAGTTTGCTTTTACTTACATCCTTCATCTCAAATTCCGTCTATGGATGATTACGTTTTTCATCAATATCGTGTGTGTTGTCAATGATGTTATAATCATTACCATGCACTGATAGTCGAATCCTAATGAGGATTTCTTGATGAACACGCATGGGCAATCATCGTTGTTGGAGTATCCTTTTGCATAAGGAACTCAGTAAGTCGATTGTACCAAATTTATTTCGACTATTGTAAGTCATGGAGTGACTTATTGAGTTTACACAAAACATGTTGCATTTTCATTTTGGATTCAGAATTGGAATTCCCATGAGGAACTTATATGTCCGAATCAAGTGACACAATAATATATTTGGTCACTACATCTATCAACTGCATAAATAGATGATTTGTACTGCCGTTGAGATAATTATCAGAAATTTATTTCACTTGTGTATGGAGAATCGATTCGGGTATCTGCATGAACCCTTATGCTACAAGCCTTGCTATTCACCACATGTATGTTCTCATTCCACTTTAGGATGAAAACTAGTGTAGGTATTACTTTTGTGAATACCTTTTTTTTATTGAGCGAGGCTATTTCTTCTTGGATTGCATCCTTTGTTTGAGTTCAGTCCGAGCGAGTATTATTTAAACTCTGCCATGGCCATGGTCTTTGGATCCGGATCATTGTAAAGGTTGTTTGCAATCATGAGAAATTTATGTCGATAATTGTAGGCTTTCATTTATATGATTCTCCAGAATGTATAAAATTTTGGTGAAATCTTGTTACCCTTGATGACTCTTCGTGTTTCCCAATACGGTTGAGTCTAGGTTTCCGATGTCCCAGTCATTGTGTGCACTATTGAGCTGGGTTATGGAGGTTTCCCTCTCATTGGGTGTATACTACCCATTGGATGTCTATCAACGTGAAATTGACTTGCATTTACCAAATCAGAGGCCTCGATATCCTTTGTTGCTTGCGAAAAGCTGAATCCTTATATGTTGTGGCCGTACTTCTACACTTCTTGTTTTGAATGGGTAGTTGAGTGGTTTTTGTTGGTACCTCCACTCTTTTGGGCGCATTTTCGTAGGATTATAGGATTGTGTGACACCATTATAGTCGGTAAATGAGATTGGCAGGTTATTTGCAATGTGTTGCAAATCTTGTAAAAATGGGTTTAGATCTTCGAGTACGTGGATTTGAGGTGGAAATGTGTTGAACATTCCAAGTGATTTCCTGACATTCTTTTTGGTACTTAAAATCTCCCCCTAATGCCTGGAAATGTACCTCACTAAGCATACTAGCCATGAATAACTCCCCCTGATAAGGGCTTAAGGTATTTATAGATGACGGAAATACAGTTATTCCTCACATAGATTCCAATTTTCTGTGAAGGGCCATTGATGTATGCTATGGTGGTGATTTCGGTATGGAACCGAATTATCGCAGATGGGAAATACTTATGATTTCCACGTACTAATTTCAGAGGGGGTGTACTACGATATGTAGTATGCTACAGTTGAATTAAGTCAACAGAGTGTAAAACTGCATGGCTCCAACGTCAAGTTGGTAAGCTACAATTCCGAAGTAAAGATCATGCAATGAGCTTAATTATTTGGATATAGGATGTTCTCAAACCATTTTGAAACTGGAGATATGGGACAAAGTGCTTAATTTACATCATAGGGCCATGTTCATGGCACGCAAAGATATTTGCAACATTGTCTATTCGAATTTCATTGAAATTGATCTTTAGGATAATGAGTCAATGGTTCATGTGGATAGACGCACACTGAAGACCATCGTGTAGATGTGCCTTTTAGAACCATGGAAATACCTAAATAGTCCAATCAATGGTTGAGAAGTACCACTTATCTCGGCTTAATGCGTTCAAGGAATCTGAGTGGTTAAACACTTTAAGGTGCTTGGACCTTAAAATTAGCTTTCCTTGTCACATGTAGTGCACATAAAATCCAAATATTGCTAGAACTTGGCATCATTTTGGGCATGATTAATGGAATTCCTGATAGTTTTCATTTCAAGTCAATGTCAAAATGACCAAGGCAAGTGTGCCAAGTTTGTCATGTAAATAACATTCTGGAAAACTATCTTGTATGCAACATGTGCTACGGGCTTTGTAGGCTGAATAGTGTAATTCTAATGATACACAGAGAATATGATTTTATATCTGTTGCCTATGGTAAAGAGAATATATTTCTCTTTGTTGTCATCATGAGTTTCTATATAGAAACTATTTTGAGAGATATCTCTATAGTTTAGTGGGATACGAGTTGAACCTGGACTCAATAAAGAAATCCTTGATGGTTCTTGAGTATCCATAGGGACAGTAATATGATTCAAATTGAACCAATAATTACATCATCGCGTCTAGCGATTGTTAAAATATCTTTTTTTTTCTCTCTAAGAGTGGAGATGTATTTTTTACTGCCCTAGTTATAGAGTTTGTGGTGCATATGTCCACAAGACACTTATACTCTTTCATCAGATTGACCCCCGTAGAAATCTATATATAGTTTTCAAGATTCTCAATATGAGAAATCTTTATTAGATATATAGAAGACATACAAATGTAATTGTATCAAAGTGTTGATACACTATATTGTGATGAACAATATATGATGACAACGACAACAATGTATGTATTACAACAATAAATGGGTGTTGATAAGGAGTTGGGAGACTAGTGAAGTCTCGAAAACATGTCATGTGAAGCATATTTAATGACCATGTTCTCCTTGTTCATGGGATTTCATGACTGTAAAAGAGCTTTGTTGTTACACGATGTGAACAATAGCTTTCTGGACACAGTCAGATTGAAGAGTGAAGTGTGCTTCATATCTTTACCCATCAGTGGATCGGTTGTGTCATGGATTGTTTGAACAAATTGATCATATGTCGTAGAGTATGGCATTTGGGGGATGCTGGTAGCATACACACTTTTGACAAAGATTAGTTTTTATGAAACTTCGTATTTGTAGTGCCTTTCCCACGATCTGATGCATGTGGCTTGTGCTTCTTGTTGCATTTGCATTTCCGTTTGCAGTTTGTTGATTGACTTCTAGGAGAGCCATCAAACCGTGATATTCCGAAAATGTGCATATACAACATGTAGAGGAGAAACACCGACATGGTTGTAATGATGATTGTTAAAGATTTCATCAAGTTTCTCCTCCTAGAGTAGTAAATGAAGAAGATCAGAGATAAAGTAGGTATCTTTTGCACGATATTGTTGCTATAATTAAGATCCTATTAACGAGAAAGATAGTAGACAATGTCTTCTATTTTCACCATAATGTGGGTTGTTTTTGCAAATTGCAAGCTGAAGCCAATTTTATGAACCTCATGATTGTAATCTCCCGCGGATTTAAACCTTGGAGTCGGAGATGTGTTCAATCATGATTTGCTTTGGCAAGATGATTGTCCTGATGTTCATACCTTATTGATAGCTTGCCACATGTTCACTCATAATTGTGATTTGGTAGCGGGGCATGCACCATGGGGTGGTTGACGTGACACTATAATTCCATGAGACACATTGTTGACCTCAACATCTATATGCCATGTAGATTAGTTGTGACCGTCGAGAGTTTGCTCATCGAATTATGGTCATCTTGGCTTACATGGGGTTCAAACCATAGACTTTTTATTTATTTACTTGTCAGTAAATTAGAAGTCATCATGATAATGTTGTAATAAAATTTTGCAAAGTTGCAAATTCAAGTGAAGACTTGAATGTAGATCTCAAATCATCTATGATAACACTTTGGAGATAATTACATCTATTATGAGTTATATCTCACAGTACTAAGAAACATAATCCGAGTATAGTCAGTAGATGTGTTGGTCTTAGTACCTTATTTTATTATATGATTAAAATATATGGAAGAGCACTATGAAGATAGTCATAATGTCAATTTTGACAAAATGTAGACCTTATAGTAATCGTGGATAATTTGCATATTGCGCAGTAGATGCCACGTTACCTTGTGATCCATATACAAATTTGAGATGATAATTTGCATATGACTTTAATTCGAATTAAGTTAATTTTGCGCTTTGCAAGCATTTTTGAACTTAATTGATGGTGAATTGATATTTCCATTGCAAAATAATATGTTGTACCATCTGTATATGTTATAGGGATTGCAAAGTGCAAACACATTGAATATATAATATATTTATATATAGATCATATTGTCTAAAAGAACAATATACAATACAATTGGGTACAACATAAATATAGAATCTAAAACATGACAAGTACTTATTACAGCACCGGTAGTTGGATCTATATTTTAAAATCCCAAATATACAGGGCTAAAACTTGACAAATACTAAACAGTATTTATAGTTGGACTAATGCTAAATTATTAGCAAATTAGTCTATAATCCCTGCAGGTTTTTTTTATGTGGGATGCAGCCCACACGGCCTTTCGGCTCTGGCCCAGCACGGGCGCCGCTTAGCGAGCGGTTAAGAGGAAAAAGGGGGGAGGGACGGCTCGTTGACCAGACGCCATCCCCATGCCCCGTCGGCCGCTGCCGTTAGCGCCCTGCGCCGGCGACCCGTGATCTTCAGGCGGAGGGAGCGTGGCCGGACGTGGCCGACCATGGGCACAACCAAGCGGAGACCGGACGGCCGGGAGCAGGTGCAGCGCGGCGCACAGCCGGGCGGACGGACACTGGGCGCGGAGGGGTGCGGCCGACGACGCGGAGGCCGTGGCACGGCCGGCGCGGCCATGCGGCGACGGCGGGCGGGCGCTCAGTGCGCGACGCGAAGGCCGGGTAGACGGGCGTGGAGTGCGTTGATTGGGTCGTGGCCCCAAGCAGACTTGCCGGAGGACGCCGCTCGTCAGAAGGTTGAAGCCGGGCGCCGGCGAAGGTGGAGGCGGCACCATGGCCGTGCTCGGGCCGGTCACCATCCAGGGATCGAGTCCCTTGGTCATCTGCAGGAGATGGGAGCAACGACGCCAGGACCAAGTCTAGAATGGAGTGAGGCATCGTACCTTTTCTTGATTCACGTTCTGATTGTTTTTGAATCGATGGATGCCAATGCCCCGGTTCTTCATTCTCTTGTTTATTTCCCAGGAGCCGTCAGGCGAAGGATTTGGATGTGTTTGCAGGAGTCATCCAAAGCCGGCACCGTCGAAGCCGCGGACGGCGCGTATTCAGCAGGCCGCGGCAGCCATGACTATGCGGACGAGCACGGAGCGCAGGGCGCTGTCGGCGGGCGCCCACGGCCACGGCGACGAGGGCGAGCGGGTTGCATGGCCTTCTTGCTTTCGGTCAAGCAAAGTGTTGATAACGTGTTAGAAGTAAAACTGAATAATCTCAACTTGTGTTTATGTGAGTGTCTGCGTTGTATTGTGTTCCCTTAAAAAAAACTTGTGTTTATTGCTTGTGGGCAAAACCCTATTTATATAAAGATTTGGCACCTGTTATAAGAGACGTGACTATTAGAAGAGATACAACTGTTGAAAAAGAGAGAGGTTGAAGAGGTGTTTATACATAAGCGACACGACTCTACGAAAGGATGCTTTGGGCATAAACTATTCCTAACAATAGATAGGAGGTGCATGTCTACCGTACCGAGGGTAAGCAATCACAACATGGCATTAATATTTGTTCTCAAGGTTCGACGAACTTGCTTACTTCCGGTTCTTGCTTACTTCCCAAGGTTTGATCATGACGCTCCTCTCCACAAAATCAACGTACAAAGTTAAAACACCGTACACAAAGACAATCCAAATGAGGTGACCAACGCAGATTCCATCCCACATTGCCTAAACTGTTATCTTTAGGATAAGCATCTCTAAACAATCTTTTATAACTTAGGCCCTTAGAGCATCTCGATCCTATAAAGCTCTAGAGGAGTAAGAAATCCGTTTTTTCCTCTAAATTAAACCTAACATAACTCTTATAATGTTTAGAGGAGTAATTTTTTTACTCTATAACTGCCCCGACTCATCCGTTCACCCATGAAGTAAAAAAGTTAGACCGCATCAGCGAAATTAGATTCTATATTGTTGTTTCCAGAAACAAAACAAAAACAGGGAATTGCCATGGTAAATAAAGAAAAAAATATTGCCATTCCATAATAAATGAAAATGTAATCCTTGTAATAATAAAATGACTACTCTTAAAATTAAAAATCTCATGTTATTGATTATTAAAATGACATGTTTTAATAATAAAATTGTCAAGTTATTGATAATAAAATGCAGTGCTCTTAATAATAAAATCGCCATCCTCTTATTGGAAAAATGTTATGTTATTGATTATTAAACTACCCTCTTCTTATAAATACAAAAGGGCATGTTGTTGATTATTAAACTGACATGCTCTTAATAATAAAACTCCCATGCGAGAAAGTAAAATATATATATTCTAAATTGACATGAATAAAAGTGGTAAGTTTCCAAAAGCTTGCCATGGGGGAATTATACAAAATATCTAGCAATTGTCTCATTACCTATAATAAAAATGCACATGACAAATTTAGAAAAACTACGCCCCTCTAAAAATTATGGATTTTCGTTTTTCTAATAATTATTTAATTAAAAAACAACTTAAGATACATGAACAAGTTTGAGCAATGTTTCAATAAGAAATTTCTTCAGTCCGAGTGGTCAAGCGTGCGCCCTCTCTATGGGAGGTCTCAAGTTCGGTCCCTCATCCCCAGGCACCTCATCGAATTTTCCTTGAGAAAAAAGTTTTTAGCAGGAAATGACTTACAACGAACGTCGTTTGAGGATCTATGAGTCGTTAGCTTTGTGCTAAGATCCATGCAATAACTTGGAGGGATTCGACGGGGACCAAACCGCGCAACTTCTTGGCATGTCCTTCTCCTCTCAATACTCGCATATCATTCGTCAATCGACCGCCAACTCAACCACGTTTGTCGGTCGATCGGGCTCAACCCTCGCCCAACAGCTGGTCGGCGAGCCCACCGGTCATCAAGTGTGATAACCGCCCATGACTGGTATGTGCCTCATCTCAAGAACGATCGAACATTTCAGTGGGAATTATAAAATAGTGAATTGACAATGTAAGTGCATTTTTTATGGTTGTTCTTCGGATTCATCGCAATTTGAAAGTCACTATTTGCTTAATAAACTTTTATGCGGAAAGGATGCAACTTTTGGTCTTGGAAAGAAGAGTACATTGATCTATTGACAACGAGAAATGTGCTAGATGTTGGCGCTCTGGTTGCTAGAGATGACACTATGGAGAATGCAATGTCCAAGTTTGATGAGGAGAAAAAGAAGTGTCCAAGCTCGAAGAGTCATCGGAGAAAATAACCAATGTAGGCAACAATGAGATGGAGAAATCATTGATCGAACTAGTAGAAACAGTTAAGCAAGTGGTGTTTTTATTAAAGTGTGTAAATTTTTTTTTGGCTCTCTTAGCGAAGAACTAATGAAGTATGTGACCAAAATATCATTCAATAAAATAATTGAGTAGTGAATTTAACTCAATGACCAAAAAAATAAGCAAATTCATGTTAATTTGTTTTAGGGAGTTAAGTTTAGGGAATCGCTTATAAACCACACTCTTTAGAGGGAATTTGAAGGATACTCAGTTGTTTAGTCCTTGAAATTACATGGTAGAGCATGGTGGGTGCAAGTAGGACGACGCTAGAGCGGACCCGGTCGAACGAATGACAATGGCGACCGAAGAGGGGGGATTTCACTCCATGGGTAGGTGACCGAGTATATTTAAGAGTCGTGATGGCCCAGGAGTAATTTTTTTACTCCTCTATAGATTTTGAGAGATCGGTTAAATGCGATTTAAAGGAGAAATACATTTTTTACTCCTCTATAACATCTATCTACTATGTCACTAAGCTCCCTAGAGGCTGGCGCACTAAGAATCAAGTGAGATCAATTAATTTGTGATTTGAAGCTTGATTTTGATCTCTTCAATGGCCCAGACTTTCTAGAGTAGTCTCCGGTTGTGTGGGTCCCTTGCATGCAACCTTCAGACTTTCTAGAGTAGTCTCCGGTTGTGTGGGTCCCTTGCATGCAACCTTCAAGTGCATCCTGGGTATGAGCGGTGCTTGTGCTTGCATCTTAGGAATGATGATCCTTTGAAGGAATTGACATCGTGTGCCACCGCCTTCCCTTCACCACAAACCTAGACATACACCTTATTTCTTCTCTCCCCGATTCCCCTCCTCCCGATCATGACCGCTGCCTCTATCGCCTATCCGCCCCCATCAACCCCACCATCTCCTCGCTTTGTCGCGCCTTCTTCCCGTGAGAACCTTTGACTATCCCATAAAGGTGAGCAGCCTTCACCCAGTTTGATCTGGTCTGTGTGGAGGTCAAAGGCAGTTAGCTATACAAGCAACATGTATGTGTCAATAATGGGGCCTAACAACACCGAGCTAAGAACATGATGGTGCCATTCTTTGGTTGGAGGGGAAGTACCAAGGATGGGGCTGATTCGTTGCGGCCAAGAAGCAGTTGGACCCGTGGGAACAGTTGGACATCCCGTGGTCCTGCGATTTGTGCAATGAAAATGAGCCAACAAAGGCTTATATACTATTATCCCCACCATAGTGGATGAAAGGAATCCAAGCTCTACGTACTTGTTTTTTTATTGAATATAGATCAAGTTGAAGAATATGAAATAGTGACCAACTGGACATTTCATGATTACATGGAAGTGTAGGTAAATTATTCCAATTTTCTTCCTTTATTGAATAACTTTTCCTTCTTTTTATTCTAGGCAATGAATGCTCAAAATATGGCGAGATTTTGACTATAAAAGCTTGTAGGAGACTTTATATTGAATTGGAGAAGTAAATCAAAGAAAATGGAAGGCAACATACATATTTAATGATGGAGTTGGATGAATAATAATCTTAATGCTTTTTTAGTGTATACCTTTTGTGATTTGTCTCCCAGAGTACCTTCTTCGGTTGCGAAAGGTACACCATTTAAAAAAAAATCACCGCCCATTTGGATGCTTTGCAATGCTGTTGAGGATCACATACATATTTCTTCTTTTGAGCTAGCATTTTCTTCTATATAATTTGGCAGCAAACCCTACATGTTCAGTAAATCATTTTAAATATTGTGAGCGGGAACGTATACAAAAGTTATAACATATGTGCTTGCACACCTTTGCAAGATGAATTATATTTTTTGCCTCATGATATTCACAAGACTATATCTATGTTGCATATGGTAAGTCCCTCAAATCATTCTTAACTACTTATTGTAGAGTAGAGCATGGTGCGTTTCCTTAAAGCCATTTCATATAGGCTTCTTGAGATAACACTGCGCAAGTAGTAATCTCATGGAATAAACCTATCCCTTTTCATAACAAAGTTTTAACTCCTCAAATGGGTTGTTGAACAATCGTTCAAACTTGGAGGCACAATTGAAATGGGGTCATTGGACAATACCTTTCATTTCGCCCCTCCAAGAAACAACAATGCTAATGGTCAAGCGTTTCTAGCTACAACAAAAAAAACTTTGGTTTGCTCATGTGGAGAATGTTATTTTGTATTCTACACATTTCTTATTGACAACATTGAAAAATAACTAATGTCTAAAGTGTCTCCTTAGCCACACGTCCAATAAAAGAAGGTTGAAGAGGAACTGCTGCCAACTAATGTCACCGAGACCAGGAAAACCTTCACTATGGAGTGTATGCATCTTCATGTATGGGAAACTAGGACCACATAGCGTACTCCAACTAATAGGGGTAATTATAGGGATCTAAGATATTTGTACAGTATGTATGAGGATATAAAGTTTTATGTCTCCTACGCATATTTTGCATCTTGGAAGTCTGTAAGAAAAACTCAAAATGAACTATAGGTGGTGTGGGAGCCACAACCACCATTTTTTATAAGTCCAACTCCTTCCCATATATTCGAGATTGACAAAATTACATACATGTATTACTTCCTCGAAGGTAGTTATTTGCTTTGGTCTTCGCCGTTACTTCCAATGTGCTCATGTCAATGTAAGGCCTCGCTAAAATCCCCTAGACAAAGCCATGTGAGGGAATTAGCCAAGACCGAGGATTTAAAAAAAATCTCAAGTCTTACATCTCTCATTTGTTTGGGCTTCACCATAAACACAATTCTATAATCAACACAGCCCAACAGGAAAACAATAGCATCAATGTTATACTCAGAGTAGTCAAAAACACCGATGTTTATATCATTATTCCAGAACATCATCCTCCACTTCTCCCAAAGCTGCCCACAACATACCCTTGATCAAAACCCACATTACTAGACAAAATTTCAACTCGTGCTTTTGAAATTTGAGTTTCTACGACACAAAACATAGCTGGGGTAAATTGTCGTGAAGCTCTCGAGTTGTCGTCGCTTTGCCTACAACATCAAAATTTGAACATAAGTATTCATTGCGCCCATCGGTACTCCTCAAGGGACTCCGCCTATTTAGATTCATTGTTTTTCCCTAGAATTCCACCCTTTTCAGGTTCCCCTTACCCGAATCATTAATAGTTTCAGGCCTTTTGGGATCCTGCTTCAAGGGAGGGCTAGGGGGACAACATTAGCCTGAAGGGCAAGGGCGGATCCTTTCTGATTCAGACCCTGTAGGGAAAGAACTCCTTATGTAGTTTCCAGCATAAGAGGGTCGGAAGCAACCCTCTTTCTACTAGGATTGACCTCCTCCATTGATTCATCCAAGTCAATATCCTCATGTACATTTATTCACCTCGGCCTCCACCCATATCGAGGTTAGTGCCCCCTCTGCTTGTATCTTGATCAGCGTGCCTGCGTCCTCTCCCACAATTTGGTCTCCGTCCCGGGTTTCTGAACAAGGATGCTCTCAAAGATCTGAATATTAATGCCGAGGGTGGATGAACACCATCTCCATATTCCATGTATACATGTCCCAGATGACCACAAACAAAGCACCAGTATGGAAGTCTTTCGTACTTGACTCGAAAGATTAGTCGCTTGGCACCCTTAACTAGGGACACTACACTCTTTAGAGATTTTTTTACCTTGATTATGACCCTCACCCTATAAAAAGTGCCCTCAAAATCATGTGATTTGAGCTCATAGTAGATAAACTAACCTACTATCCTTGCCAATGTTTTTAGGAGTGGCACAAAACCACCTAGAAGGCCATGAATCTGGATCTATATGTCAACTGTGTAAAGTGGAATTAAGGATGGGTTTGAGAATCTATAGTATCCGACCAAGATCACGACATGTTCCTTGAAATTCCAGGGCCTCTCCTTCATAACTCTCTCCTAGTCGCCTAGGTGATGACTCTGAAGAGTATAAAGATTGTCGCTTAGAGGGCGGATATGTACTTTTTTTGCCAAATCGCAAGCCATGCGCATGTTCTTGTAGGACCATAACTGGTTGTGATTCTTATTCATGTGATCCCACACAATCGCTATTCACCTTACTGCTTTCGTCAGTATGTCTTCTTCCTCCCTTCTATAACGTCATCACGTTTGTCCTCCGCCAGCCTTAGCTCTTTCATCATTAGTTCTACATTATTCGTCGTTGCGTCAGAACCGAATGCCATGTTTTTCATTAGAAGCCCCGATCGAAGTGAAGATTGATTCACCCAGAAGTAGAAACCTAATCTATTGGATTCCCCTAGGAGAGAAAAAACACGACACCAAAAAAACAGAAATCTTCACCGCATAATGGAATCTTCCCCTGAGATGAGCAATGTCAGGGGAGAAGATGTCTCAACGACAGCTTGACGTAGAGGAGGATAACCCTAGTCACATGGAATAAAAATTGATTGATTTTTTCACTAATGTGGTCTTTATTTTTTGGCAGCAATTTTTTTCATTAAGGCGGTCATCCACTTCTCTCATTCACTTCGCTCAACCCCAAGTCCGTCTTCCAGTTCCTCGCAACCCTAAAAAAAATCGTCCTCAGCGCCTCGCCTCGCCGCCGCGCACCCAAAACCTCGCCGGCGGCGATGGGAGCACCTCAAACGGACTACCCGCTTCTCGTCTGGTACGTACGCTACATTCGCGCGCCGCAGATCTCCTCTCTTCCTCCCGCTTCTCTCACCGATGGCGATGGATCTGCAATCTCTCCTCTTCCCCGTCCCCATTCGCAGATTCACTGATGGCGATGGCGGACGGCTCCAAGGACATCAGCAGGCGGCTGAATCCATTCGACAAGCTCACCGAAGACCTCCTGGTTGAGATCCTGTCGCGCGTGCCGTACAGGTCGCTGTGCGGCTTCAAGTGCGTCTCGAAGCGCTGGCGCGGCATCATCTCCGACCCCAACCACCGCAAGGCGCTGCCGCAGTACCATCTCGATGACCTCGCTGGCTTCCTCTACTCGAGCCCCCACCCTGACTATTTAGTACCACTAGTTCACAATTTCGCCAATGTCTCGGCGGGAGGCCGGCTTCCCATCCGCCCTTCGCTCCCCTTCCTGCCTGACTGCGAGCGAATGGACCTTGTGGATAGCTGCAACGGCCTGCTCCTCTGCCGCCACTTCATGACCCTTCATCGTACGACATTCGATTATGTCGTCTGCAATCCTGCTATGGAGAAATGGGTCGCCTTGCCCGGTTATTTCAGCAAGACCCACACAGCTCGCTTGGGGTTTGACCCGGCTGTCTCCTCCTACTTCCATGTGTTCCTGATCGCGGAGGACGACGGTGATAACCACGTCAAAGGTATTGAGATCTACTCGTAGGAAACTGGGTGGTGGAGTCACAAGGCCAGCGGTTGGGGCTTCCCAGCTTGTATAGTCATTGATTCCAAAAGTGTCTTTCTTAATGGTTTTCTGCATTTGGTCACCGTTGATTCGGAGGTGGTGGCAGTGGATGTAGAAGGGACTACTTGGAGGGTTATTCCTATGCCATACGATGAGCCCCCACCTGATGGTGATGCTGTTGCTGGGTTCATTGGTCTGTCTCAAGGGCGTTTGTATTTGGCAAATACTGATGAGCATGATAATTCCAAACTATCCATCTGGGTTCTTGAGGACTATGACGGTCAAGTGTGGGTCTTGAAGCACAGTATCAGGTCTTTGTATCTATTTGGAGTGAGGGATGTCCACCTGGGAATCCAGTATGATATCGTCGGCCTGCACCCACAACGAAGCACGATTTTCTTAGTTTATAGGCATGCCAAAGTCCTGATGTCTTATGAAATGGATAGTGGGAAAGTGCGTTTCATCCATGATCTTGGGCTTGATTCCGTGTATCCCTATCTTCCTTATGTCCCCTTGTACTCAGAGGCATTGGAGAATTGGCCCTGATGATATGGCTATGGCTTGCATATCACTGTTCCATTGTTGACCTTTCAGATAACGTTGAATCATAGGCCCCAAGTAATATCAGCAGGATCTATCTGATGCTGTGTCACTGGCTCACTGCTCTTGTTGTTGAATCAATGTACCTTGTAACCTCACTGTATGGGGCTATCAGCTATCTATTTCAGTTAAATTAGTAACGCTAGCTGTGTGTCTTATGTGAACATATAGATGTTGTTGGTTCTTAGCAGCATATGTGTAATGACCTTTTACTATTTAACTTTATGAGGTTGCCATTTTCTTTTGGTACCATGATTGATGTTTGTGATATTCCATATTGTTTTGTTGGTCCCCTGGCATATGCTCTCTTATACAAGTATTGTGCATTCAAAATAGTGATCATATGTGCAGCAAAACATGGTAGGGAAAATATGTTCTATTCCTCTTGCCATTATACTGAGTTTTTTCTTCTTTTCCATTTGGCATACCAGTTAACAATAGAGCATGGGAGTTTATGTTCCTTTGTCCTGTCAATGTTGAAATGATCCGTGCTAGTGAAGCAAAGACATTCTTTTCTGCTAGATGGTGTCTGGAGTTTAAAGGGCCATAAGTAATTTCTATCTGATTCCATCAATAAAATTGCTTGGTTGACTCTGTCATATTCCGTTTGAGTGTCGGATTCTATGTCTGAAACTAACAATTTTTATAGATTTGATCTATAGAAAACTGTCTGATTCACTTGCTGCTGTATTTAGTTGCAATATATGATCTTCGCCAGCGTATGCTTTGAACCGTCGTTCAATTTAACACAGAAGGATGGGTACCGTCTTTTTTGCACGCGTCTACAGTATATTCAGAGCTAATTTATCGGGATGAGTTCTGAAGTCTGAACTTTCAGCCTCAGCGACCTCTTGTCCCTGCTGGTGTGGTGCCTCAGGTCGAAAGGGTATTAAATAGCAGACTTTGCAGATTGTGGTGAGATCAGGTGTAACCATATATAGAATGAATTGTACTATGTGTTAAGAAAATCTGGTGAGTATGTCGAGTTTGTGGAGGGCAAGCAATCACATCGTGACACTGATATTTGCTAACGACGTTCGACAAACTTGCTTACTCCACAGGTTTCGACGATGAAGGCCCTCTCCATGTACTAAATCAACAATCCAAGTGAGGGGAACAGCCCAGGTTTCCTTCCCCACTGCCCCATCTATTACCTTCTGCAATCTTTAAAATGGCATTGCTCTCTAGCTACCTGGATTGGATCTCCTTTCTTCCTATAAAAGTGATAGGAATTTCTCTGAAAACACATAGGTAGAAGCACCTCATCAAAACCCGCAGGCGCACAAGAGCAACTTTATATAAGCAAAACCGAAGCTCAAAGCTCAAACAGAACAAGTCCTTCCTTATATGTACTGCTACTAGTATAGATGGGTTTATTGCTCTTCAGCACAACAGTAAATACAGTCTTTTTTTCTCAGCAGGTGCTCCTCCGGTGACCGGGGAAACTGGCGGCGGCAGCGGCCTCGCTCGCCGGAATCGTCATTCATCAGGCCTTGTAGACAGCGCAGGCGTCCTTGGGGATCCTGGTCCTGGCCCTCTTGGCGTCGACGGTGATGCGGCACGTCACGTGCGTCCTGTGCGTCACCCGCACCAGCTTGCCGATGACGTAGCCCCTGGAGACGAGCTCGAAGTCCAGCGTCAGGGGCACCGTCGCGTCGTCGCCCGACAGCAGCAGCCCGCCCCCCGCGCCGTAGAGCGGCACCTTCTTGCCGTAGATCGCCGTCGTCACTCGCCGGTGGCTCTTGCTCGGCTGGTAGTACTTGTGAACCTGCAGTCACTCACATGAGATGTTATGTTACTCAGACAGATATGGAGAGATAAGGTGCCCGACAGTTGGAGCTCTAGGGTGTTGCCTGGAGACGGAAATGGCAGGGCGTAGGAGGCATATATATACCTGTCCGACCCCGATGGCGATCTCGGAATAGAGCAGGCGGACAGGGCCCGAGGTGACATGGATCCCGAACATCGAAGCATTGTTGTACACTATCATGAGGAGGGAGCAGTTGAGTGTGACCATCTTGGTTGGAACCCCGCTGTGGTCTGTGCCCTCTCCGGCATAGAAGTCATCTACGGCTATGCTCTGTGCAAAACAGAGTAAAAGGAAACTTCTTGGTTACAACATACTGTATTTGACAGAACCTTCGTATTCAGATCCTTTACGCAGGAGAAGTTTACCGTGCCATTCATAGTACAAAAGTACATTGCAAATATGATATGAATATGACTACTGTAAAACTGTTTGTAAATATGGTATGACTGAGACAATCGGCAAGCAACATCTCTGTCAGAAACAGAGCAAGAAACGAAATGATTTATTTCGCCATGTGGTCATTGTTTTTTATGCTTCGTAGCGCGCTGTCACTAACGTCCAACGGAGTTTGTTTTTTCGAAGAGCGGGTCAGAAAATGCCCCACGAAAATATATTTCAGCTGATTTGGCCATTCTTCAGTCAGCGGTGCTACGTTCTAGAGTCTAGACTAGAAGAAGATTTACATTTCTAATGGTAAATAAGAAAAGATTTACATTTCTAATGGTAAATAAAAAATACTTACACCCTATTGATTTCGTGTTCTTCGGAGCAAGGAACCGCTGAGAGTAAGCTCGAATTGTAGAGAAAATTACGAAGCTCGGATGGATCTTGCCGCCGTGAATTTTACTTGCAGAATTCAGAGGTAAAACAGACAAGGTAGATGCATGGATGGATGTAATACCTTGACGACGACGTCGGGCTCGTAGGGGCGGGCGGTGCCCCAGGCGATGAGGCAGATGACGGTGAAGAGCAGGAGCAGGCTGATGAAGGCGAGCGCGACCTTGCAGCGGCGGGAGAGGCCGCTGTCGCCGCCGGAGAGGCCCTCGTAGGAGCCCTCCTCCTCGATGACGCTGCACTCGGGCCACCCCTTGGCGTTCACGGACTTGAGGTCCCCGCCGCCGCCGCCGCCGCCGTCCTTGCGGATGCCGGAGAAGCGGCTGACGGAGGAGGCCCGGGAGTGGCGGCCGAAGGAGCTGGGGTGCGACGGCGACTCGTTGGGGCTGTTGTACACGGGCGTCGCCTGCATCGACGACGACTTGTACCCGCCGGCTCCCCCGCCGTCGTCGTGCGCCGAGTCGCGCGACGGGCTCTGCACGTAGTACGCGCCGATGCCGCCGCCCGCCGCCCCGCGCTTCGGCGACCGCGGCGGCGACGACGCCGCCAGGCTCGTCACGTCCGAGTCCGACTTGACGTGCATCATCTCCGCCGCCCCGAATCCTGCCACGCAGGAGCGCCCACGCACGATCAGCAAAAACGGAAAGAACAAGAAATGGAAAGAGGTTTTGCCGGAGGAATTTGGGCTTCGGGCCGGCCGGATCGTACCTGCGGCGGCCGGAGAAGAGGAAGAAGAAGAAGAAGCAGAAGGGGAGTGGTGGGGCGGCGGGGAGGTGGGGGGTGGAGTGGAGCAGAGTGGCAGCAGGGGAGCACTAAAAAGGGAGGACGGGAGCGGTAACGCGCCGGAAAGGGCCGGGCCAACCTCCGCGCCCGGATCCTCTGCGGCGAGGTGGGAGCAGGGGGTGGATGGATCCAGTGCCAGTAGGTGGTGCTGCCATTTCACGGCGCCGTGGTTTATTGGCGTGTCGGCAGGGCAGCCCAGAGAATGTCTCCTCTCGCGAGGGACCCCGAGGGCACGCGCGTCTCACACATACAGCCAGCCCCTCCCCCCTCCCCCTCCCCCTCCCCCCTCCCCCTCCAATCGTCACACTCACGCCTTACCATTTTTTTTACTTTACCCTTTCCTTTCAAAAAATAAATAAAAATCGTGTGCATCGATCGATGCAGAGGGCAGGGCACGGCACCACCCACGTAGGATCCTGGCGCTTGCGTCGGGATGAGTTTCACATGGACCGCACGAGATCTTTGCCCCGGATGGCTCTCTCGCGCTTTCCGCGTCGTTTCTTGAGTCATTTCCACGCCGTTTTGGGTTATCTCTTGGCTGGCGTTCGGCTCACGGTTCGCAGTGCCATCTGTAGACGTAAAGGGTTCTTTGCATCGTCGGTGCGCACTGAATATTGGACGATAGTGAAAAGTTATTTGGTTTTGCTGTATAATGCGATGTTATTCATTATGAGTGGAGTTTCTATCCTGGGTAGCTCTCTTGTGCTTTTTGTGCGGTCTCTCGGTGCGGTGGTTGGGGCTTGGCGACGACCGCATAGTTTCGTGGCGCTTACGTCGGACGAGTCTCGGGTGGATGCGCAAGGTTTTTATCTTGGGTGGCTCTCTTGAGTTTTTCGTGTCGGGTTTTGAGTCACTCGCTATTTGGGGTTATCTCTTGGTTGGAGTTTGACTCACGGTTCGCAATGCCATCCGCAGATGTAAAGGGGTATTGCACCGACGATGCACACAAAATATTGGACGATAGTGGAAGCTTACTATATAATGCAATGCCAAACTTTAGGAAGGGAGTTTCTATCATAGGTACCTCTCTCGTGCTCTTTGTGTCTTCTCTTGAGTCACTTCCATGCCATATGGATTATATTTTGGTTGGCGTTTGGCTCACAATTCACAATGCCATCCGTAGATGTAAGGGGGTTTTGCAACGTCGGTGCAAACCAAATATTGGACGATAGTGAAAAATTATTTGGTTTTATTATATAATGCAATACCAATCGTAATAACCAGAGTTTCTATCCTGGATAGTTCACCCGTGCTCTATGTGTCATCTATCGAGTCACTTCCACGCCATTTGGATTAACTCTTGGTTGGTGTTTGGCTCACGGTTCACAATGCCATCCGTAGATGTAAATGAGTTTTACACCATCAGTGCAAACCAAATATTGGATGATAGTGGAACTTATTTCGTTTTACTATATAATGGAATGCCAATCTTTATGAGTGGCATTTCTATCATGCGTAACTCTTTCGTGCTCTTTGTGTTGTCTCTCGAGTCACTTCCATGCCATACGAGTTATCTCTTGGTTGGCGTTCGTCTCACGGTTCGCGATGCCATCTGTAGATGTAAAGGGATTTTCAACGTTGATGCAAACCAAATATTGAACGATAATGGAAACTTATTTGGTTTTACTATATAATGCAATGTGAATCTATATGACTAAAGTTTCTATCCAGGGTAGTTCTCTCGTGCTTGATCTATGTGTCATCTCTCGAGTCACTTACACGCCATCTGGGTTATCTGTTGGTTGACGTTTGGCTCACAGTTCACAATGGCATCCGTATATGTGAAGGGATTTTGCGCCGTCGGTGCAAATCAAACATTGGACGATAGTGGGAACTTATTTGGTTTTACTATATAATGCAATGCCAATCCTTATGACTAGAGTTTCTATCATGGATAGATCTCTCGTGCTCTATGTGTCATCTCTCGAGTCACTTCCACGCCATTTGGGTTATCTTTTGGTTGGCGTTTGGCTCACGTTCCGCAATGCCATCAGTAGAGTAAATGGATTTTACAACGTTGGTGCAAAACGAATATTGGATGATAATGGAAACTTATTTGGTTTTACTATATAACACAATGGAAATCAATATGAACAAAGTTTATATCCTGGATAGATCTCTTGTGCTGGATCTATGTGTCATCTCTCGAGTCACTTACATACCATCTGGTATAGAGTTCTCAACATAATATTTTGATATCTCAATTTTCCTTTTCTTGGTACAGGAACTCTCACTGAGAACTTTGATTCACGAAAAGATATAGGTTGTTTATTATTTATTTAATATTAACTATGAACTATTTCTTCACACCATTATACATTAAGCTTACACCATACATCAGATTGATTACACTTCAGGTTAATTACATTCACAATCAATTTTTTTTACCATCTACCTACTCGGGATGAGTCGGGATTAAGCTTGGGGATGTTGATATGCTCAAATATATCTATAATTGTTGATTTTCTCATGCAATATTTATATCAAATTGGCATATTTTTGTCACCTAATTTTATTAATTCTTTGGACTAACGTGTTAACGTAGTGCTCAAGCCAATTTTCATTTTCTGCATGTTTTTAGACCTTACGGGAAATCAATTTTATGGATCCCCCAAATTACCGAGCAAAGTCACAAAAAACATATGCACCGGAAAGCCTTCGAAAGACCTAAAGGGCACCAAGGGTGTAACAGCCCAGTTTTTGCAAAAATTAAAAAATTTGTTTTCGGTGTGAATTGTTTGATTGTCTGATTTGTTTGCTGTTGTTAACCAAGCTAAAATATGGTTTAGGACAGAACAATACCAAATGTTTTAATCATTGTGCGGCACTTAGTGTTATGCCATGTATAGGTTGTGCCTCACTTAAATTGACTAGCATAGATAGTTTACTTTGTGCTTCACCCCTTGCCATGTTTGTGTGACATGCCATGCTTGCTTGAGTTGCCATGTTAACAACCGTTGGTTGATCACTTGTAGCTAAACAACTTGAACCTCGCTAAATGTGCGGTATCGTCAGGTGTGACGAGTACCCCACTTAAACTGTTAGTAACCGTTCTCGACGATAGCTCCGTATCGCGTTGCCGTGCCTTGTGTTGTCTCTTTGATCTTGTATTGCTCCGTAGTAATAGTGGTGCACCGTTGATTGCTTTCCAGTGTTTACTTCTTGTGTGCTTCCGCGGGTACCTCTCGGAGACGATGCGAGCTTGCGATCAACTACACCTTCGGAACCTGACTTATCAACAGGCAAGGACTATACATTACTTATGATCCATTCTATTTCAACCAGCGGTTTGCATGCTAGTCTAGGTTAGGTTCGATGTTTGATCCTACCACATGTTTACAACCTCTTTCAAACCGATACAGCCATGTCCCTTCCCAGCAAACCTTGTACTGCTATGTTACCATTGCTCCTTGCTCAACCCCTGCTTAGTATGCATGCTTAGGATGCTACGATGTTACCCTGTTACTCCTTGGTTTGGGATATCACATTATTATTATTGTTATTGATGATATGATTATTATAATGTTGACTATATTCCACGAAGGATGGAAGGTCTAGGCTATCCCGCCCCGACGCTTTGTTCCATTCGAGTCACCTAGGACCCGAGTTCCGGGTATTGGTTTTAAGACTGAGCGTGCCTAACCGCGTGTGGGATTTTATGGGGTCCCCTTTTCTTACCTACCTAGCTTCAAACATTTCTAGAGGTGGCCCAAGCTGATTTACCATTTGAAACCGCATGCATAACTGGTCTGCAGCCAGTGGTTTTAAAACAACTCGGGCCAGCAGAGACTTAGTTTCTTTGTTGGTCCACACTGGTGAGCTAGGGAAGTCCCCTGTTATATAGGCGGGAGTAACCCCGACCTTAGCCATACGGAAGAGTCCGATCCGAGAGCGTGGCCGGATTTTGGATTGGGTGTCGACTCCCCGGGGGCCACCCGGATTTGTTCGTTGTTAGTTAGAGGGACCTGTCGTTTCGGATATCTTGGAACTAAATCATAAAATGGTTGCCTGTGATGGGTAGCAACTGAGAGAGATGGGCGTGCGTGCGGAGCCTTGTAATGGGCAGTTGGTACACCCCTGCAGGGTTAAATCTTTTCGAGAAGCCGTGTCCGCGGTTATGGACGACTTGAGACCTACTCCTTGTTCATAGACAACAACAACTGAGTTTATCTTAATATAATTTGATCAACGTGTGTGTGCCTTGATTGCTTCTTCTTCGCCGGGATTCGAAGAGGAGGACAAGGATAGGATAGGTGTTATGATTGCGACAGTAGTTGATAGCAAGACTTGTTGGAGGCGATTCCTCATCGAATGCTTGGATTCTTATCTTACTCTCTAGATCGTTAGACACTTCATAAATGCTAGTGCGGCAGCAACCTCACCACTTACCCCTTCCTTACCGTAAACTACTAGTTGTCCTAGAATGACGAGTGATGAAGTCCTTGCTGGGTCAGATGACCACTACAGTTGGATGTTGAGTACCTCTGTACTCGTGATACTACCCCCAAACTCTTTTCAGGGTTCTTGATCGACAACAGGTATGGTGATCGACGTTTCACGTGGAGACTCGACGACGACTAGTTAGGTGGATCCCGGCGGAGGGCCTGGACCCGTGTGGTTATGGGATCGATGTTTTCTCTTTGCCAGTAGGCATTTGTTTGTAGTCTGTACTCAGACATGTACCTTTCGCTGATGTATTGTATTTGAGGCAGTTGTATGCCGATTGTATGAGATGTTGTACCCTTGTATCTGTAATGTTGTGATATCATGTTGGAAATCCGGGGCATATGACTTCGTCATATGTCGCGGTGGGACCGATATGTGCTTCGTCCCCGGATCTGGGTGGAAACATCTAGATCTGGAACAGTACCGCATATCGGGCCTTACAAAGGGGCACTTCCATGGTGCTCCCCTAGTCGCTAGCCAGGGGGTGTTTGACCCTTACACCTCTTTGCACCCCTCTGGACGTCTATATTTATTTTTTGTTACGAAAACCCACGATACAGAGTTTTTCCGATGTTTCCATCATCGCAATTTTTTTCTATACCTCCGCGATACAATTCGAGGGTTGTTGTAGAGCTATGTTGGAGTGGGAAGGACTTCTCAGTGGCCATCTTCATCAACTTGGAGGTTACCATGCCCGCTCATGAGTATTTTTTTCTACTATAGATATATATGGGTATAGATATATGTTCTCTCTCCCCCCTCTCTCTCCTTCTCTCCCGTTCTTAAATAAAATGATCACTTGAGCCGCCCTACATAATTATGATCTATCTAATATAATCTTCTTGTGTGTTTATGGTCATGTGATGAGTTTTCACTTGATGATCAGATCTATACTTGATTCAATTAGAGATCTATTTGGTTTCCTTAATGCATAATTCTTATTCATATATCACGAGCATCATCGAGATCATCATCACCATCCTCTCCATCACCTACCATCACCATCTTCATCCCATCTCACTTTACCATTTCAATTTGTGTTGTACCTTGCATTATTCATCCCATCTACTTTATCGGTGTTGATTACTACTTTGTGGTTGATGCTATTGAGTTTCGTTGGAGAATTATTGTTATGATCAAATTGTTCACCATATATTCATCACCTCTGATCATGATCTCTTTTATGTCTTGTGAGTAGTCGTTTTAGTTCTTGAGCACATGGGAGAAGTCTTGTTTTTAGTAATCATATGATGTTGTAGTAATATGTGTTGGTTTGATATTTAAGTTGTGGTGTCATTCTTCTAGTGGTGCTATGTGAACGTCGACTACATAACACTTCACCTTTTAAGGGCCTAGGAGAAGACATTGTGTATAGAAAATGCTTATGGTGGGTTGCCGGAGTGACAGAAACCTGAACCTTAGTTTGCGTACTTTTGCACAAGGGAATGTAGGATCCTAGAGTTTATTGCTACGGTAGTTTACCTTAATTTCTCTCTTGTATTTGCGGATGCTTGCAACAGGTTTAATCGTAAGAGTGCACTTGTCTTATTCTACGCGGTGTGCTAGCATAGGTTCACCCACACAACACTTATCCAAACAATAGATATTACTAGACGGAATATGGTGAAAGTAACTTGACTACCTCTCCCGTGTGTCCTCAGGAGCGCTTTAGCCTTTATAAGTAGAATTTTTTGGCTTATCCTTTGAGTTCAAAAGGATTGGGACACTTGCTGCACCTCATCATAATTTACTTTATTTGCCTTTTATTTACCTGTCAACCATTACGAAAACCCATAAAAAGCTACCTTTCAGTACTTGCAGTTATTCCATGCTCAGGATCACTTCTCATTACCTTCTGTTCCTCGTTGGGTTCGACACTCTTACTTACCGGAAAGGCTACAATAGATCCCCTACACTTGTGGGTCATTAAGACCATTTTCTAGCGCCATTGTCGGGGAGTGTAGTTCTATTGGTAAGTGAAATTGGTAATGAAATCTGTTGGAAATATGCCCTAGAGGCAATAATAAAATGTTATTATATATATTTCCACGTTCGTAATTAATGTTTATATTTCTGTGCTATAATTGCAATGACCCTGACTATGAGATTCAGAAGAAAACTCACTTGCATGTGTGGAAATGTAAACACCAAGAGTTCCTGGTTTAGCCTCTAAGAACAGCTCATGTGCTAACTGATGATTAAATTTTCTTAATCATGGACATTGTTCTTGTAACAAGGATGTCAGTAACAATGGGAACATATTGTTAGCAGAACAATGATGTTGAACCGACCCCAATATTGAATGATATACTTAGAGATCACATCGTAACAACGTTATAAGTCATATCATGAAATGTTATCATATACGTAATTCCTTAGACCATGAGAGTATCAAGTTGCTTCACACAGGAAGATGTGCGTTGGTTCTTAGATGAATCTTCCCGTTACTGGGAAGTAGTAAAATAAGTTCTGGGTACATTGGATAGTGTGTCTAGTAACTGTGATAGTTCATTGGGATTTGCTCCTTCACGATGAAGAAGATATTCACTTCGGGCCCACTCGGTATGATGGAATCCATTATAGTCTGGCCAGACGCATTGTGATTCAGTCACGGGGATACCGGAATACGATAACGAGAAAAGGGACAAACGAGCAAAGAGGATAACGAGTGGCTTGTGTTCAAGAAGTTGTTACACATGGGTGCCAAACTTCTCTCCTCTAACTTTGTCATATATCGCGAAGCCAAGGGAATGGTACATGACTAAACATAATGGTTCACTCGAAGTTTCTTCGTGTATGTGCGGGAGTCAACATGGGTGTCCATGGCTCCGCTGTTGATTATTGGCTATTGACAAAAGGCTGTTGACCTATGTCCGGAAGATGTTCTGAGTCATGTACGCATTATACCGAACCTATTGGGTCACACACTTAATGAGCAGTAGTCTGTTAGAATACTGGAATGGTAGAAGGTCTAGTGGAAGCAAAGCAGAATAGTTCATACGAGCACCAGAAGTAGTTCCAGGTATTTATGGAATTGTTCATAAGGGCACCAAAAGAAGTTCTGGGTATTTAAGGATATGTCCGGATCACTCTGGAATAGTCCCAGGTGGTTCCGGAACATATGAGAATGGTACTGGGGAAGTCCTGGATCAACCGGAATAGTTTCCGGTTAATCGGTGGACGTCCCGACAACTTACGCGGGCATCGGGCAGGCTAGACCGTAACCCGGATCGTCCCGGAACCTATCCAGATAGTTCCGGAACGTCCGAAAACGGTTCCGGAAGGTCTTGTAAGTGTTCCATAAAGTTTTGGAATGTCCCGAAACCATCCCGGAAGGTCTCGGAATGGCCGAGAATGGTCCTAGCGGGTCCTGGAATGTTCTGGAAGCTTCTAGAAGGTTCCACAAGTTTCCGGACAGTACCATATGCGCCCCAACACCCTTAGCCTTGGGGGGCAAGGCACCCCAAGGTGGCTGGCCGAAATTAGGTGGTGGGGGCGCCACAAGTGGGGAGGAGTCCTCCTTGGACTCAGACTCCCCGGTGGGAAGGACTCCCTTTGGGAGTAGGAGTCCCAAGGGGACTCCACACCTCCCAGGTCGGCCAGGACAGCCCCCTGGCCACCTATATAATGAGGGGAAAGGGTGGGGGCGCAATATAACTTGTCCCCAAGGCCTATGCGCCACCCTCCCTCCTCTAAACCCCGTTGCTCCACAATTAGACCCCGGTTTAGACGCTGTTCTAGATCGGAATCCGTTAGGGTTTTCTCCCTCTAGTTTTCTCAGTGGCGTTCTTTTCTGGACGGCAGAGCGCTGCTGGATTACCGCTACGGGATGTGTGGATACCGGTAGATGGATCATAACTTTGATCCTTCTTCGAGGAACTTCTTCTTCTTCTTCCTCGGAGATCTGTTCAAGGGAATTGCTCGAGGGATTCGTTCATGGGATAGATCGTGGGACGGATCGTGAGACGCATCACGAGATCTACTTCCACTCGCTTCATCAACTCTTCTTTCGCTGCAACCTTTGGTGAGCAATGGCATAAACCTTGTATTCCATCTTTCTTGGATGATCTTGGGATCTTGATTCGTAGGCACAATTTTTTTGTTTTCTACTACGTTTCCCAACAAAATCTTCATACTCTGCCTGATGTTACAACTTTTTATCCTTACAGATAATTCTGCTCTTGATTCCTTGCTTGTGGGAGACCGTCCCACCACACTTGTAGTAGAGGAGGTTCTTCCACCTACTAAATTTTTTCCTTTTAAAATACCAATTGATATTATTGATCTTGTCATGGCTAATCATTATGCGGGATATGTACATCTGATGCGTCCAAAACGTATCTATAATTTTTGCTTGCTCCATGCCTCTTTTGAGTGATATTGCTATGATATTGATGAACTTCCATACACTTTTGATCATATTTGGACTAACCTATTAACTCAGTGCACCCCAGTGCCAGTTTCTGTTTTCTGCTGTTTTTCTATTTCAGGTTCCCCCGATATTAAAAGTGCTCCAAAAATTCGGGAAAAATCCAATAAAAAATCAGCGACCAGGAAGCTTCCGGAATCACCGAGGGGGGGGGGGCAGAGGGACCCACCAGGGCCCCAGGCGCCCTGTCGGCGCGCCCCAGGGTGGGGCCGCGCCAGGGGGCCGCCTGGACCCCTGGTGCCCCCCCTGTCTGCCCCCCTTCGCCTATTTATTCCCCGTGACGCAAAAACCCCGAGACGGGAACCCTTATTCGCGATCTCTCCTCTGTTCCGCCGCCGCTACGCTTCCAAGATCGGGAGCACCAGAAGACCTCTTCCCGGCACCCTGCCGGAGGGAGGAATCACCTCCGGGAGCTTCTCCTCCACCATGGATGCTTCCCGGATGAACCGTGAGTAGTCCACCTTGGACCATGGGTCTATGATCAGTAGCTATGTGATGTTCTCCTCCCCTCTTTGTTCTTCATGGATTAGACCTCGTGAGCTGCCCTACATGATCGAGGCACATATGTAATATTTCTGCTGTTGCTATGCTGAGTTTGCTGGGATCCGATGGATTATGAGATTATGTTCAGATTGTGTTTGAGTAATATATTTGATTCTCCTCTTTTATATTTATGTTCTTGATTAATTCTTGCATGTTCTCCGTTGCTGTTTATTGCTTTGGCCAAGTAGTAGGTAGTGACTCCAAGAGGGAGCGTTATGCATGATTGTGGGTTCATGCCCCCCGATGACTAGCTTGAGTGACAGAAACATGAGTCTAGGGGATGTGATGTTGCCACAACGGGGAAAACAACGGTGCTTGTACTTACGGGTGCAAGGATTGTTTACTTTACGCAAAGTTCTTTAATGCAGTTGTCTGTTGCTTTGAGTTTACACTTTGGATGGGATTCGCAACTTAATACCAGCGAGATGTTCTGGATAGATATCTCAAGGTGGATGATTAGTAGGTAGATGCAGATGGATTTCTTTCTACTTGTCTTGGCATACCGCCCATGCTTTTGAGCCTCTTCCTTTCATTATAGCATAATTAGCATTGGTTTGCACACATAATCCTGTCAATTTCCCAGCTGTAATTTGTTTACCTCGCATGGCTATTTTATCGTCTTTTGGGAGAGAGACATCACTAGTGAACATCATAGGACCCGGTCCATGTTTCCAATACTATTTACACCCTCTATCAATTTACTGCTTTACTGCTTTTCCGTTGCTATCACTATCATTATTATCCCGTATGTTTTATCCTTTGTAAACAACAAGGCCGGAGGGATTGACAACCCCTTTGTACTCGTTGGGAGCAAAGCTATCTGTTGTGTGTGCAGGTCCACGATAACCGCTAATCTCTGGCGCCGTTGTCACCTTCTTGTCGTTATCAGAGTCCTACTGGAGACAAACCTTGGTATCTTCACCAAGGGAAATTGCCGCTACGCTACATCTCAACCTTCCACTTTGGGTAACCAACGAGGGGCGAGAAGTAAACTCTCGTGACATCAAATCAATTTCTGGCGCCGTTGCCGGGGACTCTGCTCTTCAAGATAGGGGAGTTGCACACTATCTTTTATCTTTGCTTTTTAGTCTTGTTTGTTTACCTTTCAGTTTTTGCTTTAGTGTCCTTTATCAAAAATAAAAAAAATAGTTATCTTGCTTGCTGCTACTATGGGTTCCTCTGAGAACACCAAGTTGTGTGACTTCACTAGTCACAACAACAGTGGCTTTATCTGCACTCCTATTTCTACACCTGCTACTCAGCACCTTCTTATGAGATTAAACCTGCTTTGCTGAACCTTGTTATGAAAAATCAATTCTCTGGTGCTAGAGATGCTGCTGCTTTGCACTTGAATAATTTTATTGAGCTTTGTGATATGCAAAAGTACAAGGAAGTAGATGGTGATATTGTTAAGCTTAAGCTTTTTCCTTTCTCCTTGAGAGATGAAGCTAAAATCTGGTTTCAATCCCTTGCCTAAGAATAGCATAGACTCTTGGGATAAGTGCAAGGATGCTTTTATTGGGAAGTACTACCCCCCTGCTAAGATTATCCAATTGAGGAGCTTTATTATGAATTTTAGGCAATTGGATAATGAACACGTTGCCCAAGCTTGGGAACACATGAAATCTCTTGTTAAGAATTTCCCTACGCATGGTTTGACTACTTGGATGGTTATCCAAACTTTTTATGCAGGCTTGAACTTTACCTCGCGGAACCTTCTAGATTCGGCCACGGGAGGAACCTTTATGTCAACTACACTTGGCGCTGCCACAAAACTTCTCGATGAGATGATGACCAACTATTCCCAATGGCACACCGAAAGAGCTCCAACAGGTAGGAAGGTAAACTCTGTCGTGGAAATATCCTCCCTAAATGAAAAAGTTGACTTGATCATGTTTCTACTTACCAATCAATCTCCTATTGATCCTCAAGATGTTCCTTTAAATTCTTTGATTGCTCAAGATTAAGTAGATGTGAACTTTATCTCTAAAAACAACTCCAACAACAATGCTTATAGGAGTAGCTTTGGTAGCAATCCTAGACCGTTCCCCTCCAACAACTATGGGAACAACAACACTTATCCTAGCACCAAAAACTCCACTTCTGAATTAGAGAGTATGCTTAAAGACTTTATCACTACCCAAAAAGCCTTCAACAAGAGTGTAGAGGAAAAACTAGACAAATTAGATAACCTCTCGTCGAAGGTAGATAATTTAGCCCATGAAGTAGAATTGCTTAAAATTATAACTTCTCCTCTTGAGGAGAGGAAGGTCACTCCTATGAATGCTATCCAATTGCAAATTAATGAAAACATTAGGATGATGGCTAAACTCAAAGAGAGATGGCTAGAGAAAAGGAGGAAGAAGATAGAATTAAGAACCTTCCTACACACCATACTGTTGCTACTATCCAAGTGGTTGAGGATATCCAAACTCTTAGCACCCAATGCACCCCTAGTCCCATAGGACCTATTAATGGTGATGCTATGACCTCAACCGTAGAAGAAGAAACTCCTATGACTGTAGAATCTACCAAACAAGTGAGCCTAACGGACACCACTACCACTTTACTTGATAGTAGTGACCTTGATTTTGACAATTGCACCATTTCTGAAGTTATTCGTTTCCTTCACAAGATGTCTAGAGACCCCCACACTAGCACACTTAATCTTGCCTTCACGGAGCATATCACTAACGCTCTCATCAAAGCTAGGGAGGAGAAGCTTTGGGTAGAAGCCTCCATACCTAGAAAGCTAGAAGATGGTTGGGATCCTATAATTAAAATTAAGTTGAATAACTTTTCTTGCTATGCTTTATGTGATGTTGGAGCTAGTACCTCCGTTATGCCCAAAAGAATGTATGATATATTTGAATTCAAACCTTTTGATCCTTGTTCTTTTGGTGTTCGTCTTGTCGATTCTTATGTAGAGAAACCTTTGGTGAAGATAGTTGATGTTCTTATCGTTGTCAATGACAATTATGTTCCCGTTGATTTTACTATTATGGACATTGAATGTGAACCTTCTTGTCCAATTATTTTGGGACGCCCTTTTCTTCGCATCGTGGGTGCTATTATCGATATGAAAGAAGGGATTATAAAATTCCAATTCCATCTCAAGAAAGGGATGGAACACTTCCCTAGGAAAAATATTAAGTTGCCTTTTGAGTCCGTTACACGGGCTAGTTATTTTCTTGAAAAGGCTTGATCTGTTTTTCATTAAGCCTAGCTAATGGCTTTAAAGAAGCGCTTTCGGGAGGCAGCCCGCAACAAATTTAGGATTTCCTTTTTGTTTTTCTTCTGCTTTTAGTGGTCTTGATGATTGTTACTACTGTAGAAACATCATTTTATCTTTGCTTTTCAAGCTTTGTGCCATTTATAGCCTCATATGACAAGGGAAGTGAAAGTTGTGACATTCTGTCCAGAAAACAGATTCTGTCCTCGTGACTAGAAAAATCAGAGAAAAATACAAGTTCATCTTTTTCCGCTGAATTTTTTACACAGAGTGATCTATACAATTACGGAACTTTCTTATGTTCTGAGTTTTTTGATTTGAGTTGCAGAAGTATCCCTAAAAAAATCTTTTCTACCTGCTGGTCTGTTTTTCACAGATTCTGTCCTGTTTTGCCTTCCCTTCGTTTTGCAAACCTTAAGCTTGCTTTTTCTTTGCAAAACCTTTTTTGCATTCTTGAGAAACAGTATATCTTCAATAATATCCTTATTTCCAGTAGAGAAAAAATTATTTTATTATGGTTACTAACCTCGCTAATCAGATTATGATGAGTTATGTATGAAGGGAGTTTTCAAGTGTGCGAGGGAAGATGATGAAAGAAGATTCAGGAGTGTCAAGCGCTCAATCTTGGGGATTCCCCCATGCATCCCCAAGAAATATTCAAGGAGACTCAAGCGTCTAAGCTTGGGGATGCCCCCGTGCATCCCCTTCTTCATCAACAATTATCAATTCGTCTCTCGTCTCACTATAGTTTTATCACTTCATGCGTTATGTGCTATGCTTGGAGCGTCTCGCTGTTAGGTTTTATTTTTAGTTTTATTTAGCTTTGCTTGATGTTCATAACAAGTTAGAACCCATATTTCTTTGTGTGGGAGAGAAACACGCTCCACTTCCAAAATTTAGAACACAACATAGGACTTTTCATGCTTATCTTTGCTGTGTGTGTTCTTTATCTTTTCCGTAGCTACTGTCATGTTTTGCTCTTAGTTTTCATGTTTATCTTTTCAAAGAGCTTTTGTTTAGTTTGTTGCTAAAACTCTCTTGAGTTTTCATGTTTATCTTATTTAGAGAGTTTTCCTGTTGCACTGAGTTTTGTGTCTTGACTTGAAGTAGGTAATTGAGGTTGCTATTCTTTTGTAGTAGTAACTTGCAATAATTTTGAGGTATCGTTTTGAGTAATGTTTGGACTTTTGGTGTCAAGAGCTTTAGCCTATTAGTGATAGATGTCGTATTTTGGGCAATCCGTGTTTATTTTCAAAACTTACAAAATTAGTTGAGAACTTTAGCTACTAGATGGATCACTACTCTTCTGAGGTGTCGAATATTAGAGTACACTCACGTACCATGAGTCGAGGATGGGCAAGGATAACCAAACCCCCATACACTCCTCCTCGGGGTACTTGTATCTTTGTGAAACCTCCTTATTAGATTGAGAGTTATCGATAATAAGTGCATGAGTTCTTTGGACTAATGTGAGTATTCGAAAGTTGACACTTCCACCTTCCCATATTTTGCTAGCCTTTCCTGTGCTGTGCATTGCTTTCTTCTCACTCCGAGAGTTGGCGTCCACCTTCGCCGGTACATCCAAACCCTTGGCATGTTACGCTCTGTCATGATAAACCTCCTTATATCATTCCTCAAAACAGCCACCATACCTACCTACCAAGGCATTTCCATAGCCTTTCCGAGATATATTGCCATGCAACATCCATCTTCTCATGACTTGATCTTCATGTCATACATGCTACTTGCTTGATCGATGAGCCGCATGCTAGTTGGGCCTTGCCCAAATCATTGCTACATGACGCGCTAATATCATTGGATATCCTGCTACACTGGCAGAGGCATACATTTGCATACATCATGATAGTTACGTCTTCTTTATGATTTGAGTACTTTGTAAAGTGTGAAAGATCTTCTATACCTTTTGTAATATATAGAGTGTTGCCCCAAAAGTGAGGAAAAGATCCCAAAGTGGACAAATCAAAAGATCCCACAGAGGACAAATGAGAGAAGTAGAAAGAGCCATTGAGGCCACCAAGAAATACAAAAAAATAGAAAAAAGAGAAAAAGAAATAAAAAGAGAGAAGGGGGCACACTACTATAACTTTTGATAGATCCACACTCGTACTCCATCTTATATCTTGTACTCCATAGAGATTATCATTGATGCATATAGCTATGTGGGGACCTTCACACTATAGAACTTGGCTTGTATATTCCAATGATGAGCCTCCTCAAATGAGCTCTAGGTCTTCTTGAGCAAGCAAGTTGGATGCACTCCCACTAGTTCCATTGGAGAGCTTACCTTAGCTCATATGTGCATCCGTTGCATGGCAATCCCTACTCCTCACATCATATCTATCATTTGGCTTTCTCTCGCCTATGATTGTCCTCATTGATGTGAGCCTTTCACATCTTTTTGTCTTTCTCCTCCACCATATTCTCTCTTTGCCATCCTAAGTGTCAACTTTCTTGCTTACGCTCATCCATTGCATGAGTGCTCAAAATGTCGAAAAGGAGTGGATCATTTTGACTTGTACCTAGCTAGTGGTCTGAGGATGAGTCAAGATAAGATTCCAAAGAAGACCAAGTGTGAAACTTTAGTAGATTGAGTTCTCAACACAAAAATACTTTTTCTCGTATATCCCTATCCCCTTTCTTGCACGCAAACACCATTTGGAGACATTCGAGTCACGGACAGCGAGAGCTCTTGCACCTTTATGTTCTTATGTTGCTTATTTCAATGCTAGATATAGACTCTTGCCTGTTATGACTCGAATTGAATTACATGCATTGATTGCTTTACTTAAAAGTTCTTATATGGTTGTTATCATGTCACCACAGAAATTATGCTGTTATCATTTACCTACTCGAGGACGAGCAGGAATTAAGCTTGGGGATGTTGATACGTCCAAAACGTATCTACAATTTCCTCTTGCTCCATGCCTCTTTTGTGTGGTATTGCTATGATATTGATGAACTTCCATACACTTTTGATCATATTTGGACTAACCTATTAACTCAGTGCACCCCAGTGCCAGTTCCTGTGTTCTGCTGTTTTTCTATTTCAGGTTTCCCCCATATTAAAAGTGCTCCAAAAATTCGGGAAAAATCCAATAAAAAATCAGCGACCAGGAAGCTTCCGGAATCACCGAGGGGGGGGGGGGGGCAGAGGGGACCCACCAGGGCCCCAGGCGCCCTGCCGGCGCGCCCCAGGGTGGGGCCGCGCGAGGGGGCCGCCTGAACCCCTGGTGGCCCCCCTGGCTGCCCCCCTTCGCCTATTTATTCCCCGTGACGCAAAAACCCCGAGACGGGAACCCTTATTCGCGATCTCTCCTCTGTTCTGCCGCCGCTGCGCTTCCAAGATCGGGAGCACCAGAAGACCTCTTCCCGGCACCCTGCCGGAGGGAGGAATCACCTCTGGGAGCTTCTCCACCACCATGGATGCTTCCCGGATGAACCGTGAGTAGTCCACCTTGGACCATGGGTCTATGATCAATAGCTATGTGATGTTCTCCTCCCCTGTTTGTTCTTCATGGATTAGACCTCGTGAGCTGCCCTATATGATCGAGGCACATATGTAATATTTCTGCTGTTGCTATGCTGAGTTTGTTGGGATCCGATGGATTATGAGATTATGTTCAGATTGTGTTTGAGTAATATATTTGATTCTCCTCTTTTATATTTATGTTCTTGAGTAATTATTGCATGTTCTCCGTTGCTGTTTATTGCTTTGGCCAAGTAGTAGGTAGTGACTCCAATAGGGAGCGTTATGCATGATTGTGGGTTCATGCCCCCCGATGACTAGCTTGAGTGACAGAAACATGAGTCTAGGGGATGTGCTGTTTCCACAAGGGGGAAAACAACGGTGCTTGTACTTGCGGGTGCAAGGATTGTTTACTTTATGCAAAGTTCTTTAATGCAGTTGTCTTTTGCTTTGAGTTTACACTTTGGGTGGGATTCACAACTTAATACCAGCGAGATGTTCTGGATAGATATCTCAAGGTGGATGATTAGTAGGTAGATGCAGATGGATTTCGGTCTACCTGTCTTGGCGTACCGCCCATTCTTTTGAGCCTCTGCCTTTATTTATAGCATAATTAGCATTGGTTGGCGCACATAATCCTGTCAATTGCCCAGCTGTAATTTGTTTACCTCGCATGGCTATTTTATCGTCTTTTGGGAGAGAGACATCACTAGTGAACATCATAGGACCCCGATCCATGTTTCGAATACTATTTACACCCTCCCTCAATTTACTGCTTTACTGCTTTTCCGTTGCTATCACTATCATTATTATCCCGTGCGTTTTATCCTTTGTAAACAACAAGGCTGGAGGGATTGACAAACCCTTTGTACTCATTGGGAGCAAAGCTATCTGTTGTGTGTGCAGGTCCATGACAACCGCTAATCTCTGGCGCCGTTGTCACCTTCTTGTCGTTATCGGAGTCCTACTTGTAAGAGCAAAGTTATACCCTCATGAGTTTTGGATATTGTTGGTCAAAACAGTAGAGGAACTAACAAGTTTTCTAGTGTGAAACAGATGGTTAGGTTCCTGAAGTTATAGGTTGGTGATAAAGCTTCAACGAAGATTTACTCATTTATCGAAGCATATCCTCTGGAGCGAAGTTAATCACGGATGTCGACCCCTAAAAAGATAAGGAATCCTGAAGCACGTCTCATCGAAGAAGATGATCAAGATGGCGCAAGACTTAGTTGTTTTTGCGTAGTTCTCTTTTACTTCTTTGAGTCGTAGGAAAAACCGTACTATCAAGAGGGGTTTAGTAAATGTACTCCGAAGGTTTTGATGAAAAGACTCAGATCGAATCTAAACCAGTGAGAAGCCAGAGTCGAAGAAATCTCATGTGAGCTAGGTAATGCTTCACCAGCGAAGACTTTGTTCTTTCGGCTCCTGAAGCAGAACCAAGTCCGTGAGTCAGCTTTACTTGGACCGCAAGTAAAGTTGCGCATTGATTGGAAATATGACCGTTGGGGACAGGTGTCAAGCTGTCACATCGGGTCACTTCAGTCATTTCGCACCTAGGGATTGCCACCTATAAATACGCCGCCCCCGCCCTCATTGGCCGGCGGCTGCTCCAAGATTGATTCCTTACAGAGGAGAGAGAGAGAGCAACCCCACCGAAGCATATCAAAAACCCTTCCACAGAAGCATAAGTCCTATTGATCTGAGTTGATTCATTATGACTTAGGAAGAAGTTTGCTAGCCTTTTTATCTTGGAGAACTGCAATTCTCCTAGACGGTTAGAGAGTTGTTCTTCAGAGAGCGAAGAGTTATTGTCGCCTCGAAGTCCAGTTTGTCAAAGGTTTCGGTGATTTCCTCAATAATCAACCAAGAGTGAAGAACTGACCAAGCTCAAGGAGATTGGTGCAGTGGAGAAACATACGGAGAGAGGTTAGCTCCTGTGTTCAATCACAAGTCCCTCCAACCAGACGTAGCACTTTGCAGAGTGTGAACTGGTCGAACAAACATCGCCGAGTCAAGAGTTCGTTTTACTTTCCGCACTTACATTCTGTTTGTCAATTGCTTCAGTAATCTGCTTCGATGCAATTGATTCGATGCTTTTGATTCTCTATGTTTTGCTTCGATCATGTTCTGCTTCCATGTTTACCTTTCTGGTGAATCCTTTCAGTTGCTGAGTTATGCTTCACTTCATAGTTTCATGCAAAATTTTTAAGTGATCATTCACCCCCTCCCCCTCTGATCACATACTTGGTCTAACAATTGGTATCAGAGCTAGGCACTCTTTATTTGGATTAACCTCCTAGAGTGTTTTGCAAGTATGTCTTTTGCAGCCGTTCGCTCTGGCGAACCTATTCCTATATTCAATGGGAAGGACTACTCTTACTGGAAGGACAAGATGAAGAGGAATATTATGGCTATCAATTCCACTGCATGGCAAGTTGTTTTACATGGTGTTACAGTTACAGACAAGAATGCTATCACTCCTGAAGAAGCTCAACTGATGGATCTTGATTCTGTTGTCTGGGTGTTCATCACAAATCATTTGACTCCAGAAAAGTATCATGAAGTGAAGAATATTCCTTCGGCCAAAGGTGTCTGGGACTATCTTGAAAAGATTGGTGAAGGTGTTTCTACTCAGAGAGATGCCAGAATTGACACACTCCGAAGCAAATTCTATCGCTTCAAAAGACTCGAGGGTGAAAATGTCCACTCAATTTACAGCAGACTCACAGCTCTTGCAAATGAGTTGATTTCCCTCGGTGCTGATGATATTACTCCTCACTCAGTTGTCAGAACATTGCTTCGCTCGTTAGATGACTCGTTTGATCACATTGTGCTGATGATCAAGGAAAGGACTGATTACAGACATCTTGTTGCTGCTGATGTTCTTGAGAGACTCACTACCTTTGAAATGGAAGAAGATGAGAAACGTGACATAAATGGTTATCGAAGGAGATCTCATGCTTTGAAAGCAAAAGCTTCGCGTCATTCTTCGCCCGAAGTCAGTTCTGCTTCAGGTGTCGAATCAGATGATCCCTCAAGTATTGGAAAGGATTTGGCACTGATCATGAGACGCTTCAATCGCTTTCAGAAGAAAGGTTTTTCTTCACCCAAGAAGAGTTATCCTTCAAGAAGCTCAAGTCATTCTTCTCACCGTTCATCCTCAAGAAGCTCTCCATCGAAGGACAACTGCTGCTATAAGTGCAAGAAACCAGGACACTACATTGCTGATTGCCCTCTGTGGGAAGCTGAGAACAAATCGAAGCATTCTCTCAGAGACTCTTCATCGAAGCCTTACAGATCCTCCAGAAGTCATGAGTCAAAGAAACATGATTCCAGTTCAAGAAGGGAAAAGAAGAAAGATTCTGATGATGATAAGAGGAAGAAGTATCATAAGAAGCGTGAGGGTTCTTCATCGAAGACTCACTCGTCTCGTCGAAGCAGCTCTCACCGTGCCAAGGCCTATTTGGGAAAGGAGATGAACTCAGAAGATGAAGCCTCTGGTTCCGAAGCTGAACAAGACTCAAGGTCTGCTTCAGGGTCCGAATCAGATGGTGTTGACGGTTTGGCATTTGCTTCGACAGATGCTTCAGCAAATTCTTCGAGCTCATTCTTCACCAACAACAGTAGTGAAGATGAAACTCCTGCATATTGCTTCATGGCCAAGGCAAAGGTATCTTCCTCCAAGTCAACCTATGATACTTCTGATTATTCCTCATGTGAAAGTGACACAAGGATAAGCTATGCTAAACTTGCTAAAATTGCTTCAATTCAACAAGATGAACTTGATTCACTAAGCAAAGCCATTAAGAAATCAGAAACGTTGTTGATCGATGAGATTGAGAAGAGTCAAACTTTAACCAATGAGCATACTGCTCTGAAGGAGAAGTTTGAAGAATTATCCTCTCGGCATGATCTTCTTTCAGTTGATTATGAGAAGCTTACCTATGAATTCCTTCAGAGGAAAATGGTTCTCGAAAAACTGACAGAGGCTCATGAAGAATTGGAAAATGTTAATCTCTTTCTCATGGCTCAACAAGGTTCTGAAGCAATTGATAAAACTGAATCACCTTGTTTGGATTGTTTGGAACGAAGCAAAACTATTTCCAAAGGGAAAGCTCCTATTGTTATTGATGATACTAATGCCTCCGATGAGGAAAATCCTGCTGTTACCGAGGAACTCCTCAGGTTGAAAAAATTATTTGAAACAGGCATGTTCAAAAGTGTGCAAGGACACCAATATCTCTGTGATATCCTGAGGAAGGCTCTCCTTCACAGGAATCCCAGGAATGAAGGTGTTGGCTTTGAAAGAAAGATAAATCCTGATGGCACACATTGGGAGCCTGAGCAGTATCCTAAGACTGTTTGGGTTCTAGCTAAGGAGAAACCCATTGATATTGCTAACCTTTCAGGTTTCGATTGCAAGATGAACAAAGTCATTGTGGATGAATCACTTGATTCAGACTACAAACTCATGAAAGATGAACAGGGTAAAGTTTCAGCTGAGTATGTAGGTACTCCACCTAAGAATGGATTTTACAAGAGGCAAATATGGGTGCAGAAAGCACTTGTAGAAAAACTGCCTGCTAACCATTCTATGCAGGGAAAGCCTTCGGTACCACCGAATCATTTCTACTCACTTGAGACGAGAAATGATCCATTGGTGACCGAGTCAAATGTTCCGCAGAAGCAATACTATCGTACTGGTCGCCATACGTATCGTCCTCATAATAATCATTCTAAGATTGCATATGCTCATACTTATGCTAACAATTCGCTGAGGACTTACATTTATGGTGTGCTTGATGGTACACCGAAGCAATACACTCCTGTACGATTTAATATTGCTTCGACCAGTGCTTCAACGTCTTGTCAGTCACCTGCTCGTTTGTGGGTGGTTAAGAAGAACTAATTCTTCTGCAGGGCTATGTCTCTGGTGGATCCGAATGGGTCATGGATAGTGGATGTACAAATCATATGACCGGAGACAAGGAGTTGTTCACCGAAGAAAAACTATCTCAATCTTCTCTGAAGTACATTACCTTCGGTGATAACAACAAAGGTAAAGTGTTAGGTTTGGGTAAGATTGCCATATCGAAGGATAATCACATTGATAAGGTTATGCTAGTCCAATCTCTTGGATATAATCTTATGTCTATTTCAAAGTTATGCGATATGGGTATGCTTGTTTTGTTTTCTGCTTCGCGTTGTGTTGTCTTTTCACAGGATGACTATACGTTTGTCTTCGAGGGTTACCGAAAGGGAGATCTATACATTGTTGATTTTTCTTCGGGCCCTGCTGTTTCCACTTGCTTAATGGCAAAAGCTTCATCTGGTTGGTTATGGAATCGAAGACTTGGTCATGCAGGGATGAGAAATCTTCATAACTTAGTGAAGAAGAATCATGTTATTGGTCTTACCGAAGTAAAATTCGATAAGGATCGTCTCTGCAGTGCTTGCGAAGCTGGTAAAATTACGAAGAAACATCATTCAACGAAGACCATCATGACTACCACTCGTCCTCTTGAATTGCTTCATATGGATCTTTTTGGTCCTCAAAATTATGCAAGTCTGGGAGGAAACAAATATGGTCTAGTTATTGTTGATGACTTTTCTCGTTATACTTGGGTTTTCTTTTTGGATGACAAGAGCAAAGTGGTTGAAATCTTCAAGTCATTCGCTAAGAGAGCTCAAACAGAATATGAATTATCTCTGAAGCATATCCGAAGTGATAATGGAACTGAGTTCAAAAATACCAATATTGAAGAATTTCTTGATGATCATGGTTTTACTCATGAGTTCTCTGCTGCTTATACACCTCAACAGAATGGTGTAGTTGAAAGGAAGAATAGAACTCTTATTGAGATGGCCAGAACAATGCTTGCTGAGTACAAGACTCCTATTAGGTTCTGGGCCGAAGCAATCAATACTGCATGTCACATCATCAACAAGGTTTACCTTTACAAATTCTTGAAGAAGACTTCACATGAGATTATCACTGGTAACAAACCAAATGTCTCATATCTTAGGGTATTTGGTGCTCCATGCTTTATTAGAGATATGAATCATAGCTCCAAATTTGCCCCTAAGGCACATGAAGGTTTTCTTTTAGGTTATGGCTCAAACTCTCACACTTACAGAGTCTATAACTCTCACTTTGGGAAAGTTATGGAAACTGTAAATGTAAGGTTTGATGAAACTAATGGCTCTCAAAAGGAGCATTTGCATCATGATCTAGATGAACCTCCACTTGATGAAGTGATAAGGTCCATGGCTATTGGTGAGATTCGCCCTGTCGAAGCTAATCAACGTCAAGCTGAAAGGAATGATGATGGTCCAATGTTCCCACACATAGCCCGGGGCGCTGGAGATCACCATCCTGAAGCAAATGACGAACAGGACGAAGAAGGTCAAGGGAACGAAGGAAATGCTGAAGCTGAACCCGAAGCTGATGCAGAACCTGAAGCAGAAGCTGAGCCTGAAGCAAATGATACTGCTTTATCACGAGTTCGAAGAAGAGTTGATGTGGATTTGATCCTCGAAGATATCAATCATCCAGGTCGTCCCACTACTCGATCTCGCACTCGCTTGGCTAACTTCTGTGGAAATTTTTCCTTTGTCTCCATGCTAGAGCCTTCAAAATTTGATGAAGCCATGAAGGACCCTGATTGGTTATTAGCTATGATGGAAGAACTTCACCAGTTTGAAAGGAACAAGGTCTGGTCACTTGTTGAAAGACCTGATCCCACGAAGCACAACGTTATTGGCACCAAGTGGATATTTCGCAACAAGCAAGATGAAGATGGTATAGTGGTAAGAAATAAGGCTAGATTGGTAGCACAAGGTTACACCCAAATCGAAGGCATTGACTTTGGTGAAACCTATGCTCCAGTAGCCCGTCTCGAATCCATTCGTGTCATGCTTGCTTTTGCTAACCACAAAAATATATTTCTATATCAAATGGATGTCAAGAGTGCTTTTCTTAATGGTGAAATAGAAGAAGAAGTGTATGTTATGCAGCCTCCAGGTTTTGAAGACTCGAAGAATCCTGATATGGTGTACAGGCTTCACAAAGCCTTGTATGGACTGAAGCAAGCACCTCGTTCTTGGTATGAAACATTGAAGGATTTCCTCCTGAAGAAAGGCTTCAAACCAGGAACAACTGACCCCACTCTTTTCACTCGATCATATAACAATGATCTATTTGTGTGTCAGATATATGTAGATGATATCATTTTTGGCTGCACTAACTCTGAGATTAGCGAAGAATTTGCAAGGATGATGTCGAAGAAATATGAGATGTCTATGATGGGAGAATTGAAGTTTTTCCTTGGACTTCAGATTCGACAACAGAAGAATGGCACCTTTATTTCACAAGAGAAATACTTGAAGGATTGCCTAAAGAAGTTTGATCTTGCTGAATGCAAGACCATTAGAACTCCCATGCCTACTAATGGTTTTCTTGATGCAGATGAGAAAGGGAAACCCTTCGATCAGAAAAAGTTTCGGTCTATGATAGGTTCACTCTTATACTTATGTGCATCTAGACCTGACATCATGCTATCAGTTTGTATTTGTGCTCGTTTTCAGGCAAATCCGAAGTAATCGCATCATATAGCTGTGAAGCGAATTCTTCGATATCTAGCACATACTCCTTCTTTGGGACTTTGGTATCCCAAAGGCACTCAGTTTGATTTGATTGGATATTCTGATTCAGACTGGGCTGGTGATAGGGTTGACAGGAAATCTACCTAAGGCACTTGTCATTTTCTTGGTAGATCTCTTGTGTGTTGGGCTTCAAAGAAACATAATTGTGTCTCAATATCTACTGCTGAAGCGGAATACATTGCTGCTGGCTCATGCTGCACTCAAATACTTTGGCTTAAGCAGACGCTGAAAGATTATGGTATTTATGTGAAGAAAATCCCTCTGCTTTGTGACAATGAGAGTGCCATCAAGATTGCTCACAATCCTGTGCAACACTCTCGAACGAAGCATATTGATATTCGTCATCATTTTCTTCGAGATCATGTTCAGCGTGAAGACATTGAGATTAGCCATGTAAGAACTGAAGATCAATTGGCAGATATATTCACGAAGCCATTGGACGAGAAAAGGTTTTGTGCATTGAGATGTGAGCTGAACATCTTAGACTCACACAATGTTCAGTAAGATCGAAACTTTTCACTGTATATATTCACCTTCGTTGTGTTTTATTTGTTTAGTTTCGCTTGAGTTTTTCTTCGTTCAAGATTAGCTTCGTTTGCCATTTGCTTTTTGTTCTGTGTTTAGTTTGCTTTATTTATTCGTTTCTTTTGTCCCCTATGCTTATCACTTTTAGCTTCGTTGTTATTCTTCGAAGTGATAAGTTTCGGACCCTACCCCTCCATTCTGCTTCGCTTCCAATCTTTTTGATCTTGAATGTTAAGCACAATTTGAAACGGAAAGCATATTGCTTCGAGCGTCATTGAGTTCCGAATCAAATGCTTCCAACTTTATCGAAGTTTTTGCTCTCGGTCAAGACTTATTCTTCGGCTGTTGAGTCCCCGTCTTTTTCAGGTCGATGAGTTTCGCTCACGATACGCCACCTCATCTGAGCCGTTGAATCGGAAGAGTCAGTCGTTGTGAACCGTTAGATTCGATCTGGTAACCGCTCCAGGTCGGGCCTATTTAAGGCGTTCCCCCATCGAAACGGTTCCACCCACTTTCATTCTCTCCGACTCCTCCGCCTTCCACCTCGAGCATCCGCAGAGCTCCTCGTCCTCGTCGTCGCCGTCGCCGCTTCACTGCCGGAACGCCGCCGCCGTGGACTTTCCCCGTCGACGCAGAGCACTTCTCCGCCCTTCGTCGCCGTAGCCGCCGTGCGTCACCAAGATAGGGTACGCATTGCCTCTCGGATCCAATCTTGCTCTCCTTGTTCTTCATCTAGGGTTTGGATCTGAGTTTATTAGGGATTTGTTTTCTGTTTTTAGGGCTGTTTGATCTGTGCTGGTCTTTACATCTTGGGAAAGCTGTTCTTAGCATCAAAGCAATCCCATCTCCTCAGGTCAGTGCTTAAGATAAGATTCGTTTCTCTGAACTGGATTGGGTTAGGTCTGGTTTTCAAACTTGTTCTAGCCAAATTCATACAGAGAGTTGCATCCAATCTGAGATTGATCTGGGCTCCTGTCAAATTTGATGTGTTGTTGGTCGAAATCTTTGCCTGTGCTTATTCATTCTCTCTCCTTGTTTCCCTCTTGTCTATGATTCTGTTCACAGGATGTCTGACGAAGAGGCAGTTATGGGGATTGAGTCTCCTGTTGTTGATGGGCTCGAAAATTATCCAGAGCCACCGAAGCAGAAGGGCAAGGGAGGCAAAACAAAGGAGGTGAATAATTCCCGAGGCATTCCCGAAGCAATACGCATCAAGATGGAGTATGACACTCCTCCAGAAGAATCTGATCACGATAGGAAAATGAGACTGCAAAGGATTCGAAGATATTGGGCTGTCAGGTGGTACAAGTTCAAGATCATTCCAACATGGAAGTGGGCAATGCAATTTGCATTCAGTCCACCTTACAGATACACCACAGTAATGTGCGCTCAATACACTGAAGCAAACAGAATGAAGTTCTACCCGAAGCCTCCGGCTGTTCCTCACCCAAACACACTCAAATCTCCGGATGATTATCCTCATGAGCAAGAAAGGCTTGCCATTTTGGCTGAAAAGAAGAGAATCCGAGAAGAAAAGAAAGCTAAAGCTCTTGCTGCTGCTGGGCTTGATGAAGCCGAACCATCGAAGCCTAAGAAGAGGCGAAAGCTTCAGAAGCTGAGTGATTCGCCACCTCCTGCTTCAGATGAGGAGGCCGAACACGAAGCCGAAGACGAAGCTGAAGCAGCTGCTCAGCTCGAAGATTCGATCGATGAAGATCCTGCAGATGAAGCTGATGATGAGTCAGAGCACTCACCCATTCCCCCTAGTCCCAAGAAGAAGCTGATAAAGAAGCCACTGAAGAAGAAGGCTGGAGCGAAGCCCACTGCTCCTAAAGGCGTTAAGTTCCAAGAACCAACATCACCTCCTGCTCCAAAGAGGAACATTGATTTGACGAACTTGGTGGTCGAGGCACCCCTATCTTCTAAGCCTCCCCGCCGTACAGTTCCAACCGAGCAGATGACCAAGGAATGGCATGACCCGAAGGCAAAGCCTGTGGCTAAGCCTGTTGCTGTGCCCGAAACCAAAGCTCCTGAGCCTGTTAAAGCTCTGAAGCCGAAGTCAACTGTGGCTAAGCCTGGTCAGACTTTTGCCCAGGTTGGAACCAAGAAACTGACAGAAGTAGAATTGCGGAAGAGAGACCGCATCGAAGCCGAACGTCTTCATGCCGAAGCTCAAGCTAAAGCTAAGGCTGAGAAAGAAGCAAAGGAGAAGGAAAAAGCAGATAGAGATGCTGCTGAGCTGGAGAAACAACGGAAAGCGCTGGCTGAGTCAAACCAGCAAGCTGAAGCGAAGCGCAAGCTAGCTGAAGCTAAAGCTCAAGAGGCTAAGGCAGCCGCCGAAGCCAAACAACTTGCTGAAGCTGAAGCCAAACGCCAAGCTCAGCTTGATATTGTCCGCACAAAGAAAGCTGAGAAAGCTGCAAGGGCCGCTCAAAAGGAAGCCGCTGTGGACATGGCGCCGAAGGACTTACCCCCGAAGCTAGTCACAGCTCCTGTCCCCGAAGCCAATGTTGCAGCTGAACATAGTGAACACAACTTTCCAGATGCTAGGGAAGGTGAACTGTGGGACTGTCTGGGTCTAAGTCAGACATATTACAAGCTTGCTGAAGCCATTCATCCTCACACAATGAACATTGGAGATACTTATATCTCACCCAATCTTTCAGCAACGGTCGAAACTTTGTACAATCAGCTGAGAGATCTGCATTCAAGGGAAAGATCAGAAACTGCAAAGATCCTGAAATTCCAGAAGAAAGAAGATGAAGAATCTGATGAGGACTTCAAGAGCGAAGCCACAGCTGCTTCGAAGAAAATTGCTGCTGTAAATGAGCAAACAAAGCAGAATATTCAAGTGTTTCAAGGCAAGATGAAATCCGCTATCGAAGAATGTTGCAAGGCACATAATGCTTCGGTCATGGCACTTGACTCCAAGAAGCGTGAAGCCATGGTCAAGCAATTAGCTTCACCTCTTCCCAAGCTGCAACCAAGGAAGAGACGACTGATTGCTGACACCGAAGAAGTTGATGAAGTTAGTTCTCACCCGGCCAAGAAGGCCCCAAGAAAGGCATCGCCCCCACGATGCAAGATTATCAAACTTGGAAAACCTTCATCGAAGCCATCCGCCCCCGAAGTCACTCTACCTCCACCTCTCCCCGACGTCACTCCACCCCGTGCTCAAACTCCACCTCCACCTCAACAAGCTCCACAACCATCCGCCCAAGACAATTTTGCACCAGAACCACCTCCACCCCAACAAGCCATTCGAGACAAAGATTATTCTTCAGCTCACTCTGCTGAGGAGTCTGAAGACAAAGAGGGCGAAGCCCAAGATCAAGCTGTTCAAGCCGAAGCCTATGCAGATGCTGATGTCGAAGCAGAAGCCAAAGCCAATGAGTTGGCCTTAGTCACTCTACCGCAGAGGCGAATCACAGATGCCCGAAGGTATTGTATTCCTGCTCAAGACACCCAGTTGGACTCACTCTACCCCAGAGAGACTTTTCCCATATTCTTGGGAGAAGGAACTTCTTCAAGGCATGGTCCTGACTTCGATATTGAAGTTCATCGCAAGAAGCTTCGATTCTTTGGCACTAGTCCATATGAATCACCAAGAACAGCAGATGACCTTCAATTCTGGACTGCTGAACATCAAATATTATACACGAAGCTTTACTGCCAGAAAGGCGTTCTGTTCATACACAGGTACTTGGACATGCACAGTCTATCTGCTGCAACGTGCTTCCAAAACATAGTGGAAACTATCGAAGCACAGAATTTGACTGGATTATTTGCTATGGAAACTCCATTCAATTCAGAGCTAGTGAAGCAATTCTATGCCACACTTTATGTATCTGGAACCCTAGAAGACACTAGCACATGGATTCTTGAATGGATGATACAAGGGAAGGTGTTCAGGATGTATTCCGAAGAATTCATGGAAATTGTGATCATCCCAAGACACACTGGACAAATTGCAAAGGTTCACATGTTACCGGATCCCACTGAAGCTGAATTCGCATCCCTATTGGATCCCGAAGTCACTGGTGATCACATGCCAGAAAACATTCGCCCGAAGCATTTGGTGTTCAATTCGAAGACTTGGTTTTATATCTTGTCAAATTCACTGATGCCTCTCAGTATGGCAAATGAAGAATCAAATATTCTATATCCTACTCGTCATGCTCTTATGAAGCTCACACACGGACATGTATTCGACTTCGAGGATTGTTTTCTTCGATACATGGTATAAGCCGCTGAATTGGTCAATCAATTGAAGCCATATGCTCCTTGGCTGCAAGCCATTTGCAACCATGGACGCAGCGAAGATTTCACAGCGAAGCATCACCCGAAGCTGTTCTGCCCTCCGGTCCGCGATACAATGAACATCTTCAGGCGGCCAAATGATCCTTTTGCAACATATGTAGGAGTCAGACAGCATATCAATGAGCGCAACATGTCGAAGCGTTACCAGAAAGAAGTGTACCACTTTGAAGTTGCCATTTGAAACCAACAGTTGTTTGAAAATTTCATCGAAGCAAATCAACGTCAGATGCAACACTTGTCAGATGAGATAAACAGAGTTGGAAATATTGCACGGAACAACAATCAATACTTGAAGGTGTTGAAGCCTCATTCTTGGAAAGGCCTCAGGAAGTTTAACTCTGTGAAGAAACTTCAAGCTGACCGCATATTCAAGGAATATCCACATCTGCAGAGGAACTTTTCCAGAAATGATTCAATTGATCGCCCCAACCCCAAGATACCACCGCTGGAAAAGATCGAATAAGTATTATTTGTCAACTCTGCTGAACAGATTCGCCCCGATACTTTCTCAGATGAAGACTCCCACACATCGAAGCATGAAGATGATCCTCTCGACGACAGCGACCTTGAATTGCTGAAGCGCCGATGGACTTCGACGAGGAAGAATCACCGGCTTCGACTGAAGGCGATACTTCAGGAGATGAATCTTCATCAGGCGAAGACATTCCGCAGGGTCCCAGGGGTGCAGCTGACGCTTAAGTACTCTCGATCTTCCTCTCTACCTTTTTTCCAATTCTTGACAAAAAGGGGGAGAAAGTAGCATCGATTGAGTTTAGATTCGCTGCGGGGTTTTGGGTTTTGACTCGATCTTTTGCTTGTGTTAAGATTCGACAAACTTTCCATTCACTTCGATTGGGTTGTATCTTAACGTATTACTTCGGTTGTGAACTGTTTCATCGTATATGTTAATAACCTCGTGCTTGCAAGTTGCCTTCCTATATTTTATCTTGCAGGTGGTTATTTTCCTTAAGTTCACAGGTCATTGGATGATTGCATGTTCCTCAAGACAAATTATCTTTGTATGCAATTGATTCACTAAGATATATGATAGGCTTCCCATTGATGTAATTCTTCAAACAAGCATTCACTTCGATTATACAAATCTTCGATGCTTGCATTCAGGGGGAGTCAAAAGCTTCATATCTTAGAGTTTGCTCTCAACTCAACTTCAAAATTCAAAATCTTTTATCGATGCCTGTTTTGTCAACAATAGTCCAAAAAGGGGGAGATTGTAAGAGCAAAGTTATACCCTCATGAGTTTTGGATATTGTTGGTCAAAACAGTAGAGGAACTAACACGTTTTCTAGTGTGAAACAGATGGTTAGGTTCCTGAAGTTATAGGTTGGTGATAAAGCTTCAACGAAGATTTACTCATTTATCGAAGCATATCCTCTGGAGCGAAGTTAATCACGGATGTCGACCCCTAAAAAGATAAGGAATCCTGAAGCACGTCTCATCGAAGAAGATGATCAAGATGGCGCAAGACTTAGTTGTTTTTGCGTAGTTCTCTTTTACTTCTTTGAGTCGTAGGAAAAACCGTACTATCAAGAGGGGTTTAGTAAATGTACTCCGAAGGTTTTGATGAAAAGACTCAGATCGAATCTAAACCAGTGAGAAGCCAGAGTCGAAGAAATCTCATGTGAGCTAGGTAATGCTTCACCAGCGAAGACTTTGTTCTTTCGGCTCCTGAAGCAGAACCAAGTCCGTGAGTCAGCTTTACTTGGACCGCAAGTAAAGTTGCGCATTGATTGAAAATATGACCGTTGGGGACAGGTGTCAAGCTGTCACATCGGGTCACTTCAGTCATTTCGCACCTAGGGATTGCCACCTATAAATACGCCGCCCCCGCCCTCATTGGCCGGCGGCTGCTCCAAGATTGATTCCTTACAGAGGAGAGAAAGAGAGCAACCCCACCGAAGCATATCAAAAACCCATCCACAGAAGCATAAGTCCTATTGATCTGAGTTGATTCATTATGACTTAGGAAGAAGTTTGCTAGCCTTTTTATCTTGGAGAACTGCAATTCTCCTAGACGGTTAGAGAGTTGTTCTTCAGAGAGCGAAGAGTTATTGTCGCCTCGAAGTCCAGTTTGTCAAACGTTTCGGTGATTTCCTCAATAATCAACCAAGAGTGAAGAACTGACCAAGCTCAAGGAGATTGGTGCAGTGGAGAAACGGACGGAGAGAGGTTAGCTCCTGTGTTCAATCACAAGTCCCTCCAACCAGACGTAGCACTTTGCAGAGTGTGAACTGGTCGAACAAACATCGCCGAGTCAAGAGTTCGTTTTACTTTCCGCACTTACATTCTGTTTGTCAATTGCTTCAGTAATCTGCTTCGATGCAATTGATTCGATGCTTTTGATTCGCTATGTTTTGCTTCGATCATGTTCTGCTTCCATGTTTACCTTTCTGGTGAATCCTTTCAGTTGCTGAGTTATGCCTCACTTCATAGTTTCATGCAAAATTTTGAAGTGATCATTCACCCCCTCCCCCTCTGATCACATACTTGGTCTAACACTACTGGAGACAAACCTTGGTATATTCACCGAGGGAAATTGCCGCTACGCTACATCTCAACCTTCTAGTTTGGGTAACCAACGAGGGGCGAGAAGTAAACTCTCGTGACATCAACATCCCGGTGTTCACTTGCTTTATCTTACAGAATTATGTGCCTTATTTAAGCTTGCAGGTGTATCCAGGGATTTTGTCATGAGAAAATTATTCTCTCTATCATTGAAAGATAAATCTTGGGATTGGTATAGGATTTTCGATAGCTTTCATCTATTAAATTGGCAAGAGCTTATGCAAAGTTTTATCCTCTTCATGAAATACATCGAGACATGAACTATATTTATAATCTTTGGTCTCGTGACGGAGAAAGTATCGCCAAAGCTTGGGGGTGATTGAAATCCCTAATGCTCAAATGTCCCAATCATGAGCTCCCCAACGATATTATTCTTACAAATTTTTAAGCAAGACTTTCTCTTTAAGATATAGATATGCTTGATAGCTCTTCTAGAAGGGCATTCTCAGACAAAAGCATTGAAGCTAAATGGGATCTAATTGAAAGGATCCAGAAAATTACTAAATATTGGGAGATTGATAAAGGTAATGAACCCGTTATAGATTATGAGCGTGATTATATTGAGAGCTATGTGAAAAATGATTACTTCAATACCTTTTGTGCTAAGATTAGTCTTGATTCCCAACTTTTAATTGATTTTTGCAAAGACTTTGTCTCTCACGTTGATGTTTCCAAAAAGCAGGAGGATCAACATCATAAGCCCTTCAAAGAATTACCTATTGATATTAATGTTGCTGATCCTATTTTGCATGCAAATTTTTATGAGAAACCCAATTTCCTGTAAGGACGAGGGAGCATTATTTTGTCACAGGAGTGGTTAATAAAAGTGAAAAAATGGCTGGTGAGCATGAGGATCTAATTAAGGTTGATCCTCATGTTGCGCTAGTCAAAGATCTTGTTACTAATAATGTTGAGGATTCCGTTATAAAATTTTGTGCTGTCTCTACTAACCTTGTTACAACCAAGCATAAAGGTCCAACATCAGGTACTCTAGATGTATCTGTCAAGATAGGTGATCATAAATATTATGGACTATGTGATTTGGGATCCAGTGCCATTCCTTTTTCAGTTTATCAAGAGATCATGAATGAAATTCTACCCTATGAAATTGAGGATATTGATGTTACGATTCATTTAGTGAACAAGGAAACTATCTCTCCTATTGGAATTGTTCGAGATGTTCAAGTATTATGTGGAAAGGTAAAATATCCCACCAACATTTACTTGGGTCAGTACAAGATAAATTTTGTCTTATCATTTATGGTAGACCTTTTCTCAAAACTTGTGGAGCTATTATAGATTTCGGGAAAGGAAAAGTTTCTGTTGAATTCAATAGTGAGCTGATACGCGAGAGATGATAATTGCTTCTCGCCCTTCGTTAGTTACCCCAAGTGGAAGGTGAGAGGCAGCGTAGCGGCAAGTTTCCCTTGGTGAGGACACCAAGGTTGAGTATCAACCAGTAGGACTCCGATAATGATAAGTAGGTGGTGAACTGAACAATGGCGCCGTTCACAACTCAGGGTTGCTTACTTCACCTGGACCTTGATACGTCCAAAATGTATCTGTAATTTCTGCTTGCTCCATGCCTCTTTTGTGTGATATTGCTATGATATTGATGAACTTCCATACACTTTTGATCATATTTGGACTAAACTATTAACTCAGTGCACCCCAGTGCCAGTTCCTGTGTTCTGCTGTTTTTCTATTTCAGGTTTCCCCCATATTAAAAGTGCTCCAAAAATTCGGGAAAAATCCAATAAAAAATCAGTGTACATGAAGCTTCGGGAATCACTGACGGGGGGGGGGGGGGGGGGGCAGAGGGGACCCACCAGGGCCCCAGGCGCCCTCCCGGCGCGCCCTAGGGTGGGGCCGCGCCAGGGGGACGCCTGGACCCCTGGTGGCCCCCCTGGCTGCCCCCTTCACCTATTTATTCCCCGTGACGCAAATATCCTTAGACGGGAACCCTTTTTCACGATATCTCCTCTGTTCCGCCGCCGCCGCGCTTCCAAGATCGGGAGCACCAGAAGACCTCTTCCCGGCACCCTGCCGGAGGGAGAACCACCTCCGGGAGATTCTCCACCACCATGGATGCTTCCCGGATGAACCGTGAGTAGTCCACCTTGGACCATGGGTCTATGATCAGCAGCTATGTGATGTTCTCCTCCCCTCTTTGTTCTTCATGGATTAGACCTCGTGAGCTGCCCTACATGATCGAGACACTTATGTAATATTTCTGCTGTTGCTATGCTGAGTTTGCTGGAATCCGATGGATTATGAGATTATGTTCAGATTTTGTTTGAGTAATATATTTGATTCTCCTCTTTTATATTTATGTTCTTGAGTAATTCTTGCATGTTCTCCGTTGCTGTTTATTGCTTTGGCCAAGTAGTAGGTAGTGACTCCAAGAGGGAGCGTTATGCATGATTGTGGGTTCATGCCCCCCGATGACTAGCTTGAGTGACAGAAACATGAGTCTAGGGGATGTGTTGTTGCCACAAGGGGGAAAACAGCGGTGCTTGTTCTTTTGCAGGTGCAAGGATTGTTTACTTTACACAAAGTTCTTTAATGCAGTTGTCTGTTTCTTTGAGTTTACACTTTGGGTGAGATTCACAACTTAATACCAGCGAGATGTTCTGGATAGATATCTCAAGGTGGATGATTAGTAGGTAGATGCAGATGGATTTCGGTCTACTTGATTTGGCGTACCGCCCAAGCTTTTGAGCCTCTTCCTTTCTTTATAGCATAATTAGCATTGGTTTGCGCACATAATCCTGTCAATTAACTAGCTGTAATTTGTTTACCTCGCATGGCTCTTTTATCGTCTTTTGGGAGAGAGACATCAGTAGTGAACATCATAGGACCTCGGTCCATATTTCCAATACTTTTTACACCCTCTATCAATTTGCTGCTTTATTTATTTTTCCGTTGCTATCACTACCATTATTATCCCGTGTGTTTTATCATTTGTAAACAACAAGGCCGGAGGAATTGACAACTCCTCTGTACTCGTTGGGAAGCAAAGTTATTTGCTGTGTGTGCAGGTCCAGGTAAAGTAAGCAACCTCGGTTGTGAACGGCGCCATTTTTCACTTTACCACCTTCTTGTATCTGTTGGAGTCCTACTGGTCGATCCTAAACCTTAGCATCTCCGCTAAGGGAAATTTGCTGCTACGCTACATCTCACCTTCCACTTTGGGTAAGCAACGAGGGGCGAGAAGTAAACTCTCGTGACATCAAAGCAATTTTTGGCGCCGTTGCCGGGGACTCCGCTCTTCAAGATAGGGGAGTTGCACACTATCTGTATCTTTGCTTTTTAGTCTTGTTTGTTTACCTTTCAGTTTTTTCTTTAGTGTCTTTTATGAAAAATCAAAAAAATAGTTACCTTGCTAGTAGTTGTCATTATGTCTGGTCTTTTGACTTTGGTGAAGCAGAAGTGCTCACCTTTAAACAAAGGGGTGGTGAAAGTCTGAAAGATGCCTGGTATAGAATTAATGATTCTCAAAAAAGAGCCACCAAGAAGCAATCCACTACTATCCTTCTTAGAAACTTTTATGTTGGAATTACTTCTTGGAATAGGTTTATTCTAGATTCTGCTATCAATGGGAATTTCATAGAAGCCCCAGTTTGGGAAGCTCTTAGTGTTATGGAAAATCTTGTTGGAAATCTCCCTATTGCTAGCATTCAAGAGGACATTACCCTAGCTCATATTATGAAAAAACTTGAAAATTTAGAGCTAGAGATTCCAAGCATTCATAAGATAAGTGAGTTGGATCATAAGATTCAAGGGAATTTTAATAGACTCGATAGCTCCATGCATAATTTTTTTAAAATTTTGGAGACCATCAAATCCCATGACTTGGACCCTTCTAGGATTGATAAGATTGAGGAAATCATTGACACTCTAGGAACTACTTTCTCCTCAATCAAAACCAAAAAGGTGGAAACTCCGGCAAAGAAGGAACCTAGGTTCATTTACGTCCCAAGGGATCCTCGTTTCAAAAATAATCTATCTATTGCCAAAGGGGTTGAATCTGTGAAGACTTTGGAAGAGATACCTCTCTTTAATAGAATAAATGAGACTCCAATTGATCTTCCGTCTTTTGCTTTTATTCCTAGAAGTATCTTTATTAGGCCTTTATTTGAAAGAACTCTTAAGAGTGGTTGTATTATTGAAGAGCTTTTTGATGATCTTTATGATGGTTCAATTGATACAACTTGATCTATTTGCATTAAGCCTAGCTAATGGCTTTAAAGAAGCGCTTTCGGGAGCCAGCCCGCAACGAATTTAGGATTTCCTTTTTGTTTTTCTTCTGTTTTTAGTGGTCTTGATGATTGTTACTACTTTAGCAACATCATTATATCTTTACTTTTCAAAGCTTTGTGCCATTTATAGCCTCATATGACAAGGGAAGTGAAAGTTGTGACATGCTGTCCAGAAAACAGATTTTGTCCTCGTGACTAGAAAAATCATGAAAAATCCCAGTTCATCTTTTTGAGCTGAATTTTTTACACAGGGTGATCTATACAATTACGGAACTTTCGTATGTTCTGAGTTTTTTGATTTGAGTTGCATAAGTATCCCTAAAAAAATTCTTTTCTACCTGCTGATCTGTTTTTCACAGATTCTGTCCTGTTTTGCCTTTCCTTCGTTTTGCAAACCTTAAGCTTGATTTTTCTTTGAATTTTTTTTGGAAATCTTGAGAAACAGTAGCTCTTCAAGAATATCTTTATTTCCATTAGAGAAAAAATTATTTTATTATGGGTACTAACCTCGCTAATCAGATTATGATGAGTTATGTATGAAGAGCGTTTTCAAGTGTGAGAGGGAAGATGATGAAAGAAGATTCAGGAGTGTCAAGCGCTCAAGCTTGGGGATGCCCCCATGCATCCCCAAGAAATATTCAAGGAGAATCAAGCTTCTAAGCTTGGGGATGCCCCCGTGCATCCCCTTCTCCATCAACAATTATTAGTTCGTCTCTCGCTTCACTATATTTTTATCACTTCATGTGTTATGTGCTATGCTTGGAGCGTCTTGCTCTTAGGTTTTATTTTTAGTTTTATTTAGCTTTGATTTCTGCTCAGAGAAAGTTATAACCCATATTTCTTTGTGTGGGAGAGAAACACGCTCCACTTTCAAAATCTAGAACACAACATAGGACTTTTCATGCTTATCTTTGCTGTGTGTGTTGTTTATCTTTTCATAGCTACTGTCATGTTTTGCTCTTAGTTTTCATGCTTATCTTTTCAAAGAGCTTTTGTTTAGTTTGTTGCTGGAACTCTCTTGAGTTTTCATGTTTATCTTGTTTAGAGAGTTTGCCTGTTGCACTGAGTTTTGTGTCTTGACTTGGAGTAGGTAATTGAGGTTGCTATTCTTTTGTAGTAGTAACTTGCAATAGTTTTGAGGTATTGTTTTGAGTAATGTTTGGACTTTTGGTGTCAAGAGATTTAGCCTATTAGTGATAGATGCCGTATTTTGGGCAATCCGTGTTTATTTTCAAAACTTAAAAAATTAGTTGAGAACTTTAGCTACTAGAAGGATCACTACTCTTCTGAGGGGTCGAATATTAGAGTACACTCACGTACCATGAGTCGAGGATGCGCAAGGATAACCAAACCCCCATTGATACACGAGATAACTTCTCGTCCCCGTTGGTTACCCCAAGTGGAAGGTGAGATGTAGATAGCGGAAAATTTCCCTTAGCGAAGTAGCTAAGGTTTAGATTGTCTCCAGTAGGACTCCAAGGTCGACAAGTAGGTGGTTCGGCAAGTGAGGCGCCGTTTTATGATAATTACTTGCTTTGCCTGGACCTGCACACACAATAGATATCTTTGCGCCCAATGAGTACAGAGGAGTTGTCAATTCCTCCGGCCTTGTTGTTTACAAAGGATAAAACGCACGGGATAATAATGATAGTGATAGCAACTGAAAAGTAAATACTGAAAGTAAATTGATAGTGTAAACAGTGGTGGAAGTATGGACCGGGATCTCATGATGTTCACTAGTGATGTTCACTAGTGATGTTCACTAGTGATGTCTCTCTCCCAAAAGACGATAAAATAGCCATGCGAGGTAAACAAATTGCAGCTGGGAAATTGACAGGATTATGTGCACAAACCAATGCTAATTATGCAAAACAGAAAGGAAGAGGCTCAAAAGCACGGGCGGTACGCCAAGACAAGTAGACCGAAATCCATATGCATCTACCCACTAATCATCCACCTTCAGATATCTATCCAGAACATCTCGCTGGTATTAAGTTGCGAATCCCACCCAAAGTGTAAACTCAAAGCAACGGACAACTACATTAAAGAACTTTGCGTAAAGTAAACAATAATTGCACCCGCAAGTACAAGCACCGTTGTTTTCCCCCTTGTGGCAACAACACATCCCCTAGACTCATGTTTCTGTCACTCAAGCTAGTCACGGGGGGCATGAACCCACAATCATGCATAACGCTCCCTCTTGGAGTCACTACCTACTACTTGGCCAAAGCAATAAAAAACAACGGAGAACATGCAAGAGTTACTCAAGAACATAAATATAAAAGAAGAGAATCAAATATATAACTCAATCACAATCGGAACATAATCTCATAATCCATCGGATCCCAGCAAACTCAGCATAGGAACAACAGAAAGATTACATATGTGCCTCGATCATGTAGGGCAGCTCAAGAGGTCTAATCCATGAAGAACAAAGAGGGGAGGAGAACATCACATAGCTACTGATCATGGACCCATGGTCCAAGGTGGACTACTCACGGTTCATCCGGGAAGCATCCATGGTGGTGGAGAAGCTCCCGGAGGTGATTTCTCCCTCCGGCAGGGTGCCGTGAAGAGGTCTTCTGGTGCTCCCGATCTTGGAAGCGCGGCGGCGGCGGAACAGAGGGGAGATCGCGAAAAAGGGTTCCGTCCCTGAGGGTTTCTCGTCACGGGGAATAAATAGAAGAAAGGGGGTAGCCAGAGGTGGGCCAGGGGCTCCAGGCGCCCCCTGGCTCCCATCTGGCCCCTGCTGGGCTATTCGCGAAGCTTCCGGTACACTGATTTTTCCTATATTTTTCCAGAAATTTTTCTGGTACTTTTAATAAGGGGGAAACCTCAAATAGAAAAACAACAGAAAACAGGAACTGGCGCTGGGGTGCACTGAGTTAATAGGTTAGTCCAAATATGATCAAAAGTGTATGGAAGTTCATCAATATCATAGCAATATCACACAAAAGAGGCATGGAGCAAGCAGAAATTATAGATACGTTTTGGACGTATCAACATCCCCAAGCTTAATTCCTGCTCGTCCTCGAGTAGGTAAATGATAACAAGCATAATTTCTGTGGTGACATGCTAACAACCATATAAGAACTTTGTAAGTAAAGCAATCAAAGCATGCAATTCAATTCAAGTCATAACAAGCAAGAGTCTATATCTAGCATTGAAATAAGCAACATAAGAACATAAAGGTGCAAGAGCTCTCGCTGTCCGTGACTCGAATGTCTCCAAATGGTGTTTGCGTGCAAGAAAGGGGATAGGGATATACGAGAAAAAGTATTTTTATTGTTGAGAACTCAATCTACTAAAGTGCCACACTTGGTCTTCTTTGGAATCTTATCTTGACTCATCCCCAGACCACTAGCCAGGTACAAGTCAAAATGATCCAACTCCTTTTCGATATTTTGAGCACTCATGCAATGGATGAGCGTAAGCAAGAAAGTTGACACTTAGGATGGCAAAGAGAGAATAAGGTGGAGGAGGAAGACAAAAAAGGTGTGAAAGGCTCACATCAATGAGGACAATCGTAGGCGAGAGAAAGCCAAATGATATATATGATGTGAGGAGTAGGGATTGCCATGCAACAGATGCACATATGAGCTAAAAGCTCTCCAATGGAACTAGTGGGGGTGCATCCAACTTGCTTGCTCAAGAAGACCTAGAGCTCATTTGAGAAGGCTCATCATTGGAATATACAAGCCAAGTTCGATAGTGTGAAGGTCCCCACATAGTTATATGCATGAATGATAATCTCTATGGAGTACAAGATATAAGATGGAGTACGAGTGTGGATCTTCTCAAAAAATAATACTAGTGTGCCCCCTTCTCTCTTTTTATTTCTTCTTTTTTCTCTCTTTTTTTGTATTTTTTGGTGACCTCAATGGCTCTTTCTATTTAACTCTTATTTGTCCTCTTTGGGATCTTTTAATTTGTCCATTTGGGATCTTTTAATTTTGTCCACTTTGGGATCTTTTCCTCACTTTAGGGGCAACACTCTATATATTACAAAAAGTATAGAAGATCTTTCACACTTTACAAAGTACTCAAATCATAAAGAAAATGTAAATATCATGATGTATGCAAATGTATGCCTCTGCTAGTGTAGCAGGATATGCAATGATACTAGCGCGTCATGTAGCAATGATTAGGGCAAGGCCCAACTAGCATGCGGCTCGTCGATCAAGCAAGTAGCATGTATGACATGAAGATCAAGTCATGAGAAGATGGATGTTGCATGGCAATGTATCTCGGAAAGGCTATGGAAATGCCTTGATAGGTAGGTATGGTGGCTGTTTGAGGAAGGATATAAGGAGGTTTATGATGACAGAGCGTATCATGCCATTATGTCCAGATTGTTTATCATATATTTATCACCTCTGATCATGATCTCTTTTATGTCTTGTGAGTAGTTACTTTAGTTCTTGAGGACATGGGAGAAGTCTAGTTGCTAGTAGTCATATGATGTTGAAGTATTTTGTGTTGTTTGATATTTAAGTTATGTTGTTATTTTCCTAGTGGTGTTGTGTGAGTCGAACACTCAACACTTTGCCTTCTTAAGGACCTAGGGGAATACATTGTGTATTAATAATGCTTACGACGGGTTGCCGGAGTGACAGGAACCTGAACCCCAGTTTGCACACTTTTGCACAAGGGAACAATGGATCCTTGATCTTATTGCTGTGGTTAGGCTTTGCCTTATTTTCTATCTTGTATTTGAGGATGCTTGCAAGATGTTTAATCATAAGAGTGCACTTATGTTAGTATAGAAGGTGTGCTAGCATAGATCCACCCACTCAACACTTATCAGCACAACACTTGTTATCGATACGGAGTATGGCAAAAGCACGTGACTACCTCTCCATGTGTCCTTAAGAACACTTTAGTCTTTATAAGTTCAGTTGTCAGGCTTATCCTTTGCAAAAAAGGATTGGGCCATTTACTTCTCCTCAGTGCTATTTACTTTGCTTGATTTTATCTTATCGTTGCTCATATCGAAAACCCCTAAAAAGTTATCTTTCAGTGTTTGCAGTTATTCCTTGTCCACCATCACCTATCAGTACCTTTTGCTCCTCGTTGGGTTCGACACTCTTACTTATCGAAAACGCTACAATATATCCCTTTACGTTGAGGGTCATCAAGCTACGTTTTCTGGCGCCGTTGCCGGGGAACATAGCGCTATTGGTAAGTGAAGCTGGTAAGGAATTTTTATATCGTTGCTTTTATTTTGCTGTTGCTGTTCTTTGTCCGCATGGACAACCTAGCTATTGGATCATTGCTTATGGGGAAACGCCCCGCATCTGTGGTGGTTGTACCTCCCCTACTGAAATTGTGCCTTACAAAATACCAGCTGGTATTATCGATTGTGTCTTGGCTAATCGTTATGCAGGAGATAGACATCCCAGTGAACACTTGCTATATTTATGACAACTATGTTCGCTATTTAAGCTTGCAGGTGTATCAAAGGAGTTTGTCATGAAGAAATTGTTCTCCGTATCGCTTATAGACAAAGTGTTAGACCAAGTATGTGATCAGAGGGGGAGGGGGTGAATGATCACTTCAAAATTTTGCATGAAACTCTGAAGTGAAGCATAACTCAGCAACCGAAGAGATTCAACAGAAAGGTAAACATTGAAGCAGAACATGATTGAAGCAAAACATAGAGAATCAAAAGCATCGAATCAATTGCATCGAAGCAGAACACTGAAGCAATTGATAAACTGAATGTAAGTGCGGAAAGTAAAACGAACTCTTGACTCGGCGATGTTTGTTCGACCAGTTCACACTCTGCAAAGTGCTACGTCTGGTTGGAGGGACTTGTGATTGAACACAGGAGCTAACCTCTCTCCGTCCGTTTCTCCACTGCACCAATCTCCTTGAGCTTGGTCAGTTCTTCACTCGTGGTTGATTATTGAGGAAATCACCGAAACCTTTGACAAACTGGACTTCGAGGCGACAATAACTCTTCGCTCTCTGAAGAACAACCCTCTAACCGTCTAGGAGAATTGCAGTTCTCCAAGATAAAAAGGCTAGCAAACTTCTTCCTAAGTCATAATGAATCAACTCAGATCAATAGGACTTATGCTTCTGTGGATGGGTTTTTGATTAGCTTCGGTGGGGTTGCTCTCTCTCTCTCCTCTGTAAGGAATTAATCTTGGAGCAGCCAGCCGGCCAATGAGGGCGGGGGCGGCGTATTTATAGGTGGCAATCCCTAGGTGCAAAATGACTGAAGTGAACCGATGTGACAGCTTGACACCTGTCCCCAACGGTCATATTTCCAATCAATGCGCAACTTTACTTGCGGTCCAAGTAAAGCTGACTCACGGACTTGGTTCTGCTTCAGAAGCCGAAAGAACTAAGTCTTCGCTGGTGAAGCATTACCTAGCTCACATGAGATTTCTTCAACTCTGGTTTCTCACTGGTTTGGATTCGATCTGAGTCTTTTCATCAAAACCTTCGGAGTACATTTACTAAACCCCTCTTGATAGTACGGTTTATCCTACGACTCAATGAAGTGAAAAAGAACTACGCAAAAACAACTAAGTCTTGCGCCATCTTGATCATCTTCTTCGATGAGACGTGCTTCAGGATTCCTTATCTTTTTAGGGGTCAACATCCGTGATGAGCTTCACTCTTGAGGATGTGCTTCGGTAAGTGAGTAAATCTTCGTTGAAGCTTTATCACCAGCCTATAACTTCAGGAACCTAACCATCTGTTTCACACTAGAAAACTTGTTAGTTCCTCTACTGTTTGGACCAACAATATCCAAAACTCATGGGGTTATAACTTTGCTCTTACAATCTCCCCCTTTTTGGACTATTGTTGACAAAACAGGCATCGAAAAAAGATTTGGAATTTTGAATTTGAGTTGAGAGCAAACTCTAAGATATGAAGCTTTTGACTCCCCCTGAATGCAAGCATCGAAGATTTTGATAATCGAAGTAAATGCTTGTTGAAGAATATGATCAATTTGAAGCCTAACATATATCTTAGTGAAACAATTGCATATAGATGATATTTGACTTGAAGAATATGCAATCATCCAATGACCTGTGAACTTAAGGATAATAACCACCTGCAAGATAAATATAGGAAAGCAACTTGCAAGCACGGGGGTTATTAACATATACAGTGAAGCAGTTCACAATCGAAGTAAAACTTAAGTTACAACCCAATCGAAGCGAATGTAATGTTTGTCGTAACTTAACATGCAAAAGATCGAATCAAATCCCTAAACCCCGCAGCGAATCTAAACTCAATCGATGCTACTTTCTCCCCCTTTTTGTCAAGAATTGGACAAAAGGTTGAGAGGTAGAACGAGAGCATTTACGCGTCAGCTGCAACCCTGGGACCCTGCTGATCGTCTTCGCCTGATGAAGATGCATCTCCTGAAGTTTCTCCTTCGGTCGAAGCAGGTGACTCTTCCTCGTCGAAGTCCATCGGCGCCTGAAGAAAATCAAGGTCGCTGTCGTCGAGAGGATCATCTTCATGCTTCGAGGTGTGAGAGTCTTCATCCGAGAAGGTATCGGGGCGAATCTGTTCAGCTGAGTTGACAAATAAAACTTCATCGATCTTTTCCAGCGGTGGTATCTTGGGGTTGGGACGATCAATCAAATCATTTCTTGAAAAGTGACTCTGCAGATGTGGATATTCCTTGAATATGCGATCAGCTTGAAGTTTATTCACTGAGTTAAATTTCCTTAAGCCTTTCCAAGAATGACGCTTCAAAACTTTCAAGTATTGGTTGTTGTTCAGGGCAATGTTACCAACTCTGTTAATCTCATCTGATAGATGTTGCATCTGGCGCTGATTTCCTTCAATGAAGTTTTCAAGCAGTTGCTGGTTTCGAATTGCAACTTCAAAGTGGTACACTTCTTTCTGGAAACACTTCGACATGTTTCGTTCATTGATGTGCTGTCTGACTCCTACATATGTTGAAAAAGGATCATTTGGCCGCCTGAAGATATTCATTGTATCGCGGACAGGAGGGCAGAACAACTTCGAGTGATGCTTCGCAGTGAAATCTTCGCTGCGTCCATGGTTGCAAATGGCTTGCAGCCAAGGAGCATATGGCTTCAATTGATTGACCAATTCAACAGCTTGTACCATATATCGAAGAAAACAATCCTCGAAGTCAAACACATGACCATGGGTGAGCTTCAATAGAGCATGACGAGTAGGATATAGAATGTTGGATTCTTCATTCGCAGTACTGAGAGGCATCAGTGAATTTGACAAGATGTAAAACCAAGTCTTCGAATTGAACACCAGATGCTTCGGGCGAATGTTTTATGGCATGTGATCTCCAGTGACTTCGGGATCTAATAGTGATGCAAATTCAGCTTCAGTGGGATCCGGTAACATATGAACCTTTGCAAGTTCTTCAGTGTGTCTAGTGATGTTTACTATTTCCATGAATTCTTCTGAGTACATCCTGAACACTTTCCCTTGTATCATCCATTCAATAATCCATGTGTTTGTAGCTTCAGGGTTTCCAGAGACATAGAGAGTGGCATAGAATTGCTTCACTAGCTCGGAATTGAATGGAGTCTCCATAGCAAACAAACCAGTCAAGTTCTGTGCTTCGATAGTTTCCATGATGTTTTGGAAGCACGTTGCAGAAGATAGACTATGCATGTCCAAGTACTTGTGTCTGAACAGAACACCTTTCTGGCAGTATAGCTTCGTGTACAAGATTTGCTGTTCGGCAGTCCAGAATTGAAGATCATCAACAGTTCTTGGTGATTCATATGGACTAGTGGCAAAGAAGCGAAGCTTCTTGCGATGAACTTCAATGTCAAATTCAGGACCGTGTCTTGAAGAAGTTCCTTCTCCCATGAATATGGGAAAAGTCTCTCTGGGATAGAGGGAGTCCAGCTGTGTGTCTTGAGCAGGTATGTAATGCCTTCGTGCATCTGTGATACGCCTCTGCGGTTGAGTTACTATGGCCAACTCATTTGCTTCGGCGTTGGCTTCGACGTCAGCATCTGCATTGGCTTCAGCATTAACAGCTTCATCAGCACGATCTTTGGCTTCACCTTCTTTGTCTTCAGACTCCTCAGCAGAGTGAGCTGAAGAATAATCCTTTTCAGGAATATCTTGAGGGGGTGGAGATGGCTCTGGCGCAAAGTTGTCTTGGGCGGATGGTTGTGGAGCGGGTTGAGGTGGAGGTGGAGTTGGAGCACGGGGTGGAGCGACTTCGGGGGCGGATGGCTTCGATGATGGTTTGGCAAGCTTGATGATTTTGCATCGTGGGGGCGATGCCTTTCTTGGGGCCTTCTTGGCCGGATGAGAGCTCACCTCATCAGCTTCTTCAGTGTCAGCAATAAGTCGTCTCTTCCTTGGTTGCAGCTTGGGAAGAGGTGAAGCTAATTGCTTGACCATGGCTTCACGCTTCTTGGCGTCAAGAGCCATGACTGAAGCATTGTGCGCCTTGCAGCATTCCTCAATGGCAGATTTAATCTTGCCTTGATATACTTGAATATTTTGCTTCGTTTGCTCATTCACAACAGCAATTTTCTTTGAAGCAGCTATGGCTTCGCTCTTGAAATCCTCATCAGATTCATCATCTGCTTTCTTCTTGAATTTCAGAATCTTAGCAATTTCTGATCTGTCCCTTGAATGCAAATCCCTCAGCTGATTGTATAAAGTTTCGAGCATGGCTGAAAGATTTGGTGAAATGTAAGTATCTCCAATATCCACAGCCTGGGGATTAACAGCTTCAGCCAGCTTACAGTATGCCTGGTTCAGGCCTAAACAGTCCCATAGTTCACCTTCTCTAGCATCAGGGAAGTTGTGTTCACTGTGCTCAGCTTCAACATGGGCTTCGGGAACAGGAGCTGCGACTGGCTTCGGAGGAATATCCTTCGGTGCCATGTCCACAGCGGCTTCCTTTTGGGCGGCCCTTGCAGCTTTCTCAGCTTTCTTCGTGCGAACGATATCAAGTTGAGCTTGGCGCTTGGCTTCAGCTTTGCTTAGCTGTTTGGCTTCGGCGGCAGCCTTAGCCTCTTGAGCTTTAGCTTCAGCTAGCTTGCGCTTCGCTTTAGCTTGCTGGTTAGACTTAGCCAGCGCTATCCTTTGCTTCTCCAGCTCAGCAGCTTCTCTATCAGCTTTCTCTTTCTCTTTGGCTTCTTTCTCAGCCTTGGCTTTAGCTTGAGCTTCGGCATGCAGACGTTCAGCTTCAATGCGGTCTCTCTTCCGCAATTCAGCTTCTGACAGCTTCTTTGTGCCAACCTGGGCATAGGTCTGGCCAGGCTTAGCCACAGTTGTCTTCGGCTTCGAAGCTTTGGCTTCAGGCACAACAGAAGGTTTGGCCACAGGCTTTGCCTTCGGGTCATGCCTTTCCTTGGTCCTCTGCTCAGTTGGAACTGGACGGCGGGGAGGCTTAGAAGACAAGGGTGCCTCAACTACCAAATTTGTCAAGTCGATGTTTCTCTTGGGAGCAGGAGGTTCAGCTGGTTCTTGGAACTTAACACCTTTAGGAGCAGTCGGCTTCGCTCCAGCCTTCTTCTTCAGTGGCTTCATGATCAGTTTCTTCTTAGGACTTGGGGGAATGGGTGAGTGCTCTGACTCATCATCTGCTTCATCAGCAGGATCTTCATCGATCGAATCTTCAAGCTGTGCAGCTGCATCAGCTTCGTCATCTGCTTCGTGTTCAGCGTCCTCTTCTGAAGCAGGAGGGGGTGAATCACTTAGATTTCGAAGCTTTCACCTCTTCTTAGGATTCGATGGTTCGGCTTCATCAAGCCCTGCAGCAGCAAGAGCTTTTGCTTTCTTCTCTTCTCGAATTCTCTTCTTTTCAGCCAAGATGGCAAGCCTCTCTTGCTCATCAGGATAATCATCCGGAGTCTTGAGTGTGTTTGGGTGTGGAACAACCGGAGGCTTTGGGTAGTACTTCTTCCTGTTGGCTGCAGTGTATTGAGCACACATAGCAGTGGTGTACCTATAAGGTGGACTGAAGGCAAATTGCATTGCCCACTTCGAAGATGGAATACTCTTGTACTTGTACCACTTGATAGCCCAATATCTTCGAATCCGTTGCAAACGAATCTTTCTGTCATGGTCTGTTTCTTCTGGAGGAGTGTCATAGCCCATCATGAGGCGAATTGCTTCGGGTATGCCTCGGGCATTGTTAACTTCCTTCGTTTTTCCTCCTTTGCCTTTCTGCTTCGGTGGCTCTGGGTAATTTTCTAGACCTTCAACAATGGTAGATTCCATCCCCATGGCAGCCTCTTCGTCTGACATCCTGTGACCAGAAATATAGACAAGAGGGAAACAAGGAGAGGGAACGAAATAAGCATCGGCAAAGGTTTCGACCAAAAACAAATCAATTTTGACAGGAGCCCAGATCAATTCACAGATTGGATGCAACTCTGTTTATGAATTTGGCTAGAACCAGTTCGAAAACAAGACCTAACCTAATCCTAATCAGAGAAAGAATCGAATCTTATCCACTGACCTGAGAAGATGGGATTGCTTTGATGCTAAGAACAGCTTTCCCAAGGAGCAAGAAACAACACGGATCAAACAACCCTAAAAACAGAAAACAAAAACCCTAACATACTCAGATCCAAACCCTAGATGAAGAACATGGAGAGCAAGATTGGATCCAAGAGGCTTTGCGTACCCTAACTTGGTGACGCAAGGCGGCTACGGCGACGGAGTGCGGAGAAGTGCTCTGCGTCGACGGGGAAAGTCCACGGCGGCGGCGGTCCGGCAGTGAAGCGGCGACGGCGACGACGAGGACGGGAGCTCTGCGGATGCTCGAGGTGGAAGACGGAGAATTCGGAGAGAATGAACGTGGGGGAACCGTTTCGCTGGGGGAACGCCTTAAATAGGCACGATCTGGAGCGGTTACCAGATCACATCGAACGGTTCTCAGCGACTGACTCTTCCGATTCTACGGCTCAGATGAAGTGGCGTATCGCGAGCGAATCTCAACGACCCAAAAAAGACGGGGACTCAACGGCCGAAGAATAAGTCTTGACCGAGAGAAAAAACTTCGATAAAGTTGGAAGCATTTGATTCGGAACACAATGACGTTCGAAGCAATATGCTTTCCGTTTCAATTGTGTTTAACATTCAAGATAGAAAAGATTGGGAACGAAACAGAATGGAGGGGTAGGGTCCGAAACTTATCACTTCGAAGAACCATAACGAAGCTAAAAGTGATAAGCATAGGGGACAAAAGAAACGAATAAATAAAACAAACTAAACACAGAACAAAAAGCAAATGACAAACAAAGCTAAACTTTGGACGAAGGAGAACTCAAACGAAACTAAACAAATAAAACACAACGAAGGTGAATATATACAGTGAAAAGTTTCGATCTTACTGAACATTGTGTGAGTCTAAGATGTTTAGCTCACATCTCAATGCTCAAAACCTTTTCTCGTCCAATGGCTTCGTGAATATATCTGCCAATTGATCTTCAGTTCTTACATGGCTAATCTCAATGTCTTCGCGCTGAACATGATCTCGAAGAAAATGATGACGAATATCAATATGCTTCGTTCGAGAGTGTTGCACAGGATTGTGAGCAATCTTGATGGCACTCTCATTGTCACAAAGCAGAGGGATTTTCTTCACATAAATACCATAATCTTTCAGCGTCTTCTTAAGCCAAAGTATTTGAGTGCAGCATGAGCCAGCAGCAATGTATTCAGCTTCAGCAGTAGATATTGAGACACAGTTCTGTTTCTTTGAAGCCCAACACACAAGAGATCTACCAAGAAAATGACAAGTGCCTGAGGTAGATTTCCTGTCAACCCTATCACCAGCCCAGTCTGAATCAGAATATCCAATCAAATCAAACTGAGTACCTTTGGGATACCAAAGTCCCAAAGAAGGAGTATGTGCTAGATATCGAAGAATTCGCTTCACAGCAATATGATGCGATTCCTTCGGATTTTCCTGAAAACGAGCACAAATACAAACTGATAGCATGATGTCAGGTCTAGATGCACATAAGTATAAGAGTGAACCTATCATAGACCGAAACTTTTTCTGATCGAAGGGTTTCCCTTTCTCATCTGCATCAAGAAAACCATTAGTAGGCATGGGAGTTCTAATGGTCTTGCATTCAGCAAGATCAAACTTCTTTAGGCAATCCTTCAAGTATTTCTCTTGTGAAATAAAGGTGCCATTCTTCTGTTGTCGAATCTGAAGTCCAAGGAAAAACTTCAATTCTCCCATCATTGACATCTCATATTTCTTCGACATCATCCTTGCAAATTCTTCGCTAATTTCAGTGTTAGTACAGCCAAAAACAATATCATCTACATAAATCTGACACACAAATAGATCATTGTTATATGATCGAGTGAAAAGAGTGGGGTCAGTTGTTCCTGGTTTGAAGCCTTTCTTCAGGAGAAAATCCTTCAATGTTTCATACCAAGCACGAGGTGCTTGCTTCAGTCCATTCAAAGCTTTGTGAAGCCTGTACACCATATCAGGATTCTTCGAGTCTTCAAAACCTGGAGGCTGCATAACATACACTTCTTCTTCTATTTCACCATTAAGAAAAGCACTCTTGACATCCATTTGATATAGCAATATATTTTTGTGGTTAGCAAAAGCAAGCATGACACGAATGGATTCGAGACGGGCTACCGGAGCATAGGTTTCACCAAAGTCAATGCCTTCGATTTGGGTGTAACCTTGTGCTACCAATCTAGCCTTATTTCTTACCACTATACCATCTTCATCTTGCTTGTTGCGAAATATCCACTTTGTGCCAATAACATTATGCTTCGTGGGATCTGGCCTTTCAACAAGTGACCAGACCTTGTTCCTTTCAAATTGGTGAAGTTCTTCAATCATAACTAATAACCAATCAGGGTCCTTCATGGCATCATCAAATTTTGAAGGCTCTAGCATGGAGACAAAGGAAAAATTTCCACAGAAATTAGCCAAGCGAGTGCAAGATCGAGTAGTGGGACGACCTGGTAGATTGATATCTTCGAGGATCGAATCCACGTCAACTCTTCTTCGAACTCATGATAAAGCAGTATCATTTGCTTCAGGCTCAGCTTCTGCTTCAGGATCTGCATCAGCTTCGGGTTCAGCTTCAGCATTTCCTTTGTTCCCTTGACCTTCTTCGTCCTGTTCATCATTAGCTTCAGGATGGTGATCTCCAGCGCCCCGGGCTATGTGTGGGAACATTGGACCATCATTATCCCTAACAACTTGACGTTGATTGGCTTCAACAGGGCGAATCTCACCAATAGCCATGGACCTTATCACTTCGTCAAGTGGAGGTTCATCTAGATCATGAGGCAAATGCTCCTTTTGGGAGCCATTAGTTTCATCAAACCTTACATTCACAGTTTCCATAACTTTCCCAAAGTGAGAGTTATAGACTCTGTAAGTGTGAGAGTTTGAGCCATAACCTAAAAGAAAACCTTCATGTGCCTTAGGAGCAAATTTGGAGCTATGATTCATATCTCTAATAAAGCATGGAGCACCAAATACCCTAAGATATGAGACATTTGGTTTGTTACCAGTGATAAGCTCATGTGAAGTCTTCTTCAAGAATTTGTGAAGGTAAACCTTGTTGATGATGTGAAATGCAGTATTGATTGCTTCGGCCCAGAACCTAATAGGAGTCTTGTATTCAGCAAGCATAGTTCTGGCCATTTCAATAAGAGTTCTATTCTTCCTTTCAACTACACCATTCTGTTGAGGTGTATAAGCAGCAGCGAACTCATGAGTAAAACCATGATCATCAAGAAAATCTTCAATATTTGTATTTTTGAACTCAGTTCCATTATCACTTCGGATATGCTTCAGAGATAATTCATATTCTGTTTGAGCTCTCTTAGCGAATGATTGAAGATTTCAACCACTTTTCTCTTGTCATCCAAAAAGAAAACCCAAGTATAACGTGAGAAGTCATCAACAATAACTAGACCATATTTGTTTCCTCCCAAGCTTGCATAATTTTGAGGACCAAAAAGATCCATATGAAGCAATTCAAGAGGACGAGTGGTAGTCATGATGGTCTTCGCTGAATGATGTTTCTTTGTAATTTTACCCGCTTCGCAAGAACTGCAGAGACGATCCTTATCGAATTCTACTTCGGTAAGACCAATAATATGATTCTTCTTCACTAAGTTATGAAGATTTCTCATCCCTGCATGACCAAGTCTTCGATGCCATAACCAACCCGATGAAGCTTTTGCCATTAAGCAAGTGGATACAGCGGGGCCCGAAGAAAAATCAACAATGTATAGATCTCCCTTTCGGTATCCCTCGAAGACAAACGTATAGTCATCCTGTGAAAAGACAACACAACGCGAAGCAGAAAACAAAACAAGCATACCCATATCGCATAACTTTGAAATAGACATAAGATTATATCCATGATATTGGACTAGCATAACCTTGTCAATGTGCTTATCCTTCGATATGGCAATCTTACCCAAACCTAACACTTTACCTTTGTTGTTATCACCGAAGGTAATGTACTTCAGAGAAGATTGAGATAGTTTTTCTTCGGTGAATAACTCCTTGTCTCCGGTCATATGATTTGTACAACCCCTATCCATGACCCATTCGGATCCACCGGAGACATAGCCCTTTTCCTTGGCCATGAAGCAATATGCAGGAGTTTCATCTTCACTACTGTTGTTGGTGAAGAATGAGCTCGAAGCATTGACTGAAGCATCTGCCGAAGCGAAGGACAAACCAACAACACCATCTGATTCGGACCCTGAAGCACACCTTGAGTCTTGTTCAGCTTCGGAACCAGAGGCTTCATCTTCTGAGTTCATTTACTTTCCCAAATAGGCCATGGCACGGTGAGAGCTGCTTCGACGAGACGAGTGAGTCTTCGATGAAGAACCCTCACGCTTCTTATGATACTTCTTCCTCTTATCATCATCAGAATCTTTCTTCTTTTCCCTTCTTGAACTGGAATCATGTTTCTTTGACTCATGACTTCTGGAGGATCTGTAAGGCTTCGATGAAGAGTCTCTGAGTGAATGCTTCTATTTGTTCTCAGCTTCCCACAGAGGGCAATCAACAATGTAGTGTCCTGGTTTCTTGCACTTATAGCAGCAGTTGTCCTTCGATGGAGAGCTTCTTGAGGATGAACGGTGAGAAGAATGACTTGAGCTTCTTGAAGGATAACTCTTCTTGGGTGAAGAAAAACCTTTTCTCTGAAAGCGTCTGAAGCGTCTCATGATCAGTGCTAAATCCTTTCAAATGCTTGAGGGATCATCTGATTCGACACCTGAAGCAGAACTGACTTCTGGTGAAGAATGACGCGAAGCTTTTGCTTTCAAAGCATGAGATCTCCTTCGAGAACCATTTATGTCACGTTTCTCATCTTCTTCCATTTGAAAGGTAGTGAGTCTTTCAAGAACATCAACAGCAACAAGACGTCTGTAATCAGTCCTTTCCTTGATCATCAGCACAATGTGATCAAACGAGTCATCTAACGAGCGAAGCAGAGTTCTGACAACTGAATGAGGAGTTATGTCATCAGCACCGAGGGAAGTAAACTCATTTGCAAGAGCTGTGAGTCTGCTGTAAATTGAGTGGACTTTTTCACCCTCGAGTCTTTTGAAGCGATAGAATTTGCTTCGGAGTGTGTCAATTCTGGCATCTCTCTGAGTAGAAACACCTTCACCAATCTTTTCAAGATAGTCCCAGACACCTTTGGCCGAAGGAATATTCTTCACTTCATGATACTTTTCTGGTGTCAAGTGATTTGTGATGAACACCCAGACAACAGAATCAAGATCAATCAGTTGAGCTTCTTCAGGAGTGATGGCATTCTTGTCTGCAACTGTAACACCATGTAAGACAACTTGCCAAGCGGTGGAATTGATAGCCATAATATTCCTCTTCATCTTGTCCTTCCAGTAAGAGTAGTCCTTCCCATTGAATATAGGAATAGGTTCGCCAGAGCGAACGGCTGCGAAAGACATACTTGCAAAACACTCTAGGAGGTTAATCCAAATAAAGAGTGCCTAGCTCTGATACCAATTGTTAGACCAAGTATGTGATCAGAGGGGGAGGGGGTGAATGATCACTTCAAAATTATTCATGAAACTGTGAAGTGAAGCATAACTCAACAACCGAAGAGATTCAACAGAAAGGTAAACATTGAAGCAGAACATGATTGAAGCAAAACATAGCGAATCAAAAGCATCGAATCAATTGCATCGAAGCAGAACACTGAAGCAATTGATATACTGAATGTAAGTGCGGAAAGTAAAACGAACTCTTGACTCGGTGATGTTTGTTCGACCAGTTCACACTCTGCAAAGTGCTACGTCTGGTTGGAGGGACTTGTGATTGAACACAGGAGCTAACCTCTCTCCGTCCGTTTCTCCACTGCACCAATCTCCTTGAGCTTGGTCAGTTCTTCACTCGTGGTTGATTATTGAGGAAATCACCGAAACCTTTGACAAACTGGACTTCGAGGCGACAATAACTCTTCGCTCTCTGAAGAACAACCCTCTAACCGTCTAGGAGAATTGCAGTTCTCCAAGATAAAAAGGCTAGCAAACTTCTTCCTAAGTCCTAATGAATCAACTCAGATCAATAGGACTTATGCTTCTGTGGATGGGTTTTTGATTAGCTTCGGTGGGGTTGCTCTCTCTCTCTCTCCTCTGTAAGGAATTAATCTTGGAGCAGCCAGCCGGCCAATGAGGGCGGGGGCGGCGTATTTATAGGTGGCAATCCCTAGGTGCAAAATGACTGAAGTGACCCGATGTGACAGCTTGACACCTGTCCCCAACGGTCATATTTCCAATCAATGCGCAACTTTACTTGCGGTCCAAGTAAAGCTGACTCACGGACTTGGTTCTGCTTCAGAAGCCGAAAGAACTAAGTCTTCGCTGGTGAAGCATTACCTAGCTCACATGAGATTTCTTCAACTCTGGTTTCTCACTGGTTTGGATTCGATCTGAGTCTTTTCATCAAAACCTTCGGAGTACATTTACTAAACCCCTCTTGATAGTACGGTTTATCCTACGACTCAATGAAGTGAAAAAGAACTACGCAAAAACAACTAAGTCTTGCGCCATCTTGATCATCTTCTTCGATGAGACGTGCTTCAGGATTCCTTATCTTTTTAGGGGTCAACATCCGTGATGAGCTTCACTCCTGAGGATGTGCTTCGGTAAATGAGTAAATCTTCGTTGAAGCTTTATCACCAGCCTATAACTTCAGGAACCTAACCATCTGTTTCACACTAGAAAACTTGTTAGTTCCTCTACTGTTTTGACCAACAATATCCAAAACTCATGGGGTTATAACTTTGCTCTTACACAAAGCTTCAGATTGGTATAAGCTTCTCGATAACTCTCATTTTGTTGATTGGCATGAACTTATGTCTCTCTTTTACACCAAGTTTTATCCTCTTCATGAAATTCATCGAGACATGAATTATATATATAACTTGAGGTCTCGTGACGGAGAAAGCATCGCTCAAGCTTGGAGGAGATTGAAATCTCTAATGCTCAAATGCCCTATTCATGAGCTCCCCAAGGAAACTATACTTACAAATTTTTATGCTAGACTTTCTCGTCAGGATAAGGAGATGTTGGATGCCTCCTCTAGTGGGGTATTCCAGACGAAAAGCGTTGAAGAAAGATGGGATCTCCTTGAAAGGATCCAGAAGAATACCGAAGATTGAGAAATAGATAAAGGTATTGAACCTACTATAAATTATGAGCATGATTATATAAAGAGCTATGTGAAAACTGATTCCTTTAATGCCTTTTGCTCTAATATTGGTCTTGATTCCCATCGAATGATTGATTTTTGTAAGTAATTTTCCTCTCATATTGACTCTTCTAAGAAGAAGAAGAGTCACCATCATAAACCCTTCCAAGAATCATCTATTGATATTCATGTTGCTGACCCTATTGTGCCTATAGTTATATATGAAAAGCCCCCTTTTCCCGTAAGAATAAGGGAGCACTCTTTTGTGACAGGCATAATGAATAAGAGTGAGAGAAGAATTGATGAGCCTGAGGACCAGATCAAGGTCGATCCTCGAGTTGCATTGGTTAAGGATCTTATTACTAATGATGCTTTAGATTCCAATATAAAATTTTGTGCTGTTTCCACTAACCTTGTCACAACCAAGAATAAGGGCCCAATTTCAGGTACTCCAGTAGTATCTGTTAAAATAGGAGATCATAGTTATTATGGGCTATGCGATTTGGGATCGAGTGCTAGTGCTATCCCGTATTCACTTTATCAAGAGATCATGGGTGAAATTTCACCTTGTGAACTTGAAGAAGTTGATGTCACTATTCATCTTGCAAACAGAGCAACTATCTCTCCTATTGGAATTGTGAGAGACGTTGAAGTTTTATGTGGAAAGGTAAAATATCCTACCGACTTTCTTGTACTTGCTTCAGTAAGGGATAATTTTTGTCCCATTATTTTTGGTAGACCTTTTCTCAGAACTAGTGGAGCTATAATAGATTGCAAGAAAGGTAAAGTTTCTGTTGAATTCAATGGTGAGCCATATGAATTTAACTTTTCAAAGTTCTCTAAGCAGCCTCATGGTACTGATTTACCAAGTAACGATAAGGTTATTGAAGATATTGCTTCCATTGCTATTCCTCCTAACGATCCTTTGCAGTAATATATGGAGGACCATGAGAATGATTTGCATATGCAGGAGAGGAATGAGTTGGACGAAATATTCTTAAGACAACCTGCTATCCTTAAGCACTACCTTCCAGTTGAGCCTTTGGGAATTTTGTCGCAACCAAAAGAAGATCCAGTGTTTGATCTTAAGCCTCTTCCCGATTCGCTCAAATATGCTTATTTAGATGAAAAGAAAGTATATCCTGTTTTTATCAATTCTAACCTTTCAGGGTATGAAGAGGAGCGACTATTGGAAGTACTTCGCAAACATCGAGGTGCAATTGGCTATACCCTTGATGACCTTAAGGGGATTAGTCCGTCTATTTGTCAACATACCATCAACCTTGAGCCTGATGCTAAACCGGTTGTTGATCATCAACGACGATTGAATCCGAAAATGATGAATGTTGTAAGGACTGAGATTCTCAAGCTTCTAGCCGCAGGTATTATCTACCCAATAGCTGATAGTAAGTGGGTAAGCCCGGTTCATTGTGTTCCAAAGAAAGGAGGAATAACTGTAGTTCCTAATGATAAGAATGAACTAATACCTCAAAGAATTATTATTGGATATAGAATGTGTATTGATTACAGGAAGCTGAACAAGGCAAACAGGAAGGACCACTACCCGTTGCCGTTCATCGACCAAATGCTTGAAAGGTTGTCCGAAAATACTCATTTTTTCTATCTAGATGATTATTCTGGCTTCTCTCAAATTCATGTTAACACTGCTGATCAAGAGAAGACCACTTTTACTTGTTCCTATGGTACTTATGCTTACAGGCGTATGCCTTTTGGTTTATGTAATGGCCCTGCTACTTTTCAAAGGTGTATGTCTGCTAACTTTCATGGTTTTGCGAAGAAATTGTGGAGGTATTCATGGACGATTTCTCCGTCTATGGAACCTCTTTTGACCATTATCTCCACAACCTTAATAAAGTTTTGCAGAGATGTGAGGAGACGAATCTGGTGCTTAATTGGGAGAAGTGCCACTTTATGGTCAACGAGGGAATTGTTCTTGGCCACAAGATTTCCGAGAGGGGAATTGAAGTGGACAGAGCCAAGATCGAAGCAATTGAAATGATGCCCTATCCAAGGGACATCAAGGTACTCGTAGTTTTCTCGGTCATGCTGGTTTCTATAGAAGATTTATTAAAGACTTTTCTAAGACTTCAAGACCCCTCACTAATCTTCTCCAGAAGGACATTCCTTTTGTTTTTGATGAAGATTGTAAGGAAGCCTTTGAAGTTCTTAAGAAAGCTTTAATAATCGCTCCTATAGTACAACCACCTGATTGGAATTTACCTTTTGAAATTATGTGTGATGCTAGTGATTTTGCTGTTGGAGCTGTTTTAGGACGAAGGGTTGATAAGAAGTTGAATGGTATATCTTATGCTAGCAAAACCCTTGATAGTGCTCAAAAGAATTATGCTACTACTGAGAAGGAATTCTCGGCAGTAGTGTTTTCTTGTGATAAGTTTAGGCAGTATATTGTTGATTCTAAGATTATTGTTCATACTGACCATGCTGCCATTAAGTATCTTATGGAGAAGAAGGATGCCAAACCAAGGCTCATCCGATGGGTACTCCTTCTCCAAGAATTTGATTTGCAGATTGTCGATAGGAAAGGAGCAGACAATCCGGTGGCGGATAATCTTTCAAGGATGGAAGATATACCGCATGATCCCATTCCAGTCAACGACAGTTTCCCAGACGAACAACTAGCTGTTGTTAAAGTACAATCTCTCTCCGATCCTTGGTTTGCAGATTATGCTAACTTTATCGTTGCAAAGTTTTTGCCTCCAGGTTTCACATTTCAGCAAAGGAAGAAGTTCTTTAATGATTTGAGGCATTACTTTTGGGATGACCCACATCTTTTCAAAGAAGGTCCAGATGGGATCGTGAGAAGATGCGTACCGGAACACGAGCAGAAGGATATTCTCAAACAATGTCACGATAGTCCATATGGAGGACGTCATGCCGGTGAGAGGACCGCACATAAGGTTCTTCAATCAGGTTTTTATTGGCCTATTCTCTTTAAAGATGCTAGAAAATTATGTTTTATCCTGTGATAAGTGTTAGAGAGTTGGTAATATTAGTAGAAGGAATGAGATGCCTATGAATTACTCTCTAGTGATTGAGCCTTTTGATTGCTGGGGTTTTGATTTTATGGGTCCTTTTCCTTCCTCACACAAGTAAACTCACATTTTAGTTGCTGTTGATTATGTAACCAAGTGGGTAGAAGCAATCCCCACTGAAAGTGCTGATCACAAGACATCTTTGAAAATGCTCAAGGATGTAATTTTTCCTAGGTTTGGAGTACCCAGGTACCTCATGACTGATGGGGTTTCACACTTTACACATGGAGCTTTTAGAAAAGCTTTAGCCAAGTACGATGTAAATTATAGAATTGCTTCAGCGTACCACCCCCAAACTAGTGGGCAAGTTGAGCTCACAAATAGAGAGATCAAGTTGATCTTACAGAAGACAGTCAATAGAAATAGAAAAGATTGGTCAAATAAGTTAGCAGATGCTTTGTGGGCGTATAGAAGTGCTTACAAAAATTCCATGGGCATGTCTCCCTATAAGATGGTTTATGGCAAGGCTTGCCATTTGCCATTAGAATTAGAACACAAAGATTTCTGGGCTATTAGAGAGCTTAATGCTGACCCGAAATTAGCTGGTGAAAAGCGTCTCATGAACTTGACTTCTCTAGATGAGTGGAGAAGTGAAGCTTACGAGAGCGCTAAAATGTTCAAGGAAAAGGTAAAGAAGTGGCATGATAGGAGGATTCTGAAACGTGAATTTAATTATGGTGATAAAGTTTTGTTGTTTAGATCCCATTTCAGGTTTTCTCCCGGTAAACTACTTTCCAGGTGGGAAGGGCCATTTCATATTGAGGAAGTCTACCGCTTGGGTGCGATCAAGATTAACAATTTCGAAGGCACCAAACCTCAAGTGGTGAATGGGCAAAGACTTAAGCATTACATAGAAGGAGACCCTGTTAATGTTGATGTGGATTTGGTATACAAAAAGTCTCATGAAGAACATGTAGCAACCCTGTTTCAGACACCAGCAGAAGCAGAAAAAGGAAAGGTATGTATTACGGTAAGGAAACATCGCGAAACCGTCATGAAAGTTCCAGATTATGAGTTTTTTGAAAATTATAGAAAATTCGAGGCCTAAGAGGAGCCGGAGACAAGCTACAGGGGGCCCAGGCGCCCCCCTGGAGCGGCCCCACCCCTGGCTTTGACTCTCCGACTCTGCTTTGACCTGTTACCTTCCTTTCGGTGCAGAAATTTTTGCTATATATTTTCCCGGATCGTTCCGGTAACGTATCTCCCGATTTCGTGTGTTTTCTTTTCAAGCTGTTTCTGCCAGGACTAAAAGTTGAGTAGTAGAGATGTCTTCTTGTGGTTCGAGCGGAGAGGACTTCTTGGGATGGCGTCTACGTCAGGTCCAGAAGGATCTCAATCAAGGGAAACACGTCGATTGGGCGACCGAAGAAGAAGCTGCCGCAAGAAAAGAAGAGATGGAGCGCGCCGTGAGGGAGGAAGTGAAGACTATCACCGCGCAATAGCAGGGAGGCCAAAGCAATCCCATCATGGTGGGATCTTTCCAACCTACTTACAATCTTTCTCCTAACCTTTCAGGTCCCTCCACTTCACCTGAAGATCAACGTATGCTTTCCACAACCTCCGAGACCTACCGCATCACCAACCAACTCTGTGAAGATTTCCGTGTGCTACAAGTACAGGTGAAAGTCTTGGAGTCAGAGAACCGGACCCTTCGTCGTGTGATACGTCCCAAACGTATCTATAATTTCTGCTTGCTCCATGCATGTTTTGTGTGACTTTGCCATGTTTTGCTTGAACTTTCATACACTTTTGAACCTATTTGGACTAACCTATTAACTCAGTGCACCCAGTTGCCAGTTTCTGTTTTCTGCTGTTTTTGTATTTCAGGTTTTCCGGCCATTAAAAGTGCTCCAAAAATTCCGGGAAAAATATTAAAAAAAATTCAGCGCAACAGAAGCTTCTGGAATCACCAAGAGAGGGAAGGGGGCCACCACCAGGCAGCTAGGAGGGCAGGTGGCGCGGACCCACCCTGGTCCGCGCCAGGGACCCTCCTGACTGCTCTAATCTAGTGAAAATCACGGGACCCAGGTCCATCTTCACATTATTGTTCACACCCTCAATTTACTTTTAGCTTTTACTTTCCTTTGCACCTTTTATCTCTTGCGTTGATCCTTTGTAAACGACAAGGCCGGAGGAATTGACAACTCCTCTGTACTCTTTGGGAGCAAAGTTATTTGTTGTTGTGTGCAGGTCCACGACAACACCCTAGTCAGGAAGCAATTTATGGCGACGTTGCCACCTACTTGTATCTCATGAGTCCTACTGGTTCGATAACCTTGGTATCTTCACCGAGGGAAACTTGCTGCTGCACTGCATCTCAAACCTTCCCTTTGGGGTAACCAACGAGGGGCGAGAAGCCATCAAGCAAATTTCTGGCGCCGTTGCCGGGGACTCAAGTCTACAAGATAGGGGAGTTGCACACTATCTTTTACCTTTGCTTTTTAGTCTTGTTAGTTTACCTTTCAGTTTTTACTTTTGTGTCCTTAATCGAAAATACCAAAAATACCTGATGCTACTATGGGTTCCAATGAAAACACTAAGTTGTGTGACTTCACTAGTCACAACAACAGTGACTTTATCTGCACTCCTATTGCTCCACCTGCCACTTCAACACCTTCTTATGAGATTAAACCTGCTTTGCTTAACCTTGTCATGAAAGATCAATTCTCAAGAGCAGGAGAAGATGCTGCCTTGCACCTAAACAACTTTATCGAGCTCTGCGACATGCAGAAATACAAGGAAGTGGATGGAGACATTGTCAAGCTGAATCTTTTTTCCTTTCTCTTTGAGAGGAAGAGCCAAGGAGTGGCTACAATCTTTGCCCAAGAACAATATCGATTCTTGGAGTAAATGCAAAGATGCTTTTATAGGGAAGTACTATCCCCCTGCTAAAATTATTCAATTGCGGAGTAACATTATGAATTTCAAGCAATTGGATAATGAACACGTTTCCCAGGCTTGGGAACGTATGAAGACGCTTGTCAAGAACTGCCCCACACATGGACTACCTGGATGGTTATTCAGACTTTTTATGCATGCTTGAACTTCACCTCGCGGAACCTGTTAGATTCGGCCGCGGGAGGAACTTTTATGTCAACCACGCTTGGTGCTGCCACAAAACTACTAGATGAGATGATGCTGAACTATTCGCAATGGCACACCGAGAGGTCTCCAACCGGTAAGAAGGTATATTCTGTCGAGGAGATCTCCTCTCTAAATGAAAAGGTTGACCTTATCATGTCTCTACTTACCAAGCAACCTTCCATTGATCCTCAAGATGTTCCTTTAAATTCTTTGGTTGCTCAGGAGCAAGTAGATGTTAATTTTGTCTCTAGAAACAACTTCAACAATAATTCTTATAGGAGTAACTTTGGTAGCAACAATCCTAGGCCTTTCGCATCCAACAACTATGGGAACAACACTTATCCTACCACCAGAAACTCCACTTCAGAACTAGAGACCTTGCTCAAAGACTTTATCACTACCCAAAAAGCCTTCAACAAGAATGTGGAAGAGAAACTAGTTAAATTAGATAATCTTTGTTTGAAGGTAGATAACTTAGCCCTTGATGTTGAGATGTTAAAAATTAGAACCTCTCCCCTTGAGGAGAGTAAGGTCACTCCTATTAATGCTATCCAGTTCCAAATCAATGAAAATATTAGGATGATGGCTAAACTTAAAGAGAGATGGGCTAGAGAAAAGGAGGAAGAAGAGATAATTAAGAGCCTTCCCACCTACCACATAGTAGCCACTATCCAAGTAGTTGAGGATGTCCAAACTATTAGCACCCATCACACCCCTAGTCCCACTGGACCTATCAATGGTGATGCTACCACCTCAACCTTAGAAGAGGAAACCTCTATGAATATAGAGGCTTTCAAACAAGTGAACCTAAATGATATCACTACCTCCTTGATAGATAGTAGTGACCTAGACTTTGACAACTGCAGTTTACCTGAAGTTATTGGTTTCCTACACAAGATGTCTAGAGACCCCCACACTAGCACACTCAATCTTGCCTTCACAGAGCATATCACCAATGCTCTAATCAAAGTTAGGGAGGAGAAGCTTAGACTAGAAGCCTCCATACCTAGGAAGCTAGAAGATGGTTGGGATCCTATGATAAAAATCAAATTGAATAACTTCTCTTGTTATGCTCTTTGTGATGTTGGAGCAAGTACCTCTGTTATGCCCAAAAGAATGTATGATATGCTTGAATTGAAACCTTTTGATCCCTGTTCTTTTGGTGTTCATCTTGTTGTTTCTTCCGTAAATAAGCCTTTGGGGAAGACCAACGATGTTATTATCATTGTCAATGACAATTATGTTCCCGTTGATTTCACTATTATGGACATTGAGTTCGAGCCCTCTTGTCCAATTATTTTGGGACGTCCTTTTCTTCGCACAGTTGGTGCTGTTATTGACATGAAAGAGGGGAATATCAAATTCAAATTCCCTCTCAAGAAAGGGATGGAACATTTTCTTAGGAAAAAGATTAAGTTACCGTTTGAGTCCGTCACACGGGCTAGTTATTCTCTTGAAAAGACTTGATCTTCTGCTTTAAGCCTAGCTAATGGCTCTAAAGAAGGGCTTTCGGGAGGCAGCCCGCAACGAATTTAGGTTTTTATTTTTTCTTTCTTTCCATTCTTAGTGGTCTTGATGATTGTTACTACTGTAGAAACATCATTGTATCTTTACTTTTCAAGCTTTGTGCCAAGTTTAGCCTCATACGGCAAGGGAAGTAAAAGTTGTGACATGCTGTCCAGAAAACAGATTCTGTCCTCGTGACTAGAAAAATCAGTGAAAAATTCCAGTTCATATTTTCGATCTGAATGTTTTACACAGCGTGCTCTATACAATTACGAAACTTCCGTATGTTCTGAGTTTTTGATTTGAGTTGCAGAAGTACCCCTAAAAAATTCGTTTCTATCTGCTGTTCTGTTTTTCAAAGATTCTGCCACGTTTTGTCTCTCTTCACTTTTGCAAACCTTAAGCTTGCCTTTTCTTTGCAAAAACCTTTTTGCAATCTTGGGAAACAGTAGCTCTTCCTGTAAATCTTTATTTGCAGTAGAGGAAAATTATTTTATTAGGGTACTAACCTCTCTAATCATCCTACAATGAGTTATGTATGAAGGGAGTTTTCAAGTGCGCGATGGAGGATGATGAAAGAAGATTCAGGAGGGTCAAACGCTCAAGCTTGGGGATGCCCATGTGCACCCCAAATAAATATTCAAGAAGACTCAAGCGTCTAAGCTTGGGGATGCCCCCGTGCATCCCCTTCTTCATCAACAATTATCAGTTCTTCTCTCGTTGCACTATATTTTTATCACTTCATGCGTTATGTGCTTTTCTTGGAGCGTCTCGCTCTTAGGTTTTTTTTAGTTTTCTTTTGCTTTGTTTGCTGTAGTAACAAGTGAGACCCCAACTTACCTTTTTGTGTGGGATAGATTCACGCTCCGCTTGAACTAGAACTCCTCATAGGATTTGCATGCTTATTCTTTTAGCTGTGAGCTGTTCTTTTTCTTTTCTTAGCTGCTGTTCTATTTAGTTGTAGTGCTTTAGTTTTTCTAGAGCTTTTCTTTTTGTCTTAGGTTGAACTTTCTATAGGTTGCATGTTTTATCTTGTTAGAGAGTTTGCCTGTTGCACTGAGTTATGTGTCTTGACTGAAAATAGGTAGTTAAAGTTGCTTTTCTCTTTGTAGTAGTAACTTGCAATAGTTTTGAGGTATTGACTAGAGTAATGTATGAACTTATGGTGTCAAGAGCTCTTGCCTATTAGTGATAGATGTCGTATTTTGGGAAATCCGTGTGTTTTTCGAAAACCAAAAACCCCTGTTGAGAACTCTAGCTACTAGATGGATCACTAACCTCTGGAGGGTTCGAATATTAGAGTACACTCACGTACCATGAGTCGAGGATGCGCAAGGATAACCAAACCCCCATACACTCCTCCTCGGGGTACCTGTCTCTTTGTGAACCTCATGATTAGATTGAGAGTTACCGATAATAAGTGCATGAGTTCTTCGGACTAATGTGAGTATTCGAAAGTTGACACTTCCACCCACCTATACTTTTTCTAGCCTCTTCGGTACCGTGCATTGCCCTTTCTCACCTCGAGAGTTGGCGCATACTTCACCGGTGCATCCAAACCCTTGGCACGATACGCTCTGTCATCATAAGCCTCCTTATATGTTTCCTCAAAACAGCCACCATACCTACCTACAAGGCATTTCCATAGCCTTTCCGAGATACATTGCCATGCAACATCCACCTTCTCATGACTTGATCTTCATGTCATACATGCTACTTGCTTGATCGATGAGCCGCATGCTAGTTGGGCCTTGCCCTAATCATTGCTACATGATGCGCTAGTATCATTGCATAACCTGCTATCCTAGCAGAAGCATACATTTGCATCATGATAGTTACATTTTCTTTATGTGAGTATCTTTGTAAAGTGTGAAAGATCTCCTATATTCTTGTAAAATATAGAGTATTGCCCCTAAAGTGAGGAAAAGATCCCAAAGAGGACAAAATCAAAAGATCTCAAAGAGGACAAATGAGAGTTAAATAGAAAGAGCCATTGAGGCCACCAAAAAAATAAAAAAAAGAGAAAAAGAAAAAGAGAGAGAGAAGGGGGCATACTACTATTCCTTTTGAGAGATCCACACTAGTACTTCATCTCCTACCCCTTGTACTCCATAGAGATCATCATCATGCATATAGCTATGTGGGGACCCTTCACACTATAGAACTTGGCTTGTATATTCCAATGATGAGCCTCCTCAAACGAGCTCTAGGTCTTCTTGAGCAAGCAAGTTAGATGCACCCCACTAGTTCCCTTGGAGAGCTTTTAGCTCACATGTGCATCAGTTGTATGGCAATCCCTACTCGTCACATCATATCTATCATATGGCCTTCTCTCACCTATGATTTTCCTCATTGATGTGAGCCTTTCACACCTTTTGGTCTTCCTCCTCCACCTTCTTTCTGTTTCTCCTTTTAGGTGTCAACTTTCTTTCTCATGCTCATCCATTGCATGAGTGCTCAAAATATCGAAAGGGAGTGGATCAGTTTGACTTGTACCTGTCTAGTGGTCTGGGGACGAGTCCAGATAAGAATCCAAAGGAGACCAAGTGTCAAACTTTAGTAGATAGTTGTTCTCAACAATCTTATTTTTTCTCTCGTATTTCCCTATCCCCTGCTTGCACGCAAACACCATCTGGAGACATTCGAGTCACGAACAGCGAGAGCTCTTGCACCTTTTGTTCTTTTGTTGCTTGTGTCAATGCTAATATAGACTCTTGCTTGTTAAGACTTGAATTGAATTGCATGCTTTGACTGCTTTACTTAAAAGTCCTTTTATGGTTGTGTGGCATGTCACCACAGAAATTATGCTTGTTATCATTTACCTACTCGAGGACGAGCAGGAATTAAGCTTGGGGATGTTGATACGTCCCAAACGTATCTATAATTTCTGCTTGCTCCATGCATGTTTTGTGTGACTTTGACATGTTTTGCTTGAACTTTCATACACTTTTGAACCTATTTGGACTAACCTATTAACTCAGTGCACCCAGTTGCCAGTTTCCGTTTTCTGCTATTTTTGTATTTCAGGTTTTCCGGCCATTAAAAGTGCTCCAAAAATTCCGGGAAAAATAAAAAAAAATCAGCGCAACAGAAGCTTCCGGAATCAACAATAGAGGGAAGGGGCCACCACCAGGCAGGTGGCGCGGCCCCACCCTGGGCCGCGCCAGGGACCCTCCTGACTTCCTCGTGGGTCCCCTCGACTCCCCCCTTCGCCTATATTTACCCCTCGGGGTGGAAACCCCTAATACAGACTCCTCTTTCGCGATCTCGCCTCTGTTCCGCCTCCGCCGCCGTTTCTAGATCGGGGCTGCCTGGAGAAGCTGCTCTGGCACCCTGCCGGGAGAAGCTAAGACCTCCGGGAGACCCTCCATAGCCATGGACGCCTCCCGTATGTACCGTGAGTAGTTTCCCTTGGACCATGGGTCCGTGACCGGTAGCTATGTGATCTATCTCTCCCCCTTTTGTGCTTCCACTTTCGAGTCCTCGTGAGCTGCCTCACATGATCGAGGAATCTATGTAATTTCTGTTGTTGCTATGCTGAGTTTGTTGGGATCTGATGGATTATGAGACTATGTTCAGATTGTGATGAGTAATATATTTGGTTCTTCTCTTTTATATTTTGTTCTTGAGTAAATTCTTGTATGTTCTCCGTTGCGGTATTTGCTTTGGCCAAGTATTTTATTTGCAACTCCAAGAGAGAGCGTGATGCTCGATTGTGGGTTCAGCCCCTTGATGTCTAGCTTGAGTGACAGAAACATGAGACTAGGGGATGTGCTATTGCCACCAGGGATAAAACAACGGTGCTTGTACCTGCGGGTGCAAGGATTGTTTACTTTACGCAAAGTTCTTTTAATGCAGTTGTCTGTTGCTTTGAGTTTACACTTTGGGTGGGATTCGCAACATAATACCAGCGAGATGTTCTGGATAGATATCTCAAGGTGGATGATTCGTAGTAGATGCAGATGGATTTCGGTCTACTTACCTTGGCGTACTGCCCATTGCTTTTGAGCCCTTCCATTCTTTGCAGCATAGTTAGCATTGCGGTGCCTTCATAATCTCGTCAATTGCCCAACTGTGATTTGTTTACCTCGCTAGCACTTTGATACGTCCCAAACGTATCTATAATTTCTGCTTGCTCCATGCATGTTTTGTGTGACTTTGCCATGTTTTGGTTGAACTTTATTACACTTTTAAACCAATTTGGACTAACCTACTAACTCAGTGCACGCAGTTGCCAGCTTCGGGTTTTCTGCTGTTTTTGTTTTTCAGGTTTTCCGGCTGATTAAAGTGCCCAAAAAATTCCGCAAAAATTATATTAAAAATCAGCGGGCAGGAAGCTTCCGGGATAACCAAGGGAGAGAGCCGGGACCACCACCAGGGAGCTAGAAGGGTCCCTGGCGCGGCCCCAACCCTAGGGCGCGCCAGGCACCCTCCTGGCTGCCCTGGGTGGCCCCTCGACGCCCCCCTTTGCCTATATAACCCCCTCGGGGTAGAAACCCCTAAACGAGAACTCTTTTTGGCGGAAACCTCTCTGTTCCGCCGCCGCCGCCGTTTTCTGATCGGGGCTGCCTGGAGAAGCTGCCCCGGCACCCTGCCGGGACGGGGAAGTGCCCCCGGATTCATCTCCATCGACGTTGCTTCCCTTCTCCATGAAGCGGGAGTAGTTCCTCCTCGGGGCTAAGGTCTTCTACAGTAGCTATGTGGTCTTCTCTCTCTCCCATGATGTGAAATTGATTGTGATCATAGGCAATGTTAATCTAGGGTGATCCCATGATGTTTCCCCTTCTTCTATGTATTGGATTTGATGTACTCAATTGATCTTATCTAGTATAATCTCCAAGACCATGGTGACAGCTGGTCTATTGCACATGGAATTAGAAGAATATTTTCATGAGTGATTTCCTCTTTTGTGTGTGGATTGAATATTGAGAGTCTTTTGGTGCTTGTCTTTGACTATCCTTTAGATATGTTGTGGTGATTGTGGTACTCTCTTTGGATGGCCGCGGTGACATTGGGAAATCCATAGATTGAGAACTACGAACTTTGAGGTGTGCTTTTGTAGCCCTACACAATTCTCATCCTCTCTTGACCACAAAGGAATGACCTCCGAGTACGTCTCCATTGCATGTTTTATGGGAAATATCATGTGATTAGACTATGTTAATGTTGTTGGGAGTTGCCACTAGTGAAAGTATGAAGCCTAGGCCTTGTTTCCACCTTTGCAATACCATTTGTGCTCACGTTTACCACTTGTTACCTTGCTGCAATTTTTATTCAGATTTATATTACCTTGATTTACCGCACCTATCACCCATATTTTACCATCTCTTCGCCGAACTAGTGCACCTATACAACTCCTAGTTGTATTAGGTGTGTTGGGGACACAAGAGACTTCTTGTTTCTTAATTGCAGGGTTGCTTGTGAGAGACCATCTTCAACCTATACTTCCCTGAGTTCGATAAACCTTAGGTCATCCACTTGAGGGAAATTGCTGCTGTCCTACAAACCTCTGCGCTTGGAGGCCCAACATAGTCTACAAGAATAGAAGTGTGTGTAGACATCAAGCTATTTCTGGCGCCGTTGCCGGGGAGGTGAGTGCTTGAAGGTATATCTTTAGATCTTGCAATTAAATCTTTTTGTTTCTTGTTTTTATTTTCACTAGTTAGGCTTTATGGAAAACAACAAAAATATTATGAGAGAGCTTTATGAGCTCTACCTTGACTTGGGACATGAAGTGTTTGAAGAGAAAATCAAAAAGCCTATGGAGCTTTACTATTTGCACAACACTCATGATAGTAGTAATGTTATTTGCATGTCTTCTTTGAATACTTTTGATACTAATGATATGCAAAGCCATAAGCTTGGGGATGCTACGTTTGATGAAGATGATATTTTTAGCCCCCCAAGTTTTGATGAGAAAATTTATTTTGATGATGCTTTGCCTCCTATCTATGATGATTATTGTGATGACACTTATGCTATAAAGAATGAATGTTTGGAAGTGTATCATGATAAGAATGATTCATGTGATAGCTATTTTCTTGAGTTTGCTCCCACTATTACTAATGAGAAGGATTTTGCTTCTGTGGAGAGTAACAAATTTTCTATGCTTGTGGATCATGATAAGAATTTTTTATGTGATACTTATATTGTTGAGTTTATTCATGATCCCACTGGAAATTATTATGAGAGGGGAACATATGCTTATAGATATTTCAATAATATCAAGTTCCCTCTTTTTATGTTGAAGGTTTTGAAGTTGCACTTGTTTTGCCTTCCTATGCTAATATCTTTATGCTTCAATGAGTTATTTCTCTACAAGATCCCTTTGCATAGGAAGCATGTTAGACTTAAATGTGTTTGGTATTTTCTTCTTGGTGCCCTCTTTTGTGCTTCAATTCTTATACCCATGAGAGCATCATTAAAATCTTAAGCCTATCTTTATGGCTATAAAGAAAGAGCTCTAGGGAGACAACCCTTGTTATCTTTACTTTTTGTTTTTCTTCTGTTCTTAGTGGTCTTGATGATTGTTACTACTGTAGCAACATCATTGTATCTTTATTTTTCAAGCTTTGTGCCAAGTTTAGCCTCAGAGTGCTTGAAAGTTCAAAAGTTGGAGCTTGCTGTCCAGAAACAGATTCTGTCTTCTTGACGGGAAAATTCGCGATAAATCACCAGATCATATTTTTGATCTGAAATATTTTGACAGCATGCTCCATACAATTGGCTTTCTAGCCCCTGTTCAAAGTTTTTTGATTTGAGTTGCAGAAGTACCTCGGAAAAATTCCCCTTTCTCTGCTGTTCTGTTTTTCTCAGATTCTGCCCCAGTTTTTCTTTTCGCAGTTTTGCAATCTTTAAGCTTGCTTTTTCTTTGCAAACTTTTTTGGGCAGGCAAGAGAAACAGTAGCTCTTCCTGGAAATCTTTATTTGCAGTAGAGGAAAATTATTTTATTAGGGTACTAACCTCTCTAATCATCCTACAATGAGTTATGTATGAAGGGAGTTTTCAAGTGCGCGATGGAAGGTGATGAAAGAAGATCTAGGAGTGTCAAGCGCTCAAGCTTGGGGATGCCCAAGTGCACTCTCAATAAATATTCAAGGAGACTCAAGCGTCTAAGCTTGGGGATGCCCCCGGTGCATCCCCTTCTTCATCAACAATCATCGGTATGTCTTTCGTTGCACTATATTTTTATCACTTCATGCATTATATGCTTTGCTTGGAGCGTCTCGCTCTTTACTTTTCTAGGTTTGTTTTGCTTTCTTTGCTGTAGTAACAAGTTAGACCCCAACTTACTCTTTTGTGTGGGAGAGAAACACGCTCCACTTGAACCAGAACTCCTCATAGGATTTGCATGCTTATTTCTTTTAGCTGTGAGTTGTTCTTTTTCTTTTCTTAGCTGCTGGTCTGTTTAGCTGTAGTGCTTTAGTTTTTCTAGAGCTTTTCTTTTCAGGTTGAACTTTCTATAGGTTGCATGTTTTATCTTGTTAGAGAGTTTGCCTGTTGCACTGAGTTTTGTGTCTTGACTAGAAAGTAGGTAGTTAAAGTTGCTTTTCTTTTTGAAGTAGTAACTTGCAATAGTTTTGAGGTATTGACTAGAGTAATGTTTGAACTTTTGGTGTCAAGAGCTCTTGCCTATTAGTGATAGATGTCGTATTTTGGGAAATCCGTGTGTTTTTCGAAAACCAAAAACCCCTGTTGAGAACTCTATCTACTAGATGGATCACTAACCTCTGGAAGGTTCGAATATTAGAGTACACTCACGTACCATGAGTCGAGGATGCGCAAGGATAACCAAACCCCCCATACACTCCTCCTCGGGGTACCTGTCTCTTTGTGAACCTCCTATTAGATTGAGAGTTACCGATAATAAGTGCATGAGTTCTTCGGACTAATGTGAGTATTCGAAAGTTGACACTTCCACCTACCCATACTTTTTCTAGCCTCTTCGGTACCGTGCATTGCCCTTTCTCACCTCGAGAGTTGGCGCATACTTCGCCGGTGCATACAAACCCTTGGCATGATACGCTCTGTCATCATAAGCCTCATTATATCTTTCCTCAAAACAGCCACCATACCTACCTACAAGGCATTTCCATAGCCTTTCCGAGATACATTGCCATGCAACATCCACCCTCTCATGACATGATCCTCATGTCATACATGCTACTTGCTTGATCGATGAGCCGCATGCTAGTTGGGCCTTGCCCTAATCATTGCTACATGACGCGCTAGTATCATTGCATATCCTGCTATCCTGGCAGAGGCATACATTTGCATCATGATTAGTTACATTTTATTTTTGTGAGTACCTTTGTAAAGTGTGAAAGATCTCCTATATTCTTGTAAAATATAGAGTATTGCCCCTAAAGTGAGGAAAAGATCCCAAAGAGGACTAATGAGAGTTAAATAGAAAGAGCCATTGAGGCCACCAAAAAAAAGAGAAAAAGAGAAAAAAAAAGAAAAAAAAAGAGAGAAGGGGGCATACTACTATTCCTTTTGAGAGATCCACACTAGTACTTCATCTTCTATCCCTTGTACTCCATAGAGATTATCATCATCCATATAGCTATGTGGGGAACTTTTACACTATAGAACTTGGCTTGTATATTCCAATGATGAGCCTCCTCAAACGAGCTCTAGGTCTTCTTGAGCAAGCAAGTTAGATGCACCCCCACTAGTTCCATTGGAGAGCTTTTAGCTCACATGTGCATCCGTTGTATGGCAATCCCTACTCCTCACATCATATCTATCATATGGCCTTCTCTCGCCTATGATTGTCCTCATTGATGTGAGCCTTTCACACACCTTTTTGTCTTCCTCCTCCACCCTTTTTTCTGTTTCGCCTTTTAGGTGTCAACTTTCTTGCTCACGCTCATCCATTGCATGGGTTCTCAAAATATCGAAAGGGAGTGGATCAGTTTGACTTGTACTTGGCTAGTGGTCTGGGGACGAGTCCAGATAAGAACCCAAAGGAGACCAAGTGTGAAACTTTAGTAGATAGTTGTTCTCAACAACCTTTTTTCTCTTTCTTCCCAGTCCCTTGCTTGCACGCAAACACCATCTGGAGACATTCGAGTCAAGGACAACAAGATCTCTTGCACCTTTTGTTCTTTTGTTGCTTGTGTTTATGCCAATATAGACTCTTGCCTGTTAAGACTTGAATTGAATTGCATGCTTTGATTGCTTTACTTAACAGTCCTTATTTGGTTGTGTGGCATGTCACCACAGAAATTATGCTTGTTATCATTTACCTACACGAGGACGAGCAGGAATTAATCTTGGGGATGTTGATACGTCCCAAACGTATCTATAATTTCTGCTTGCTCCATGCATGTTTTGTGTGACTTTGCCATGTTTTGGTTGAACTTTATTACACTTTTAAACCAATTTGGACTAACCTACTAACTTAGTGCACCCAGTTGCCAGCTTCTGGTTTTCTGCTGTTTTTGTTTTTCAGGTTTTCCGGCTGATTAAAGTGCCCAAAAAATTCCGCAAAAATTATATTAAAAATCAGCGGGCAGGAAGCTTCCGGAATAACCAAGGGAGAGAACCGGGACCACCACCAGGGAGCCAGAAGGGTCCCTGGCGCGGCCCCAACCCTAGGGCGCGCCAGGCACCCTCCTGGCTGCCCTGGGTGGCCCCTCGACGCCCCCTTCGCCTATATAACCCCCTCGGGGTAGAAACCCCTAAACGTGAACTCTTTTTGGCGGAAACCTCTCTGTTCCGCCGCCGCCGCCGTTTTCAGATCGGGGCTGCCTGGAGAAGCTGCCCCGGCACCCTGCCGGGACGGGGAAGTGCCCCAGGATTCATCTCCATCGACGTTGCTTCCCTTCTCCATGAAGCGGGAGTAGTTCCTCCTCGGGGCTAAGGTCTTCTACAGTAGCTATGTGGTCTTCTCTCTCTCCCATGATGTGAAATTGATTGTGATCATAGGCAATGTTAATCTAGGGTGATCCCATGATGTTTCCCCTTCTTCTATGTATTGGATTTGATGTACTCAATTGATCTTATCTAGTATAATCTCCAAGACCATGGTGACAGCTGGTCTATTGCACATGGAATTAGAAGAATATTTTCATGAGTGATTTCCTCTTTTGTGTGTGGATTGAAGATTGAGAGTCTTTTGGTGCTTGTCTTTGACTATCCTTTAGATATGTTGTGGTGATTGTGGTACTCTCTTTGGATGGCCGCGGTGACATTGGGAAATCCATAGATTGAGAACTACGAACTTTGAGGTGTGCTTTTGTAGCCCTACACAATTCTCATCCTCTCTTGACCACAAAGGAATGACCTCCGAGTACGTCTCCATTGCATGTTTTATGGGAAATATCATGTGATTAGACTATGTTAATGTTGTTGGGAGTTGCCACTAGTGAAAGTATGAAGCCTAGGCCTTGTTTCGACCTTTGCAATACCGTTTGTGCTCACGTTTACCACTTGTTACCTTGCTGCACTTTTTATTCAGATTTATATTACCTTGCTTTACCGCACCTATCACCCATATTTTACCATCTCTTCGCCGAACTAGTGCACCTATACAACTCCTAGTTGTATTAGGTGTGTTGGGGACACAAGAGACTTCTTGTTTCTTAATTGCAGGGTTGCTTGAGAGAGACCATCTTCAACCTCTACTTCCCTGAGTTCGATAAACCTTAGGTCATCCACTTGAAAGAAATTGTTGCTGTCCTACAAACCTCTGCGCTTGGAGGCCCAACATAGTCTACAAGAATAGAAGTGTGTGTAGACATCACACTTTTATCGTCTTTTGGGAGAGAGACATCACTAGTGAAAATCACGGGACCCTGGTCCATCTTCACATTATTGTTCACACCATCAATTTACTTTTAGCTTTTACTTTCCTTTGCACCTTTTATCTCTTGCGTTGATCCTTTGTAAACGATAAGGCCAGAGGAATTGACAACTCCTCTGTAATCGTTGGGAGCAAAGTTATTTGTTGTTGTGTGCATGTCCACGACAACACCCTAGTCAGGAAGCAATTTCTGGCGACGTTGCCACCTACTTGTATCTCCTGAGTCCTACTGGTTCGATAACCTTGGTATCTTCACCGAGGGAAACTTGCTGCTGCACTGCATCTCAAACCTTCCACTTGGGGTAACCAATGACGGGCGAGAAGCCATCACCGTGTCATCAGGGATCTAAAGAAACAACCACAACATGATGAGGAGTAAATCTCCTCGGGTAATGGCATCCCCTTAGCTTGTTCCAAGCTTGGGGAGTGCCCGGTATCTTTATCTTTATCTATGTCTTTTAGAGTCAAGTGGAGTCATATCATGTCTAGGGAAGTTATCTTATGAAATAGGTGTTTGCATTGAGGTCTATCACTCCTTTCTGGAGAGTTATGTGTCCGTGAGTGTTGAGTCGTCTATGATGGAATATTAATGAGAAGTCTATTGATCCCTTCGCTGCAGTTGGTATTATCTTCATGCAATCGACCTCGTGATGATTCTTATGGGGAGTATTGACCTTATATCAGGTATGGCTTTGAAAACTTTATTTAATCTTGGCAAACATAGCTTTGGTCATGACAACAAGCATGTTATTTTTCTCAAAGTAGCGACTTAGCCAAAACCCTTTTTTGTTATTATGCTTGTAGTGTTATGTTAACAAGGAAGACAACTTGATGTGCTATGCTTATTTTAATGTTTATGCTTTATATTGCTTTGCATCCAAGTCATCATCAATTGTCTGTTCTCTCAAAGCCTTTGCTAGCCAAACCTCTGTACTAAGCGGAATTCTTCTTGTACATCCATACTCTGAAATCAGTATCTTCCATATGAGTCCACTATACCTTCCTATTTGTGGTATTCCACTACCACTCCTAAAGCATAGAATTTTTGTGTTATCCTTGGATGTTGATACGTCCCAAACGTATCTATAATTTCTGTTTGTTCCATGCATGTTTTGTGTGACTTTTCCATGTTTTGCTTGAAATTTCATACACTTTTGAACCTATTTGGACTAACCTATTAACTCAGTGCACCCAGTTGCCAGTTTCTGTTTTCTGCTGTTTTTGTATTTCAGGTTTTCCGGCCATTAAAAGTGCTCCAAAAATTCCGGGAAAAATATATAAAAAATCAGCGCAACAGAAGCTTCCGGAATCACCAAGAGAGGGAAGGGGGCCACCACTAGGCAGCCAGGAGGGCAGGTGGCGCGGCCCCACCCTGGGCCGCGCCAGGGACCCTCCTGACTTCCTCGTGGGTCCCCTCGACTCCCCCCTTCGCCTATATTTACCCCTCGGGGTGGAAACCCCTAATACAGACTCCTTTTTCGCGATCTCGCCTCTGTTCCGCCGCCGCCGCCGTTTCTAGATCGGGGCTGCCTGGAGAAGCTGCTCCGGCACCCTGTCGGGAGAAGCTACCACCTCCGGGAGACCCTCCATAGCCATGGACGCCTCCCGTATGTACCGTGAGTAGTTTCCCTTGGACCATGGGTCCGTGACCAGTAGCTATGTGATCTATCTCTCCCCCTTTTGTGCTTCCACTTTCGAGTCCTCGTGAGCTGCCTCACGTGATCGAGGCATCTATGTAATTTCTGCTGTTGCTGTTGGGAATGTGCCCTAGAGGCAAATAAAATATGTTTTATCGAGCATATTCCATTAGTTCATAATACGTTTGATACTATGCTATAACTGTATTAAGTGGAAACATTAATACATGTGTGGTATACAAACAACCAGGTCCCTAGTAAACCCTAGTATACTAGTCCATTGGGCGATTGATGATCAAGGTTTCTTGATCATGAGACAATGGCGTCTGTTGACAATGGAGTCGTATCATTGGATAATGATATGATGGACATACACCCACCAGAAGTGTTGCGATGTGATCAAGTCACATAGTTCGACATTGCGATAACTATAACGTAGTGACCAGATCCTTAGACCGTAATGATCATACGTAATTACTGTCTATTATGATTCCTTGATTTGCTACCCACCGCCTGACTGAAATATGCTGGCCATAAAGGAGTACTTCAGGTATTCCGAATAGATATGTTAATCAGTATGCAAATAGATCAAAGCGGGATTTGTCCATCCGTGTGACGGATAGGTACTCTGGGCCCACTCGGTGATGTTACATCATAGAGTTTGCAAACGTGTGACTAGGTCACGGAGTTGTAATATTTTTTTTGAATGTAAAACTGTGAGGAAAAAAGCCCCACAACACTTTATTGCCAGCAGGAAAGAATATTTAAAAATTTACAGAAAGAACAGAGCCAACAACAACAGCAACTAACATAAGTTAGGGAGGTAAAAATCTATCCATCTAAAAAAATCATCCTTGAACTTGTGCTTGATTCTGTATCCAAGCAAAGTCAGGTCATGGACAAAACCTGCCTTCCACCTTGCAAAGCTGGGCCTCTCATGATGAAAAACCTTGGCATTCCTGATAGTCCAAATGTTCCACCAGGCCACAAACACCACTTCTGGAAAGAAAGGTTGTTGAAAACCTCTCCTGGCAGCTTGAGCAATGTCCACCATATTAGATCCACCATTCCAGTCAATCTGTAAGTAGTTCCAAATCCTTACACTGAAGTTACACTGGAAGAATAGATGATCTCTAGATTCCATTTGCTGAGTGGGGCATAGCACACATTCAGGACCATCTTCAATGTGCCAATGTCTTCTCAACAGCATATCCTTTGTATTTATTCTATCCATTATAACCAGCCAAGCAAAAACTTTTATATTTAGTGTACAACAAGATTTCCAGATCCACATTAACAGGGGGTTAGAGTGTAGAGGTTCATGTACATGAGTGTAAAACTTTTTGGATGTATACACCCCCTTGCTGCCAAAGCTCCAGGTCCAAGCATCCTGTGCAAGGTCTCTGTCATGATACTGAGCTATCAAAGACTGCAAAGAGTGCAGTTCAGAGAAGGCATGTTCAGAGAGTGGGAGGTGAAACAGGGTGGTCAACTCAGTGGTATCACAAACTTCTTGAAAAGATATCAGTTTGTCATGAGCAAAAGAGAACAGTCTAGCAAATTTTGTTGCTAGAACCTCTGAAGAATTGTCCAGCCAATTATCAGTCCAGAACAGAGCAGTTGCTCCATCAGCCAGAGAGCATTTGGACGCTGGAAGGAATTTATCCATGAGTTTGCAGATGTCCTTCCACTAGAAGGAACCACAAAGATCAGTTGCATGAGGCACCCTCTGATAATAATATGTGTCCCAAATGAGCTTCACCCATGGAACATCATGCTGGTTATAGAACTTATGTAAGTGCTTCATCAGAAGAGCCTCATTCTGCAAGGGGATGTTCATGATTCCAAGTCCATCTTTGTTTTTAGGTTTACAAACCAAGTCCCAAGCTGCCAAGGACTTTCCTGAATCCTTTCCATACTTTCTCCATAAGCATTGTCTCTGTATTCTGTCCAATTGCTTGGTGATCCCGGCAGGTATAGGAAGAGAGCAAAGAAAGTATATTGGCATGGAGGATATTACAGAATTAAGCAGTTGTAGTTTTCCTCCTTGGTTCAGAAAGCAAGAGTTGGAAGTGAGTCTTCTCTCTATACAGTCCACCAGAGGTAGGAAATCTACCATTTTGGTCCTAGTAGTTCCCACAGGTAAACCCAGATAGGTAAAAGGTAGAGAACCAGTCTGACAACCAAAAGCAGCAGCTAAAGCAGAGAGTGTGATATCATCCACATTCATGGGATACATAGATGATTTGTGATAGTTGATTGTCAATCCAGTAGATTGAGAGAACACTTGTAGTGCATCCTTGAGTACTCTCACCTGATCTACCTCTGCTTGCATGATCATCAAAGTATCATCAGCATATTGGACTATAGGAAAGTCTAAATCATGACTATCCAGAGGTAGCTGCAACAACCCTTGTCTAAGCAGATCATTTACCACTGATTGCAACAGGTCAGCAGCCAGAACAAACAACAAAGGTGAAAGGGGATCCCCTTGTCTAACCCCCTTCTGCACTGGAACTGCTTTCCTGGAACACCATTTAAGAGCACAACAGATGATCCAGAGTCAAGCAGATCAGAAACCCAAGATATCCATTTTTGATCAAAACCTTTATGCTTGAGTATCTGAAGAATAGCCTCATGCTCAATTGAATCAAATGCTTTCTCAAAATCAATCTTCAGAATCAGCATGGGTCTCTTGGATTGGTGACATTGATGCAAGTATTCAAGTGTCACGGCAATACAATCTTGAATTGACCTATCCTTAATGAACCCATATTGATTTTTGTGAATGCACCTCTTAATCTCCTTTTGAAACCTGTTAGCAGCCATCTTGGTGAGTAATTTAATACCCACACTTGTCAAGGAGATTGGTCTAAAGTCATTAATGGATTCAGGACACAATTTCTTGGGCACCAGAGTGATGTAAGAGCCATTGAGCCCTTCCAATTTAGCCTTGCCAGCATGAAACTCTTGAGCTAGACATAGAAAGTCAGGTCCAACAATAGGCCAACATTTTTTCAGAAACTGTCCATTAAAGCCATCAGGACCAGGTGCCTTATCAATGGGCATCAGTTTCACCACATCATCCAGCTCCTGCTTCTCAAAGGGGGCAGTGAGAGCCTGGAGGTTAGGTATGACTGAGATCCGCCTGTCTAGATCAAAACCCATTTGAATCCCATGGGAAATGCCCATCCTGTTTTTAAAGGAAGTCCAAAAGGCAGCAGCTAGAATGTTATGGTCAGAACAAGGTGTGCCATCATCCAGCTGCAAGGTAGAGATGGAGTTTCTTCTAAGCCTTTCAGAAGCCATGGCCTGAAAAAACTTTGAGTTTTCCTCCCCCACCTTGATGTACTTCTTAGTGCATCTCTTTTTCCAATAGAGATGTTGCCAGTGAAAAAGCTTCTCAATATGCAACTTTACAATTTTCCTGAAGATGAATTCAGGCCCAGTCAAGGGTCTGAGTTCCTCCAAACAATCAAGCACAAAAACCACCCTGTTACTATTTAGTAGTAAAATTTTAATCCTGGACTTATGTTTTTGCCAAGCCTTTAAATCCCCTCTTAACCTCTTAAGTTTGTGGACAATCTGAGCAGTGATGTGCTGTTTGTGAGAAGAAATCTGCCAGCTTTCAGATACACAGTCTATAAACCCCTCCTGCTCTACCCAATAATTCTCAAATCTAAAAATATTGGCTTTGGGAATATTAGTGGAAATGGAAACCACACATGGCAGGTGATCAGAAGCAGTCTTAGCAAGGGGGTGGACTTGAGACAAGGGATAGCAAGATATCCAGTTGGAAGAAGTAAAAAACCAGTCTAATTTCTCCAATAAAGGACTACCTTGCATGTTAGACCAAGTATATCTTCTACCCTTAATTGGCAGTTCCAGCAACCCAAGATGACCAATCACTTCATTGAAAATGAACATATCATTAATATCTCCCCCTGGCAAATTCCTGTTATCCAGACACCTGATAAAATTAAAATCCCCAAGTAAAAGCCAATTATCATCAAAGGGGATAGAAAGATTGTAAAGCTAGTGAACAAAAGAATCCCTGCCAGCCTGATCACATGGTCCATACACATTAACCAAAGACCAAGTTTCAGCATTAAGTCTGGAAGTGAACTTAATGATTAAACCAAATTTTTGACTCTCCACCAAATTACCATGGAACACAGCAGAGTTCCAAATAGTAAGGATACCCCCAGAAGCCCCAATTGATGGAAAAAAAGCAAAGTGATCAAATCTCCTGGGGCAAAAGGATTTAACAAAGCTGCAATCAATTGTTGAACACTTGGTTTCTTGCAAGCATATCACAGAGCAGTGGCTTTCATCAATTTTCTCTCTGACTGCTCTCTGTCTGGCAGCAGAATTTAAACCCCTTACATTCCAGCACAGCACATTCCAATCTCTTGTAGAATTACTTCCCATTAAAGCCAGATATAGGTAGCAGTTCATAAACTGTAAGTATTACAGTTAGCACCAACAAAATAACATAACCGCAGTAAACCAAGTATCTAAGAAGTGCAAAGGGACAACTGGCCAATTTAGGGGCTTGCCAAACCCAGAACACAAAGGATAATTTAAACATCATCAGAAGATGTAGAAGCAGTCTTGGAGGAAGGATCAGCTGTAAGCTTCTCCTTGGTCATCAAAGCAGGCTCTATCTCCAGGTCAGCTCCTATGTGCTGGATCACATGCAGTGGAGTTGGTGGATGTCCATAGAGGCCTGCTGGGCCTCTTCTTCAAAGATGGGCTGCTGCACTTGAGGAAGTGGCTTGGTCCTGGGCCTTTTCTTTCTTGGTGGGGTGGAGAGCTCCACCAACACCTCTGATTTGAAACCATCCCGCCTGATTGCACTGCGAGTACATCTCCTGACTTGAGTGTCCACAATAGGAGTTGCAGCTTTCCTGCCTTTCCTTTTGGAGCTAGTAGCAACAGTGGGTTCTTTGAAAATTATGGGATTAGGGAGTACCACAGCATCCATGTTGATCTCCACATTAGCCTGAGGAGCATGCTCATCCTCCTCCTCCAGAAAGATCAAGGTTGGGGCCAGAAGCTTTTCATCAAAAGCCAAACTCCACGACCTTTTAGAACAAATGATTGGGGCAATAGGCTGCAGGAACAGAGGTCTAGGGACATCTCTGGAGCAAATTTCCTCATACAGAGAATGGAAGGTGCGGCGCCAAATCATGTCAGGTGGAAGAGGTGGCCCAGCAGGAATACGAAGTACGCCAATGATCACATTGTTTTGTGGAACAGGGGGCGGCACAAAGGGTACAATGTCCCAAATCTGAGCATTCTCTGCTGCAGGAACTTCAGGAGCCACATCTTCATCCTCCACTTGTACAACAGGAATATGCACAACTTGCTCCACAGAACTCGAATCATCAGATTGGTCAAGAACCATGGAGTGTTGTTCTTCAGGTTGATGTGCTTGTGCTGGAGCATTGTTTTCAGCCTCCCACACTGCATGCCCCCAGTTTGGGTCTTGTGGTTGCTCAGGTTCAGGCTGCGGTTGAGGATGCTCTGCAGCAGCAGGAGGGACATCGTTCCAGCCCAGCATTGGGTAAGGGGGGAGTACAAAATCCACATCATTATGAACAAGCTGTCCTGGCATTGGGTGTGGATTTCCATCAAAAGGCATAGGATCTTCCTCTTGAGGTAGCTGGTTAGCCCAGTTCGCTCCCAAGACATAGCAAGCAGCAGTCCAGTTAACTTGGGCTCCCCCATAAGCAGCATAATCATTGAAAACAACATCTCTTGGGACCAAAGGAACATCAGGGAAAGAAGCAAATACCATAGATCGTAGCAGGTACGGATCTTGATCATCCCAGTAGTGAAATTTACCAAAAGTGTTGGCAACTTCCCTGAGATTGTTGGCATTGCGGAGATCCAGTGGTACTCCAATAAACATTAGCCAGCCCGAGCGATGATCCGCAGCAGCCCGGAAACCCTCCCCTTCATCATGATTGAAGAAGCGCACGAAGTGGTTTTGGCCCAAAGGAAACGGCGGTTGCTGTGTCAGAGAGTATCGCACAGCAGCACTCCGCACCTCAAACAGCCCAACTCCAGTAAACCATGGCTGAGTGGAACGCACCTGCACGCCACGTGTTGGGGTTCGGGGCAGAAAACACAAATTTTCATAACCTACGAGACCCATACCCAAGACCTATGCTATGCTGATGCAAGTAACGGACAGAAATAGATCACATACCAGTATGTAGTCCGTTAAGCGGGAAACGTTCCCGCATGAACGTGGTTGGTGTAGTCGTACCGGCAATCCCCGATGCCGCGCAGATCTACGATGACTCCTGTAGCCACCCGATCCTTGTAGACCGATGACGGGATTACGTCCCCGTCGGAACGTTGTCGATGAAGACCTCGCGATACGGCCACGACGACGAAGTAGCACCACAAGTGTAGTGCCTCGCGGAATTATACACATACAGTATACCCGACGTCCCTCCGGGCTCCGAACCAGTAGAGCAGCGGAAAGAAGATGGATTCGGATCCCGATTCCAGCAGCACGACGGCGTGCATATAGTGGAGAAATCCCCAACCAAGTGTAGACTCCAAACAAGGGGAGTCCACTCGAGGAAGGAGAAAGGAGGGAGAGAGAGATGAGAACTTATCTCAAAAATCTGATGAATAAAAGGGCACCTCTACCCCTCCTTATATAGGCCAAGGAGGGGTGCCACCTCCCCTCCACTTCTCGGTGGGACTAATCCGAAGGGGAGGGGGGGTGCGACATGAATAAAGGTGGTGGGCCCCTCTATGGCGCCATGGCCCATGGGGGAGGACTACCTCTCCCCCTAATAGGCCCTATGAGGCCCATATGCCTTTTAATTCATTTTTAATTATATTTAAATATATTTAAATATTTAATTCAGATAATTAAATAATAAAACATATATTAAACATTATTAAATATATTTTGAACCTTTCAAAATACCCGGAACAACTTCCGGCCTTCATCGGAACAATTCCGGTCATCATCGGAACAATTCCGGTGTTCTCTCAAATTTCTCCGGTGATCCCGAATCAATCCTTACTGCGTCGAGTACCCTTAAGTGTAACACCCTACGGTCCGGGAAACAGCAGACATGATCGAGACAATTCTCATTGATCAATGACTAATCAATTGGACCTGGTTACAATCCTTGATAGTCCCTGCGCTTCCATCGAATGAACTTCAATCGCTGTTGGATCCGTTAACCGTGTGCATGTTCCCTTTGTCCTGGGTACTTTGCTTGTCCGAGGTTTGATCATCGGTATCCACTATACCTAGTTCGTCCTCGTTCTCAACAAACAAGTTTACTCGTTCCCGTGATATTACAACTCCGTGACCTAGTCACACGTTTGCAAACTTTATGATGCAATATCACCGAGTGGGCCCAGAGTACCTATCCGTCACAGGGATGGACAAATCCCGCTTTGATCTATTTGCATACTCATCAACCATCTATTTCAGAATACCCAAAGTGCACCGTTATGGCCAGCATATTTCAGTCAGGCGGTGGGATACAAATCAAAGTCTCCTTATAGATGACAATTACGTATGATCATTACGGTCAAAGGATCTGGTCACTACGTTATAGTGATGACTCCCAAGTGCAGGTGATCAATTGTAGTACCTTTCGATAAGTATTTGAGTGTCGAACCCACGAGGAGCTGAAGGTAAGCTATCTATTCTCTAAAGCCCTATAACCCTCTTATATGGCTGTTTATGCAAAGCAATAAGTTTGACTAAAAGGAACTAACTAATTAAAAGCAAGTGACGTGGAGTGTGGTTTGTCTAGTAACTAGTGAAGCAAGTTTAAAATGCAAGTAATCCTAGAGCAAGTTTCTAAAGCAAGTTTCTAAGCAAGTTTCACAAGTAGCAAGCAGCAAATATCTCAAGTATCTCAAGGGAGCAAGTGTTCTAGCAATAGGTGTTTCGTTCGTGTGGTTGTCACAATTAGTGAAGCACATGTTTTAGTCTTAGTTGTTTCTTCTAGGAAGGAGCCATGAATAGGTATAGTCAAGTAAATGATCTACAACCCCTTATGATGGATCATGTGGCCAAGTAAATGACTGCACAAGATTGATTAAGACATAAAGTCCCACCATAGCCTTACGTTCTAAGGTCCCCTATATATATCCCCCAATAACTTAACTTTGTGGCTCGGTTTCAGGTTACTGTCACTCCCAAGTCACCACCACTCCATTATGCTACCGGTGATCACCTTACATGCATTCCCCAACATATGCGTGCACTCATATATTGTACATAAAGACAATCATAGAAGATAACAAACTTGTATGCAACCAATCAACGAACTATTTCACCATTTCCAAGAACAATTCACTATTCAAACATAGACGGGGACACACAATACATCAAGGGAATATAGTATTGCATCATACATCGTGTTTGCCAAGAGATTACAGTGGAGAGATGGAGCTGATCTTGCTGTAGATGTTGATGATGAACACGCCGGAGGGGGGTGGAGCCCTCCGGGGGTGATCCCGGCGGCGTTTCCCCCCTCCGATCTTCTCCGGCGGCAGCCTTCTATCTCTCTGTTTCGTGGTTTCGTCTCTCGGCGCCGCCTCCTCCTCGAAAAGGCCAGGGGACCCTTTATATAGTCGTTTTTAGGTCACGATACACTCGGGAGAAGAAAGATCGACGGCATCGGAGCCACGGGGGCAAAAAGGGGGCCTCTCACGCGGCCAAGGAATCTGGCCGCGTGGAGGGTCCTCTTTGCCACCTGGTTGGCCTTTTGGCCCTCTACTTTGGCCCATGGTCTTCGTCTCGAAAATTCTGAACCGTGCTCTTTGGCCTTGCCCTTTTTGGAGTCCCGAAGCTCCCGGGAAGTCTGAAACACTAAAAAGTACGTTTTCTGGAAAAACAGGGTTAGAACCAAAAGAAGGGGGATTGTTTAGAAAATCCCCCAAATCATTATAAAACATGAATATAAGTTGCTAATATGTAGGAAAAACAAGTAATAACATGCAAAGTTCATGTATGCATTTTACATGCATCATATAGTTATCGCAATGTCGAACTATGTGACTTGATCACATCGCAACACTTCTGGTGGGTGTATGTCCATCATATCATTATCCAATGATACGACTCCATTGTCAACAGACGCCATAGACTCATGATCAGGAAACCTTGATCATCAATCGCCCAATGGACTAGTATACTAGGGTTAACTAGGGACCTGGTTGTTTGTATACCACACCTGTATTAATGTTTCCACCCTGTTTGCAGTCTTTGTGATACCACTGAGTTGACCACCCTGTTTCACCTCCCACTCTCTGAACATGCCTTCTCTGAACTGCACTCTTTGCAGTCTTTGATAGCTCAGTATCATGACAGAGACCTTGCACAGGATGCTTGGACCTGGAGCTTTGGCAGCAAGGGGGTGTATACATCCAAAAAGTTTTACACTCATGTACATGAACCTCTACACTCTAACCCCCTGTTAATGTGGATCTGGAAATCTTGTTGTACACTAAATATAAAAGTTTTTGCTTGGCTGGTTATAATGGATAGAATAAATACAAAGGATATGCTGTTGAGAAGACATTGGCACATTGAAGATGGTCCTGAATGTGTGCTATGCCCCACTCAGCAAATGGAATCTAGAGATCATCTATTCTTCCAGTGTAACTTCAGTGTAAGGATTTGGAACTACTTACAGATTGACTGGAATGGTGGATCTAATATGGTGGACATTGCTCAAGCTGCCAGGAGAGGTTTTCAACAACCTTTCTTTCCAGAAGTGGTGTTTGTGGCCTGGTGGAACATTTGGACTATCAGGAATGCCAAGGTTTTTCATCATGAGAGGCCCAGCTTTGCAAGGTGGAAGGCAGGTTTTGTCCATGACCTGACTTTGCTTGGATACAGAATCAAGCACAAGTTCAAGGATGATTTTTTTAGATGGATAGATTTTTACCTCCCTAACTTTTGTTAGTTGCTGTTGTTGTTGGCTCTGTTCTTTCTGTAAATTTTTAAATATTCTTTCCTGCTGGCAATAAAGTGTTGTGGGGCTTTTTGCCTCATAGTTTTACATTCAAAAAAAATATTACAACTCCGTGACCTAGTCACACGTTTGCAAACTCTATGATGTAACATCACCGAGTGGGCCCAGAGTACCTATCCGTCACACGGATGGACAAATCCCGCTTTGATCTATTTGCATACTAATTAACATATCTATTCGGAATACCTGAAGTACTCCTTTATGGCCAGCATATTTCAGTCAGGCGGTGGGTAGCAAATCAAGGAATCATAATAGACAGTAATTACATATGATCATTACGGTCTAAGGATCTGGTCACTACGTTATAGTTATCGCAATGTCGAACTATGTGACTTGATCACATCGCAACACTTCTGGTGGGTGTATGTCCATCATATCATTATCCAATGATACGACTCCATTGTCAACAGACGCCATTGTCTCATGATCAAGAAACCTTGATCATCAATCGCCCAATGGACTAGTATACTAGGGTTTACTAGGGACCTGGTTGTTTGTATACCACACATGTATTAATGTTTCCACTTAATACAGTTATAGCATAGTATCAAACGTATTATGAACTAATGGAATATGCTCGATAAAACATATTTTATTTGCCTCTAGGGCACATTCCCAACAGTCTCCCACTTGCACTAGAGTACAAATAATCTAGTTGCATTTTCTCTGGATCATAACTCCTTATTGATCATGCTTGCCCGTGGAAGAGGTTGTATCAACGGTCTGGGTACCATTCAGAACCGTATGTCCTTTTTGCAAATCATAATGTCACCTAATTTGACATTCCTTAATTATCCATTATAATGATGAGGTATATATATTTGGCGGTGAAGTGAGACTTCGTTTGCTGTGTCATAGCAATGACATATGGTGGGTCAGCGGACTTTCCCATAGTCATGCATACTTGAAACTCACTCAATCAGAAGTCGAACTTCTTAAGCCATAATATAACTCCTCCTACTTCTAAAGCAGCCACATCAATGTAGATTCAATCCTTAGTGCATTGTATGAAACTTTGATGTCTAACCATGTTTCTTTCAACTTTAGGCATTCATTAGTATGATATCTCAATTTTCTAGGTTAGTGTCAAAACTTGAACCAGCATAACATTTATGGTCAAGTCCACTATCCTTTACAAATTTGAGATGTATCCTCAGTTCTCTTCAGACACTGAAGGATAAACTTAACTCTTTGTTCAATGATTTACTCATAAATCATATCACAGCATGTTCTTACTACTAAGAACTTGGGTCACATTACGTCGAGTACATAACTCTGGTTTTATATGAAAGAACCTATGACAAAGGCATAGAGGATCCAACACATCCATTTCTTTCATTAACCATTAACCATTGTTCTTGTACTGAGATTAACTCAACACTTCTCTTGGATATACAAGTAAGGACCACTTCTTGACTTGTCCCATTCTGAACTCCTTCAGAATCTTATCCAGGAAAGTATTACGACTCAATGTTATTAAACACATATCTATCTTAATAGATCTTCAATGCTTAATACTTATTCATCTTCATTTATGAAAGATTAAAATAATCATTAACACCAACTACACCATTCATAATATGTTATCCATATATGAGAATGTTATCATGCTCCCACTTAAATATGTCATGCACATATTAAGTTATAGGATAACACTCATATTGCTCCCACTCAAATATGTCGGCCACATATAAGACAAGGATAACATCCACATGGCTCCCACTTAGATATGTCAGACACATATTAAGTTCAGGATACTAACCACATGGCTCCTACTCAAATATGTCATTTACATATAAGTTTAGGATAATACTCCCATAGCTCCCACTCAAAATATGTCGTCTACATATTAAGTTTAGGAAACTATTCAGCTCCCACTCAGTTTCATGCAAATGCATGTTTCCTCGATATTTTGGTTAAGTCCAAAATCCTTTGATCATCCATCAAAAATGAGAATTCAGTTTACGAGACACTAGCATCCATATGTTTTTCCAAAACCTTCTTGTTGTACCAATTACAACACTTCTTAAAATACATGATTTGAGGAAGTCACGGTATTGATAATAATCCTGGATCAATCGTAGTGAATATCCCTTTGACTCAAGCATTGCTACACATTGTAGTCAACCCATTGAATTTGTCAGAAACAATCTTTATGACAAACCAATCTTGACGTCCCTTTGATGTTCACATTTATTCCTCATAACTCTGAAGTTATTGTGAATATCAAGTAACCTCCTTACTTGATAAGATTCAAGCAATCTTAAATGTAACTCAACATAGGATTTCATGACTCGTAGTCATATCTCGTACTTAGGTCCACCATCGCTTCTTTGTAGTTCGTAGGAATGTCTTGTTCCATTAACATGACAAGTGAATCATGAATATCATTTTGCACCAGGGGCAAATATATATTCTTGAATCCTACCTTTCTCAGTAAAAGCTCCCACCAGAAGATCATGATCATTATCATTAGTTTCTCCTCTTATTGTAGAGCTTTGCTTCCAGAACATATTCCGTTGCACTACTCTGACATTTGGAGGCAAGGTCAATTACCTTGGTTGAACTTTCACTTTTCTTACATTACCACATTTACCAAGAACAATTCTTGACAAACACCAAACATAGCAATACAAGTTTTGCTCCTTTTGGTTCTAGTTGTGGAAGATGCATCCATAGTTGTCTAAGGATAAACTACAAAGATAATTTATCTTACATAAATCAAGCTTCCTAGAAACAACAACACACCATGACATATATAGTGTTGGTTTCCACGAACTCAGATGGTTCCCTATGCTGAAGTGAGTGTTTGCATATTAAATTAATAACTCTAAACAATAATAACGTAACTTGGTAAGAGATAACTTAGACCATACACTTTTCGATAGAATATGATCACAATGTTCAGGCATGTCAATCATATTGAAGTGTCTCAAGCCATTGCAATTTGTGGAACAACTTTCACACAAGTCTTTATGCCCAAGACTAACTCAAAACATTTGTCACTTTGATCAAATCGTAGAGACTTGTCTTTCTTATTAATTTAATATCCATCTTTACTCTGAAATCCCTTTTGATCATATCAAACTATTTCAGACTCATGTTTCATTAGTGAATACATATATTCATCTAAGTCCACATATTAGTTCACAAAATAATGAAATTCACCACATGCTGACATACGATACATCACAATGTATGATACTCAACAATCAGTACACATTCCGTTTACCAGAATGCGAGGTTTAAGTCATCTCACCTAAAAAGCATGGTTTGTATGTGTCAAGAGATCAAGTATCTTAAGACATCATCATACCATTCATGACTTAAACTGTAGTGTCATTATTAAGCCTGGATATTTCTTGGCATTACAATATTTCTTATAAATGATCAAACAACTATCATCAATATAAGAATAACTCATTCATAATCGTAATGTGACCATAAGAGATATCATTCATAAAAGGAGAACAACTGACTTGTTTCTCACTAATATGAATAATTGTCTTCGCGAGATGCAAGACACACTAATAAAGTCCTCATTCAAACGATCATAAAATTTATTCATTTATTGATCAATTGATAGATGTAGAGGGAGAGTGTTGTCGACCATCAACTATCTTGATTGCCGTCAGCACACATTTTCACCTCATCCCTCCCAAGTCACTCTCAAGCAGTAAGTTCAAGCATCGAATACTTAATCAACCGCAATTAGTGTTTCGTGGGAAAGACATTTATAACTCGTATATCAAATATACCTTCTCCGTCAATGACCATTTCTGCATTGGTTCTCCTCTTAAAGTTCTTGACTTTAACCATGACCACATGACAGGTGAACGATTCTCCTTCATGACATAGTCCAGACATGGTCTTTGTAACTGGTAGGAAGCGGATGCAACTCCCCAGTTATCGCAAAGTAACCAGTCATTCAGTAGTCCAAGTTATACACAAGGTGTTCCATGTATCTTATACATTTTCCAAGTGACTTTCTCAGTAGGTTTTTCCTTCCACCATAGTTGAAAGAAACCCCGTCCATGTACTCATATTCCATTACTTTGATTTGTGACCAAGTGCTTTCAAGTTCACCTAGCACGTCATACGTGTTGGTTAACATACATTCACAATTCAGACTCATAGAATGAAGTATGGTGTATTGGACAGTCATTCATAAGTGACGGTGAGTGCGATACTCATCATCATCTTCCTTGATTACAGAGTTGTCAGGTGTATCTCCTAGCAGTTCTTCATATTATGTTTAGCAAGTCATTACTAATGAGTATGTCTCTAATGGTGTTGGTACACATCAATGAAGTAAGACCCATTTACCTTAAGTTCTATCATACTAAAAGAGCCATAGTTCTAAACATTGGTATGAGGTTATCTACAATGATATTTGTTAAGACATGAAGATTAAGTTCATAATATGGAGTTCATGTTTCAAAAACAATTCTGGAACTCCCACTCAGACAAACATCCCTCATAGTTTATTCTAAGTGATTACACGATCCTTGAACACCATACCTCCCCCGATCGTCACGGCCATCAGTATGTTGTTCAAGGTAGGCCATCATGCCAATCACATCATCCATGTGACTCATGCTCGACCTTTCGGTCTCTTGTGTCCCGAGGCCATATCATATACATATGCCAGGCTCGCCACCACACCCTATGTGATTTGTTGCTGTGTCATGCAAGGCCATATCATATTCATATGCCAGGCTTGCTACACCCACCTCATGTGAACGAAAAAATGTTTGACACACGTGTGACACGTGGTGCCTCCATAATGTAGAACATTCCAGGTGGTGATCACTAGGGTAAGGACACTATGTTGGTTTTAGTGAGGGATCATCCTATTATGCTACCGTCGTATATCTAAAATATTAGCAAAACAGGATGCAACATAAATCATACATGCTATGATTCCCCCCGACATGCAAATTAAAGTTGAAAACGCCTTTCTACTTTATCTTTTGCAAGTTTTACGTGGCTGCTAGGGGTTTCGAGAAAAGAACCGCTTTCTATCCTGCGAAAACAAGCCACAACACCAATCCCGCAATTGTCTCTATTACACCCCTGTCGGGGCCCTCCGTTGCAAACATCTTCGCATCGCTAATGCAGAGAGACAAACACCCCCCCCAGCCACTTTATATGGTACAAGCCATATGTCAAGCGTGGAACCAGTCTCGCGTAAACGCGTAAGGTCGGTCGGGGGCCGCTTCATCAAACATTGCCGCAACGCTAAATGAGTACACGTGAGAGGGTAACAATTGGAGAATTGATGCCCACATACTAGATGTGTTCTATTCGTACAATACATCTACGCATAGCCTTGCTCATGATACCACTGTTGGGGTTCGGGGCAGAAAACAAAAAAATTTCATAACCTACGATACCCAATCCCAAGACCTATGCTATGCTGATGCAAGTAACGGACAGAAATAGATCACATACCAGTATGTAGTCTGTTAAGCGGGAAACGTTCCCGCATGAACGTGGTTGGTGTAGTCGTACCGGCAATCCCCGATGCCGCGCAGATCCATGATGACTCCTGTAGCCACCCGATCCTTGTAGACCGATGACGGGATTACGTCCCCGTCGGAACATTGTCGATGAAGACCTCGCGATACGGCCACGACGACGAAGTAGCACCACAAGTGTAGTGCCTCGCGGGATTATACACATACAGTATACCCGACGTCCCTCCGGGCTCCGAACCAGTAGAGCAGCGGAAAGAAGATGGATTCGGATCCCGATTCCAGCAGCACGACGGCGTGCATATAGTGGAGAAATCCCCAACCAAGTGTAGACCCCAAACAAGGGGAGTCCACTCGAGGAAGGAGAAAGGAGGGAGAGAGAGATGAGAACTTATCTCAAAAATCTGATGAATAAAATGGCACCTCTACCCCTCCTTATATAGGCCAAGGAGGGGTGCCACCCCCCTCCACTTCCCGGGTGGGACTAATCCCAAGGGGAGGGGGGTGCGCCATGAATAAAGGGGGTGGGCCCCTCTATGGCGCCATGGCCCATGGGGGAGGACTCCCTCTCCCCCTAATGGGCCCTATGAGGCCCATATCCTTTTAATTCATTTTTAATTATATTTAAATATATTTTAATATTTAATTCAGGTAATTAAATAATAAAACATATATTAAACATTATTAAATATATTTTGAAACTTTCAAAATACCCGGAACAACTTCCGGCCTTCATCGGAACAATTCCGGTCATCACCGGAACAATTCCGGTGTTCTCTCCAATTTCTTCGGTGATCCCGAATCAATCCTTACTGCGTCGAGTACCCTTAAGTGTAACACCCTACGGTCCGGGAAACAGCAGACATGATCGAGACAATTCTCATTGATCAATGACTAATCAATTGGACCTGGTTACAATCCTTAATAGTCCCTGCGCTTCCATCGAATGAACTTCAATCGCTGTTGGATCCGTTAACCGTGTGCCTGTTCCCTTTGTCCTGGGTACTTTGCTTGTCCGAGGTTTGATCATCGGTATCCACTATACCTAGTTCGTCCTCGTTCTCAACAAACAAGTTTACTCGTTCCCGTGATATTACAACTCCGTGACCTAGTCACACGTTTGCAAACTTTATGATGCAATATCACCGAGTGGGCCCAGAGTACCTATCCGTCACACGGATGGACAAATCCCGCTTTGATCTATTTGCATACTCATCAACCATCTATTTCGGAATACCCAAAGTGCACCGTTATGGCCAGCATATTTCAGTCAGGCGGTGGGATACAAATCAAAGTCTCCTTATAGATGACAATTACGTATGATCATTACGGTCAAAGGATCTGGTCACTACGTTATAGTTATCGCAATGTCGAACTATGTGACTTGATCACATCGCAACACTTCTGGTGGGTGTATGTCCATCATATCATTATCCAATGATACGACTCCATTGTCAACAGACGCCATTGTCTCATGATCAGGAAACCTTGATCATCAATCGCCCAATGGACTAGTATACTAGGGTTAACTAGGGACCTGGTTGTTTGTATACCACACCTGTATTAATGTTTCCGCTTAATACAATTATAGCATAGTATTAAACGTATTATGAACTAATGGAATATGCTCGATAAAACATATTTTAGTTGCCTCTAGGGCACATTCCCAACACCACGATCATGGAGAAACTCCACCACCTCTTCCCTGAAAACTCCCATCTCAGCAGGATCAGGAACCAGAGTCACTTCTGCAACCATGAAGATTTCATGGCTACGCACCGGCCTCACCGCCGGCGTGACGTAGGTGCGAGGCAGCCGTGTTGGGCCACCATCGATGATCTGATGACCTGCCGGCAGAAAACGGTGAGGGTCAATCTCATACACCGCCATCCTTTGCTTGGCAGAGGGCGATGAGGCACAGTTGGAGAGGTTTGAGCTCGATCTGGCGGCGGAGGAACTTGGGGTGGGGTTTTTTTGCTGGGAGCACGAAGCGGCAGAGCTAGGCGAGGAGGCACGAGTATCGAAACCAGCCGTCGCAGTTGCCTTAATATTGTAAGATTTCTTCTCCCAAACCAACCTTTCTTTGATTGCTATCTGCTCGCAGTCACGTCGGTGATGTCCAGGTCTGTTACATGTAATGCAAACCAGGCTCTGCGGGCAGCTAGATGACAGGTGGTCCTAGACGTTACACCTCGAACACGTCATGATGCGGGCCACCATGTCATCGACCATGGCCTCAAAGGCATCCGGTACCGTGGTAGTAGATGACCCAGGTATCGCATTGGGAACCGACGTCTCCTGCGCCTCCTGCCGTGAATCATCATGAATCTGATTTGAGACGACGTGACCAAGATCAGAACCGGAAGTATTTGCCGTGCCACTAGCCTCCGCCATTGAACGTGTCCGTTCACCACTTGGGATGGAAGTAGCATTGAAATCCATAATATTATCCTCCAAAGAATCCGGCACATCTAGATGATTGGCAACTACCAAACCAGCTTCGCCCGAAATCAACGGAACAATACCAAATTGAATGCTAGGCATCGCCGCCGTCCACGAAACCGCCGATGATGAACTATCCGGTGATAATGCGGGATGATTAGGTGAGGGAGGGGACATTCCTCAGGAAGCAGATCATAGCCAGCTTCGACCAAGTCATCTCTCAGAGCAGGATCAACACGAAAAACATAACCCTTACATATTTCGTAATCAATGATCATAGCAAAACGCAGGATTTTGGCACTATGCTTCTCAGATCTGAGAGAGGACCTGTAGGGTTTTGCATGCAGGGCCTTTAAACCTAGCTGCACCCTACGACGATCAGGGCATACCAATGTCCATTCCTCTTTGCATTTCCTTTGCCACAGTTTGAATTCAAATTACCAGTTTGGTCCTCCATGACCCCAAAGATAGAAGTAGCAAATAAACTTTGGAGAAACAAACTTTCTCTTGTTTAACAAGATGAATCCAACCTTCTTATTGGAAACAGTAAACGAGAATACACGATCGCGTAAGATGCAAACCTTGAGGGCATGGCAATGTCCACCAGTGATAGATTCCAAAGCAATGGCCGCCGCATCTTCATCCAACCGAAATGAAGTTCGACCAAACGCCACCACCATTGTGAAATGACCAGAATACAAAGTAGGGTGAACCGTGAAAAAACATGCGCGTCGAACCTCCTCCGAAAACACCTTTCCAGGTGCCAGATCCAATCCCATATGGAGGGAGGCATGCACCGCCATGAGATAGGGGTGTGTGCAAGGAGGAGGAGACGCCGGAGACGATGATCGGAGCCAAGAGTCGATGTAGAGGCTTAATCACTCAAGATCTAGGAAAAAAGAGTTAGGGTTTTGGGAGGGTGCGTGGGGTGGAGGGGGCGCATGGTGCGTTGCCCTTGGTTGGGGTGCATCCAACTTGCTTGCTCACGGAGTTGTAATATCACGGGAACGAGTAAACTTGTTTGTTGAGAACTTGGACGAACTAGGTATATTGGATACCGATGATCAAACCTCGGACAAGCAAAGTACCATAGGACAAAGGGAACATGCACACGGTTAACGGATCCAACAGCGATTGAAGTTCATTCGATGGAAGCGCAGGGACTATCAAGGATTGTAACCAGGTCCAATTGATTAGTCATTGATCAATGAGAATTGTCTCGATCATGTCTGCTGTTTCCCGGACCGTAGGGTGTTACACTTAAGGGTACTCGACGCAGTAAGGATTGATTCGGGATCACCGAAGAAATTGGAGAGAACACTGGAATTGTTCCGATGAAGGCCGGAAGTTGTTTCGGGTATTTTGAAAGGTTCAAAATATATTTAATAATGTTTAATATATGTTTTATTATTTAATTATCTGAATTAAATATTAAAATGTATTTAAATATAATTAAAAATGAATTAAAACGCATATGGGCCTCATAGGGCCCATTAGGGGGAGAGGGAGTCCTCCCCCATGGGCCATGGCGCCATGAGGGGGCCCACCCCCTTTATTTGGTGCGCCACCCCCTCCCTTGGGATTAGTCCCACCACGGAAGTGGAGGGGGGCTGACACCCCTCCTTGGCCTATATAAGGAGGGGTAGGGTGCCCTTTTATTCATCATATTTTTGAGATAAGTTCTCATCTCTCTCTCCCTCCTTTCTCCTTCCTCGAGTGGACTCCCCTTATTTGGAGTCTACACTTGGTTGGGGATTTCTCCACTATACGCACGTCATCGTGCTGCTGGAATCGGGATCCGAATCCATCTTCTTTCCGCTGCTCTACTGGTTCGGAGCCCGGAGGGACGTCGGGTATACTGTATGTGTATAATCCCGCGAGGCACTACACTTGTGGTGCTACTACATCGTCGCGGCCGTATCGCAAGGTCTTCATCGACAACGTTCCGACGGGGACGTAATCCCGTCATCGGTCTACAAGGATCGGGTGGCTACAGGAGTCACCGTGGATCTGCGCGGCATCGGGGATTGCCGGTACGACTACACCAACCACGTTCATGCGGGAACGTTTCCCGCTTAACGGACTACATACTGGTATGTGATCTATTTCTGTCCGTTACTTGCATCAACATAGCATAGGTCTTGGGACTGGGTATCGTAGGTTATGAAAATTTTGTGTTTTCTGCCCCGAACCCCAACAGTGGTATCATGAGAAAGGCTATGCGTAGATGTATTGTACGGATAGAACACATCTAGTATGTGGGCATCAATTCTCCAATTGTTACCCTCTCACATGTACTCATTTAGCGTTGCGGCAATGTTTGATGAAGCGGCCCCCGACCGACCTTACGCGTTTACGCGAGACTGGTTCCACGCGAGACCATATAAAGTGGCTGGGGGGGTGTCTGTCTCTCTGCATTAGCGATGCGAAGATGTTTGCAACGGAGGGCCCCGACAGGGGTGTAATAGAGACAATTGCGGGATTGGTGTTGTGGCTTGTTTTTCGCAGGATAGAAAGCAGTTCTTTTCCCGAAACCCCTAGCAGCCACGTAAAACTTGCAAAAGATAAAGTAGAAAGGCGTTTACAACTTTAATTTTCATGTCGGGGGGAATCATAGCATGTATGATTTATACTGTTGCATCCTGTTTTGCTAATATGTTAGATATACGACGGTAGCATAATAGGATGATCCCTCACTAATCCAACAAAGTGTCCTTCCTTAGTGAAGCACCATCTGGAAAGTTCTTAATTATGGAGGCATCACGTGTCACACGGGTGTCAAACATTTTTACGTTCACAAGAGATGGGTGGAGAAAGCCTAGCATGTCCAGAAACATGGCCTTGCATACGCGGCATATACTCACTAAGGTTATTGTGGCGAGCCTGGAATGTGCAGACATGGCCTCGGGACACAAGAGACCGAAAGGTCGAGCGTGAGTCACATGGATGATGTGATTGGCATGATGGCCTACCTTGAACAACATACTGATGGTCGTGTCACACGGGGGAGGTATGTTCTTCAAGGATCGTGTAATCACTTAGAACAACCTATGAGGGATGTTTGTCTGAGTGGGAGTTCCAGAATTGTTTTTGAAACATGAACTCCATATTATGAACTTAATCTTCATGTCTTAGCAACTATCATTGTAGATAACGTCATACCAATGTGAATCGCACTCACCGTCAGTTATGAATGACTATCCAATACACCATAATTCATTCTATGGAATTTGAATTGTGAATGCATGTTAACCAACACGTATGACGTGCTAGGTGAACTTGAAAGAACTTGGTCACAAATCAGAGTAATGGAATATGAGTATATGGAAGGGGTTTCTTTCAACTATGGTGGAAGGAAAAACCTACTGAGAAAGTCGCTTGGAAAATGTATAAGATACATGGAACACCTTGTGTATAACTTGGACTACTGAATGACTGGTTACTTTGCGATAACTGGGGAGTTGCATCCGCTTCCTACCAGTTACAAAGACCATGTCTGGACTATGTCATGAAGGAGAATCGTTCACCTGTCATGTGGTCATGGTTAAAGTCAAGAACTTTAAGAGGAGAACCAATGCAGAAATGGTCATTGACGGAGAAGGTATATTTGATATACGAGTTATAAATGTCTTTCCCACGAAACACTAATTGCGGTTGATTAAGTATTCGATGCTTGAACTTACTGCTTGAGAGTGACTTGGGAGGGATGAGGTGAAAATGTGTGCTGACGGCAATCAAGATAGTTGATGGTCGACAACACTCTCCCTCTACATCTATCAATTGATCAATAAATGAATAAATTTTATGATCGTTTGAATGAGGACTTTATTAGTGTGTCTTGCATCTCGCGAAGACAATTATTCATATTAGTGAGAAACAAGTCAGTTGTTCTCCTTTTATGAATGATATCTCTTATGGTCACATTACGATTATGAATGAGTTATTCTTATATTGATGATAGTTGTTTGATCATTTATAAGAAATATTGTAATGCCAAGAAATATCCAGGCTTAATAATGACACTACAGTTTAAGTCATGAATGGTATGATGATGTCTTAAGATACTTGATCTCTTGACAAATACAAACCATGCCTTTTAGGTGAGATGACTAAAACCTCGCATTCTGGTAAACTGAATGTGTACTGATTTTTGAGTATCATACATTGTGATGTATCGTATGTCAGCATGTGGTGAATTTCATTATTTTGTGAACTTCGTATGTGGACTTTGATGAATATTTGTATTCACTAATGAAACATGAGTCTGAAATAATTTGATATGATCAAAAGGGATTTCAGAGTAAAGATGGATATTAAATTAACAAGAAAGACAAGTCTCTACGATTTGATCAAAGTGACAAATGTTTTGAGTTAGTCTTGGGCATAAAGACTTGTGTGAAAGTTGTTCCACAAATTGCAATGTATTGAGACACTTCAATATGATTGACGTGCCTGAACATTGTAATCATATTGTATCGAATAGTGTATGGTCTAAGTTATCTCTTACCAAGTTACGTTATTATTGTTTATAGTTATTAATTTAATATGCAAACACTCACTTCAGCATAGGGAACCATCTGAGTTCGTGGAAACCAACACTATATATGTCATGGTGTGTTGTGGTTTCTAGGAAGCTTGATTTTGTTCTTGAGTAAATTCTTGCATGTTATCCATTGCGGTATTTGCTTTGGCCAAGTATTTTATTTGCAACTCCAAGAGAGAGCGTTATGCTCGATTGTGGGTTCATCCCCTTGATGTCTAGCTTGAGTGACATAAAGATGAGAATAGGGGATGTGCTGTTGCCACAAGGGATAAAACAACGGTGCTTGTACCTGCGGGTGCAAGGATTGTTTACTTTACGCAAAGTTCTTTTAATGCAGTTGTCTGTTGCTTTGAGTTTACACTTTGGGTGGGATTCGCAACTTAATACCAGCGAGATGTTCTGGATAGATATCTCAAGGAGGATGATTCGTAGTAGATGCAGATGGATTTCGGTCTACTTACCTTGGCGTACTTCCCATTGCTTTTGAGCCCTTCCTTTCTTTGCAGCATAGTTATCATTGCGATGCCTTCATAATCCTGTCAATTGCCCAACTGTGATTTGTTTACCTCACTAGCACTTTTATCGTCTTTTGGGAGAGAGACATCACTAGTGAAAATCACGGGACCCTGGTCCATCTTCACATTATTGTTCACACCCTCAATTTACTTTCAGCTTTTACTTTCCTTTGCACCTTTTATCTCTTGCGTTGATCCTTTGTAAACGACAAGGCCGGAGGAATTGACAACTCCTCTGTACTCGTTGGGAGCAAATTTATTTGTTGCTGTGTGCAGGTCCACGACAACACCCTAGTCAGGAAGCAATTTCTGGTGATGTTGCCACCTACTTGTATCTCCTGAGTCCTACTGGTTCGATAACCTTGGTATCTTCACCGAGGGAAACTTGTTGCTGCACTGCATCTCAAACCTTCCACTTGGGGTAACCAACGAGGGGCGAGAAGCCATCAAGAAAATTTCTGGCGCCGTTGCCGGGTACTCAAGTCTACAAGATAGGGGAGTTGCACACTATCTTTCACCTTTGCTTTTTAGTCTTGTTAGTTTACCTTTCAGTTTTTACTTTTGTGTCCTTAATCGAAAATACCAAAAATACATGCTGCTACTATGGGTTCCAATGAAAACACTAAGTTGTGTGACTTCACTAGTCACAACAACAGTGACTTTATCTACACTCCTATTGCTCCACCTGCCACTTCAGCACCTTCTTGTGAGATTAAACCTGCTCTGCTTAACCTTGTCATGAAAGATCAATTCTCAGGAGCAGGAGAAGATGTTGCCTTGCACCTAAACAACTTTATCGACCTCTGCGACATGCAGAAATACAAGGAAGTGGATGGAGACATCGTCAAGCTGAAACTTTTTCCTTTCTCTTTGAGAGGAAGAGCCAAGGAGTGGCTACAATCTTTTCCCAAAAACAGTATCGATTCTTGGAGTAAATGCAAATATGCTTTTATAGGGAAGTACTATCCCCCTGCTAAAATTATTCAATTGCGGAGTAACATTATGAATTTCAGGCAATTGGATAATGAACAAGTTGCCCAGGCTTGGGAACGTATGAAGACGCTTGTCAAGAACTGCCCCACACATGGACTGACTACCTGGATGGTTATCCAGACTTTTTATGCAGGCTTGAACTTCACCTCGCGGAACCTGTTAGATTCGGCCGCGGGAGGAACTTTTATGTCAACCACGCTTGGTGCTGCCACAAAACTACTAGATGAGATGATGCTGAACTACTCGCAATGGCACACCGAGAGGTCTCCAACCGGTAAGAAGGTAAATTCTGTCGAGGAGATCTCCACTCTAAATGAAAATGTTGACCTTATCATGTCTCTACTTACCAAGCAACCTTCTATTGATCCTCAAGATGTTCCTTTAAATTCTTTGGTTGCTCAGGAGCAAGTAGATGTTAGTTTTGTCTCTAGAAACAACTTCAACAATAATGCTTATAGGAGTAACTTTGGTAGCAACAATCCTAGGCCTTTCGCATCCAACAACTATGGGAACAACACTTATGCTACCACCAGAAACTCCACTTCAGAACTAGAGACCTTGCTCAAAGACTTTATCACTACCCAAAAAGCCTTCAACAAGAATGTGGAAGAAAAACTAGTTAAATTAGATAATCTTTGTTTGAAGGTAGATAACTTAGCCCTTGATGTTGAGATGTTAAAAATTAGAACCTCTCCCCTTGAGGAGAGTAAGGTCACTCCTATTAATGCTATCCAGTTACAAGTCAATGAAAATATCAGGATGATGGCTAAACTTAAAGAGAGATGGGCTAGAGAAAAGGAGGAAGAAGAGAGAGAGTTAAGAGCATTCCCACCTACCACACAGTAGCCACTATCCAAGTAGTTGAGGATGTCCAAACTATTAGCACCCATCACACCCCTAGTCCCACTGGACCTATCAATGGTGATGCTGCCACCTCAGCCTTAGAAGAGGAAACCTCTATGAACATAGAGGCTTTCAAACAAGTGAACCTAAATGATATCACTACCTCCTTGATAGATATTAGTGACTTAGACTTTGACAACTGCACTTTACCAGAAGTTATTGGTTTCCTACACAAGATGTCTAGAGACCCCCACACTAGCACACTCAATCTTGCCTTCACAGAGCATATCACCAATGCTCTAATCAAAGTTAGGGAGGAGAAGCTTAGACTAGAAGCCTCCATACCTAGGAAGCTAGAAGATGGTTGGGATCCTATGATAAAAAATAAATTGAATAACTTCTCTTGTTATGTTCTTTGTGATGTTGGAGCAAGTACCTGTGTTATGCCCAAAAGAATGTATGATATGCTTGAATTGAAACCTCTTGATCCTTGTTATTTTGGTGTTCGTCTTGTTGATTCTTCCTTAAAGAAACCTTTGGGGAAGATCGACGATGTTCTTATCATTGTCAATGACAATTATGTTCCCGTTGATTTCACTATTATGGACATTGAGTGTGAGCCCTCTTGTCCAATTATTTTGGGACGTCCTTTTCTTCGCACAGTTGGTGCTATCATTGACATGAAAGAGGGAACTAGCAAAGCAGGTTTAATTTCATAAGAGGCAGCTGAAGTGGCAGGTGTGGCAATGGGAGTGCAGATAAAGTCCTGGTTGTTGTGACTAGTGAAGTCACACAACTTGGTGTTTTCAGTGGAACCCATAGTAGCAGCAAGTGTGGCAGATATTTTTGGTATTTTTGATAAAAGACACAAAGATAAAAACTGAAAGATAAACTAACAAGACTAAAAAACAAAGGTAAAGGGTAGTGTGCAACTCCCCTATCTTAGCACTCGGAGTCCCCGGCAACGGCGCCAGAAATTCTCTTGCTTAGCGGCTTCCCGCCCTTCGTTGGTGAGCCCCAAGTGGAAGGCGTGATGCAGTGTAGCAGCGAGTTTCCCTCGGTGAGGATACCAAGGTTTGTCTCCCGTAGGACTCCGGATATGATAAGTAGGTGTCAGCGGCGCGACTGACGTGGACCTGCACACAGACACAGATAACTTTGTTCCCAACGAAGTTCAGAGAGGTTGTCAATCTCTCCGGTCTTGTTGTTCTCAAAGGGTAAAACACAAGTGATAATGATAGCAAGTAAAAGCAGAAAAGTAAAGATAGCTTGGAAACAGTAATGAGGATATGGACCGGGATACGTGATGTTCGCTAGTGATGTCTCTCTCCCAAAAGACGATAAAACTGCTATGCGAGGTAAACAAATTACAGAAGGGCAATTGACATGATTATGAACGCACCGCAATGCTAACTATGCTACAAAAGAAAGGAAGAGGTTCAAAAGCACGGGCAGTACGCCAAAATAAGTAGACCAAAATCCATCTGCATCTACTACTAATCATCCAACTTGAGATATCTATCCAGAACATCTCGCTGGTATTAAGTTGCGATCCCCACCCAAAGTGTAAACCCAAAGCAACAGACAACTGCAATAAAATAACTTTGCGTAAAGTAAACAATCCTTGTGACCGTGGTCACAAGCACCGTTGTTTTCCCCCTTGTGGCAACAACACACCCCTAGAATCATGTTTCTGTCACTCAAGAATGTCATCGGGGGGGGGGGGCATGAACCCACAATCTAGCACAACGCTCCCTCTTGGAGTCACTATCTATTACTTGGCCAAAGCAATAAACAGCAACGGAGAACATGCAAGAATTACTTAGGAACAAAAATATAGAAGATAGAAACCAAATATATTACTCTATCACAATCTGAACATAATCTCATAATCCATCAGATCCGATCAAACTCAACATAGCAATTGCAGAAATATTACAAAGGTGCCTCGATCATGTAGGGCAGCTCACGAGGTCTAAACAATGAAGATCAAAGAGGGGAGGAGAACATCACATAGCTACTGATCACGGACCCATGGTCCAAGGAAAACTACTCACAAGACATCCGGGGAGCATCCATGGTGGAGAGGAGACTCCCGGAGGTCCATCCTCCCTCCGGCAGGGTGCCGGGAAGAGGTCTTCTGGTGCTCCCGATCTTCGGAAGCGCGGAGGCGGAGAGCAGAGGCGAGTTCGCGGAATAGGGTTCTTGTTCTGGAGTTTTCCCGTGACGGTGGATAAATAGGAGAAAGGGGGCAGCTAGAGGTGGGCCAGGGGCCCCAGGCGCCCCCCTGGCGCGGCCAGGGGTGGGGCCGCGCCGGGTGGCCGCCTGGGGCCCCCTGGCTCCCCTCTGGCCCCTCCTGGGCTTTTCTCGAAGCTTCCATCACGCTGATTTTTTATCTGAATTTTCCCGAATTTTTCTGGCACTTTTTATATGGGGGAAAACTGAAATAGAAAAACAGCAGAAAACAGGAACTGGCACTGGGGTGCACTGAGTTAATAGGTTAGTCAAAATATGATAAAAAATGTATGAAAGTGTATCTAGATCATAGCAATATCACACAAAACATGCATGGAGAAAGCAGAAATTATCGATACGTTTTGGACGTATCAACATCCTCAAGCTTAGTTCCTGCTCATCCTCGAGTAGGTAAATGATAACAACATAATTTCTGTGGTGATATGCTAGCAACCATATAAGAACTTTGAAAAGTAAAGCAAGCAAGGTTAGAGATTCAATTTAAGTCATAACATGCAAGAGTCTATATTAGCATTGAAACAAGTAACAAAAGAACAAAAGGTGCAAGAGCTCTTGCTGTCCGTGACTCGAATGTCTCCAAATGGTGTTTGCGTGCAAGAAGGGGGATAGGGAATACGAGAAAAAAGTATTTTTGTTGAGAACTCAATCTACTAAAGTTTCACACTTGGTCCTCTTTGGAATCTTATCTTGACTCGTCCCCAGAGCACTATCCAGGTAAAAGTCAATTTGATCCACTCCTTTTCAATATTTTGAGCACTCATGCAAAGGATGAGCGTAAGCACGAAAGTTGACACTTAGGATGGCAAAGAGAGAAATATGGTGGAGGAGGAAGACAAAAAGGATGAGAAAGGCTCACATCAATGAGGAAAATCATAGGCAAGAGATGTCAAATGATAGATATGATGTGAGGAGTAGGGATTGCCATGCAACGGATGCACATATGAGCTAAGAAGCTCTCCAAACTATATGCAGAATAATCATCTCTATGGAGTACAAGGATATAAAGGGAGTACTAGTGTGGATCTCTCAAAAGGATAGTAGTGTTGCCCCTTTCTCTCTTTTTATTTCTTTTTCTCTTTTTTCTATTTTTTTCTATTTTTTGTGGCCTCAATGGCTCTTTCTATTTAACTCTCATTTGTCCTCTTTGGGATCTTTTAATGTGTCCACTTTGGAATCTTTTCCTCACTTAAGGGCAACACTCTATTTTACAAGAAGATAAAGGAGATCTTTCACACTTTACAAGGTACTCAAAATCATAAAGAAGATGTAACTATCATGATGTATGCAATGTATGCTTCTGCCAGTGTAGCAGGAACATGTAAGACATGAAGATCAAGTCATGAAGAGGTGGAAGTTGCATGGCAATGTAACTCGGAAAGGCTATGGAGATGCCTTGATAGGTAGGTATGGTGGCTGTTTTGAGGAAAGATAAAGGGAGGCTTATGATGACAGAGCGTATCATGCCAAGGGTTTGGATGTACCGGCGAAGGTGGACACCAACTCTCGGAGTGAGAAGAAGGCAATGCACGGCACGGGAAAGGCTAGCAAAATATGGGAAGGTGGAAGTGTCAACTTTCAATACTTACATTAGTCCGAAAAACTCATGCACTTATTATCGGTAACTCTCAATCTAATGAGGAGGTTCCCAAAGAGACAAGTACCCCGAGGAGGAGTGTATGGGGGTTTGGTTATCCTTGCGCATCCTCAACTCATGGTACGTGAGTGTTCTCTAATATTCGACCCCTCAGAAGAGTAGTGATCTATCTAGTAGCTAGAGTTCTCAACTAGTTTTGTAGGTTTTGAAAATAAACACGGATTGCTCAAAATATGACACCTATCACTAATAGGCAAGAGCTCTTGACACCAAAATTCCAAACATTACTCACAACAATACCTCAAAACTATTGCAAGCTACTACTAGAATTAAATAGCAACCTCAATTACCTACTTTCAAGACAAGACACAACTCAGTGCAACAACCAACTCTCTTAACAAGATAAACATGAAAACTAAAAAGAGTTCCAGCAACAAACTAAACAAAAGCCAAGGCTCTTGCTAAAGACAAACTAAGACTAAAACTAAACATGGCAGTAGCTATGAAAAGATAAAGAACACACAACAGCAATGAGATAGGCATGAAGAATCCTATGATGTGTTCTAGATTTTGAAAGTGGAGCGTGTTTCTCTCCCACACAAAGTAAGAAATGATTTAACTTGTTGTGAACAGAAAGCAAAGCTAAAGAAAACTAAAAACAAAACCTAAGAGCGAGACTCTCCAAGCATAGCACATAACACATGAAGTGATAAAAATATAGTGAGACGAAGGACGAACTGATGATTTGTTGATGGAGAAGGGGATGCACGGGGGCATACCCAAGCCTAGACGCTTGAGTCTCCTTGAATATTTGTTGGGGATGCTTGGGGGCATCCCCAAGCTTGAGCGCTTGACACTCCTGGATCTTCTTCCATCATCTTCCATCGCACACTTGAAAACTCCCTTCATACATAACTCATCATAAGCTGATTAGAGAGGTTAGTACCCTTAATAAATATTTTTTCTCCACTGGATATAAAGATATTCTTAAATAGCTACTGTTTCTCAAGAGTGCCCAAAAGTTTTTGCAAACAAAAAGCAAGCTTAAGGTTTGCAAAAGTTAGGAGAGACAAAACGTGGCAGAATCTGTGAAAAACAGAACAGCAGATAGTAAAGAATTTTTTAGGGGCACTTCTGCAACTCAAATAAAAAAACTCAGAACATACGGAAGTTTCTTAATTGTATAGAGCATACAGTGTAAAAAATTCAGCTCAAAAATATGAACTGGGATTTTTCTGGAATTTTTCTGGTCACGAGGACGGAATCTGTTTTCTGGACAGCATGTCACAACTTTTACTTTCCTTGCCGTACGAGGCTATAACTTGGCACAAAGTTGAAAAATAAAGATACAATGATGTTGCTACAGTAGTAAAAATCATCAAGACACAACAAAAGCAAAAAGAAAAAACCTAGATTCGTTGCGGGCTGCCTCCCGAAAGCGCTTCTTTAAAGCCATTAGCTAGGCATGATGCAAAAAGAAGAATGAAGTTTTATCAAGAGAAAGAGAATAACTAGCCCGTGTAACGGACTCAAAAGGTAACTTGATTTTCTTTCTAGGGAAGTGTTCCATCCCCTTTTTGAATGGGAATTGGAATTTTATATTCCCCTCTTTCATGTCAATAACCGCACCAATGGTGCGAAGAAAAGGACGTCCCAAAATAATTGGACACAAAGGTTCACACTCTATATCCATAATAATAAAATCAACGGGGACATAGTTTTCATTGACAATGATAAGAACATCGTCGATCTTCCCCAAAGGTTTCTTTATGGAAGAATCAACAAGACGAACACCAAAAGAACAAGGCTCAAAAGGCTTCAATTCAAACATATCAAATATTCTTTTGGGCATAACAGAGGTACTAGCTCCAACATCACATAAAGCATAGCAAGAGAAGTTATTCAATTTAATTTTGATCATAGGGTCCCAACCATCATCTAGCTTCCTAGGTATGGAGGATTCTACTCTAAGCTTCTCCTCCCTAGCTTTGATAAGAGCATTTGTGATATGCTCCGTGAAGGCAAGATTAAGTGTGCTAGTGTGGGGGTCTCTAGACATTTTGTGTAACAAGCTAATAACTTCTGAGAGGGTGCAACTATCAAAATCAATATCACTACTATCAAAGGTGGTAGTAGTGTCATCTAGGCTCACTTGTTTGAAACCCTCTATGTTCATAGGAGTTTCTTTTTCTACGGTTGAGGTATTAGCATCACCATTAATAGGTCCAACGGGACTATGAGTGCATTGGGTGCTAATAGTTTGAGTGTCCTCAACAATTTGGATAGTGGCAACTGTGTGGTGTGTAGGAAGGCTCTTAATTCTATCCTCTTCCTCTTTTTCTCTAGCCCATCTTTCTTTAAGTTTAGCCATCATCCTAATGTTTTCATTGATTTTTAACTGGATAGCATTAATAGGAGTGGCTTTATTCTCCTCAAGGGGGGAGGTTCTAATTTTAAGCATCTCAATATCAAGGGCTAAGCTTTCTACCTTCAAATAGAGATTATCTATTTTAGCTAATTTCTCCTCCACATTTTTGTTGAAGGCTTTTTGGGTAGTGATAAAGTCTCTAAGCATGCTTTCTAATTCAGAAGAGGGGTTCTTGTTGCTAGGGTAAGTGTTGTTGTTCCCATAGTTGGATGGGAACGGTCTAGGATTGCTAGCGAAATTTCCCCTATAAGCATTGTTGTTGAAGTTGTTTCTAGCAATAAAGTTCACATCTACTTTTTCTTGAGAAACCAAAGAATTTAAAGGAATATCATGAGGATCAATAGAGGGTTGCTTGGTAAGTAGAGACATAATTAAGTCAACTTTTTCATTGAGGGAGGTAATTTCCTCGACAGAATTTACCTTCCTACCTGTTGGAGCGCGTTCGATGTGCCATTGGGAATAATTGGTCATCATCTCATCGAGAATCTTTGTGGCAGCACCAAGTGTAGTTGACATAAAGGTTCCTCCCGCGGCCGAATCTAACAAGTTCCGCGAGGTAAAGTTCAAGCCTGCATAAAAAGTCTGGATAACCATCCAGGTAGTCAAACCATGTGTAGGGAATTTCTTAACAAGAGATTTCATTCGTTCCCAAGCTTGGGCAACGTGTTCATTATCCAATTGCTTAAAATTCATAATATTACTCCTCAATTGGATAATCTTAGCAGGAGGGTAGTACTTCCCTATAAAAGCATCTTTGCACTTATCCCAAGAATCTATGCTATTTCTAGGCAAAGATTGAAACTAGATTTTAGCATCTCCCCTTAAAGAGAAAGGAAAGAGCTTGAGCTTAACAACATCACCTTCTACTTCTTTATACTTTTGCATATCACATAATTCAACAAAATTATTCAAGTGTAAAGCAGCATGATCTCCAGCACCAGAGAACTGATCTCTCATAACAAGGTTTAGCAAAGCAGGTTTAATTTCATAAGAGGCAGCTGAAGTGGCAGGTGTGGCAATGGGAGTGCAGATAAAGTCCTGGTTGTTGTGACTAGTGAAGTCACACAACTTGGTGTTTTCAGTGGAACCCATAGTAGCAGCAAGTGTGGCAGATATTTTTGGTATTTTTGATAAAAGACACAAAGATAAAAACTGAAAGATAAACTAACAAGACTAAAAAACAAAGGTAAAGGGTACTGTGCAACTCCCCTATCTTAGCACTCGGAGTCCCCGGCAACGGCGCCAGAAATTCTCTTGCTTAGCGGCTTCCCGCCCTTCGTTGGTGAGACCCAAGTGGAAGGCGTGATGCAGTGTAGCAGCGAGTTTCCCTCGGTGAGGATACCAAGGTTTGTCTCTCGTAGGACTCCGGATATGATAAGTAGGTGTCAGCGGCGCGACTGACGTGGACCTGCACACAGACACAGATAACTTTGTTCCCAACGAAGTTCAGAGAGGTTGTCAATCTCTCCGGTCTTGTTGTTCACAAAGGGTAAAACACAAGTGATAATGATAGCAAGTAAAAGCAGAAAAGTAAAGATAGCTTGGAAACAGTAATGAGGATATGGACCGGGATACGTGATGTTCGCTAGTGATGTCTCTCTCCCAAAAGACGATAAAACTGCTATGCGAGGTAAACAAATTACAGAAGGGCAATTGACATGATTATGAACGCACCGCAATGCTAACTATGCTACAAAAGAAAGGAAGAGGTTCAAAAGCACGGGCAGTACGCCAAAATAAGTAGACCGAAATCCATCTGCATCTACTACTAATCATCCACCTTGAGATATCTATCTAGAACATCTCGCTGGTATTAAGTTGCGAGCACCACCCAAAGTGTAAACCCAAAGCAATAGACAACTGCAATAAAAGAACTTTGCATAAAGTAAACAATCCTTGTGACCATGGTCACTAGCACCGTTGTTTTCCCCCTTGTGGCAACAGCACACCCCCTAGACTCATGTTTCTGTCACTCAAGCATGTCATCGGGGGGGCATGAACCCACAATATAGCACAACGCTCCCTCTTGGAGTCACTATCTACTACTTGGCCAAAGCAATAAACAGCAACGGAGAACATGCAAGAATTACTTGGGAACAAAAATATAAAAGATAGAAACCAAATATATTACTCTATCACAATCTGAACATAATCTCATAATCCATCAGATCCGATCAAACTCAACATAGAAATTGCAGAAATATTACAAAGGTGCCTCGATCATGTAGGGCAGCTCACGAGGTCTAAACAATGAAGATCAAAGAGGGGAGGAGAACATCACATAGCTACTGATCACGGATCCATGGTCCAAGGAAAACTACTCACAAGACATCCGGGGAGCATCCATGGTGGAGAGGAGACTCCCGGAGGTCAATCCTCCGTCCGGCAGGGTGCCGGGAAGAGGTCTTCTGGTGCTCCCGATCTTCGGAAGCGCGGCGATGGCGGAGCAGAGTCGAGTTCGCGGAATAGGGTTCTTGTTCTGGAGTTTTCCCGTGACGGGGGATAAATAGGCGAAAGGGGGCAGCCAGAGGTGGGCCAGGGGCCCCAGGCGCCCGCCTGGCGTGGCGAGGGGTGGGGCCGCGCCGGGTGGCCGCCTGGGCCCCCCTGGCTCCCCTCTGGCCCATCCCAGGCTTTTCTCGAAGCTTCCGTCACGCTGATTTTTTATATGGGGAAAACTAAAATAGAAAAACAGCAGAAAACAGGAACTGGCACTGGGGTGCAGTGAGTTAATAGGTTAGTCCAAATATGATCAAAAATGTATGAAAGTGTATCTAGATCATAGCAATATCACACAAAACATGCATGGAGCAAGCAGAAATTATCGATACGTTTTGGACGTATCACATACCTACCTACAAGGCATTTCCATAGCCTTTCCGAGATACATTGCCATGCAACATCCACCTTCTCATGACTTGATCTTCATGTCATACATGCTACTTACTTGATCGATGAGCCGCATGCTAGTTGGGCCTTGCCCTAATCATTGCTACATGACGCGCTAGTATCATTGCATATCCTGCTATCCTGGCAGAAGCATACATTTGCATCATGATAGTTACATTTTCTTTATGTGAGTACCTTTGTAAAGTGTGAAAGATCTCCTATATTCTTGTAAAATATAGAGTATTGCCCCTAAAGTGAGGAAAAGATCCCAAAGAGGACAAAATCAAAAGATCCCAAATAGGACAAATGAGAGTTAAACAGAAAGAGCCATTGAGGCCACCAAAAAAATAAAAATAAAAAGAGAAAAACAAATAAAAATAAAAAGAGAGAAGGGGGCATACTACTATTCCTTTTGAGAGATCCACACTAGTACTTCATCTCCTACCCCTTGTACTCCATAGAGATCATCATCATGCATATAGCTATGTGGGACCCTTCACACTATAGAACTTGGCTTGTATATTCCAATGATGAGCCTCCTCAAACGAGCTCTAGGTCTTCTTGAGCAAGCAAGTTAGATGCACCCCCACTAGTTCCCTTGGAGAGCTTTTAGCTCACATGTGCATCCGTTGTATGGCAATCCCTACTCCTCACATCATATATATCATATGGCCTTCTCTCACCTATGATTGTCCTCATTGATGTGAGCCTTTCACACCTTTTTGTCTTCCTCCTCCACCTTCTTTCTGTTTCGCCTTTTAGGTGTCACTTTCTTGCTCACGCTCATCCATTGCATGAGTGCTCAAAATATCGAAAGGGAGTGGATCAGTTTGACTTGTACCTGGCTAGTGGTCTGGGGACGAGTCCAGATAAGAATCCAAAGGAGACCAAGTGTGAAACTTTAGTAGATAGTTGTTCTCAACAACCTTATTTTTTCTCTCGTATTTCCCTATCCCCTGCTTGCACGCAAACACCATCTGGAGACATTCGAGTCACGGACAGCGAGAGCTCTTGCACCTTTTGTTCTTTTGTTGCTTGTGTCAATGCTAATATAGACTCTTGCTTGTTAAGACTTGAATTGAATTGCATGCTTTGATTTCTTTACTTAAAAGTCCTTTTATGGTTGTGTGGCATGTCACCACAGAAATTCTGCTTTTTATCATTTACCTACTCGAGGACGAGTATGAATTAAGCTTGGGGATGTTGATACGTCCCAAACATATCTATAATTTCTGCTTGTTCCATGCATGTTTTGTGTGACTTTGCCATGTTTTGCTTGAACTTTCATACACTTTTGAACCTATTTCGACTAACCTATTAACTCAGTGCACCCAATTGCCAGTTTCTATTTTCTGCTGTTTTTGTATTTCAGGTTTTCTGGCCATTAAAAGTGCTCCAAAAATTCCGGGAAAATATATAAAAATCAGCACAACAGAAGCTTCCGGACTCACCAAGAGAGGGAAGGGGGCCACCACCAGGCAGCCAGGAGGGCAGGTGGCGCGGCCCCACCCTGGGCCGCGCCAGGGACCCTCCTGACTGCCTCGTGAGTCTCCTCGATGCCCCCTTCGCCTATATTTACCCCTCGGGGTGGAAACCCCTAATACGGACTCCTTTTTCGTGATCTCGCCTCTGTTCCACCGCCGCCGCCGTTTCCAGATCGGTGCTGCGTGGAGAAGCTGCTCCGGCACCCTGCCGGGAGAAGCTACCCCCTCCGGGAGACCCTACATAGCCATGGACGCCTCCCGTATGTACCGTGAGTAGTTTCCCTTGGACCATGGGTCCGTGACCAGTAGCTATGTGATCTATCTCTCCCTCTTTTGTGCTTCCACATTCGAGTCCTCGTGAGCTGCCTCACATGATCGAGGCATCTATGTAATTTCTGTTGTTTCTATGCTGAGTTTGTTGGGATCTGATGGATTATGAGACTATGTTCAGATTGTGATGAGTAATATATTTGGTTCTTCTCTTTTATATTTTGTTCTTGAGTAAATTCTTGCATGTTCTCCGTTGCGGTATTTGCTTTGGCCAAGTATTTTATTTGCAACTCCAAGAGAGAGCGTTATGCTCGATTGTGGGTTCAGCCCCTTGATGTCTAGCTTGATTGACAAAAAGATGAGACTAGGGGATGTGTTGTTGCCACCAGGGATAGAACAACGGTGCTTGTACCTGCGGGTGCAAGGATTGTTTACTTTACGCAAAGTTCTTTTAATGCAGTTGTCTGTTGCTTTGAGTTTACACTTTGGGTGGGATTCGCAACTTAATACCAGCGAGATGTTCTGGATAGATATCTCAAGGTGGATGATTCGTAGTAGATGCAGATGGATTTCGGTCTACTTACCTTGGCGTACTGCCCATTGCTTTTGAGCCCTTCCTTTCTTTGCAGCATAGTTATCATTGCGATGCCTTCATAATCCTGTCAATTGCCCAATGTGATTTGTTTACCTCGCTAGCACTTTTATCGTCTTTTGGGAGAGAGACATCACTAGTGAAAATCACGGGACCCTGGTCCATCTTCACATTATTGTTCACACCCTCAATTTACTTTCATCTTTTACTTTCCTTTGCACCTTTTATCTCTTGCGTTTATCCTTTGTAAACGACAAGGCCGAAGGAATTGACAACTCCTCTGTACTCGTTGGGAGCAAAGTTATTTGTTGCTGTGTGAAGGTCCACGACAACACCCTAGTCAGGAAGCAATTTCTGGCGACGTTGCCACCTACTTGTATCTCCTGGGTCCTACTGGTTCGATAACCTTGGTATCTTCACCGAGGGAAACTTGCTGCTGCACTGCATCTCAAACCTTCCACTTGAGGTACCCAACGAGGGGCGAGAAGCCATAGGATGTTCAAAATCTTCTGTTTTGTGCCCCTGTTTTAGCTCATGAGGAAGTAGTGGTTAACTTATGACCTTCTTAAGTTGGACAAGTTTTACCCCGGGATTGCATGTCTAATCTGCAAACACCTAATACGAGGAGGAACTGGCATGAGTGCGCCCATCTCACAAAAGATAATCACAACCAACAACCCTCCTTCACGCTTTGTTCATGAGAAATCAGAAAACTTTGGCAGTGATAAACAAAGGAGATTGCGGGGATGTGATCGTCCCCGTTTGGGAGCTGTTCCTCGAAACTTGTCCAATCTGAGAAGAAATTGAGTTATCTATTAGCATTCGTTGACAAATCATGCACCTCTCAAAACTTGTTTTCATTCTATTTGGTCTAAGGATAGCACTTGAGTTTTCCCTGCTTGCCTTTAACAAGGTTGTTAGTTCATTTACTTTTGTGTTGAGTCAGTTTTCCCTACTTCCTCCTTTCCTAAAGAGAACAGACACTTGATGCTGATGAAGATTCATCCATATAATGTTGCATTAAAGTTTGCCATGCCATATCATTGTTGACATTATCTCTTGATAAGTAAGTTGTTTACAAAAGCCTTTGCCAAGCAAACATCTTCCTTTGTGTTAGCATTTGCACTTCTTGACTAATAGCTTGTTCTTTCAAAAAGATCCAAATCATCACTTCAATATATAAAGAGAAAGAGCAAAGGAAAAAGCTTTTTAGTTGTCCCTTGAAAAAAGGACTTGTTTGCCATGATTTGATGAGTTTCCTTAGCCCTACTTTTGATTATAATTGTTATTACTCTTTCATAAGGGCTTTATGAGTTGGAGATTGTTGTTCAGGATGTTTGAGTTTGGTGAAAAGATCATGATGCTTCTTGTCCGTATTTTATTTATCCACACTTCACTCTCTAAACTTGTGGACAGGTTTACCGAGCTCAGTTTCGCTTGGGGCCAAGCGAGGTCTAAGCTTGGGGGAGTTGATACGTCCAAAATACATCACTATTTTATATCATAATTCATCCTTATTCATTGATATATTTCATGTTACGATGATGTTCTTATGTTGTTTTGGATTATTTTACACAGTTTGCAACTTTCCGGTGCCGAAGCAGCAGACGTAGGATTCAGCGGTAGAAAGTGGACGCCTAGTTGCTGAAGAAGAATACCTCCATATTACCTAAAAATCGACGGGGGGGGGGGGGGGGGGGGGTATTTTCCAGAAGAATAACGAAGACTCACCGAAGAGGGGCCAGAGGGGGGCCATAGGGGCCCCAGGCGGCCACCTGGCGCGGCCCAACCCCTGGCCGCGCCGGGAGGGCGCCTGGAGCCCTGGGGCCACTCCCGGCTCCCCCCTCTGGCCTATATACTCCTCGTTACGCGAAAACCCTAAAAATAGAAGCTTTCACGGAGTTCCGCCGCCGCTCCGTGGCAGAAACCTACAGAGAAGAAAAGGGCTCTCCGGCGGGCAGATTCCGCCGAGGAGATCACCTCCCGGAAGGGGAGATCATCTCCATCGTCATCACCATCATCACGGGCATCATCGAGATCATCATCAACATCATCCCCAACATCAGCACCATCTCCACCACCATCCAATCTCACCTCACAAGTTCATCTTGTGTTGTAATTCGTACTATCTATCCTATCTACTCTACCGGTGTTGATTACTCCTTTGTGGTGAATGCTATTGAGTTTTGTTGGAGAAATACCATTATGTCCAGATTGTTTATCATATATTTATCACCTCTGATCATGATCTCTTTTATGTCTTGTGAGTATTTACTTTAGTTCTTGAGGACATGGGAGAAGTCTAGTTGCTAGTAGTCATATGATGTTGAAGTAATTTGTGTTGTTTGATATTTAAGTTGTGTTGTTATGTTCCTAGTGGTGTTGTGTGAGTCGAACACTCAACACTTCGCCTTCTTAAGGACCTAGGGGAATACATTGTGTATTAAGAATGCTTACGGTGGGTTGCCGGAGTGACAGAAACCTGGACCCCAGTTTGCACACTTTTGCACAAGGGAACAATGGATCCTTGATCTTATTGCTGTGGTTAGGATTTGCCTTAATTTCTATCTTGAATTTGCGGATGCTTGCAAGATGTTTAATCATAAGAGTGCACTTATCTTAGTCTAGAAGGTGTGCTAGCATAGATCCACCCACTCAACACTTATCAGCACAACACTTGTTATCGATACAGAGTATGGAGAAAGCACGTGAATACCTCTCCATGTGTCCTCAAGAACGCTTTATTCTTTATAAGTTCAGTTGTCAGGCTTATCCTTTGCAAAAATGGATTGGGCCATTTACTTCTCCTTAGTGCTATTTACTTTGCTTGCTTTAATCTTATCGTTTCTCATATCGAAAACCCCTAAAAAGTTATCTTTCAGTGTTTGCAGTTATTCCTTGTCCACCATCACCTATCAGTATCTTTCGCTCCTCATTGGGTTCGACACTCTTACTTATCGAAAACGCTACAATAGATCCCTTTACGTTGAGGGTCATCACCACTAAGGCCACCAAAAAATACAAAAAAAAGAAAAAAAGAAATAAAGAAATAAAAAGAGAGAAGGGGGCACACTACTATTCCTTTTGAGAGATCCACACTCGTACTCCCTCTTATATCTTGTACTCCATAGAGATTATCATTCGTGCATATAGCTATGTGGGGACTTTCACACTATAGAACTTGGCTTGTATATTCCAATTATGAGCCTCCTCAAATGAGATCTAGGTCTTCTTGAGCAAGCAAGTTGGATGCACCCCCACTAGTTCCATTGGAGAGCTTACCTTAGCTCATATGTGCATCCGTTGCATGGCAATACCTACTCCTCACATCATATCTATCATTTGGCTTTCTCTCGCCTATGATTGTCCTCATTGATGTGAGCCCTTCTCACCTTTTTTTCTTCCTCCTCCACCATATTCTCTCTTTGCCATCCTAAGTGTCAACTTTCTTTCTTACGCTCATCCATTGCATGAGTGCTCAAAATGTCGAAAAGGAGTGGATCATTTTGACTTGTACCTGGCTAGTGGTCTAGGGATGATTCAAGATAAGATTCCAAAGAAGACCAAGTGTGAAACTTTAGTAGATTGAGTTCTCAACACAAAAATAATTTTTCTTGTATATCCATATCCCCTTTCTTTCACACAAACACCATTTGGAGACATTCGAGTCACGGACAGCGAGAGCTCTTGCACCTTTATGTTCTTATGTTGCTTGTTTCAATGCTAAATATAGACTCTTGCCTGTTATGACTTGAATTGAATTACATGCCTTGATTGCTTTACTTAAAAGTTCTTATATGGTTGTTAGCATGTCACCACAGAAATTATGTTGTTATCATTTACGTACTCGAGGACGAGCAGGAATTAAGCTTGTTGATGTTGATACGTCCAAAACGTATCTGTAATTTCTGCTTGCTCCATGCCTCTTTTGTGTGATATTTCTATGATATTGATGAACTTCCATACACTTTTGAACATATTTAGAATAACCTATTAACTCAGTGCACCCTAGTGCCAGTTCTTGTTTTCTGCTATTTTTCTATTTCAGGTTCCCTCCATATAAAAAGTGATCCAAAAATTCGGGAAAAGTCCAATAAAAAATCAACGTACAGGAAGCTTCGGGAATCACCGAGGGGGGGGCAGAGGGGGACCCACCAGGGCCCCAGGCTCCCTCCCGGCGCGCCCTAGGGTGGGTCCGCGCCAGGGGGCCGCCTGGACCCATGGTGGCCCCCTGGCTTCCCCCTTCGCCTATTTATTCCCCATGACGCAAAAACCCCGAGAAGGGAACCCCTTTTCGCGATCTCTCCTCTGTTCCTCCGCCGCCGCGCTTCCAAGATCGGGAGCGCCGGAAGACCTCTTCCCGGCACCCTGCCGGAGGGAGAACCACCTCCGGGAGCTTCTACACCACCATGGATGCTTCGCGGATGAACCGTGAGTAGTCCACCTTGGACCATGGGTCTATGATCAGTAGCTATGTGATGTTCTCCTCCCCTATTTGTTCTTCATGGATTAGACCTCGTGATCTTCCCTACATGATCGAGGCACTTATGTAATATTTCTGCTGTTGCTATGCTGAGTTTGCTGGGATCCGATGGATTATGAGATTATGTTCAGATTGTGTTTGAGTAATATATTTGATTCTCCTCTTTTATATTTATGTTCTTGAGTAATTCTTGAATGTTCTCCGTTGTTGTTTATTGCTTAGGCCAAGTAGTAGGTAGTGACTCCAAGAGGGAGCGTTATGCATGATTGTGGGTTCATGCCCCCCGATGACTAGCTTGAGTGACAGAAACATGAGTCTAAGGGATGTGTTGTTGCCACAAGGGGGAAAACAATAGTTCTTGTACTTGCGGGTGCAAGGATTGTTTACTTTACGCAAAGTTCTTTAATTCAGTTGTTTGTTGCTTTGAGTTTACACTTTGGGTGGGATTCACAACTTAATACCAGCGAGATGTTCTGGATAGATATCTCAAGGTGGATGATTAGTAGGTAGATGCAGATGGATTTTGGTCTACTTGATTTGGCGTACCGCCCAACCTTTTGAGCCTATTCCTTTCTTTATAGCATAATTGGCATTGGTTTGCGCACATAATCCTGTCAATTACCTAGCTGTAATTTGTTTACCTCGCATGGCTCTTTTATCGTCTTTTAGGAGAGAGACATCACTAGTGAACATCATAGGACCTCGGTCCATATTTCCAATACTTTTTACACCCTCTATCAATTTGCTGCTTTATTTATTTTTCCGTTGCTATCACTACCATTATTATCCCGTGTGTTTTATCCTTTGTAAACAACAAGGCCGGAGGAATTGACAACTCCTCTGTACTCGTTGGGAAGCAAAGTTATTTGCTGTGTGTGCAGGTCTAGGTAAAGTAAGGAACCTCGGTTGTGAACGGCGCCATTGTTCACTTTACCACCTTCTTGTATCTGTTGGAGTCCTACTGGTCGATCCTAAACCTTAGCATCTTCGCTAAGGGAAATTTGCTGCTACGTTACATCTCACCTTCCACTTTGGGTAACCAACGAGGGGAGATAAGTAAACTCTCGTGACATCAAACCTGCACACAGACACAAATAACTTTGTTCCCAACGAAGTTCAGAGAGGTTGTCAATCTCTCCGGTCTTGTTGTTTACAAAGGATCAAAACACGAGGGATAATGGTAGTAGTAGCAACAGAAAGTAAAAGCAGTAAAGTAAATATAGCTTGGAAACAGTAATGAGGATATGGACCGGGATACGTGATGTTCAATAGTGATGTCTCTCTCCCAAAAGACGATAAAACTGCTATGCGAGGTAAACAAATTACACATGGGCAATTGACATGATTATAAACGCACTGCAATGCTAACTATGCTACAAAAGAAAGGAAGAGGCTCATAAGCATTGGCAATACGCCAAAATAAGTAGACCAAAATTCATCTGCATCTACTACTAATCATCCACCTTGAGATATCTATCCAGAACATCTCGCTGGTATTAAGTTGCGAGCCCCACCCAAAGTGTAAACCCAAAGCAACAAACAACTGCATTAAAAAGAACTTTGCATAAAGTAATTAATCCTTGCAACCGCGGTTACAAGCACCATTGTTTTCCCCCTTGTGGCCACATCACATCCCCTAGACCCATGTTTCTGTCACTCAAGCGTGTCATCAGGGGGAATGTACCCACAATCGAGCATAACGTTCCCTCTTGGAGTTACTACTTACCACTTGGCCAAAGCAATAAACAACAACGGAGAACATGCAAGAATTACTTAGGAACAAAAATATAAAAGATAAAAACCAATTATATAACTCTATCACAATCTGAACATAATCTCATAATCCATGAGATCCCATCAAACTCAACATAGCAACTGCAGAAAGATTACATATGTGCCTCGATCATGTAGGGCATCTCACGAGGTCTAAACCATGAAGAACAAAGAGGGGAGGAGAACATCACATAGCTACTGATCACGGACCCATGGTCCAAGGAAGACTACTCACAGCACATCCGGGAAGCGTCCATGGTGGAGGGGAAGCTCCCGAAGGTCGATCCTCCCTCCGGCAGGGTGCCGGGAAGGGTCCTGGTGGTGCTCCCGATCTTGGAAGCGCGACAGTGGAGGAACAGAGACGAGATCGCGAAAAAGGGTTCTGTCCTCGGAGGTTTCCCGTGACGGAGAATAAATAGGCGAAGGGGGGCAGCCAGGGGGCCACCAGGGGTCCAGGCGCCCCTATGGCGCGGCCAAGCCCCTGGCCGCGCCAGGTGGACGCCTGGGCTCCTGGTGCCCCCCGGCCCTCCTTTGGGGCTCTGGAACCTTCCGGTACGCTGATTTTTTTTATCTGATTTTCCCGGATTTTTGGAGCACTTTTTATATTGGAAAAAACTGAAATAAAAAACAGCAGAAAACATAAAGTGGCACTTGGGTGCACTGAGTTAATAGGTTAGTCCAAATATGATCAAAAGTGTATGAAAGTGTATCTAGATCATAGCAATATCACACAAAACATGCATGGAGCGAGCATAAATTATCGATACGTGCGGGACGTATCATGAGCCATATGAATTTAACTTTTCTAAAATTTTGAAGCAGTCTCATGGTAATGATTTGTCTAGTAATGATAAAAATATTGAAGAAATTGCTTCTATTGCTATTCCTCCTAATGATCCTTTGCAGCAATTTATGGAGGACAAAAGAATGACATTCATATGCAGGAAATGAACAAACTAGATGACGTCTTCTTGAGATAACCTGCTATCTTGAAGCACAAATTATCAGTGGAACCTTTAAGAATCCTGTCATAACCAAAGGAGGATCATGTGTTTGATCTAAAACCTCTTTCTGATACACTCAAGTATGCTTATTTAGATGAAAATAAAGTATATCTTGTTATTATCAATGCTAACCTTTCAGGATATGAAGAAGAACCATTACTGGAAACCCTTCACAAACACCGCGACACTCTAGGATACACACTTGATGATCTTAAGGGAATTAGTCCATTAATTTGTCAATATACTATTAATATTGAGCCTGATGCTAAGCTTGTTGTTGATCATCAAGGATTAAGGATGTGGTTAGAACTGAAGTTTTAAAGCTACTTGCAGAAGGTATCATCTATCCTGCAGCTTATAGTAGGTGGGTAAGTCTTGTTCATTGTGTTCCTAAGAAAGGATGGATGAACGTAGCTCCTAATGATAAAAATGAACTAATCCCTTAGAGAATTATTGTTGGATATAGACTATGTATTGATTACAGGAAACTGAACAAGGCGACCAGGAAGGATCACTACCCACTGCCTTTCATCGATCAAATGCTCGAGAGGTTATCTAAAAACACTCACTTTTGTTATCTTGATGGTTATTATTCTGGCTTCTCTCAGGTTCATGTTAATACTGTTGATCAAGAGAAGACTGCTTTCACTTGTCCTTATGGTACTTATGCTTACAGGTGTATGCCTTAAAATGAGATGAAAATAGCCAACTAGCGCTTTGTTTTGGTCATAATAAATGGAAAATTAGTGCTTAGAATTATGGCCAACTAGCCATCCACAGTGAAGCTATGATCCCACGTCCCGCGGTTTGACTTCTCCTACATGCAACCAATCAACGTGAAACTGTTTGTGCATGCAACCAATTCCTGGATAATTTAGTAACCAAATGCAGTTCAACTTCAGTATATTTCAATACAAATTCCGTACTTGGATATTTCAATTGGGTTAATTACATCGCAAACACTAAAATCAATCTAGTTCTTGACATGCCTCCTTAATATTCCTAACATTGCACTTGGTAGCTTCCTTCTCTTTGAAAAAACCTGCAATCAAAGATTCCAGTTCTTTCTTCTCTTCCTTTAGCTTGTCCCTCTCCTTTTCTGCCTTTGCCCGAAGAAGCTGATGTATGTTTGTAGCTTCATGGTCAGCCAAATGTTTTTCTCTAACTCTTCCTTAAGCTCACTGATAACCAATCTAGCTTTGCACAACTCTGTCAGTGACTCCTCCTTATCACCCACAATGTTAGCAAATTCTAATTTGAAATATCTTAACTCACTTACAATCTTTCTCTTCTCTCCCCTTATCTTAGAATTATTTTCAGCATTGATAACATTATATCTAAGCCGCTCACTGCCCTCTCGATCGTACATGTTCTAGACTAGGATAAGAAAAACTTTGGACATTCTGGATACTCAGGATCCACCCTCTCAAGATAGCTACACTTCATTGCTCCCTATACTTAAAAAACTATAATTTCAGTAATAGAGTATACTAATGTGCATAGTAATGTACTAGAATTTACAACTAATAATTTAAGTGAATACTATTTCATTCTCACTACTAATATAGTTCGAACTAATTTTAGATAGCATTATAACCAAAATAGTGATTGAAAGTAACACTATGAAACTAATTCCATGCTCTCCATCAACAATAGTGATTGAAACTAACAAATTTCTGAATGGCACTAACACAGGGCAACTAATTTTAGCCAATTACCTTCTCTGCGCAACATAAAAATCTTCTGCCAGTGTCCACTGATTCAAACACCACATTCTTCTCAAAAAATGATGGATGAAGACAACGAGGAGAGATTTTAGTATCTAGGCGCCGCTCCATTCCTTGAATTCAATGTTCTCCGGGAGATAGAAAATAAATTAAAAGGCTCAAATCAATGGTAGCGCACAAAAACCAATTTTGGATGAAAACTAACCCTAGTCGCCAGAAAGTGGGGGAGAGAGACCTAGCCGAGTGGTAACAAATTCCTTGTCGTAGGAGGACCCGGAGATGTCATCCTAGGAGACAATGGCGTCAAGTGGTGGTGGCTAAGCGGTGGCGGTACTAGTCGGCGGTGGAAGTGTATCAACAAGAGATGGGGAGAAGCTGCTGGGGGATGTACGCGATCGATCGTTGACAAATCATACCCCACATGTCAAAAGCTCTTCTGACCCCACCTGTAATAAGTTCCCTCGGCCCCACCTGCCATTAGCTGCCTCTGCCCCACCTATCATAAGCTTCATCAGCCCCACCTGTAATAATATGCCACAACTTGAGTTAAAAAAGATTCCCAAGCCCACCTGTCAGGATATCACGCGGCCCTACTAGTTAGGAGTTAAATGTTAAAGGATTTGGTTGGATGCCAGTGCTCTGTTTGGACCTTTGTGCGAAGCTGGTAGAGGATGGAGAGAAAAAGTGAGCAGCATTAGTTGTCTGGGGGGAAATTGAGTCGAAATGGAAGAGGGGCATGAGAATAGAAAATCCTTGATTATATGGGACCTTTTCCAACTTTTCATGGTAACACACATATATTGTTTTTATTCATGTCACTAAGTGGGAATAAGCTACTACTAAAAGTGCTCATCATAAAACTTCCATTAAAATCCTTAAAGATGTTTTATTTCCGAGGTTTGGAGTCCGAGATAACTAACGATTGACAAGGGTTCACACTCTATTCATCATGTATTCATATTTTTTGTAGCTAAGTATGATGTTAATCACAGGGTAGCACAACGTACCATCCTTAGGCCCTGTTTGTTTGGGCTTTTGCTTATGCTTTTGCGGCTTCTCCATTTTGTCCAAGGAGCAATAAAAGCTCCTAAATAAGTGCTTTTGGAGCTTATATGGCTTTTGGAGCTAAGTATTGTTATATTGACTCATCAAAAGCCATAAAAGCTCCTAAATAGGTGTTTTTGGACCTTTTATGGCTTATTGGCCAAAACGGAAAGGTTGCAAAAGCAGAAGCAAAATCCTAAATAAACAGGGTGTTAGTATATTAGAAAAGTAGAGTTAACAAATAGAGATATCAACCTAATATCGTAAGAAGACTACGAGTACATAAAAAAGGATTGGTGAAATAAGTATAATCATGCACTTTCGGCTTAGAGAACTACTTATTAAAATTATATGGGTATGTTACCACATAAATCGTTTATGGAAAAACTTGTCACATACCTTTAGAGTAAGAACATGAAGCATATTGGTATGTTAAGCAACTAAATTGCGATTTCAAATTGCTGGAGAGAAAATGCTGCTTGGCATGAGTGCTTACATGAATGGAGGAATGAAGCTTATGAAAAAGCTAAGCTATTTGAGTTATGACCACTGACTATGATAGTATTTTTTGTTCTCGAAAACATAACCATTGAAGATGTTCACCGACACCACCTCCTAGGTTCTAATATAGTTATAAACCATACAAATAAGGCACTAAAAGGTAGACATGATGAATAATAAGAGTTCATTCAACACGGCGTAGATGCTCCTCTACTCAAAGACCCACTGGTTCTCCCTCTTGATCTCTTCCTCCTCAGCAGCTGTGAAGTCATTCTTGATGTGGAAGGTTTCGCGGATCTCCTCTGGAGTCTTGCCCTTGATCATGTTGGCAACATTCTCCAATGCCAAGTTCAACAGTCCCTTGATGTCAAGGTAGTTTGCAGCCTAAGAGGTGGCAACAAGAACCACAAGGTATTAGAGAGAATCATTAATGTACAATAGCTACAGAACATAAATAATTAGATAGACCGCCTTGCATAACAATGTGTTACAAACATAGAAAACTGAAAACAAGACATGAAGTTACTAATGGGTTCACAAGTTCAAAGACCAAACCAAAAGAAAGAACATGGATTTAGGGGTCAATAATATATTACTCCCTCCGTATCAGAATATAAGACATTTTAGGCTAAACTAGCCTACAAAAATATCTTATATTTTGATACAGAGTAGTATATTGTTTTGCCTTGGATAGAGATGTTTTCTGCATAATCTATTAATTAAAATAAGGCACGAATAGAATGTTGGGTATTGATTCAAAGATAAAACCACAAATATAACATAAGTTCAAGGGCCAGTAATGTATGATACTGGATTATTTCTAATTGAAGATGTTAGATGTGAGATACCACTCCATCTAAACTATAACAATATAGCTTTATACAAACAAAATAATTCCTTCAGACAAGGAAATGATTTTCAATATCTATGCAAATTTATTCATGGGTTCACTTTAGATACAATCATTACTTCTCAAAGAGATTTCAATAATAAATGATGACAACGCATATATAGTTAGATAGATTGCTTTACATGCAAATGGGATAACCTAAAACATAAAACAATACATGAACTGAATGATGCATATTGATTTAAACAAAAACCTTATAAGATGAACTTTTGGCAAGACAAAACACACACAAAATACATATATGTATTGATTCAAAGGCCAAAGCACGAGACATAACATGGGTTCAGGGGTAAGAAAAATATTAGATTATGTATTACTCTATGTAAGATACGAGCAACATAATTTTAAAATAGGAACTCAAAGAAAATAATAATTTTTTAAATTCCAAACAAATACAAAGCAATTTCAACAAGATCATAATTTTACACTTGCTATGGACATCCATGCCCGGGTTCAGATATCATATAATAAAGACAGAATTAGCAAACTTAGAAACAATAGTGATATATTTAGCATAATCATAAATAACATATATTGTTATTTGTCGTTTGATGTTTTTATACAAGTTTACCACAGAGATTTTTTTTAATAACACTACCATCCATTCTTTCACACATAGACACAATTTAATAGCACAATGGCAGTGAATGAAAATAAATTATTTCCCACGTAATTCCTAACAATGGTATACAATGAATCACGAATTAACAAAGCTCCCAAAATAATTCCCCAACCTACTACTATGATTATGTATGGTCACTGTTGTGTTCATCGCTAATAAATCTCTATCCTTTGAGTTGAAAGGATGTGATGATTATCATATCAAACCTGATGATACTACGAGGTCGGAGTCAAATATAAATCTGAAGTAAACAGAATGGATAATATACATTTCTCTTTTGTGTGTGATTAATATAAGCTAATCCCTCAGTTCGGAAATATTTGTCATGGTTTTCATTCAAATTTGAACTAAAACCACATCAATTATTTCCGAAAGGAGGTAATAATATAGATTGAGTATAGGAGGAGAGCAATCTTTCTAAAGTAGTACATAGTATGACAACACATAGACAGATCTAGATTTGATCCAGGTAAGGGGAACGATAAAAACAGATCTAGAGGGTGGAGAGGATCGATGAAAGGAAACCATACCATGATGAGGTCAAAAAGTGTGGCCTGACCAACCTTGATGAACTTGGTGTCCCAATTCTTGAGGTCCTCGGTAGGGAAGGTGGGCGCGGGAGCGTTGGATGTTCCGGCGATTCCATTAGAGGCATCTGGGGCGGGCTTGGCCTGGACATGCCTTGTGCAGTACTCAATAACCATGGAGAGGATATTGGATTTGACACGGTGGATTTTGATGCCATTGTCAACGCAGTCATCCTCGATCATGTGGAGGATGGTTTGTGACTCCATGGCGACCGCTGCTTCCACTTCAAAATTCTCTCCATCTTCTGATATGAGTGTGATCATCTTCTTACCGTGTCCCTCCGCGGTCGCCATCGGATGGATCTGAGGACTAGGTTGGGTGTGGACGGATTGGGGATTGGGGATCGGGGGTGGAGAAACCCTAGTGAGAATAGGAATACACGTCGGCGGTGGAAGAGAGTAAAGTTGGGATCTTTGATGTGCGCGGTGAGGTGGGTCGGGCTGGGCCGGGCTGGGCTGGGGTCTAGGAGAGGAATTTATTAGCGGTAGGTTGGACAACACGTGAATAGATGAATATCATGCCTCACAAGTAAAATGATCCAAAATTGTACCAAGTGAAATAGAATTTGGATCAAATTTATTATGAACCAAAATTTATATGTAGGCCGGCCTACGTGGCACGATATTCCTTTTAGTTTCTGGAGGAAATACACATGGTAATCGATAAATATTAGATTCTTATAAATAGAAATGTTGACTTAGTGTATATGTGGTAGTACTCCATCTAGCATCAAAATTTTCTCATAAATGTAATATGTACTTACTAGAAAGGGCACAAATCACAACATTCATGATCGATGAGATAAGAGGAAGTGGTGTGATGAGTGGACTTTGTGACATGTTTTAGGTCTCATCTGTTACACATTTTGCATCAGAATCCCTCATAGCATTTCCATCTAACAATTTTTGTGTTTGTCAAAGCTAATTCCAACAAATTCGTAGATAGGTTATCTTCACTAGGTGAGTACACCGGAGGGGAAACGAGACAAACCTACCCAGGTTCACACCCTTGAAATGAGGTAAAACCTTACTTCATGCTCGTGTTATATTATTACGATAGGACATACAAAGTTAAAAGTAAAAGAAATGGATGTGTATTGATCTTCTTATGGACTAGCCCGACCCCTGCTTATATAGGATTTCGGAGGTCTAGGAGTACAAGAGTACATCCTAGTCGACTATCGCGATAAAGGGAATCCTCCTCGAATACGAACCTTGTCTTGATAGGCAAGTCTTCCAGAGTCTTCCATATTTAATATTTATAGACCATGGAAAGACATGAGGATTGAGTTCCCAGGGAGGGAACTGACCTAGGGGTCCTTAGGCCGGCCAACTGGGATGATAAACCAATAGGACGAGGTACCCCTAGTATGTAACACCAGCAGTAGCCCCGAGCTGGTCTCCGAGCTTACCTGCTTCTTGTTCGATGTTGATGTACAAACATCGTCTTCCACCGTGCCAATCCAGGTCATAACTACTTCTCCAGAGCTCTAGTTAACTCTTGTGACCGACCAGATATGACCGGCCTTTGCAACGAATTTGACCTTCATTTTGAGGTCTCTTCTAGTATCGTATTTGCTGATGAAAGTAACCAACCTATAGCGAGGGTTTTCCCGCCAATTTGACCTTCATGAGCTATTCAACTCGTAAAGTTTTTGATGAAATATGTTAGCTCGACCATGGCCTCGCCAAACTAGAATGGAATGTGATGACACTTGTCAACCAAGACCACTTGGTAATTTTAACTAGTGGTCAACGTGATGTGCGTCAATGGGTTATTTTCCTGATGAGTGATAGTTTTGCACTCATACACCCATTGTTTAAATCGTATAATCTTGGATTTTCCAAGTTAATCACTCCAATTTGATCACTAATGACTAATAGATGTAAAATATTGCATATTGGAATATTTATTGTGTAGCCATAGGAAATGAAGTATTTGGATGCTGGAAATCATGGAAAACAAAGAAAGAAACAAGTGTGGAACCGAATGGAGCAATTGGAGGCACATGAGAAGGACAAAAAGCGTGTAACGATGCCTGGTACGATCGCTACCGACCGTACCACACACCGACGGATCCAAGAGGTCAACCTCAACACATCTATAACTGTTATAAAGCAAAACCCCACTATATGGTCATTTAAGTTGTCTATCTTGGCATGCAAGCTATCCACATCATTCATTCTCTTAGAGCATGCTTAATAGTATAGCCAACTGTTAGCTATAAGTCATTGTCATGTCATCTATAACACACCTTATAGCTAACAAGTACAATAGTTAGCTAGAAAATTATACTAACTTTATGATATATGACCCACTTTTTTATATAGAAAGACTGTAAGGGATCCTTCTACAGTTAATAGGTGCAAGAAACCCAAATTGCAAGTACCGTGCCTTGAACCTGGGTGGGTGGAAAGGCATCAGCCCCTTTCCATCACTAGGCTATGCCTTAATCTGATATGTCCCACCTTTCATTCTTAAAAAGTACCTAGGAGCACGTGCTAGAGCTGACTTTTCACCAAGAGCCCACTTACATTCTCTCTCATTTTCTCTTTCATCCAACTAAGCAAAAAATATAATATTTAATTTCTTATAGCCCGCTGACTCAGCTCTATTGTACTTGCTCTTACTAATACATTGTCCATGTCATTCACTGTAGGGTCATTTAAGCCCCATTTAAGTTGTTTATATCTTCACATGCAAGCTATCCACATCAACCATTCTCTTAGTCAATCAATTATCCATGTCATCTCATTAATATATTTATTAATCTCTATATGCAAACTTCATATCAACCATTTTTTAATCATTTTATTGTCCATGCTAATTTTTAGTACACACATATTTCGTATCGAATAAATTAAGTATCTCAACTATAACAAATTGAGTTTTGCATGTTCACTTACACAACTTAATGTATCATACTTTTTATACTTTTTTTGCGAAAATTTATACTTTTTATTTACGTAATATAGTTATTAAAGGAATTTCTGCTGCAACGTGTGTGGTATGTTTCTATTTTTTTTAAAGGTCGATACCCTAATTCACAACAAAGAGTGCACACGAAGAAAAAAGAAGCCGGTACTACCATCTTGTATCTAGAGCCACTGACACCATTTCCAGTATCATTCTCCATCTCATCTACCATCATCCACCTCTTAGCCATACTTGTAATCGTGTATCGCAACAATCAAACATTTCATTTGAGATTTTATCAATCAACTATTCCATTTTCATTTCCCGTGTACAAAACATCGCATCGTATTTGAAACAATTTATGTTGAATATTATTGTTATCGAAAGAGGAGTTTGGATTGCGCTGAGAAAACATTTTCTATAATGGCATGTATCCCCTCCGTTCTAAATTAAATAGCTTCCATTTGTTCACATGTGTATTTAGACATGTACACAAATGAGAGTCATCTAATTTGGAACGGAAGAAGTATTTCCCGGCATTTCTCAAGGATTCAAATGGGTAAACCGCATTCAATTGGGAAATCCTTTTGGCGGTCCGCTATTCGAGCTATGACCGATTACTCAATTAGTTCATTTGTGATTAAAGTCTCGTTCGATGCGCAATTCTCTGGTACTACATACGGACGTTCTCTTGAGCTTTATAGATCGACTAAGTGCCCTTTTAAACTTTAAAACATTACCTCCAAGTCTGAAAAAAATGACCAATAAAAAAAACTCTTCTTTTACAACATATTTCATTTCTTAGTTTGTGTGCGGATGAAAACGGTGGCGTGATACATGCATGCAAGAGTGAAGTCTGAATTAGACCTTGTACTCGTACGCATCGACAGTTTTAAACCTCAAACTCTTAATCCCTTAAATCGACACCCCCAACTCTCTAATCCCAGTCATTACTTACCTTGATGCCGTTTGAGAAAAGGATTAGGTGATGTGGCACTGCGGTAGGCCGGGTTAGAAGATAAACTGCTCCACGTGTGCTTGCTGTCGCTGTCTCTGTCTTTCTCTTTTTGTTTGACAGTCTCTCTCTTACTCTGTTACAAGCGCGGCTCGGTGGGGAACAAAATTAGGGGTTCATCAGAGGCGGCGATTTCCGACGGCGGCGAGCATGTCGGCGTCCTCCGGTGCTTCATTAGCTTCTCCCAGCGGCAGGATTCGTCGGAGAGGCGCAGCAGCGAGGTCGCCGAAGAGGCGCATCAGCAAGGTCGCCGGAGAGGCGCAATAGCGAGGTCGCCGGAGCGATGCAGAAGCGAGGTACTGCGGTCGATGCAGGAAGAAGGCTCGTCGCTGGATTTTCTGGAGTCCGGCAATCACTGGTAGGAGATACTACGCATGCGTGGATGCTCAGGTACGTTGTCAATTCCTCTCCTTTTTCACTTTCTCTTGTTGTTACTCTTCTGTATTTAATATGTAAGTGCAATGAAAGCTGATCATTTGCAGTGAAATTCAGAAAATTGTGCACTGTTGTAAGTAATGAAATTCAAAGCAAACAACAATTAACAGCCTTTTTGCAGTGAAATAACACAGCAATGAAATTCAGAATTTTTTGCATTGCTGTAAGTAACAGAGGAATCAAATTCAGAAATTTTGCACTGCTCTAAAAAACAGAGCTGCACACAAATCATGCAAGAAGATCATTTGCACTGCTGGCAATAACATGATATAATCATAGACAATACCAAGTAGGCAAGTAGGTTCACAAGTAACATAACATTAAGTTTCACACAACAAAAGAAAGCTCCAACAACTACCCAGACTTGCAGACAGTACTTGCCATAGGGTTCATAAAGGGAAAGCTAACATAATATCACTTGAAGTAACAACAACTACTGAACATATTCAGTAATTTCCACTTGCAGTGAAGTAGGTCATGTACCCTCCTCCTGTTCTTCCTGTCCCTCTACCTGCTCCTCTCCCTGCTCCTCTCCCAGCAGATGTGCTTGCTTCAGGAATAGAGTTTCTTGTCACTCTAGGTGGTTTGAACCTTGCAGTTGTAGGCTGGGAGCTTGATGTTGTAGCTTGAGAGCTAGTTGGAGCTGTAGACCTTGGTGCAGGCTGAGTGCTAGCTCTTCCAGCTGCTGCCCTGCTTTTTGATGCTTCAGTATCTACTTGCTGCAAGGATTTGATTTAATTTGTTAGCAATTATAACATAGCAAAGAAAAAAGAGGAAATAAAACAGAACAATGAAAGCAGAGCATGTTTTAGTACCTCTTTTGCTCTCTGATTTCTTCCTCTTTTACCAAGATATGATTTAGTTTTTTTTGTTGTGTCTCCATTCTTTTTGCAAGATCCCCTATTGTGTCCCTTAGCACCACAAGAGCCACAAGTCATTTGACATCCATGCCTGCTCAATTTCTTCCCCTTAGGTGCTTCACCCTCTTCTCTTCTTCTTTCATTGTTCTTTTTCCTAGCTCCTGGCATTGCAATGTATCCAGGTGCCATAGGTCTAGGCTTTTCAGACACAGGCCAACTTTCTTCTCCTAGAACAGGTTCCATGCAATGCTCATATATCTTGTTGAATGTCTCAATATGGTAGCACTTGTGTATGTACTCTTCTATCTTTCGACCACTCTTGTATATAGCTGCAATTGCATGACAACAAGGCAGTCCTGACAGCTGAAAGTAACCACATGAACATAATCTCCTTTCTAGATTCACTGTGTACTTTCTTCCTCTGCCATTCATGTGCTTCACCTCAAATCCTTCCTTTCCATTCCAGAGCACCTCAATGTACTGTGTTCTCTTTATACTAACCTTCAGCTTCTTGAAAATATTTGGGCAAACTGTGCCCTGCCACTTAGCACTTTTGGATCTCTGCTCTTGCACTCTGACATACATTTTCTTTCTGATCATCTCTTGTTGTGTAATAATTGGATAGAACCTAGATTCTATTATGGCATTGTTGTATGATTCACAGAGATTGTTATCAACTGATTCACAGTTTACTCCAGTTGGAAAAAAAGCCCTAGCCCAATGTTTTGGCTCTGTCCGCATGATATCCTTCGCACCTTCAGGAGTTAGTTGAGCTAGCTTAGCTTTGTTGTAATTAAAATCCTCTCTGTTTGAAGCCTTTGCAATTGCCCAGAATTTTTTTTGCAATTCATGGTCTTTGTGTTTCTTCCTCCAGTTGGCATATATGTGCCTAGCACACATCCTGTGTTGTGCCTTTGGTAAATAATCTCTCATGCTGTTAATCAAGCCCTACAAAGAGTATACACAATTAACTATTTTCTCTAAATCATGCACTACATATTTAATCAAGATGTGAACTGGTCTGAAATAAAATGCATATAGTAAAGGTACCTTCTGCTGGTCTGAAATGAACACCCAGCCTTCTCCTTGGTCATTTATATCCAAGTCTTTGATTAATAGTGCAATGAACCACTTCCAGCTCTCATTGGTCTCCTTCTCGACTACTGCCCATGCTACTGGATACATCTGGTTGTTAGCATCCCTTGCTATTGCAGCCAAAAGTTCACCTTGACATGCTCCCTTAAAAAAACAACCATCAAGTCCAATGACTTTCCTGCAGCCTGCTTTGAAACCTCGCTTCATTGCAGTAAAGCAAACATAAAATTGTTGAAATATGTTCTGCTCCATATCTTCTGGATCTAATGTAATAGCCACTATACTCCCAGGGTTGCTCCTAAGCAGTTCTGCTTGATAATCAAAAACCTTTGTGTACTCACTTTTCATTCCACACAAGAGGTTATCAAGTACAATTTTCTTTGCTGCCTTGCACTTAGAAATGGAGACATCAGCAAACATATCTTTCAGCACTGTGGCTTTCATGCTATCTATTTTCCATAATGGATTGGCTAAGATAATGTGTTCATATCTTTTTGCAATGACCTTATATGTCACAAGCTTGTTCTCCCTGTTTTGAGCACAGTTATGTTCATTTTCGTATGTAATTATCTGGAACCTAGAACATCTGCTGGTCTTTGCTCCATACAAGAGCCATGGACATCCAGGCCAGTCACATTTTGCTCTCACTCTATTCTCCTCAGATTTTACAAATGAAATGCTCCTCTTAGTAGCAAGCCCATATCTCTTCAGTGATTTTACCAGCTGCTTTTTGCTTCTGAATACCATACCCAAACTAAAATGGGGTATATCAGACTCTGCATTAAATCTAACAAACTTGCTCTTCCTCCTATGCACCTGCCCATCTTCATCTTCATCATAGGAGTAGTCCTCATCAGACGAATCAAATTCCATTTCATCTACTGCTTCCTCAACATTAGCAATCAAATCAATTGGCACTGGATCTGTTGATTCTTTAGCAAACCAAGCCTCTGATGCTTTCATCTTTTTTTTAAATTTCCTTGCATGTTTTCTCAATTCCACTACCTCTGACTCCTCACCACTGTCATCACTATGTGCCACATAGTCACTATCTTCGGAATCTTCTGAATCAGAATTTTTTTCTGCAATTTCAGGAATTGGAGCTATGATATGCCTTGCGTCAACTGCTTGGGATGGATTAATTACTTGAGAACTTTGTGAAATACGCTCACTTCTGAATTTATCCTTCACATGGCTGCTAATAACATCAGTTATGACAGCACCTTGACTAGGAACAAGGATATGTTCCAATATCTCTGAATCTGGGACTGCATTAACACTCTGGACAAATTGGACATCTTCCTCTTCTGCAGTTATAACTGCATCCGGTTCTCCCTCACCGTCTTCAGAAATGAGCTCCCGCAGTTCATCCTCAAAATCTGAAGTGCTATCCACTGTGCCATCCTCAAGGTAATCTTGCTCACCATTATACTCTACAAATATGTCAGCCACTCCTCCATCTGTAATGTACTCAACCATCTTGATACAACCATCATCAGTGTAAAGAAAAACTAGTCCATTAGCCAAATCTCTGCCAGGCATCAGAAAATAGAACTTCATAGTATCTTTGACAGTCATGTGATCTCCTAAAAATCCTTTCACCTCCTGCAGAGACAGCTTATCTCTCTCAATCTCTGACATTCCTGTATCTCCACCTACATAATCAAGATTTGGCCCTATGCGGATGAACTCTCCCCCATAATGAAATCTGACATTGAGCACCTCTGCTGGATCCATGATTGCAACAAAAATCCTACAATGCAGGGCATGTATAAGTTACTACTCTACAATCCAAGTACTTTGCCGAATAAATTTCGTTTTTAATTAGTTTCAAAATCGGCCCAAAACACCACCTTTACCGCCTGCTGCAGAACTCTAAACCTAAACCGCAGGACACAGGAAAAAAATACTCCAACGAACAAGGATGAAGAGGGGGCCAAACCTGTTGGTATGGCGCCGGCTTGATCGTCGGAGGCCGCCACGATCATGTGCAGCGGGTCGCCATTGATGTTGCCGCCGCGAGGAGAGAACAGGGGAAGGGGAGAACAGGGGATGGGGAGAAGCGAGCGAGGGAGCGAGATGGTCTGGCTCAACCATTTTGTTGCATCGAGCGACCCAGTGAGCCCCTCATGCCAGTGCTGACTCGCCGGTTCCGGCTTTCCTCTGCTCCACGTATTCAATTCCCGTTTGGATACGCCAATAAGGTAAGTAATGACTGGGATTAGAGAGTTGGGGGTGCCGATTTAAGGGATTAAGAGTTTGGGGTTTAAAACTGTCGATGCGTACGAGTACAAGGTTTAATTCAGACTTCACTCTGCATGCAATAATTCAGTATCCTGAGCAGACACGTACATGAATGTTATAGATATTCTGCAAGTAGGAGTAACAAATAACTCTGCCAATAAACTGGTATCTAATTCGCATGATGCAACAGCGAGGGATGATGAGTCTTCTAAAAAAAGAGAGAGATGGAGAGCAATAAGTAGGTGCGGCGCACGCATCGACAAATTAGACTGTTGCGAGAAGAATCTGATCAAGGCTTGGACTGACAGAGACCCCCCTAAAACCGTCCGGTCCCTTTCGCTGGCACGTTGGACGAGCTGCAACATCTGAGTGCTTTGCCTCCACGAGACTGATTAGTAACACGCATCTTGCAAGGGACCGCGATTTATTCCGGTTGAGAATGAGAAGCATGGAGTACTGTGAATGAAATGCCTACGTCTACGTTTGCTCCCTCCCTTGATTCGTTTGTGTAATCAATCAGTCACAGTCATCAGCCAAGCGACTGAGACGTGTGTGATGCTTGGACGCTTTTTTCTCCGCTGCACCGGTGAGAAAATCCAGCGCTAGCTTGGATTGGATGCCTACCCTTTTGGGTTAAGCTTTTTTGCCATCGTGTGTCGTGTCGGTTATGGCTATCTAGGCCAGTAGTGTACTATAACTTAATTTAACTTGCCTTTGCCACTTTGTCTTTGCTAACATCGCCATCATGGATTTGCTGCGCCGGACGGAGCATCTCCTTTTTTTTGCACGATCTAGCAGCTCTAATCAAGATCTTTCATCGGTGCCACGTTGTGTACAAGCAGGACCCGTCTAAAAAATAATTAAATCGATCCAATATGATTTTAGCTAAATAATACACGTACTAGAAACGTTGTATAGATGAGCGATGAAGTGAAGGAACCCAACGGAAATGTCGGTGCATGCTACGTATAGTACATGTACAAGTACAACCCGCCAAGAATGCATGCATGCATGGTTGGTTAGTTGATTAAATTAGCTGGGATTGGCGAGACGGACGGGACAAAAACGGAATTAGCGTGGCGACTCATGCGTGGACAGCACAACACAAGGATAAGTACCCTCTCCTGTGTTGTGTACATGTACAGAGAATGAACAATTAATTAATTTAATTTAAGGGTGTCCGGAAAATGACCTCGCAACAGCTCTCTCGGAAGGGGAATGAAACCGTCCGGTTGCGGCGTGGACGTTCCGGGCTTCAGAGTGACGCGCCGCCTACTGCCCCCCCCCCCCCCCCCCCGGACGACCAATGCGCCGGAGCATGACATGCCAACACACCCACACTCCTCGTCGGCCGGCCGTTGTGTGTGTGTGTGTTTCTTCAATTATATACTAGACTTAATCTGATGGTATTACACAACTGTTTGCAGTGTGCGGTTGGAACAGTGTGTTGCTGTTGCACACGCCAGCTCCAACGTCAATTTTTAAACCTTCCGCATCCGTTTAGATTAGATTGCCTTGATTATTTAATCATTCAACGCGGTGTTGTATTCGTTTGTGGATTGGATTGTATGTCTTTTTTTAGCAAATCTGCATCAAATTGAGGAAGTTTTGCGAAATTTTAGATCACCGACACGTAGGACTCCGACCCCAATCCACTCAAAACCTCTTTCCGGTTCAACCCCCCCCCCCCTTTGCCCTTGTCCCTCCCTGTAGTTTTGCATCCGCACCCTCCTCGACCAACTGCCGTTGTATTGTTCGAGCGCAGCTCAGAATTAATGAACCTCTACAACATCTAGTAACGCACCTACCGCCTACTACCGCGTTGCCGCCCACCTCTAAGTCATTCGTAGCCAGGCACACTGCGCTTCCTTGTCGTCACCGTTCATGATGGTACCATGCCCGATAGGTGTTCGATCAAATGTTACTGGTTTTTGTTTATCATCGTATTGATTCACGATGGCAACATACTCGGTGATGAAGACCGAGTTATTGTGCGATTCTTGGTTGTTCGTGTCTACGAACTTCCTATGCAGGAAGCAAGTGGGCACGAGATTTTGGCAAAGCTTCCATTCTTCGTATCATGATAAAAAAGCACAATGGATACTACAACTTGCACATGATCCATGACCGTAATGCCAAGTCGCTAGCCCATCGGTGGTATGCTATCTTCAACTTCATCAACAGGTATCAATGTGCGGTTAGTCAAGTGAAAAATATGATGCGGCTGATCATCCCAGTTGTGGAGATCGTAAGATCATCACGTTATACAGTGTGGACGCGTTGTCGTGTTGTATCAAAGAAACGAGGGTAGATCCTTTACGTTGATGCACTGTTGGCTAAAGCAAAGGAGGTGAATTGAGTCAGATGCCTTCTTCCCATTATGAGGAAACTTTTATTTTAATTGAATTCAATGGATTATGAAAATGTGTGCTATTTATGGATGAATTATGATATTTTTTATAATTATTTTGTGGGTTGTAGAATTTAGAAAAATAAAATTTCTTGGCATGGACATTTGCGGCTAGGGTTGGATGACCGGCCCAAATATCAGTGTTCGCAGATTGCTCCCATCGCCCTTCCACGGATGGATACAACGTTCGTTTTAGGGTGAAGATGCCCTAACAACTTTGGATAGAACCATTGTTTTTTTTCTTCTATCTAACGACCTAAGGTATCATACTCAATTTCATATTTTAAATATGAAAAACCTTGAATAAAATCATTGAACTAATATTATGTCCCCATAATAAAAAATAGAATTAATGTTACATAGAGTCCCTCAAGAAAACGATAATGATATCTGACAAACGTCAATTCAAAGGTGGGGAGGGGGGGGCAAGGGAATGTCTTTCCATGGCAATTTTTACATGGTGAAAGATGCAAAAAAAAAATTCATAGTTTGCCATGTGTTTTCTAAGAAAACTATCAACCTCTATAACAAACTTTTCCATGGAAAACATTCACAAATGCCAACCCCAGCCGAACGTCAGCTTGCTAAGATGATCCAAAATAAATGAATTTAATACACGAAAGAGAAAATCCGCCCGAGGTTTACTAACGTGGCTCTCCCGAAAGGAAAACCATGAGAAATACAAGTAGGAAAGTCCTGGAGGTCCATTAAAAAAAGTCCTGGAGACAGAAATGGTGGTTTGCTAGCGGGCGTAAATGCCGACTCCGACGCATCACGCAGTTCACGCGTGGGCGTGGCCACACCGACCGGTACGAGTTTAAGTATTGTACTGTACAGTATATACAACGTCTGTCTACCGGGTCCACGTCCACGTACACCTGATTATACTACTACTCCAGTCCTATATCATATGTGGACCATCTGATCTGCCACTGTTGCCGTTGACATGTCGCCCACAACGATCTCGTCGTTTCATTCGTACAAGCATGGGGGGGGAAACATACGGTGCGTACGGAGAAGTTTAGGAGTACTGTAAATACGTCTCGGTAAATGCAGAGTTGCTAGAGAAAAATACGGTCTCAGAAACAGGATAAAACTACGGCTACTGACAGATCAACTGTGTCCGATGAGCAATATAGGGCGCACAATTCTGTTCCACATTTGACTAGCATAGAGATTTAGAGATTAATTAAGGTACCAGTAATGATGACGAAGCTAGGCTAACTGATTCCTGTCGTGGTCAACAGGAACGCGATCCAGTGAGAGGACGATTTGTTGGGGACACGCCGCCCACTTCATGACGCATGGTACAGTACAGGCCACAAGGTGAACCGACATGTTCGTCGAGAACCAGAACCAGAACCACCCCTCTACAGGAAGCGGTCGAACCAGTCGCTCGCTTCCTTCACCATGAACGCCGTCATCCTGTGCTCGACTCCCGGCTCCGCGATGAACTGAACATGTAACAAACAGATAACAAAAATGCTGTCAGTGATCCAAAAGCCACACACACTTTGTTTATCAGAATAGAATACCTTCCTCCATTCGAGGTCAGCACAATCATGCATTTGTCGCGCAGAAGAGGGGCACTCATCAACGGAATAAAGATGAAAAGCAGGAAATAAAAAGGAAAAGTTGAGATGCAACCTATGATAGAGAGAAGGCACCAATCTAAGGTAAGATACCTCATCAGGGATAATGATTGCCACAATAGTGAATAGTTGATTATTCAACGTTTGAAACAGAAGAATTGGTCATTAGATCCCCCCCCCCCCCCCCTTCTTCTGGTATGTGGCGCCTGAACACCGTAACCCCACAATGTTTCAGCATTTAGGACATACAACAAAAGGGTGGTCCTCTCCTCGGAATGAATGCAAATGCATTACAGAAAGCCCAGGCATGGCATGGTTTTTGAAACAAACTGGTGGACCAGGCGTATAGCTGGCGGTCAGTACCGTCTCCACATCGGTTACCAGCAGTAATCAGTTTTCCGTGCATTATTTCCAAGAATACGCTGGCTGTGGCCGGCTTAAATACAAAACGGAGGAGGAAACAGTCCAAATATGCAGGCCTGGCTGAACAAGACACCGACATAAATCGAGCCTCTTCATGTAGCAGAGCGAATAGATATTTTTGCATGCATACGGCCTTTTCAAGGTGGAAGTTTTCTAGGTTCATTATGTTATTGGAGCTGATTTAAAACTTGTACCAAACCCATTGAAAACCATAAATACCCATGTTTTTGGATACTCTATATCTGATTGTTTCACATTGTAGGAATGGAGTGTCTTCTTTTTCTGGGTTTGTATAAAGGATTGTTATCTTAGTAGTTAGCACTTGCCCATATTGATCTATAGCTTTAATTTAGTCATTTAGAAGAAAGATTCAGTTTTTTTTTTCTCTCCAGGAGAGAATACCTTCACATGACAACTTTACAAACATATTATTGTATGTATAATGCAGAATTCATGGTAGTAATAATTATTATTTTCCAGAAGGTTTAGCCATTTAGCCTAACAAAGATGAATACAAGTTTGACAAGTATTAAAGCAAGCCCGTTACAATTTTAGAGGAAATCTCATTCATGGGTTTTAACTAATGTCAGTTCATGTGTGGCCTCAAAAGAACGTTGAAAAGATAGTAGATTGCATGTTACCTTGAACTTCTCTGCACAACCAGCTTTTTCATAAGCCTCAGCAGCTTTGGAGACAGGTTCTTGTAGACCAAGGACTGGGCAACGAGGGTCGTCAGCACCTGCGTGGTAATTGGTAAATAAAGCTCCAGCAGCAGGAAACAAACTCAGTTAACATTAGTTTTTTGTAATGAAGGGTTAACAACAGTTCTGACTCAACCATAATAGTATAAAAATATATACTGAATACTGGAAGTCCCAGCCTCTACTGAAAGGTGCTCATTGGACACATAAAAAGGAAAGCGAGGCTCTTTTCTATATGTGGGGTTTGCAACAAAAACTGGACAACACAGAAGCACCAAACTGATTGGTTTTACCATTTATGAGGAGGAGCGGGCGTGGTGCAATCAGGGGAACTGAATAGGGAGCATCAAACTGTGAAGCCATACCGGGAGCTATCTGGTCCCAAACCTGGTTAAATATGTCAATAAACGATCATGAAACATTTCTGAAGCAATAATCAGAAATAAAGGTCAAGAAAATCATATAATCACCTTTTCCACAACCTCTGCATCTATTTCACTCTTCCCTAAATCAATTCTTGCTTCTACAGGAAACAAAAAAAGAATAAAACAATATGGATGTTTACATGTTAATGTTCTGAACTGATACAGTATATTTCAGCAATGATCTATATTTTCAGTGTCCTGGGGCCTAATCTGGGCCCAATCTTAAAGAGGTTGCATGGTATCTCACCTTCAAATAAAGGATTAATGCTATTAACTCTAGCTTGCCACTTGTTATTATCTATTGCCCATCGAAATCCCTGTAGTCATCACAAAAGATAATTGCTTTACATGGAACGAATCAGAAAACTATATGCATCCATATCAATGAATTACTGCTGTGTGTACCTGAACACCAATTATTGGAACAACAACGATGTACCGTGTATCCACAAAAGCAGCAAACCATGCATGCATTCCTGTATTCAGCTCCAAGTAAAAATGGCAAATTTTCTAAAAGTGAAATGTTTGTATTGACTCGGTATCACGATGCATGATTTATAATACCTCCGAGTGATTCACCAGTAATCCCAATCCTAGAGGGGTCAACATCCTCCCTTGCACTAAGATACTCTCCAAGTCTTATCAAGTCCCACACCTGCACATGTTCCTCATTGAGTATGGTAAAAATCAAAACGCCTAACATGCTTTGAAGTATGATATACCAGGTCATATGGTAGAAGACAATCATAAGGAGAGAAACAGACCAGAAAAAAAAAGAATCCAGAATTCAACTGAAGGCTTGTTTTGAAAGAAAGAAAAAAAGTTCAACTGAAGTGTTGATCCTGCCCGTGTAGTTATGGCGCCAGTACAGCTGGACTAACACCAACACTAGTGGCTTACACATCAGGTTAGTTCAAGAGTTGACCACCAAACATGGCAGTGGCCCAGCCTAACTAAATATACATCCTAAATATATCCAGTTTGATATTTTTCAGTACAGAACAATCTATTTATTTAAAAAAAAATTGATGGAGAAATTGAACAACACAACTTAAGAACGATCAAAAAATTAAAACTGTAACAAAACAACTGGAAGTAACACATGGTAACAACAACAACAACAAAGCCTGTCAGTCCCAAACAGAAGAAACATATGGTACCGTGTCAAAAATAAAAGGCATAGTTTCCCCATTCTTCCAAGATGACTTCAGTGCCTGTGTTTAAACCATGGAAGTAGGGATGGTCAGGTCAAATGAAATCCATATATACTACAATTGTTGAGCATTTCATGCAATCAGTAGCGCATAACAGGAAGTAAGTAGATTACATCTATGTAAGTAGTCTTGTTGCTGGCCCTTTCACCATGATAGCGAGAATCGATGGCAACAGAAATATAACCCCTGGAGGCATACGCCTGCAAATGTGTAAGCAAGTTAAGAACAACAACCAATGCTAAACATTAATGAGCGCTGCTTAGGGGCACGCTGGCATGATTCAAAGGAGAGGTGATTCGATCTACCTCGAGCAGTGGACGCAGCCATTCCTTGCATTTGTAAGAGCTGTGCAGTATCACAACAACTGGCTTCCTTTCAGGAGCAGTGTCATTAAGTTTCAGCAGAAGTACAGGCACACGCCCCTGCTCACCTGACTGTTGGGAGAGAAAAATGATAACAAAGTCTGCTGTTTAGGGAACAAGAGGCATAATAAATCCAATCCGGTGAGCGTTTACTGTAGACTTGTATAATGTAGGTGCATGTGGATTGTGGAGCTGGATCTCAGAACCCTCACAAAAAAAGAGAGTTGGATCTCAGAACCCCACAGCTAATGCTCCAACTATCAGGCTCTCCACAAGCGGGTCTTTCAGACAGAGGATGTGAGTGGAAACATGGGGGCAATGTGCTAAGCGAAGCACATGTATGCAATAACCAATATGTCTAGGCCGAGTACGGACATGAAACAGACACACCTAGACAAAATGCACACTACCAACTATTGCTCCTCTACTACCTTTTGGGCTGCTCCTGAAATGTCGTTGGGTTTCATTGATATCAAGTTCAATTGCAAAGATGTAAGCAATGTGCAGCGTAATATTCAGAAACGAGCAATGTGCACTGTATCCACTTGAGACCCGCCGATCGATCGATTGATCATAGAACTGTGTGGGCCAGAAAGTATACCTCGGTCATCAGGTAGAAATTTTCTTCAACGAGCTTCTCCTTGAAGTTCTCCACCTCCTTCCTCGGGCACGACTCCATGGCCTGGAATTATTTTTTCAGATACAGTAGATAGAATCAACACAACCGCCTCGATCTGGAAGGTGGAAGGAATGGGGGTTTGCTCAGATCAGACCTCGCTGGGCACCAGAGGCCCGGTGCCTTGGTACAGCGGCTCCTGCACCGGGCTCCCTTGCTCCACGGTGATAGGCACTGGGACTGGGTCGCGGCAAGCAGATTCAGAGCAAAGCCATTGACCGCTCACGGCGCGCGGGAGAGACAGAGGAGGGGGGTGGCTGGCTGACCTCGGTGTTGGCGGCGGCGGTTGAGAAGGACGTCGTGGAACTGCGACCTGAGGTCTCCGGCGGTGGCGGCGGCGGCCATTGGGGCTCCGGTGGCGTCAGTGCGGAGCCCGTTGGAACTGGTCGTGGTGGACTTTGAAGTGGAACGGGAGGAGTGGCAACCGAGCCCCACCACCCCCACGAGGCGTTTCTTGGAGTGGCCCCTCGTCGTCACGTGCGGCGCGCGGCCGGCGGCGGAGGCGGAGGCGCACGCGTGGCTGGGGTGGCGCGGTGGGGGCCACAGGGCAGCCGCAGCGAGCACGAGAGCCAGCGCCATGGCCCGCCTCAGCAGCATGCGCGATGATGATCCTCTGCGCGCGGGGGAAAGACAGAGACGGCGGATAAGGCGGGAGAGGCGTCCACCACCACGCATATCGCCAGCTGGCCGGTTGCCGGCGCGCGGCGTCGTGCGCGGCACACATGGCGGATGCCGGCGTCGTGCTCTGCCTCTCGCTCTCGAACCCGCAGATGAGAAAATTCCACGGCTTACGTAACTCTAGCACCCTACAAAAATACTTCAGCAGAATCCTTATAAATCTTCATCTCTTAAAATAACCATTGATATACGGTATCAAATCAAAACAAAAAATGATCTAAATCGAAATGGTACTCCCTCCTATGCTTTAAGGCTATGTCAGGATTGAAGATCAACTTTGATAAGAGTGAGGTTGTGGTGCTAGGCTACTCTGAAGAGGATAGGCAGCGGATTGCAGACAACCTAAACTATAGATTGTCCACATTCCCGATTACCTACTTGGGTATGCCTCTCTCGGGATCGTGCCTCCAAAACCGCAACTTTGACCCCACTGTGGGGAGGGTCGCCTCTAGGTCGGAGCCGTGGATGGGCCGGTGCACCTCTAAGGGGAGTAAGACTATCCTTATTGAGGTTTGTCTGTCGAGCCTCCCCATGTATCTTATGGGCCTATTCCTCCTTCCAGAAGGCGTCCATGCTGCCTTCGATCGAGACTTAGCTCGATTCTTTTGGCAGGGGTCGGACGGCAGGCCCAAATACCATATGGTGAAGTGGCCTGACATGTGTCTCCCCAAATCGCATGGGGGTCTTGGTATTACGGCCTCCCGTCATATGAATATCGCCCTATTGTTGCGATGGGTTTGGCGCATCCTTAACGAGGATGGGGGCCTGTGGCTTTGGCTCATTAAGGCTAAGTACCTTCGGGACAAGCCGCTCCTTGCGTGCCAGACTAGGGGTGGGTCCCAGTTTTGGCGGGCCATCCAGGCCATTAAGACGGAGATACGCCTGGGGCTATCCATATCCGTTGGTGATGGAACGAGCACTCTCTTTTGGCTTGACCGCTGGGTTGGAGATTCGCCACTCCATGTCAGTTTCCCCGGCCTCTTTGCGATATGTTCGGACCCGGAGCTTGTGGTGTCGGCGGCCTGGGCCGGGGGACGATGGAATGTCTCCTTCCGGCGTACTTTTGGCCCTGAGGAAGCGGCGGCCTGGTCTTGCCTCAAAGCTATGCTTCCCTCTGACCGCCCATTGCGTCCTGACCGTATGTCTTGGTCACTTAACCCTTCGGGGTCCTTTTCGGTTGCCTCGTCGTACCGGGCCCTCTGTCGATCTCCGGTTTTCCCGTGGGTGGACCATCTTTGGAAAACTCCCGCCCCGTTGAAGATTAAGATTTTCCTATGGCAGCTCCTCCGTGACCGTCTCCCCACTGGGACGGAAGTGCGTAAATGGCAGGGCCCCGGGAATGGTAGATGTCCTTTGTGTGATGTCCCGGAGACGGGCCATCACATCTTATTCGCTTGCTCGGCGGCCCGATTTATGTGGAGCTTCATTCGTGAGGCATTGGGGCCAAACTGGGAGGCCCCTGACATTGCTGAGTTTATCCAAGCTCGGGCACACCAGACCAACATTAGGAGGCGCCTTTTCTGGCTTGTGTTTGCGGCTATGTCGTGGACCCTTTGGACGATTAGAAACAAGATGGTGATTGAGCATGTCCTCATACGGCGTGCGTCTGACATGCTCTTCAAATTCCTGGCTTTCTTGCAGCAGTGGCGCCCGCTCTCGAGGCGCAAGGATAGAGACTTCCTTACCCGCATGACTGAGGCCCTGATGTCCGCGGCTCGGCGCCTCGCTTCATCTTCCTTGGCTTCATGAGTCTGTTGGGCCGTTGGCCCCGGTAACGGCTGTTGCGTCTCCGGTTTTTTCTTTTTCTTTTTCTTTCTCTTGGGCGTGTTGTGTTGTTGCCCCAGCTGACTTTCGGTTCCATTTGGCACTTGCGGATGATTGTGTGGTCGTTGCTTTATATATAAAGCGGGGCGAAAGCCTTTTTCGGAGAAAAAAATGGTACTCCCTCCAGTCTATATTAATGGACTTAAGGGCCAGTTATTTTGGCGCCTTCTCCGAGATGTTGCCCTTCCCCCAGCTTCTCTGAGAAGCTGCCCAAAAATTTTAGGGAAGCTTTCGGAATGGACGCCCTAAATCTTTTGGGCGGCTTCTCAGAGAAGCTGGGGAAGACAGCTTCTGGAGAAGCCGCCAAAAGAACTGGCCCTAAGTTTGTTTAGATACACATGCATCTAGTCTAAATACTCCCTATGCACCGGAATGGAGGAAGCATTTAACTAGATACATACGAATATAGACAAAGTTGAGTCCATTAATATGAATCGGAGATAATATATCAATCTATCCGACAATTTTTTTGCGATGAACTATAAAAATCGCCTGGTGGTCCGCATAGCTCCCATTTTCCACCCCATTACGGTTCCACTATCCCGCCCGTGACTCGGTGAAAGGAAAATTTCAACGCCCGCCAACCATTCCACCATCGTCCCGTCTTAAATCTCAAGAGATTTTGGCCATCCCGCGTCGTATAATGTTTTTTCCATCCTCGCCCGCACCTTGACCAACAGATCCGATGGATCCGGCTGTTCCGAGCTTTCGGGGAGGCGGCAGCGGCGGCGAACGGTGTGGGAGGCTACGTGAAGAAGAAGGGGGCGGCTATGGTGAAGAAGAACAGGGGCAGTGTGCCGGATTTAACTCCATCCAAAGGTAACACTTCATCCGATGTTTTTACATTTTTGTTCATCCAAGGGGGTTTTTATGAATTCGAGACTTAAATTTCGTAGATGTCGTATGGATTTCATCCTCATCATCGAAATTCGAAGACTCTAATATAGAGGATATGCTCTTCAACGATGATGTCGAGAACCTTCTTCTTTTGCATCTCGTCGACAAGTTCGAAGTCGGCAAGAAGAAGCAAAGAGGATCGCCGGTCGGCCGGCTCTGCATTCCGGAAATCGAACTCTCGGCCATGAATGTAAGACTCCTTCACCGAGGTACCCACCTATCTGGCTCATATCTTCTGTATGTGGTATACAATGCGGTGATCTCTTTTTGTTCGCATTGTGAAAGCGTACGAGCAAAGTTGTCGGTTCCTCACTCACCGGATAAATGATGCCGGTTTGCTAGGATTTAGCATACATAAAAAAAGTATTGGCGAAAATGCGAGATATTGCATATGGAATTTCGCCCGATTACATCGATGAATATCTTCGCGTTGGTGAAGATATCACGCTCAAATACGTTCGGATGTTTGCAAAAACATTGATCCAGGTATTTAGTTCTGAGTACCTCTGAGCTCCTAATGAGGAGTTCACAAATAGATTAAGGACTAAATGGATACATGCCGATCCAATTTTCACCACTTGGAGAAATACCATTACAAAACCTGGACTTGGAAATATGCCATTTCAAATTTTCTACACCTCTATGTATGTCATTTTGTGCACTTACAAAGAATAAAGGTTGAAATAATACATGTATTCCAGTGTGTACTGCAGTATTTACTATAATACCCTTATTTTCCACTTTTTGAAGAATTTTTGGCTCTTTCGGGAACTGTAAAGATTGAAATTTTGAACTTCTCGGAAAATATGAAAAATTGTAGAAAATTAAAAACACTAATATAAGTCAACTGTTCTAATATGAGCCTTTTGTGTGCACATATGGACCTCTAAACGGATACTTTAGGTTATGTTCGGAAATCTTACATTCTTAAGAAGTTGTACCCAATTCTCTCAACATGCAAGGTGACCACCTAACCATCCCACTAAGCCAATCATTTAAATTTTCTTTCTCACTAAGCCATGCAAAGTATGACACATAAGGGAGGTTCCATTAAATTTGCATGCGCATGCAAATTATCACATGTGAATATTAGCTTTCTTTTGCACTCAAATTTATAAAAATAATAATTAATAGAGAATCAAATTATAAGTTACCTCACATATTGTTTTTCTATGCTTTATTTTTTTTATAAATGCACATATGTAATGCTATCATTCTAATGTGTTTAATCAAGGGTGATGTCTCCACTATGTCTACTCAATGTTTTTTTCGTCACATATCATCTCGACGATATATTGTCAAGCTAATAAACTAAAAAAAATAAAAAGACATTCATTTTTTATTTGTCATCAAATTTTCTTAATTTTTACTCTAAACTATATTTGAATTATAATTAAATTATATTATGTTTCATAAAATTTCCTATATTTGAAATTATATTATGTTTCGTAATTTTCTTTATATTTGAAAATATTAAATTATTTTTTAACAGCCCCCGCAGCTACGCGCGGGGTATCATCTAGTTTGTTAAATTTTGGCCCAAAATTTGAACTCACACGAATGGAGACTCGAGAATCGGCAATTCCATGCCCTCCTCCAGCTACAACCGCATTTGCGGCAACGCCCGTCTTCCGTAGACTCGCCAGACTACAGACTTGCCCGCCGGCAACCGAGGCAGGTGCATCGAGCGAGGGGGGCCTCCTGCCGCAGCGTCGTGCGTGGGTGTCCAGCCGTGGGCGACTCCGATGGCCTCCACCTCTGCTATTCGTCCGTGCGGGAGAGATGGCGCAGCATCATAGTGGTTCGTGCTTCTTTGGATGCGGGCTCTGAGTTAACCAAGTCGTGCATGTTCCCCTTTTTTCTTCTTTTACATGTTGTTTATACGGAAGTTGTGTGTGTACAGGATATGTGTCTATTTTGTTTACCCAAACTATCGAGTAGCTACCTTCCAAGAATATAAGGATCACATCTATGCCATTTGCTCTGTGTGAAAATTACTTGTTGTTAGATTCTTGTGAATGTTAGAATGGATATAATCTCATTTATTAGAGGGCAAGTTTGATCTCTGCAGACACAGGCGTAGCTCCAAGTTGGATGGAAAGGACACACGGAACCATACTTATGTATTGGGTTTTACCCAACGTAAAACACAGCCCACAACCACAAGCTTGTCTGGTCTTGGGAGAGGGATGCCCTTTTTTCGGCGCGTTCGGCCTATGCGGCGAAATTTGCCGGTTTGGTGGTGGCACCCCCAGCGGAGTTTACGTGGAAGTCGAAGGCCCCTCTGCGCTGCCGCTTTTTCACATGGCTGGCCTTCAAGAATCGTTGTTGGACGGCGGATAAATTTGCGAGACGTGGGTTGCCGCGACCGATGGCATGTCCCTTTTGTATCGGCACCCCGAGGACATCTCCCACCTCATGGTAGGTTGTGTTCTGGCCCAGAAGGTGTGGCTTGGGACCCTCTCGGCGGTTGGTCGGCTCGACCTTGTCCCGATGGCGGGTGAGCATCTGTTGGATTGGATTGCCAGGTGTGAGGGGCGGCTTGTGGAGAGGAAAGCCACCAGACCCATATGCTTGTTGGGTATGTGGAAGCTTTGGAAGCACCACAACATGATTGTCTTTTATGGTGATTCGCCTTCCTTGGCTAGGGTTCTGCAGCGGATCCGCGAGGAGGGCGAGGCCTGGAGGCGTGCAGGGCTCATCAAGGGAGCTCGGGGAGAGGCGGACCGGTGGGATGCTAGGAGATAGATGCTCATGCGTGTAAGTGTGGAGTAGTGTGGTGCGCCCGGCTCCCCTAGTTTGTTAGGAGCCGCGCGTTGTATCCTTGTGGTTCTGAGACTCTCCCACTCTCTCTCTTTAATATATGATACACAAGCTATGCGTATTCCAGAGAGAAAAACAACCACAAGCCCATGATGTGTCTGGAGAGCAGCGACCCACGCACCCAGTGTCTTCCCCACTCTTCCCCTGCGACCCACCGACTGCGTGGAGCCGTTAGCCGTGGTGGTGGCCAGGTGGGGCACCGACCGACCGACGGACTAGCCGATGCGGCTTGCCGACGTGGGGGGTGGCCGCTGGCGGGCAGACGGCTAGGGGCAGCCACTGTAGTCTATTGGGTCGTTTGTCAGAGGCTCCTCAGCTCGTGAGCCGTGATCTCATCTCATAGCGTGTTCAAAAAAAAGTTCAGCTTGAAGCCCGTCTCTTCCACCATCGCGTGTTAGAAAATGTGAATAAACGATATCATGGCCATATTACAAATGTCTTTCCATAGTGAAATAAATATATATTTATTCCAGTAATAAGAGATTTGAATTTTGATTCGAACTATTGAAAGAATCAAATTTTCTGTACAACCCATTTTGATTTTTCCCTGGCATCATTTATTCCTTTGGTTCCCTAAAAACTTCACATCTTGATTGCCCTACTCTTTATTGAGTTATCAAACAAAACCTTTTTTCTCTAAGCAAATAATTCACTACAAAAAATATCCTTGCGTCCGCGGGATTTAGAACTTGAGAAACAATCCCGTGTGGCGGCTTACAAGACATATATATAACCGGCAAGAGAGACCTAGGTCAATACTGATCCATACCACGGGGGAGGGGGGCTATCGCCCCCACCCCCCCACCTATCAAGACTCCTTGGTAGAAGTTAGCATTTAGCTTCATATGAATTTGGATCACAACTTCAACAGTGATCCTTGTGGCCTGTTTGTTATTCGCCATAATTAAGCAACCTAGGTATTGGGTTCTCCATGCCAAAGCAATCACATGTGTGATCCTTATGGCATGTTTAACCTCTTTCTCTTCTTTTTTTCGTGTGTTCAAGAACGCGCCGAAGCAACGTGCAGAACTTCAGATATTACTGTCCGTGAGGTCAGCTATCCGGATCCGGTAGGAAGGCTGGTGAACTATATGGCCCTGGTGAACACATGCGACTGTGCGCAAAAGGACGTAAAGTTGGCGTGCCCGGGGTTCAACTCTTCCGTCGAGGTCTACCCGGACACCGCTATCAAGTGGACGGCGACGACAATCTCTGCTCCCTCTACCCTGCCGCTCGTTTGGACCTAAAGAGACGATCTTCTTCAACTACTAGTACACGGGTATCAAGTTCTGCTTCCAGCCCATCTCCTCCACCATCGCATGTTAGGTCGCATCGTTCCAATTTTATCGAGTGTCTCCCTAAAGGGACCATCGCATGTTAGATAATGTGAATGTATCATGGTCATATCGGAAATATGTTTCGACAGTGATAAAAAGATTCGGTAATAAAAGGTTTGGAATTTGATTTGATTTTTCCTTCCCATATTTTAGTTTTTGATTCTTTTTCCCACTGGTTCCTAAAAGTCGCATGTCTTGACTGCCCTCCCTTTTATTGGCTTCTCAAACCAAATCTTTTTTTGTAAGCGAATACTTTATTATCAGTAAAAATTGTACTTTATTTGTTAAGAAAACTTTGTCAATGTAGTATTCTTAAAACCATCATAATCGAAAAGCTTAGTATCTAATTCCCATGCTATGAATACTTCAGTTTCTAGAAGACACAATATTCTTCTTCGGTTTTGAAAATACAGGTCAAGATCTCTCTTTTAAATACTTCAAAAAGGGTATTAAGACTACTATGGTTTATAAAATTGTGTTATTTATTAAAACCAAACACCTCAAAGTTTTATTAAATATGGTTTTTGAGAAAACCATATTGTAGTATTCTTCAAATACTTCATAAAATGTAGATGCGAAACGCAGCCTAGGTGATGACCACATAAAATCTATTTGTTTGATATGCAATCATATTTTAACAATAAAATGGCAGGTATTATGATGATCATGTAAAAAAACTCACTGAAGTTTTGTCGCAAAAATAAATGATGGATGTGTGGTCACGTGGGCTAAAAGGAACATTTTGTATTCTTATGTACTACTCCCTTCTTCAAAGTTTACGGAGCGTGTGTGTGCCCTTCGGTCATCAACTTAACCAACATAACACAATACATATAATATAAAAATTATGCCATTTGAAAATAGAACATCTAAATTTATAATGATATATTTTTTATAAGGGTTGTGCTAGCCGTAGACCGGTTGATCCATTCACAGATCCGCCAGGTGGACAACCATCATATAGTCACATCTGTGACCCTTTGATCACCATAGCAGCAGGGGCGGAGCCAGGATTTGAATATTGGGGGGGGGGGGGGGGGCGAAAACAACAACAACACAAAAATACACCACATCTTCAAAATGATATCAATTTTGAGCAGTTAGAATATATGTTTTGGAATTAAAATAGATTCATTTCTACGTGTTTGATTGTTGATCAATGCCCACGAGGCCCATCAAACAAATCAATAATCTAAGTAACTTTGAATGATATGGCTATTTCATTCCTAACATATATATAAATCGATATGCATTTTCATTTGTAGAGTTGGATGATGATAGAAATTGCTTGAACTAATTTTTTATCAGTGGTGTCTTTCTCTGCATGCTCTATGCATATCCTTCTAGTCAGTGGAAAAGGAAGTACGTCTCTTATTTGCAATTGATATAACAAAATCTATAACTAGTATTTTGAATAATTGACCTGTTTTCCGCAATCAGAAGAAATATTGAATGATCTAACTGCAAAGTAATGTATGCATAATGTGCGATTAGGGCTTAGGTTGGACAAACTTATGAGCTGTGAAATGAGACCTGAGAGGCCGAGATGGATCAACTGGTGGTAGCCTGGCGTGCGGCAGCCGCACCTTCGGTGATCGCCTGACCCGTCCGTCACAGCGGCGACGCTCATTGAAGCCCTGGCACAGCAGCGACGGCAATGAATAAGATGGGAACGATTGGCAAAGAGGTGTACTGCGTAAGATCTGTGTACGATTATACGAAAATTCGCTTCTGCGCCCGAGCACAGATGTGTTCGATATCAAGCCCCTTCGCTGGTCTCGAGATCGCTATCCTCTTCTGTATTCGCTTCGGTATATTCAGCATATATTAATTAAGAATTCCAGTGGGCCTACGCATTTATTGCTGGATGACGTTAGTCTCTCCCCTCACGGCTCACGGTACAGATCATCCAGTACTAATTCCTAGACCGTGTTGGAGCTGTAGTTCCAAACATCCAGTCCAAGTCACAGGCGGACCATGCCATGTCGCTCCGGCGCATCCTCTCCGCCTCCCCGCCGCTGCAGCCTACTCTAGTCGCTCCCTCTCCATCGCCACCGACGTCTTCGGATGCTCCCTCTCCATCGCGGCTGCCTCCTCGCACCCGCCACCATGGGACATTATGGACCGCTTGACCGAGGTTGATCGGTTGTCGTCGGCCCAGACAGCGTGCTTCCGCCCCATGAACACCGTCTCCCGATTCTCCGCCCCGGTGCACCTCATCGATCCCACAGAACGTCCCAGCTTAGACAACAGAAAGGTAGTACAATACCTCGCCGGCAATGTCGTGCAACTCCACTACGGCAAAGACAAAGCTCCTACAGTCTACTCGAACCCATCTAGATTCTTCCACTTGATTTTGTGCCCTTTCTGCAGCCACAAGGTGGTCACCTACATCGCCCAAAAAAGCCAGAAACGAGGGCTGAGATTCTACAAGCGTACCAACTACAACATAATCCCTCCTCCTCATCTGGTACTTCAATATTTCTTCCGTTGATATTTTACTTAGACCCCGCTGCGTCCTCTGATTCCTAGGCTGTTTAAGTTTGAGGATGTCACATCGCTAGAGTGAAGCCAGAGCAACACCAGCATCCTGCACATGCAGAACCACCCAAGCCGCCGCAGCACTCCTGACTCTCCGGCGTAGGGAGCAATCTGTGCCCGGCATCGAAGAGCAGACGGCGCCGCCGCTTACTGGCAGTGAGCAGGCACCACGGCCCTTGCATATGAATCTGCTTGTCGCCGGCGACTAGCTTGATGCTACCGTTCTCGTATTGGACGTGGGCGTGGTCATGGTTCTATACTTTGGCTCTAATAATTATTGCCTAACCTGTATTAGGAGTAGTGAACAAGAATTGTAATTAGGCCGTGGTTATTCTTGTACTAGTTGAACCTGTAATTCTGTGTGTCGGCTCAATATAACTGTCAGACCTGTACCTAAATGTTTAACAAACGGAGCCGTCTTGCGCTATCATGTGGACCCATAGTATTGCACTGTGCACTACAGTATTTCTCAAGCAACCCACATATCCGCACGTCCATACCTGTCCAATTAATAGGTCTTTTTTCAATCCCGAGATGGCAGCTAACGAACAGGATTCCAGGAGTAGGTGAGCCCGAGCTCAGAAACACCATGTCCACGATTATACTACTACCTACATACACAGAATAGCAGGCCAAACCCCGTCGTACCATGTTAGGGCCTATGTGTAGTAGTTATGGGCTTGGCCATGTGAAATTAGGTACACGCGTAGGTTTTCTTAATGACCGAACGTGTATTAAGATAAATTAATATAAGGTCCTAAAAAACATAAATTAATATAAGATGTTTTACAGAGAAAATACTACGTAGTACTACTAACCTTTGCTACGTATCGTTGAGGGGGGCGATCGATGGGGGGGGGGTATGACCCCTGTTGTCCCCCTGTCTCCGCCCCTGCATATCAGCCACTGGAGAAAAGGACCGAACCTATTGTCGGATGGGCCGGATGATCAACTGAGATGAGTCATCATCGTCCGCACACAAGTCTAAATGATATTGGTGGTGAACTCCCATACTCATAGACAAGTCGCCTCAACCATACTATCGATTGTATTATAACCCTTACATCGACTTACTCCATCCCGATCACTTAGTCGGGGTCTAGGGCGGGCTCGCTCATACCTCAAAGTGTGCACGAGACCGAGTCTCGAGCAATCGCATCGCGATGCCCCAAGCTGCGCACATCTAGGCTACTTGGTGTATAAAAGACCGTCAACCAGATTACAACTAAGGTCTTGAAAACCCATACTAAGACATGCATGATATAATCATACACGCAACACACATGTCTAGTATGAACGTCAGGTATCATTGCAATTCTCTACAATGTATACAACTTTATTGATAACTCTTACAGAGTGCACACAGACATCACAAGTCTATGATCCAACATTACATCAAACATGCGGAAGCAAAGTAGGTCTGAGTACAGACAAGTTTAACAAATGGCTTAGAGAAGCCTTATCTATAAACAAGCCCTTTCCCGAGGGACCAGTCGTCTGACTGGGACTACACTAGCTTGGCTTCAGTCGTCGAGCTCTAGGAAGAATCCACCTTCGGGGTCAGTCGGTTCATCTAAAACATAGAATAAGCAAACGTGAGTACAAAGTCGTACTCAGCAAGACTTACGTAGGAACTATACTACTCATGCACATGTATCAAGGTAAAGGGAGGTGGGGTTCATAAGCAGAAGTGTCAGCTTTGACTTGGCTAGTCCTGAACTACGAGTACCAGACTTGAGGTAAAAAGCGTACACGAGTCCACTACATGTCTCCAACCAATTACACCACTATGGTGCCTTCCTCGACTTCCCCACGGGAAAGCACGCCATAGCACTCACACTTATCTTGGCAAGTTTTATAAGTATCCATTGAAGTTGTCTAATAATCAGGCACAGTTTTCCAAGCAGTCCTTAACCGCGTACGCGGCTATTCGAATAGTTTTGTTAACTCTGCAGGGGTGTACCGCTACACACACATGCATCAGTTACCGCCTGGGAATGGGACCCTTCAAGCGGGTACCGGCGAGGATGTTGCCACGACACTTCGCCCACAGCTCCGTTCTAGTCCAGAGAGTCGCCTATCTAAGGGGGGTCCGTATGGAAGTCCGGCCGAGGTTCCAGTACAGCCTCAAACGATGTGTGCAGGGTCCCAAGCCGGTCTTGAAAATCGGTTCATCCACTTCGCAGACCATGCCACAACCCTACCAGAAATCCGAACTACTGCGACTTCTGGGGTTCGAACGGGGTGAGGTACTAGGTCGAGAGGGGTCAGTGAGCCCAATGTGTGGTTGTACTCTTCTTCTTGGATCATCACACAAGAACTCGGACTTAAGGAGGTGTTCAACGAGACAACCCACTGTGTACTCCTACACAGCCTCTCATCGTTCACCTTGTATTAGGGTAGATTCACCAACACATTTCCACCATCATCAACATGATCACTACCATCCCGACTCACAGAAGAGTAACCTCATTGTAACTCTAAGCATGCAATAAGCAGTAACAGTTGCAGGGGCCACATGATATCAGCCAACTCCTACATCTGCTAGGATTGTGGTTTGCTTACTACTGTGACAAGATGATAGGTCATGCAAAGGAATGGGTTCAACTATGCGGTAGAAACGCATCATGGTAATCATCCTAAACAATGCATAAGCGAGACTGAGAGGGAAGTGAGATTTTATCGACATGATCAATGGGGGTTTCTTGCCTTGCTGATGGGGTTCACACACGGTGTCTTTAACGAAGGGGGTGACCTCCGTTTCCGGCTCCACTTCTATCGAGCAAACATTGCAAACAAGGGGATCAATATAATTACAATGCACAATCAGATGATCAAGGTTGTAATGTGATGTTCATGGTTGCAATGTGTTGACAACTCCATTTAAAAGAAGTGCATTGCAAAGTCATTTGCAAAATCACTCCAAATTTGAATTCAAAAGAATGCCATATGCATGTTTGCTACTGTTCACCCATTTTAAAATGGTAAAACATAGAAACAAGTTACATATTCATAATCTTTGCATTTTTCTGATAATTTTAGACATATTATTTGTCCAATTTGAAGTTAAAATGAATTAGTTATGAATTTCCAAAGTTTATCCTATTTTCTGATTTTTCTGTAATTTCTTTTAATTGGAAAAGGTTTATTGCGTCATCACTGTATCAGCATGACATCAGGGTTTTTTGACCCCGGTCAAACTGACCAGTGGGCCAGGGCTGTCAGCCTCTCTGGGTTTAATCCCTGTTAGATTAATCTAACAAAGAGGATTAGAGGGGGCTGAGCCCACCTGTAAGTGTCTGTTAGTGGTTAACTTAAACCGGCCACGTGGGCTCACCGGCGGCGAGTCGCCGGCGACGTCCAGACGAGGCGGCGTCCACGGGGACGGCGGCTTCGGCCACCATTTGGTGCACTGAGACCACCAAACGGAAGCCTGAGCACTCGCGCATCGATTCCAGCTCAACGAGGTCACTGGGGGTCACCGGAGTGTCACCGGCGACGAGCCCTAGCGGCGGACGTGGCTCGGGTTGAAGCAATCGACGCTGCAGTGCACCGTTTTTACCGCGGACAGATGCGTTGCCATGCTAGGACGAAGGGGAACACGAAGCGCGCCATGGTTGGGATGGAGGAGCACAAGGGCGACCTCGTCGGCGTTCATGGCGACGGCCGTGGTGTTGTTGAAAGGGGGAATTGGCTACGGGCTTAGGGGACGGCTGCGAGCGGTTGGGGAAGAACCAGAGGCTTACCACGGATCTGATGGAGGTGACGGCGAGGCAGGGGAGGCTGGAACGGCGGAGTAATCGACGACGGCGGTCTACTGGTCCGGCGACAGCTCGAGCTCGATTCCGGCGGCTAGAAGGCGTCGCAGTTCAATTCCTCGCGCATGGTGGCGTAGTCGACGTAGGCGGAGACGTTGGACACGGAGGCGCGACTCGAGGAGGTCACCGGCCACGCGTGTGCGCAGCCATGGCGACGTCGGCTTTCGGGCGGCGAAGCAAATCGGCGAGAGAGGACACGGGAGTGGCAGGGAAGAGGGGGAAGTGGTCGAGGGCGCTTCGGGACGTCTCCAGGCGTCGAGACGTGGACGCGGGGAAGCAGGAGGTGACGGGGAGCTCGTCGGCGGCGCGGTGGCATGCTGCATGCATTCCACCGAGCAGCTTCGGGGCGTGGGGAGGTAGACGACAAGAGGGGAGGTGGGTCTGGGCTGCTGCTGGGCCGCGGGGTTAAGTTGGGCTACTTTGCCAGGTAAGCCCTTTTCTTTTCCTTCTGTTTTTCTTTTCTGTCTTTTGTTTTCTCTTGCTAAAAAAATAGCTAGACATTTTCTAAAATGCTGAAACTTTTTATATGGCCTCAAAATATAATAGGCTAGCCACTTGTAAAGTTTGAACATTTTTAAAATTCAAATTATTTGAACTTTCATTCAAATAGGGGTTTAAATTTAAATCCATGGTCCTGTTTGAATATTTGAAAAATCTATGAGCATGGGGTTGGTCCCACATCACTTTATATGTGATCACACTCATTTATGAGACTTTTCAAAAATACAAAAGGAATTTTTGGAGCAACTTTATTTCTGGCCATTTGAATTAAATTCATCTGGGGGCTTTTTCTCTCCCATTTCAATTTATTTTGAAATTTTTATCATGATGCAAAGTGACTTGCTATTCTAGCACATACCTAACTTGGGGTTGTGACACATGCACGGTTCACATGGATGACATAGTGAAAGATGTTAAATGCTATTTGCAAAGTGTTGGATCGATCCAATCAAGCGGTTCAGCCACCTCCTTAGTTTGACCTCTGGTCGAAGTTGCCAGATAGTTAGAAAGGTAGCGTGTCACATCCCGGAATTTTTAAATTTTTGACGTGATCATGCATTCATAAGCATATCAATATTTCCCGACTTTTGGATCTTAAAAGTGATTTAACTTAGCCATTTATATATCCATAAGGAATAATGAAGAGATTTACTAAACCCTAATGTAAAAAAAAAGATTTTTCAAAATAGCTAGGGCAAGGAGTAATTACTTATTCAGCTAATGAGTCTCCTTCGTAGTTTTGTTTCACTTCTCATATCCAATCCGGCAACAAATTGCTCACAAGGGTGCAACCACTGATTTTTTAACGACATAGTGATTTGAAAAACAATCAAAAGATATGTAAAGAACACAGACAGTAAAGGTAGAAGATCATTTCCGGGTAGATAGGAGAGCTATTAAAATCCACAAACATGAATCAGAGTTCCGACTGGGTTCTCCAGATTTCACCAAAAGAAGACGAGTCTACAAATAAGAGAAATTATCATTTTAGGGTTTATACCGAGACAAAACATATGTAAAATTCCTTAAATATTTAACCAAATATTTTATTTGAATTTTTAGTTAAAATACTTGAGTGATGATGAAAATTTATATCAAATTCAAGTCAATAAATTCAAAAAGGATAATAATAAGAGGGAATATATTTTGGCAAGAGTATAAATCTTTATGTGCAAAAAATTTTCTAAGTATTTTCCCTTGTGCAAAATAATATTTGGAGCAGGTTTGATGTAAAACACTTTTTCAAATTTAAAAGTGAATTGAAATTTAAAATCAAACAAAGTTCAAATAGAAATAAAAAAAGTAAAAGGAACAAAAGAGGCCAGCTAGCTCAGCTAGCGAATTGATGGCGTGACATGTGGTGTGTGGCTGGTCGATTGACATGTTGGTTAAGGTAATTTGTGAATGGAAGGAATCAATCATTGCCATATATGTATCAGCATACATCATTGTCATATATGGTATCGGCATACATCGATTGGCATATATCATTGAGGAGGAAAAGTGTTGAGAGGAAACTAGAGAGGCAACAAATGACTCAACTATATGTTATTCCATTGATGATTAGAATATATATACAAGGGAACAGACGTGAACGAAAAGATGTGTCTATTCGCAGGGGTGTGAGGGAGTGTCGCAATGGTTGCCAAAACAATCGTACGAGATATTACATAGGGAGGATTATCCCTTTAATTAAGAGGATTAGTTAAATCCCAACACTCCCCCTAATCCTTTCTTGTGCTTGCGATCGATCATCCTTGGAATAATCTCCTCAAAAAATCCCGTGGGAAAAATACGAGGAGTATAGTGTTTGATATGTTGCCAAAACTCCTTCAATCCCAATGAGAAAAATAAGGAGAAAATGCCGCAACATATAATGATTATTATCTCTTTTAATTCAATATGAGGAAAACCCATAGAAGTACAAGAACAATAAATATGTCATATATACTTTCTTAAAAACCCCGATGAGGAAAATAAAAAGTATGACATATGATCTTGTGTTGATATTACCTCATTAAAAACCTCGATGAGAACCTATGAAGTAAACTCATAAAGGTAAAAAGAGTATAATATGATGCATTGAACATGAGTAATTCAAAAAGATACCCCCTGATTCTTGCATATCTCAAAGTCGTCGAATACCAATTCCAAGAACATTTTCTAGATGTTGAAACTGGTAGTCTTTGTGAACAAACATATAAGTTTGTTGCATGATTTGATTTGCAAGATGAGCAATAGTGATATTGCTTGTTATATAACATGTTTGCATCCTGGCAACACAAGCTTTGGTGGATGTAGCCACTAAGGTATGTTTCAAAGACTTTCATGAAATGGCTTCCACACCTTGTAGGAACACTAAGTTTGTCTATGATCTGCATAGTGGGGATCTGGTCAATGTATCCAATGATATTGTAATTCATATTTCCTTGAAACTGAAAAATCAGGACAAGATATTTGATGCCTTTGAGATATCGAAAGATATTCTTGAGTCCCAACCAATTGTATTTGGTGGATCCAATGACATTATGGAACGCTGAGTCCCAATATCTTATTTCCATCATCTCTTGGACTAAATAGATCTTTCCCTACGTCTAGAGAATGAAATTCCATGAGAGTTATGGATGGATAAGATTTGTCCACAATGAATTTCTCCAATATATTCTGGATATAGACAATATGGTATACCATAATGAATGAATGAAGGTGCTTAAGTTGTAGTAACGAGCGAAATTTTGGTTTTACCCAAATCCTTCATATTAAACTCCATCATTTAGATGATTACATGTGTAGTTATTACAGGAGTAGTCACTGTGTATGACATACAAACATGGATAATCATCATTGTAGGAGTTATTCTTGTGTATAAGGAACTCACTACGTCGGTTTTACCATATGTACCGACAACAATAAGTCGTATGGTGACTTATTAATTTTTACACAATGTATGTTGCATTTTGTATTTCAATTCAGAATTGAGATTTTATCGGAAATCAATCATATATGTCTGAATCTAGTGAGCCACATGGATATGTGATCACTGCATCTATTAACTGCATAGATAGATGATTTTATACTGCCAATGATATAAGTTATCGGAAAGAGATTCCACCTCTGGAGATTAGTTGGGTATCTGCGTAAATCCTTGTGCTACAATACTTGGTCCATGTTTCACCACCTCGGTGTTCTCATTCTGTTTCCAGAAGAAAACATGTGTATGTATTGCTTATGTAATACCTTCCTTTATTGAGCAAGATTATTTCTATTTAGAATTGCATCCTTTGCTTGAGTTCAGTCCGAGTGTTGTTCACACTTTGCCATGGCCATGGTCTTTGGACATGAAGAAAGGTTTTTGCAATCTAGTTGCGAAATGTATGTTGACAATTGTAGACTTCCGGTTAAATGTTTCTCCAGAATATATATGTTTATATATAGTTGATGGAAATATCGTTACCCATGTTGACTGATCGCGATTTCCCAATGCGGTTGAGTTGGGTATTCCGATGTCTCGATCATTGTGTGCACTAGACCTGGGTTGGTGAAGTTTCCCGTCCACTGAGTGTATACTACCCATTAGGTTTCTATCAACGTGAAGTTGACTTGCATTTACTGATTCAATAGCCTTAATATCAACGTTGCTTTGAACGAGGAGTGGAGTGATTTTTGTTGGTACCTTCATTCTTTCAGGCATATTTTTGCAGGGTTGTAGGATTGTGTGACACCTTTATATTCAGTAAATGAATCTGGCTGGTTATTTGCAATGTGTTGCAAATCTTCTGAACGCATGGTTCAGATCTTTGAGTACGTGGATTTGAAGTAGAAATGTGTTGAACATTCCAATACTTTCATGGAATTTTGCATGGTACTTGAATTCTCCCCCTAATGCCTGGAAATATTCCTCGGTGTAGAAGCATACTGGCCTAGAATAACTCCCATGAGAGGGGCTTGAGGTATTGATGGAAATACAGTTATTCCTCACATAGATACCACATATATGTTGAGGGGCCAATGATGTATGCTGTGGTGGTGATATCGGTGTATAACCGAATTACCGCAGATGGGAAATGCTTGGTAGATTTCCACGTATCAAAGATAGAGGGAAATAATATAATGAAGTTTATCATGAGCGTGTAAAATTTCATGACTCCAACGTAAAGTTGGTAAGTGACAAATTTAAAGTAAAGATCATGCAATGAGCTTAATTATTTGGATAAAGGATTCTACCAAACCATTTAAAGTCTAGACACATAGGACAAAGCGCTAAAATTCAATTCTATGGCCATATTAAAGGCACACAAGAAGAATTTTGTGACATTGTCTATTCGATTTGCTTGAAATCGATGTTCAGTATAATGAGCCAATGGTTTAGTGTGGCTAAATGCACAGATGATACATCATGTAGATGTGTCTTTTTAGAACCATGGAATACCTGAATGGTCTAGTTAATGGTTGGGAAGAGACACTTACCTCCGACTTGATGAATTCAAGGAGTTTGAGTGGTTCAGCGTAGACTTTAAGGAGTGCGAGCCTTAAAGTTAGCTTTCTTGCATCACATGTAATGCACATAAAATCCAAATATGTTAGAATGGAGCATCATTATAGTCACGACCAATAAAATTGCTGATAGTTTCTGTTTCAACCCAATGTAAAAATGACCAAGACGAGTATGCCAAGTTTGTCATGTAGAAGACATTTTGGAAGCTATCATGTATGCAACAAATGCTACCATTTTTGTAGTATGTATAGTGCAATCCAGAAGATAATGGTTTGCCATATCCGTATATGGTGAAGATAATTTCTTTCTCTTTGTTGTCATCACAAGTTTCGCTATGAAAAATATTTTGACGGATATATCTATAGTAGTAGGGTACGAGTTATATCGAGACACAATAGAACATCTTTTATAACACTCGAGAGTACCCATTGGGATAGTAAATATGACTCGAGTAGAGTCGATAGTTACATCATCGCGTCCAGCGATTATTGAAATATTTTCAGACCTCTTAGTAAGAGTGGAAACATTATATTTCCCTGAATATAGAGTTTGTGGTACATATGTCCACAAGTCACATATCATATTTCATCCGATTGACCAGTGGCGCAGCCACCTCCTGACGACCCCGGGCGGCTGCCCGGGTTAGTACAACCAATTACTCATAAGTATTAGTGTTAATCAAAGGTTAGAAGGGATATTTTTGGGGCAAAATAGTAGCTCCCACTTGGACTCTTAAGTTTTGCCCGGGCTGCACTCACGGGCTAGCTCCGCCACTGTGATTGACCCCCGTAGAAAACTATATATAGACATGAAGATTTCCAGTATGAAAATCTCTATCATATATATAGAATACATACAAATGTATTTGTACCAAAGTGCTGATACAATATATTGTGATATACAATATATGATGACAAGAATAATCATGTTCTTATTAGAACATCATAAATGGACATAAATAAATAGATCAATAAGGAGATTGAGGGACTGAATGTAGTCTCCAAACATGTCGGTTGATGCATAATCAACAAACATGTTCTCCGTGCTCATAGGGTCCCGTGACAACTGGATATAGTCATTCTTATTGCTCGGTTCAAGAAGAACGACATGCAAAACAACTGACTTCCTTGATGGTGTGTCAGGTTGAAGGTTTGAAGTGAGTTTCAAACCTTTACCCTTGAGGTCCTTTGCGTACTGGAGGCGTGGCTTGGATTGCACGCGCTATCCCATGGGATGCAAGATTGATCTTGATGTCCATTACCCGCTTAAGTAAGTTGTGGCCATTGAGGGCAAGAACCTCAAATTGTTAGCCATCGATTACTTATAGGGGAAAACCAGAGATAATTAATTTACCAGTAGTAAATTAAAACCATCATGGTTTGTAATAGGAATGAAAAAATTGACTCAAGTGTATAAATTGAAAATGCTCAACCTCAATTGTGGGAACATAACACGTTGAAGATCATATAGATCTCATAGTAATAGGTTGCATAATCTGGCAATATCAGTAGATGCGCATGGTTCTATTACCTTGTGTATGCCATAATTTAAATATAAGTAAAAACACGATGGAGGTAATCGTTTGTCGGGATTGACAAAACGTAGGCCTATTCGTAAGAGCGATAGTCTGCACATAGGTAGTAGATCGAACTCATTACCTAGGGTTTTTCTAATATAATGAGGAAGATGTAATTGTCAAAAATTTACAAGTCTGTTGTGCGGGAGAAATCAATCTCGACCGTGATGACATGTTCATGAAGAATGACAATATGGTAAACACATAGAACATATCATATCCGGTGAAAAATCAGTAATTTATTTATATTACAGATTGTGTAATATAAATATATCTTAATTTTACAAAATTAATAGATTTCAAGAAGGTGGCTGGAAATCATTAGTGTGAATCTCAAATTTCTAAGGATGACACCTTCAAGATAATCTCTAAAATGGAGTAGATCTCGCAGCACTATGAAGTATAATCTGATGAAATCAATGGATACTTACTCCTAATGCCTTATGTTATGACTTAGTAAAATGTGTGGGAGAGCACTTTGTAAAGCAATCATAATGTCGAGGCGACAAAATATAGGCTATATCAGTAGTCAACGAAAATCTGCGTAGGCAGTAGATCCATATGACTACCTTGTAATCCCAAGCATTAATTTTAAAAAAAATCACCTTAAATTTTGCATCTGTATTTGCAATAAATTGAAAATCTTAAACGCAAATAGACGTATTATTCTCGACATGTATTTAACATGAAAATAGATAGATCATTGAAATATTCTGAAATACATCATATTCAACGGAAAATCAGTTCTATAGAAGTACTTAATTTATCTTTGCAAGAGACTGAAAAATCTCAATCTATACCTACTAATAAAGGACGATCAATTTCTCCGAATTTTTGGTCCGTCATAGCAATTTTACAGAAAAATCTCTCACATTTATATGAATCAACCCGCAATACATTTTTAAGTCGCAGAAAAAAACGGTTTGTACAGTTTTGCAGAAAAGCCCCTCGATTTTATTAGAATCAACCCGCACTACACCGATAGAAAAAACGATAAAACGCTGGTTGGGCTTCTTAGGGCTGCGTGAGCTGGCTTGGCCCATCTATTGTCGCTTCCTTTTTTTGAGTTTCGCTGTGCAATATGGGCCTCCGACTGCGTTTCATCTTTGGTCGAGTTTCAAAAAAATCTGAATAAACACAAGGATGTAATGTATGTGTCAAAAATAATTATGATAAAAAAATTCATCAATTGAGTTCTGCACACAAAAATCATGGATTTTTAAAAATTAACAATATATATATATATATGTTCAAAAGACACAAATTTTCTTTTCTGCGCTGCTCTCTTTTAAATAAAAATATTCAGATTGTTGGGAATTTTCGAAGCCTAGCGTCTATGAAGCTTGAGCTCCATTAGCCTTTTCGGTGAGTTCATCCCAAATGAAATTGCAAAACATTATAATAAATATGATTAGTTTGATGCATTAAAATAACTCACGGGCTTTAAGTGGCAACTATTTTAGTAGTTTTTATGCTGCTATTATTTTTTAAAAACATCCCTTGCAATAATTTATTGAGGAAAAATCTCACATATGTAATATGTGATATAGATCTTTTAAATTTTGTGTCATTTATTGTAGCGACATCTCCCTAGATTACACGCCTTAATCACTTAATAGGTTTGTTATTTAACTAATATTAAATATAAATTATGAATTGCTTTGGTATAAAGAATTCTAATTAAATTTGAATGCGCATTAATTTTTACTCCCGTTGCAACGCACGGGCAAATGTCCTATTCTATTTATATTTATCCCTAATAATAAAGAGAGGTGGCTTTCTTAGTCCGTTTTAGCATTTTTGCTAAAAAGCCCCTCCAATTTTGCGTAATAAACCCACAGTACAGTTTGTACAGCAAAAAAACAAAACGATTTACTCCTTTGTTGGGCCTTTAGCATTCCTCTGCGTGGCCCACAGCCGCTCCAGTGGGCCTTTTTTCTTCCGTTTGTGTCGCAGGCATTTATCTCTCGCTCCCGAGTGCCCATTTAAGATTTCAGGCGGTCCAGTTGAATATAGCAAGTAAAAATAATTTACATGTGCGAGCAAGAAAAAAAGAGAATTTAGTTTTTTCTGCCATTTAAAAGATGTTTTCCAATTTTTAAAAATGCTCATTAAATATTTGTGTAGTTTTGAAAAAAGTGTTCACGTATTTACATAATGTTTATACAATTTTCAAACTATTCATTCTTTCATGAAACCAATTTTATGTCATTCAAAACAGTATTCACATGCTTAAATATATATTCATATTTCAAAAAACGTTATTCTCTTTAAAAAAATCCATGTGGTTAGAAAACTGTATGTCTTTAAAAATAATATTGATGCATTCAAAATAAAGAAATATATTATTTTAAAATAAGCGGGTGTATGAATATGAAAAAATATGTTTTAATTTTTTGCGCATTTTGAAAGATGTTCTCTAATTTTTAAAAATCATTCATGTTCTTTAAATATTTGTGTAGTTTTATAAAAAGTGTTTACTATCTCCGATGTGCGAGCAAAAAAACAGGTTTTATTTTATTTTCCCATATGAAAGATGTTCTCTATTTTTTAAAAGTCCTTCATGCTATTTAAATATTGTGTAGTTTAAAAAAAGTGTTCATGTATTTACATAATCTTTATATAATTTTCAAAATATTTACTCTTTCACGAAACCAATTTGATGTCCTTCAAAACGGTATTCACATGCTTAAATATATATTCATATTTCAAAATTCATCTTCTCTTTAAATAAGTCAATGTGATTTGAAAAGTGTATGTCTTTTAAAAATAATGTTGATGTATTTAAAATAAATAAATAAATAATTTGAAATTAAGTGGGTGTATGATGATAAAAATACAATTTTTAGTTTATTGTGAATTTTGAAAGATGTTCTCTATTTTTTTAAATCATTCATGCTTTTTAAATGTTTGTGTAGTTTTAAGAAAAGTGTTCACTATCTCCGATGTGCGAGTAAGAAAAAATAGGTTTTAGGTTTTTGTGCCTTTTGAAAAATGTTTTCTAATGTTTAAAAATCCTTCATGCTATATAAATGTGTTTGTAGTTTTAAGAAAATTGTTCACGTCTTTAAATAATGTTCATATAATTTTTGAAATATTCACCCTTTCTGTAAACAAATTTTATGTCATTCAAAACATTGTTAATATTTCAAAAACAATTCTCTTTAAAAAAAATCATGTGATTTGAAATGTGTTTATATTTTTTAAAAATAATATTGATGCATTTAAAATAAATAAATAACTAAATATACAATTGGAAAATAAGTTGGTGTATGATGTATGAGCGTCGTAGCTCGGGAAGCACGAACATCATGTCCAACTGAATGAGATTAGCTTTCAAACTACTAGACATTCACTTGCAACGATATGGTTCAATGACAGATGTGTGTGGGGTGGTCGAGATTATCATATTAATATTCATCACATTGAACGTATTACTATTTGATACACACCGCGACCATGACCATTCAAGGCAAGGAGGATAAGCAACAACCCAATTCAAATGCTATGTTAAAATATATAACGTACGTAGACCGGAGTGGTCTTGAGTCATGCTTATTATCATTGAAGCATGTGTTTTTTTCTCCCGTTGGAACGCACGGACATGTTTGCTAGTACAAATAATAGATATAAATAATCTCATCATATGTGAGCATGAAAATGTAGGAGATATGCCCTAGAGGCAATAATAAATGTTATTATTTATCCCCATGTTCCTAATTATGTTTATATTCCATGCTATAACTGCTATGGTTCTCGAGTCTGCAATAACCACGAGGCTCGGAGGAAGACTCATATGCACGTGTGGAATAATAAACGGATAAAAAATATATATTCGTAGTCTCGCCTCTAAGACTAGCTCAAGTGTTGCATGATGGTTCTGTTTTCCTGATCATGGGCATGACTATGCCGGCAATTTTGAGGGCACAATGTTAGAAGAACATTTGTGTTGAATCGACCCAGATTGATGTTATGCTATGAGATACATTCGTCACCAGTTAATGGATTATAACACAGAGAAAGTTGAGCGTTTGCATAATTCCTTAGACCATGAGAGTATCGAGTTCCTTCGTACTTGCTTCGTGAACTTTGGGGTTTGTTAAACGTCATCTGTAAAAGGGTGGCTATTACGGCGGCTTACGGGTTCACGGAAAAGTATGACAAGGAACTAGGTAGCTCAAGATTGGGATTTGCTCCTCCGTCGATGGAGAGATATTCTTCGGGCCCTCTCGGTGTTACGGTATCCACCATCGTCTGGCCAGACACAGTGTGATTTGATCACAGGGATGCCGGAACGCGGGAACGAGAAAAGAGAACAATACTAGTAACGAGGTAACTGGCATAGTGGACAAGTGTTGATCCACGGGGATGCCGATAAGTCTCACCTCGGGTATTTGTAACATATCACGAAGCAACAGGAATAGCACACGGCAACTGGAGGTTCACTCGAATATTTATTCGTGTGGGTATAGGGGTCAATATGGGTGTCCACGGCTCCGATGTTGATCATTGATCGGAAAGTGTTCCGGGTCATGTCTATACTTCACCGAACCTATAGGGTCACACGCTTAAGGGTCATCTATCTGCTGAATACTAGACAGGGAGTCTGAGAGAAAGTCACCGGAAAGGTTTCGGAAAAACGGAAAAGTTCCAGAAAGTCACCAAAGGGTGTTAGTATGACTCACACGCCTAGGAAGTCCGGGGCTAACGCCACTCTTAAAGTTGGGTGCTTCTTCTGAGAGTAGGAGAAATATATTGAAAGTTAAACTGTTAAAAGTATAAGGGCAAAAAGAAAGAAGACTGGAATGTCCAGCTCATGTATAAAAGTCATGAAAGTTATTGATGTATGGAAGGCTGGTCAAAAATAAATAGTTCTTGGGATTGTGATTAAACAGTTAGTCCATAATTCTTGGGTATTATGATTAAAAGTTGATCACAGGAATACCCGCTCGATTGCATTCTGTTGCAACTCGATGCAAGAACCACTACGGCCTAAAAGACTTGCCAGTAATGAGTTTTAGATACGCGCTGGGAACATAGTAAAAGTTACTATACCTTCCATCGGTGTATCACCATCTGTATTTATTTTCATAATTCGTTTTAGAGTTTTATACACTCTAGCCCATTGCATAAAGTATGTTGCAAGAAGGTTGTTCATAAAAGAACAATTGTTGTTCAGTATTATGAATAACATAAAGGGCCATGCTTCCATCGGGGATGGGATGTATGTTACGAATATTGATGGTAATATGATACATCCATAACAATGACGCTAAATGTCGAAAGACTAAAAGAATACCACATATGTGTGGCACTGCATTTGGTCACATTGGAGAAACCCGCATGGAGAAATTCCATAATGATGGATTTTGAAGTCATTTGATTATGAATCATCTCACACTTGCAACTTTCGTCCGAAAAGTTAAGTGACTGAAATACCGTTCACAGGCCATGAGGAACGAACAACAAACTTATTGGTGATCATACATTTGATGTGTGTAGTCCGATAAATGTTGTTAGTAGTGGATTTATCTATCTTCAGAAAAGACTCAAGTAGATATATGGATATTTACTTGATGAGACGTAAGTCTGGATCTTTTGAAATCATTCGAAAGGTTTTCAAAAATGAAGTGAAAGTTATTGTGACAAGAAAATTATGTTTCTACAATTTGATTGCAGAAAGGAATTTTTGAGTTACAAGTTTAGCCAATGTCTGATGAGTTGTGAAAAGAGTTTTCATAACTTGCACCTCCCGGAACACCACTGCAAGTGGAATGTCCTTGAAGATGTAATCAAACCATTTATGACATAGTAAGATCAAAGATGACATAAATCAATTTGCCATTATCCCTTTTAATGTAATGCTTTAGAGACTACGGCTTTTACACTTAAAGGAGCGCCATCAGGTCTGTTGAAATGACGCCATGGTATGGTACGCCCAACCATGTTTTATCTTTTCTTAACATTTGGAATATGGGGATTGTGTAAACTGTTTACAAACCTATTCCAAATCAGACAAGTGCTACTTTGTAGGTTATCCCAAATTATTGGGAATTCCTCCACCACTATACCGAGGCAAAAGGTTTTGCCACAAAGAACGGTATGCTTTTAAAGAGAATGGTTCTTGAAAAAAGGTGAGTGGGAGGACAGTGCAACTCGACGAGATAACAGTATCTTCGTCATCAGATCAAAGGAAAGGAACCTTGGAAGTGATTCCAGAGTTTCCTACTGCAACTGATACGGAAGCCTCTACATGAGATGTATGGACTTCGGTCAAACTTGCAACTGAGCCACGTAGGCAAAACTCGTGCAAACCTCTCAGGTGCGCAAACGAGATATTGTTGTTAGACAACAGCATACCTACGATAATCAAGGAAGCGATGATGGGCCCTGACTCCGGAATTGGCTAAATGCCAATACAAATCCGAGATAGTTTCCATATACGTAATTCAAGATTGTATCTTGATGGACCATTCGGAAGACTTAGAGTCTAACGAATATTAATGGAACTATAAACTGATACGGATAAAAATGTTTTATCCATAAAGCTCGACTTGTTGCTTATAACAATTTCAAGGAATTAACTACGGCGAGATTGTCTCTCCGTAGCGATGCTTAAAGTCGGTTCGGGTTAAACTAGCAATTAATACGTATTTCATTCATGAGATATGAAACATGGATGCCAAAAGGATTTCCATGAGATGGAAATACTGCCTTGGAGATACAGTCCAAGGTATTTTGTCAGTCCAGAGGATGCTAGTAAGTATGCAAACTTCAGAGTTCCTGCGATGGACAAAAGAGAGCATAATGGAGTTGGAATCTTCGTTTTTGATGAAATAATCAAAAGAGTTTGATTTCATCGATGGATAACGAAGATGCTTGTGGCTACAAGAAAGTAAGTGGGAGCATAATAATATTTCTAAAAACCTTGTGTGCCTAACACATTGTTAATTGGAAATAATATAAATTTCTTGACACAAATTAAGACTTCATTGAAAATAGTTTTTCAACGAAGTGCTTGGGCTAAGTTGTCTTGATATTAGGCATAATTATCTACGAGATATAATTGCCTAATAGGGCTAAGCCAAAATACATATTGACAAGGTGCTAAAACAGTTTAGCGTTAAAAACGACAAGGAGTGATTCTTGCCAAAGTCACATGGAAAGAGTTTTTGCAAGACTCAGTGTCCCAAAACACTGATGAGCAAATTACATAATGGAGATTCCACACACCTTCGTGTTGGGATTAATCATGTATTCCATGGTATGTAAAACAACCAGATATGTCCAATACTCCAAAGTTGTTGCGAGTATAGATACCAAAGTGATCAAAGAACTGATCGTGGGACAACAGTGAAAAATGTCATTGAGTACTAAAGTAGCACTGATGACATGTTTTCTCGCAAGAAGAGATTATGAAGAACTTGTTGTAAGTAATTACATCGATACGGTTTTCATCAATGCTCCATGCGATTTTCGATTTGAGTTAAAGTTTTTGTGTGTGTAATACACAATATGGTGGCACAGTAAGTTGGAATTGTTCATAACAGGTTACTGTGGCGAAATTCTATAACAAATGGCTATGTATGTTGCTGCTTTAGAAGCAACAAAGAAAATGTTGAATCATATAGTTCATTCATGAACTTAGTATGGTTCCAATATGGCTTTGGTCAATGGAACACTATTGAAGATAGTTGCTCCATAGCTCAGTCTGAGGAATCAAGGTTCGACCAGTGATTCGCATATATACAAAGCCAAGTCCACACAAAATATGAATTTTGTGAAAGCGTGAAAATGCGAGGATATGCAAAGATACACACGGGGTTGAAGTTGTCAGATCCGTTGGACATCAGGCTATACCACATGTGAAGCATATTTTACACCAGTATGCCGTAGGTGTAAAGTGCATTAGCATTGACTAGATTATTGACTCTAGTGCAAGTGGGAGTCTGTAGGAGATATGCCCTAGAGGCAATAATAAATGTTATTATTTATCCCCATGTTCCTAATTATGTTTATATTCCATGCTATAACTGCTATGGTTCTCGAGTCTGCAATAACCACGAGGCTCGGAGGAAGACTCATATGCACGTGTGGAATAATAAACGGATAAAAAATATATATTCGTAGTCTCGCCTCTAAGACTAGCTCAAGTGTTGCATGATGGTTCTGTTTTCCTGATCATGGGCATGACTATGCCGGCAATTTTGAGGGCACAATGTTAGAAGAACATTTGTGTTGAATCGACCCAGATTGATGTTATGCTATGAGATACATTCGTCACCAGTTAATGGATTATAACACAGAGAAAGTTGAGCGTTTGCATAATTCCTTAGACCATGAGAGTATCGAGTTCCTTCGTACTTGCTTCGTGAACTTTGGGGTTTGTTAAACGTCATCTGTAAAAGGGTGGCTATTACGGCGGCTTACGGGTTCACGGAAAAGTATGACAAGGAACTAGGTAGCTCAAGATTGGGATTTGCTCCTCCGTCGATGGAGAGATATTCTTCGGGCCCTCTCGGTGTTACGGTATCCACCATCGTCTGGCCAGACACAGTGTGATTTGATCACAGGGATGCCGGAACGCGGGAACGAGAAAAGAGAACAATACTAGTAACGAGGTAACTGGCATAGTGGACAAGTGTTGATCCACGGGGATGCCGATAAGTCTCACCTCGGGTATTTGTAACATATCACGAAGCAACAGGAATAGCACACGGCAACTGGAGGTTCACTCGAATATTTATTCGTGTGGGTATAGGGGTCAATATGGGTGTCCACGGCTCCGATGTTGATCATTGATCGGAAAGTGTTCCGGGTCATGTCTATACTTCACCGAACCTATAGGGTCACACGCTTAAGGGTCATCTATCTGCTGAATACTAGACAGGGAGTCTGAGAGAAAGTCACCGGAAAGGTTTCGGAAAAACGGAAAAGTTCCGGAAAGAGAACACCGGAATAATTTCGGTAAAACCAAAAAGTTGTTTCGGAATATATCATTAAGTCAAAATGGTTTCGGCACACGCCTGGAAATTCTTGGAGGGTGCCAGAATTGTTCTGGGAACTTCTGGGATTTTTCCAGAGAGAAAAAACCGGAAATGTTCCGGAGCTGCCGGAACCGCTTTGGTTGCTTTTCGCAGATGAAAATCACTAATCCGGAATTGTTTCGGAACGCGTCCAAAATCCTTTTAGTGGTTACTGGAATTTTTCTAAGACCTACAGAAAAGTTTCGGATTTTACGGTCGCAGATAAATGTCTTCATGAATAGTGGATACACTATTCATGATGATGCAGGCGATGATGCAGCTTGCATGATGATGCAGGCGATGATGCAGCTTGCATGATGATGCAGGCGATGATGCAGCTTGCATGATGATGCAGGCGATGATGCAGCTTGCATGATGATGCAGGCAATGATGCAGTTTGGAGGGCATTTTGGGTTTTTCCCCATAGCCTCTCACCCTATAAATAGGGGTGGAGAGGGGTCTCTCAAATCTGATCCAAGTTCTCACTTGAACTCTCAACAAGTGCCATTGCATGATCTGGCTTTCTTCTCTCCCTCCCACGAAATAGTTTCGTAGAGCCGAAAGGCTGTCTGGGTTCCGGTAGGAACTAGTTCTGGACGGCGAAGCCCTGCCGGATAGATGACACCGTATGTGTGCAACCCCGTAGAGAGGTCGTAGTTTCGATCTTTTGCCCGAGGGGCTGTTCGAGGGTCCTCCCGAAGGGCTGTCCAAATTATCGTTCGAGTTTCAAGGGTCCTCCCGAAGGGCTGTCCGAGTTACCGATCGAGTTTCGAGGGGCCTCCCGAAGGGCTGTCCGTGACATCGTCCGAGGGACTGTCCGACCGCCTCTCGGAGCGCTGTCCGAGGAGCAGACGAGGGAGGACATCCTCGCGGTTGGGAGGTTGTAAATCCTAGCCGCGGGGGTCTGCACCAACGATCTACATCGACTCTACTTCCGCTGCGCTACGAGTCGGTAACGATCAGATCAAAACCTTGTATGCAGTCTCCATAGTGGTCCTGGGCTGTTCGTAGTGCGGAAATTTTTTGTTTTCTGCCGCGTTCCCCAACAGTGGCATCAGAGCCGTGCTATGCGTAGATGCATGTTGCGATCTAGAATACATAGAGATGTATGGGTATTGCATAATATAATTTTAGAGTAGATCAGATCTATTGCTGAAAATTATTTATGCGGGTGGCAGATGAAATCTGTTACCCGATGTTCTTGTTGCTTCCCTGGAATTTGTGTATTTCTGATCTCAATAACAGTATGGTGGAGTTTCAAAGTTCTGGCAATCTGCGATCCTGATTGATCAAAGAAGTGCTAACAGTTCGTTGAATTCCACCATAGTTAGAGAAAGAAGAAATTCTGCAGACTAAAGGGCAATGCAGATATGATCTGCACGGGGATCACGCGTATGACGAAGTTCAGTATGGGGCTCGAGATTTTATTATCTCGTGTTTCATACACCCCGCAAAGTTAATCTAGCGACTTGAATAATCATGCTTGATGATAAACGTTGGTAGCTGCGGTTTAAGTCAAAACCTTAGAAGCCACGTAAAATAAAATTTTGCATAAACCGATTAGAGGCATCTAACTTGGTTTTGCAGGATGTGCATGTGATGTGGTATAGCAAAGCTCATATTAATTTGATTATGTATGAGATGACTATATAATGTAAATTTATTAACATGACCTGCGTGTCATGATTTGGCATGATGGCTGGAGCCATATGATTGTCACTTTAATGACCTGCGAGTCAACCTTATGTAATGCACTTATTTTATTAGCTATAGAGATAGCAATATTATTTGGTGCATCGACAAGGTGGTGGCAAACTTCGCGAAGGTGAACTCCGACGCAAATGCCAAAGACGAAGAAATACTTGACTTCTCCGTCAGAAGGGGCTATACCATATCATGCAATTATAAATTACCTGAGATGTTTATCCCTTAAGTTGCACCCTTCTTGATTGCGCGGTAGTCGCTTTTTATTAGGGTGATCTCTCACTTAAAATATCAAGTAGTTAGTGTTCTCCCAAATGTAGCACCGTCACAGCATCTATCCTTTCGGGGTGCGCCATGGATGCATGGGTACGAACGATTGGAGAAATGTAAGGCGGGTGAGGTCAGACCTCGCAGCAAGATCACTTGGTTGTCTTGACGTTCATGGCAGGATCGTCCTGAGCTCGGAACACATGCATCGAAAGATGAACAAGAGTCACATAGAGATGTGATCGGCAAGTTGGCCTACCAAATCAAAATCCTCGTCATGAGATGATGATTCTATGGCGTTGTATTGATATTTGGATCTTGAATCACTCATAATCAATTTTGAGAGATATTGATTTGAGTGGGAGCGCATTTTAGAATTAACTTGTTTAATTCTGAGTGCAATTAATTATGAACACTGTCTAAGTATAATTTGCTAATAGTTGTAGAATAATGGCTCGCGTTTCCACCTTCCCTATTAAAATTGAATAAGCTGTTAAATATCTGGTTAAAACTTTACGGTTGGTAACGTAATGCGAGGATTGTCCTCAAGAGTGCCGAGAAGGATTTTGTCCTATCGCATGCTTTCGGTGTCCTCCCGCTAATGCTATGGATGATGTGACTCTCGTCCTTCGATCCAAAAGCTAGAATTCCATTGTGGTCAAGTGCAATACGTTTGCTTCCATAAGACCCGAACTTCACAAGTTTGGGATAGTTATGTAATATTCATGGAACTGAAAATTGTTTTCAGATACAGACAAAGGCTAAAAGATATGAGATATCCAAAGCAATATCTGTTTGCAAAGTATTAGTACAGTGTTTACTGGGCATTTGACTGATAAGAGAGGGATCCAGAAGAACGCCTGTCATATGATGAAGGTGAATAAAACAAACAACTTAAAGAGAAAGGAAATGTCCAAAGGGTGTTAGTATGACTCACACGCCTAGGAAGTCCGGGGCTAACGCCACTCTTAAAGTTGGGTGCTTCTTCTGAGAGTAGGAGAAATATATTGAAAGTTAAACTGTTAAAAGTATAAGGGCAAAAAGAAAGAAGACTGGAATGTCCAGCTCATGTATAAAAGTCATGAAAGTTATTGATGTATGGAAGGCTGGTCAAAAATAAATAGTTCTTGGGATTGTGATTAAACAGTTAGTCCATAATTCTTGGGTATTATGATTAAAAGTTGATCACAGGAATACCCGCTCGATTGCATTCTGTTGCAACTCGATGCAAGAACCACTACGGCCTAAAAGACTTGCCAGTAATGAGTTTTAGATACGCGCTGGGAACATAGTAAAAGTTACTATACCTTCCATCGGTGTATCACCATCTGTATTTATTTTCATAATTCGTTTTAGAGTTTTATACACTCTAGCCCATTGCATAAAGTATGTTGCAAGAAGGTTGTTCATAAAAGAACAATTGTTGTTCAGTATTATGAATAACATAAAGGGCCATGCTTCCATCGGGGATGGGATGTATGTTACGAATATTGATGGTAATATGATACATCCATAACAATGACGCTAAATGTCAAAAGACTAAAAGAATACCACATATGTGTGGCACTGCATTTGGTCACATTGGAGAAACCCGCATGGAGAAATTCCATAATGATGGATTTTGAAGTCATTTGATTATGAATCATCTCACACTTGCAACTTTCGTCCGAAAAGTTAAGTGACTGAAATACCGTTCACAGGCCATGAGGAACGAACAACAAACTTATTGGTGATCATACATTTGATGTGTGTAGTCCGATAAATGTTGTTAGTAGTGGATTTATCTATCTTCAGAAAAGACTCAAGTAGATATATGGATATTTACTTGATGAGACGTAAGTCTGGATCTTTTGAAATCATTCGAAAGGTTTTCAAAAATGAAGTGAAAGTTATTGTGACAAGAAAATTATGTTTCTACAATTTGATTGCAGAAAGGAATTTTTGAGTTACAAGTTTAGCCAATGTCTGATGAGTTGTGAAAAGAGTTTTCATAACTTGCACCTCCCGGAACACCACTGCAAGTGGAATGTCCTTGAAGATGTAATCAAACCATTTATGACATAGTAAGATCAAAGATGACATAAATCAATTTGCCATTATCCCTTTTAATGTAATGCTTTAGAGACTACGGCTTTTACACTTAAAGGAGCGCCATCAGGTCTGTTGAAATGACGCCATGGTATGGTACGCCCAACCATGTTTTATCTTTTCTTAACATTTGGAATATGGGGATTGTGTAAACTGTTTACAAACCTATTCCAAATCAGACAAGTGCTACTTTGTAGGTTATCCCAAATTATTGGGAATTCCTCCACCACTATACCGAGGCAAAAGGTTTTGCCACAAAGAACGGTATGCTTTTAAAGAGAATGGTTCTTGAAAAAAGGTGAGTGGGAGGACAGTGCAACTCGACGAGATAACAGTATCTTCGTCATCAGATCAAAGGAAAGGAACCTTGGAAGTGATTCCAGAGTTTCCTACTGCAACTGATACGGAAGCCTCTACATGAGATGTATGGACTTCGGTCAAACTTGCAACTGAGCCACGTAGGCAAAACTCGTGCAAACCTCTCAGGTGCGCAAACGAGATATTGTTGTTAGACAACAGCATACCTACGATAATCAAGGAAGCGATGATGGGCCCTGACTCCGGAATTGGCTAAATGCCAATACAAATCCGAGATAGTTTCCATATACGTAATTCAAGATTGTATCTTGATGGACCATTCGGAAGACTTAGAGTCTAACGAATATTAATGGAACTATAAACTGATACGGATAAAAATGTTTTATCCATAAAGCTCGACTTGTTGCTTATAACAATTTCAAGGAATTAACTACGGCGAGATTGTCTCTCCGTAGCGATGCTTAAAGTCGGTTCGGGTTAAACTAGCAATTAATACGTATTTCATTCATGAGATATGAAACATGGATGCCAAAAGGATTTCCATGAGATGGAAATACTGCCTTGGAGATACAGTCCAAGGTATTTTGTCAGTCCAGAGGATGCTAGTAAGTATGCAAACTTCAGAGTTCCTGCGATGGACAAAAGAGAGCATAATGGAGTTGGAATCTTCGTTTTTGATGAAATAATCAAAAGAGTTTGATTTCATCGATGGATAACGAAGATGCTTGTGGCTACAAGAAAGTAAGTGGGAGCATAATAATATTTCTAAAAACCTTGTGTGCCTAACACATTGTTAATTGGAAATAATATAAATTTCTTGACACAAATTAAGACTTCATTGAAAATAGTTTTTCAACGAAGTGCTTGGGCTAAGTTGTCTTGATATTAGGCATAATTATCTACGAGATATAATTGCCTAATAGGGCTAAGCCAAAATACATATTGACAAGGTGCTAAAACAGTTTAGCGTTAAAAACGACAAGGAGTGATTCTTGCCAAAGTCACATGGAAAGAGTTTTTGCAAGACTCAGTGTCCCAAAACACTGATGAGCAAATTACATAATGGAGATTCCACACACCTTCGTGTTGGGATTAATCATGTATTCCATGGTATGTAAAACAACCAGATATGTCCAATACTCCAAAGTTGTTGCGAGTATAGATACCAAAGTGATCAAAGAACTGATCGTGGGACAACAGTGAAAAATGTCATTGAGTACTAAAGTAGCACTGATGACATGTTTTCTCGCAAGAAGAGATTATGAAGAACTTGTTGTAAGTAATTACATCGATACGGTTTTCATCAATGCTCCATGCGATTTTCGATTTGAGTTAAAGTTTTTGTGTGTGTAATACACAATATGGTGGCACAGTAAGTTGGAATTGTTCATAACAGGTTACTGTGGCGAAATTCTATAACAAATGGCTATGTATGTTGCTGCTTTAGAAGCAACAAAGAAAATGTTGAATCATATAGTTCATTCATGAACTTAGTATGGTTCCAATATGGCTTTGGTCAATGGAACACTATTGAAGATAGTTGCTCCATAGCTCAGTCTGAGGAATCAAGGTTCGACCAGTGATTCGCATATATACAAAGCCAAGTCCACACAAAATATGAATTTTGTGAAAGCGTGAAAATGCGAGGATATGCAAAGATACACACGGGGTTGAAGTTGTCAGATCCGTTGGACATCAGGCTATACCACATGTGAAGCATATTTTACACCAGTATGCCGTAGGTGTAAAGTGCATTAGCATTGACTAGATTATTGACTCTAGTGCAAGTGGGAGTCTGTAGGAGATATGCCCTAGAGGCAATAATAAATGTTATTATTTATCCCCATGTTCCTAATTATGTTTATATTCCATGCTATAACTGCTATGGTTCTCGAGTCTGCAATAACCACGAGGCTCGGAGGAAGACTCATATGCACGTGTGGAATAATAAACGGATAAAAAATATATATTCGTAGTCTCGCCTCTAAGACTAGCTCAAGTGTTGCATGATGGTTCTGTTTTCCTGATCATGGGCATGACTATGCCGGCAATTTTGAGGGCACAATGTTAGAAGAACATTTGTGTTGAATCGACCCAGATTGATGTTATGCTATGAGATACATTCGTCACCAGTTAATGGATTATAACACAGAGAAAGTTGAGCGTTTGCATAATTCCTTAGACCATGAGAGTATCGAGTTCCTTCGTACTTGCTTCGTGAACTTTGGGGTTTGTTAAACGTCATCTGTAAAAGGGTGGCTATTACGGCGGCTTACGGGTTCACGGAAAAGTATGACAAGGAACTAGGTAGCTCAAGATTGGGATTTGCTCCTCCGTCGATGGAGAGATATTCTTCGGGCCCTCTCGGTGTTACGGTATCCACCATCGTCTGGCCAGACACAGTGTGATTTGATCACAGGGATGCCGGAACGCGGGAACGAGAAAAGAGAACAATACTAGTAACGAGGTAACTGGCATAGTGGACAAGTGTTGATCCACGGGGATGCCGATAAGTCTCACCTCGGGTATTTGTAACATATCACGAAGCAACAGGAATAGCACACGGCAACTGGAGGTTCACTCGAATATTTATTCGTGTGGGTATAGGGGTCAATATGGGTGTCCACGGCTCCGATGTTGATCATTGATCGGAAAGTGTTCCGGGTCATGTCTATACTTCACCGAACCTATAGGGTCACACGCTTAAGGGTCATCTATCTGCTGAATACTAGACAGGGAGTCTGAGAGAAAGTCACCGGAAAGGTTTCGGAAAAACGGAAAAGTTCCGGAAAGAGAACACCGGAATAATTTCGGTAAAACCAAAAAGTTGTTTCGGAATATATCATTAAGTCAAAATGGTTTCGGCACACGCCTGGAAATTCTTGGAGGGTGCCAGAATTGTTCTGGGAACTTCTGGGATTTTTCCAGAGAGAAAAAACCGGAAATGTTCCGGAGCTGCCGGAACCGCTTTGGTTGCTTTTCGCAGATGAAAATCACTAATCCGGAATTGTTTCGGAACGCGTCCAAAATCCTTTTAGTGGGTACTGGAATTTTTCTAAGACCTACAGAAAAGTTTCGGATTTTACGGTCGCAGATAAATGTCTTCATGAATAGTGGATACACTATTCATGATGATGCAGGCGATGATGCAGCTTGCATGATGATGCAGGCGATGATGCAGCTTGCATGATGATGCAGGCGATGATGCAGCTTGCATGATGATGCAGGCGATGATGCAGCTTGCATGATGATGCAGGCGATGATGCAGCTTGCATGATGATGCAGGCAATGATGCAGTTTGGAGGGCATTTTGGGTTTTTCCCCATAGCCTCTCACCCTATAAATAGGGGTGGAGAGGGGTCTCTCAAATCTGATCCAAGTTCTCACTTGAACTCTCAACAAGTGCCATTGCATGATCTGGCTTTCTTCTCTCCCTCCCACGAAATAGTTTCGTAGAGCCGAAAGGCTGTCTGGGTTCCGGTAGGAACTAGTTCTGGACGGCGAAGCCCTGCCGGATAGATGACACCGTATGTGTGCAACCCCGTAGAGAGGTCGTAGTTTCGATCTTTTGCCCGAGGGGCTGTTCGAGGGTCCTCCCGAAGGGCTGTCCAAATTATCGTTCGAGTTTCAAGGGTCCTCCCGAAGGGCTGTCCGAGTTACCGATCGAGTTTCGAGGGGCCTCCCGAAGGGCTGTCCGTGACATCGTCCGAGGGACTGTCCGACCGCCTCTCGGAGCGCTGTCCGAGGAGCAGACGAGGGAGGACATCCTCGCGGTTGGGAGGTTGTAAATCCTAGCCGCGGGGGTCTGCACCAACGATCTACATCGACTCTACTTCCGCTGCGCTACGAGTCGGTAACGATCAGATCAAAACCTTGTATGCAGTCTCCATAGTGGTCCTGGGCTGTTCGTAGTGCGGAAATTTTTTGTTTTCTGCCGCGTTCCCCAACAGAAAATTATTTATATCATTATGTTTACTTTGGAGCACAATGCTCAACAGATAAATGCTAATAGATAGCACTATTCACAAAATCATCTTGCAAAATACCCTAAATTAAAAGGTATTATTGCAAGAATGATTACCGTCCTTTTTTGCTAATTTCTGTAAATACAGAGATTTCATTGCAAAATGGCAAAGGGATAAGGTTTTCCCTGTGTTGGACGGTTACCAATCGGATCGATTGGTTCTCTCAAGCCGGCCACCGTACGAGCACGTCTCCGGTTGCGGTCAGGAGGCCACGGGCAGTGCCGAGAGGAGTGAGGGGCGGGTGCCACGATCGTGGCGCAGAGGCCAGTCGGCGCGCCGCGGCGCAGAGGACGCGGACGGACCGCTGGGGCGAGGCGATGGGCTTCCAGGGGCACGACCGGGCGGAGACCGGCCACACAGGCGTCGAGACTGCCGCCTGCAGCGTACGCAGTGGGGGCGTCTTAGGGTGTGTTTGGTTGGAGGTGTCGGCCTGTTTCGATCCAAACAAGCTAGCGGAGTGGAGTGTTTGGTTGGGCGCTGCAGCGAGAGAGCAGGACGGCGTGGAACGGATTTGTGCAGGCGAGGCGGGCGGAGCGACGCGCCAGATTTGGCCGAGCCGCGCGGCCGCGAGCCGAGCGGGGCTAATCCCCAACCAAACACACCCTTAGTGGACAAGCACACCACTGGGCCGAGGGCCGCTGCGTGCTCCGCGTCGGGAGCCACGTCCGTCGCTGGGAAGACGTCGCACCATCCGTGCACAGGACGAGGGGTGTGCTGATGAAATCTCTCAGCCGTAGAAATTGAAGAGGAGGTCTCCCTTTGGCAGGTGTTGATAAACATCTCCCTGAAGGTTAGTATTAACTAGAAGCGGAGAGCGCGCTTTATTGCGCCGTTTTTATCTTCTATCGTTCATGTGTTGGTTGTTAATTTATCAACATGCCACTCACATCTCCATTCGTGGGTTGGTTGTTAATTTGTTAACATGTCACTCACTTCTCTAGTCGATGGCTCTGTCTTCTACCGTTCTTGAGTTGGTTGTTAATTTGTCAATATGCCACTCACATCGCCATTTGTGGGTTGGTTGTTAAGTTGTCAAAATGTCAATTGCATCTCTATTCGTTGGCCGAGCGCTACTATTCCTTTACGGTGGTCTTCTGTGCCTTTGCCTCAGCATGTTTGATTGGGTAATTAGAGAGAGGAAATGAAAATTCAGAGGTTCTAAGATACAAAGTTCCTTGATTGGTTGAAGAAAATGGAGACTTTCGAGTCCAACTCCCACAATTTAAACCTTGCCAAGACCTCTCCAAGGCAGAAGGTGTGGAAATTGAGAGGAAATCAATTTACATATAACATCCCACCCTTCATCGTAACTTATGTTGTCATCTCTCGTCTAATTCCTCACAGATTTCCACTAACCAAACAAGAGAATAAATATCCCTCTCAAATTCTTGTCATACTATCAAATACTCCCTCCGTTCCAAAATAACTGACTCAACTTTGTACTAGCTCTAGTACAAAGTTGAGTCAGTTATTTTAGAACGGAGGGAGTACCAAACAAAAGATTGAGAATAAAATAGCACTTTCACGTCTAATCTCGCCACAACTCCCTCATCTAAATTCCAATTCCCCCTCCCAAAAGTTACCAAACAAACTGAACTTCCTTGCATGATATTCCCACGAGTGAAGCATAGATATGTCAAGAATCCAATACAATATTCTTCAAATTTTGGTAGGACATAGTCAATAATTTTACAATATTTGTTCTTGACAAACATGGAATATAAGAAAGAATACCAAAGAAATTCTTTCACCAATTCTCGATGCTCATTATTGGGGCTTGGACCTGGTGGATCTTTGTGTCAGTGCATTTGTGCTCCACGGTTCCTATTGGACCTGGCTCCAAAATTTGAATTTAGTAGTCTGAATGGTTTGCTCCATCTGTGTTTTCTCATATTAAAGCAAATTAAACATGATTTCATTCTATACAATGGTTGGCAGATAAAATACTATTTATGGTGCAACAAAAGCTTCAAGGTGAGAATTTAGTTTCATGTTACAAAATGAAGTACAGTTGATCAGACAATATCGATACTGCTGAGAGTAGCATGAGTAAATTATCTGCACACTAAAAATAAGAGCACACAATGTGCGAACTTAAACGGAAATGATTCCCTGATGTTCCCAAAATATTTCTGAGTCAAAATAGTATCATCCAAGCAAAAGAGGCTGGTTATACCTTTTCATCCAACCATGATGAAATTCATTACGACTTTGTCAGAATATATAGTTGGAAACTAATATTCGCAGTTTGACCTTGTATTGATGTAGCTTTTGTTGACCCTGCATTGATGTTACTTCTGTTGTGGTTTGGTGATGTATTATTTTCTATCTTCAAACTACCCAAATAGATATCATTTAGATCAGAAAAGAAATTTTACTTCTAATGATTATACTGAAAAAATTGATGTATAAGACACACATATAGCTTCAGTTATAGTTTTTTATTCTGCAAGAAAAATTAATTAAGCGCATGTAGTCAAACATAATAAATAGGGTAGATGAAAATTAGGAATCATGCATATGATTGTAATAAAGTAAAAGTAGAGGCATATATAAAAATCCAGTCAAGGAGATAATCAATAGCAACCCAACCAAATCTTAGCTTCAGTCATGGTATTTTGCTTTCGAAAGAAAATAATTAAACGCACGTAATGAAAGATGACCATTCTGAACCTTTGTTTTTTGCTTCATGAATTTCGCATCATACTAAACTCAAGTTGAAAATGAGAATGAAGATTTACTTAACTCAAGCATGACCATGGCGTCCACCACTTTCCCCTTTGAACCTGAACAACGACCAGTAGATCAAGACATGAGATGACCTCGATGGTGGGATTGGTATAGTAACATATCATACGGGTACATAATTAATGCACAAAACACGCAACACGCACACAGAGCTGACCTAACCATCGCCGCCAGTCCATGGACTCATCATCGTCACCACCACGACATGGATCGGAGGGATATGCATCGGAGCAGAGTGTGGAGGGACATGAACTGAGTGGTGGTACCGTGTGTGTTGGTGGGGGGGTGCGGGAGAGAAGTTGAAGAGTTCAGGGTCGTGACATCAATTTGCACAATTTGCACTGTGGCGGCGACGGTGAACTCCGACGTTTGTCGCGACCTAGGGCATGGAGGTGAGGGGCTACCGAAGGAAGGGGGATTTCAAGATGAAGAGTCGATGAATCGACCGAGGAGATCAAGGACTCTGATTTCCGCACATGAGGCGGGTGGCGGCGGTGGCGGCGACATGGAAGAACAACCTAGGGATTACATGTGTCGAGAGTGATGCGGGCATGCGGTCAGAAGATGTCCCAGCAGACAACACACCCACAAAATCATTCGAGAGAAGCCACCCTTACCTTCCAAGTGGGTCGGGAAGGAGGCGGATTTGCGCCCAAAGGCTGACAGCGATGGCCCATAGGTCCCCCCAAAGCCTCGACAAAGCAGAGGGCTCCAGTTCCTTAATGTGCATTTGCATTCCAAGCTATCGATTCGTATAGTAAAAAAACCTTTTACATGGAAGAACCATGTCATTGATTCTTCATATTTGTGACACCACACTGACCATTTGTGCACGATTATAGAACATGTATGCATTGATGTGATTTAGAAAGTCTTAAGCATATACAGACGGTTTGCAGTCTACAACTCTGGTCTTCTTAGGAAAAGTTAATACAATAAACAAATGTAAAAACAACGAAGAATTCTTCATATGAACTCTAATAAGAAAATCGTAACTACAATAAAGATTCATATCTATATACGCCGCGTCCCATATACAAATGCAAGAATTTTACTCTCTTGGAAATAAATCATTGCAATGATTTATACAGGTGTTCAAAATCACATGCACTCATGCCATGCGTCGACTTTAGAGTATTATTTGTCGAGTGGGTACAGAAAAGAATAACTATATCTGTATGATACAGAAGACGACCTAGAACTAATTTAGCGAATGCGGCTCTAGCATGGCAAAGTTGGTTTAGTTCTGATGCTTCCATGAAAGTAAAGACTGTCAAAAGACAAAAAAAACCATAAGGAATGGATGCTCTCAAATATGCTACTTCATGAACAAGTGAACCACAATTCACTCATCTCATATATAGTGGAATATCATAAAAAAGTAGGGGCTTCTTGGATAGAAGCCCTCGCCTTCCTTGCAAATTTATTGGCGATGACTAAGAGATTGGATCTCGTTTGGATGGAGACCAACTTTTGAGCAAGCCACTTTCATTCCTATTTTTGCGCCAAATCACGGGTAAAATACAGGCGATAGAATCGATCGCCAATATATAGGCACGCCCATGACGCCCAGGATTTGACGGGGTGGTTATGGGCAGAACCAAACATCCCCGTAGAGGGTGCAACTTTCTGATGACTAATATGTCTCTACAATAAAAATTACTGTGAGTAAACACTTAGCATGAATCGTACACGACTATGACTATACAACTCAAACAGGTAATACCTAAGAATTTAAATACCTACATAAATTAAGAAAATTAAAACAAGAAAGCATTTTTAGATGATACCTTAGCATAACTGCCCACAGAAAAGTACCCCCTCGATGGACCATGTCATATGCTTATGACCTCCTAAGCTCGAAAATCATAGTGCAAGATCGGAGTAAAACATTTAGATTAGCAGAAATAAAGAACATAATGCAAGATCGAAGGAAAGTACTTCAGATTAGCATAAACATTCACATCAACATTGACAAAAAAACATTTCAGATTAGTCAAAATATTAATATTGACAGGCAGGCAAGCTCTCACTCTGCACAGCCACTATCCCCAACAACATAGAAATAACAAAGAAACCTAGGTATAAGTACTACATGAAAAAATCTGATGAAAAGCCGGAGCAGAGATGGGAATACGAAGGACAATGAAAGAAAGAGGAAATCTGATGTGCAAAGCACTCACGTCCATGCCAACTAACTTCAGATGCAAGTGATAGATTAACGCAGAGGTTGTATGATATTTTTATATATGCTTAACCATGCAACTTCCTTCGCACCATAGTTAATACCGAAATGAGAATTACTGTAGAAAAATCACGGGCCCAAAATCAGGAGGAGAGAAGAATCACCAAAGGCTCAGCAAGGAAAGACACAAGAGTAACGCCACGTGAAGAGAAACATGTACCAAAACAACACGAGTACATGGGAACCGATCATGGAGTTAAACCTAACGGTCCAGACACACAGACATGTGAGGCCCACCACACAGACCCCATCCTCAACACACCAGGAGGCAACCTTTCTTGGGTGCTTTTTAGGGGATTATTTTGAAGGATAGTACAGACCAGTGAAGGAATTATTTTAACTAACAGACTATTCAAGGAATTGCTTTGATTTCTCAGTAATTCTTGCATCCGCTAGATTCCATCCTATAAAATTTCAGCTACAATTGGGCATAAAAGAAAGAAAAAAAATCCATGTTGCTGCATGCTTAGCCGGCATACTCATTTCCCTAAACCCAGAGTAGCACATCTTATTGTAATGATATTATTGGGCTGGTCACTCAAGCCAAACCATTCATATATATTCCCATTAAAGTATCTCACACTCTTCATGCAAAACCAGATACCTAGATCATAGACAAAATGTCCCCATTCAAGAGGAGGTAAATATTGTCTAAATCGTTAAATATATAGAAAGATGACGCGGCCAAGAAGATGAATCCAATATGAGAAACCCCAAGAATTAACAATCATGACAAAGGTTTCAATTAATGGGATGTATGCCTTAGCATTTCACTACGCCAAACTGCTTAGTTGCCTACGGCTTTTGCCGTAGGCATAGCTTAGAAAACCGTCTGCATATGGCCGTCGGGGTCTCGCACGTCAGCAAATCTCAAAAACCTGTCGGCATAGAAAATCCGTCGGCAACTGAGCTATGCCTACGGCAATGCCGTCGGCATATATGGACACGTGGCAGCTTCTAAGAGACCCTGGCCAGGAGCTATGCCTACGGGCTAACCGTCGGCATATCTAATTCCTAAAAATAAAAATAAAAATTGCCCAAGCACCGTCGCTTGCACCGTTTCTGTTTCCGTTCGAGACGTTACTCCAGTTTCCGTTTCCTTTCCGTTCGAGCCCGACCACAGCCAAACATGTCGAGGCCAATGGAGCTCGTTCGTCGGTCGCGCCGTGAGGGAAGGGCTCATCAGAGCCGAGTCGCTGCCTACCCGCCGGCCTGACGGAGCCGCGCAGGTGACGGATGCCCGCCGTGGACGCCCGGCCGTGGACGCGCCCGTCCTCAGAACCCACTGGCAGCTGTCTGCCAGCCGGCCTGACCGAGCCGCGCCGGTGATGGAGGCCCGCCGTGGCTGCCTGGACATGGCCGCCCGCCGTGGACGCCCGGCTTTGGCTACCCTCCGTGGCCGCCCGGTCGTGGCCTCCCGTCGTGGCCGCCCGCCGTGGCAGCCCGCCGTGGCCGCCCGGTCGTGGCCGCCCGGTCGTGGCCTCCCGTCGTGGCCGCCCGCCGTGGCCGCCCGGTCGTGGCTGCCCGCCGTGGCAGCCCGGTCATGGACGCCGTGATGGGGAGGAGAGGATGGGCGCGATGGGGAGGAGCCGAGGAGAGGAGGGGCGTGGTCGCCGTGGTGGGGAGGAAGCCGCCGGCGCGCGTTGATGGAGAGGAGGCCAGCGGCAGGGAGGGGCGCTTCGTCCTGGCGGCATGGGAGAGAACGTGGGGTGGGGAAGGGATAAGGTGGGATGGGAACGTGGGGTGGCTGTGGGTGTGCAAGTTTTTTTTAATGGAAGGGTGGGTGAGGGATGAAAAGAGAGATGGATGGATGGTTAGATCTGTGACATGTCATCAATCCGGAGCATAAGGTCTCCACCAATGAAAAAACACCTTTCATGTGTGCTTTTCTATTTAAGAAAAAATAAGGAAATAAAATAAATAAAAATTAGAAAAATAGTATCCTTTTACACTGAGGTTTTTTATTAGTAATAGTTGTCACCAAAAATTTAAAAACTTGAAATACCAAAAATTTCTTACTTTATTTGCATTTCCCAAATTAAAAAACAATACTTACACTAAGACACAAGGGAGATGGTTTTTGGTACAAGGATTGAAAATTCTATTTCACAAAAATGTGCATATTGGACTGGCCAACAATTTTTCCAAATAAAATTTTTATTTTCTTTGTACGTAAAAACAATTTTTCATTTTCAGAGTGCCAAAAGTAGGGTTGTTTTGTGAAGAAGCTACAAAATATTTGGTGTAAATTTTAACCACTCCATTTTTGTAAAATACTAGACCATATTTTATTAACAATTGAACAAACTTTCCATGTAAAATGTTTGTTATACACCTCTCCTGAAAAAGACAAATTACCGCCGATTCAGCTGGAACGGGGTGAAATTTGAACTACAAGTGTTTGATAGTTTGCTCTTTATTTTTTCAAAAAAATCATTTCTAGGTGCACAAGTACTCATTTCATCAGAGATCTACCAAGAGGTTTGCAAGAATCCACCCCTAGCTATCACCGGCCATGCCCCCCCTCCCCTGTTTTGACCGCATTTTGAAATCGGTGCTTAAACAATTCAAAAAAAATCAAAAAAATAGAAAACCTTCGCGTTGCATCCTAATTTATGTCCTAGTAACCATACAAACCAACAAACTTGGAATAATGAAAATCTATTAAAAAAGTCTTCTCAAAATGGGCTATCGAGTATGAAGGTTCATGACTTTCAAGCCAAATGGCCGAAGTTATAGCTCATTTCAAAGGATAGTTTACCCAAATGATCTAATATTTTGCATATGTGTGTGTATTTGAATGCCCAACAAGTTTGCCAAAGGAAGTTTTCATTTTCGTTGCACGAAAAATCCATTTTTCATTTTCCGAGTGCCGAAAGTAGGGTCTTTTTGTGAAGGATCTACCAAATATTTGATGTCAATTTGAACTAATCCATTTTTTTTATTATACTAGACCATATTTTATTAACAATTGACCAAATTTTCCATGTAAAATGTTCCTATACACCTCTGCTGAAAAAGACAAATTGCCGCCGATTCAGTTGGAACGGGGTGAAATTTGAACTACAAGTGTTTGATAGTTTGCTCTTTATTTTTTCAAAAAATCATTTCTAGGTGCACAAGTACTCATTTCATCAGAGATCTACCAAGAGGTTTGCAATATTCCACCCCTAGCTATCACTGGCCATGCCCCCCTCCCCTGTTTTGACCGCATTTTGAAATCGGTGCTTAAACAATTCAAAAAAAAAATCAAAAAATAGAAAACCTTCGCGTTGCATCCTAATTTATGTCCTAGTAACCATACACACAAACAAACTTGGAATAATGCAAATCTATTAAAAAAGTCTTCTCAAAATGGGCTATCGAGTATGAAGGTTCATGGCTTTCAAGCCAAATGGCCGAAATTATAGCTCATTTCAAAGGATAATTTCCCCAAATGATCTAATATTTTGCATATGTGTGTGTATTTGAATGCCCAACAAGTTTTCCAAAGGAAGTTTTCATTTTCGTTGCACGAAAAATCCATTTTTCATTTTCCGAGTGCCGAAAGTAGGGTCTTTTTGTGAAGGATCTACCAAATATTTGATGTCAATTTGAACCAATACATTTTTGTATTATACTAGACCATATTTTATTAACAATTGACCAAAGTTTCCATGTAAAATGTTTCCTATACACCTCTGCTGAAAAAGACAAATTGCCGCCGATTCAGTTGGAACGGGGTGAAATTTGAACTACAAGTGTTTGATAGTTTGCTCTTTATTTTTTCAAAAAATCATTTCTATGTGCACAAGTACTCATTTCATCAGAGATCTACCAAGAGGTTTGCAAGATTCCACCCCTAGCTATCACCGGCCATGCCCCCCTCCCCTGTTTTGACCGCATTTTGAAATCAGTGCTTAAACAATTCAAAAAAAATCAAAAAAATAGAAAAAGTTCGCGTTGCATCCTAATTTATGTCCTAGTAACCATACAAACCAACAAACTTGGAATAATGCAAATCTATTAAAAAATTCTTCTCAAAATGGGCTATCGAGTATGAAGGTTCATGACTTTCAAGCCAAATAGCCGAAGTTATAGCTCATTTCAAAGGATAGTTTCCCCAAATGATCTAATATTTTTCATATGTGTGTGTATTTGAATGCCCAACAAGTTTGCCAAAGGAAGTTTTCATTTTCGTTGCACGAAAAATCCATTTTTCATTTTCCGAGTGTCGAAAGTAGGGTCTTTTTGTGAAGGATCTACCAAATATTTGATGTCAATTTGAACCAATACATTTTTGTATTATACTAGACCATATTTTATTAACAATTGACCAAAGTTTCCATGTAAAATGTTTCCTATACACCTCTGCTGAAAAAGACAAATTGCCGTCGATTCAGTTGGAACGGGGTGAAATTTGAACTACAAGTGTTTGATAGTTTGCTCTTTATTTTTTCAAAAAATCATTTCTAGGTGCACAAGTACTCATTTCATCAGAAATCTACCAAGAGGTTTGCAAGATTCCACCCCTAGCTATCACCGGTCATGCCCACCCTCCCTTGTTTTGACCGCATTTTGAAATCGGTGCTTAAACAATTCAAAAAAAAAATCAAAAAAATAGAAAACCTTCGCGTTGCATCCTAATTTATGTCCTAGTAACCATACAAACCAACAAACTTGGAATAATGCAAATATATTTAAAAAGTCTTCTCAAAATGGGCTATCGAGTATGAAGGTTTATGGCTTTCAAGCCAAATGGCCGAAGTTATAGCTCATTTCAAAGGATAGTTTCCCCAAATGATCTAATATTTTGCATATGTGTGTGTATTTGAATGCCCAACAAGTTTGCCAAAGAAAATTTTCATTTTCATTGCACGAAAAATCCATTTTTCATTTTCCGAGTGCCGAAAGTAGGGTCTTTTTGTGAAGGATCTACCAAATATTTGATGTCAATTTGAACCAATCCATTTTTGTATTATACTAGACCATATTTTATTAAAAATTGATCAAAGTTTTCATGTAAAATGTTTCCTATACACCTCTGCTGAAAAAGACAAATTGCCGCCGATTCAGTTGGAACGGGGTGAAATTTGAACTACAAGTGTTTGATAGTTTGCTCTTTATTTTTTCAAAAGATCATTTCTAGGTGCACAAGTACTCATTTCATCAGAGATCTACCAAGAGGTTTGCAAGATTCCACCCCTAGCTATCACCGGCCATGCCCACCCTCCCCCGTTTTGACCGCATTTTGAAATCGGTGCTTAAACAATTCAAAAAAAATCAAAAAATATAAAACCTTCGCGTTGCATCCTAATTTATGTCCTAGTAACCATACAAACCAACAAACTTGGAATAATGCAAATCCATGAAGGTATGAATTACTTGTGATTTTTATAAACTATAAGGACTTATTTGCAAAAGTATATTATGTCGCATTTTTAACATATCCAAAAACAGAAACAAAGTGAATATTCATAATCTATGGAAAATTTTACCCCAAATTGATATATAATTTGCATATGTTTAAATTTAGATAACTCAAAATGAATATTTTAAAAACATTAAATTAAAATAATAATTGAAAAAATGTTGCCGACGGTATAACCGTCGGCATAGCTCTAGCGCTGTTAGTCGGCAGGCAGACCACGAGCCACGTGGCATATGTACCGACGGGTATAGATAGGCCGACGGCCTGGGGCATCTTTGCCGACGGCCAAAGATATGCCGACGGCCACCGTCGGCATATCTATAGCTAAGCCGACGACTTTTTGTTGCCAAGGGTAACATGGAAGCCGTCGGCTTAGCTTCAGATATGCCGACGGTGGCCGTCGGCAACTACAGATTTTGGTGTAGTGTTTAGAATTGCACGAGGAATAAAGTCAGCAGACAAAATGTTCATGCCAACATGCATCAACCCCCCCCCCCCCCCCCCACAATGTATGAAATACAAATATTTAATTCAAACTGCATACAAAGGATGTAATATGTATAGACAAAACCACATTAAAATATTACCGTACCAAGTGGAGATCACTATGCCTAGAACAATGCTATCCAACCATCATTCCTTCAAATTTGGTGCCCCACCTTTTCCCTCAAATTTTGTAACACATGAAAAAGGTTAGCTCCAGTTTACATGATAGTACATAATGGATATTGATTCAAGATGCATAGGTAACAAACTGACCACATATGATGTAAAAAGTGCATACCTTCCTTAACATAAAGTCGATTGAACACAAACGGAAGTTGTTGGTTTCATACCATTATGGCCTTTCTTCACTCCAAAAATCTAGGCAGCAACAAACTCGTCAAAAATGATGTCCTTACAAACCTATATTCAGATCAGCAACTTGAAGCATCTCAACTATCATGATTAACCGGAGAAATACGATAAATCGAACTGAAAAAGAAAATATAACAGGTTTTCAATGAAGCAATCATACAAAAACATTGTTAAACCTGCCTTTTGGGCATCAGGTACATAGTACGACAGTCAAATATATTCAGTTGTATGCCATTATAGTGATGAACCTGTTATCAGAACGATGTATTAAGCCAACGACGCCGCCGCGGCTGGATGCGGATGATCGGAGAATGGTCTGGGAAGGCAGGGCACGACGGGATCCACCTGATCCGGGCGATATGGCAGCGCACGGAGCTCGTCCGACGACGAGCAGGAGCTCAGCTCCAAGGCGACCACTTGACAGGAAAAAAGAGAGGTGAGAGAGAGAACAAATGGAGAGAAGAGAGGGAGATGGCGGGCGGCGGGGAAAAGGAACCTGCGGGGGTTCGTCAGCGCTGCTCCGGCATGGCTCCTCGCCGGCGTAACGGCGTGTGGACGGAGAGCCACGAGGCGGCGGGGAAAAGGAACCTGCGGGGGTCGTCGGCGCTGCTCCGGCATGGCTCCTCGTCGACGTAATGGCATGTGGACGGGGAGCCGCGAGGCGACGGGGTCGAGGCGCTCAGGAGCGAGACTTTGGTTTCGATTGTTTTTACGGTGGTGTAGTGGCTGTGCAAAGGGGATCAAACAGAACATGAGGGAATTGGATTCGATGGAAACAGGGGCACGTGGAAGGGAGGAGAAATCTTCAGAAGATTCACGAGCCCATCCAGCCCTTACCTGGCGAAAGAAGACTGAGTCAAAATTGATAGACAAAATTGAAGCCTCAATTGATTGTGAGTCCTTCAATTTTAGAGAGCATAGTGAATTTAAGGATTAGAAACAAAAATCGGAACAGGATCACCTGATTCATGATGCTATCTATGCTTTCGGTTCCGTTTTTGTCTTGCTTCCCCAGTTCCTGTTCTTGCCAGTCCTCTTATTCTTGTTCTTTGATGGGCATCTGTCATGGTTTGTTCTCGCTAGGGCCGTGGCCGAGGACCATGCCGCTAGGGGCTGGTGCTGGAGATCGAGGCAGTGCAGAGGCCGCGGCGCCGCCACGGGTGGCCGGAAGGCAGCCGTACGTGCGCGGGGCGGTTAGCGCGCCGACGGCAGCGGGCGCGCGGGGCGCAGCAGGCGGGCGCCCTTGGCCACGTCGATGAGGGCGAGTGGATTGTTTCTCCTTCTGAATGTTGGCATAGCAAAAGTGCGTGATAACGTGTTGAGAGGAAATTAAAGAGGCAATAAATGAATCATTATTTCATTAATGATCACAATATATATACAAGGGAACAGACGGGAACGAAGAGTTGTGTCTGTTCGCAGGAGTGTGAGGGAGAGTCGCGATGATTGCCAAAACAATCATACGAGATATTACATAGAGAAGATTATCCCTTTAATTAAAAGAATTAATTAAATCTATACCTAATAATAAAAGAAAGTAACTTTTTTAGTCCGTTTTAATTATTTTATATAAAACCCCTCGAATTTTAAGAAGTCAACCCGCAATCCAGGCCTTTAATAGAAAAAAACGATTCATTAGTCTGATCTGGGCCTTTGCCTATCGCGCCTGCTCTGTGTTTACGCTGCCATCTGGGCCTACGGGCAGCACATGTCTGCTATGGGCCGTTGCCGTGGCTACGCGTAAGGTGTGAACGTGACCTGAAGCTGCAAAACAACTATGGTTCGGCTACTAATTAATATAGTACCACATCGATTTTTGACATCAAGTTAAACCAATTTATATACGCATCCGTTGCAGAAATCAACAAGCCAAGCTACCGAGGCATAAAAGGGTAAACCATGTGTTCCGTTTACCAACGAGAAAATTCACCCGTGGCTGCACAAGAGTATAAAACGAAGGAAAATCAAAACTGGTTACCAACCAAGAAAAGAAAAAGCTACTCCCTTGGGAGAGATGCACGATGAAAATTATGCTTGTGTGCTGAAAGGGAAACCTACCTAAGAAAAGCAACCGTGGGATGCCAGGCGCCGGTCCTTCGATCTCGGTTATTCAATGGTTCAAATTCGATGTCGGTTGCAGTTTCGTGGTACACAGATGTAGCAAAAAATTGTGTATTTTCTTTAAAAATTTTAACCGTTGCAGCAGAAAATCATGATAAAAATGTTGCATACCATATTTTCCACTAATTAATGGCAGCAAAAATTATCATTGGTGGTAGCATTTTTTAAAATTATTGCAATAAGATTCGCAGTCCGTTATCGCTAATCATACTTTATCATTTTTTATCGTAGCAAAAATCGCTAATCATACTTTTTTCGTTGTCCGTTGCAGCAAAAAAACGTAGTAGTTATCACCGACCACACTCTCTAAAATAGATGCATATAGCACTAAAATACATATAGATACATCCGTTTGAGCGACAAGTAATATAGATGAGCATAGTAAATATTTATATGTCACGCTCTCAGATGAATATACTTAGCGATAAGTAATATAGATCAACGTAGTAATATTTTAATATTATAGTAGTATAGATAGTAGCATTTTAAAATCATAATTGTCAAATCTACAGTGTATCATTTGCAGCAAAAATTAAAATCCTGTTGCGCGCCGAGGCCTGGCCTGACCGTCCGAAACTTGGGCCGGTTAGCCGGTTCTAATCATTTACCTAAAAATTAAGCCGGCCTAACTGGCAAATTTATCCAATGGAATTATCAATTTGATTTCTGATCAAAATTAAGATGGCCTAATATACCAATTAAATTGTATCACCTTGCTCCTTTGCATGAAATTTTATCAAGTTTGTTACGTTTTAAAGTTGCTTAAAGAATTAATAGGAAGCCTCTAAAATCAATAAAAGAGAGGGAAATGTGTTAGTCCTGAACAAAGAAATTAAGAAAACAAGATTTAGTGGGTCATGATTGGGTGACCTGAACGGCTGATGCACGCTGCATGTTGTTCTTAATAGGACAAATTTTTTTGCTTTAAAACCAAGCTGTATGCTAGATTGTTGGTTAAATAAGTTGTGCAAATATTTTATTCTTACGTATTCTCTCCTTTTCTTTCTCTTAATCATCGATATGTGCTCGAATAATGGTGCCCTGCCCGCACCACGTAAAACCTCTGGTAAGATTGTTACGACACAACAAGGATGTTTCCCATCCTTTGCTTTTATCAAGGATCATGCTTCTAAATCACTGCCTTTTAATCAAAATTATTTATCTGCATGCACATATATATTATCTTTTGCTCTTTCAAATCTTTTTTCAAATCAAATTTTTGTATCTTATGTATTTTCTTATTTTATTTCTCTTGATCATCGATATGTGCCACGAGCATGCTCCACCATGTAAATCTTTCGATTTGATTGTTATTCATTGGCAATTAAACAAAATCTCTTCTAATTACATCATGCATGTTAAAGATTGTCTTTTGTTATCCCACACTAGCGCCCATGGCATGTGAGTTTTAGGCCCGATTCGATGGATTTACAAATCCTTGGGTCACTATTACCTATGCCCTTGAAATATAGGTACAAAACCACACTGGTTGTTTTTGTAAATCACTCACATTTGTCATAATTTTATATTTCTGAGAGAACAAGTCTATTTTAGAGTGTGGCAAAGGGCCTCAAATAATGAAGGCTCGGTTCCTACCTAGAGTCGGTTAGAACATGCATCGAGCTCGACATGCCGAAGTTCCCGGCATGGACGTTCCCAATGCCTTTTGCTCCCGGGTGAGCGAGGAACGCCCCATCAACCATTTAGTCGTCGTTGTTATTCTGCCCCTCTAGGACATTGACGTATGATTTCCCTCGCTAGAAGGTGCACACCAACATCGATGGATCCCCTCACGCCACATTGTCGTGCCTCCGCGGATGAAATTGATAAATCGATAAATACAATAGTTATCAATAAAGAGGCAAAAGGAAGGAAATGAAATTTCTCCCTTGCCACAACAGACATGAAATTATTTTGCACTTATTGTCCATAGCTATCCCCGAGTATTGCGGGAAAAGTTAACACTCTCTCTAAAGATCTTTTTTTATGTCTACCACATCTATAAGGTGTCGTGATACTTTTTTCCCGTTGCAACGCACGGGCATATTTCCTAGTCCTAACAAAAAGGAAACAAAAACTGAGATTGTATCGGTTAAGAGGTTTGTACGTGAGGAAAAAACCAGGAGATGGGGTTGATAGAAAAAACAAGAGAAAAGATCGAGGGACTTGCGTTTTAAATAAAAATCGGTGGAAGGTGAGAAGTATTTGATTGATGTCAGGCTTTGGTGTACCAAACGATTTGTAACATATTGTCCATACTTTGTTTCCGTTAAAATAAGGCGAGTGAAGTCCGATTTAAACCTTAAGTTTATAGAGCTCGTCTGAAACAAACCTCCACCTTTAAATCCTTGAAATCTGTACCCTATCCTTTATAATCCTGATCATTTTCAATCTTAACCCAATCTAGACATGTTTGAAAGTACAATCCCTGCTGGGATTACTCATTTCTGTCACTGACAATATGAGCCTACATGTCAACATCATCTTCTTCACCAGCACCAACCCCGCTAGGGTTTCCCTCCCGCGCCGCCACCACGAGGCGACGGGGAGGGTGCCGTCGGCTCCTCCTCCAGGATCCCCCTCCTCCCCTCCTCCCCCCCTCGCCGCCGCCAGAGGGCGGGGCCGGGCAAATCCCGGCCGCTGCCGGTGGCGGCGGGGCGTCTCCAAGTCCCCTAGCGCAGCAGCCCTGGTCCGGGACATGGCGGCCGTCCCAGGGAGCATCGCTGGTCGGCGGGTGCTGCTGCGCGGCGGGCGGTGGCGCTACGGCGACTGTGTTCCTGATGGCGTGACAGGTGGCGGAGTAGTGGTCAGGGCGACAACGGCTTGAGGGGCTGGGCGCGGGAGCGTGGCGTCTCGACGCTCTTCGGCGCGCTGGGCGGCCGGGCCAGGTCGCGGTGGCCACGAGGGTGGCGCTGCCACGCCAAGCCTGCATGAGTGCCTTAGTCGGTGGCTGCGTCGTTGGCGCGACGTGCTGGACCTCGATCCGGCGGATGTGGTGGTGGTGCGGCTGCGGTGTGTTGCTGACGAAGAGCTCTGGCGAAATTATTGCCTGACCATGGTCTAGGCCGACGACGGCGACGCTTGCGGGCGTCGTTTATCTTCTTGGAGGCGTGGTTGTAGAGTTTATCTGACGAAAGCATTGCCTGACCATGGTCTAGGTCGACGACGGCGACGCCTGCGGGCGTCGTTTACCTTCTTGGAGGCGTAGTTGTGGAGCTTCTTCGGCATCAGATATCATGAGTGTGGATGTCGGAGCGGCGGCTCCGGATGGCGGATGTGCGCTGAGGCGGCGGCCTCAGAAGGTAATACAGTGGTGGCCTCATGGGGAGGGGTCGCGGCTTTGTATTACTTGGGTGTCGTTCTTGTGCTGCTTGAGCGGTGAGCTCGTCGACCCGGTCGATGCGGTCTGTGGGATTGATCGGACTGGTATGCTGAGGTAGCGACCTCGGATTTTGGTGCAATGTCTATGGTCTGCGAGCGGTCATCTCGTGTAGCGAGGGCTATAAGGTGGTCGTATCATGCGGTGTTGCGGCTCTCCTGCGAGCGGGGGACGCCGGGACGGCGGCTTCGGATTTGGGGGTGTGCTCCATGCGATTGTAGCCTACTGTCATGTGGTAGACGAGGTCTCTTCGCTTGTGAGGTTTTTTTGATTTTGTTTTTGTCATAAAAGAGATCACTCTGTATGGTTTTCGATCGGGTTTTCCTTATAAACTGGATCACAATTTTATTTTGAAACGAGATCAAATTCAGGTGAGAATTTTCCCTGTGACAGTTTAAAAAAAAATCATCTTCTTCACCTATCTGTGCTTTCTTTCTCTGTCTTATCGTGAGCCCATGTGATCCGGACAGGTGAGGCAGCGTCCTTCTTGTGTGGAAAAGTGAGTGTGTTGCTAGCCAGTAAGGCTGGCCCCAATGGGGAGTAACTTAGCAGTAACATAGAGTCCAACTCAGCATTTTTGCTTATGTGGCAATGAGTTAATGAGGAGAAAGATGGTTGTAGTAACTTAGCTAGTTACTAGCTCTTTGAGTAACATCACACATACCAAGACAATATGAGTCTATAATCTAATAAATGAAGTCTTATATGACACTACATATATGTTACTACCCATTGTAGAGATAGTAACATAGACTCGAAATTCGTGTATGTTACTAGTCTAAGTTACTCCCCATTGCGACCAGTCTAAACGGACGTAGGTGCTTTCTCTCAAGTGTCCGAATGCCATGGCTACAGACTACCATATCTCTAACGCCTTGGGCGGTGACGCGTACAGCGGAACAGGCTGCCATCTCGTCTCACGACGGTGAGCGCGTGGGCATCGGACGGCCTCCGCCCATGGTCGCGGGTGGCGGCAGAGACCGACCTGTCAATGCCTGTTCTAGAGAAGGTCTATCGACCTGACGGCTGCAGTCGCAGGTGTCCGCGCAGACGTCGGTGAGGCGGAAATCGAAGCCGACTCTCCCCGCCCTGCAGTCCTCGATGCCAGCATCCACACAGGTTTGTCATTGGCAGTTGGCACCGAGGAGCTAGCGACCTCACTAGTCACTAACCGGATACGTACAAGTCGCTCTCGTATATACTAGATAATACCCCGCGCGTTGCTGCGGGAACTATTAACAAATAATTTAGTGTTATCAAACATGAAATTTTTTATGAAACATATTATAATTTAATTATAAATTCTTTTTAAAAATATATTGTTTATAATACAAATTTAAGAAAATTTGTTGAAAATCCAAAAATAAGTGTGATTTTTTTCTTTGTTAATTTATTACCTTGACAATATATCGATGAGATGATATAAGACAAAAAGAACGTTGGGTAGAGACATTAGAAACATCTTCACCCTTGACTAAACCGAAAACAATGATAACAACTATATATGTGTATTCAACTATTCATAGAAAACTTGTCGCATAAACAAAGAAAATGCGAAGTAATTTATAATTTGATTTTCTATATAGAAATCATTTATAATTTCTGGAGCTAAGTGCATAATTTTTTAAATATTTATTTATAATATGTTGCATGGCATGGAGAATTAATGGGTGCATGTGCATGAAGAGTTATGAAAATTATTTATGGTGAACCTACTTAATGATGTGAATAGCTTGCATGTCAAGATAGATAAGTTAGTGGGGATAAACTATTTAGGTATTATAGGTACGCGGGCGGAGGTAGCAGAGGGAGCCACACATACGTACATGGCGCCTGAAACGGAGGAAGCGCACGCCCAAAGGAGAAGATGAACATGACATGTGGGACAGGAATGTAAGTGAGCGCAGAAGGTGATCCCGGGCGGGATTGGTCTTTTCCTTGTTCCCCAAACAGGTCAGGGTTGAGATTGTCCGGGATCAATCTACTACTAATATAGAAAGCACGAGAGGTGCTGATCCAAATCATCTTCACCGTTAAACAATATCGATCTAACGATGCAGATTACTTCCATGTTTAACGGAGCACAACACACCTTATACCCTGAGATTTACTATTAATAGGACAATGCCCGTGCGTTGCAACGGGAGCACAACTTAGTATATTTATGGTATTTAAATGGTACCGAATTTTGGTATGAAATCATTGCATTTATTTTTATTTTATTTTTAATGTGACGAAATCTGTTGGTAATTAATTATGCGTGCGTGGTTTCCTAACTTATGTACGTGCTTATTATGGCTGATTGGTGGAGTATAATTATTAACAATGGGAAATTAGGCTGACGGGTGGGGCTTAGATTGGTTGACGAAAGAGATGGCAAAACACGATAGAGGACCGTGAGGAACCGTTAGGTTCTTTTTAGATAGTAGAGATTTATGGTATTTAAATGGTAGCGAATTTTGGTATGAAATCATTGCATTTATTTTTATTTTATTTTTAATGTGACGAAATCTATTGGTAATTAATTATGCGTGCGTGGTTTCCTAACTTATGTACGTGCTTATTATGGCTGATTGGTGGAGTATAATTATTAACAATGGAAAATTAGGCTGACGAGTGTGGCTTAGATTGGTTGACGAAAGAGATGGCAAAACACGATAGAGGACCGTGAGGAACCGTTAGGTTCTTTTTAGATAGTAGAGAGTATGAAATCATTGCATTTATTTTTATTTTATTTTTAATGTGACGAAATCTGTTGGTAATTAATTATGCGTGCGTGATTTCCTAACTTATGTACGTGCTTATTATGGCTGATTGGTGGAGTATAATTATTAACAATGGAAAATTAGGCTGACGGGTGGGGCTTAGATTGGTTGACGAAAGAGATGGCAAAACACGATAGAGGACCGTGAGGAACCGTTAGGTTCTTTTTAGATAGTAGAGATTACCCACCAGTGCCATTGCTTATAATCCGTTGAGAGAATAATTATCAAATAATTAATACAATTGTATGTTAAAAAAGGAAACCTCTTCATTGACATTGGTGTTCAAAGGTAATCCCTATTGCTTATAACCCGCTGAGAGAATAACTATCAAGTAATCAATACGATTTTCTGTTAAAAAAGGAAACATCTTTGTTGACATTGGCGTTCAAAGGTAATCCCTATTGCTTATAATCCGCTGAGAGAATAACTATCAGGTAGTAATTAATACGATTGTCTGTTAAAAAAGGAAACCTCTTCATTGACATTGGCATTCAAAGATAATCCCTCCCTGTGTCATCTCATCACTGCCTATGCAGCCCGTCGCTCCTCCTTGTTTTCCCTCCGTTTAACAAAATCTTCTGGAATCCTTCGCGCTAGCCGCCACTACCTCTTCTAAGCACGCGCTTGATCGACGCCACATCTGATGACGGCGTCAAGGAAGCGAGAGACGCCGCTAGATACATGGTAACTACTGCAGCCGCCGATTCGATGCGTTGTTGGATGTGGGGAAGCTGCCGGGGCTATACGTAACCGCCACTTCCAAGAACGAACAAGCTGCCGCCGCGTTCTCCCACACGCCGAGGCCATCGCTTTGGAGGATACGCCGAAGACGCAAATTTCGATGCCATACCTTCACACACTTCACGTACCAGGTACACAATCCTCACCATCGTTCGTCGGTCTAGCCAAAAGCCCAAAACTTCATCGTCATTCCACCGTCTATGATCCTGGTCTATCTCTATAAGTTGAAAATTAGAGCAGAAAACACTCAAATTCAGAGTTTATAGCCTAATGAGAAAATGCTATGATAGCTTGTTTATGATCTTCGTATTTTTTCATAAAATTGGAAGATACGAGGAGGTTAATGCGAAGTTCTGTAAGTAAAAATTCCTCACTTGTTTTTGTTTTGGGATGATGGAATTTTATTAAATAAGAACCTACAATTTCTTTCGTAAGTTGAGGTTAAGAGTTCCGTATATATATATATGTGCCAAGAAAGTATGTAAGGAAATCATGATATGCTTCTTTGCGGTGTCAACACTAAAAAATGTAAACTTTGTCATGCAGGATGTTATGTACGTGTTTTAGGATTTGAATGGTAATTCTCTATTTAAAAATTCTTATTCTGAACTTCCTTGTTGAAATTTTTGTTGCAGACAGAAGTTGCATGGATTGTGTGGCATTATGCTTAATTGACTGAAGATAATGGGGAACAGTGATCGAAGATATTGTGTTCACGTACCAAGCTAGGTAGCTTTGAACACGAATCCTATCTTGAAATTTCTTACATCACATGTGTATTCTGTTCTCATCATTTGGTTTTTGCATCTTCAAACACATCTACGTTGTTTAAGGGAATGTCGTACTGCAATAAAATACCTATTGCTCGTGGTGTTAATAATAGTATCGAATATGTGAAATGAAGTGGATTATTTTCCCCAAATGTGTGAAATAATGTGGATTATATGATATCCCCTAAGATGTGAAATATCAGTATTGATGTGCATGTTGATTCAGCTTCAGCTTTGAGTCCCTGTACCGATACGCGTTTGGACCGGATTTTTCTCCCCACCCACCCCCCTCCCGCGACGCTCCTGCGGGAGCCGCCGGGGGAAAAGCCTAGCGCCAGCCAACAAGCCCCCCTCCTCGTGCTCCTACCCCCTCGTCGGCGCCCCGTCGTGCTGGCGAGCAAAGTCCGGCAAGCGCGGGGGGCGGTGGGGCCCTTCTTCCGCGCGAGGTGTCGACGAGTGCGGGCCCTCGGGTTGGGTGATTTGGCGCTATCTGGGGGCGCGGCGGCGAGGCGGTGGAGGCGCAGCGAGTGGCGGCGGCGGGGCGTTCGTGACTTGCATTGGCGATGGTTTTCTAGATCCGGCGCAGCGGGGTTCCAGGCGGCCGGGCTCTGGCTCGCCGATGGTGGGGGCTGGACTCGGCGGCCCTCCTCGGCGACGGCCCTTTCGGGTTGTGGCGGTCCTGCCGGCCTATGGCCAGATATGGGTTCGGTTGGCGTCTGGCTCAGGAAGGAGCCGCGGACTGCGATCGCACAATCTGGCGGTTTCGTGGCGTTCTTCTGGGTGTCGGTGGTGCGTGTCTTACGGGAAGCGAAGGTCTTGGCATGGCCGTCAGTTTGTCGGCGGCGGCCCTGCCGGTTTGCCCTATGTGGCAGCGTGAGCTGAGGACGACTCCGGCGAGAGTTGCGACAACTTTGGTTGGTGGAGGCGCAGGCGACGCAGAGCGGTGGTGGCAGCCAACCCTCTCTTGGATCAGGTTTGACGATGCGCGGGGCTGTGCGGACGCCGCCACATTCGATTCGGCCCACATAACCGATGCTTTGCAACTAAATAGACTTTTAACTAATACTGATATTATATTCGTATATTAGTAGCTTTTAAAAAAAATTAGGCAATGGTACTGCAATTGCAATTCAAAAGGAAGAATACGAGGGTTTTTTGGTAGACATGAACAAAGAAAACTAATGTGGCATAAAGTTCTTTTATTCTTATTTTATTTAATATTGTCCTACCAATAAAAGTGGATAAAAAATTCTTTAATATTACACGTGCGTTGCACGTGTAAGCTTACTAGTGACTATGGGGTGTCGAATTCAGGGATTCAGAGGTAGAGGGTTAATTCAGACTAGCTTTATAATCTTAAGGTTTAAAACAGACTTTACTCAAATAAGGCAGTAGTGGACATGGGGATAGGGAAAAAACGGAAGGAAAGGTGTGGAAAGGAAAATACCAACATAAAACACACACCTTATAACTGTTAAAAGAAACACCTTATAAAATCGCAGTTGGGATCGCAAGTTGATCAATGGCCAAACGCTTAGAAGTGCAGGTTGGATGGCCAGTTGATGGCTAATACCTATGATATGATTCATAAATAGTCATATATTTTGTGATACGATCATAATCAAATCATTTATTCCTTCTCTCAATCAAATCTGCATTCATATGTGGTGAATCGTAAATTGAATCCTCAAACGCAACTTCCTCAACCCCGTTCCCCTATAAATAAGCCCGTAGGCGCCTGCACAAAACAACACAATTAGAAACGCTATTTCCGATCGAGTACACATCCAGGCACACCAGTAGGCAATAGCATGGAGATCAAGCCAGCAGTGATCCTTGTGGCCTGTTTGTTATTCGGCATAAGCAACCTAGGTATTATTATTGTGTTCTTCATGCCAAAGCAATCACGTGTGTGATCCTTATGGCCCGTTTAACCTCTTTCTCTTATTTATTTTCGTGTGTTCAAGCAGGCGCTGAAGCAGCCTGCAGAGCTTCAGATATTATTGTCCACGCTAGCAGCTATCCGGATCCGGGAGGAAGGCTGGTGTACTATTTCACCTTGGTGAACACGTGTGACTGTGCGCAAAATGACGTGAAGCTGTCGTGCTTGGGTTTCAACTCTTCCGTCGAGGTCTACCCGGACACCGCCATCAAGCCGGTCGGCGACGGCAGGCTCTGCTCCCTCTACCCCGGCAGCCCGTTTGGACCTAAAGAGACGATCCACTTCAACTACTGGTACAAGGGTATCACGTTCAGCTTCCAGCCCGTCTCCTCCACCATCGCCTGTTAGATCGGATCGTTTCAATAAAATTATCAGATGTTAGATAGTGTGAATAAATAATGGGCAATGCTACGCGTCCGTCGGCTGATCTTTTAAAAAGATCCGGCGGTTTAACTGCCGTCCGATTAGCATTCAAAGATACCAAATAAATATTCTTTTGCAACAGATTGTTTGTTGCGAAGCTCCTTTACAACAAGATGCTTGTTGTGAAGATTTTTTTATATGCAGAGATTTTTTTGCACGCATCGTTAAATTTAGCGTATCACGTAGAACATTCTTTGCAACACGATGCTTGTTGCGAAGCTTTTTTGCAACATAATGCTTGTTGCGAAACTTTATTTATACGCACATATTTTTTTGCAATCTGGTGCTTGTACGACGAACGATGGTCTGAATCCTTTTTGCAACACAAATAACGTTGTGAAGCTCCTTTGCAACAACATTCTTGTTGCGTTCAATGAGTTTGTAACATACACCTTATTGCAAAGAATTTGAGCCACTAAAAATGTTTGCAACATCTATCTTGTTACGCTTAAAAGTTGTGCAACAAGCACCTTGTTGCAAACATCTATCAATGTGTATATAACTAAAGAAGGAAACACACATGACAGGACCGCACGCGCGCCGGTTCAGTAGCGGTTTCCACCTAGACACGTGGTTGGTGGAGAAGGCGGTTGATGTCAGCAAGTTATCAGCCGGCTGGAGCAAATCGTTTCCCATAAATAATATCATGGTCATATCACAAATACGTAGTATGTTTCCACGGTGACAAAAAGATCCCGTAATAAAAGATTTGGAATGTGATTTGATTTTTTCCTGAAAACCGCACGTCTTGACTGCCCTACCTTTTGTGGGCTTCTCTAGCAAAATCTTTACCTTGTAATCCAATAACTCATTATCTCTACTAGTAGTAATAAAAGAGCAAACATCAATTATTCTAAACCCACCCAGTAAGATATACACAGATTAATCAGAAACGTTGGATCTAACAAACTTGATGAAATCCAAAAGCCTATATTATTCCAATGGTCTGCCGTGCAATTAATTAAACGGTTGAGATCTAATGTTTTGCCCGTCTACTGCTGCAGACTCCACGCGCATGGCCTGCCTCGATCCAATTAAGGCCCCAAATCAGGGAATTACAGGCGTGCGGTTCCGCTGAATTTGTCTCTGCTTCAATGGCTTGGCCTGGGATCGCGAGGAGCTCACAGCTGTAGCAGTCCCTCTCGAGGATCGCCTCCGTAGTCAACGATGCCGCCACGCCGGGCCGTCTTTCCACAGCCTCGCGCGCATCGGCCTCATCGACAAGTGCGGCTCCGGCGCAGTCGGCCATCTCTACCATCCAAGGAGAGGCATCGCCACGACGCCTGCATTGTTGTGACAAGTGCTCCAACACCGAGGATCCCTATGTGGCATCGTTGCCGGAACTGGGCACAACAGGGCACAGTGAGAATCTATGCAAGGGTTCTTCCTCTTCCTGTAACGCAAGTTGTACCCTTGCTGTGAATCTTGCTACCAAAACTGCAAGGTGACAAAGAGACCTAGGTTCAGTTATTCCTGCTTGTGATTCAGGTCCGCTACACCAACCTCATTCTCTGCGAGAACCCAAGTAATCAACCCCAACAAATGCATTGCATGCAACTCCGTCGAGCAGAGTGTAGTCCGTGGGTCATAGCAATCTTGATCATCAGTTGCATTGCATGTGATATACACTGTTGATTCTTGTTATGTTGATCTGAACCAACAGGTTTTCCGAAGGCAGAGAAACAGCGGCTCCTCAACTGCGTGGTCGTACGTGGAGGCCCTACCGGAGTGGAGTTCAGCAGCGAGCATGAGGTGCCGAATGTCCTAGCAGTGGGAGTCAAAAGTTGTGTCTACCCGTAGAATGCATGAAGAAGCAAGGAAGGTGACCTCTTCAAATTGTTGCGAGATTTGTTGCTCAATGTTGAAGATAAATAATTAAATACTAAAAAGTTTATCATTGCACATGTCATCATGCTTGGCGCCTTCGACAATACTGTTTTTTCAGGGAGTTGGACACATCATGGCACTCACCTTGCTGGATAGGGAGTTCGGGACTAACCGAGGCAGATTTCAAGTGACATCCAACCACCATTATGTACGACTACGTAGCATTCATGATCCTTTAAAGTTTTCATACTTCAGTCGTTATTTTACTGAGAACTTCAGTTCAGCCACCGAAAAGATGTGGAAGGCCTTGAAGGAGAGTAGAGACACACGATTAAAATGTCGCGTAGGTCACTTACAGATCTTGAGAAAAACCATTGTAATTGGACGTTCCTGATAACCAGGAGCCTATACCCCTGGGAGTTTATAGTCCAGACTCTAAATATATCCTTTATGTTTCTAAGATTTTGTGTTGCTTTATCAGTTTAACCGCAACTGAAGACTCATCAGAATGCACTGAAGTTCGATCTCAAACAAGACACTGTCATAAAATGCATTTGGAGTTTAGAGAGAAAATAATTTACAATAACAAGTAATGCGATGATATGCTATGGACAAAAAGTTGGGTTTCAGTCTTCTCCATGTTCCAGCTAGATCTTATGCAGGAAAGTACAGGGCAGCATGTGAGCTCAAAGCTTAAAGATTTTGTGTGTTGCCTACCTCCTGCTTTGCAAAATTCATAGGCCTATCCAAAAGGCACGTACCATATTGATGTTGGAGCTGGATGGAGCAGTTCCATGCCAGTGGTGATAAATATATCTTGCAATTACAGCAACACTGAATCCTAAATATGGTTTCATGTATTTATTTTGTGTTGGTACAAAAGAAGGGAGAGATTAGGAGCGACCAGAGCGGAGAGGGTTGTATGCGCAAGTTGAAAGGATGTGCTACGCTGACAATGACACAAAACAACATAGAAGTGGATGAAGCGGGGACGGGGCAGTGCTGGAAACGCATGGAGCCTATGAAATTCTCAACATATTCAAATGTGGGTTTCTATGACATTCATATTATTTTTTTGCTAATACTATGACATTCATATCTACATGAATGGTTTGTAACTTTGATTTACACATTATTTTTTATCTTTATTTTAAATATCGTAACAACTCATATGCGATGAGGCGTGTTTTTCTAATTTAAATTTCAAATTCTACCTTAGACGTGCAATGCACGTGCACATTTACTAGTCAAATACTATAGTCCTACTTTATTTGGTAAGAGAATAAATGGTTACCGAAAAAAATTCTTTTTTTGATATGCAATCACGTGTTAACAATAAAGGAAAATGATACAGAGAGCCGCTGCATCGTGTTACTTCCCATGCGGCGGAAAAAATTTACAGCTTGCCCAGGCTACAACGACAGCTCATGTCACGCTTTATCCCATCGAGCCGCACCTTATCTTCTCGCTCTCACTCAACCACAACCACGGAAAGCAGGGGCCAGGAGAGCATCGCGACGGAGAGGACGACGAGAAGGAGGTCTCCGCCGTCGCAGAGCACGCATCGGAGGCCGCCGCCGCGCAAGCAAGCATCAGCAGGGTCGGCCGCTGCCGCCGCCGTCGCAGCATGGAGGCCGTTGCCGCCGCCGTCGTGGAACACGCGTCGGAGGCCGCTGCCGCCGCCGCCGCCGCGGAGCATGCGGCGGAGGCCGCCGCGAGAGCACGCATCAGCACGGGAGGCTGTTGTCACCGTTGTCGCGGAGCACACGTCCGAGGCCGCCGTCGAGCATCGGCGCGGGGAGACCACTGTCGCCAATCACATCGGGAGGCTTCCCCCGCCGCCGCGAGCACGTTTCGGGAGGCCGCCATCGCGCGAGAACCCAGCAACAGAGGTGTCCGCAGTCGAGCATGCACCGGGTCAGCTTGGCGAGCTTGCCCGGGCTGATGAGGGACGAGCTAGGACGCGGCATCCGCGTGCTCTGGCTCCTCTCATCCGGAAAAAATCCCCTGCTCGCCATAATCTGCGCACGAGGTGTTCATCTACGACATCTGAAGCAACAAGAGGTACTCTCAATGCGGGACTTCGTCGACATCACGAGCGAGGCTGAACTAAACTACATCTCAACAAGGGCCTGCTCAAATTTTCTGCTTCCCTACATTTAGATGTGTAGCGGTTTTCTTGTCTCTCGATTTCTATTCTGGCAACCATATGAAATAATCTGGTAGTCAAGTGAATTTTATCTGGCAGCCATCGTAGGTAATCTGGCAATTGGTTTTGTTTTCACAATTTTTTGATGCCTTCATAGATTGCTTAAAACGCACAACCAAGAGTAATTTATCTGGCAGCCAAGCGCAATTTTATCTGGTAGTCATCCTAGGTAGTCTGGCAATAGAATTTTTCCACATTTTTTGTTGTCTTCATAGATTGGTTAAAACTGGCAACCAAGCGTAATTTATCTGGTTGCCAAGCGCAATTTTATCTGGTGATCATTGATTGGAAAGTATATCTTTACAATTTCTTTTGATGACTTCACTTTTATTAAACCTAGTTTTAGTTTGTATAATTTGTATATCATATAATTTTACATCATATAATTTGTATAATTCCCCCCTCTAGTTTTTAGTTCATTGTGACAATTGTTATCTTTATTATTAAATGTTTGCCTTAAAACTTTACACCTAATTGCAAGAATTATTTATTGCTCTTGCCACAAAAATTAACCCCTAATTGCAAGAATTAAGTGCTTGCCACAAAAATTAACACCTAATTACAAAAATTACTTTTTGCGCTTGCCATAAAAATTATCACCTAATTGCAAGAATTATTTCATGTGCTTGCCACAAAAATTAACACCTAATTGCAAGAATTATTTTTTGTGCTTCCCACAAAAATTATCATCTAATTGCAAGAATTATTACTTGTGCTTGCCAAAAAAATTAACATCTAATTGCAAAAATTATTTCTTGTGTTTATCCAGATTATCATAAAGCTTTATGTGTCGTTTTATAACCAACTTAAATGCATAGCATGCGATCAACAACTTTTACATTTCTACATTTACATGTGAAAACTGCATGGCCTGTACTAGTACATAAGCTATAGTTGCACGCGCTGCGATAAAAGCAAAATGAAATACAATTGGTTTTCAACTTGTTTAGGAGCCAGGACAGCCTGTCGCATCTGGAGTATAAAAAGAGGCTGTCATTGGCAAGAGTTGATACATTTAAAACGCATTAGAAAGGTGATTAGCTGGCCGCCGCACGGTAAGGCCGATGTGCGGCGCCGCTATGGAGTAGAGTCCAACAATAAAATGGCAGGTAAATCATGGCGATTGCATACAAAAACTCACTATGAACTCACCATTGCGTGTTAGGTAATGTGAATAAATGATATCATGGTCATATTATAAACTACGATACCCAATCCCAAGACCTATGCTGATGCAAGTAACGGACAGAAATAGATCACATACCAGTATGTAGTCCGTTAAGCGGGAAACGTTCCCGCATGAACGTGGTTGGTGTAGTCGTACCGGCAATCCCCGATGCCGCACAGATCCACGATGACTCATGTAGCCACCCGATCCTTGTGGACCGATGACGGGATTACGTCCCCGTCGGAACGTTGCTGATGAAGACCTCGCGATACGACCACGACGATGAAGTAGCACCACAAGTGTAGTGCCTCACGGGATTATACACATACAGTATACCCGACGTCCCTCCGGGCTCCGAACCAGTAGAGCAGCGGAAAGAAGATGGATTCGGATCCCGATTCCAGCAGCACGACGGCGTGCGTATAGTGGAGAAATCCCCAACCCAGAGCAGCCTCCAAACAAGGGGAGTCCGCTCAAAGGAAGGAGAAAGGAGGGAGAGAGATGAGAAACTTTTCTCAAAAAATTCATGATTAAAAGGGCACCCCTACCCCTCCTTATATAGGCCAAGGAGGGGTGACACCTCCCCTCAACTTCCCATGTGGGACTAATCCCAAGGGGAGGGGGGTGGCGCACCAATAAGGGGGGTGGGCCCCCTCATGGCGCCATGGCCCATGGGGGAGGACTCCCTCTCCCCCTAATGGGCCCTATGAGGCCCATATGCCTTTTAATTCATTTTTAATTATATTTAATTATATTTTAATATTTAATTCAGATAATTAAATAATAAAACATTAATTAAACATTATTAAATATATTTTGAACCTTTCAAAATACCCGGAACAACTTCCGGCCTTCATCGGAACAATTCCGGCCATCACCGGAACAATTCCGGTGTTCTCTCCAATTTCTCCGGTGATCCCGAATCAATCCTTACTGCGTCGAGTACCCTTAAGTGTAACACCCTACGGTCCGGGAAACAGCAGACATGATCGAGACAATTCTCATTGATCAATGACTAATCAATTGGACCTGGTTACAATCCTTGATAGCCCCTGCGCTTCCATCGAATGAACTTCAATCGCTGTTGGATCCGTTAACCGTGTGCCTGTTCCCTTTGTCCCATGGTACTTTGCTTGTCCGAGGTTTGATCATCGGTATCCACTATACCTAGTTCGTCCTCGTTCTCAACAAACAAGTTTACTCGTTCCCGTGATATTACAACTCCGTGACCTAGTCACACGTTTGCAAACTTTATGATGTAACATCATCGAGTGGGCCCAGAGTACCTATCCGTCACACGGATGGACAAATCCCTCTTTGATCTATTTGCATACTCATCAACCATCTATTTCGGAATACCCAAAGTGCACCGTTATAGCTAGCATATTTCAGTCAGGCGGTGGGATACAAATCAAAGTCTCCTTATAGATGACAATTACGTATGATCATTACGGTCAAAGGATCTGGTCACTACGTTATAGTTATCGCAATGTCGAACTATGTGACTTGATCACATCGCAACACTTCTGGTGGGCGTATGTCCATCATATCATTATCCAATGATACGACTCCATTGTCAACAGACACCATTGTCTCATGATCAGGAAACCTTGATCATCAATCGCCCAATGGACTAGTATACTAGGGTTAACTAGGGACCTGGTTGTTTGTATACCACACCTGTATTAATGTTTCCGCTTAATACAGTTCTAGCATAGTATCAAACGTATTATGAACTAATGGAATATGCTTGATAAAACATATTTTATTTGCCTCTAGGGCACATTCCCAACAGTCTCCCACTTGCACTAGAGTACAAATAATCTAGTTGCATTTTCTCTGGATCATAACTCCTTATTGATCATGCTTTCCTGTGGAAGAGGTTGTATCAACGGTCTGGGTACCATTCAGAACCGTATGTCCTTTTGCAAATCATAATGTCACCTAATTTGACATTCCTTCATTATCCACTATAATGATGAGGTATATATTTGGCGGTGTAGTGAGACTTCGTTTGCTGTGTCATAGCAATGACATCCGGTGGGTCACGCGGACTTTCCCATAGTCATGCACACTTGAAACTCACTCAATCAGAAGTCGAACTTCTTAAGGCATAATATAACTCCTGCTACTTCTAAAGCAGCCACATCAATGTAGATTCAATCCTTAGTGCATTGTATGCAACTTTGATGTCTAACCATGTTTCTTTCAACTTAGGCATTCATTAGTATGATATCTCAATTTTCTAGGTTAGTGTCAGAACTTGAACTAGCATAACATTTATGGTCAAGTCCACTATCCTTTACAAATTTGAGATGTATCCTCAGTTCTCTCCAGACACTGAAGGATAAACTTAACTCTTTGTTCAATGATTTACTCATAAATCATATCACAGCATGTTCTTACTACTAAGAACTTGGGTCACATTACGTCGAGTACATAACTCTGGTTTTATATGAAAGAACCTATGACAAAAGCATAGAGGATCCAACACATCCATTTCTTTCATTAACCATTAACCATTGTTCTTGTACTGAGATTAACTCAACACTTCTCTTGGATATACAAGTAAGGACCACTTCTTGACTTGTCCTATTCTGAACTCCTTCAGAATCTTATCCAGGAAAGTATTACGACTCAATGTTATTAAACACATATCTATCTTAATAGATCTTCAATGCTTAATACTTGTTCATCTTCATTTATGAAAGATTCAAATAATCATTAACACCAACTGCACCATTCATAATATGTTATCCATATATGAGAATGTTATCATGCTCCCACTCAAATATGTCATGCACATATTAAGTTATAGGATAACACTCATATTGCTCCCACTCAAATATGTCGGCCACATATAAGACAAGGATAACATCCACATGGCTCCTACTTAGATATGTCAGACACATATTAAGTTCAGGATACTAACCACATGGCTCCTACTCAAATATGTCATTTACATATAAGTCTAGGATAATACTCCCATATCTCCCACTCAAAATATGTCGTCTACATATATCAAGTTTCAGGAAACTATTCAGCTCCCACTCAGTTTCATGCAAATGCATGTTTCCTCGATATTTTGGTTAAGTCCAAAATCCTTTGATCATCCATCAAAATGAGAATTCAGTTTACGAGACACTAGTATCCATTTGTTTTTCCAAAACCTTCTTGTTGTACCAATTACAACACTTCTTCAAATACAGAATTTGAGGAAGTCACGGTATTGATAACAATCCTGGATCAATCGTAGTGAATATCCCTTTGACTCAAGCATTGCTACACATTGTAGTCAACCCATTGAATTCGTCAGAAACAATCTTTGTGACAAACCAATCTTGACGTCCCTTTGATGTTCACATTTATTCCTCATAACTCTGAAGTTATTGTGAATATCAAGTAACCTCCTTACTTGATAAGATTCAAGCAATCTTAAATGTAACTCAACATAGGATTTCATGACTCGTAGTCATATCTCGTACTTAGGTCCACCATCGCTTCTTTGTAGTTCGTAGGAATGTCTTGTTCCATTAACATGACAAGTGAATCATGAATATCATTTTGCACCAGGGGCAAATATATATTCTTGAATCCTACCTTTCTCAGTAAAAGCTCTCCATCAGAAGATCATGATCATTATCATTAGTTTCTCCTCTTATTGTAGAGCTTTGCTTCCAGAACATATTCCGTTGCACTACTCTGACATTTGGAGGCAAGGTCAATTACCTTGGTTGAACTTTCACTTTTCTTCCATTACCACATTTATCAAGAACAATTCTTGACAAACACCAAACATAGCAATACAAGTTTTGCTCCTTTTGGTTCTAGTTGTGGAAGATGCATCCATAGTTGTCTAAGGATACACTACAAAGATAATTTATCTTACATAAATCAAGCTTCCTAGAAACCACAACACACCATGATATATATAGTGTTGGTTTCCACGAACTCAGATGGTTCCCTATGCTGAAGTGAGTGTTTGCATATTAAATTAATAACTCTAAACAATAATAACGTAACTTGGTAAGAGATAACTTAGACCATACACTTTTCGATAGAATATGATCACAATGTTCAGGCACGTCAATCATATTGAAGTGTCTCAAGACATTGCAATTTGTGGAACAACTTTCACACAAGTCTTTATGCCCAAGACTAACTCAAAACATTTGTCACTTTGATCAAATCGTAGAGACTTGTCTTTCTTGTTAATTTAATATCCATCTTTAATCTGAAATCCCTTTTGATCATATCAAATTATTTCAGACTCATGTTTCATTAGTGAATACAAATATTCATCTAAGTCCACATACGAATCACGAAATAATGAAATTCACCACATGCTGACATACGATACATCACAATGTATGATACTCAACAATCAGTACACATTCCGTTTTACCAGAATGCGAGGTTTTTGGTCATCTCACCTCAAGAGGCATGGTTTGTATGTGTCAAGAGATCAAGTATCTTAAGACATCATCATACCATTCATGACTTAAACTGTAGTGTCATTATTAAGCCTGGATATTTCTTGGCATTACAATATTTCTTATAAATGATCAAACAACTATCATTAATATAAGAATAACTCATTCATAATCGTAATGTGACCATAAGAGATATCATTCATAAAAGGAGAACAACTGACTTGTTTCTCACTAATATGAATAATTGTCTTCGCGAGATGCAAGACACACTAATAAAGTCCTCATTCAAACGATCATAAAATTTATTCATATATTAATCAATTGATAGATGTAGAGGGAGAGTGTTGTCGACCATCAACTATCTTGATTACCGTCAGCACACATTGTCACCTCATCCCTTCCAAGCCACTCTCAAGCAGTAAGTTCAAGCATCGAATACTTAATCAACCGCAATTAGTGTTTCGTGGGAAAGACATTTATAACTCGTATATCAAATATACCTTCTCCGTCAATGACCATTCCTGCATTGGTTCTACTCTTAAAGTTCTTAACTTTAACCATGACCTCATGACAGATGAACGATTCTCCTTCATGACATAGTCCAGACATGGTCTTTGTAACTGGGAGGAAGCGGATGCAACTCCCTAGTTATCGCAAAGTAACCAGTCATTCAGTAGTCCAAGTTATACACAAGGTGTTCCATGTATCTTATACATTTTCCAAGTGACTTTCTCAGCAGGTTGTTCCTTCCACCATAGTTGAAAGAAACCCCGTCCATATACTCATATTCCATTACTCTGATTTTTGACCAAGTGCTTTCAAGTTCACCTAGCACGTCATACGTGTTGGTTAACATGCATTCACAATTCAGATTCCATAGAATGAATTATGGTGTATTCGACAGTCATTCATAAGTGACGGTGAGTGCGATACTCATCATCATCTTCCTTGAATACGGAGTTAACAGGTGTATCTCCTAGCAGTTCTTCGTATTATGTTTAGCAAGTCATTACTAACGAGTATGTCTCTAATGGTGTTGGTACACATCAATGAAGTAAGACCCATTTACCTTAAGTTCTATCATACTAAAAGAGCCATAGTTCTAAACATTGGTATGACGTTATCTACAATGATATTTGCTAAGACATGAAGATTAAGTTCATAATATGGAGTTCATGTTTCAAAAACAATTCTGGAAATCCCACTCAGACAAACATCCCTCATAGTTTGTTCTAAGTGATTACACGATCCTTGAAGAACATACCTCCCCCGTGTGACACGACCATCAGTATGTTGTTCAAGGTAGGCCATCATGCCAATCACATCATCCATGTGACTCATGCTCGACCTTTCGGTCTCTTGTGTCCCGAGGCCATGTCTGCACATGCCAGGCTCGCCACAATAACCTTAGTGAGTATATGCCGCGTATGCAAGGCCATGTTTCTGGACATGCTAGGCTTGCTCCACCCATCTCTTGTGAACGTAAAAATGTTTGACACCCGTGTGACACGTGATGCCTCCATAATGAAGAACTTTCCAGATGGTGCTTCACTAAGGAAGGACACTTTGTTGGATTAGTGAGGGATCATCCTATTATGCTACCGTCGTATATCTAACATATTAGCAAAAACAGGATGCAACAAAAATCATACATGCTATGATTCCCCCCGACATGCAAATTAAAGTTGAAAACGCCTTTCTACTTTATCTTTTGCAAGTTTTACGTGGTTGCTAGGGGTTTCGAGAAAAGAACCGCTTTCTATCCTGCGAAAACAAGCCACAACACCCATCCCGCAATTGTCTCTATTACACCCCTGTCGGGGCCCTCCGTTGCAAACATCTTCGCATCGCTAATGCAGAGAGACAGACACCCCCCAGCCACTTTATATGGTACAAGCCATATGTCAAGCGTGGAACCAGTCTCGCGTAAACGCGTAAGGTCGGTCGGGGGCCGCTTCATCAAACATTGCCGCAATGCTAAATGAGTACACGTGAGAGGGTAACAATTGAGAATTTGTGCCCACATACTAGATGTGTTCTATCCGTACAATACATCTACGCATAGCCTTGCTCATGATACCACTGTTGGGGTTCGGGGCAGAAAACACAAATTTTTCCTTCACCTACGATACCCAATCCCAAGACCTATGCTATGCTGATGCAAGTAACGGACAGAAATAGATCACATACCAGTATGTAGTCCGTTAAGCGGGAAACGTTCCCGCATGAACGTGGTTGGTGCAGTCGTACCGGCAATCCCCGATGCCGCACAGATCCACGATGACTCCTGTAGCCACCCGATCCTTGTGGACCGATGACGGGATTACGTCCCCGTCGGAACGTTGCTGATGAAGACCTCGCGATACGACCACGACGATGAAGTAGCACCACAAGTGTAGTGCCTCGCGGGATTATACACATACAGTATACCCGACGTCCCTCCGGGCTCCGAACCAGTAGAGCAGCGGAAAGAAGATGGATTCGGATCCCGATTCCAGCAGCACGACGGCGTGCGTATAGTGGAGAAATCCCCAACCCAGAGCAGCCTCCAAACAAGGGGAGTCCGCTCAAAGGAAGGAGAAAGGAGGGAGAGAGATGAGAAACTTTTCTCAAAAAATTCATGATTAAAAGGGCACCCCTACCCCTCCTTATATAGGCCAAGGAGGGGTGACACCTCCCCTCAACTTCCCATGTGGGACTAATCCCAAGGGGAGGGGGGTGGCGCACCAATAAGGGGGGTGGGCCCCCTCATGGCGCCATGGCCCATGGGGGAGGACTCCCTCTCCCCCTAATGGGCCCTATGAGGCCCATATGCCTTTTAATTCATTTTTAATTATATTTAATTATATTTTAATATTTAATTCAGATAATTAAATAATAAAACATTAATTAAACATTATTAAATATATTTTGAACCTTTCAAAATACCCGGAACAACTTCCGGCCTTCATCGGAACAATTCCGGCCATCACCGGAACAATTCCGGTGTTCTCTCCAATTTCTCCGGTGATCCCGAATCAATCCTTACTGCGTCGAGTACCCTTAAGTGTAACACCCTACGGTCCGGGAAACAGCAGACATGATCGAGACAATTCTCATTGATCAATGACTAATCAATTGGACCTGGTTACAATCCTTGATAGCCCCTGCGCTTCCATCGAATGAACTTCAATCGCTGTTGGATCCGTTAACCGTGTGCCTGTTCCCTTTGTCCCATGGTACTTTGCTTGTCCGAGGTTTGATCATCGGTATCCACTATACCTAGTTCGTCCTCGTTCTCAACAAACAAGTTTACTCGTTCCCGTGATATTACAACTCCGTGACCTAGTCACACGTTTGCAAACTTTATGATGTAACATCACCGAGTGGGCCCAGAGTACCTATCCGTCACACGGATGGACAAATCCCGCTTTGATCTATTTGCATACTCATCAACCATCTATTTCGGAATACCCAAAGTGCACCGTTATAGCCAGCATATTTCAGTCAGGCGGTGGGATACAAATCAAAGTCTCCTTATAGATGACAATTACGTATGATCATTACGGTCAAAGGATCTGGTCACTACGTTATAGTTATCGCAATGTCGAACTATGTGACTTGATCACATCGCAACACTTCTGGTGGTGTATGTCCATCATATCATTATCCAATGATACGACTCCATTGTCAACAGACGCCATTGTCTCATGATCAGGAAACCTTGATCATCAATCGCCCAATGGACTAGTATACTAGGGTTAACTAGGGACCTGGTTGTTTGTATACCACACCTGTATTAATGTTTCCGCTTAATACAGTTCTAGCATAGTATCAAACGTATTATGAACTAATGGAATATGCTTGATAAAACATATTTTATTTGCCTCTAGGGCACATTCCCAACAGTCTTGCCGTCTATGAAAGGTTAAACATATGGGATAGATGGAACGGAAAAGTAAACAACAAAATGAAATAAAAGACGTAAATTGCAACGTGTGTAAATATATGATGAGGATATGGGTCGGGATATCATGTAGGCATTACACCAAAATAAGTAGACCTTTTATCCATCAGCATCTACTTCCTAATCATCTACCTTGAGATATATAATCCAGGACATCTCACTAGTATTAAGTTACGAGCCACAACTACATGGTGTAAACCAAAGCGACGGACAACTGTTTTAACACTCTACGGGTAATGTAAGCAACCCTTGTAACACAATCACAAGCACCATTGTTTTCCCTGGTAGCAACAACACATTCTCTAGTCGCGTGTTTTTGTCACTCAAGCTGCACAATGAGAGGCATGGACCTACTATCTATCATAATGCTCCCTCTTTGAGTCACACTCTACTACTATGGAAAAGAAATAAATTACAAAGAAGAACATGCAAGAACAATCAAGAACACAATATAAAAGAGGATCAAATATATAAATTTCATAATCTAAACATAATCTCATAATCCATCGAATCCCAGCAAACACAACATAACAACATAATAACTATAACATAGGTGTCTTGATCATGATAGGCATCTCACACGGACTAAACATTGAACCACACATGATAGGCAACTAGCTATTGCCATGAACCCTAGGTCGAAGGTCAAACTATTCACGGCTCATCCGAGAGGCAAGCATGATTGATGAAGAGGCCTTTGGAGATGAATCATCCCTCTGCCAGGGTGCCTGGATAGAATTCAGGGGTTGTCAATCTGGGAATCGCGACGGTGGCGAAACAGAGAAGGTTTCGGGAAAAAGAACTCCGCCTCGAGCATTTCTGGTATAGGAGGAATAAAAAGGCGCAGGATGGGAACTTGAGGTGGCCCCACCTAGCCAGGCGGTCAAGGGGCGAGGGCCCCTCCTGGCCGCGCCCACAGGGAGGCGTCTGGCTAGGGGATGTCCGCCTCTAGCTCTCCCTCGTTCTTCTGGAGTCTTCTGGCATATAATATTTTCAGGAAATTTTCTTGAATTTTCTGTCAATATTAATTTTTCACCTTTTCTGCGATGCACAGACAAAACTGACACTGGGCATTAGGTTAATAGGTTAGTCCCAAATATGTTATAAAATGATATGAAAGTGCATCGAAACATATAGCAAAGTCACACAGATAAACATGGAACAAGAAAAAATTATACATACGTTTGGTACGTATCACTTGGCTGGCGAGTCGGCCTCTATCCTACATGAACCTAGAGCTCGGAGTAATGACGAAGGTGGAGAAGAAAAAAGGGAACATATGTGTATGGTGTGTTTAACGGTCCTATGAGGGTCCATTTAAATAGCCGGCATCGGGTAGGTGAGCGGAGAAACGCGTTTGGATCTGGGGCACAAGAGTGGGTTTCTTGGCCACCGCGATGGTTTAATACGGCACATCCATAGACGATTAATCGTCCCGTCTCTACGACATTGAACAGGCGCGGAGACCGGGGCTCTCGGTCGGCGAGACATACGACCCTTTAGTGAATGGTCGCTTCGGCGCTGGCTGGGCATCAGTGTCGTCCGGAGTGGCCGGTCGTGCATGTGCCCGACCGGCATCCAATTCTCAACTGGCATGAATGTGCGTCAACCCCTTCGCGCGAGGGGAGGATTTCTGGCACGGATAGCATTCTTGGGTGGGGCCAGGTTGTCGAAACGGGACATGTTTGGTGTTCTAAGTTTCGCAAAGCCGCCCTCAGTTTAGTTCAGGTTTGCGGGAAAACACACAGTCGGACCAGCCCATGGATGGATATAGGGCCGCGTTGGATGACAGAAATGATTCGTACAATCTAATCTGAACGGATGCGGGAGGTTTGAGGGTTTATGTTGGAGATGTCCCAAGCCAACAATTCATTTTCAATTAAAACTCTATTTGTTAAGAAAAGTTTGGCAATGTAGTATTCTTAAAACCATAGTAATCGAAAACCTTAGCATTTAGTTTCCTAAAGAATGAATACTTCAGTTTCTATTAGCCACAATTTTCTTCTTTAGTTTTGAAAAAACAGGTCAAGACCTCTGTCTTACTTACTTTAAAAAATGATATTAAGAATACTATGGTTTATAAAACTATGATATTTATTAAAGCTAAACACCGATTTAAAAAATATTGTTTTTGAGAAAACCATATTGTAGTATTCTTCAAATACTTCATAAAAATTAGCTTCAAAATACATCCCAGGTGAAGACCAAATAAAATCCATTTATTTTATAAGCAATGATATATTGAAACTAAAATTGAAGGTAAATCATTGCGATTGTGTACTAAAATTTTGTCGCAAAAAAAAACTATGGACATCAATGTAGGAACATTCTATATTTTAAATCCCAGTCTTGATCCACGTAATCCAACAAGCACCTTCTAAGATGCCTGAAGAGCACATTTATAATCACCCAGTTACAAAGTGACATTTGATACCCACAAAGTATTCTTCCGGTAGGGAGTGGCATGATCTCATGGTTTAAGGAACTAATATTTGACATTAAGAAAGCTATAGCAATTTTAACTTAGTGACACGATCAAAAGCTATGCTAACAATTGGGTTTGTCCATCACATCATTCTCCTAATGATTGCCATGGTTAGGAAACCTCAACCATCTTGTAATCAACAAGCTAGTCTAGTAGAGGCTTACTAGGGACACTATGTTGTTTATGTAACCACGCGTGTATAACATTTCCGGTTAATACAATTATAGCATGGAGATAAACATTTATCATGAACATGAAATATGATGATAACAACTTTATTATTGCCTCTTGGGTATATTTCCAACATTGTCTCTCACACAAAGAAATTGTCATGTCCAATGTGCTATATACAACATAAGAATTGTCATCTCACACAAAAAGAATTTGCCATGGATGATTTGAAAAATAAAATGCTATGAATTTTCCATGTGCAAAAATAAGAATTTTCCATGTGCAAAGATCCATCGCAAACTATATAAAAACAATCTAAGAAATAACATGTACAAACTTTAAATTTTTTTGTCATGTGTTAATAAATGTGTATCCTCATGCCAACATATAACAATTTTCATGATACACAAATAAGAAATAACATGTCACACAAAATGTTGAATTGCCGTGTACAAAATATAAGAATTGGCATGTCACGCAAATAATAATTAATGTGTTTTAATAAATATGTACCCCTATTACAACACAGAAGAATTGTCAGGTCACACAAAATAAGAATTGTCATACTCATAAAATAAGAATGGCATGTCATAGAAATAATAATTACCATGACCCATAAGCTACATACAAAAACGAATTGTCATATCCCAAAAATAAGAAATTGCCATGAGTTACGGTTAATTAGTTATCACACAATTCATTTACAAAAATGGCATGTTTGTAAGTAATAAGAAAACATTATTTAACAATTGCAAACATAAAAAAATGCAAATTTTATGAAACTAGAAAAAATTCTAAGCAAGTTACATGTAAAACACGTTTCAATCCGAGCTACCTTACAAATTATAAGCATCATCAAAATCATATCTAATACTGTAAATAATGTATCCAAACATGAATAAATCATACGCTAGGTCGTGTAGCACCGGGCCTAAACAGTGAGCACGAATAGGTACACATCACATAGACCGGTTGGGCGGTGGATAACAAAACGTCGCCCAGCAGCTCACACGTTTTTAAAGGAGGATGTGGCGCTTTGAGATTCGTACTACGATCCAATGGTTGAAAGGGCGTCAGGGCGAACCCCCTCCTCACAAAACGTCAGGTGGTTATCATTTTGCTTAATAAAAACATGGGATACCATGATGAGGAGAGAAGGTTGGCAAATTGCTTATTCTTCATCTTTTCTTATATCAGATTTCATATCTGCCACAAAATTCATGCTTCTTCTTGATTTATTGAGACAATGTATTACAGCTCGTTTGGCAATTGGCACCCGTCATATGTACCCAAATTCGTGAAATTCATTCGCGAATTCTGAAGCCAGCGTGTTTGGTTGTCCTTTTGCCGGTCCCATTTTGCCACTCACACACATTCATCAATAGTTTTGTGAATGAGGTGGAGACTAGTAGTGCTATTCAGTTGAGGCAAACCCACATGTAATATGGTACGGCTAATAAATCTACATGACCCTTTTTGTATCTCTCCAAACCTTGATATAAATGAATAAAGAGGTGGTGAGTTTCTACAAAAAAAAAAGTGTTCGGTTGTCCTGGAATTGACCCCAGGTATTCATTCCATGATTCCACGGACCGGTACGACTGTGTGATTGCAACATGCGCCTCCATGTTGTTAGCTTGAGGAGCACTGTGTGATTGCAGGAGCAGGCACCTCCATGTTGTTAGCTTGAGGAGCACTATACGTGCGGTGGTGAACTGAGGAGCACGGTGGCGACAACCAGACTATGGCTTCCTTCAACCGTGATGTTTGCGTGTGTGCTTAATCACTAGTAGAAAAATGGCCTTAATCACTAGTAGAAAAATGGCCTTCCGTCCCAGACATTAATCTCGGCCGTGTCTGGAGCCGGGATTAATGTACCATTAGTTCCAGTTCCAGCGGCTACGGTGGTGGCCGCACACGCACGCCCAGCTTTAGTTCCAGACTCCCGGTTCGAATAAGACTTTTAGTCTCGGTTGAAGACACTAACCGAGACTAAAGGTGACACCCTTTAGTCCTTTAATATCGATTGAAGACATCAACTGGGATAAAAATAATTGAAAAAAATCCAAAATTTTAACCGAAAAGATAGACCTTTATCCGGTTGGAGACACCATTTCGGATTAAAGGTTTAATTTTTTTTGAAATGGCAATAACTTTTGCGTACAAACTCAGAAAAAATTGTGTAATATATCAAACTGTTCATCGCGAAAATCTGAATCCGCTCTCAATAGCCAAAGACCGTTTGGGATTTTTTTAGATCTATAATAACTAAATAGTTCATCCCCACTAACCTATTTATCTTGACATGCAAGGTATCCACATCATCAAGTAGGCTCACCTCTTTGCCACTAACTCTTCATTCACATGCATGCTTCCATTAAATTTGATGCGCATGCAATTTATCAAAGATAAATATTTAAAACTTATGTACTAAGCCTCATGATTTAGAAGCGCTTTTTATATAGAAAATCAAATTATGAGTTTCCTCACATTTTATAATTTATATGCAACATTTTTTTTATGAATGCACATATGTAGATGCTATCATTGTTTTAGGTTTAGCTAAGGGTGATATCTCCACTCACCATTGTTTTCGTCTCATATCATCTTGCCGGTATATTCTCAAGGCACTAAATTAATTTGAAAAAACCTCTCATTTTTTAGTTTTTTTAGAAATTTTTCTTAGATTTTGACTCTAAACTATATTTTTTCAAAAATAATTTAATAATTATATCACATTAAGTTAAATAAATTTTTTTGTATTGTGAAATATTAAATTATGTATTAACATTTTCCGCAGCAACGTGCGGGGTATCATCTAGTTTTTATAATTCCAAAGGAAAATATGAAAGCAGGAAGAAATAAGTTCTTGCCTGAAATTTGATTTTTTTAACTATTTTTTGAAATTAGTAATTGTATTCTATATAAAGATTATTATTACTTAATCATTGTTGTTTATGTTAATATAGGTTTGGAATTCAAAAAATATTATCATGTGACATCAAAGTGTAGAGGTTAACAATATTGATAGCATGATATTATCAAGATGTTTGCAGTGCAATCTTGCAAGCTAATTGGAAAGGAACTCAAAAGTTAAGTCTGCTGGGGATGGAGTAGTGTGAGGATGGGTACCGATTGGAAAGTTCGCCACGGATAAACATTTTGACTTAAAGATTAGAGACCACAGGTGTGAGGATAGGTGATTAGTGGTTAAACTGACAAATAATTCAAAGATTTGAAATATCAAAAAAATATTCAAATTTTTTTCCAAAAAAATGACCTTTAGTCCCGGTTGATAACACCAACCTGGACTAAAGGTCCTCCAACCCAGCCCACTAGCGCAGCCACATGGAGGGCCTTTAGTCCCGGCTCGAGACACAACCAGGACTAAAGGGGGACCTTCAGTCTTGATTGTGCGGTCCTGGTTGCACAACCGGAACTAAAGGTCCTCCCTAATCGGTACAAAAGGCCAGTTTTCTACTAATGAATGCATCCGTCAGCATAGGTAGTAAGAATGGTGAGGAAGACAATGATATATGCTAAGAGCATCTCCAATAGATGTTGTATATGCATAAATCACTAAGTTTTGCATCATCGAGGCCAAAAAAGGCTACTCCAACAGATATTGTATATGCAGAAAAAACACAGGCTTCAAGTGTTGTATATTTCTGACATTGGTGTTTCAAATATACAACATCAAGCCCAAGTGTTGTAAAAAGGCCATCCGCGCACCAACGCCCAACCGCTACTTCCCCTCCCTTCCGCGCGACCGCCCGCCACTGGACTTCCGCCCGCCCGCACCCCACCCGCCGACACCGCCATGTCCGACGACGACGGCCACGCCGCCTTCTCCGACGAAGCTGCCACCCCCCTCAACCGCCTCGCCACGGTCGTCGGCTCCACCACAGCTTCTAACGTGTTTGACGCCGCCACCGTAGCAGCGGGCTGGTCGGCAATTCGCGGCACCACGGCCGATCGACGTCACTCCGGAGGCGGGGAAGAAGAAGGCCGCCAGCAGCAAGGCTCGTGGCGGCGGATCCACGGCCGTGACCGATGGTCGGCCATCGAAAATCACTAAACCGGCCAATCTGGAGCTGCCGACAACCATGCCATCCTCTAGCAGTGTGGTTGCTTCTCATCCACCACCGCCGTAGCTGCCAACGGAAGAGGAAGTGTCGACGCCGAAGGCCACCTTCAAGGTGTTTGATGGAATGTCCAAGAGGTAAAAAAATTGCAATGTTGATTTTTGTGCATTTTTGGTTGTTGCAATGTTAGTTAATTGTGCTTTCTTGCACTTGTAGTCTCGATGATGAAGTTTTTATGCGCGCCAATAATGTGACAAATGGTGATTATCCATATGTTGATGACTATGCATCACAAGAAATTGATTATCCACTTGGTGATGACAATCTCGACATGGATGATGAGAGCTTTGTAATGACGGGTGTGGCACCATGAAAGGTGGCTTCATGGGCAACAGGGGCAATGGTGGTGCTTCCGATGGAGTTCACGACAACGGGACTACAACGGATGAAGATGTTGACAAAGATGGCGTTGAACAAGAAAAGAACATCGGTGATGGTCAAAACGTCGACGGAGATGGCCTTCATGAGTGATGTCTATGTGCATTTTCATTTGTTGGACCAAGAGGTTCGTTTGACTTTTGCTTGTAGCAACTAAACCTATGATCGATGTTGCACTTTTGTTGATGCTTTTTAAAAAGATTTGAGTTGCAAATATGGCCAGCAGCCTACCAACAGTAGCTGTGCAGCAGTCGAACAGTAGCAGCGCGGCAGCCGGCAGGTTTTTGCAACACCATTTGCATCATCTATTGGAGTTGGAGTTTACATCACCGTTTTATAACATCTGTTGGACTTGGCTATTTTTTGGTGTTGTAAAACTCACTTTTTAGTGTTGTAAATTATACAACACCTAATTTTACAACACCAAATATACAACATCTATTGGAAATGCTCTAATGGAGTTGAATTTATGAACCGGGAGTGGAGCAATACTGACTTGAGATTTGTGTGTATTGCTTAACTAATTGGAACTTGTGAATTTAAAGTTCTTGTGTGAGCTTATGAAACTTTTAAAATTATTGTTGGTCATATAAGAACGTGTGCAATTCTTAATATTATTGTTATGACACAGATAGAAATTTTGTTTTGGACCTTTGAAATGTATGTTGTTCAAATGGTATCTCAACAATATGGACATGGATAGACAACATTCGAGCGCTCCGCGGTTTCACCGAGCAGCCTTTCCTAATAAAGAAAGTATTATTTCCGTGTTGTTCCAACCTCTATACAAGGAAATAATTTGTCCCTGCACTACTTACGTATAGAGCGAAAAACTACCGTACCACATTAGTTCACGTACGTTTATTTGAGTTTTAAATTTTTTTAAAGCTATAACTTTTGATTCGTTTATCGAAATTCACATCTTTTTTCATCGTTGGGTATCTTGCGACAAGTTCTTCAAAACTAGATTCCATAAGGATAGATTTCGATGATATTTTAGTTTTGAGCAACTTTGTGTCGTAATGAGACAACTTTGGCCCTATGAGAAAGCAACTCTTCTTCTTTGCTTAATATGACTGCTTAAAAGTTTAGTTTGTGTAAAATCAAAAAAATGACAAAAAATATGAGACATATTTAGTGTTACATACAAGCAACTTTATTGCATAATGTGTATAAAAAGTTTTCTTTTAAAAATCAGATAACTATATTACCAAAAACATAGTGCAAAGATGTTCTAGCAAAACCAAACAACTATCATAGCAGAAACAAGCACTTGTCCTAGCAAATCCAAGCAACTAAATTACAAAAAAACACAATGCAAAGTTATCCTAACAAACCAAACCAAGCAACTATTGTAGCAAAACTAAGCAGATGTGTAGCAAATCAAAACAATTACATTATCAAATAGTACAATCCAGATTATCCTCTCAAATCAAGCAAATCTAAACAACTACATCACCAAAAAGTACAATCCAGAATTACCCTCTCAAATCAAGCAACTCTCATAATAAAATCAAGCAACTCTCCTAGATAACTAAAGCAACTATATACCAAAAATAAAATTTCAAATTAAGAAACTGCCCTAACAAAATCAAGCAACTACATTACAATGTGATGCAACTCTTTTAGCAAATCTAAGCAACTATAATAACCAAAACAAAATGCAAAAATGTCTGAGCAAATCAAGTAAGTTTCAAATATGTTTCTCATGAGAAAGTGTCTCTCATGTACCAATCATGTTTGCTCTTCAAAGATTTTGTTCGAATTTCATGAGAAAAAGGTCCCCATCATTATTATTATCTATTTTGAAAATGTACCTTTTTGTCGTCTAACGGATGTGTCCGAAACCAAAAAAAGGGCGTGGCTAACGCGCCCTCGCGCGCGCGCGGCCCCAAGGGCGCGCTCGATTTCAGAGACAGGCGCATATGACAGCTACCCGATAAGCCTGAGTGTCAAAACGCACGCACGTAAATCTTTGAAGAGCAAACGTGATTGGTACATGAGAGACATTTCCTCACGTTTTGATGTACCAATCACGTAAATCCGCCTCGACTTCGCGTATCCTAAACTAGTGTGGCATCTGGTGTCACGGGCTCGTCTCGGCGTCTGTCGTCTCTACCGCGACGACGGACGCCTCGACTTCGCGCACAGTTAGCGTCCGTCCGGTATTTACTTCTGTTTCCCTTTCATTTAGAAAGATATATAAAATGATGCCTACCACCCCCACCCCTACCCCTAAGATAGCTGGTGAGGCTCTGATGTTACGGACTCGTCTCGGCGTTCATCATCGCTACCGCGACGACGTCCACCTCGACTTCGCGTACCCTGAACTAGTGTGGCATCTGGTATCACGGACTCGTCTCAGTGTCAGCGACGACGATGTCCGCCTCGACTTCGCGTATCCTAAGCTGGTGTGGCATCTGGTGTCACGGGCTCGTCTCGGCGTTCGTCGTCGCTACCGCGACGACGAACGCCGAGACTTCGCGTACCCTAAACTGGTGTGGCATCTGGTGTCACGGGCTTGTCTCGGTGTCCCTCTGGTATTTACTTCTGTTTCCCTTTCATTTAGAAAGATATATAAATTGTGCTTACCACCCTCACCCCGACCCTTACGATAGCTGGTGAGGCTCTAATGCCAAAAATAAAAAAATCTAATGCCAATACAAAAAGAGAGAATTGCCAAGATCTTACCAGAAATTTGATGTAAAATTTGCAGACAACCTAGAAATTTGAATGTACAAAATTTACTTGTGATGTAACTAAAAAGTTTTGTACTGCTACTCAAAAGGTTTTAGGATGTATAAAAATTGCTCCATGATGTAAAAAAAAACCTCTCGTTATTTTGTGTTGAAAAAGAGAAAAATGTTAAAAAAACATAAATTAAAATTAGATAAAAATTACATCGTTATTCCTATCAGTACGATGTTATTCTTATCAGTTTTTTTACTTGGATTCCATCCAGGGGTAAAACTGTTGTCCTCTCTCCATGGCAAAATTAAACTCGTTGGATGTGCTAAAAACTCAACGTATGGTGTGACAAAAAAAATAGGGATGTCACAACTTGTTTTAACGATGTAACATTCTCTTTGTATTCAAACATTGTGCATCACTAGGCATCCCGGCCAAAAAGGTAACAGGTTCTATGGATGTATTAAAAACTTTGGGATGTATAAAACTAGTCCATGTTGTAACAACACTAACATAGCCGTGAAATAAAATTCCATCAAGAGGGGAATAACAAAGGAAAACCAAATAATTCATCCCTCTCTTGGATGTGTAAAAGTTACTTGTGCTGTAACAAAAACACTAAGATAGCCATAAAAAATATTCCATCATATGGAAAAATAAAAAAAAGGAAAACCAACTGAACACCACCTTTGAATGTATAAAAACCTACTCATGATGTAACAACAATAACATAGACATGGATAAATTTACATCGCGAAAATAAAATAAAAAAAGTAAACTAAATAGAACTATTTTTTCACCTCTTTTGGATGTATAAAATCTACTCTGTGCATGCTCCGTGAATGTACGTCAAACTGCGATCGTTCTATGTGTCCAACAAATCAACACAAGGTGTAATAAGTAAAATAAACAAGAAAAACACATGATGTGATAAAAGTATGGTACCAGGCACATAACCTACAACGCCTTGGGTACAAAAAAACTCCATCCTGATAGTATAGATCCATCCCTTTTGTACGTACCATCCTAAAAAATCATCCTACATGAATACTAGAACGACGACAACAGTTAACTAGCCTCAAACCTTGTGTACGAGTTAGGTTGCGCGGGGAGCTGCTAACTAGCTAAATGTCATCCCTGTAATGCAAAATGTCATCCCTGTATTTTGTAACTTAAATCAGGGTTGAGTTGCATCCAAAAATCCAGTGTGATAAAATCCAAAGCAACCCGGATAACACAAAAAACAATCCTCCACATTAAAACGAGGGCACGACTAGTACTTGTGTATCAAAGTGCCGAGCTAAGTACACTGCAAAAGATGGAATTTCAGAGAACCTCTTTCCTTGAGAGAGCGCTTTAGATGATAACATCTTCGAAACTATTTCAAAGATTCATTGAACCCAGTTAGAGTAACTAGTACAGATGGTCCAAAACACGGCACGATGGCCCTTATTGGGTTCCTAAGAGCATCTCTAGTGGAACGTGTAAATTTGGACGTGTATATATTCATATACACGTCCATATACACCTTGCTAAATTTTACACCTCCCAGTTTTTCAGTGGAACGTGTATACAAGACGTGAAAATCAGGACGTGTATATTCCAATGGCTATATTTTCAAACGGCTATATTCCAACGGCTATATTTTCAAACGGCTATATTTTCAACGGCCATATTTCTGGTCTATATAAACCGCCCCAATCACCTCTCTTCCAGCATTTCTAGTTGTGCCTCATCTTCTCACTTCTAGATTTCTCTATCGTCTCTCACCCAACACAATGAACACATCCTCTTGGGACATGAGTTCTTCGTCATCTTCATCGGGTGACGATGAACTCATACTTGCGGCATTAGCCGATCGCGAGGAGGAAGAGAGGATGAACACTCGACGCCATGGCGGTTCCAAGCATGGACGTCAGACAATCGATCGAGGAAGAGATGCCGGATTTGTTCTTCTGTGGGACGACTACTTCAAAGAAGTTCCTCGCTATCCCGAATATTTGTTTCGACGAAGGTTCGTAATTAGTACACTTCTCTGCTTTAGCCCATTTTTTCATTTCCCTATCTCATTTACATTTTATGCACAGATTTAGGATGTCCCGTAATTTGTTCAACCGCATAGCTGATGGTATACTTGAGCATGACTCTGATGGTTATTTTACGCAAAAAAGAAGTGCTTCTGGAGCTCTTGGGTTACATCCTCTACAAAAGATGACCGCGGCAATGCGGATGCTAACATATGGAATAGCAGCTGATGGTGCTGATGAGTACATCCGGTCCGCTGAGGCTACTAATTTAGAGTCTTGCAAGAAATTTGTGATCAAAGTTTGTGAAGTTTTTGGGGAAAGGTACCTGAGATCTCCAAATGAACAAGACATTGCTAGGTTACTTGCAATAGGGGAGGAAAGAGGATTTCCTGGTATGTTAGGGAGCATAGATTGCATGCACTGAGGTTGGAAAAATTGCCCCAAAAAATGGCATGGCATGTTTAAAGGCCATGTGAACGAGCCCACTATGATCTTGGAAGCAGTTGCTTCACATGATCTTTGGATTTGGCATGCTTATTTTGGTTTACCAGGGTCTCTCAATGATATAAATGTTCTTCAACGTTCTCCTGTTTTTGCAAAGCTAGCCGAAGGTGAAACTCCTGCAGTGAATTATAGCATCAATGGCCATCAGTACACAATGGGGTATTATCTTGCAGATGGTATCTATCCAAAGTGGGCAACATTTGTGAAGAGCATACCAGCTCCAGATACCAGAAAGAATAAAACTTTTGCCAAGAAGCAAGAGGGAGCTAGGAAAGATGTGGAACGAGCCTTTGGAGTTCTGCAATCCCGTTTTGCCATTGTTCGTGGACCTGCTAAAGGATGGAAACGTAAAGAAATCGGTGATGTCATGAAAGCTTGTGTCATAATGCACAATATGATAGTTGAAGAGGAGCGAGAAACTGGTCGGCAAAGCTGCACTTTTGATGCAATGGGAGAAAGAGTCTCAATCTCTCGTACTCATGCTGAACAACTGAGCTCTTTTATTCAGATGACTCACCGGATTAGAAATGCCCATGAACATTCTCAGCTTAAACTTGATCTAATTGAGCATGTGTGGCAAAAGTTTGGAAACGAGTGATGTAGTCCATTTCTTTTCATCTAGTTTAAATTTATGCAATGAGTGATGCAATCCATGTCTTTGTAATGCAGTGCTATCAATAAAATAGTTCTTACAACAACTGCATTACTCTAGGCGGCGAGCAAGGATCTCATTCTGCTTAGCTTGGTAGAACTGCTTTTGCATATCAGTCATACCACTAGTGTCCATGAGCATGACCCTCTCATCTTGTTCAAACTGTCTCTGTGCATCCTCCCTCTCGTTTCGTGCATCCTCCTTCTTTTTCAGTGCAATCTCCTCTTTTCGCAATTCAAATTGTTGTGCATAGCGAGCATTTTTTGCCGCCTCTTTGATGTCATCCTTCTCTTGCTTTGCTGCCCACACAGTTTCTAATGACAACTTGCAAGCACTGTCATCAGCTTTAACTTTCCACAATTTGTCCTTCTTCACACCATCAGGTCTTTGCTCATGTTCAAGAGCATCCCTGTGTATCGAGGTAGCATCAGTGCGTACCGAGGATGCATCAGCTAGATCATTGGTGGCTGTGCCCGGACTTGCACCAACGGTCTTCTTTTGTTTCTTACGAGAAGTTTCAAGTTCTTTTGTCTGCCACTTTGGATACTTCGAAAACTCGACATAGCAATGCATCAATGTGAAAGGCTTCTTCTTTTTAAGATCCATTTCCTTGAACATAATGTGTGCATCGTTTGTCTGCACATACAAATGTATTGTGAAAATCTGCACATCACATATAGAATATTGCACAACACATATAGAAGTAGAAGATAGACACATACCTTTTCATCTATAGTCCTTCCGCTTTCTTCCCTATTTAAAATATGTTGAAGGCAACCACAAAATCTAGAGGTCTCTTTGTTAATCAATGTGTAACGGCAATTGATTGCATTAGCATTACGCTCCGGCCATGATGACATCTTGTGTGAGTTGTAGTACTCTGAAATTCTAGCCCAATAAGCATCTCTGTTTTGATCTGTCCCTACACTATCCAAACTTGTATTTTCCCATGCTGCTATCAAAATCTTGTCCTCCTCACTAGACCAATTTTTTCCTTTGTTGGATTTTGCTTTCTCTGTTATTGGTGTTGCTTGATGCTGAGTTGATGGGGTTGGTTGCTCTCCAATTGTACTTTCTAGTTGTGTTTGTGTGTTACCAAAACCCATGGTGTCCAAGAAGCTTTCATCACCATCCATCTGCAAACAATCAACAAATACACACATGAATCAACAAATATGTTAGCAAATCAATAGAATTTTGGTAGTAGTCTATGTGTCATATTACAACAAAGTTCAGCACAAGCATTATCCTCTGTATGTGTTGATCTACGATGGGAAACACACCAAAACGCAGCAGCCTGGAGCACCAAATCCGTCGCTCCCTCCCCATCGAGCACCAAATCCCCTCTCCCTCGTCCGTCTCTCCCTCCCCATCGAGCCCAGCCTCCAGGCCGCTGCCGCAGCCCCTCTCTCCCAGCCGAGCCGAGCCTCCAGGCCGCCGCCGCCCCACCCGCCCCTCTCCCTTCACGCAGCGGCCCCAGTCCCTCTCTCCCCGCCCTCCCATCTCCATGGCGCGCGCCGCCGCCGCCGCACTTCAGCAGCGGCCCCAACCCCTCTCTCCTCGCCCGCCCCTCTCCATGGCGCGCGCCGCCGCCGTCAGATCTGGCCAGCGGTGCGGCGGCCGCCCGACATCCCGCGCCTCCTCTAACCTCTCTACCGACGGGAATGGAAAAATAGAAGGGAGGGAGAGAGCTTACCAGAGGGGAGTGGTCGCCGGCGAGCTTCGATGGCCTCTGGACGGAGGCGGGAGCAGGGCGGGAGGATGGCGGGGGCAGAGAAGTTGCCTCGTTTCCGTCTTCTACGAGCGTGGCCGAGGCGTGTTTATTTCCACGAGGAGTAGCCTCGTGGATGGACGTGTAAAACTTGCACGCCCGTATACACGATCCACTGGGAAGCGTTTTTCAGTTTGCATCGTGTATATTTACCATCCACCTCCATATACACCATCCACTAGAGATGCTCTAATGAAATTAATTTTCGATGGATGATTCCGTCAAAACAGCAATTCAAATCACGAAAATTACTCCCCCCACACCGCACAAAATCCAGTGGGAGTAGGAGTTATTACATCCAACGATTTGGATGTGCGCAACACATAGGAGCGCGAGAACGGTGGGAGAGTAACAATTACTCACCGGAGATTTCTGCCTCGCGCGAAAAGGGCGACCGTGCTCGACTCCTCCACGCGCCGCTCGATTGCGACCTCTCCCCCACACCGCACGAGCGGCGGCAACGAGGCTCCCTGGGGCCAGCGGCTTCAAGTACCGACGGGATTCCTCTTCTACCTCGCAGCGCTGAACTCGTCGCCGACCCCCAGCTTGGAGATCCACCTCGACCCCATCGTCTAGGAGCTCATCCCTAACCTCCGGCGCCGAGCAACGCGGCGTGCTGCTGGAGCTCGTCTCCGACCTCCGCGTCCAGGCGCACGGGGTGGGGCTTGTCTGGGATCGAGGTATGAGGTGGGAACCGGTGCCGAAGCTCGATCCATAGCGGTCGGGAACATGATCTGGTTGTGCCTTCCGGGGAGATGAAGTTCTCCCGCCGGGGAAGGAGGTTGGGTACTGATGCGGTGCATCCACCGGGGAGGTAGGCGGTGGCAGGGAAACTAGGGAGCGAGCGAAGGAGAGACGGCGGCCGCGGAGGACTGGGGAGTGGATAAGGGATGGGCCTGAACTAGTGGGCGGCGTGAGGCGTCGGATCAAATCGGAGGGAGGAGCACTCTGTAAGACACGCCAGTGCCCAGGCACGAAATAGATTTTGCCAACAGAAAACCAGTTGGATTTGTCACGGCCCTGTTCCTCCGACACCCACAGCAGCCGGCACGCTCCTCTTCGCTTTCGCAGGGCGTTCGCGGTCTAATCCCGTCTTGCGCCGGCGAGCATGGCGTTGCCGCAGCCGCTGTATGTGTATGCGGACCTGTGGCGCAGCCATCTCGCGTCGTGTTCATCTTCTGCAAAGTGAACAAGATCGATTTCAAAGAGAGGCCAAGAACTCTACGGTAAGTACTGATTCCCCTATCAATTATTCTCCTCGAGAACTTCCCTCTTCTTCCGTCTGGTGTCGGCATGTGGTGATGCCTTGGCGTTGTTGTGCAAAAGTATGCCTCAGATGATAATCTTGTAGTGCAGACATGAACACCAAGGTTCAGAGATACTAGTATTTGATAAGTTCATAGATCTGTTACCATGTGACCACGAATCTTGTTGATGTTGTACTCCATGCTAACAACATGTAGTAATCACATATTGTTTGTTCCATTGAATTTCTTTGTGTTTTGGATATGGGCATTAAGAAAATTTACCAAATAATCCTTTTCACTTTGGGATTATAAAGTGCACTTGACTGCAAAAGATTGGACCTTGTGGAAAAACCAAACACTCACTCAAAGTTGGTATTAGCATTCAGATTTATGCAAGATTTTGATGCTCAGTTTCGAATTCTAATACCATAGTTGATGTTTTCCCTTTGTGAATGAGCATAATGAACAAGACGTCTAGAATTAAACTTGGACAAATATGTACTACAGAAGTGGACTGATTACTTGGAGGGTTTATTGTAGAGCCTTGCTCTTTGTAGAGCTAGGATGTTCTTGGAAAGTTGGAATTTTATATACAAGGTCCGATGCTTTAAAAATTACGAGTATTTGTTTATCTTTCTAAGCCTGTTTTTTCTCATGAGCAATTATATCTGGCGATTTCACGTGTGACATGTCACACAGGAAGAGCTAAAATTTCTTATTGAGGATGATCGTGGAGTTCCAATAAATTTAACAAAAAAACATTGTGTGCAAGGAAGTTATCCATTCAGTATGACTTCTCATTTACCTCATGGTTAGTGTACTATTTATTTTTCTTGGTAAGCAGATACTCCTCTGTTTTTCTAATACTGTGCCATTGAATCTGTTCTTTTTTGCACAGAGAAATCACTTGGGTATGCTGCAAGTAATATTGATGGAACCGCAACACTTTAGTGTGACTGATTGTTCAACAGATGATTACTTTGTTATGTCCATTTTTCCTATAAGTGACAATTACTCTGCTTCCAATAACCTTTTTCTGATATATTTTTTTGCTGCCGGCAAACAGATGTTACCTGCGTATGGCCTTGGTGATGAAACTGTGAAGTCTTTGTTTTGGATTTTTGTTGTCCTCCAAGTTCTGTAAGAGGAAATACACTAAAACAACAAAGACCAAGGGCATTTGTTGTTGAAACTATTTGAAGATCAATTCACTAAGGAGACTAAGACAGGAGGATGGGGTTTTATCATCAGAAACTCTGAAGGAGTGGAAGCTGCAGGTGCAGGGAGACTGTCCAGACTATGTGAAGCAATTCAAGCAGAAACAATAGGCTTACTGCATGCTGCAGAGCGGGCAAGTGAACTGGGATGCAAGAATGTTGTTTTTTAAACGGACGCACTCGTGCTGAAACAAGTTGTTGCTGGAGATGAGTACGATAATTGACAGCTTTTGGTTCCCTGTTTCGAGAAGCAAAATTTAAATTGATATATTACTTCCAATCAACTTCTATCAAGTGATGTCCCAGGTCCTGTAACTTAGTTGCTCATAAGTTAGCGTCGTTCGGCGCGAGTTTGGTTGAATCAGATGTATGTATGTGGTTGTCAGATGTACCAAACTTTGTAACCGATGCGGCTGCCAACGATTTAGCTGGCCCGTATGTATAATGGAACTTAGATTTCCATCTCAAGAATAATAATTTTACTTGGTCCTCCAGTGTGAAAGTGTATTGTGCAACTGCTGCTTCCCTGTTGTGTAAACAACAAAATGTATGCATAAATAGTGGCGACCAGTTTTTCTAAATCGGTGCTATTGTTTACCAGCACTTGGGCATCCAGTTCATGAAATCTGTCTGGTAAACTCAGTTTGTGCTATCTGTCTGGTATCCTGTGATGCATTAACAAAATCCAGTGCAATTGTGACTGAACAAGTAAAGTTGTAAAGGGAAATGAGATTTCAATGGAGTTTAACTTGGCAAACTTTTATTGAAAACGAACTAGGAGAATTTGTGGAAGCTGCCACTCTTATCCCCGCCATCCAATCCTCAACAACAGTAACAACAAAAGGCTTTTTAACTACAGACAGGGTTTTTAACTACAGGCAGGGGCATAATAATCGGGCAGGTGAGCGAACACGATCGACAGAGGGGCCATGACGATGTCCAGCGCTGCATCGACTGTGATGGGCTCCATCATGGGGATGTTCCCATCCACGTCGGTCACCAAGGCCCTGCCGTTGAGCATCATCACCTGGCTCTGGATGTTGCCGCCTCCAGGGGTGAGGTGGTACTCCTCCCTAGTAGCTCCAGCCGCCTCGGCGAGTGCATCAGTAGCTTCGTGTGGCAAAGACACGTAGTTATGCGCGTTGCCGTGGAGGTTTATCAGCAGCAGAGTTATTCCTCCCTGAAACAAACAGACAACAACAGGTTTGTGGGTAGGATCGTCAGTCCGTAGGTATGAATATGAACCGGTGTTGTACTACTTACCGATTGCTTCGCGCAATGCGCGTAGGCGCGGATCTTGTTGGTGGTTCCGTTGTACTCGGTGTCCAAGACTCTCGTTCCCATCAGACGATGCCACAGCAGAGCACTGCAGAGGAAACAGGAACAAGGGAAGTCAGTAATTACACATTAGCCATGATTGAAAAAAGTATAGATAACCCCACAAGTATCCCGTCTCGGCCACTTTACCCCTCATGTCCAAAACCAGAAACTGAAGTCACAGTTGCTTTTATTCTTTCCCCTAGAGTACTATATCATACCTGTAGTAGTCAGGGTTTGGCTCGAACGTCGTTGTGTTGAGCAGGCCATGGTTGCCACCAATCAAGCTCTGCCTGCAGTAAGTCTTGGTGTCGTACTTTGCCGACATCGCAAGCTGGTCCAGGAACCTGAAAAACACAACCCCATAAGAATTGAGAACACATCATACGAAACATCTACAGAGTAGAGTTTCCATCTTACCAGAAGCTGAACACAAAAGCATCAGCCACAAGGTGGTGGCCACTGTTGTAAGCCCCTCCAGCCTCGCCGACCCAGGCGACCGCCGACGTCCCTGCAGTCTTGAGCAACCCTTGGAGATCACGGAACGTGCTCGCCATACCATCGAGGTACCGCGGATCGAGGATTCTTGTCATGATCTCTGGGTCCACCCCTGCATTCAGCAAACTTTGTTCAGGTCCCAGAAAATTGTTGCGCGGTGATGTTTCTTTCTGGTACGGACGTCACAGCGAGCTTTACTTACCTGCCCCTAAACTGTAGATATGGTGGGTTACCGCACCAACCATATCTGGGCTGGTTCTGGTGATGAAATCGCCGAACCAGCCTGCCTCGTAGAAGCTTCCCGGAGCGATGACCAGCGGCTTCGACAGGCTGCCCTGGTATACGTCGTCCACAAACCCCGTCAGAAAGCTCACGTCTGAGGCGTACTGGTTGGCGGGGATCAAGGCCCCGATACTTTTTCCGCCGAGCTCGTTTCCTGCACAATTCAAAGAAACTCTTGTCAACTAACTGAAATAATTCCATCTGGCTGGTACCAAGAGAAATGTAATAAACATTAGGAGAACACATTACCTAGCTCCCAGCCATAGATCTCGTAGCCCTTGTCGACGGTGTAACGGATGAGGGACGCTGAGTTCGTTATGTCCCAGTCACTTCCTGACCCGACAACGTGACTGACACGGCTGAGAGCGTTTAGCCCGAACACGACCTTGGCCCTGCAATTGAGAAACAAATCCATTAATATATAAACACCCATTTTCCACCATGTAATGACTGGTATTGTTACCACTTGAAAATGAAAATGATCTTATGCTTAAATGAAGGAATGATACAACAACAAAAAGGTGGGAACTGAGAGGTGAACATGAGGATATAAGATGTTCTCCAAGTTTGAACTTTAGATTTAGATGTCTATTGCATGAATTCTCTAGTTGTTGTATATTTTCAAACCAAAAGTAGAGTTAACAAATCAATACTTCAGTTTATATTGTTAACATATTCACCACAGTACCTATGCATCAGCAGCAGCAGCTGAATGTTTGTGAGCAGATAAGTTTTAACTAAACATGATGGAAGCAAAATCTGCACAAACTCACAGCCAGCATTATCTCCCAAATACTAAAATTTTGCAGATTAAATGGCCATCTCCCTGACAGTGCCTACAAAAAGTACACACCAGCTCCACCATAACTCTGTGGTCTAAATCTGTTCGAACCCTCCAGACCGGTTGTTTAATTAATTAGCAGATATAAATTTAACTTCATTCTTTGCATCCCAGGAAGATAAGTCCCTGTTAATAGTTGTACCTAGTTGTAACCCTCATTAACATAGCATGTATATAAACAAAATCAATCAAAATTAGGGGAAACTTAGGCAAGCACCACTTCACAAGTACAGGAAAATTGAGAGAGCATGGGTTGTGGCTGTGAGATCTGGGAGGGGATATCAGGAGGAGATTGATGGAGTTGAGAAGCAGAGAAAGAATGCCTACCATAAAATCAGTCTCACACCTAGATTATTCTGCTCACCCCCCTTTGCTAATGATATCCTCCCCACCGTCAGCTGTAAGGCCATCGTGCGTGGCCTCCGATGCTGCAGCAAGCAGGTGCAGGCGGAACCCTAAGAATCATTATCTGTGTGAGGGGGACAGAGGAGGCTGCCATTGCGGCGAGGGGAGAAGAGACGTCGCCGCCGATGGGAGAAAAACAGGACAGCCACGGTGCTGGGCTTGGAGAAATCACCGAGGTTGTGAGCAGTGGTGGCCCAGTTTACGTTTGCTGCTGGCTCTCTCAAAAAAAGCCCAATACTCCCTTCGTTCTTAACAAATTGTACTTTCATCTTTTTTAGAGAGTCAAATTATCTAAACTTAAATGTATTAAATTGTTCACACATAAACAGTTTTAATATGCAGTAAAAAGTCCGCATAATTAATTTTGTTAGATTGTTCGCACAACTAAAAATGCACATAAACATTTTTCATTGTGCGAACAATTTAACACATTTAAGTGTGCGAAAAATTTAACACATTTTCTAAATCCGATTTTTTAAAATGTGTTAACGCATTTTTTAAGTAAAAAAACTTAAATGCGCATATATTTTAAAAATAATATCTTCTTTGAGTGCAAACATTTTTCAAGTGTTGCAAAAAAAGAATAAAATGATAAAACTAAGAAAAATGTTTCGAGCAGTGAGACCAATTTATAAAAAAATAAATACTTTGAGCGTGAACATTTAATTTTTTTTGATGTGTGAACAATTTATGAAATGCGCGAACGTTTTATTCATGCGAAAAAAGAAAAGAGAACAAAACAAAAAAAACAGAGCAGAGCGAGTGCGCTAATTGGGCCAGTCCAATTCGTTGTAATGTGCAACCAGCCAGCTCGATCAGGATCTTCCATTTCCCGGTGCGACAAACACGTACAATGTTTAATTTAGATTGAGATTCAATAGTTTAGGGTGTCAATGATAGAGATTTTGATTTTGGGTTCAAATTATTGAACATCTACAATTTCAGAGTTCAAAATAGACTTCTTTTCCAAAAAGCAATACTGACATGCGAGACCCACATGCTTTTTTAAAATTTTGTTTTTTTGCTTTTCTAGAGATTGACATGTGGATCCCATGTGATTTTTTAGGGGAAATTGTAAAAAAAAACTAAATTCTTGGTAAAAATAATTCATTTTTTAATGGCATGTGGATCCCACATGATTTGGGGTGGGGATGGTATTTTAAAAAGATTATTTGAAAAAATGTTACTTTTAAGACTGGCATGTGGGTCTCATGTGTTGTTTTTCGGGAAAAAGAAAAAATTGTTTGAAAAAATATATTTAAAAATAGATGTACAAGAAATCATTTTTCCCAAAAAACTTTTAGAAAAAGTAATTATTTCTCAATAGACATATGGTTCCATGTGTCATAACGGATATCGTGACGGTCAAATGTAATGCCCGAGCCAAACAAGGGAACCTATCCATCAAACTGAGTGTCAAACATCATTTCCAGGGAAAGTGTTGTTAAATGTTGGCGCACTGATGGGCATGCCAGCGACGGTATTGTGATCGAGCTCCGGTGTTGCTAGCTGATGCGTGATGATGTTGTGATGCGAGCTTGATTGGCCACGGGGAATCAGTCGGTCGGCATTGCTTAAAAAATAAAATGATAAAAATTAAAGAAAATGTTTCGAGCAGTGAGACCATTTTATAAAAATTTAAATACTTTGAGCGTGAACATTTAAAAAAATGTTGTGTGAACAATTTCTGAAATGTGCGAACATTTTATTCATGCGAAAAAAAGAGAACAAAACAAGAAAAACAGAGCAGAGAGAGTGCGCTAATTGGGCCAGTCCAATCTGCAACCAGCCAGCTCGATCGGGATCTTCCATTTCCCAGTGCGACAAACATGTACAAGGTTTAATTTAGATTGTGATTCAATAGTTTAGGGTGTCAATGATAGGGATTATGATTTTGGGTTCAAATCGTCGACCATCTACAATTTTAGAGTGCAAAATAGACTTTTTTTTGCAAAACAAATTCTGACATGCGAGACCCACATGCTCCTTTTTATTTTGTTTTTCGCTTTTCTAGAGATTGACATGTGGATCCCATGTGATTTTTTAGGGGAAAATGTAAAAAAAACTAAATTCTTGTGAACATTAAATTCATTTTTTAATGACATGTGGATCCCACATGATGTTTTGGGGGGAAATGGTTTTTGAAATATTTTTATTTGAAAAAATATTACTTTTTTAAGACTGGGATGTGGGTCTCATGTGTTGTTTTTCGGGAAAAGAGAAAAATTGTTTGAAAAAATATGTTTAAAAAAATAATTGTACAAAAAATCATTTTTCCCAATATTTTTTTAGAAAAAGTAATTATTTTTTAACAGACATATGGTTCCATGTGTTATAACGGATATCGTGACGGTCAAATGTAATGCCCGAGCCAAACATGGGAACCTAACCATCAAACTCAGTGTCAAACGACATTTCCAAGAAAAGTGTTGTTAAATATTGGCGCACTGATGGGCATTCCAGCGACGGTATTGTGATGAGCTACGGTGTTGCTAGCTGATGCCTGATGATGTTGTGATGCGAGCTCGATCAGCCACGGGGAATCAGTCGGTAGGCATTGTTTAAAAAGAATAAAATGATAAAAATAAAAGAAAATGTTCCGAGCAATGAGACCATTTTATAAAATTTTAAATACTTAGAGCATGAACATTTAAAAAATATTATGTGAACAATTTCTGAAATGTGCGAACATTTTATTCGTGCGAAAAAAGAAAGAGAACAAAACAAGAAAAACAGAGCAGAGCGAGTGCGCTACTTGGGCCAATCCAATTCGTTGTAATGTGCAACCAACCAACTCGATCGGGATCTTCCATTTCCCGGTGCGATAAACATGTATAAGGTTTAATTTAGATTGTGATTCAATAGTTTAGGGTGTCAATGATAGAAATTTTTATTTTGGGTTCAAAATAGACTTTTTTTTCCAAAAAACAATACTGACATGCGAGACCCACATGTTTTTTTTTCGTTTCTGGAGATTGACATAGGGATCCCATGTGATTTTTTAGGGGAAAATGTAAAAAAACTAAATTCTTGTGAAAATGAAATTCATTTTTTAATGACATGTGGATCCTACGTGATTTTTTGGGGGGAAATGGTTTTTGAAATATTTTTATTTGAAAAAATGTTACTTTTTTAAGACTGGCATGTGGGTCTCATGTGTTGTTTTCCGGGAGAAAGAAAATTTTTGTTTCAAAAATATATATTAAAAAAAAGTAATTGTACAGAAAAACATGTTTCCCAAAATTTTTAGAAAAAACAGTTATTTTTTAATCGACATATGGTTCCATGTGTCTTTCCATTAAATGTGTTGTTAAATGTTTTTTTTAGGGAAAATGTGTTGTTAAATGTTGGCGCACTGATGGGCATTCCGGCGACGGTATTGCGATCGAGCTTCGGTGTTGCCAGCTGATGCCTTTTGATGATGTTATTTTTTTGGAACAAATTATTTTTGCCGGCAGGCATTGGTTGCCCCCTCACCAGGCTGCCCCTCACTGGACGACGCATGCAGCGGAACCAACAAATGCTCTTCCCCTTTACGGCAACTTCAACACGCCGACGCAAACGAACGCACAATTTTTTCGGAATTAGTCTGTTTGCGTCGGCGCGTGGACAATTGTTTACGCATGTCCGCGGCTTCCTGGACGCGTCGGCCAACGCGGGGATGCATTTAGTCCACGCTAACAAAATTGTAAAAAATTTTCATGCCAGCCACAATGCCAGGGCGCGCGCTGGGAACAAAAAATACACAGTTTGCACCATGAATTCAAAGCTGGCTACACATGCCAGCGCCACAACCAAAAAAAAGTCCACGCCCATCCCGTTTGGCGTCCCCGATCAAGCATCTAAATCAAGCATCTCATTTTGCATCTTCTCGAACCATGTGCGCTTCCTCGGAGATACCGTGTTCAAGTCGAGCTTCATAATCTCCATTTTCTTCTCATCAACGCAAGCTTCACTTGCTTCTCTTCGATCTCAAGTTTCTTCTTTTGAATCTCGAGATAAGCATTCATTTGCTCTTCATTCTCTTCATTCATGGCGCACATTGGAGGAGGGAGCATCATCGCCGGTGCCTATTATCACCTCCGGTGACGTGTCATGCGGCGTGGTCGACAAGCTCGACGCCACCGGCGTTGTCGCGGATGTACGCGGGCGCTGGGATGATCCCGCACCGCTCTTGACAGCAGCAGACGAGCCCGCGGCCATGGCAGCAACGACCGCGGTCACGATTGCGGGGTCGCGCACGTATCCCGCCATGTACAGAGCTTGCGCCGTCGCTTTTGCGTGATGGCCTCCTTCTCGCGCTCCATGTCATCTTCCTTGGCTTGCGCGGTCATGGCTTTGGCGCAGCCTCGGCTTTGGCGGCGGCCGCGTTTTTCCGCCAGTCGGCTCTTTTGGCCGACTCCAAGGAACAGTTGCACGCCGCATCCTCCTCCGTCAACTCCTTTTTCGGTTTCCTCGGGCGCTTCGGGACGACTGGGGCGGTCGCGGCGGTGATGGTTGGCTCGGGAGGGCGGCGCCGACGCCGGCGCTGAGATTTGGCTCGGTCTTCATGAAAAGGCGCGGGAACCTTTGGAAAAGAATGGAGGGAAATGTGGTGATGTGCGTGACCGGCGAATAGGTCAGGAGAGGACAAGGGCGGGCGCTCGCACGCGTCCGCGCCGACGCAAACCAGCCCCATTTTTGTCTAGGAATGGGTCAGAACGAACGCGCAAACGGACATCCGTCCGTTTGCGCCGACACGTTTGACCGAAATTTCTGTCCGCGCCTACCCAAACGGATAAAATCGGACAAAAAATACAGACATATGCGTCGGCGCGTTGGAGTTGCCCTTACTGGCTGTAAGAGTGCGCACGGCGCTGAGGCTGAGCTGACGCCGAGAGCCCGAGCATCCATTCCATTGGCGAGAAGGAAACAGAGCTCGGGCAAAATGATCACGGTCACGGACTTGTATGCACCACGTGGTGACGCTGTGCGTGGCGATGATCCGTCAAGTGGTGGGGCATCTTCTTCACGCCGGACCAGTACTCCGGGATCAACCGCTTCGTCGCCGTGCCGCTGCTCTCTTTCCACGAAAAACCCCCCTACACCCTGAACCTGCACTTCATCGCCGCTGCGGAGAAGCTCATGATGCTCGCCATGCTCACCGCTGCCCCTGGAGCCACCTCTCCGGCAGGCCGCAGCGGCAGCTTCTCGAGTAGCCTCTCCCTCTCCACGCTACCTAACACGCATGCATCCGGCATCTCCGGCATGTACGGGGACCTCTCCGGCAGCCTCATGCCGCAGATCGTCGTGCTCCAGTGCATCATCTCGTACACGCTCATGCTCTTCCTTCATGTTCCAGCAACGCGCCGCCCGCATGCTCGACACGGCCGACGCCATCCATCGTGGTCGTCTCTCTCGACGGCCGGAGCAACGCCATCGAGGCGGAGGCCGATCGAGGTCAAGGAGGACAGCAAGGTTGACCTCACCGTGCGCCGCTCCGACAACTACGTACTCCAGTCGCTCCATGGGCTGGCTTCTCCAGCACCACGCCGCGCCCCAGCCCAGTCAGCAACCTCACCAATGCCCAGATCCGAACCTGGTGTACCAGGACGCTCCAGCATCGTGCCACCAGCCACCTGTCGTCTCACCACTCACCACTGCTCTGTACTACCTCACCTCGGATTAACCTAACCTAAAACCCCAAGTTTTTTTACGGTAACCTAAAACCCAAGTTCATGCCCTGGTGCAGTGGAGCTGGTGGTGAACGTTTCTTAAGTTTTTCATTTACAAATCTGTTTTAACCGGCCAACTTCTTGTAGTATCTCGATCGGGTGCAATTACCTGCTAGCTAGAGTTTTTATCTAGGGGTGTTGGGACTGGAAGATGTAGACCAATTACCCGGATTTCTTGAAGATGGCGTGGAGCTCGTCCCAGCGAGCCACGGTGAGGCAGCCCTGCGTGAAGCCGAAGAGCTCCGAGTCGTTCTTGGCGAAGGGCACGCACGGCACCCGCTGTTCGCCACCGGTGGCGTAGAAGACCTTGTCCTGGAGCGTCCCGCCCAGCCGGAGCACCAACGGCGAGAAGGCTGCAAAGATCAAAGGATGAGCTGCGCTGCTAAACCCCTCTGTGGGTGGGATGGAGATTGATCATGCATGGATAGACGGTGGCCTGGCATACCACTGACTGCATTCAGCAGGATCTTGTTGGAGAGGTCGTGCGGAAACAGATAAAAGACTTGGTCAGTTCGCCGCCGGCGAGGGGCAAAGATGCAAGTGCAACACGTGGATCGGAGGGGGACGGGCATACCAGGTTGAGGAGGGAGGAGTTGCCCCAGGCGCAGGTGCCGTAGTCGCACTTCTCCGGCGGCCACCAGTCGAGGGTGGCGCACACGAAATAGTCGCTGGTCGTAGCGATGGGCTGCTCCACATCCACATTGATGTCCCCCAGATGCGCCGCCGCCGCGCCCGGCCGCAGCACCGCCAACACGCAGAGCCCCCAAGCAAGCAGACGCAGCCCCGCCATGCCGAACGGCTGAGCCCGCCCGTGTCGACACGGATCTCCGCCGCCGCCGCCGTCCTTGTCCGGTACCCCTCGATCTGCAGCCAAAAAAACCCTCAACGCCGGCAGCCAGCTAGCTCCTCTCCAATCGCCGGGGCGTAGCTGAGGAGGAGATCAGGGCGAAGCGGAGGACACCAAGGCGAGGTCTGGGAGGGAGGGAAGAGGAGATCACAAATCACATTGGAACTTGTTAATTGTTGGCTGGTATAGAAGAGATCTCTCATGCAGAAACTAAACAGAGTTCGCTAGATTGATCTTGAGCTGGGCTGCTGCCTACTGCTATGAAGTATGAATACATCAATGAAGCAGATAGACACATACTACCAGTACTTACTTGTGCATTCTTCCTTGTCTTGGCACATGCTGCTGCTAGGGCGGTTCGCGGCGGAGGCGCGCGGTAGGCGGCGGCGGCGGGGAGGGCGGCCGGCGGTCGCTGGCTCTGCTAGGTTGGGCTTGGGCACGGGCGTGAAGGGCGAGGGGAAGGAGAGGAGCCGGTAGTATGCGGTGGCAGCCTATATTTATTTTTTTTGAAAGGGGGGCAAAAGATTTGCCGCTTATATTAATTAAGAAGGAGCAGATGGTGTGTTACAACCCAAATTTACATGTGGCCTATTCTGCCGTTACAATGTTTCTCAATTTTTTGGCGCCGGCCGCGATCCAAAGTCGCACCTCATTTTTTATGGTGTTTAAAATCACGGTAGTGGGGGTACTCTTGTGGCGGAAAACGCGTGCATTCCTCTCGTTCCAAATCGTCCAGCACATGAGCATGGTGAAAGAAGCAATGGCCCTCCGGTTGATGGCGGGGTGATCGGTTTGCTTGAGCCACCATGCATTAACAGAGTCATTGAGGTGCCAAGATGAAGTGTTGACACCCTCCAAGTCGAACCCTTCGGCCGCCATGTTCCAAAGCCTTATGGTGAAGCGGCACTTGTAGAGGAGGTGCTCTTCGGATTCCTGCACTTGTTTGCAAAAAGGGCAAAGCCCACAATTTGGCCAGCCCCTCCTTGCCAAGCGATCGGCGGTCCAAAGCCTATCTTGGGTGGCCAACCACGAGAAGAACTTGACCTTAGGGGGGGCCCAAGCCTTCCAAATGGATCTCTCGGTGGGGGAGTATAAGGTCCCAAAAAATTGGGCCTTGTAGGCGGAGGTTGCGGAGTATTGTCCATCATCGGTGTGCTTCCACGTAATCTCATCATGGGCGTGCTCATCAAGATGGAAATTCTGGATGGTCGTCCAGAGAGTCACAAATTGTGTGAGATGCTCCCAGGAAAACCTAGCAGAGAGCTTGATCTTTGAGACCCAAGCGTCATCACGAAGCGCCGCCTTGACCTTCCAATTTTTCCGCATGGACGCCTCGTAGATGAGTGGGGCGATCTCCTTGGGCTTCCGGTTGTTGATCCAAGGCGCATCCCAAAAAGGCGTCTTCGCCCCATCCCCGATAGTGATTGTGGTGGAGGCGTAGAAAAAGTCCATATCTTGGTCGTCACACGGATTGCCCATGCCCACCCACATCTTGGATGGCTCCTTCCATTCAAACCAAGGCCACCTAAGGCGTAGCGCACGAGCAAATTTTGCAGTGTTGAGCACGCCTAGACCGCCTCGCTCAAAAGGCCTGCACACCAAGTCCCAGTTGACCTTGCACTTAGCCCCAGATGTCTTGTCAGAACCAGACCAAAGGAAGGCGCGTCGAAGCTTGTTGATGTTGCGCAAGGTACTGGGCGGGACAACGAGGGGTGTGATGTAGTAGACCGCTTGCCCAGCAAGCACAGATTTTACAAGAGTTGCATGACCAACCGTGGTGATGTTGTTTCCCTCCCAAGCTGGAATCTTGGCCGCCACTTTATCCTCTAAGAATTGGAAATCCACCTTTTTGAGCCTCCACACCGAGAGCGGAAGCCCCAAATATCTCATGGGGAAGGTTGTAGTAGTTGCCGGGAGGGATTGGAGGATGTGCTCAAGTTGCACGGCTTGGCAGCGAATGGGCACCACAGAGCTTTTTTGGAAATTTGTAGCAAGGCCCGTGACCAGCCCGAATCCTCTAAGAATGGCCGAGAGGTTGTCAACATCATGTTTGATAGGCTTGACGAAGACGGCCGCATCATCCGCGTACAAGGATGTCCGCACTGAGGCCCCTCGCCCTCTAATCTTGTGCAAAAGTCCCTTCGAAGTGGCGACATCAAGCAGCTTTTGGAGTGGGTCAATCGCGATGACGAAGAGAAGCGGCGAGAGGGGGTCCCCTTGGCGCAATCCCCTTCCATGGGAAATTGGTGGACCAGCCACCCCATTAAGCAGAACCCGAGAAGAAGATGTGGAGAGGAGCATGGTGATCCAGTTCCGGAACTTGCTAGGGAAGCCTCTTCTCTGGAGGAGGTCAAAGATGTATTCCCATTTGACCGAATCGAAGGCCTTCCTGATGTCAAGCTTGAAGAGGAGGGATGGCGTCTTGTTACTTTGTAGCCTGCGTGCTAAATTCCTCACATACATGAAGTTGTCATGTATGCTTCTCTTCTTTATAAAAGCACTTTGCACGTTCGACACGAGCACGTCCATGTGCGGTCTTAATCTGTTGGCGAGGACCTTCGCAATGAGTTTGGCGATCGCATGAATGAGGCTTATCGGCCTATAGTCATTGATGCCCTCCGCACCATCCTTCTTGGGGAGCAAGACAATATTCGCCGAGTTGAGCCAGTGGATGTTTTCACCATGAAGGTCTTCAAAAAGCCGAATTACCCTCATAACATCGTGACTAGTGACTGATAATGCCCCAACACTTTTTGAAGAATAACCCGGTGAAACCATCAGGCCCGGGTTCCTTGTCGCTCGGGGTCTCGTTGATGGCATCTAACACTTCGGCCTCGGTGATGACCTCCTCTAGATCCGAGAGGTCTTGCGTTGTGAAGTTTAACTCGTCCCAGTTGAAGTCAAGGTTTCTCGCGCAGCCTCTTCCCATCACATCGGAGAAGTGGCTATGAATGTGCCCCTCTTTATTTTCATGTTCTGTGACCCATCCCTCATTTATCTTGATCCTGTGAATGTGGTTTTTCCTCCTCCGCGCATTGACCTTTCGATGGAAAAAATTTGTGTTCGCGTCCCCCTCCTTGAGGTTCGTCATCTTAGCGCATTACCTTTTCCTCGACCTTTCCAGGATAGATAGGCCAATGACACGCCTCTTGAGCCTAGATCTGAGGTCTTTTTCCTCGATAGAGAGAGACCGCGCCTCCTGCGCAAGGTCAAGATTAAGGATGATCAAGATTGCAGCATGGAGACGTAACTTGGATTTGGAGAATAGCCCCCTGCTCCATGCGGCCAATTTCCTCCCCGTGTTCGCAAGCTTGTGGTGCAAAACATGACAAGGCTCGGTATGCAGGGACGACTCCTCCCATGCCTTTTGAACCACCTCATTAAAACCCGGCAAGGATGCCCAAAAAATTTCGAATTTGAATGTTTTCGGCCTTCGGGGGCCTTTGTCATCCGCGAGAAGCAACGGACAGTGGTCGGAGAGGGATGTTGAGAGCGCATGAAGGATGTGCGTGTTGAATTGGATGTCCCAGTCGGCATTACAGAAAAAGGAGTCCAACTTGCATAGAGTTGGGTTGGTCCTCTCATTACTCCACGTGAATTTCCGATTTTGCAAGTGTATTTCTTTGAGCCCACAATTATCCAAAGTTGAACGAAATTTGTTGATCCGTCCCTTGTTGATGGTCCTCTTATTTTTGTCCCTAGCCCGGTATATTTGATTGAAATCCCCTGTCACTAGCCACGAAGCATCATCTGGTGGTTTAAGCTCGAGCAGTTCTGCAAAGAAGGAATTCTTGAGATTTGAAGCAGTCGGCCCGTACACAGTTGTAAGCTTGTAGGACACCTCAGTGCCATGGAGCCGGACGTTGGCCGAGAGGCTGAAAGTTGAGATCTCAATGCTAGAGACGTCGATGGTCTTGGTGTCCCAAAGAAGCAGGATCCCTCCTCGAGTCCCACTTGACGGCCGCTGGGCGAAGCCGGCAAGCCTATAGCCACCAAGGGAGGCCGCCAGGTACTTGTCAACAACCGCCAACTTAGTTTCCTGGAGGCAGACAATCTGGCAGGATGAGGATGCGATCGTTTGAGACACAGTGGCGCGGCGACCCGGATCATTAAGCCCTCGCACATTCCAGCTTAACACGTTCATGGGTTGTTCTAACATATTGAATGAGAAACACACATACAGCAATGACTGGGAGAACATGAAGAAGCCCGAAGCAGCACACCTCGCTGCCAGGCTCCCACCCATACTGGGACAAACGTTGACGACACTAACATGGAAAAAGACTCCACACTTGGTAGCTAAGCAAGCACACATCTGCATCATTGGGATGTTGCGGTCGTCGCCGCCGTCTCCGTTGCATCAGGGACATGGTCCATTGCGTCTTGGCCACCATGAAGAATAAGGGCGTCGTCAACAGCTGTCACCATCTCATCATCGATCTTGAAGAGCGCCCGCAAGGCAGCCAAAACCTCGACCGGAAGCTGCTCCTTGAACTTGTCTGCTAGCGCAGTGAGGGCGCGTGCGGTGACATCTTCTCCATCCTGCACGATTCCGAGGTTTCGGCATACTAGCAGCTCGGCGGCTTGCTTCACAGGGGCGGCCCGGCGACGAGCGGCCGAGCTAAGTCGAGCACTTGTGCGCTTGAGAGAATAACCTCCGGCAGCGACGTCGGTGATGTCCATACCTGCCATGGTTTTGCGTCGCCCCGATATTAGCACGGGAGGAGGCGATGGCAGAGGAAGCAGCGGCTGCTGCAGCGGCTCGAAAAGTGACTCCATCCCCGCCATGGGCAGCGCCTCTTGCAAAACCGTGGCCGGATGAGCATCCTCTTGCACCAGCGCCTCCGCGCTCAGCCCACTGAAGCCTGGAGGCCGGTCAGGGGTGATGGAGGGAAAAGGGGGCAACATCCGCGTAGGGGAGCAGATGGCCACCAAGTCCCTGATCGCCGGACAGTCGGACACAGACGTCGGACGCCTGGAGTCCTTGACACCAGGGAGCACCGAGGTCGGGGAGCTCGGAGGGGTCCTGTTGTCGCGGGAGAGGCGCCGAGCGGAGTGAGGGGATGCCTGGCGCACGGGGTTGCGCCCACGAGCGACGCCAGAGTTCCCCTCTACCCTGGACGCGATGCGCATGTTGGCTTTTAAACACTAAATCAAACCACCAGGAGCAACACAGTACGTGCACGAAGCTAGCCCAACTTGGCTATGGATGAACAGTGTAACCAAAACGATCCACGATGAGCGACGTGGAGTCCGTAGCGTCCGGCAACGACGGTTCCAAGACGAGCAAGGCCGGCAAAGGCGGTTCCAAGGGGATCAAGTCCGGCAACGACGGCTCAAAGAGGGACAAGTCCGGCAACGACGGCTCCAAGGCGAACAAGACCGGCGGAAAGGTGAAGAAGGGCGGGAAGTCAGCGACGAGCGGTGGAGGAACGGGCGGCGCCTACGTAACGGCGCATCGCAATATCCCCATTCAGTACCCGATGCTGACCGACACCAACTACGGTGTGTGGGCCGTAAAGATGAAGATTATTCTCCGAACCCTCCGAGTGTGGCAGGCAGTCACCGACGACGACGTCGACGATGAGTGCGACGAAGGTGCCATGGCCGCCATAGCCCAGTCTGTACCGGACTCCGTGCTGATGACATTGGCGGAGTACGAGACGGCAAGAGAGGCATGGAACGCACTCAAAGAGATGAGGATTGGAGAAGATCGCGTCACGAAGGCTCGGGCACAAGTGCTGAAGCGCCAACTTCACAAGTTGCAGATGGAGGAAACTGAATCGGTGAACGACTACGCCATGCGTCTGACTACTCTGGTGGGAGAGATCCGCGCGCTGGGTGCAAAGCTCGATGAAGTCGAGATTGTGGAGAAATTTTTCGGTTCTGTGACTGATAAATTCACATACATCATCGGCACGCTTGAGCAAATTACCGACATCGAGAGCATGACCATAACGGAGGCGATCGGACGCCTGCGGACATGGGAAGAGAACGCTCGCGGCTGTCGGAAAGGCAACGGAAGAGGCGGAGATCAACTCCTGTACTCACGCAGAGAGTGGGAGACCCCAAGTAGCAACGGGAGACGCAACGATGGCAAAGGTTCAAGTAACACGAAGGGCGGCGGATACATCAGAAAAGGCAAAGGAAAAGGCAAGCCACAAGGTAGTGGAAAGGCCGGCCGATCTAACGAGCAGGAGCCACGGAACTTTGATATGTCGAAGGTCAAGTGCTACAACTGCAATGAGATGGGTCACTTTGCAAGGGATTGTCCGAAGCCTAACAAGCGTGAGATCAAAGCAAATTTGGCGACGCAGGAAGACGACCATCCGGGTCTTCTGATGACCGAAGTTTGTGAGATCGTCAACACGGTGGTTGCAAAACCAACCCGGGAGGTGCTACTTCATGAGAAGAAGGTGGTGCCAAAGTTATCCGGAAATCAGAACGTGTCATGGTATCTGGACACAGGTGCTAGTAACCACATGACGGGATGCAAGGAGAAATTCCTCGACCTTGAATATGATGTCAAAGGCTTGGTAAAATTCGGTGATGGCTCAACTGTGGAGATTTGCGGGCAGGGCTCTGTTCTCTTCATGGGTCTCAACGGCGAACATCGCATTCTCACCGGAGTATACTACATCCCACAGCTTCGCAGCAACATCATCTCTATCGGACAACTTGACGAGATTGGATGCAAGGTGCATATTGAGTACGGAGTGATGACGATCTTCGATAAGCTCCGACACGTGCTAGTGCGTGTAAACCGCACATGGAACAGGCTCTATATTCTCACCCTCTATCCTACTCAACCGGAGTGTTGGCTCGTCAAGAGTGATGATGATTCGTGGTTATGGCATGCCAGATTTGGACATGTTAACTTCTACGCCCTGAAGAAGATGTCGAAGATGGAGATGGTGTCTGGGATGCCAATCATCGACCATGTTGATCGAGTATGTGACGGGTGCTTGGTTGGAAAACAGCACCGCGAGCCGTTCCCTGCTCAGTCTACCTATCGTGCAAGTAACGCACTTGAGCTGCTACATGGTGATTTATGTGGCCCTATCACCCCAGCAACTCACGCGGGAAAGAAGTACTTTTTCCTTGTGGTAGATGACTACTCGAGATACATGTGGGTCATCCTCCTACGATCTAAAGACGAGGCGTTTGAAGCTTTCAAGAAACTGAAGGCTGCAACGGAGATGGAACACAAGCTGAAGGTTCGCGCTCTTCAGACTGATCGCGGCGGGGAGTTTACGTCGAACGAATTCAACGAGTACTGCGAGAAGATTGGCATAAAGAGGTTCCTCACGGCACCTTATACGCCGCAGCAGAACGGTGTTGTTGAAAGACGCAATCGTACCGTCGTGGACATGGCGAGAAGCCTACTCAAGAGCAAGAACATGCCAGGGGTCTTTTGGGGAGAAGCTGTCACGACGGCGGTCTATCTTCTCAACCGGGCTCCAACGAAGGCGGTGATCGGCAAGACTCCGTATGAAGCAATTTACGGACGTAAGCCGAGTGTGTCTCATCTACGGACGTTCGGGTGCGTGGCACATGTGAAGACGGCGGAGCCGCACCTCTCAAAGCTGGCCGATCGCAGCAACAAGATGGTGTTCATCGGATACGAGAGGAATTCGGGCACCAAGGCATACCGCTTCTACGATCCACGAACCAAGCGTCTAAGAGTTTCACGCGATGTTGTGTTTGAAGAAAAACAAGCATGGAAATGGGGCTCATCAAACGACGACGACGCTGAAAATGGTAACATGTTCACAGTTGAATTTCCAGATGATGATGATGCAGAAGAGGTTGTCCAGGTGGATGGCGGAACGCCCAACCAAGGTGATCACGATGGATTCAATCACCATGGTGCCGACGCCAATGTAGATGCGCAAGGGTCGCAAGATAGCGACAACGACGCGCACGACGCGAGTGGAGATCTCGGAGGTGACAACGACAATCAAGACGATGGTCACGGTCACGACGACGAGGATGCCAATGAATCGGCATCACACGAGACTCCACAATCTTCCTCAAATGCATCAATGCCGGCACAATTTGTGTCGCCTCCTTCGCAAGCCACGGATTCTTCCGGGCCTCATCGCTACAAGACCCTCGAAGAACTCTACAAGAAAGCAAAGCCAGTTACGCTCGAGTACTCCGGACTATGTTTGCTCGGAGTTGAGGAGCCGGCGAACTTCGTAGAGGCGAGCAAGAATCCAAGCTGGATGCACGCCATGGACGAGGAGATGAAGGCGATTGAGAGCAACGGCACGTGGACTTTGGTAACCCGACCTTCCAACCATATGGCCATAGGTTTGAAGTGGGTATACAAGTTAAAGAAAGACACGCAAGGTGCTATTGTGAAGTACAAGGCAAGACTCGTCGCAAAGGGCTACGTACAACGTCAAGGAGTCGACTATGAGGAGGTGTTTGCACCAGTTGCTCGACTCGAGACTGTGAGGCTGCTCCTAGCCTTGGCAGCACAAGAGGATTGGAAGGTTCATCACATGGATGTTAAATCCGCTTTCCTCAACGGTGATCTCACAGAAGAAGTCTACATGGAACAACCCCTCGGCTACGAGAAGAAAGGCGAAGAACAGAAAGTTTACAAGCTCAAGAAGGCACTATATGGTCTGAAGCAAGCGCCAAGAGCTTGGAACGCAAAGTTGGACCAAAGTATGGTCTCGCTCGGGTTCAAGAGATGTCCCCTCGAGCATGCAGTCTATACGAAGAACTCCAAAGGTTCAAATCTGCTAGTTGGAGTATATGTCGACGATCTGATTATCACCGGAGATAGCGCGCAAGAGATTGAAGTTTTCAAGGCGCAGATGAAGAAGAAGTTTAGCATGAGCGATCTGGGATTACTCAGCTATTACTTAGGCATCGAAGTGAAGCAAAGCTCTGGTGAGATTTCCCTATGTCAATCGGCGTACGCGGTCAAGTTATTGGACAAGTGTGGCATGACAGATTGCTACAAGGTGCAAACTCCAATGGACCAACGTCACAAGTTGAGCAAGTCAAGCTTAAATCCGCCGGTGGACACCACAATGTATCGAAGCATTGTGGGAAGTCTAAGATATTTGGTGCATACTCGACCTGACTTGGCATATTCAGTCGGGATCGTGAGTCGTTTCATGGAGAATCCGACGACCGAACACATGAGCGCGGTCAACCAAATCTTGCGCTATGTGAAAGGCACCATCGATCTTGGATGCACATATCGAAAGGGAAAGGAAGGTTTGGTCCTTCACGGTTATTCAGACAGCGACATGGCAGGTGATGTTGATGATCGGAAGAGCACAACGGGCATGGTATTTTACCTAGGACCGAATCCGATCAGCTGGAATTCTCAGAAGCAAAAGGTAGTTGCACGGTCTTCATGCGAAGCAGAATACATAGCGGCAGGTACGGCGGCTTGTCAAGCTGTGTGGCTGAGAAGACTTCTAGCTAATCTTACAAAGCGAAAGGAGCAGAAGGTATTACTCAAGATTGACAACCAAGCTGCAATCTCATTGTGCAAGAATCCAGTTCATCATGAGAGGAGCAAGCATATAGACGTCCAGTTCCACTACATCCGGGAGTGTATCGAGGAAGGGATGATCGAGGTTCAACACGCGAACACGAAGGATCAGCTTGCCGATATTCTCACGAAGTCTCTCGGACGACAGAAGTTCTTGGAGATGCGAGAAAGGATCGGCGTCCAAGCCGTAAAGCACGAAAGCCGTGTTTAAGGGGGTGAATGTGAGAGTTAAACACGGACTGGGTTTGCCAAATCGTGTCCGGTACGGACCGGTAGCATACTCAGATTCGTATAGTACTAGCTAGTTTTTGTACTATATATACATGTGTACCCTAGGCTTGTAATACACATCGATTCAAAGCAAGAAAATATTCTAACAGGCTCGATACGAGCCTGTAGCCATCAATCAAGTTTCCGCCGAGTCGCCGTAGTTAGCCAGCCCACGAACACATAAGCAAGTTCCGGCGAGTTAGTACTACAAGTTTTGGTTACACTGTTCATCCATCAGCCAAGTTGGGCTAGCTTCGTGCACGAACTGTGTTGCTCCTGGTGGTTTGATTTAGTGTTTAAAAGCCAACAGCGCAAAGCCGGAAAAGGCGCCCAGGGGTCCGCACTGTGCCGGCGGCCACCCGAGCGCTCGCGTGTGCGCCCTTGCTCCTCGTCGCGTTGGCGGTTGCGCGACGGCCTCGAAAGGGAGCGTCTCAGCTTGTCACGCCACCCATCACGCGAGCGATCTCCATCACGGCCACGCCTCCCGTCTTGGTCGCCGTCGTCGTCGCGCCGCCTCGGGCGGTCATTGGCCTCCCGGTGAGAAGGCCCGGCCCTAGGAACCACCGTGCCTATATATCAACTCACAGAAACGGAAGCACGGGAAAGTAAACTACAGTACTCTACTAAATTTTCAAAAAATATACAGTATGTATACTAGCGAACAAAGCGCAATAATTAAATTTCCCGTTGCGTACTAACATCCTTTTTCTGGGAAAAGCTTACATAGGGGGCTTATTTGGTGTATGTCCAGACTCGGCCAGCGACGTAGACGTAGCATGCAAAGGTGGAAAATAGTGACTGGGTTTACCAGATGCCAAGTTCGGTAAGTTTTTTTTTTTACTGGGGCAAGTTCAGTAAGCTATCTCCAAACCAGTAATCAATTAGTAAAAAAAGTTTGGGTTTAGTAGAATTTAGATCATGAACAAAAATGCAGAAAAACAGATTAATCTAAATGAATTTAAAATGAACACATTATAAACGAAATTCGCACTCTTTCGTACTAGGCGAAAACAAGTGTTGGTAAAATAGTACTACAACTTCAATAATAATTCTGACTTACATGTATTAATTAAAAATGAATTTCATTCTAAGTCTCAGACGCAAGAGAACTAGTCACATGATTACAACAGAGAAAATCCAAATGTCAATAATTTGACTAAGCAACAATGAAAAAAGAGATAAAACATTAGCCTTCTTCTTCGGCACCGAACAAACTGACTATGCGCGGTTGCTCTGGAGCCAAAGCCGGATAGGTTGGCCCTTCGCGATAGTTGTTGGACGGCAGATAGGCTGCAACGCCGTGGCTTGCAACACTCTGACGGATGCCCCTTGTGCGATCAATCTGACGAAGACATAGAGCACCTCCTGATGTAGTCCACCTTAGAGAGGAAGCCAGCTTCGAAAATCTATGGGGTCATTATTATTTTCTTGAAATTTTTTTGCAGTGAACATAAAATGAACAGTGATATTAGGCTTTTTTTCAAAAGTTGTGGGGTCATCTGACCCCACAGCCAACACATAGAAAAGCCACTGGTGCAACTATGCCAGAACCTTCTGGTTCAAGCTCCTTCGTCGCCATGGCATCCCTAGCTTCACTCCTCATCGGCATACTAGATTGAAGGATTGGTGATACTCCGTGAAAACTAGATTCAATGGTACTATGCGAAAAAAAAAGGCAATGGAGATCATGATGGTAGAAATGCGAAAACTTTGGCTTGAACGAAACGCTCGGATGTTTGACCATAAATTCATGGACGAGGATGCAGTGGTGTCTCTCGCCATGGTTGAGATTGAGCTATGGACAATGACTAGGACTAGGCAGAGGGCAGGTCTAGGGGAGAAGTAAGCCTAATGTTTGTTGTTCGCGACTTTGCATGTGTGAATGTTAATCGGTAGTACTTCCCCCTTAACAAAATAGTGTGGATGTTAATTTGGAGAAATATAAATAGTGCTATATTTTAGAAGAATTCCAGTGTCTCTCCCATGAGCATTACTATCAAACTAACGAGTGGTTGGATTTATGATAGGGCCAATTTGTAGACAAAGGAAAGGAAACGATGAAGGCAAGACTTCTAAACAAGGTGGGAAGTGAAGTCTACAAAGACACACAAGGGTGGAGGCATGGAGTGCTCAAGATTAGTGGTCGATCTTGCTTAGCAGCAGCAACCACCAACCAAAAGAAGTCCTCCAACAAAAAAAACCTGGCGTGAAAAAACCACCAACCAAAAGACAAACGAGAGATAAAGAGTTCACGTGAAGAAAACCTGGCGTGGCACCGGAAATGGAATGCGAACGCGGGGCCCACACAACCAAAACGGAAAAAAGCTCTCTCCCTAGTCTGAGACCGAGCGCGCGCTGGCTTTATTCTTTGCCTGCTCCTCTTAGTTCCTGCCGCCCTCAGAGCATAGTTAATAATGTAGCGGGTTGTTCGCTATAAAAAGATGTCATGTCATCTATAGTCTTCATTAGAAATAGTCATATAATAGGTTGACTTTTAGATTGGCTATTAGGTTGGCTCTAAGCATTTAATGTTTACATAAACAATGCATAGGATTGGGTAATAGTTGCATGCATGCTATTTTTTTTATTCTTGTGCTATAGCCGGGTTGTAGAATAAGAGCCCGCTTCACTCTCTCTCCTCTCTTCTCACCCTTCCACGTAGGATTTTTATGACATGACAAGGCTTATAGCCAGCTGACTAGGCCTTATTAGACTTGCTCTCACACCACATAGGACCGTCGTTCAGACCCGCCCAGCCCATCCATGAGCTCGCCTCCCCAACATAAAGGTTGATGTGGATGTTGCAGGTGCGGCAGCACCGAGTTCGTCGTCGAGGATGGAGTTCATATAGTATAAAGCAAGGGGGTCTGCATGCCTGCATGGGGCCCGGGAGTGTGAGTAGTAGTGCATCTGCGCTACACAACTACAGAGTGTACGTGCGCGCGCGCATTCGCTTTGCGGTACCACGTCTGTGTCAAAACACATTAACTTAAATGAATTCAAACTGAACACATTTATAAACAAAATTTGCACTGATCTTTCGTACCAGGCGAAAACAAGTAGTGTTGGTAAATTAGCAGTACTACTACAACTTCAATAACAATTCTGATTTGACATGGATTAATTAAAAAATGAATTGCATTCGAAGTCTCCGGCATAAAAAAGAACTAGTCACACGATTACGACGAAGGAAATTCAACCGTCAATAATTTGACTAAGCAACAACAACAACAAAATAAGATGAAACATTAGCCTTCTTCTTCGGCACCGAACAAACCGGCTATGCGCGGATGCTCTGGAGCCAAAGGCTGCCCTTGAGGGAAAGATTCTTTGCTTGGCTGACCCTTTGCGATCGTTCATGAACGGTGGATATGCTGGAAGGTCGTGGTTTGCAACACACCCACAGACGCCCCTTGTGCGATCAATCTGACATGGACCACCTCCTTACGCAGTGCACCTATGCCAGAACCTTCTGGTTCAAGCTCCTTCGTCGCCATGGCATCCCTAGCTTCACTCCTCATTCGCGGACTAGATTGAAGGTCCGGTGATTCTCCGTGGATACTATATTCAATGTTCAGGAAATCGTTAATCGGTAACTGCTCGGTCAGCTAGAGAGTAGGGATTAATCATAAATCGTTCAATTAATCAGAATTAACCGGTCAAAAAAATTATAAAACTCAAACTCCCAGGGTTGATACCAAAAAATTTGCACACAAATATGTGTATCCTTCGATGAAATATGAAACCAATTACAATGCAACATCTCTTTGGTATGCAAAATAGAGAAGCTAACAAAAAATATAAGGAGAGAAGGTGATGAGGGGGTGAGAGCGAGCTTGGGGCCTTGGGCAAACATAATCAGGATGGATGAGAACTAATTTGAGAAGAGCGGGTCTGAAACTTTGCAACCTACCCCCTATTCATATAGATTATTAGTCGGTTTGATGACCGATTAATCACTGATTAATCCCCTCACCTATTAACACTAAATATTAACGATAATTTTTACGATTGATGAGCGAGTAGCGATTAATCGGCCACTCGGATGATTTTTTTGTAATGTCTATATTCAATGGTACTATGCGAGAAAAGGCGTTGGTGATCATGGTGGTAGGCCTACAGAAACTTTGGCTTGAACGAAACGCTCGGTCTTTGACCATAAATTCATGGACATGGATGCAGTGGTGTCTCTTGACATGGCCAAGATTGAGCTATGGACAACGGCTAGGACTGGGTAGAGGATAGGTCTAGGGGAGGAATGAACGAGCCCATGGGTGGATCGGAACGAACATCAACGTGATAGCAATGACGAAGAAACAGACGAGCATGTGAAGCCACGGTCATATCGGCTAGGGTATGTGAGCGGAGGCAGACATCGTCATGGTAGCGAAAACGAACGCTGAGACGAGCCGATGAACCCCATGCCCATAACAATTAGAGCATGGGAGTCGGTGCGAACGCCGGTGTGATAGCGACGACCAACGCAAGCAAAGACGAGCCCCAAGGAATTGAAATGGACGTCGATGCGGTATCAACGACTAACAAGGAGATGAAGCGTGTAACGCCACTGTTAAAAGTTGTTGTTCATTTTCATTTAAAAGTGTGTGTTCATGTTGATTGAGAATACAACTTTCCATCCGTAATTATCTGCTAAGAAAAAACAGTATCCCTAACAAGAAATACTAGAAAACAAACAATGCAGTACAAACTCTGAGCCAATGCCATCGAATTCACGCGCATACTACTAGCAGGCAGCAGCACCAGCCAAAAGACAAAACGAAAATTAAGAGATACACGTGAGAACTGGCGTGAAACCGGAACTAGGATGACATGACCCACAGGACCCAAAATGGAAAAAGCATGTGGTCTGAGAACAACGAGCGCTGGGCCTTTATCCTTTGCCTGCTCCTCTCCTGCCGCCCCAGCCCCCCCCCCCCCCCCCCCCCCCACACACACACACCATAAATTCTTGTTCCGGTCCACGGCCGTTCAGACCCGCCCGTGATGAGGTCGCCTCCCCTTCCTGAACATGAACATATAGACGTTGGTGACTTGGTGTTGATGGTGTGACAAGGACGTTGCAGCACCGGGCGTAGACGTTCATGTGATGCACTGGATGGATGGCACGAGAGTTATACGTAGTTGTGATGGAAAGCTGCGACAAGTGTGGATGGAGTTCAGAAAGGGGTGTCGACATGGGGCCAGGAGAGTGTATGCGTTAGTGCGGCTACGCTACACAACTACAGCGTATGCTTGTGCTGGTATTTCCATGCCTAGCTAGGCCTTGTGTGCGCATGTTCGCTTTGCGGCACCACGTGTGTGTCAATGTGTGACAAAAAATTTCTCGGTGAATCGTAATTCAAAAATGATCTTTGCTCACATAATTTGCATGGACTATGATATGTTCATGTATTTATTCTCCACGTATAAATTCTTATTCACATAAGCATAATGAAAATTATTAAATCATTATATTTTGCATCTGGAATCCTATTCGTGGTTGGCCGCTACCGAAACCAGATGTCCAATTATTTGACAATGCAAAAAACTTTTACGTGCGTCCACAACTAAGCATAACCTACTGTGCGGCTCACATTCACCATATTCTGTTAAGAAACCCACATTGGACACAAAAACACACATACCCAACTGACCACCAACGCTACACATTCATGATCCCCGCTAAAAAAACAACGGGTACAAAAACACATAGATATAGACGCGTTTGGTGGTCTGCATGAGGCTCAATCAGACATATGCGGTGTAAAAATAGAGTGTTTGGTAACCTTTGTTGCATTCACTATTTGCTTGCATGAACTTTAAAACACTTTCGAACCAAGCGTGCATCATACCTGCACGAGTCAGGTAGCCGATATGCTTAGGTTAAATAAGTATTGATGTCGTATGAAGAAACGACGGGCGTACACCAAAACACTCGAAGGTTTCAGAAGAATGTAATGACTGGTGGTACGAACAGGGTTGGTCGCACTGCCCATCGTGCCACCTCTATATTTTGCCAGAACAAGCCCAAACTGATTGAATTCTTCACAGATTTCGTCTCCATTTGTTCCCTCGAGATCCTAAGCCAATAAGGAAGTGTTTTGGACGGGATTTGACTCATCCCTAATCGTTGGATGAAGGGGGTGTCGGACTAGTAGAAACCAGGGTATCCTGGGCCGTGCCTTGGGCCCAGAGTACGCCACGAGAGAGCAAGGCTCAAGGTCGCCCCCTAGTTAGTTCCACCTTCGTGAAGCCCCCCTTTCAGGAGGAGATCATCATCGTCAGTCACCTAACATCAAGATTCCTCTGCGAGCCTTGCCCTCGCGAGGGATGGGATCCCCGGAGACAACGTGGTTGAGGCCTCCCGAAGGCACCTCCTCCCCGAGGACGTCGTCCGCGACATTCAAAGTGTGAAGACCTTCGGAAGAGGGACCGATGGGGCTATTTCCAGGCAGGGAAGATGTGGAGATGTTGGATGTATCTTCAGGGATCATACATGTGCGTTCCTGGGTGCGGCTTGCGCCAATTTGCCGGGTGTCACTAACCTTGAGGTTGCCAAAGCATTGGCCTGCAAGTTTGCTGTTAACTTGGTGATCCAAAGAATCTCCACAGGGTGCAGCTGGAGCTAGACTGCAAACCTCCGGTGTCTATGCTTAATGCTCCAGATAATTGTCTCAAGCTAGGTGGCCTGATAATCAATCAAACCAAGAGGTTGTTGCAATCCTTGGATGGCGTCAAGGTGTGTTGGATCGGTAGGTCCGGGAACGAAGCGGCTGACCTGCTTGCCAAGATGGGTGTAGGTAGTGTACAGAAGATGGTCTGGGCTGCATCCCCACCAGATTCTATTTTACCTGTTGTTACTTCTGAAATTCCTGTACCAAACCTTTAATTTTTTTTGACTGGAGCAAACCTTTAAATTTATATGTTCAGTTCAAAAACAAAGATGACGCAATGCAGATGATTGGTCTTACTGAACTAAGACGTCTCGTTCGTCACTTGTTCGATAAGTGTGAGGTTAACTCATGGGTTATTATGTGTTTAATATTCTAAGAGTAATGCTAGACATACGGGGGAATTACGGAGTGATTAAGGGTGATTGGTTGGATTTAGTTAAGGAGGGCGGGCCCACCCGGCGAATTAGGGTGGGGGGCAAATTATGAGATGCCATGTTTCCTTTCCGTAATAGTCAGTTGAAGCCTGCGCGTATGTTTAGCATTATTTCATCCTAAAAAAAGCATTATTGATATTCTAATATGCAAGTGACTAATGTGTCCAATCAGTAGGCACTAAATTTTTAAAACTAGCCAATCTAAGAAAATAAAAAAAATACAGTTGCAAGTTGCAATAAAAAGCATATATGAGGTTATTTGTCAAAAAAATAATACGTTACCTGTTACTCTACCTCCTGAACCCATAATGCATATTCATGTTCAACAATAGCAACGAAGTTTCTATGAGATGAAGCAGGCCAGCCATGTGCCCCAGGCCTCCTTCGTTGCTACAGTGTTTTACAGTGCAAAATTTGCTGCAGTCAATGAAGGAGATAATCCCCACGCCCCGGGCCGCCCCCCCCCCCCCCCCCGGGGCCTAGATCCGTCACTTATCGTATTATATGTAGCTAGGACAATGCCCGTGCGTTGCAACGGGAGAAAATTTTAATCTTATAACAAAATACCTATGATGTACGTCAAGTTAAGTTTATATATTTTTAAAAGGCACAAACACATTTTAAATAATACAAAAAATAAAACGTGTGAACACTTTTTGTGATTATGGCTACAGTTTTTCATAAGTTAGCTACATGTAAGATTTTGGAATGAATGACACAAATAAGTAAAATTGTGTGAATATTTTTTTATGATATTTGGAGCAAAAAAATTCAATAAAAATTACTTAAAATAACAGGAGAAAATATTATTCTTATAATAAAATACCTATAATGTATGTAAATTAACTCTATATATTTTAAAAAGGATCAAAATCAGTTAAAATAATACAAGAAGTGAAAATGTGTGAATACTTTCCGTGAGAATGTTTGCGGGTACATTTTTTGATGAGTTAGGTACTTATCGGATTTTGAAATGAATGACACGAAAAAATTAAATCTGGTGAACATTTTTTGTGTGATATTTAGAGCAATATTTTTTAATAAAAATAAATATTTCTTAAAAAAACAAGAGAAAATTTAATCTTATGATAAAATACCTATGATATATGTAAAATTAACTTTATATATTTTAAGGGGCATAAACACATTTAAAATAATACAAAAAATTTAAAACGTATGAATACTTTTCGTGAATTTTTTTACCTGTACACTTTTTCGTGAGTTGTCTACATGTAGGATTTTGGAATTAATGTATCTAAAATTTGAGATAAACATTAGATTTCGCACGTTTCATAAAACATGTCGTGTGTGCCACTATGCGTAATTTCTTCTATCCCTGCGACCCCTTCTTCTGCCTCCTCCCGCGGCAGCCAGCCACCGTAGCCATGGCGCAAATGGGTATGGAGCGGCATCCAGTATTGTGGTAGTCACAGTCGGTTCCTTTGGCTAGAGCATCGGGAGCACGACGACTGCTGACATGGGTCGGTGAGCGATGGCCACGCTCGAGCTCCCTGACCATGCACGCGCACGACTGGTGGTGGCCATGGTTCCGGCCTCTCCCTGCACAAGTTGTCGAGCTGCTCCGGCCTCTCACAAATGCGCGCGGGAAGGGGAGGGGGACCAGGTGCTCGTTGGATCCGACGGTGACCCCCCCCCCCCTCTGGTCGGATCTTCTCTAGAAAGAATATGCTAAATTTGCAAGTAACCCCCAACAAAAAATCAAAATGCAATTTAATCTACTCCATCAACACTTTGCCACATCAGCATTGTGCCAGGTCAAATTCATGGTCAAGTGACATTTAGTTTTTTTTTTCAATGCTTAGTGTGGCTTTTGTTACAAAACGTTAGTAAAATGTAAAGTGGTGATAGTTTGCTAATGATGCATGTAATGTGGTGTTTCTATGGTTTTTTAACTCTTGCAACGACGAATATAATCATCTATTCCTGAAGCAAATATCATTATTCTTTTACCATTGTCTCCATCTACTCCATTGGTGGTATTAGGTCGCCCGCCTTGTAAATGTGGACGACGCAGTCTGGCTTGGGATACGCTATGCATATCATATCAGCACGTAGCCGCACTCCCGCTGCGCGTCGCTCATGAACGATCCGTCCGGCTGGTCCACCGCACCGGCCTCCATCTTGCTCCCGCAGGTCGAGCATGCCCCCGCCCGGCATGAGTAGGGCAGCTCCACACTCGCTTTCTCCGCCGATTTGAGGATGTAGGCGTCATCTGACACCTCAATCTCTTGCTCCTGACACTCCTAGGCAACGGGCTTCACCTTGTAGACGACGGCGGCGGAGGGTCCAACTTCTTGGAAGAAGAAGACCTCGTGGCGCCTGCAGCCTGCTTCAACCGAGGAATTGCGGACCACGCGTCGAACGGGATCATGCAAGGAAGGATGATCAGTGGGAGACGACAGAGGGTGTTTGGGAGCGGCGGCGACTGGCCGATGAGCTGCATGCGTGGTGCTTGGCCGCGCACGTGCCTGAGGACGAAGACTAAAGGAAAAAAAAAGGATGAAGCGTTTTTTCTGCGTGATGCATCAATCACTTAATTCAGGATTGCGGGTTACTTAAGAGAAAAATAAAGGTTTTGTTTGCAAAAATCCATAATGAACAATACGTATTGCCCTAGTTGAACTTTTTTTTTCTGACTTATGACTGGACTACGGGATATAATTAATTAAAAATAAAGACTTTTTTGCAAAAGTGTCATGATGGACTAAGAAAGCCACCTTCCTTTATTATTAGGTATAGATATAAGTAGATTATATTATATAAAGGAAAGATATATAAAAACAAAATAAGGATGAAAAATAGAGCCACCGTATCAGTTCATGTTAGACCAAGTATGTGATCAGAGGGGGAGGGGGTGAATGATCACTTCAAATTTTCACATGAAACTTTGAAGTGAAGCATAACATGGCAGCCGAAACTATTTAACAGGAAGGAATTCATAGAAGCAGAACGTAATCGAAGCAGAACATAGCGAATCAAAAGCATCGAATCAATTGCATCGAAGCATAACTCTGAAGCAATTGACAAACAGAATGTAAGTGCGGAAAGTAAAACGAACTCTTGACTCGGCGATGTTTGTTCGACCAGTTCACACTCTGCAAAGTGCTACGTCTGGTTGGAGGGACTTGTGATTGAACACAGGAGCTAACCTCTCTCCGTCCATATCTCCACTGCACCAAACTCCTTGAGCTTGGTCAGTTCTTCACTCTTGGTTGATTATTGAGGAAATCACCGAAACCTTTGACAAACTGGACTTCGAGACGACAATAACTCTTCGCTCTCTGAAGAACAACTCTCTAACCGTCTAGGAGAATTGCAGTTCTCCAAGATAAAAAGGCTAGCAAACTTCTTCCTAAGTCATAATGATTCAACTCAGATCAATAGGACTTATGCTTCGGTGGATGGGTTTGTGATGTGCTTCGGTGGGGTTGCTCCCTCTCTTTCCTCTGCAGGAATTCAAACGTGGAGCAGCCCCCCGGCCAATGAGGGCGGGGGTGGGGTATTTATAGGCAGCAATCCCAAGGTGCGAAATGACTGAAGTGACCCGATGTGACAGCTTGACACCTGTCCCCAACGGTCATATTTCCAATCAATGCGCAACTTTACTTGCGGTCCAAGTAAAGCTGACTCACGGACTTGGTTCTGCTTCAGAAGCCAAAAGAACAAAGTCTTCGCTGGTGAAGCATTACCTAGCTCACATGAAATTTCTTCGGTTCAGGTTTCTCATTGGTTTCGATTTGATCTGAGTCTTTTCATCAAAACCTTCGGAGTACATTTGCTAAACCCCTCTTGATAGTACGGTTTTTCCTATGACTCAAAGAAGTAAAAAGAACTACGCAAAAACAACTAAGTCTTGCGCCATCTTGATTAACTTCTTCGATAGGATGTGCTTCAGGATTCCTTATCTTTTTAGGGGTCGACATCCGTGATGTGCTTCGCTCCAGAGGATATGCTTCGGTAACTGAGTAAATCTTCGTTGAAGCTTTATCACCAACCTATAACTTCAGGAACCTAACTATCTGTTTCACACTAGAAAACTTGTTAGTTCCACTACTGTTTTGACCAACAATATCCAAAACTCATGAGGGATATAACTTTGCTCTTACAATCTCCCCCTTTTTGAACTATTGTTGACAAAACAGGCATCGATAAAAAGATATGGAATTTGAATTTGAGTTGAGAGCAAACTCTAAGATATGAAGCTTATGACTCCCCCTGAATGCAAGCATCGAAGATTTATAATCGAAGTGAATGCTTGTCGAAGAATAACTTCAATGGGAAGCCTGACTTATATCCTAGCGAATCAATTGCATACTGAAATGATTTGTCTTGAAGAATATGCAATCATCCAAAGACCTGTAAACTTAAGGAAAATAACCACCTGCAAGATAAAGTATAGAAGAGCAACTTGCAAGCACGGGGTTATTAACATATAAGATAAGCATAGATCACAGTCGAAGATAAACGTTAAGATACAACCCAATCGAAGTAAATGGAAAGTTTGTCGAATCTTAACACACACACAAAAGTTTATCGAATCAAATCAAAACCCTAAACCCCGCAGCGAATCTAAACTCAATCGATGCTACGTTCTCCCCCTTTTTGTCAAGAATAGGACAAAAGGTAGAGAGGCATATCGAGAGCACTTAAGCGTTTGCTGCACCCCTGGGACCCTGCGGAACTTCTTCGCCTGATGATGATTCGTCTCCTGAAGTTTCGCCTTCGGTCGAAGCTGGTGAGTCATCCTCGTCGAAGTCGATGGGAGCTTGAAGCAATTCAAGATCGCTGTCGTCGAGGGGATCGTCTTCATGCTTCGACGTATGGGAGTCTTCATCAGAGAATGTGTCTGGACGAATCTGTTCTGCATGGTTGACGAATAGGACTTCTTCGATCTTTTCAGCGGAGGGATCTTGGGGTTGGGGCGTTCAACAGAATCATTCCTTGAAAAGTTTCGCTGTAAGTGAGGATATTCCTTGAATATACGGTCAGCTTGCAATTTCTTCACTGAGTTGAACTTTCTGAGTCCTTTCCAAGAATGACGCTTCAATACCTTCAGGTATTGGTTGTTGTTCATAGCAATGTTTCCGACTCGATTAATCTCATCTGATAGATGTTGCATCTGACGTTGATTGCCTTCGATGAAATTTTCTAGCAGCTGTTGATTACGAATGGCAACCTCGAAGTGATACACTTCCTTCTGGTAACGCTTCGACATGTTGCGCTCATTTATGTGCTGTCTGACTCCTACATAAGTTGCAAAGGGGTCGTTTGGCCGCCTGAAGATGTTCATTGTATCACGGACCGGAGGACAGAACAGCTTCGGGTGATGCTTCGCTGTGAATTCTTCGCTGCGTCCATGGTTGCAAATGGCTTGCAGCCAAGGAGCATATGGCTTCAGTTGGTTTACCAATTCAGCGGCTTGTACCATGTTTCGAAGAAAACAATCCTCGAAGTCAAACACATGTCCATGAGTGAGCTTCATAAGAGCATGACGAGTTGGGTATTGTATATTGGACTCTTCATTCGCTGTACTGAGAGGCATCAGAGAGTTTGACAGAATATAGAACCATGTCTTGGAATTGAACACCAGATGCTTCGGGCGAATGTTTTCTGGCATGTGATCTCCAGTGACTTCGGGATCCAGTAAAGATGCGAATTCAGCTTCGGTTGGATCCGGTAACATGTGAACCTTTGCCAGTTTGCCAGTGTGTCTTGGAATGTTCACAATTTCCATGAATTCTTCGGAGTACATCCTGAAGATTTTCCCTTGAATCATCCATTCAATAATCCAAGTGCTAGTGTCATCTGGAGTTCCAGATACATAGAGTGTGGCATAGAATTGCTTCACTAGCTCGGAGTTGAATGGTGTTTCCATTGCAAATAATCCTGTGAGATTCTGAGATTCAATGGTTTCAACTATGTTCTGGAAGCAAGTTGCGGCATTTAGACTATGCAAATCCAAGTACTTGTGCCTGAACAGAATTCCTTTCTGGCAGTAAAGCTTCGTGTATAGGATTTGTTGTTCTTGAAGAAGTTCCTTCTCCCATGAAAATGGGAAAAGTCTCTCTGGGGTAGAGGGAGTCCAGCTGGGTGTCTTGAGCAGGAATACAATGCCTTCGGGCATCTGCGATTCGCCTCGGCGGTTGAGTGACGATTGCCAACTCATTGGCTTCAGCCTCTGCTTCGACATCAGCTTCGGCACGTCCAGCTTGCACTTGGGCTTCTTCTTCTTTTTCTTCGGACTCCTCAGCAGAGTGAGCTGAAGAGTAATCTTTGTCAGGAGTGGCTTGACGGGGTGGAGATGGTTGTGGAGCAAAATTGTCTTGAGCGGACGGTTGTGGAGCAGGTTGAGGTGGAGGTGGAGTTTGAACACGGGGTGGATTGGCTTCGGGTGGAGGTGGAGGTGGAGCAACTTCGGGGGCGGATGGCTTCGATGAAGGTTTGCCAAGATTGATTATTTTGCATCGTGGGGGCGATGCCTTTCTTGGTGCTTTCTTGGCAGGGTGGGAGCTAACTTCATCAACTTCTTCGGTGTCAGCAATCAGTCGTCTCTTCCTAGGTTGCAGCTTTGGAAGAGGCGAAGCTAATTGTTGGATCATGGCTTCGCGCTTCTTGGAGTCAAGCGCCATGACCGAAGCATTATGCGATTTGCAGCATTCTTCGATAGCGGATTTCAGCTTGTCTTGAAAATTTTGAAGATTCTGCTTGGTTTTCTCATTGACAGCAGCAATTTTCTGTGAAGCAGCAGTCGCTTCGCTCTTGAAATCCTCATCAGATTCTGCATCAGCTTTCTTCTGAAATTTCAGGATCTTTGCAGTTTCTGATCTGTTCCTTGAATGCAGATCTCTCAGCTGATTGTACAAAGTTTCGACCATTGCTGAAAGATTGGGTGAGATATATGTATTTCCAATATCCACAGAGTGAGGATGAATTGCTTCAGCAAGCTTGAAATATGTCTGGCACAGACCCAGACAGTCCCACAGTTCGCCTTCCCTAGCATCTGGAAAGTTGTGCTCACTGTGTTCAGCTTCAGCTTGGGCTTCGGGGACAGGAGGTGCGACTGGCTTCGGGGGAATTTCCTTTGGTGCCATGTCCACAGCGGCTTCCTTTTGAGCAGCCCTGGCAGCTTTCTCTGCCTTCTTCGTGCGAAGAATATCGAGTTGAGCTTTGCGTTTGGCTTCAGCTTCAGCAAGTTGTTTGGCTTCGGCGGCTGCCTTAGCCTCTTGAACTTTAGCTTCAGCTAGCTTGCGCTTCGCTTCAGCTTGCTGGTTCGCCTCTGCCAGCTCCTTCCTTTGCTTCTCTAGATCAGCTGCTTCTCGATCAGCTTTCTCTTTCTCTTTTGCTTCTCTCTCAGCCTTAGCTTTGGCTTGAGCTTCGGCGTGCAGACGTTCAGCTTCGATGAGGTCTCTTTTCCTCAATTCAACTTCAGACAATTTCTTCGTGCCAACCTGGGCAAACGTCTGACCAGGCTTAGCCACAGTTGTCTTTGGCTTCGAAGCTTTAACAGGCTCTTGAGCTTTGGCTTCGGGCACAGCAGCCGGCTTAGCAACGGGCTTCGCCTTCAGGTCATGCCGTTCCTTGGTCCTCTGCTCGGATGTAACAGGACGGCGGGGAGGCTTAGACGACAAGGGTGCCTCGACCACCAGGTTCGTCAAGTCAATGTTCCTCTTTGGAGCAGGAGGTACTGAAGGTTCTTGGAACTTAACGCCTTTGGGAGTAGTCGGCTTAGCTCCAGCCTTCTTCTTCAGAGGCTTCTTCAGCAGATTCTTCGGTGGACTAGGGGGATCAGGAGTGTGCTCTGACTCATCATCAGCTTCGTCAGCTGGATCTTCTTCGATGGAGTCTTCGAGCTGAGCAGCTGGTTCTGCTTCGTCATCGGCTTCGTGTTCAGCCTCCTCATCTGTAGCAGGAGGGGGTGAATCACTAAGCTTCCGAAGCTTTCGCCTCTTCTTAGGCTTCGATGGTTCAGCATCATCAAGTCCAGCAGCTGCAAGAGCTTTTGCTTTCTTTTCTTCGCGGATTCTTTTCTTCTCAGCCAAAATGGCAAGTCTTTCTTGTTCTTCAGGATAATCATCAGGTGTTTTGAGTGTTTTAGGGTGAGGAACAGCCGGAGGCTTCGGGTAGTACTTCGATCTGTTGGCTGCGGTGTACTGAGAACACATGACTGTGGTGTACCTTTAAGGTGGACTAAATGCGAATTGCATCGCCCACTTCCAAGATGGGATACTTTTGTACTTGTACCACCTGACAGCCCAGTACCTTCGAATCCTTTGCAATCTCATCTTCCTATCATGATCTGTTTCTTCCGGAGGAGTGTCATATCCCATTCTGATGCGAATAGCTTCGGGAATTCCTCTGGCATTATTGACTTCCTTCGTTTTGCCTCCCTTGCCTTTCTGCTTCGGTGGCTCTGGAAAATTCTCAAGTCCATCAACAATAGGGGACTCATTTCCTATGGCAGCCTCTTCGTCAGACATCCTGTGAATGGAATCATAGACAAGAGGGAAACAAAGAAGGGGAATGAATAAGCACAGGCAATAGTTTCGACCAAAACAAAATCAATTTTGATAGGAGCCCAGATCAATCTTAGATTGGTTGCAACTTCTCTGTATGAATTTGGCTAGAACAAGTCGAAAAACGAGACCTAACGCAATCCAGAGCAGAGAACGAACCGAATCGTATCCACTGACCTGAGAAGATGGGATAGCTTTGATGCTAAGAACAACTTTCCCAAGATGTAAAGATCAGCAAGGATCAAATAGCCCTAGAACAGAAAACAAAATCCTAACAAACTCAGATCCAAACCCTAGATGAAGAACACGGAGAGACAGATAGGATCCGAGGGCAATGCGTACCCTAACTTGGTGACGCACGACAGCTACGGCGACGGAGGGCGGAGAGATGCTCTGCGTCAACGGGGAAGGTCCACGGTGGCGGCGTTCCGGCAGTGAAGCGGCGACGGCGACGACGAGGACGAAGAGCTCTGCGGACGCTCGAGGAGGAAGACAGAGGAGTCGGGGCGAATGAATGAGTGGGAACGGTTTCGATGGGGGGGAACACTTTAAATAGGAACGATCTGGAGCGGTTACCAGATCACATCGAACGGTTCTCAGCAACTGACTCTTCCGATTCAACGGCTCAGATGTGGTGGCGTATCGCGAGCGAAGCTCATCGATCCGAAAAAGACGGGGACTCAACGGCCGAAGAATTAGTCTTGACCGTGAGCAAAAACTTCGATAAAAGTTGGGAGCATTTGCTTCGGAACTCAAGGACGTTCGAAGCAATATGCTTTCCGTTTCAATTGTGCTTAACATTCGAGATCGAAAAGATTGGAGGCGAAGCAGAATGGAGGGGGTAGGGTCCGAAACTTATCACTTCGAAGAACAACAACGAAGCTAAAAGTGATAAGCATAGGGGACAAAAGAAACGAATAAATAAAGCAAACTAAACACAGAACAAAAAGCAAATGGCAAGCGAAGCTAAACTTGGGCGAAGAAAAAACTCAAGCGAAACTAAACAAAAAGAACACACCAAAGGTGAATATATACAGTGAATAGTTTCGATCTTACTGAACATTGTGTGAGTCTAAGATATTCAGCTCACATCTCAATGCACAAAACCTTTTCTCGTCCAATGGCTTCGTGAATATATCTGCCAATTGATCTTCAGTTCTTACATGGCTAATCTCAATGTCTTCACGCTGAACATGATCTCGAAGAAAATGATGACGAATATCAATATGCTTCGTTCGAGAGTGTTGCACAGGATTGTGTGCAATCTTGATGGCACTCTCATTATCACAAAGCAAAGGGATTTTCTTCATATGAATACCATAATCTTTCAGCGTCTGCTTGAGCCAAAGTATTTGAGTGCAGCATGAGCCAGCAGCAATGTATTCAGCTTCAGCAGTAGATATTGAGACACAATTCTGTTTCTTTGAAGCCCAACACACAAGAGATCTACCAAGAAAATGACAAGTGCCTGAGGTAGATTTCCTGTCAACACTATCACCAGCCCAGTCTGAATCAGAATATCCAATCAAATTAAACTGAGTGCCTTTGGGATACCAAAGTCCCAACGAAGGAGTATGTGCTAGATATCGAAGAATTCGCTTCACAGCAATATGATGCGATTCCTTCGGATTTGCCTGAAAACGAGCACAAATACAAACTGATAGCATAATGTCAGGTCTAGATGCACATAAGTATAAGAGTGAACCTATCATAGACCGAAACTTTTTCTGGTCGAAGGGTTTCCCTTTCTCATCTGCATCAAGAAATCCATTAGTAGGCATGGGAGTTCTAACGGTTTTGCATTCAGCAAGATCAAACTTCTTTAGGCAATCCTTTAAGTATTTCTCTTGTGAAATGAAGGTGCCATTCTTCTGTTGTCGAATCTGAAGTCCAAGGAAAAACTTCAATTCTCCCATCATTGACATCTCATATTTCTTCGACATCATCCTTGCAAATTCTTCGCTGATCTCAGAGTTAGTACAGCCAAAAATAATATCATCTACATATATCTGACATACAAATAGATCATTGTTATATGATCGAGTGAAAAGGGTGGGGTCAGTTGTTCCTGGTTTGAAGCCTTTCTTCAGGAGGAAATCCTTTAATGTTTCATACCAAGCACGAGGTGCTTGCTTCAGTCCATACAAAGCTTTGTGAAGCCTGTACACCATATCAGGATTCTTCGAGTCTTCAAAACCTGGAGGCTGCATAACATACACTTCTTCTTCGATTTCACCATTTAGAAAAGCACTCTTGACATCCATTTGATATAGCAATATATTTTTGTGGTTAGCAAAAGCAAGCATGACACGAATGGATTCGAGACGGGCTACTGGAGCATAGGTTTCACCGAAGTCAATGCCTTCGATTTGGGTGTAACCTTGTGCTACCAATCTAGCCTTATTTCTTACCACAATACCGTCTTCATCTTGCTTGTTGCGAAATATCCACTTGGTGCCAATAACGTTGTGCTTCGTGGGATCTGGCCTTTCAACAAGTGACCAGACTTTGTTTCTTTCAAACTGGTGAAGTTCTTCCATCATAGCCAATAACCAATCAGGGTCTTTCATGGCTTCATCATATTTTGAAGGCTCTAGCATAGAGACAAAGGAAAAATTTCCACAGAAGTTAGCCAAGCGAGTGCGAGATCGAGTAGTGGGACGACCTGGTAGATTGATATCTTCGAGAATCGAATCCACATCAACTCTTCTTCGAACTCGTGATAAAGCAGAATCATTTGCTTCAGGCTGAGCATCTGCTTCGGGATTTGCATCAGCTTCGGGTTCAGCTTCAGTATTTCCTTCGTTCCCTTGACCTTCTTCGTCCTGTTCATCATTAGCTTCAGGATGGTAATCTCCAGCGCCCCGGGCTATGTGTGGGAACATTGGACCATCATCATCCCTTACAGCTTGACTTTCATTAGCTTCGACAGGGCGAATCTCACCAATAGCCATAGACCTAATCACTTCATCAAGTGGAGGTTCATCTAGATCATGAGGCAAATGCTCCTTTTGAGAGCCATTAGTTTCATCAAATCTTACATTTACAGTTTCCATAACTTTCCCAAAGTGAGAGTTATAGACTCTGTAAGTGTGAGAGTTTGAGCCATAACCTAAAAGAAAACCTTCATGTGCCTTAGGGGCAAATTTGGAGCTATGATTCATATCTCTAATAAAGCATGGAGCACCAAATACCCTAAGATATGAGACATTTGGTTTGTTACCAGTGATAAGCTCATGTGAAGTTTTCTTCAAGAATTTGTGAAGGTAAACCTTGTTGATGATGTGACATGCAGTATTGATTGCTTCGGCCCAGAACCTAATAGGAGTCTTGTATTCAGCAAGCATAGTTCTGGCCATCTCAATAAGAGTTCTATTCTTCCTTTCAACTACACCATTCTGTTGAGGTGTATAAGCAGCAGAGAACTCATGAGTAAAACCATGATCATCAAGAAATTCTTCGATATTTGTGTTCTTGAATTCAGTTCCATTGTCACTTCGGATATGCTTCAGAGATAATTCATATTCTGTTTGAGCTCTCTTAGCGAATGACTTGAAGATTTCAACCACTTTGCTCTTGTCATCCAAAAAGAAAACCCAGGTATATCGTGAGAAGTCATCAACAATAACTAGACCATATTTGTTTCCTCCCAGACTTGCATAATTTTGAGGACCAAAAAGATCCATATGAAGCAATTCAAGAGGACGAGTGGTAGACATGATGGTCTTCGTTGAATGATGTTTCTTTGTAATTTTACCAGCTTCGCATGCACTGCAGAGACGATCCTTATCGAATTTTACTTCGGTAAGACCAATAACATGATTCTTCTTCACTAAGTTATGAAGATTTCTCATCCCTGCATGACCAAGTCTTCGATGCCATAACCAACCAGATGAAGCTTTTGCCATTAAGCAAGTGGATACAGCAGGGCCCGAAGAAAAATCAACAATGTAAAGATCTCCCTTTCGGTAACCCTCGAAGATAAACGAATAGTCATCCTGTGAAAAGACAACACAACGCGAAGCAGAAAACAAAACAAGCATACCCATATCGCATAACTTTGAAATAGACATAAGATTATATCCAAGTGATTGGACTAGCATAACCTTGTCAATGTGCTTATCCTTCGATATGGCAATCTTTCCCAAACCTAACACTTTACCTTTGTTGTTGTCACCGAAGGTAATGTACTTCAGAGAAGATTGAGATAGTTTTTCTTCGGTGAACAACTCCTTGTCTCCGGTCATATGATTTGTGCAACCACTATCCAAGACCCATTCGGATCCACCGGAGACATAGCCCTGCAGAAGAATTAGTTCTTCTTAACCACCCACAAACGAGTAGGTGACTGAGAAGACGTTGAAGCACTGGTCGAAGCAATATTAAATCGGACAGGAGTGTATTGCTTCGGTGTACCATCAAGCACACCATAAATGTAAGTCCTCTGCGAATGGTTAGCATAAGTATGAGCATATGCAATCTTAGTACGATTATTATGAGGACGATACGTATGGCGACCAGTACGATAGTATTGCTTCTGCGGAACATTTGACTCGGTCACCAAAGGATCATTTCTCGTCTCAAGAGAGTAGAAATGATTCGGTGGTACCGAAGGCTTTCCCTGCATAGAATGGTTAGCAGGCAATTTTTCCACAAGTGCTTTCTGCACCCATATCTGCCTCTTGTAGAATCCATTCTTTGGTGGAGTACCTACATACTCAGCTGAAACTTTTCCCTGTTCATCTTTCATGAGTTTGTAGTCTGAATCAAGTGATTCATCCACAATGACTTTGTTCATTTTGCAATCGAAACCTGAAAGGTTAGCAATATCAATGGGTTTCTCCTTCGCTAGAACCCAAACAGTCTTAGGATACTGCTCAGGCTCCCAATATGTGCCATCAGGATTTATCTTTCTTTCAAAGCCAACACCTTCATTTCTGGGATTCCTGTGAAGAAGAGCCTTCCTCAGGATATCACAGAGATATTGGTGTCCTTGCACACTTTTGAACATGCCTGTTTCAAATAAGTTTTTCAACCTGAGGAGTTCCTCGGTAACAGCAAGGTTTTCCTCATCGGAGGCATTAGTATCATCAATAACAATAGGAGCTTTCCCTTTGGAAATAGTTTTGCTTCGTTCCAAACAATCCAAACAAGGTGATTCAGATTTATCAATTGCTTCAGAACCTTGTTGAGCCATGAGAGAGATATTAACATTTTCCAATTCTTCATGAGCCTCTTTCAGTTTTTCAAGAGCCACTTTCCTCTGAAGAAATTCATAGGTAAGCTTCTCATAATCAACTGAAAGAAGATCATGCCGAGAGGATAATTCTTCAAACTTCTCCTTCAGAGCTTCATGCTCATTAGTTAAAGTTTGGCTTTTCTCAATCTCATTGATCAACAACGTTTCTGACTTCTTAATGGTTTTGCTTAGTGAATCAAGTTCATCTTGTTGAATTGAAGCAATTTTAGCAAGTTTAGCATAGCTAACTCTAGTGTCACTTTCACATGAGGAATAATCAGAAGTATCATAGGTTGACTTGGATGAAGATACCTTTGCCTTGGCCATGAAGCAATATGCAGGAGTTTCATCTTCACTGCTGTAGTTGGTGAAGAATGAGCTCGAAGCATTTTCTGAAGCATCTGTCGAAGCAAATGCTAATCCAGCAACACCATCTGATTCGGATCCTGAAGCAGATCGTGAGTCTTGTTCAGCTTCGGAACCAGAGGCTTCGGCTTCAGAATTCATCTCCTTTCCCAGATAGGCCTTGGCACGGTGAGAGCTGCTTCGACGAGATGAGTAAGTCTTCGATGAAGAACCCTCACGATTCTTATGATACTTCTTCCTCTTATCATCATCAGAATCTTTCTTCTTTTCCCTTCTTGAACTGGAATCATGTTTCTTTGACTCATGATTTCTGGAGGATTTGTAAAGCTTCGATGAAGAGTCTCTGTGTGAATGCTTCGATTTGATCTCAGCTTCCCACAGAGGGCAATCAACAATGAAGTGTCCTGGCTTCTTGCACTTGTAGCAGCAGTTGTCCTTCGATGGAGAGCTTCTTGAGGATGAACGGTGAGAAGAATGACTCGAGCTTCTTGAAGGATAACTCTTCTTGGGTGAAGAAAAACCTTTCTTCTGAAAGCGATTGAAGCGTCTCATGATAAGTGCTAAATCCTTTCCAATGCTTGCGGGATCATCTGATTCGACGCAGAACTGACTTCGGGCGAAGAATGACGCGAAGCTTTTGCTTTCAGAGCATGAGATCTTCTTCGAGAACCATTTATGTCACGTTTCTCATCTTCTTCCATTTCAAAGGTAGTGAGTCTCTCAAGAACATCAGCAGCAACAAGATATCTGTAATCAGACCTTTCCTTGATCATCAGAACAATGTGATCGAACGAATCATCTAGCGAGCGAAGAAGTGTTCTGACAACTGAGTGAGGAGTTATATCATCAGCACCGAGGGAAATCAACTCATTTGCCAGAGCTGTGAGTCTGCTGTAAATTGAGTGAACCTTTTCACCCTCGAGTCTTTTGAAGCGATAGAATTTGCTTCGGAGTGTGTCAATTCTGGCATCTCTCTGAGTAGAAACACCTTCACCAATCTTTTCAAGATAGTCCCAGACACCTTTTGCCGAAGGAATATTCTTCACTTCATGATACTTTTCTGGAGTCAAGTGATTTGTGATGAACACCCAGACAACCGAATCCAGATCCATCAGTTGAGCTTCTTCAGGAGTGATAGCATTCTTGTCAGTAGCTGTAACACCATGTAAGACAACTTGCCATGCAGTGGAATTGATAGCCATAATATTCCTCTTCATCTTGTCCTTCCAGTAAGAGTAGTCCTTCCCATTGAAAATAGGAATAGGTTCGCCAGAGCGAATAGCTGCGAAAGACATACTAGAAGACATACTTGAAAACACTCCAGGAGGTTAATCCAAAAAGAGTGACCTGCTCTGATACCAATTGTTAGACCAAGTATGTGATCAGAGGGGGAGGGGGTGAATGATCACTTCAAATTTTCACATGAAACTTTGAAGTGAAGCATAACATGGCAGCCGAAACTATTTAACAGGAAGGAATTCATAGAAGCAGAACGTAATCGAAGCAGAACATAGCGAATCAAAAGCATCGAATCAATTGCATCGAAGCATAACTCTGAAGCAATTGACAAACAGAATGTAAGTGCGGAAAGTAAAACGAACTCTTGACTCGGCGATGTTTGTTCGACCAGTTCACACTCTGCAAAGTGCTACGTCTGGTTGGAGGGACTTGTGATTGAACACAGGAGCTAACCTCTCTCCGTCCATATCTCCACTGCACCAAACTCCTTGAGCTTGGTCAGTTCTTCACTCTTGGTTGATTATTGAGGAAATCACCGAAACCTTTGACAAACTGGACTTCGAGAGGACAATAACTCTTCGCTCTCTGAAGAACAACTCTCTAACCGTCTAGGAGAATTGCAGTTCTCCAAGATAAAAAGGCTAGCAAACTTCTTCCTAAGTCATAATGATTCAACTCAGATCAATAGGACTTATGCTTCGGTGGATGGGTTTGTGATGTGCTTCGGTGGGGTTGCTCTCTCTCTTTCCTCTGCAGGAATTCAAACGTGGAGCAGCCCCCCGGCCAATGAGGGCGGGGGTGGGGTATTTATAGGCAGCAATCCCAAGGTGCGAAATGACTGAAGTGACCCGATGTGACAGCTTGACACCTGTCCCCAACGGTCATATTTCCAATCAATGCGCAACTTTACTTGCGGTCCAAGTAAAGCTGACTCACGGACTTGGTTCTGCTTCAGAAGCCGAAAGAACAAAGTCTTCGCTGGTGAAGCATTACCTAGCTCACATGAAATTTCTTCGGTTCAGGTTTCTCATTGGTTTCGATTTGATCTGAGTCTTTTCATCAAAACCTTCGGAGTACATTTGCTAAACCCCTCTTGATAGTACGGTTTTTCCTATGACTCAAAGAAGTAAAAAGAACTACGCAAAAACAACTAAGTCTTGCGCCATCTTGATTAACTTCTTCGATAGGATGTGCTTCAGGATTCCTTATCTTTTTAGGGGTCGACATCCGTGATGTGCTTCGCTCCAGAGGATATGCTTCGGTAACTGAGTAAATCTTCGTTGAAGCTTTATCACCAACCTATAACTTCAGGAACCTAACTATCTGTTTCACACTAGAAAACTTGTTAGTTCCACTACTGTTTTGACCAACAATATCCAAAACTCATGAGGGATATAACTTTGCTCTTACAGTTCACATAGGCCAAAATTATTTACTCCGTTCGATCATATGATGGACAGCTAAGATTAAACATCTAGGATAATAAAGCGATGAGTTGAGGTCTTCCCAAGAATCATGTGTGGTTGCCGAGATCTTGGTGGTGGTGGGGTTCGGTCAACGTGGTTGCGGACACCCAACTCGTGACTTTTTTCGTTCGGGTCCGTCTGGGTGTTGTTCTCTTTGGTGTCGCCCTGGGAGCTAGGAGGTTGTACCAGGGTTATTCGATTGGTTGTGTCTTCCTCCTCATTTGGTGGCGGCGTTGGAGAACTTTCAGACACAATGGATTTGGGTCCTGGTTATGTCGAAGATGGAAAACATGTCTGCCTCTCTTCTTCAATGGTGTTGGGTGAAGAGTTTCATTCTACTATTCGACGAGCATGGGAATGATCCCTAGCCGACCATCCATAGAGTTTCGACCTCGCCGGTCCATGTGCCGGGTTGCTCAATCGGCCTACAATGTTGCTTGAACAATGGCTCTTTCGGCAAATCTGATGTGTGGGGTTGCTTATCTTACCTATCATCAATGGTGTTTCGGCATAGACGATGGTTGGCGAAGAGCATCTGGCATAATTCTGCTTCATTAGAAAGGCAATGATAGGATTATTGGCTTTCTAATCCCCGTGATTATTGCCTTTTTAATTGCTCATATAAACTAAAAAGGATCGGACGTTGCCATAAATAATTTAGTAGACAGATTGATTATTGGGATTATTAGACGCTGCCTACTAACACTGCTCAGCTGAGGGATTCTTTTTTTTTCTAGCCCGTATTATATGTAATCTAACATCTAACATCTAACATTGTTAAGAAGTTGGTCCCAATTCTCTCAACATGCAAGGTGTCCACCTCACCATCCCATTAAACCAATCATTTTAATTTCCTTTCTCACTAGGTCATGCAAAGTATGCCACATAAGGGAGCTTCCATTAACTTCACATGCACATGCAACTTATCACATATAAATATTAACTTTATTTTTCACTTAAATCTATAAGTGCCTTTTTTTATAAAGAATCAAATTATAAGTTACCTCATATTTTTTCTATGCGATGTTTTTTTTATGTATGGACATATGTAATTGGTATCATTGTAATATGTTTAATCAAATGTGATGTCTTCGCTGTGTCTACTCAACATTTTTTTTATCTCATATCATCTCACTGATATATTGTGAAGGTAATTTTTTTTAAAGACACTCATTTTTTATTTATCATCAAATTTTGTTAAAAAAAATTCTTATATTTTGAGTCTAACGATATTAATTTCAAAGAAATTATAATAAACTTATATTATGTTTCGTAATAAAATTTTTAATATTTAAAAATATTAAATTATTTATTAGCAGTTCCCGCAGCAACGCGTGGGGTATCATCTAGTTAACTCAAGTTTATGATCCGCATGCTTTTGGTGCGCGTATTCTAGCTAGAGAGGGATGATGGGGTTGTCGTCGAAGACGGGCTCAAACACGACGAGGGTATGTATATGCCGAAATAAACTCGTGGAAATAGAAAACGGAGAGCGCTGACCGTGGACCGAGCCCGAAGCGCGTCGCGTTGTGCGCGGCACACGCCACACCGCCGCCGGCACCCCACCAAGTCGCCACCAACCACCCCTCCGGCTCCAAAAGCTCCAGCCTTTCTTCCCCCCTCCCTCCCTTCACACTCGTCCTCAGACCAGCCCGAGGCGAAAACCAATTCCACGTCCCCTCCACCTTCCTCTCCACAGCTCGCGGAGCCCAAGGATTCTGAGACACATCGACCGGTTATCTACTGTCGTTGGCGCACATTAATCTGGTCCGTAGAGAGCCAAGCCTGCTGCATTCTTGGTCCGATGATGCCGAGCACGGCCTCCGCAGCGGCCATGGCGGGCGCGTTCGCCGCCGCCGGCGCCGGTGCCAGGCCGCGTGGCTCCGCTGCCTGCCCTAGGGCGGCCGCCGGCGGGCGGCGGCTGTCCTGCGTGGTGCGGTGCGACGCCGGCCCCGGGGTCCAGGCCCAGGCGGCGTCCAAGGCGGCCAGCGTCGCCGCGCTCGAGCAGTTCAAGATCTCCGCCGACCGTGAGTTCCTCCCTTGCTTCCCTGCTCCTCCTCTCTCTCCCTCCCTCCCTCCCCGCCTCGAATTGGCTGCCCGTTGATCCGCTTCCTGTAGTCCTGTGATGCGGGATTTCCGATCATGGTTTCGTTTGGCGGTGCGCGAATTGAGGGATCTCTCTCTGCGCTGTCCTGTGGTGGAGGTGGGAGTTGGTCAACATTTTCGTTAGGTGTAGCAGTATCGGTCAGTAGGTGGGAACTGAGGCAGGTATAACTTATACCTGCTCTTCAGTTGCGTTGAAAAACCAATAGCATTACAAAACTGTATCTGTATCTGTAATTCTGTATGGATCACGTATGAAGATATGAATGAACAGCAGTCCCCCTGTGCTGCTGGAATCACTACATAATACTCCACATTTGCTCCATTCTCGTATTACAAGAATGTAATATTATTATGGTCTTCAGAATTTTCAAGAGCTTATGAAGTTATGATGCTTTGCAGTTGATTTCAGCTGTATTCTCTCATAGAAACTTCTGGCCCTCTTTCAAGTAACTGACAATGTGTTGTTTCCACTGCCAGGCTACATGAAAGAGAGGAGCAGCATTGCTGTGATAGGCCTCAGCGTACACACAGCACCGGTGGAGATGCGTGAAAAACTTGCGGTCGCAGAAGAACTATGGCCCCGTGCTGTTTCGGAACTAACCAATCTTAATCATATCGAAGAAGCTGCTGTTCTTAGTACCTGCAATCGAATGGAAATTTACGCCGTGGCTTTGTCCTGGAACCGAGGCATTAGAGAAATTGTGGATTGGATGTCAAAGGTAACGATTCTTCTATCAAATGCTTATTTGCTTTGTGTCTATCATATTTGTGTTTGTTCCAGAACACAGTTTGGATAGAAGCTCTAACACTGCAGTGCTTGTTTTTTGCAGAAAAGTGGGATCCCTGCTTCCGAGCTCAGGGAGCACCTCTTCATGTTGCGTGACAGTGATGCTACGCGCCATCTGTTTGAGGTTTCTTCTGGGCTTGACTCCTTGGTTCTAGGAGAAGGACAGATACTTGCTCAAGTTAAACAAGTTGTCAGAACTGGGCAGAACAGTGGAGGCTTGGGAAAGAACATTGATAGGATGTTCAAGGATGCAATAACAGCAGGAAAGCGTGTCCGCAGCGAGACTAACATATCATGTGGCGCCGTGTCTGTTAGCTCAGCTGCAGTTGAATTAGCCCTGATGAAGCTTCCAAAGTCTGAATGCTTGTCAGCTAGGATGCTTTTGATTGGTGCTGGCAAAATGGGGAGATTGGTGGCCAAACATTTGGCTGCAAAAGGATGCAAGAAGGTCGTTATCGTGAACCGCTCGGTTGAAAGGGTGGATGCCATCCGCGAAGAGCTGAAAGGCATTGAGATTGTGTACAGGCCACTCACAGAGATGTATGAAGCTGCCGCCGATGCCGATGTCGTTTTCACGAGCACCTCATCTGAATCTCCATTGTTCACCAAGGAGCATGCAGAAGCACTTCCTCCTGTTTCTGTTGCCATTGGCGGTGTTAGGCTTTTCGTCGACATATCTGTCCCGAGGAATGTCAGCGCCTGTGTGTCTGATGTTGGCCATGCGCGAGTCTACAATGTTGATGACCTGAAAGAGGTTGTGGAAGCCAACAAGGAAGACCGACTCAGGAAAGCAATGGAGGCCCAAACAATCATTTCTGAAGAACTGAAACGGTTCGAGGCTTGGAGGGACTCCCTGGAGACCGTTCCAACCATCAAGAAGCTGAGATCATATGCCGACAGGGTCAGGGCTTCAGAGCTTGACAAGTGCCTGCAGAAGATCGGAGAAGATGCTCTCACCAAGAAAATGAGAAGATCCATCGAGCAGCTCAGTACCGGCATAGTGAACAGACTTCTCCATGGTCCATTGCAGCACCTGAGATGCGATGGCACCGACAGCCACACCCTTGATGAAACACTTGAGAACATGCATGCACTCAACAGGATGTTTGGCCTCGACACCGAGAAGGCGGTCATGGAGCAGAAAATCAAGACAAAGGTGGAGAAACAGAAAAGCCAAAACTGAGATCAGCGGTCTAGTATCTGCCTGTACATCTACATATACTCCCAATCTGTCCTGACATTCTAATTCCAATTTTGGTTAACCCTCTCTTACTGGGCCCTCCTTGTTGAGTTCGTTAATTGTATAGTGAATTAGCGCCTGCAATTGCAGGCAACAAAATGTTTGTACTCCACAACAGCTTTTCTGCATTATCATGGATGCTGCAGCATGGCCTCTTTGATTCACAGGAAAAGCAGACAGAAAAACATAGAAATAGGAAAAAGTTTCTTTGGTGGCAATATTCATCCATGTGATTCAAATGAACGACTCAGATAAAAAATGGATGGATTTTTCCTGTGGTTTGAGTTTCAGAGAAATAATAGAGCAATGTTACAATCCACTCTAATCTTTTTTTTCGTATTCCTATGTAAAAAACAAGGCAAATGCCATAAGTTGCATAATAACAATCTAATATTTTCTTTGCATATGTATTAAACTTAATTTGATAAGTATGTAGGATTCTTATGTTTTCCCATTCATGTGAATCAATCACTTAATCCCACAAAGTTAATGTGTTTACATAATCCTCTGTTTTGCAAATACAATCATACCATATTCATGTATTTTTCTTGTTCCTATGAATTAAAGAAGCCCAAACTTGTATTATGCATTACTGGATGAAATAAAAAAGGGATGTATCAGTGTGTTAAATTATTTTAGACAAAAGGCACTCAAGTGCTCGACTTCAAAAATGATTAAGTCCCAACAGGATCAACAAGTCTTACATTGTTGACCTTACAAGCAAATGATACCGGCTAACGATGAAGCACAAAACAAAACAAAAGAAGCTATATAATGGACCCAAAAATCAAGCGCGAACCATCTAGCTTTTTGAAAATGCATCTAGCTCGAACAAATTATATTTAATTTGTAACAACAAATTTATACATTTTCACTATTTTATTTACTGCCTTTACTTTGTAACGGCAATAAGATAAAATACATAAAAACCAAAAGTAACCACGAGCACTTGAGCACTGACATGAACATTCTCCTACTAGTACACTGACACATGAAGCCATGACACAAGTACGGTAGGGGTCCGACAAGGGGCCGAGTGCGGGCCATGTCTCGTACCCTGGACATGCGTTTTAATTGTGATGTGTGTCCATTCACACATGAAGCCATGACTTTTTCGAGCAAGTTGTGTGCATGCAGGCTAATTAAAAAGATGATATGCATGCGTGCTAATTAGCAATTTTTGTTGGTAAAGGTAGTACATACTTAACAGCGTGGTAGCAGACTACCTTTGTCCGGATGTACGTACTTACAGAGCTTACACGAAGTGTTCTAGATTAATAAAAATTACTGCTATGCGTGTTAGGTGGACGTGGTAAAAAGTAGATGATGGAACGTTTTGTGCGTCAGTCAATTATAGGTGCGCTCACAAACTGAGATGCTGCAACTATGGTAGTAAAATGTTATTACGTTGATCTATGTTTTACATTTCGCTAAATGGGTGTATTTAGATGTATTTTAGTGCTAGACATATTTATTTTGAAAGTGTGACGTAAAAATGATACTATGTTCATTCATATTATTTATTGCTCAACCGGATGTATCTATATTTATTTTAGTGTTATTTTGGCGGGATATAGAATATGAATTCCGTGTACGTTATGAGAAGAGCAGACATAATTTTTTATCAGTTCTTTGTTAACTTTTTATTAGTTTTATAAGCTTTGCAAATATATTGTTGTCAATTCTTTGTTATTTTTTTATCAGTTCTTTATTAAAATTTTATCAGTTTTTTTTGTCAATTCTTTATCAATTTATTGTCAGTTCTATAAGCTTTGCAAATATGTTTAGTTTTGTTAATATTTTGCTGGTTCTTTATCAAATCTATAAGCTCTGCAATTTTTTGCGTGAAAATCAGCATCAAAAGAACATTATGAAAACTGACTGAAGATGTGTTTTTGATTAATGATGAAAATTCTTACCAACTGAGTGGTCCAGGAAGATAGTTGTCCAGCAACTTCGACTAGGTGCTCGAAAGTCAAGGAGCCGGCCCAGCGAGTTTAGATATGTCAGTGCTGGTACGTGGAAACATACATATTTTTAACTCCTATATACTTGTTATACGTGTGATTTCGTCAATGTATACAGCCGAGTGCGTGGTGGTCCCCGAGTACATCGACCAATAGAAATCTGACTCGTGCCAGGTCCAGATGACGCCCGTCTCAGACGAAGATTTTCCTACAACAAGCAGCTAGTACCAAGAACTTAGCACGGGAACTAGCTCTATTGGATCAGTCAAAAGGAGATCCGAAACCGAGAAGACGTAGCGAAGTCACTAGTGTCGTGGTAATACCTAAGGTATACCCCCATGTGCCCTATATCAGGGGGTATCCCTAATGTAACCACCTCTTGGAAAACATCTATAAAGTAAAACATAAACAAAAAACCTCTTTCCCCTCTTTTTCTTTTCATCCGAGTAAGAAGTTACTCGGATAAAGTTAAATTCTTCCGAGTAGTTAGATTACTCGGACGACATCACCACTACAGGGGGCAACCTTATTCGGACAAGGCCATTTCCCGAGTAAGGCGTTATTCGGAGCAAAGCACTACCATCCGAATAAGCTGGTTACTCGGAAGCAAGAAAAGCCGAGCTGCACGATACTCGGACAAGAAGAAGAAGAGCTAGAGTTACAAGACATTAAAACCATATGTGTTACCCCTACTTAAATGACTGTAATGGGGGGACGTTTCTCATTGTAATAAACAGCCATCATTAACTCTGTAATTAAAACCCACTACTAGGCAGTGAAGGGACATGGCGCACTCTATATAAGCCCATCCTTTTCACCCTAGGAGGGGGGACAATATCGACACTTTGAGCAAGAACACCCCAGTCTGTCTGGGACAGGATTAAGGTTGTTATCTCCAAGGAGAGGCCTAACCTGTATAACTTTTCCCTGTGTCACCATCTTTGCGTACAGATCTTCATAGCTCCATCACTACCCCTGTATCTATTGTTAGGTCTATAACTACAACAATTGGCGCCCACCTTGGGGCTGAGCTGATCAGCAACCGTAGAGATGGAATTCTTTTCGTTTTCCTCGTCGACCTGCGGTCCCCAACTCGTCCACGGCGAGATGTTTTTCTTTGGTTCGTTGGCCTTTGTGGCCGACGACTCCGCTTGGCTGGCGGATGCGCCGCTCCAGGCGCAGCTGTTGCCTTCAAGAGGCAGCGTACACTTTCAAGCCGACAAGACCGGGGCCCTTCGCCTCCAGTTACCAGCTCGTCCTCAGATCCAGGCTCTGCTGCCTATTCACCGCAAGAAGAAGAGGTCAGGCCTCCCACGCGTTCCTTACCGAAACAAGCCCTGCCCGATCCAGCAAGTGGCAGTCATCGACTCAGTGGAGTCAGCTCAGCAGGCCATCAGCGAACTGATCGCGAAGGAAGGTCCGATAGCATCACTACTGCACATCTTCAACTCTGGCGACGATGAAGACCTTTTGATGACTGACCCGGAGCCAGAAGCCGAACAAGAAGGGAGCAGTGGTTCCCCCGTCACCATGGCAGAAGTTTGTATGGCCGGAACTCCACCCCATCAGGGGTCACCGGCCAGAGAGGGCGAAGATCGGACTAATGAAGCAGCTCGGGGCGATGAAGAGATACCACTCGGAGGAAGAGGACGTCGGCGAATATCTTCTTTCAGGCGTCTAGAGCTTGGAGGTTCAAGTCGGCGGCCCCTTACTCGGGAAGAACAAGAGACAGCAGAAGCAGCAGAGCGAATGTTGCAAACCCCCATAGATACCTCGACTCTGGAAGGGCAACGCTTAGAGGCAGCTAGGCTAACTAACTTAGCTGAACGGCAACGTCTGACCGAACTGCAGAATACATTGGAGCATCAGGTTCGGGAGGTGGCTCGCCTCAAGCAGAGTAGAACCAGTCGGCAACTACGGGGAAACGGCGAAAATCGATCCTTCCGAGCTCTGGATACCCCGATGGAAAATCTAATAGCAGCTACTCGCATTGCGAATTCCTTGCAGCCGAGTGGTTCGGCGGCTGAAGGAATAGAGCACTTAGCATTCCTGTTACAAAAAGCAGTGGAGCAGAACGCTGAAGTCAGTCAATCACTACAGCGAGTTCACTCTCAACCACCCCTCACGGGCACCTCTCAGTCTGTTTATACTCCCCGAAGAAACAGAAATCATTCACCTCGGAACAAGTGGGATCCTCATGATGAATATCGCCATGAGCAGTTTCAAAACCCGGAGTTCCGAAGAGGTGATGAATATACAGCTCGGAGGAGAGACGAAGACTTTGCATCTCGGAGAAGGGACCAAGAGCGGCGCCGAGTGGATCATCAAGAAGAAAGATACCGAGATATTGAAGATGATGCTCGAAGCCATTTAGTACAAAATCGAGTAGACCGTGCCAGGATGTATCGACAAGACCAAGTTTGTTATCCGATGTCTACAGGCCCCGTCTGTTTTAGCGAGAGAATCCGATCAAGCCCAATTCCTCCTCGCTTCAGGATAGCACAAGGAGTAGAGAAGTACCGAGGTGACGCCAAGCCACAGACGTGGTTAGATGACTATAGGATAGCAGTCCAGATAGGAGGTGGTGGAGACGAGATAGCCATGATGCACCTTCCCCTGATGATGGAAGGTTCAGCTCGGACATGGCTAAACCAGCTTCCACCAAACAACATCTGGGTATGGGAAGATCTAGTCAGAGTTTTCGTCAAGAATTTTGAAGGAACCTACAAGAGACCCGGAGGGCTGACCGAATTGCAGTTATGCACTCAAGGTCACAATGAGCCTACTCGAGAATATATCCAAAGATGGATCACACTCCACAACTCGGTAGAAGGAGTCTCCGAGTTCCAAGCAATCCATGCCTTTAAGCAAGGTGTCAAGTACAAGGAGTTAAGCTTAAAGCTCGCAAGGTCCCTTAATGTCACTTCACTCGGCAGATTGATGGAAATCGCAAACAAGTATGCTAATGGGGAAGAGGAAATTCGGCAGAAGTCCCAGCAATATCGAAGTGGAGGTAACAACTCGGCTTTCAACCCCAAGCAAAAGAATGGAAGTGGGAGTGGTAAGCGAAAGGCAGAAGGGGCACCAACAGACGCCGAATTGGTAGCGGCTGCAAATGCGGCAGGGATCCACAGCAAAAATCAGCCAAGGAAGGAGTGGCAGCCTCGTCAGAAAAATCCTTCAAATGATGATGATATTCTGGATCAGCCTTGCCCTCTTCATACCACCCAAGATGCTGAAGGAAAGATGGTTCTCCCGAAGCACACAGCTAGGCAGTGCCGACTAATCAAGAGAGCTGCGCAAAATGCAAAGACTGGGTCCCAGCAGAACAAGGGAAAGAAAAAGGAAGGAAGTCCAGATCTGGATAGTGAAGGTTTTCCTCGGGAAGATGGAGTATTGGTCATTTTTGCAGGCCGGGAATCGAAGATAATTGAAAATTGAGGTTCAGAGAGGTTAACACGGCTGATCCTGCTGTTCCGAGTTATATGAAGTGGACAAATGTTCCGATTACGTTCGATCAATCGGACCATCCCCCTCATATCCCTCACCCTGGAAGACACGCCCTGATAGTTGACCCATTGGTGGAAACAGGAAATGGAAATTTTAGGCGGAGGAATGTCTTAATGGATGGAGGCAGTGGCATAAATATTTTGTACGCTAGTACCTTAAAAGGCATGAACATTCCGATGTCTAAACTCAGTAACAGTTACTTGGAATTTCACGGGATCATCCCGGGAAAGAAAGCACACTCGCTAGGAATGATTACTCTGAATGTAGTCTTCGGTACACCTGATAATTTTCGGAAGGAAAAGATTACCTTCGAAGTAGTCGACTTTCCGAGTGCTTATCACGCGCTACTCGGACGGCCCTCTTATGCAAAATTCATGGCAATTCCTTGCTATGTTTATTTGAAGTTAAAGATGCCAGGTCCCAGTGGTGTGATCACCGTGTCCGGAGATTATAAACAAGCAGAAGAGTTGCTGCAAAAAGGATCATTAATAGCCGACCAACAAATGGCAGAAGTTGAGTTGGCCGAGTTGAAGAAAACAGTCGACACATCCGAGTTGTTGCAACCCAAGAAATCATCTTCGTTTGAGTCGGCAGGAGAAACCAAAAAAGTGCGGATCCATCCCGATGATGAGGACAAGTTCACCAACATCACCACTGATCTGGATCCTAAATAGGAATTTGAGCTCATCAACTTCCTCCGTGAGAATTGGGACATCTTTGCATGGAAGCCATCTGACATGCCCGGAGTCCCAAGGGAGTTGGCTGAGCACAAATTGCGGGTTGATCCTAAGGCAAGACCAGTAAAAGAGTCCCTTAGACGTTTTTCTTCAGAAAAGAGAAAAGCCATCGGACAAGAAATAGCAAGATTGCTAGCAGTTGGGTTCATTAGAGAAATATTCCACTCAGAGTGGTTAGCAAATCCTGTGATGGTTCCAAAGAAAGATAAATCTTGGAGAACTTGCGTTGATTTCCGTCATCTCAATAAAGTTTGTCCAAAAGATCACTTCCCTCTTCCTCGCATTGATCAGATTGTGGATTCCACATCTGGGTGTGAAAGACTATGTTTCCTCGACACATACTCGGGTTATCATCAAATCCGATTATATGAACGAGATCAAATACTAACCGCATTTATAACTCCTTTTGGTTGTTTCTTCTATGTCACCATGCCATTTGGACTTAAAAATGCGGGGGCTACATATCAACGCATGATGCAGAATTGTTTGATCTGGCAGATTGGCAGAAATGTTGAAGTATATGTTGATTACATCGTGATCAAGAAAGCTGAGGGAAGTAACTTGCTGGCCGACCTGGCCGAAACCTTTCAGAGTCTTCGATCTTATAACATCAAACTGAATCCAGAAAAGTGTGTATTTGGTGTGCCAGCCGGAAATCTACTCGGATTCATGGTTTCTGAAAGAGGAATTGAAGCCAACCCAGAGAAGATAGCAGCAATTCAGAACATGAAGCCGCCTCAGAAGCTCCGAGATGTCCAAAAGCTGACAGGGTGCCTCGCAGCACTCAGTCGATTCATTTCCCGACTGGGAGAGAAGGCACTCCCCCTCTATCAGCTAATGAAAAAGTCATCAAACTTCAAGTGGACCGAAGAAGCCCAGGCGGCCTTTGAAGAACTGAAAAAGCAGTTATCAACTCGGCCAGTTCTCGCAGCACCGAAAGAAAAGGAGCCACTCTTATTGTACATTGCAGCCACAAGCCAAGTCGTCAGCGTAGCTATAGTGGTGGAAAGAGAAGAGGAAGGAAAAACACAGAAGATTCAAAGGCATGTATATTTCATCTCCGAGGTCCTCACACCATCCAAGTAGCGATATCCTCATTACCAGAAGCTGGCAATGGGAATTCACTTGGCATCACAAAAGCTGGCTCACTACTTTCAAGACCACTCGGTTACAGTAGTATCAATAGCTCCTTTGGCCGAGATCATGAACAACAGATACGCTACGGGCAGAATTGCGAAATGGGGATTAGACCTCTTACCATACGATATCCATTATCAACCCAAGAAGGCAATCAAGTCACAGGCTTTGGTAGATTTTTTGGCCGAATGGACAGAAGCACAGAGCATCCCACAACCAATCCCTGAGCACTGGAATATGTTTTTTGATGGGTCAAAGATGTTAAATGGGGCGGGAGCAGGAGTAGTGCTGGTTTCCCCAAGAAAAGACGAAATGAAATATGTCCTTCAAATCCATTTCCCAGCAACAAACAACGAAGCCGAGTATGAGGCCCTTTTGTATGGATTACGAATGGCCATTTCACTCGGAATCAGAAGGTTGATGATTTTTGGAGACTCCGACCTGGTGATCAATCAGGTCATGAAAGAATGGGATATACGGAGCCCAGCAATGACAACCTACTGTGTAGCAGTCAGAAAACTGGAGAAATTTTTTGATGGGCTGGAGCTCCATCATATCCCAAGAGCACAAAACCAAGCAGCGGATGACTTAGCCAAGCTAGGATCAACTCAGGGACAAATTCCCTCAGGAGTTTATCTGGAGCACATACACGCCCCAACTGTGAAGGAAGACCCTTACTCGGAAGCCGATCCAAGCATGTTACCAGATGAGAACATTCCAGACAAAGAAGATATTCCTGCGGTTGTGGATCTTGTTTTTGACATAGAGGTAACCCCCCCCGACTGGTCCTTGCCCATTTTGAGATACTTGCAAAAGCAAGAGCTTCCAGAAGATGAGGTAGAAGCCAAGCAAGTGGTGCGAAAAGAAAAATCCTACTCGGTGATCAACAACGAGTTGTATAGAAACAGTGTCACAAAGCTTCCCCAGCGGTGCATATCAGAAGAAGAAGGCCGACTCATCTTACAAGACATACATTCCGGTGAATGCGGTCACCATGCGTCAAGTCGGACACTAGTAGCCAAGGCCTTCCGAGCAGGATTCTTCTGGCCCAATGCTTTAAAAGATGCTAAGAACATTGTTGATCATCGCAGAGGATGTCACTTTTACGCGAATCAGCCACACAAACCAGCTTCCGAGTTGAAGACAATACCCTTAGCATGGCCTTTCGGTACATGGGGGTTGGACATGATAGGGCCACTGAGGACAGGCACATCAGGGTTCACACACATCCTAGTAGCGGTGGAAAAATTCACAAAATGGATAGAAGCAAAACCAATAAAAAGCTTAGACTCAACCACTGCAGTTAACTTCATCCAGGGCATTGTACATCGTTTTGGCGTTCCCCATGATATCATCACCGACAACGGGTCGAATTTCAAATCAGCTGAGTTCAAGCAATTTTGCTGGAACATGGGTACCAGAGTAAACTTCGCCTCAGTAGCACACCCTCAATCCAATGGCCAGGTAGAGCGGGCAAATGGGTTGATTTTGAAAGGAATCAAGCGACGTCTCATGCGGGAACTAAAGGAAGCAGAAGGAGCCTGGGTTGAAGAGCTACCCTCAGTATTGTGGGGATTGAGAACGACTCCAAACCGGTCCACTCGGGAACTCCCTTTTTCCTGGTGTATGGTTCAGAAGCTGTCCTGCCAAGTGATCTGAAGCACAATGCCCCTCGAATAACTCAGTATACTCAAGACGAGGCCGAGACAGCTCGGCAAGATGGTATTGACCTTTTAGAAGAAGAAAGAAACTTAGCTCTAATGCGCTCAGCATTCTATCAGCAAGATCTTCGACGATATCACGAGCGTCATATCCGAGCTCGCTCCTTTCAGGAAGGTGACATGGTTCTGGGTGTCAGACAAGCCTCTGATCACAAGCTAGCCCCTCCCTGGGAAGGTTCTTACATTGTAACCCGAGTCTTAGGTAATGGAGCCTATCGGCTATATGATGTAACGAATAATATAGAAGAGCCACATGCATGGAATGCCCAAATGTTACGACGCTTCTATGCATGAGATCCTTGCGAATTGATTCAATAAAAAGATTCTGCCTTCATCAATTGCATTATTTAAAATCCAAGTTTTCGTCCGAGCTGTACGCAGCTCGGACAAAAGCTTAAGCTAACTTTCATTAAGTTTCCCTAAAACTTGGGGGCTACTTAACGTTACGAAAAACTCAAGTTTTTTCGTCCGAGCTGCACGCAGCTCGGACGAGAGCTTAAGCCAACTTTAACTAAGTTACCCAACAAGTTTCCCTGAAACTTGGGGGCTACTTAACGTAACGAAAAACTCAAGTTTTTTTGTCCGAGCTGCATGCAGCCCGGACGAGAGCTTAAGCCAATTTTAACTAAGTTACCCAACAAGTTTTTCTCTGAAACTTGGGGGCTACTTAACGTCGCGAAAATTCAAGTTTTTCGTCCGAGCTGTACGCAGCTCGGACGAGAGCTTAAGACAATTTTCACTAAGTTACCCAACAAGTTTCTCTGAAACTTGGGGGCTACTTAACGCTGCGAAAAACTCAAGTTTTTTCGTCCGAGCTGCACGCAGCTCGGACGAGAGCTTAAGACAACTTTCACTAAGTTACCCAACAAGTTTCTCTGAAACTTGGGGGCTACTTAACGTTGCGAAAAGCTCAAGTTTTTCGTCCGAACTACACGCAGCTCGGATGGAAGCCTAAGCCGCATTTTATTAAATTGCTCAGCAAGCACTTCAAAAACCTGAGAAAGAAGAGGAACAATGATTTCAGAAACATAGTTCTATGTCCTTGCAGATAACTGGTTATAGCAAAACAAATCAACACCTCAGAGTCAGGCCTTCTTAATAAAAGGAGGTAGTTTTAGAGACAAATTGTGCACCCAGGGCACAGCAATAAGACATAAACTATTTTATTACAAAACCACTCGGCATTTCGAGGCAAATTCAACTGTTTCTCCCGCAACATGATCAGGCATCACTAGCCTCATCAGAGTCACTGGTAACTCCAGTAGATTCCACGAAGAAATCAAGATCCGGCAACTTCGCAATCCGACTCGCAGTCTCAGCATATCGGGACAAAAGGGTTGTACAGCTCGGACCATGCTCTGGATCACCCTCTCCGACTCGTTCCAGATTGTGGATTTTCTCTGAAAAATGAGCTTTAGTCAGGGCCAGAGCATAATTTGCACCACTTCGTGCTGAAGACCTTTTCCAACGAGCAATTTGCTGCGGAGCCGCTTGAAGCATAGGAACAACTTTATCCAGATGAACACGATTTTTCTCAGTAGGCGAGATGTAATTTTTCAACCCTAAGGTGGCACCCATGGTTTCTTCACCATATTTCTTCGCACTCGCGCACCTCATGGTCAGCAGGCCTCTGGATAAGGCAAATTCCGTCGTCTTGGGAGTGTAACTGTCCTTCTCCATCCACTCGGCAAACTTGGCCATATGAGCTTGTTCCGCTTCAGAATTGGTGGAATAAACTGTAAAGACAACAATGGTGCAAAAATCAAACAAAGTGACAAGACAGCAACAGGTCGGATGCACAATACAAGAAAGACATCTTACTGGATAGCATCTCACTGAACGAATCAAACCTCCCGGCACAGTATTCTTCAGCATTTTTAACAGACTCCCGAGTTAATGCCAGCTCAACTTCATGGTTCTCCTTGTCTTTGGAACGCAGCTCGGACAGTTTTTGCAGGTCGGATTGAAGTTGGGAGATAGTGGCATCTTTTTCCTCAAGAGTTTTCTTCTGGCTGGCTATTTGTTTCTCCAAAGTCTTCTTCTCCTTCGCACGCTTCTCAGCCTGTTCAATCTCTTTTTTCATCTTGTTGAAAAATTCATCATTTTCTTTCACCTTCGCATCAAACGCCTTCTTTGCAGCCTCTGCAGATTCAGTTATTAGAAAGGTCACATGGTGAAAAATCTGGAACTCCTCATTAACTATAAGGAACATAGCCTTACCATTATCCTCAGCGTGCTTCTTCTTCAAAGCCTCATGCTCTCCTTGTAGTTTCAAAAATCAGTGCCAAGTTTGCAAGCCTCCTGGCACAGGAAAAACCATTCAAGATAATAGTCTCTACAACATAAGACTCCGAGTAACTTCAAGAAGTTACTCGGAGCCTTGGGGGCTACACCCAGTGGGTGCACTAAGAAGTTCCCCCACTGAAAGAACGTCAAATCAATAGTCTCTACAACATAAGACTCCGAGTAACTTCAAGAAGTTACTCGGAGCCTTGGGGGCTACACCCAGTGGGTGCACTAAGAAGTGCCCCCACTGGAAGATCATCAAGTCAATAGCCTCTACAACAAGACTCCGAGTAACCTCAAGAAGTTACTCGGAGCCTTGGGGGCTACACCCACTGGGTACACTAAGTAGTGTCCCCACGGGAAGTCTATCAGAAGCAACTCGGAAATTGAACACGCACACCCAGTGGGTAGAAGAATTGCATAAGTACTTACATGCAATTTGGTCCTCATCATTCCAGCTTCAGAAGCTAACTCACGTAACCGCAGCTTAATTTCTGAAGCCTTCGCCAAAGACCCCTTCAATCCGTCCACAACAGCATCCTCAATCGAGGCATCAACCGAGATTGAAGTAGGAGGAGGTTGAACTTCTCCTGAGGCTGCAACAGAAACAATAGAACTCTTCTCGGCATTCTTCACCCCCGAGGTGGCAGGAGGAACAGGCGCGTTCTCGGCACTCTTCACCCCCGAGGTGGCAGGTTGAACTTGCGCAGGGGCAATAACCTCCTGATCGGTAGAAGCTTCTGGAGCAGTTTGTGTGCTGGAAGCAGGGAAGGTCGTCGCATTCGCAGTTGGGATCGGATCTACGTCAAGGCTAGTGTCCATATCTAGCAAAAGTAAACTTATAAGCAAAACACTGAGCGAGGATAAAATTTAGAGCCAAAGAATGGGTACTCACCATCGACTGGAATTTGTTCAGGAATAGAATCCAGCACCTGGAAATCAGTCACAACGCAGTTACTAACATCTTCATAAGCTGCAACATCAGGAGTCTCAACGCCAGGAAGCGACTCGGAACCACTCGGACGAACACTGCAATGAGGAATGTTAAGATTCGCAAAAATCACTAAATGAGGAAAAATAAAAAGCTGTCGGATATTACTTCCGAGCTGTCTTAAGAGCTCGTCTTGGGGGAGCAACAGCGGCGGGAGCAGCCTGAGCAGATCCTGACCCGGAAGACTTCCTGGGAACTTCGGCGGCATCCGTCGAAGCACTAACTTTCCTCCCGCCAAGGGTAGAAAGCGTTTTCCGCTGTTTCATGGGAGCCACTTTCCCATGACTTGGACTAAGGGCGGTGGCTTTGCTACTACTCTCCCCTTTACTCGGAGATTTGGGACGCTTCGTTCCCCGAGCGGATCCTTCCCGAGCTGCTTCACGGTCGTGATTATTTTTGGAGCGCTGCTCGGCAGTTGTGCGAGGAAGCACTACATCGGACTCCGTCTCTTCGTCATCTTCAATCCCGAGTCCCGCGTCATTGTTGTTGTCCTCGTCCTCCTCATCAGGATGCTGTGGCGCCAGAGGGATCGGAGATGGAGCAACGTTTGTCTGAAAAATAGACAAAATAATCAAGTTAAAATTCAAGATCTATCGCAACATTCAAAAGACTAGTCAGGTCAAAGCAAATCACCAGAGCTGGAGGACGGTTAATCAAGAGGCCTGACTCGGCCAGACATCTGCGCACCATGAGTCACGCTGGTGATGATTTTCATAAGTTGTTCAAATTCTTTCTGAGACATTGCCGACTTGTTATAGCGGGTGTTATCATCAATCCCCGTGTACTCCCACATCCTCCTAGCCCGGGCTTGCAGGGGATGAATTCTCCGACTAACAAAAAGAGCAATAAGGTCCATAGAATCTAGCCCTGCCTTCTTCATCCTCACCACTTCCCTCATCAGGGGTAAAACCCGCTGTTTCTCGGAAGCAACCAACCAAGGATTCCAGCCTCGGGAGTCGGATAGTCTGACATCCGAGTAAGGAGGCAGCGTCCGAGTACCAGGAGCAGTATCCACCTTACAGTAAAACCAGCTATTCTGCCAGTTCTTCACAGAATCGGGTAAACTGGAGGCAAAATACTGGATACCTTGTCTCTTGGCCAAGAACATCCCCCCACAAAGATGATTTATCTCTGCCTCCCCAGAGTTCTTTATATTTTGAGGCTTTATGGTGTAGATGGTGCGGAAAAGGTTCCAATGGGGATCTATACCAAGAAAACCCTCACACAGAGAGAAAAAGCTAGACAAAAGTGTGATAGAATTGGGAACGATGTGATGCAGTTGAGATCCGGTGAAAGCAAGAAAATCAAGTAGGAAAGGATGAGGAGGAAGAGAAAACCCCCTATCCACATAAGAAAGAAGAAGAACCCGCTCGTCCTCTCTAGGGTGAGGTTCAACCTCACCTGGGCCAGGAAGGCGGCAGCCATGGCGAGGGATTAACCCCTCGTCTTGGTAGCGCCGGATGAGCTCCGTCGAGACGATGGAAGGAAGCCATTCCCCCGCAGACATGATGTCGGGGGGATGCGCAGACGGGGGTCCCGCCGGTATGAAGAGCGCCTGGAAGACCACCAATGGGAGAAGAAGCTCTCGACTTAGAAGGTCACCGGAGGAGAAGAGGGAGGAGCAAGCGCTATACTGAGGAGGAAGAAAGAGGAAGTTGTATTTATAGATGCGAGAGGGAAGCTCACACAGTTATCAAGGCACTTAATGAGCGCGCCTGTTGTGGTCCCCCAAATCTAGCCTCCTTAAAAGGCGCGCAGTTAATGGTAAAATAACTGACTGGCGCAGAAATCGAGGAGCCGCTCTGACAGAATATCTGTCTCCCCGACGGAAAAGATCCCCTCACAGAAAAAAGATTCGCTCCCATGGAAAAACAGCTCGGAAGCAAGACATACAAAAAGATTTCTCCAAGTTGGCACAACTCGGAAGTAAAAAGCCCTCAAACGATTTCTCCGAATAAAACCTTAACTCGGACAAGGATGTCATCATTCTAATCCGCTCCGAATAAGTCATCACTCGGAAAAGGATCATTAAAATCAAACCGAGTAAGTCATCATTCGGAACGACTAAAACAGGCAATCACTTTCGAAAAATGCCGGACTAGCTTCAGTGAGCATTACAGGGGAAATTCCGAATAACTCGCTGATAATCCGTCTCTGACGTAGATTGCCAGATTATTAGCATGATCCGGTGTGAGGGGTAAAGAATTGATATCCCATGGGATATGATTTAAAGCTATGCTTTAAATATCAAACTTTACAGATTTGGTTACATATGGGGTTTAAGGCCTTTTACCCCAAGACACGCCTTCCGAGGCCTCAGTCCACCTCTTCCGAGAGACGCTTGAGTGTCGCCAATCTTTCCAAAAACAACTCACCCTACACATAATCGAGGGGACAGTTTAAACATTGATAAAGTCCTTCTGGGCCTCTTATCGAATTTAATCTCCATATACCTCATGAATTCACGCGAGCGCCCAGAAGCACTTGGGGGCTACTGTCGTGGTAATACCTAAGGTATACCCCATGTGCCTTATATCAGGGGGTATCCCTAATGTAACCACCTCTTGGAAAACATCTATAAAGTAAAACATAAACAAAAAACCTCTTTCCCCTCTTTTTCTTTTCATCCGAGTAAGAAGCTACTCGGATAAAGTTAAATTCTTCCGAGTAGTTAGATTACTCGGACGACATCACCACTACAGGGGGCAACCTTATTCGGACAAGGCCATTTCCCGAGTAAGGAGTTATTCGGAGCAAAGCACTACCATCCGAATAAGCTGGTTACTCGGAAGCAAGAAAAGCCGAGCTGCACGATACTTGGACAAGAAGAAGAAGAGCTAGAGTTAAAAGACATTAAAACCATATGCGTTACCCCTACTTAAATGATTGTAATGGGGGGACGTTTCTCATTGTAATAAACAGCCATCATTAACTCTGTAATTAAAACCCACTACTAGGCAGTGAAGGGACATGGCGCACTCTATATAAGCCCATCCTTTTCACCCTAGGAGGGGGGACAATATCGACACTTTGAGCAAGAACACCCCAGTCTGTCTGGGACAGGATTAAGGTTGTTATCTCCAAGGAGAGGCCTAACCTGTATAACTTTTCCCTGTGTCACCATCTTTCTGTAGATCTTCATAGCTCCATCACTACCCCTGTATCTATTTTTAGGTCTATAACTACAACAACTAGCCTTCCATGTGATCCCTCTGCACCTTGAAGACCTAGGAGAGTCATAGCCATAGTCGAAGGGCTTACCACTACCTAGCCACGCCGCGACAGAGAGAGCCATTGTCGTAGACTAAACATCACTTGGTGAGATTTGGCATGTCAATCTGCATCCCAACTTTTTCTTTTTGATTGCATTGACTTTCTTGAATTTTCTTTGGATCTTTGCTGAATGACCTTGGTAATATTCCAATGTCCCCCTGGAACTATGAACCTTTGTCAAAGAGCATTTTGATCCCAACCACTTTCTTAGGATTTATCTCGTCACTTTGTATAAAACCTTAATTTTTTTGCTTATGTCTATTACAAAGGAAACTTCACCTTTGATTCAATGATTCTGAAATTACTATTATAGCCTCTATGAGGTATATAAAGTCAACTTCTACAAAATATTGTTGTGTCATTATACAATATTCTTTACATCGAATAGCCCTTTTATAAACATTTTGGCTTATAATTCCAAAGTAGACGAGCGGGAGTCGAACCCGCATTGCCCTTACTGAAAGAAACGTCTCTTTATTTCCATGCCTCCAAAAGTTATGAAACTTTGCGGACATGATCTTTGTGCCCAATGTTTAACTCAATTGGAGTTAGTAAAATATTATCTCCCTATTCTATAAATGCCCATGTCATAACCATTTCAAAGCGACTACATTTTCTGTTGCTTGGAGTTAGTAAAATATTATTTCCCTACACAATGTCTACCTAGCACGTTAAGTATCGGTATTATTTATGGCAATAACTATGGGGAAGTGTACATATAAAATGTCAGATTGAAAGTATACGAGAAAATATTTAACTAGGTTCAAAATTTCTTGAAATAAAGTAATATCCTACTTTTGCATGTTTAGCTGATTATATTGATGTTTGTATTGCATGAAAGATGTGTGTTGAGCATGACGACTTTCACCTACAGATCAAAATGCTATGAGGCATATTGAGTGTGTCCATCAGGAGGCCCCTACCTTTCTTCATGTAAGTGGACTGTAGGTAAGGTTAGATGGATGTACTAAATATACATGACTTGGAATACTAGTTGATAATGTGCCTTGATGAAACTGTCTACCGGGTGGGCCTAGGCCGCACCGTTGCCTGATAGGCCGACTCCAGATTTGTTGGACCAACTTTCGATCTGCTGGTGTATATCCCCGATATACATAACATTTGGCATCAGAATATTTAGTACTACTAAGTCCAAGATGAAAGATCTTCAAAGAAAATAAGCGGATACAACAATAGACAACTAGTAATATAAAGATCAACAATAAGATACAACACGCAATATACAAATTCAAGAAATCTATCAACATGAAACTGCAATGCAAATCAAATATACAAAAGTAACTTACATTTACAACAAAATTTTCAACTATGCCAATGTTCATCTTCTTAATACTGTTGATGTCTTTCAGTTCATGAGAACAAACGAGGGTTATTATATGCTTTATTTTTCTACACAGTTTCTGGTCCAAAATGGGACTTCTTGGAGGTAAACGAAGTAGTACAACAAAGAGGGGGAGCATCAAGGAGAATCATGCAATGCATCATTCTTGGACAGCACCACTCTGTTTATCTACTTTTCCAACATGAACAGATATAACATCTTTTGATTTGCAAACGCATTACCCGCATATAAAAATGCTACTTCCTCCGATCCATAATAAGTGTCGCTCATGTAGAGCGACACTTATTATGGATCGAAGTGAGTACATGAGCGAAAAATTTGGTTGCGTTAAAAAAAAATTGGTGAGCGTCACTGACTCACTCACTGTAGCACGCCACTCGAACCCAACCACCGGAGTCCACGCTTCGGATGATATTGGTCCGTCATCGGGGAAAAAAAAGTCCAACAAATCACCGCCGTTAAATAACGGATCGACGGCCGCGGCATGGCCGTCGCCACATCGTCCCTCCGCTGCGCGACCGCCGCCGCGCTCGCGCTCCACCAGCATCACCACCACCAACCGGCCTGCTTCCTCGCCGCCCGCCTCCGCTCCCCGCGCCACCGGATCCGGCCGAGGATGACCATGACGTCCTCGCCGTCCGCCGCCGCCGCGCCGCACCAGGCCGGGCCGTGGTTCGCGGTGCCGGACCTCAGCCTCCGCGACCACCGCTTCGCCGTCCCGCTCGACCACTTCTCCCCCGCCTCCCCCAACGCGCCGCAGATCACCGTCTTCGCCCGCGAGCTCGTCGCAGGTACTTCCCGCTCCCTCCCTCGCGTCTCCCCTGCTAAATTAGAGGATAAGATGGGATGGCCCTGCACTTCCCCTGCTGGATCGACGGAAAGGTTTCAAATAGAATTCCGCGTGCTCTTTTGATCGCTCTGTTTTTCAATCCTCTCTTCTGAGGTAACCAGGAGTCACTAGGTATATAGCTTAGGAAGTAGGAAGCACAACATTGTTTGCCTAGTTGGTTACTTTGGTAGATTTGAGAATGAGTCATGCAAAACATTGTCGAACCGTCTGGCACGATCGTGCTAAAACACACACAATTCCAGCTTCGTTTACTGAATCCTTGGTACCGCGTCGCCGGTATAACTTTAGAGATGATGTGCCAAGTTTATGGATACGATGTCCGTGCGTGGAAAAACTAAATTTAAGTAGATGCATAAGGTATCCGTGTGCTAATTTCTTGTTGGGGGGGAGCTTGCTTCAGTTACTACTGTCCACTTGTGTCCTGCATCTATATGAATCTTTAAGTGTATCATTACAGTTGGAAAAGAAGAGATCCCTTTGCCTTATTTGGTGTACCTACAAGGGGGACCTGGATATGAAAGTCCTCGCCCCACGGAAGCGAGTGGTTGGGTAAAGAAGGCGTGCGAAGAATACCGTGTGTTATTGCTAGATCAGGTATGTTTCAACTTCTTAGGCAGATGCTCTGAACTTTTGTTTTTGCACCCATCTTGCTCTTCCTGTGCTGACATCCTTCTTACTTTCCAGCGAGGAACAGGATTGTCAACACCGTTGACGACATCATCTCTTTCTCAAATAACATCTGCAGCAGAGCAGGTGGAGTATTTGAAGCATTTCAGGGCCGATAACATAGTTAAGGACGCAGAGTTTATTCGTCGGCATCTTGTACCAGATGCTAAGCCTTGGACAATTCTGGGACAGGTATAGTGTGTAACCTCATGTGACCTTGATGCACTTATCTGTCTTGCATTTCTTATTTAATGTTGTTAATGCAACATTAACATTTATACCGTGTACCGTTACCTCCTTTACAGAGTTACGGTGGATTTTGTGCTGTTACATATTTGAGTTTTGCTCCAGAGGGCCTGAAATCTGTCCTTTTAACCGGAGGGCTTCCACCACTAGGAAAGCCCTGCACTGCAGATACTGTGTACAGAGCATGCTTTAAGCAGGTTCAACAGCAAAATGAGAAGTACTATAAGAGGTTTCCTCAAGATATACAAGTTGTTCATGAAGTTGTAAGATACTTAAGCGAATCTGAAGGTGGAGGAGTAAGTCATTTTACTATTCTTACGCTTTCTTTCACATATGAATTTGAAACTTTGTATCTCATGCAGCATTTTTTTATTAGGTCCTTCTTCCATCAGGTAGCAGATTAACTCCTAAGATGCTGCAGTGCGTTGGACTATCTGGTTTAGGTTTTGTTGGAGGATTTGAACGACTGCATTATCTGTAAGAAATACTCTGCATTTTCTTCATTACTTGGGAAAAGAACACAGATTTCTGATCTGTCTCACTCATTTTTTTTTCTGGGACAGATTTGAGCGAGTGTGGGATCCTATACTAGTTCCTGGCGCTAAAAAGAATATAAGCTATTACTTCTTGAAAGAGGTACTCACCATCGCGATGCCTCCATAATGTTGATCTTCAACATTTAGCATGTTCCTAGTAGTGGGACATTTTCTATAGTTTTCCTTTTTTAAAACTTAAATTTTCCTAACATTATATTTTTTGCAGTTCGAAATGTGGATAGTTTTTGATCAAAATCCTCTGTATGCTCTCTTGCATGAGTCTATCTACTGTGAGGTAACTTTCGATACTTACTAGTACTGTTTAGCTGGTATTTGGTACTGCAACTCTATTGCTCAAGACTATTATAATTGATGGATCCAGGGATCTTCATCAAAATGGTCGGCCGATAAGATTTTCAGTGCACATGGAAGCTTGTTTGATCCTGTTAAGGCTACAGAAGAAGGCCGACCTGTGTATTTTACTGGAGAGGTATGTCCACTTTAAGGGAAGCATCATTCATTAGAGTCATCATACTTACTAAATTTGTGCTCTACCATGCGGCGGGAGTAGACTCTTGCTTTGTGGACTGTCTACTAATTTTGCAATTTGTATCTTCATTAATTTAATGGGATGAGGCATAGCTTTTTTTCTTCGTTTTACCAAAAAAAATGTTCCTTACTAAATTTGTAACCCATGAGGTGAAAGGCTTATTTTGCCGGCTGTTTTCAGGCAATGAATGGTCTGTAGTTACCGAAGTATGGCTATTGGAAATTATGAATTTGCATTTTATTTGCCAAATAGATGTTAACAATGTTAACTTTGGTTGACAATGTTCTTTTTACAAAGGAATGACATTCAGGCGATAAGTCTTCTAGTTTACTAGTACTATTAACAGAAGTACAACACTACCTTTTCTGTACCTGTGTTAACTTTGGGTAAATCATGTTGAGAAAATCTTATGATTTCTTACTAATTCCTAACATGTTTGGTTTCCAAAATGCAGATGGTATTTCCATGTTTTTTCGATGAGATCAATGCTCTACGACCCCTAAAAGAGGCTGCCCATTTGCTAGCTGAGAAGGAGGACTGGCCTCCACTGTATGATATCAGTGTGTTGAACAACAACAAGGTTCAATCTTCTTCTTATGATTATTGCCTCCTCCATGATATGAATGCTCACTTCATCTGACACATGGCGAACTATGTCACGCTGACTGCATTCAGGTCCCTGTGGCCGCGGCGGTGTACTATGAGGACATGTACGTCAACTTCAACATCGCAAAGGAGACGGCGGCCCAGATCGCTGGGATCCGGCTGTGGGTGACGAACGAGTACATGCACTCCGGCCTTCGTGACGGTGGTCCCCACGTCTTTGAGCATCTGATGGGTCTCTTGAAGGGCAAGAAGCCTCTGATTTAGCCTTTTAGCTCATCCATAACTATTACAATAAAGCCTTCATTTTCTCCTAGTTGAGAAATGAATAACAATATAGTCCTGGTAAATTATTTTTGATCCCGGGGGAACTAATTTTGCCGTGCCATACATACTTGTACACTTCGGAAGTGCACTATGTATAGATCCTGGAACCCAAACATGTCAAGCCAAAATAAATAACTTCAGAGAAAGAGGATGAAGTAAAAAACTTAAGCTCTTATGGATTTGGGTATCTGAATAATGGTTGAACCGGATTTTCTACGCACCAAGAAAGTGCATTAGTCCAGACTTTATGTTTCATTTCCATAGCGAGACCTGAAGACGAACTGTTATCAGAGCAAACTAAATTAGTAGAGCTTCATTGCTTCAAAATTATCTCATTGTCCAAATAAAATAAATCTCATTGTCATGCAATAGTGTTTCCTTCTCAAATGAGCACAAGCTTGGCTCTCAAGGGCATGGACTTCGTTCTTCTCAGAGCGAGCCAAGGGGCAGTCCGTCTAGGAGTTCAGACTTTGCTTGACGGGCATGGGATTGCTTCCTTCACTCTGTGGATGCTTTCAGCAATTCCAACCTGCAGGTACATTGATCGACCACCTTACCGTTACATTATACCTGAATATTGTCAGCATAACATCCACCCAATTTATAGGGAGATTTAGAAGGGCACACTTTCATAAGGATTTGCTTCACAGCTTGGATTTTCCTGTTGGTGTCAACAAAAGTGGTACTACCTCCGGTCCGATAAAAGTGTCATGAAAACTACACTAACCTGGTACAAATTTCTACAGGACTCACGTCAATCTTTACGGATTGGAGGGAGTACATACTACATTTGAATTCTGACAGTAGTTCAAATTAAGATACTCCCTTCGTACAGTTATTTTGGAACGAAGGGAGTAATTTTTAGTATACCAAAGAAGTGCGCAAGAAGGTATCCATGGACTAGTGAGCCGGCGAATGAGTGGTTATGTGCTTACTCTCGTTTCCTTCAAAACAAAACACAGTGGTGCAGTCCAGCTTTTGAATCGTGACAGACAAGAAATCAGTGTCTAGTGTGATAAACTAATTTCCTTGACAATCACTGAGAAAGGAGATGATGAAAGCATCTTTCCACCGTCTCAGATTAAGTAGTGTCATCAAAGCAATTTTGGTATTGATTTATGAAGTAGAACAGAGGTTTGGCTAGATTTAGTACTGTTCTCTTTTGATTTTAGCACAGTTGGGGGATAAAAATAAGAAGAGATAGAGCGCACCTTCCAAATCGAACAAACACCTTGAGGGCTGGGAGGAAATATATTTGTTGAAATGAGAGATGTAATTGAAAGATGTTTCATGACCGAGCTTTGTTTGTAGGTAGGGTTGATGTAAACCTGATCTCAAGAGGAAACAGTGGTTATTGTTGGTACCATACCTGGTTCTCCTAAAAGGACATAGGACAAACCTAGTGCATAGAAACTCTCACACAAGGTAGGTCTGGGGATGGATTATAGGAACCTAGTCCTCCCCTACTACAGTGCAATGCAGAGACTGATTTGAACCCAGGACTGCTTGGCACAAGTGGGGATGACTTCACCACTGCATCAGCCTACCCTCACCATACTTGCTTGTCCTGTTTAAGAAAATTAGCAGACAAGTAATCGACTATAATAGATTATGAGAGGAAAGTAAAAAAATCATCAATATTTGAAGGGGTGATGCTAAGAAATCCAAATATAAGTCCTTGCAAAAAAATTTACTCCACAAAATGATCCAAGGCTAGCCCCCCTCTCCCCACAAGATGTACATAGATTCTCTAATGGTTGATATGACCACAGAGCAGTAAGCAACGAGATCTACTTGCCCAGAAAATGCAGATCCTTAATATAATCTTCTAGTACTCCATGTCTGTATTTTTATTCCGCTTCTGGTGATCCAATTCTCAGTTTTGATTCTACTGGAGTGTGTTTATGTGGGGTAGGGACCAAATGGTTGAAATACTCCCACCTTCTCTGCATCGTATTTTGAACTATGGGGCAGTCCAATATGCTTAAGTCGTTGAGATGTTAATGTGTCTCGAGCTCTCCCTGGCCTCGCCTTATATAGGGGGGGGGAGGGGAGGGCGACGACGAGGCCTAGGGTTACATGGTTGTGCCGACCTACAACTATGGTAATGCACAGAGTCCTATCCTTGTGCGTCTTGATGACACTTCTGGAAGAAGGGTCCGTGCTCCTCATGGAGACGCGTTGAGGTGTGCACCGTAGAGCTCCTTGGACCAGCTGGCAGCCCGGCTAAGCCGTGTATGGACCACCCCCGGTATAGGACATCATCACATGTACAGAGAGCAAATAAGAGGGGCCGAATGACAACTTCAGTGAGATCGAAGGGTTAATGCAACGACTATATCTGGATGCATCGCTGAGACAACGTGGGAACACTTCGCCGAGACCGAATATGATTTTTGGCTTGAGATATAGTGGACTGTGGAAAATGATTTGAGGCTATGGAGTTTGATATTGAGCACTTGAGGAACAAAACCATTATCAGCCTCACCCTCTTTTTAAAGTATTGACATCCCTAAGACCCACTGTGATCTTTAATCACTTAAATATAAAATGAAGTCCTCCAGTTTGATCAACATGTGTCCATAGCATCTTGAGGGTTTCATTTCTACATTCATGGTTGACCTAACATTGATTTGTTTTTAAATACACTTTGTGTAGGCATTATTTCAATGAGCTATATGTTGTTGTTAATTATCAAAATCACCTTAGGGGTTAAATACACTTTCAACGCAGGCAAGCCCGAGCTGGTGGCTAGATTAAGTCGTTGGGGCGCACGCAGAGCGAAACAACAAGGAGGCACAATTATCTGCGAGGGAGACCGAGGAGCATCTGGGCCAGTGAAGAAGAGACCGAGAGACGCCTAATATCAACCGAATCAACGGCAATGGGTTGGAGTAGTAGGCGCACGTCGATAGGAAGGGGGTCGATGTAAGGCCCGATATGCGGTACTGTTTTAGATTCGGGCGTTTCCGCCCGAACCCGAGGACGAAGCACATATCGGACCCACCGCGACATATGACAAAGCCATATGCCCCGGATTTCCAACATGATATCACAACATTACAGATACAAGGATACAACATCTCATACAATCGACATACAACTTCCTCAAATACATAACAACAGCGGAAGATACATGTCTGGGTACAGACTACAAGCAAATGCCTACTGGCAAAGAGAAAAGCATCGATCCCATAACCACACGGGTCCAGGCCCTCCGCCGGGATCCGCCTAACTAGTCATCGTCGAGTCTCCACGTGAAACGTCGATCACCATACCTGTCGTCGATTCAGAACCCTGAAAAGAGTTTGGGGGTAGTATCATGAGTACAGAGGTACTCAGCATCCAACTGTAGTGGTCATCTGACCCAGCAAGGACTTCATCACTCGTCATTCTAGGACAACTAGTAGTTTACGGTAAGGAAGGGGTAAGTGGTGAGGTTGCTGCCGCTCTAGCATATATGAAGTGGCTAACGATCTAGAGAGTAAGATAAGAAACCAAGCATTCGATGAGGAATCGCCTCCAACAAGTCTTGCTATCAACTACTTACGCAAACATAACACCTATCCTATCCTTGTCCTCCTCTTCACATCCCGACGAAGAAGAATCAGTCAAGGCACACACACGTTGATCAAGTTATATTAAGATTATCTCAGTTGTTGTTGTCTATGAACAAGGAGTAGGTCTCAAGTCGTCCATAACCGTGGACACGGCTTCTCGAAAAGATTTAACCCTGCAGGGGTGTACCAACTGCCCATTACGAGGCTCCGCACGCACGTCCATCACTCTCAGTTGCTACCCATCACAGGCAACCATTTTATGATTTAGTTCCAAGAGATCCGAAACGACAGGTCCCTCTAGCTAACAACGAACAAATCCGGGTGGCCCCCGGTGAGACGACACCCAGCTCGGGAGCCGGCCGCGCTCTCGATCTGGTCTCTACCGTATGACTCCAGGTTTGGATTGCCGGTTCATCACACATTGGGATAACCGGGTCCTTAGCCGGTCATGATGGGCCAGCAAGGGAACTATGTCCTCACTGGTCCGAGTTGTTTTAAATAATATCTGCCAGGAGCGACCCAACAGACACACACACGGTTTTCAAATGGTAAATCAGCTTGGTCCACCACTAGAAATGTTTGAAGCTAGGTAGGTAAGAAGAGGGGACCCCATAAAATCCCACACGCGGTTAGGCACGCTCAGTCTTAAAACCAATACCCGGAACTCGGGTCCTAGGTGACTCGAATGGAACAAAGCGTCGAGGCGGGATAGCCTAGACCTTCCATCCTTCGTCGAATATAGTCAACATTATAATAATAATCATATCATCAACAACAATATAATAATGTGATATCCCAAACCCAGGGGTAACAGGTAACATCGTAGCATCCTAAGCATGCATACTAGGCAGGGGCTGAGCAACGAGCAATAGTAACATAGCAGTACAAGGTTTGCTGGGAAGGGACATGGCTGTATTGGTTTAAAAGAGGCTGTAAACATGTGGTAGGATCAAACATCGAACCTAACCTATACTAGCATGCAAACCGCTGGTTGAAATAGAATGGATCATAAGTAATGTATAGTCCTTGCCTGTTGATAAGTCGGGTTCCGAAGGTGTAGTTGATCGCACGCTCGCATCGTCTCCGAGAGGTACCCGCGGGAGCACACAAGAAGTAAACACTGGAAAGCAATCAACGGTGCACCACTATTACTACGGAGCAATACAAGATCAAAGAGACAACACAAGGCACGACAACGCGATACGGATCTATCGTCGAGAACGGTTACTAACGATTTAAGTGGAGTACTCGTCACACACGACGAATACCGCACGTTTACGGTGGTTCAAGTTGCTTAGCTACAGGTGACCAACCAACGGTTATTAACATGGCAACTCAAACAAGCATGGCATAGCACACAAACATGGCAAAAGGTTAAGCACAAAGTAAACTATCTACGCTAGACAATTTAAGTGAGGCACAACCTAAAACATGGCATAACACTAAGTGCCGCACGATGATTAAAACATTTGGTACTGTTCTGTCCTAAACCATATTTTAGGTTGGTTAACAACAGCAAACAATAGCATAAACACAAAGAACACGAAAAACTAATCAAGTTACATATAAAGAACACTCCAAACGGAGTTACGGTTAAAAAGATATAAGCAAGACAAGTTATGCACACATGATGTATAAACAGGGGTAAATCTATATGCAAAAGTGCAGCAACATGACATAGCAATACATGGGATGAAAGTAGACATCATGCTTAACAATATGCAATTGGAATCACTCAATTCCGATAAACGGTTGCGAAGCAATCGTCATCCGAAGTTGCAACAAAATAACAGTTTCAGCAATAGTAGCACAACAACATCAGGATAGCTACTTTGGAGCAAAAAATAAACATGATGCAGCAAGCAAATATGGCATGTGAATGCATGTAACTGAAGTAGAAACATTGCTTAACGCAACGCAAAAGGAATCAATGTAATAGGCCTCATGGATTGGTTACAATCATCATGCCAAGTTGCAACAAAATAATAACAGCAGCACTAAACAGGAAAAGTAGCAGTTTTAACGGCCTGATGCCCTGTTCAGCACACATTTACACAATCAAGATGAGCTCAAATGAAAATGCTCACAAAGGATGAATTAAAGTACACGCAATTCTGAGCAACTTTCGTTTTGGGGGCAACGTCATCGGAGTTACAGATCGCTTGCTATCGTCGTTGCAAAATCGAATCAGCACACAGTTTCCCAACACTTAGCAAAAAAAAACAGCAACTGAGCAGATACATATATATAAAAATAAATAAAAGGGGGCCTCACCCCACATGGGCTCGGCCCAAGTGGCTTGCTGGCTCGGGCTGGGCGTCCTGGGCCGAGGGGGGCGAGCTGGGCCACGGGAGGCCTGGCTGGCCGGCCCACCTGGCCGGTCCAGGCGGTTGGAGCGGCTGGAGCGAGGAGGCTCGGCCTCGAGCTCCCGAGCGGCTCGGCCACGGCGACGGCCGGCGGCAGCCGGAGCTCCGGCGAGGCGGAGGACGCCGGCAGGCGGTGCAGGTGCGGATCGGGTTGAGGGGGACGTGCGGCGGCCGGATCCAGGCTGCGGGACGGTGAGGTGGAGCGGGCGGAGCTCCCTAGCGGCGGCGGCTCCGAGCTCCACGGCGGTCGTGAGCTCGAGACCCCTGGCCATGGCGCGGCGGACCTGCGAAGGGGGCGAGGGAGGTGGTGAGAGGAGGACAGAGGAGAGGAGAAGGGAGCGACAGAGGAGAGGAGGAGAGGTCTGCGGGGGAGGCGCGGCGGCTGCTCGCCGGTCGGCGGCGGCTCTCGGGCAACCGTGCTCCCCACGGGCGGTGGCGGGATCCGGGCCGAGACGGGCCCGGCGGCGGCAGATCCGGCCCTGCGGGGCCCGGGGCGCGGTGGAGCTGGCCAGCTCTGGTTGGGGGTGACGTGGAGGCTTCTCAGCCCCAGATCTGAAGATCTGACGGCTAGGAGCTCCTGGGGGCTAGGGTTTCGGTTTGGAGGGGTTTTTTTTTGCAGATCTGGAGGTTTGTGAGGGGGGTGGCTGCAAATTTTCCATGGGGTAAACCCTAATTGGGTGTGGGAGGCTGGTGGTCTTTATATAGGCAGGTTGGCTGGCCAGTTGACGCAAACGCCCTCGGTACCCCTCTCACGTGTCCGGTGAATACGTTCGTGACCGCCGAAGTTGCATACGGACTCCGATTCCGATGAAATCTCGAACCACGCGCTCAGCGCGTCGAGCTCTTCGATCGTACCTCACTACGGTGATATTCCGACAACATTTTCCGGCGCGCTATAAAAATATCCCGTTTAATTATTAAACGGGGTTTTTCGTTCCGTTGGCTGCGGCTGGTCTCGTGCGGTTTTCGCGACGGTGATCGGGTGAAACCCGGTGTCGCAAAGGTCGAGTGTCAGGGTGGCAAGGGTCGGTCTCCGTCCGATACGAGATAAGAGAGGGAAAAATAATCGTCGATCGATAAATCGGGGATGCAAACACCGCAAACAAATCAGACAATCAAACAATTCACACCGAAAACAAAATTTTTAATTTTTGCAAAAACTGGGTTGTTACAGTCGATCAATGAAGGAAAAGGGGATGCAGTTACGATGGCGAAATCGAGGAGATGTGATGCGGCTTGAGAAAGAAAATGGGAAGACGTCCATGATGATTGGTTTGTGTTGAGATGTGTGATGCTTGGGGATAGAAAAACAATAATTGAAAGGCAAAATCGATTGAAAGAGATGAGAGTCGTGGAAAGGGAGTTGTACCTACGAACATATAATTCTCAACTCCACTTGCATAATACAGATGTGAGATCGTGGTCCACGTTAATAAACGGTACATGGCCACCAACCAATTCCGAAACCTTTGAGGAAACCCTCTGTACAAAAGATGCATCAATTATTTCATGGAACAGGGTTATTAAGGCATCTTCAACGCTATTCGCCGCATCCGTCGCGCTTGATCGGTCGGATACTGATGTGAAAGCTATGAGGTGAAAGACTTATTTTGCAGCGTGAAGACTATGTTTGATCTTTTACTTCCCTTTTAGTTAATTATCTTACTAGTTATTCTCAGTTAGTTGTGTACTTATGTTTCATCTGGCTAGGTCTGGCTCTTTCCTTTAGCTTCTTGAATGTAACACTTCTAGGCATGAAACGGTGGCAAAAGCTTTGCCACATCCATTAATTAAGAGAGAATAAGAGTTGCTCGGTTAATTAGGGAAAACCGAGCGAAAACCCTCACATCCGCTGAGCAGCACCCTAGGAAACTCCACACACCGCACTATAAAAAGTGCCACAGCGAGACCGCACGCAGGCGTCATCACCCCCACATAACCCCAAGAAGCGTTGTCATCAACCCTAAACCCTGCGACCAAACAGCGCAGCTCCGACTCTGGTAGAGAGCTCCGAAGGACAAAATCTAGGCACGGTAGACGTCACGGAAGATCACCGAAAGGTTCACCAGCAGCCAGTCATCGTATACCACAGGGCCCCGCCACCGCAGCTTCGACTTCACAGCAGCAAAAATGAACCGAGGCAATCTCGCGGACACGCCGGAGAAGAGCCGACTAACACAACCATAGCCATGTCGCCTTCATCACTCCCACCGCCATCGTTGCCACATAAGTGTGGACACCTCCACCACCATCCACGGGTCCCTCTTGCCGATGCCGGGCTCCGAAACAAAGCCCTCAAGAGGGTAAACGACGCTGAAGCGCCGTCGTCGTCCGACCCAAAAGGTCAAGGGTTTCCCCTGGAGGGCCAAGAGACCGGATCCGTGCAGAGAGGTGCGGCAGCAAAACAACAATGCCTCCAAGAAGGTCAACGACGGTCACGGCCGCCGCCATCGCTGGTCACGGCACAAGGCCGAGACAGGGTTTTCACCCTCACTCCCACACCACCTCAGCTGCGCATCCACCCTCACCAGCGCAGACAAGCCCGCCAACCACCACCTCCACTGTGGAGACCACCGCTAACCCTTCCGTCACACGGCCAACACCGAAGCAGGACCACCGGACGCAGCACGAACCAACACGCCGGCAAGGCCTGAAGGAGCACCGCCCGAAGCCACGAACCACCACGGTCCCTGACCGTAGCCCAGGCGGGCAGTCAATGACAACGGGAGCACCGCGTGGCCTGCACGCCTCCTCCTTCCGGCGCCTTGCCAGATCCGGACACTGCCAAGCCCAACACCGCCGGAGACCGCCCATCCGACCCCGAATCCAGGCGTGGCAGCCAGATCCGACGAGTCACAGCTTCCAGATCCACGCGCTCCGCCCCGCGCGCCCTGCACCGCCGCACCGACCAACGCCATGGCCAGTGCCCTTGTCGCACCAGCGCGCTCGCCGCAGCTCCACCGCCGCACCGGCCAACGCAAAAAAAAACACTTCTAGGCATCGAAGTTGGTCATACGACGACCCGATTGTTCTGAGCTACAGAGCTGTAAAGAAGTCTACCTAGTATGTCGTTGAACCTCTGTTCTTATTTTAGATCTTGTAGCTGAACTTGTTGATTTCTATAAATGAAATAGAAAAGGGACGACCCTTTTATTTTGCTCAAATGAAAACATTGACAAAATATCTATAATAACATGATAAAAACAAGCATAGATGATATACGAATACACATACTCATGGATATTCTAGAAGAAAACAAACATACGAAGTGTCCTAAAATAGCAATTATTCACGGGCCACTGGTTTAAATCTGTTTCCTTTTTTCGTAGCCGCAAATCAGTATCTGTGTGCGCCATCGCTCCATCCAAATAATATCGGGCTTCACGGCCAAATAAAAAGGGCGAAAGCCGCGAAACATCTCTGGCCTCAACACGTCGCCCCATGTCATGTCCAAGAAAAAGCCGCTACGCCAGTGCTGAGCTCGCGGTCGTGGTCGGCCATGAGGCTACTCAGCCCTGCGCAAGTGCTTGCCATCCTTAAGGGCTCATTTGGTTTCACGGGTTCCCGGGGGTATCCTCGCTAATTTCCTGGGCGAACAATCCACGGGGATTTGAGGATGCTGCCGGCGTGGAGCACGAAGACGGCGTCGAGGAAGGCGGCGTGGACGAGGATTATGAGGTGGCTGAGGGGGCGCTCTACGTCCCAGCGGGCGGCGTCGATTACCCGGTGGAGGAGCGAGATCTCTACCATGGCTACCTGTGGCGTGCTTGATCGAGTAGTTTTGCGTGACGGCGCGGCGGGCGTGGCAGTGCAGCCCGTCATGGCGGGAAGGGCGCGGCGGTGCCGGTCGGAGCGAAGCCGGTGGGCGGGGCGGCGCAGGCAGACGAATCAGGGCAGACGGTTGGGGCGAAGCCGATGGACGGGGCGGCGCAGGCGCACGGGGCGGAACATCCTTTCGTGGGGCGTGGGTACATGATGTCACACGGGAGACGGGATGGGAGTTGTCGGTGCAGCTATGCCAGCAAGCGACGAATTCAGGAAGTTGAAAATAAGCATAGATCCGAAGATTACCAAATAGGTCAACCTTTTAAACTTCCTACTGAATTCATGAGCAGGCAAGAGACAACCTGGCAAACTGAAACATCTTAGTAGCCAGGAAAAAAGAAAGCAAAAGTGATTCCCGTAATAGCGTAGAGCGAAATGAGAGCAGCCTAAACCATGAAAACAAAATTGTGGAAGAGCAATACAAGCGTCATGCTGCTAGGCGAAGCGGTTGAGTGCCGCAACCTAGATGGCTAAAATCCGATCGGGGGCGAAGATGGAAGCTCAGTCCATAGATGGAAAGGAACGTACGGCAGCGATAGATTAAGTGGATTAAATGAATCGTTTTCTTTTGTGAGGACAAATGTATCTGCACTGTTTGGCATGGATGTTGATGATTAAATTTTTCTGCCTATATTTGCTTTATTATTAGTAGTGAAGATTGTGAAGATAATCAATCATCTTCTTACCTTCTGAATCAGTTTCATTTAATTTACTTACTAAACTTTTCAATAAAATAAGTTAAATCACGTGCATAATTTGATAAATAATTATGGATATGTAAATCATAAGCTAAATAATTCCGTTGCAACGCATGAACATTGTCTTATTCTAGAAAAACAAGCTTAAAAGTGCCCTAAAATAGTAATTATTATATATGGGCCATTGTTTTATTTTCGTAGCCGCAAATCGGTTTCTCTGTGCACCATCGCTCCATCCAAATAATATTGCATCTGTCTAGGGCATATCTAAGTGACTCGATTAATCATAAAAAAGAAAAGAAAAAGTAAAGAGATAACATCCGTTTGATCTTCACATACAATTAATGACATAGTAAGTACTCCCTCTTCCAAAATGTAAGGCACACTTGACTTTTTACGGTCTTTGATGCACAATTTTGACCGTAAATACATATAAAAATGCATGAATTTAATATGTATAATTGATAACATCGTATTTGTCTTATAAAATATTTCTATTACATAGGAGTATATATTTATGCTAACGTCGGCCCTATTTATACGAGCGCGCTGTCCTTTCCCGTGCGTCCCCCGCTTCCCTCGTATGCTTTGTTTTTTTTGTTTGTTTGTTTCGCGAACACAAAAGGCCCATCAAACTCCTGTGAAAAAAATCCATCACGCATCAACCCATATGAACTTATCGTGCAAAAAACTTTTGTCCCTCCCAGGAATAAAAGAGAAACCCCCTCTGTCGTTGAATAAAGCACGGCCCAAGTACAGACTTTCAACGGAGCCGTTTTAAAAATTAAAAATTTTAGTTGGCGATTTTTTTTAATTCTTTTGTGATTAAACAAACACACATATAAATCATATTTGTACAAATTTCAAATTATTATCTTTTTGCACGCGACGTACAGAAAAAACAAAATATAATTTTTAAAATGAGCTGTTTTTTTTGTGATATTGAGCTGGATTTTTTTTACATCCTTCAAATCATAGTATTTTTGGACGAAATTTCAAGCGTTCGTGCAAAACACATATAGGTTCCCGTGTATTTTTACAAAAAAATTAAAACGTTTTTCATATAATTTGTGATTTTTTCAAATAAAATTCTCCATGCATCTTGTCCTCCAAAGTAAAGCTATAATACAATCAAACAAACCATTTTTTTTATTTCCTCTGGTTCTTTTGGAAGTTCCATGCATTCATATCCGTTGGAATCAACTACACCATGTATTTAAACTTTTTAATTTTATATGGGATTTTTTTAATAATATATTAAATTGCTAATCTTGTATTAAAAATTGTAAACCTTATATGAAGGAAATATTGATCATGTATTTATGAAGTATATTTAAAAATTATACAATTTGTATTTCAAAAAATGTTTATTATCTATTTAAAAAATGTTGATAAAAAATTGATCTTGTATTTGAAAAAATTTAAACGTTCATGAAAAATACTAAATATCTATACGACAATATACAAATGAAAAAAAAATTAGGCCCAACTGTGACACTCGTTGATGGAATTGCAAGTGAGAAAAAATAGTCGAACCCAGCTACAACTGGTTGGTGAACTTGCAATTGACAAAAAAATGTCAAACCCAGTTGCGACTTATTAGTGAACTTGCAATTGAGAAGAAAAAAAGTTGGACGCATTTACGACTCGTTGTTGAACATGCAACTGAAAAAAGACGAACTACTCGTTGGTGGACATGCAACAGGAAAAAAAGACGGACCCAGTTATGACTAGCTGGTGGAGATGCAAATCATAGTATTTTTGGACGAAATTTCAAACGTTCGTTCAAAACACATATAGGTTCCCGTGTATTTTTACAAAAAAAAACAAAACTTTTTTCATATAATTTTTTTATTTTTTAAAATAAAATCCTCCCTGCATCTTGTCCTCCAAAGTAAAGCAATAATACAATCAAACAAACATTTTTTTGGATTTCCTCTGGTTGTTTTCGAAGTTCAATGCATTCATTTCCGTTGGAATCAACTACAACATTTATTTAAATTTTGGACGTAGTTACGACTCGTTGGTGGACATGCAAATAAGAAAGAAAAAAGTCGGACCCAGTCGCGACTCGTTGATGGACATGCAACTGAGAAAAAAGTCGGACCCAGTTGTGACTAATTGGTGGAGATGCAACCGAGAAAAAGAATTGAACCCAGTTAAGACTCGTTGGTGGACGTGCAACTGAGAAAAAAATATTCGAACCCAGTTGTGACTCGTTGATGGACATGCAACTGAGAAAGAAAAAAATTCAAACCCAATTGCGACTCAGTGGTTGACTTACAATTGAAAAAAAAAATAGTCGAACCAGTTGCAACTCGTTGATGGAAATGCAACTGAAAAAAATCGAACCCAGTTGCGACTCGTTGGTGAACATGCAACCGAAAAAAAAATCGAACCCAGTTGCGACTCGTCGGTGGACTTGCAACTAAGAAAAAAAGTCGAACACAGTTGCGACTCATTGGTGAATTTGCAACTGAGAAAAAATAGTCGAACCCAATTGCGACTCGTTGCTGGACTTGCAACTAAGAAACAATAGTCGAACCCAGTTGCGACTCGTTGGTGGACTTGCAACTGAAAAAAAAGTCGAACGCAGTTGCGACTCGTTAGTGGACATGCAACTTGAAAAAAAATCAAACTTAGTTGCGACTCGTTGGTGAACATGCAACCAAAAAAATTGAACCCAGATGCGACTCGTTGATGGACTTGCAACTAAGAAAAAAAAGTCAAATTCGGTTGCGACTCATTGGTGAACTTGCAACTGAGAAACCGTAGTCGAACCTAGTTGTGACTCGTTGGTGGACATGCAACTGAAGAAAAAATGGACCCAGTTCCGACTCGTTGGTGGACTTGCAACTGAGAAACAATAGTCAAACCAAGTTGCGACTCGTTGGTGGACATGCAACTGAAAAAAAAGTCAAACCCAGTTGTGACTCGCTGATGGACTTGCAACTGAGAAAAAAAAAGTCAAACCTAGTTGCGACTCAGTGGTGAACTTGCAACTGAGAAAAAAATAGTTAGACCCAGTTACGACTCATTAATGGACATACAACTGAAAAAAAGACAGACCCAGTTACTACTCGTTGGTGAACATGCAACTGAGAAAAAATTGTCAAACCCAGTTGCGACTTGTTGGTGGACATGCAATTAAGAAAAATAGTCGAACCCAGTTGCGACTCGTTGGTGAACTTGCAACTGAGAAAAATGTCGGACCCAATTACGACTCATTGGTGGACTTGCAAGTGAGAAAAAAATTGGACCCAGTTGAACTAATTGATGGACATACAACTGAGAAAAAAAGTCGGATCTAGTTGCGACTCATTGGTGGACTTGCAACCGAGAAAAAAAAAGTGTGCTGGTGGCCGAAGTGACGTGGGCGCCGGGCAGCATCTGCGTTGATAGCTCGATCAAACTGGATCCGCATCTAAGATAATCAAGTCGCATGTACATGCATTTTAGCAAAACCTTAATTAAAAAACAAAAAATGGTCAGTTGCGTGTGGGTGGGAGAGTTGCAACTGAGTTGTATATATACAAATGAAAAATAATAATCAGTTGCGTGTGGATGGATGACTTGCAGCTGGGATGTAAAAAATAAAGAAAAAAATGTGCAGTTGCGTGTGGGTGACTGAGTTGCAACCGAGTTGTATAATAAAGAAAAACAAAAAAGGTCAGTTGCGTATGAGTTGGAGAGTTGCAACTAAGTTTTATAATAAAAATATAAAGAATTGAAAAAGAAATGGTCAGTTGCATGTGGGTTGGTTACTTGCAACTGAGATGTAAAAAATGGTCAGTTGCGTGTGGGTGGATGAGTTGCAACTAAGTTGTATAATAGAAAACACAAAATAGGTTAGTTTGGTGTGGATGGGCGAGTTTCAACTGATTGATGAGAGGTATTGTGCAAAAAATATACATGGAACAGACACAAAAAGAACCGATTCATTTCTGCGAGAAGTAGTTCATTATATAAAACACTGGGAGTCTCCTGAACAACAAAAGGTTAGGCTTGAAAACAACAAAAATAGGGAGAAAAAAGTCAAGTTGCAAGTCGAATGGTTTAATTCAAGAATTTTAAAAATAATACGGGCCAAAAAATAATTATTCTCGAGGGAATATTTGAAGTGCTCCAGTTTCAAGGAAGCGAAATTATACTTTGAACTGGATTGATTAAAAAAATAAGACGGACCAAAAAATAATTATCATATAATATAAAAAAATATTATTTAAAAAAGTTTATTCTATATTAAATATGTTCACTTTGTAGAAAAAAACCTCATTATGTATTTCAAAAATATTATCATGTTAAAAAAAGTTCAGTAACTATTGTTAAAACGTTGTATGTTATAAAAAGTTACTGAAAAATTCAAAAAAAAAAGCTAATGAGAATACGAAACTGAAAAAAGAAAAAAGAAAACAATAGAACAACCAAAAACGAAAATCAAACAGAAAAAAGAACGAAATAGAAATGAATATAAGAAAAACTTTATACATTGGGCGGGCCACCTTTCTTTTGCGAAGGGGACAAATCAATCGCTCAAAAAAAACTGAAGAAGGATAAACCAGCTCCCGGCGGTCCACCTTCCAGCTCGTGTGGATTCCCAACCAGCCCAACAAACGAAAAAACGATTCGCTAAAAAAACATTGTTTAGCTGGGTACATGTGACATATTTAAAACACATGTACATGTGTTTAGCACTTCCGTATATTTATACTAATTTTATAGATATACAATAAATGATAATCATAGTCAAAGTTATTTGATAAAGACCAAAAATATCAAAGCGTGCCTTATATTTTGGGAAGGAGAAAGAACTATTTAAGATGTTTTATGGCAGCAAACGAATAATATATGGCTTCACGACCAAATAAAAAGGGCGAAACATCTTGGACTCGTCGCCCCTCCTTGTCGTCGCCAAGAAAAAGCGCTTACACCCGTTCCGGAGCTCACGGCCGAGGTCGGCCACGAGGCTCCTCAGCCCGGCGCAAGTGCTCGCCACCATCAAGAGGTCGTGGTCGTCCCTGAGCCTTGCCAGGATCTCCAGCACGAGTTCAACGGGGAGCGACAAGAACGCACTGCGAGGGCACGGTGCCAGGGCACTCCGGCACAGCTTCTCCGTGAGCTCCCTCCAGAGCGCGGCCACCGTGCAGGCGTCGTCGTCGTCGTCGTCAGTCAGAGCGCGCGCGGTGTCGTCCAGCCCGCGAGACAGGAGCGGCGCCGCGGCGAATCTGGGCATGTATATGTAGAAGACGATGTGCATGCCGTGCGCGCGTATGTGCAGCGGGACGGCGGCGTCCTGCCGGCGCGACGCGGCGTACACGAGGGGCAGAGTCGAGGCCGTCGCGCCCGCCTGAGTCGGGACCCGCCCGGACTTGAGGATGCTGTCGGCGTGGAGCACGAAGCCGGCGTGGAGGAAGGCGGCGTGGACGAGGATTATGAGGCGGCCGAGGAGGCGCTCTGCGTCCCAGCGGGCGGCGTCGATTACCCGGTGGAGGGGGCGAGATCTCTGCCATGGCTACCTGTGGCGTGATCGATGGTTGATCGAGGAGTTGTGCGCGACGGCCGGCGCGCGGTGGATGCATGGAACTGGAGCGGTGGCAAGTAATTAGGGCAAAGGTCGTCCAAGATAAACGGCCAGATCTCTCTTTTATTGTCTGTTTTTTTTGGGGGCACTTGTTCAGAGATCGATAGTTCGATATACCAGTAGAGCAAACATTTCTTTTTCTTGACGTCCGATCATCCAATGTATAATCGATCTTGACAGAGTTGTGTCCTCAATCGTGTGCTTGGTGCACGCTCTTGTAAAATTAGAGGACCTATCAAAATCTGAGGCAGTTGCCCCATCGATGAGTTCGTTCCTATTCCAAAGCTCCGGATTAATACTCCTAGGGCTTATATCCTTTTTTTTTCGTTTTTGCGGAGGCAATACATGTCTCATCCATATTATAAAGATCACAATACAAGTCACATAGATACCGATATGACAAAACTCAAAAACTAGCGGATCCCTAGCCTTCACACAAACAAACACCAATCAAGAAAGAAAATGAAAGCCAAAGAATCCACTAAGCTTGACAACAACACCCGTCGCTTGCCTCTAGCACCACCAAAGGAAAAACTAAAGGATCACCTTTTCACACGAACTCGACGCGGTTCCATCGCTGATATGCAAATTTATGAACCTCCAAGGTGGCTCACCAAAGGCAAAGCCATTACCGTTGAACGAATCAGAACGGGACAACACTCCGGACACGCCATCGAACTTCAGATCTGACACCCCTGCGCGACTAAAAAGTCGGAGGAAGAAACCATACCTGCCAGCCATCAACCACAAACCCATCACACGACCCTTCTTCCGAATGTCATTAATGCAAACCATAATCTGGATCCACTCCTTGACTGCCTCTCAAGCTTCGCGTCGGCACTGGAGCAAACACCATCGCAACGGCGGAGCCTGAGGACACAATTCCGCCACAAGGATGTCGCCACCACCACGATATCCCTGCTTGGACAGGCTAGTTCCTAAATCCACCATCCATCGACCATAGAATCAATCGCCTAGTTGAAGGAGGAATTGGACCTTCTTTATTCAACGTCGCCGTCGCCGCTGAAGTTAAAACGTCAAGCGACCCAAAACCTAAGCTACTAGTACCTTAAAACCTAAAACTACTTGATCCGTGCACACAAGATCCGGCGATGTCCCTCACTACCGTCGACCAAGATAGGCCTTATATCATACTCCCCCCGTTTCATATTAATTGTCGTAAAAAAATGAATGTATCTAGCACTAAAATATATCCATTTCTACGACAGTTAACATTGAACAGAGGAAGTACTTACATGATACATAATGATGTTACATGAGGCCTAAACACCCTCTCTACATATAGTAGTTGTTCCGTTCTATACTTTCGCCAATCTTTAGGACGTTCCTCGCGTACATACACGCCCAACTTGACTTGTTCCTGTTTCTCTTTGCGCTACCTCTTGAAGAACAAGGCCTCATGTCTGTGCTTCCAGTTCCAGAGCTTGCAATGGCGCTCTTGGTCGGACACGAGGCGCCACAGTCTGGTGCAAGTGCTGGTCACCATCAAGAGTTCCAGGCCGCTGGCGAGCCTTGACAGGATCTCCATCAAGACAGGTTTTTCACGTGTGCCCCTTCTGCAACAGCTCCGACAAGCGACAAAGCAGAGGCAGCATGCCAGCATCGACGTCTAGCTCAGGGGTGGCCGATGATCTTGAAGGTGGAGTCCAGGAAGAACCCGGCGCCCAAGCTTGAGACGTGCTTCCGCTGCCCCTTCTGCCACCACTCCGCGGCAGCGTCGAGTGCAGCATCGTCGTCAAGCTCTGGGTGGCCGAGGCCGTCTGCTGGGTCTGCGAGGAGAGCTTCTCCACCAAGGCGCACGCCCTCACCGATCCCATCGACAAGTGCGACGAGGCAAGCCAAGGCGTCCAAGACATGCATGGACCTGGACTAGCACCACGTACTAAGGGGGATTCGACTGCCGATCGACAACTACTTTGTTGCAGCATGGCAATTTTTTAAGAATTTTACAATAACATGGCAATTTTTACTCTAAAACCTGACAAATTCATCCATTTTGCATGGCAATTGTAAATCGTTCGCTAGCTGATACGATTTTTCGAGTGAACGAAAATGTTCATTTCCTCCTATCTAGCTCAGAGAAGGATCGTTCGCTCAAGTTACATCCCCATGAATGTCAGATGCGTATTGGGGTTTAAGATAAAATGATGCATATTTTTTAATACGTACTATAACATTTGATTGTCTAAAGGTGGTCTTACAACACTCTAATTAAGTACCGCACGATGAGCCATATGACTTTGCTAGTTATCAACGTGTTTTTCTGTGTGTATTGGTGTTGACTGTGCGTCAGATCAGGTCCGTGCCTATGGGTGTGCTGCCCCTGTCCTACCTGCACAGGGCCCCAAATTTTTGGGCTGGTCTCACTGTGTACGTGGACACGCAGAGCGAGTCCCGCCCTCTCCCGATCATCTGTGTGTTATGTTCGACAGAGGCGCTCTTTCATGGATTCAGTGAGGCGCTCCATCTCGTTATTCTATAGTCGGCGACTCGTCCAAAGCCACCCAGCCACCACACCGCCTCTCCTCGCCACGGTTGTGCCGCTCATCGTCCATCTCCCCAGCTCCTCTCTGGCTTTCCACCCTTCCCCTCCCCGATTCCATCGAAGCCTAACCCTAGGAGAGAAATTTACATGCTTTCTCATTTCATTCGCGAGGAGCGGTGAGGTGCGGCAGCCGCAACCATGAACCGGCGACACCGGCGTCCGGTGTCCGAGGCCGAGGGTACCCCATTCCGCCCATAGTTGGCTCAGCCCAGCAGAAGCCAACATGCCCGGAGCAGGATAGCAGATTTCTTCTTTTTCTACATATATACACAACAACAATTTCCTTCTATTTGGTAAGGTACAAGACCAATCCCGAAATCTCAAATTTGCATATTGATAAATAGAATGTAGAATTGTCTGTATTTATTATTGATAGATTAAAAAAATTGAGCGAGATGCTTTCTTCAAACTGAATGAAGATGATATAAATTGAGATGGTATTTTTTTTAGTAAAAGAAAAGGAGTTGACCCCCTTTCCGATTTCATTTAAAGAAATCAACATAGGAGTAAATTGAGATGGTATAACAAGGTGTAAGCCCAATAAATAGTATTCTTTGAGCTAATGAAAGTATGTAAACCAATTTCATGCAACAATTAAACTTCAGGTGAATTATATTCTTTTGATGCTACATTTTAACCATATAAAATCTTCCTTCATCGGACAAATAATACTTCTTCTGCACTTTTCTAAGACGTTCCTCGCGCCAACGTGCGACAAGCTTGGCCTGTTCTGCTGAACGTTGATTCTTTTTACACCACCTCTCCATCCAAGTAATCCCCGGCGAGTCGTCGTCGTCGTCGTCGTCATGATACCTAAATGACTGCTTATACCTGTGCTTCCAGAGCTCGCAATCGCGGTCGCGGTCGGACACGAGGCGCCACAGTCCGGTGCAAGTGCTCGCCACCATCAAGAGGTCCAGGCCGCTGGCGAGCATCACCAGGATCTTCACTATGATGTCCACGGGGAGCGACAAGAAGGCGTTGCCAGGGCACACGGCGGCGAGGGCAGACCGGCACAGCTTCTCGGTGAGCTCTCTCCAGAGCGCGGACACCCCGCAGGCGGCGGCGTCAATCAGAGCGCGCGCGGTATCGTCCAGGCCGCGTGACAGGAGCGGCGCCGCGGCGCGCGCGTCCACGCACACCCAGTGCGAGCTTGGCCTTGAGTCTTGGGCGAATCTTGGCACCCACACGTAGAAGACGATGTGCATGCCGTTCGCGCGCATCTGCAGCGGCACGGCCGCATCCCGCCGACGCGGCGCGGCGTATACGAGGGAAAGAGTCGAGGCCGTTGCGCCCGCCCGAGTCGGAATCCGCCCGGACTTGAGGATGCTGTCGGCGTGGAGCACGAAGCCGGCGTGGAGGAAGGCGGCGTGGACGAGGATTATGAGGCGGCCGAGGAGGCGCTCTGCGTCCCAGCGGGCGGCGTCGATTACACGGTGGAGGGGAGAGATCTCTGCCATGGCAGCACCAAGCTGTGGCGTGCTTGATCCAGGAGTTCTGCGCGGCGGCGGGGTAGCTAGGGCAAAGGTCGAAGATAATAAACTCCTGGTCCCTGTTTTCTTTTCTTTTCTTTTCATTTTTAAAGGGAACGGCCCTGAAGAAGGCTTTGGACCTTGGAGCCCTCGTCCTTTGGACTTTGGACTGGACCCTTTCGACACGTAACGTAACGTGGGTTCCAATGGCAGAATCCGACTCCAACCTCAACGCCCCGTGCGGTGAACTGGTGATGGTGATTGTCGAAGTCGGACAAGAACGCGATCCTCGTACCTCCGTAGTTTATAAGCACATACATCCATGGCGCCCTAGCTAGCACGAGCACCATCATCTCTCGCTGTTCTCCTTCCTCCTCGATCCATCTTCTTTGGTAACCCTACAGCGAGCTCGCGGCGACTTGGTTGATTCTGCTCGATGGGGAACCGGAGGCCGACGAGCTCGGCGGCGGAGCCACGGAGGAAGACGGCGCCGAGGCTGGAGACGTCCTTCCGCTGCCCCTTCTGCAACAACTCCGACAGCATCGAGTGCAGCATCGACGTCAAGCTAAAGGTGGCCGAGGCCGTCTGCTGCGTCTGCGAGGAGAGCTTCGCCACCATGGCGCACGCCCTCACCGACCCCATCGACGTCTACAGCGAGTGGATAGACAAGTGCGAGGAGGTCAACAATGGCGTCCAAGACATGAAGTTTGCTCGCCTCGACAAGACGAGCTCGGCGGCGGAGCCACGGAGGAAGCCGGCGCCGAAGCTTGAGACGTGCTTCCGCTGCCCCTTCTGCCACCACTCCGACAGCGTCGAGTGCAGCATCGACGTCAAGCTCAGGGTCGCCGAGGCTGTCTGCTGCGTCTGCGAGGAGAGCTTCTCCACCAGGGCGCACGGCCTCACCGAGCCCGTCGACGTCTACAGCGAGTGGATCGATAAGTACGACGAGGGCAACATGTTAGAATATAAGTAATAACTAGGACAATGCCCGATGCGTTGCAACGGGATTATAGTACATTCACTTGTAATTTACCTAACCATATTCATGTGATTTTGTAAATAAATGTTTATCAAATCCTTCATGTGATTTACCCTATAGTTTAATGATGGTTTTGGTAAATGAATTAAAATAGATTTTTTTAAAAGGTAAGGAAATTAAAAAAAATTATCATATGAGAAAGGTTGAATGATGAAAAAAGAGTAAAAGATGAAACCTTACATTCTTTTTAATTATATATAGCAAATATGCTCGTGCGTTGCAACAGGAAAAAACATTTATTCACTAAACATTGCATAACATCACCATAGACCTACACATGTTATTTCAACAAACTGTCTCACCCGTGTCACTGTTTATCCTCTTTTCCATCAAGGTCGAGATGGTTAATACGATCACAACATGTGTAAACATGGTCAATTCTTTGGTGATGATCTTGATTGCAATCCACATCCGTCATTTAATCGCGCTAACATAAGGAGATGTTTAAATTGATCTCATCGAGTAGGACGTGAGGGACGACCTCTACGAAACAAATGCAAGAATCTCGATGTGATAGAAAAATATGTAAACTTTGATTATTTATTATCTTTGTAGCTCACATTGTAACATCTACAAAACTGCAACTCATTCGAGTGGTAATTTGGTGTCAAGGAATATGAACCTTTAATAAAATAACAAAAAAATACTAAAGATGTGAACCCATCAAAGGTTAATCGTGCTAACATCTACACACATTGTCTCACCCGTGTCGCCGCTTATCCGCTTTCCCGTCCTGGTCAAGCTGATTCATACGATCACAACATGTCTGGACATGGTCAATTCCTTGGTGATGCCATTGTTTTTTTAACGGGTGAAAATATATCACTACATCGTGTAGATATGGAAGAGATAAAGTTACTCTCGAGAATTATAGAGCGTGATCAAAAAATGCCACAATACTCATGGGTAAAGTTGAGAAATATCTTCATGTGTATCTTGGCAAGGGTCAAATTTTATTTTGTGCATTTTGCCTATTTGTCGGTCACTATATTATTTATCGATTTATCACTTTCATCCCGCGGAGCACGACAATGGGGAGTGAGGGGATGCATCGATTTCAATGTGCACCTCCTGGTGAGGGAAATCATTTTAAGGTGGCATGCGGGGGCAGATTTACAAAGATGATGCCATGGCCGATGGGGCGTTCTTCGCTCACTGAGGAACAAAGGGCATTGGATCCGTCCACACCGGAACTTTGGCATGTCGATCTCGATGCCTACTCTAACAAACTTTGGATGGACTCTGGGCCGCCAAAATTCGAAGCCTTTGGCTAAACTCTAAAATATGCCTACTCTGAAGAAAACTAAATATTTAATAAGTGTGATTCGTCTAAAAAAACATGTGAATTTGTACCTACTTTTCGCATTGCAAAAATACAACTCAGTCGTGTGATAATTTGGTCTCTAGAAATAATAATAAAAACATATGTGCGAACCCAAGTTTAAGTGTAATCTCCTTTTCTTCTTTAATTAGTTAGGCATTATTATATAATAGTCCCTCGTTATCTCCTTCCTTTTTCTCTTTAATTATGCAACAGATTTAGTAATATGATAGGCAACCGACCCCATAATGCCTCGATTATATTAGCATTAATGCTATGCTAATTTATATCCCACCGAGTCAGTCCATTCCTGCCGTTCCTTATATCCCACCGAGTCAAATCTGCTCCACGGAATCCCTCGTTTAATGCTATGCAAGATTTGCATGCATGGCAGCCTCACAAATCTCTCTTTCCTTTTAATTTGAGCCGTCTACCTTTTTTTGGACTCTTTCTTTCTATTGCCACGTGATATTCATACAACTCATGGGATATATAAATTGGTGAAATCTGATTTAAAGTAGCAAGGTGGGATTATTTATTAGATAAATCCTACGAATGGATCAAATTGAGAAGCTAGCCTAGTTGGAATATCACGTGCGAGAACTTCTGGAGAACTCAGAACCTTGCTTTCAATAATCTCACCTCGCGCGAGAAGGCCCATATGGCCCAGAAAATCTTGCCCTTAACTGAGTGGCTCGAGCCAGTAGAAGAAAAAAAGAGGCGAATCGTTTTTTTTAACAATAGGACTGCGGGTTAATTTAGTTAAAAGGAAGGGGGTTTTTTAGAAAAAAATTAAAACGGACTAAGAAAGCCACCTCCCTTTATTATTAGGTATAGATTAAAGATAGAGATGAAAGATCGAAATATAATAAATCTAAAGATGTAGGAGTATTATTTAATTTGTACTTTAAATCTCAATCCGACCTTATATTTCTATATAACTAGAAGAATACCCCGCGCGTTGCAGCGGAAATTTTTATAAGAACTCTACAATGTAAATTGAAAGGGTATAAAATTCATGTAAATGAAAGTGGATGACATGGATAAATTATTGAATACAATAATGAGTGTTGTGGATAGCTTGCATGTTGAGATAAATACCAATGCATGTTAGTTGAATTTGTTAGTGGATGTCATGGTGAAATGATTGGAAACAATAGTGGGTGATGTGGATAGCTTGCATGTTGAGATAGATATCCCCAAATGCACATTAGTTGAGTTTTGTTAGTGGATGACATGGACAAATGATTGGATACAATAGTGAGTGATGTGGATAGCTTGCATGTTGAGATAGACACATTAAATGTATCTTAGTGGGGTTTTGTCTTATAAGAGATATAGATATCTTATATAAAGATCAGATAAATAGGATAATATTTAGTTTATCATCAATTTTCACATGATACTTCCTCCATTACTAGATATAAGGCGTACGAAATTAAAAAACACATGTGAAGAAAAAATTACAATAGTTTTGGATGGGATTATCCCTAGCTAATTGACGTGAGAAAAAATAAAAGAGTTTGCAAGAGATAAAGAAACATGATCAAATCTTTAAAAAAATTGTCCGAACGAGTGTTGCAACGCAATACGGAGTACATTCTAACACTACTGTTACTATCAATCTAGTCTCTCGAGGGCACTCTTTCAATCTCGAACAAACTTACTTCTTCGGAAGAGAGAAATCTAGAAAACGCGATTTCCAGTCATGTCTTGAGAACCCGACTCCAAAGAAAGAAAAGCGGACTAAAAGAGAACAACAAAAGAGAGATCACTTCCGACGATTGAACAACACTTTTATATTCAGATTGAAACTGGACTTGAACCTTCATATTCCGATTTCACTCCACTCTATTTTAGATTTATTTTTTCTCAAAATAAAGTACGTCTTATATCTAGAAACGAAGGGATTATTAAATTTGTTGGTCTGACTACCTCAACCACGACTATATATGATCGACTACATCGACATCAGGCTACATCTACAACCACTCATCGGAAACAACTTCAGTAAACAGCGTTCGTCTCATCACTTGCATCCACGACACTCCTGGTGTGACTGTGCGGGTGGGGGTAGAGAAAAAGACATGAAAGGCGGCATAAGGGGATGCGGTTACCGCCCTAGGTGACGACCCATCAACCATTAGAGATGCAGTTGATGATGATGTAGCGGAGAAGACAACATAAGCAAAAACTTCAAATCCATCACAATCGTTTGTTTCACTCCTACTACGATTGAGAGGTAATGTTAGAATATAATCTGACTTTCGACATAGAGATAGAATAGGTTTAAAAAGGTATTACTTGTCTTTTACTCCGAATCTCAACCTCATCTTGTACTTCTATATATACCTCATATAAGGGTTAGATCAATACAGTTCAACAATATTCAACCTATCATCAATTTTTACACAACCAAGGCATCCAAGACATGGACCTAGACTAGTACTACGTACTAACGGTGATTCGACTATCGATCGAGTTAGTTTTAGGCTTATCAAAGGGAGAAGATTGATCGTCTTCGTCGATGTTTTCTTTTAGTGCTTTTTTAGTGATTGATAGTTCGAAACTTTTCTTTTCCTGACGTCCAATCATCCAATGTATAACTCGGTCTCGACAGAGTTGTGTCCTTGATCATGTATTTAGTCTACACTCATGTATGTTTATGAGGCAGAGTTACATATTGATTTGAGCCTCTGAGGCAGCAATTTATCGATCGATGAGTTCATTCCTATTCTTGTAATCCAGCTTGAGATGAAGAATAATCTGAAGCCCCCCCTTCTCTCCCTCGCATCGCCTCGCTCGTGCGACTCAAGGGGAAAAATCGAGCCATGTCGCCTCCCTACCCTCCTCGACTTTCCCTGCCTATCGCCTAAGGGAACCGTCGAGCAAGCTCGGAGTGCTAGCAAGGAAGGTGGTGGCACGCAGTCCTCACATCGCTCGCGAGGGGAGGGGGGGGCTCGTGATCCAGGGTGGGAGCTGTAACACCCCCGATCTTGTCACTGTCATTAAGCTAACTAGTTTGTCTTGTCCTCATAACCATCCTCATTAAAAATTTCATTAGCAATAATTTCCCTCCAATGCATTTTACAAAGGCAAGTCAAGATGAAACTTTTCAAAAGTGGTTAAGAAAAAGGGTCATGACTTTGTAAATAACCCATAAGCACTTATAACATTTTAATCAATATTTTGGAATTATTAAATTGCACTTGGGATTTCAATAAACAAAGTTGAAATAAACCTTGACAAAAAATAGTGCAACCAATTTGAATAAATGCCCAATAATCAGTAGGTCATTTTAAAAATGAAATGGGGATTTATTAAAACATTTTAATATCATAAAAAAATAAAAATAGTAGCTAGAGAACACCATTTAACACTTTAAAATAAATGGCAATATTCAAATGAATTTTTCTAGACTCTAAACTTTTTATGGCAGCATCTAATATTACAATAATAATTATGGGGCTATCACCATATTTTTGCAAAACTCAAATGCCATGGATATAAATGCCAACAAAAATATTAAATCTAATAGCAACAAAATGGGGGGTTCACTATCTAGCGCCTAGGGCGACTGCTGCACCTGGCCCAGCCCACTGTCCCTCTTACATCTCCTCACACTGTTCACCCCCCACCCCGTGGAGCTTGCCGGTGCGTCCATGGCGCCGATGGGCATGCGTCGGCCATCCGGCGACCCGCCGGCGCGTATAAGGCCGCCCCTCGCCGTGGGCAAACCCTAGTCCTCCCCCTTTCTTCCCCCACGCCTCCCTTTTCTTTCCCGTGGCTCGCCCGAGCCCGTTGTCTCTGACGCGCCGCCCCCGTGTGGCCATCGTCGCTGCCCCGCCTCTCCTTCGTGTCAGGGAGCTCCGCCAACGTCCTCTTGTTTGCCTCCGCCCTCAAGCTTCAGCCAGGACGTGCGACATCACGCGAATCGCGCCGCTTTGCTCGTGATCGCCGCCGACCTCCGCCACGGGCGCTGCCTCGCCGCCGACAAAGATCCGTCGCCACCTGCGCCCCCGAGACCACTGCCTCCTCTACGCCTTGACGTGAGCGCCCCCCCCCCCCCCCCTTACTCGAATCCCCCCTCCCCCTCGTCGATTTGGTCGTTGTCGGGTTGTGCCCCGACGTGGCCTCCATGTACATGAACACCCTTGCCGAGCCTGCAGCGGCCTCCCTCGCCGGATCGGCCCGACGCCGTCGTGTCCTCGCCGTCGGCCGGCACGGGTGTACACCGGTATGATGCCCCGTGTGGTTAATCGTGGGTTAACCCACTGACCTGTGGGGCCCTCCGTTGGATTAGCCCCTAATCCTCATTAGCATATAACCCCCTGTTAAATAGATGTGAATGACAAGTGGGGCCCCATTCCCTATCAGAATAAATAAAATGAGTTTAATTAGATAACTATCAATGACATGTGGGCCCAGCCCCTAAATAACCTTTCAATTTAGTTAAACTGATAAATTAATAACAAATGTCACTATGACACCTTGGTCCCACCTGTAAGTAGTTACTTTAAATAAAATAGAAATAGAATGTCCCACTGACATGTGGGCCCTCTCTGTATTATTTATTTAAATAAAATCATTTAAATGGCATTGCCACTGACATGTGGGTCCCCCATGTCAGTGACACTGTTTTGGATAATGTTTCAATTAAATAATAAAATAAAATAAAAAATTGATTTAATTTGAATTTTTTTTTGGAAAATCAATATCTTTTAAACTGTAAGTCGGATAGAAAAACTTTATACATGAAACTTGATCAGAAAAATACAACGAATACGAATACGCTACCCATACCCCCACCGCACCCCTCTAACTTACCGAACACGAGACAATCCCCCTCCGGTTCCAATGTCCGGTAATCGCCCGGAGCCGGTAAAAATGCCATTTAAATTCCCGTTTCGTGTACAACGTGTAGCACCGCATTAGTTCGTCCTATAACATTGCGTTTGCCATGTCTTGTATTTTTATTTCTATTATTGTTGTGTATTAATTTTTTCTCCCCCCCCCTTTTATTCTCTGGTAGACCTCGACACTGCCCCCGACGACACCGTTGCCGAGTACGACTACATCATCGACGATCGTACCCCTACCTTCGAGCTTCCAGGAAAGCACATTCATTTTCCTTCCCCAGATATCGCCTATTTTTCCGTACATTTCTTGCACTAGGCATTGCTGCTATTGCTACGTTACAATCAAATTCAATTGCATAGCCTGTTTTTATCGCCCCTTGATGTACCCTCATTTGTCCTATGTTGCCTTATAAATATATATATATAATTCAGCAGTGAACCCAGCGCATTGTTAGCTAGGTTTAGAATAGCGGGCTGTGATCACTCTGGTGAGTGAACGGGATTACAAAATATTATAACTGCAACAGGTACGGATCAATGCAGACGCCCTAGGGAACCTACAACGGCGAGACTCTGCCGAGTCGCTTCGAGTTTGATTTATGAGTGGATGGACTCGTATTTCACTCTCGTCAGCTCAGTAGCGTAGCATCACCAGGCTGATACGAGGTTTATCTCTTTTGTTCATTCCGCTGATGTCTTTGTCGAACCTTTTCAACTGTACCATCGAGGGTGATTCCTCCTGGTTTCACTTCATGGTAGGCACTCGAATCAACTGGTGTCCTTAAAGGTAAGGAGTCGGGTGACCCAACGGTGCCCGTGCAGGGATTGTATCGGGACGGCAGGACAAGCGGATACCATCGTGGGCCTGGTCTTTGCTCGTTGGCCGTGAGATACCCTGTAGTACGAAAGTCGAGCTCTTCCAAGAGCACACGCGAGATAAGGTAAGGAGACGGTTCACCTTGTTGGTAATCGCAAGAGGCTGTGGGACGACAGGGCAGGCACCAATGTACTGGTGGTCCTGGCTGCTGTCGTTGTCCACGACTCACACAGATAAGGGGCAACGATAAAGGTTGTCCCGACACATAATAATAAAATGACTAATGGTTCAGGTGGATGACTTGAGAGGACGCAAAGGCCTGTACGACTACCTTCTCGTGGGATTATGGTGTGGGCCCTCCGCGTTGTGGTCTCGTTCGAAAACTCTGAAAGACGTCCAGTTCAGCATTGTGGCACGGTCGGATCCGCATCCATGATAGAGTTGCGTGGTATCCACCGTCCTCACACCGACCCGGAGAGTGAGGGGCGACGACCCAAGACCCCCTTGCTCTTAGGACTTTAGACCGACGGGGACCTCTCTGATGAGCCGTAGGATGGTCCTCGGCGTGTCGGATAGCCTCAGTGGGGCATTCCCTAACAAGGTGTACGCTACCCTGGAGATCCGAGCGTGCAGGCTGAACAGTAGTGCACCCCTGCAGGGAAGATGATATATTCGAGTAGTCGTGTCGACGGTAACAGGACGCTTTATGTTGAAGCCAGAGCCTACTACTACAAACTATTACTATTAAATTGTTGGTTCCGATTTCTCTTCCTCGCAGGGAAGTCGAGGAGGGGATCTCGGAGGCATTGTTAATTATTGATAATTACAACTTACTATTATACAATGCTGCAGCAACTTCTGCTGCATTGTTATTACATTCATGCTATTGAACTGTTGGCTATTCTCTTCTTGTGCTTCAAGAATCGTCGGAAGATGCTAGTCTTCGATAGGCCTAGCTTCTCTTCCTTATTCTGATTTTTCTGCAATTCAGTCCACTATATATAGCCTCCCCTTTCCATTGATACATATGCATAAATGCTTAGTAGCGGACGTAATACTCGCGGGTATGCTAGATACTCACCCTTGCTTTATTTCCCCTTTTTTGTTTTGCCTGATCGGCCGCTGCAGTCGACGTTGGAGCCTTGGAGTCTAGGAGCAGGAGTTCCCCGATGCCGACCACCGCAACATGAAGATCCCCGATACCTTCTACGACATGGAGATCCCCTACGACCAGGAGTAGTTTGGAGGTTCCCAGGCAGGAGGCCTCGCCTTTTCGATCGTTGTTGATATTTGTGCCAGCCCTCTTAAGGCAACCTTGTATTCCTTGTGTCTGTACTCAGATACTATTGTTTCCGCTAACTTTTTGCTTTCGATCTGTTGTATTCGAACCCTCGTGACCCTGGCTTGTATTAAACAGCTTGTATTATTTTATTCGTCGAGTTGTGTTGCGCTATCTCACCGTGGCACCCTGATCTCGATCGTGTACCTTGCGTGTATGATTATTGTACACTACTTGATTTTGGGGGCGTCACAAGTTGGTATCAGAGCCGACTGTCTGTAGAACACCCCCTTCCAACTCCTTGATCGAAGTCGAGTCTAGTCTTTGCAAACTACTTTCCTAACAGTGTCGTGTGGCTTATCGGCCCATGCCGGAAACTGGATGGTATTAGGATCTTTTTCTCCGTACCTTTACTCTGGGACTCTGATCTCTCTTCTCATTCGGGTTAAAGATTTTGGTAACACTAACTCTAGTTTCTCGCACTTCCTTCCTCCCGGAGAGCACTTCACCCTAGATGATCGCTTGCTTCACCAGAAGGTTTCGAAGATTACTCTTCGATAAATTCCCAAGAACCTACGGGTTCATCATCTTTGCAATCCCCTTCCACCGATAAGTCTGTATGGATAATTACATCCACCTCCCGATCTGGAATAATTCCCTTGTACTTAAGCATCGAATTATTCTGATGCTTCTATCACCCGATGCTTTTGCATTCTTTCTCCTTCGGGTTGAGTGTCGTGACTCACATCAGATTCTTTGCGAACGACCTGATCTTTGGTGGATTATTATCCGACTAATCTTACTTGGTTTCTTCCATGTGTCGGTTGGATTCAACGTGTGAAATACCATCCCTGCCCCTCGATTATTTGTGTTATCATCGACAACCTCCCTTGAATCTCTGCCGATACAACTTGGTCGAGTATATCGTGCTCTGTTTTCCCTTGGGAAAGATATACACCTGATACTTGTGTATCATCACCTTTTCCCTTCCATTGGTCTGTTTAACCTTTCTTGTGATATAACTTATCTGAGCAATGATAATTCCTGGCTTATGTAAACACTTCGGTGTACTACCTTGTCCGTACAACCTGTTACTATCGTGGATAACCTTTTTGGTTACCGACGATGGACGAGAGCTTTGCCAAGTGGTTCTCCTTGTCCACTGCCCTTGTCACCGACGTTGTTGCCGAGATAACTGACGAACTATTCTCTGACAAACCTTGCATCGCGATCGCTTGGTATGTCGCCACCCTTCTTATTCAATGTGGGCCCATAACCCACAATTCCACAGGATCGAAACCTGACTCTTTTGTATATCCCTGTTCCCAAGGTTATTCCTCGTGCTTGACCTCGTATGGAATTCATGAGTCACCTACCTTGTGGTATTCAGTCCGATATCAGACTCAGTGCTTATGCTTGATGCTCTAGACCCCTTTTAATCATCTGTCATCGACATCGAATGCATGCATATCCATTTGAAAGTTCTCATACCTTATTTTGTTTCTCTCGATGTATTCGCCTGAGTTTAAACTCGGGAGATACTTTGTACCCCATTCCCTCGGACAGCCTCAGTTGATGAACCTGGTACCAATTCGACCCCTTAAGTTTGCCCTCCTAGCCAATCCGTAGGTACGATGAAGACCCTGAAGGAAGGATAACAACTCGTCGAGATGCACTGATGCAAGGAAAATGAATACATCAACGAGAAGGATTGACTCCTTCGAGAAGGGCAACAAGCACCAGAAGAATCGTTAGAATAAGAAACCGAAACCTTACCACTTACACTACTGTTAATTCTCGGGACGAGAATCCTTTGTAGTGGATGAGATTTGTAACACCCCCAGATCTTCTCACTGTCATTAAGCTAACAAGTTTGTCTTGTCCTCATAACCATCCTCATTAAAATTTTCATTAGGCAATAATTCCCCTCCAATGCATTTTAAAAAGGCAAGTCAAGATGAAACTTTTCAAAAGTGGTTAAACAAAAAGGGTCATGACTTTGTAAATAACCCATAAGCACTTATAGCATTTTAATCAATATTTTGGAATTATTAAATTGCCCTTGGGATTTCAATAAACAAAGTTGAAATAAACCTTGACCAAAAATTGTGCAACCAATTTTGATAAATGCCTAATAATCAGTAGGTCATATTAAAAATAAAATGGTGATTTATTAAAATGTTTAATATCATAAAGAAATAGAAACAGTAGCTAGAGAACACCATTTAACACTTTAAAATAAATGGTAATATTCAAATGAATTATTTTAGACTCTAAACTTTTTATGGCAGCATCTAATATTACAATAATAATTATGGGGCTATCACCATATTTTTGCAAAACTCAAATGCCATGGAAATAAATGCCAACAGAAATATTAAATATAATAACAACAAAATGGGGGGTTCACTATCTGGCGCCTAGGGCGACTGCTGCACCTAGCCCAACCCACTCTCCCTCTTTCCTCTCCTCACACTGTTCACCCCCCCCCCACCCCGTGGAGCTTGCCGGTGCGTCCATGGCGCCGATGGGCACGCGTCGGCCATCCGGCGACCCACCGGCGCGTATAAGGCCGCCCCTCGCCGTGGGAAAACCCTAGTCCGCCCACTTTCTTCCCCCCACGCCTCCCTCTTCTTTCCCGTAGCTCGCCCGAGCCCGTTGTCTCCGCCGCCCCGCCCCCGCATGGCCACCGTCGCTTCCTGATACGTCCAAAACGTATCGATAATTTCTGCTTGCTCCATGCATGTTTTGTGTGATATTGCTATGATCTAGATACACTTTCATACATTTTTTATCATATTTGGACTAACCTATTAACTCAGTGCACCCCAGTGCCAGTTCCTGTTTTCTGCTTTTTTTCTATTTCAGTTTTCCCCCATATAAAAAGTGCCAGAAAAATTCGGGAAAATTCAGATAAAAAATCAGCGTGGAGGAAGCTTCCAGAAAAGCCCGGGAGGGGCCAGAGGGGGTCCAGGGGGTGCCCAGGTGGCCACCCGGCGCGGCCCCACACCTGGCCGCGCCAGGGGGCGCCTGGGGCCCCTGGTCCACCTCTGGCTGCCCCCCCTTCGCCTATTTATCCCCCGTCACGGGGAAACTCCAGAACAAGAACCCTATTCCGCGAACTCGCCTCTGTTCCGCCGCCGCCGCGCTTCCAAGATCGGGAGCACCAGAAGACCTCTTCCTGGCACCCTGCCGGAGGGAGGATTGACCTCCGGGAGTCTCCTCTCCACCATGGATGCTCCCCGGATGTCTCGTGAGTAGTTTTCCTTGGACCATGGGTCTGTGATCAGTAGCTATGTGATGTTCTCCTCCCCTCTTTGATCTTCATTGTTTAGACCTCGTGAGCTGCCCTACATGATCGAGGCACCTTTGTAATATTTCTGCTATTGCTATGTTGAGTTTGATCGGATCTGATGGATTATGAGATTATGTTCAGATTGTGATAGAGTAATATATTTGGTTTTTATCTCTTGTATTTTTGTTCCTAAGTAATTTTTTCATGCTCTCCGTTGTTGTTTATTGCTTTGGCCAAGTAGTAGGTAGTGACTCCTAGAGGGAGCGTTGTGCTAGATTGTGGGTTCATGCCTCCCCGATGACATGCTTGAGTGACACAAACATGAGTCTAGGGGATGTGTTGTTGCCACAAGGGGGAAAACAACGGTGCTTGTAACCGCGGTTACAAGGATTGTTTACTTTACGCAAAGTTCTTTTTAATGCAGTTGTCTGTTGCTTTGGGTTTACACTTTGGGTGGGGCTCGCAACTTAATACCAGCGAGATGTTCTGGATAGATATCTCAAGGTGGATGATTAGTAGTAGATGCAGATGGATTTCGGTCTACTTACTTTGGCGTACTGCCCGTGCTTTTGAACCTCTTCCTTTCTTTTGTAGCATAGTTAGCATTGCGGTGCGTTAATAATACTGCCAATTGCCCTTTTGTAAATTTTTTACCTCGCATAGCATTTTTATCGTCTTTTGGGAGAGAGACATCACTAGTGAACATCACGTATCCCGGTCCATATCCTCATTATTGTTTCCAAGCTTTATTTACTTTTCTGCATTTACTTTCAAGTTGCTATCATTATCCCCTTGCGTTTTATCATTTGTGAACAACAAGACCGGAGAGATTGACAACCTCTCTGAACTTCGTTGGGAGCAAAGTTATCTGTGTCTGTGTGCAGGTCTGCGTCAGGTGCGCCGCTGACACCTACTTATCATCTCTGGAGTCCTACTGGAGACAAACCTTGGTATCTTTACTGAGGGAAAACTCGCTGCTGTACCGCATCACGCCTTCCACTTGGGGCCTACCAACGAAGGGCGAGAAGCTGTCATCAAGGGTAATTTCTGGCGCCGTTGCCGGGGATTCCAAGTGTTAAGATAGGGGAGTTGCACACTACCCTTTACCTTTGTTTTTCAATCTTGTTAGTTTACCTTTCAGTTTTATCTTTGTGTCTTTTATCAAAAATACCAAAAATACCTGCCACACTTGCTGCTACTATGGGTTCCACTGAAAACACCAAGTTGTGTGACTTCACTAGTCACAACAACCGAGACTTTATCACTACCCAAAAAGCCTTCAACAAAAATGTAGAAGAGAAATTATCTAAAATAGATAATCTCTCTTTGAAGGTAGAAAGCTTAGCCCTTGATATTGAGATGCTCAAAATTAGAACCTCTCCCCTTGAGGAGAATAAAGCCACTCCTATTAATGCTATCCAGTTGCAAATCAATGAAAACATTAGGATGATGGCTAAACTTAAAGAAAGATGGGCTAGAGAAAAAGAGGAAGAGGATATAATTAAGAGCCTTCCTACACACCACACAGTTGCCACTATCCAAATTGTTGAGGACACCCAAACTATTAGCACCCAATGCACTCCTAGTCCCGTTGGACCTATTAATGGTGATGCTAATACCTCAACCGTAGAAAAAGAAACTCCTATGAACATAGAGGGTTTCAAACAAGTGAGCCTAGATGACACTACTACCACCTTTGATAGTAGTGATATTGATTTTGATAGTTGTACCCTCTCAGAAGTTATTAGCTTGTTACACAAAATGTCTAGAGACCCCCCACACTAGCACACTTAATCTTGCCTTCACGGAGCATATCACAAATGCTCTTATCAAAGCAAGGGAGGAGAAACTTAGAGTAGAAGCGTCCATACCTAGGAAGCTAGAGGATGGTTGGGATCCTATGATCAAAATTAAATTGAATAACTTCTCTTGCTATGCTTTATGTGATGTTGGAGCTAGTACCTCTGTTATGCCCAAAAGAATATTTCATATGTTTGAATCGAAGCCTCTTGAGCCTTGTTCTTTTGGTGTTCGTCTTGTTGATTCTTCTATAAAGAAACCTTTGGGGAAGATCAACGATGTTCTTATCATTGTCAATGACAACTATGTTCCTGTTGATTTTATTGTTATGGATACAGAGTGTGAACCTTTATGTCCAATTATTTTGGGACGTCCTTTTCTTCGCACCGTTGGTGCGGTTATTGACATGAAAGAGGGAATTATAAAATTCCAATTCCCATTCAAAAAGGGGATGGAACACTTCCCTAGATGGAAAATCAAGTTCCCTTTTGAGTCCGTTACACGGGCTAGTTATTCTCTTTCTCTTGATAAAACTTGATTCTTCTTTTTGTATCATGCCTAGCTAATGGCTTTAAAGAAGCGCTTTCGGGAGGCAGCCCGCGACGAATTTAGGTGTTTCTTTTTGCTTTTGTTGTGTCTTGATGATTGTTACTTCTGTAGCAACATCATTGTATCTTTATTTTTCAGCTTTGTGCCAAGTTATAGCCTCTTACGGCAAGGGAAGTAAAAGTTGTGACATGCTGTCCAGAAAACAGATTCTGTCCTCGTGACCAGAAAAATCCCAGTTCATCTTTTCCAGCTGAAATTTTTACACAGTATGCTCTATACAATTACGAAACTTCCGTATGTTCTGAGTTTTTTGATTTGAGTTGTATAAGTGCCCCTAACAAAATCTTTACTATCTGCTGTTCTGTTTTTCACAGATTCTGCCACGTTTTGTCTCTCCTTACTTTTGCAAACCTTAAGCTTGTTTTTTCTTTGCAAAAACTTTTTGGCACTCTTAAGAAACAGTAGCTATTCAAGTTTATCTTTATATCCAGTGGAGAAAAATTATTTATTAAGGGTACTAACCTCTCTAATCAGCTTATGATGAGTTATGTATGAAGGAAGTTTTCAAGTGTGCGTTGGAAGATGATGAAAGAAGATCCAGGAGTGTCAAGCGGTCAAGCTTGGGGATGCCTCCATGCATCCCCAATAAATATTCAAGGAGACTCAAGCATATAAGCTTGGGGATGCCCCCGTGCATCCCCTTCTCCATCAACAATCATCAGTTCGTCCTTCGTCTCACTATATTTTTATCACTTCATGTGTTATGTGCTATGCTTGGAGCGTCTCGCTCTTAGGTTTTGTTTTTAGTTTTCTTTAGCTTTGCTTGATGTTCATAACAAGTTAGATCCTTTCTTACTTTGTGTGGGAGAGAAACACGCTCCACTTTCAAAATCTAGAACACATCATAGGATTTTTCCTGCCTATCTTTTTGTTGTTGTGTGCTCTTTATCTTTTCATAGCTACTGCCATGTTTAGTTTTAGTCTTAGTTTGTCCTTAACAAGAGCCTTGGCTTTTGTTTAGTTTGTTTCTGCAACTCTTTTTAGTTTTCATGTTTATCTTGTTAGAGAGAGTTGATTGTTGCACTGAGTTGTGTCTTGTCTTGAAAGTAGGTAATTGAGGTTGCTATTTAATTTTAGTAGTAGCTTGCAATAGTTTTGAGGCATAGTTGTGAGTAATGTTTGGACTTTTGGTGTCAAGAGCTCTTGCCTATTAGTGATAGGTGTCGTATTTTGAGCAATCCGTGTTTATTTTCAAAACCTACAAAACTAGTTGAGAACTCTAGCTACTAGATGGATCACTACTCTTCTGAGGGGTCGAATATTAGAGTACACTCACGTACCATGAGTCGAGGATGCGCAAGGATAACAAAACCCCATACACTCCTCCTCGGGGTACTTGTCTCTTTGTGAACCTCCTCATTAGATTGAGAGTTACCGATAATAAGTGGATGAGTTCTTCGGACTAATGTAAGTATTGAGAGTTGACACTTCCACCTTCCCATATTTTGCTATCCTTTCCCGTGCCGTGCATTGCCTTCTTCTCACTCCGAGAGTTGGTGTCCACCTTCGCCGGTACATCCAAGCCCTTGGCATGATACGCTCTGTCATCATAAGCCTCCCTTTATCCTTCCTCAAAACAGCCACCATACCTACCTATCAAGGCATTTCCATAGCCTTTCCGAGTTACATTGCCATGCAACTTCCACCTCTTCATGACTTGATTCTCATGTCATACATGTTCCTGCTACACTGGCAGCGGCATACATTGCATACATCATGTTAGTTACATCTTCTTTATGTTTTGAGTACCTTGTAAAGTGTGAAAGATCTCCTTTACCTTCTTGTAAAATAGAGTGTTGCCCTTAAGTGAGGAAAAGATCCCAAAGTGGACACAATAAAAGATCCCAAAGAGGACAAATGAGAGTTAAATAGAAAGAGCCATTGAGGCCACAAAAAAATACAAAAAAAAGAAAAAAAAGAGAAAAAGAAATAAAAAGAGAGAAAGGGGCAACACTACTATCCTTTTGAGAGATCCACACTAGTACTCCCTTTATATCCTTGTACTCCATAGAGATGATCTTTTGCATATAGTTTGGAGAGCTTCCTAGCTCGTATGTGCACCCGTTGCATGGCAATCCCTACTCCTCACATCATATCTATCATATTGCATCTCTTGCCTATGATTGTCCTCATTGATGTGAGCCTTTCTCATCCTTTTTGTCTTCCTCCTCCACCATATTTCTCTCTTTGCCATCCTAAGTGTCAACTTTCGTGGTTACGCTCATCCATTGCATGAGTGCTCAAAATATCGAAAAGGAGTGGATCAAATTGACTTGTACCTGGCTAGTGGTCTGGGGACAAGTCAAGATAAGATTCCAAAGAGGACCAAGTGTGAAACTTTAGTAGATTGAGTTCTCAACAAAAACACTTTTTTCTCTCGTATTCCCTATCCCCTTTTCTTGCACGCAAACACCATTTGGAGACATTCGAGTCACGGACAGCAAGAGCTCTTGCACCTTTTGTTCTTTTGTTACTTGTTTCAATGCTAATATAGACTCTTGCCTGTTATGACTTGAATTGAATCTCTGACCTTGATTGTTTTACTTTTCAAAGTTCTTTTATGGTTGCTAGCATGTAACCACAGAAATTATGCTTGTTATCATTTACCTACTCGAGGACGAGCAGGAATTAAGCTTGGGGATGTTGATACGTCCAAAACGTATCGATAATTTATGCTTGCTCCATGCATGTTTTGTGTGATATTGCTATGATCTAGATACACTTTCATACATTTTTGATCATATTTGGACTAACCTATTAACTCAGTGCCCCCCAGTGCCAGTTCCTGTTTTCTGCTGTTTTTCTATTTCAGTTTTCCCCCATATAAAAAGTGCCAGAAAAATTCGGGAAAATTCAGATAAAAAATCAGCGTGGAGGAAGCTTCCAGAAAAGCCCGGGAGGGGCCAGAGGGGGCCAGGGGGTGCCCAGGCGGCCACCCGCCGCGGCCCCACCCCTGGCCGCGCCAGGGGGGCGCCTGGGGCCCCTGGTCCACCTCTGGTTGCCCCCCTTCGCCTATTTATCCCCCGTCACGGGAAAACTCCAGAACAAGAACCCTATTCCGCGAACTCGCCTCTTTTCCGCCGCCGCCGCGCTTCCAAGATTGGGAGCACCAGAAGACCTCTTCCCGGCACCCTGCCGGAGGGAGGATTGACCTCCGGGAGTCTCCTCTCCACCATGGATGCTCCCCGGATGTCTCGTGAGTAGTTTTCCTTGGACCATGGGTCCGTGATCAGTAGCTATGTGATGTTCTCCTCCCCTCTTTGATCTTCATTGTTTAGACCTCGTGAGCTTCCCTACATGATCGAGGCACCTTTGTAATATTTCTGCTATTGCTATGTTGAGTTTGATCGGATCTGATGGATTATGAGATTATGTTCAGATTGTGATAGAGTAATATATTTGGTTTTTATCTCTTGTATTTTTGTTCCTAAGTAATTCTTGCATGCTCTCCGTTGCTGTTTATTGCTTTGGCCAAGTAGTAGGTAGTGACTCCAAGAGGGAGCGTTGTGCTAGATTGTGGGTTCATGCCTCCCCGATGACATGCTTGAGTGACACAAACATGAGTCTAGGGGATGTGTTGTTGCCACAAGGGGGAAAACAACGGTGCTTGTAACCGCGGTTACAAGGATTGTTTACTTTACGCAAAGTTCTTTTTAATGCAGTTGTCTGTTGCTTTGGGTTTACACTTTGGGTGGGGCTCGCAACTTAATACCAGCGAGATGTTCTGGATAGATATCTCAAGGTGGATGATTAGTAGTAGATGCAGATGGATTTCGGTCTACTTACTTTGGCGTACTGCCCGTGCTTTTGAACCTCTTCCTTTCTTTTGTAGCATAGTTAACATTGCGGTGCGTTCATAATATTGGCAATTGCCTTTTTGTAAAAAAAATACCTCGCATAGCATTTTTATCGTCTTTTGGGAGAGAGGCATCACTAGCGAACATCACGTATCCCGGTCCATATCCTCATTATTGTTTCCAAGCTTTATTTACTTTTCTGCATTTACTTTCAAGTTGCTATCATTATCCCCTTGCGTTTTATCATTTGTGAACAACAAGACCGGAGAGATTGACAACCTCTCTGAACTTCGTTGGGAGCAAAGTTATCTGTGTCTGTGTGCAGGTCCGCGTCAGGTGCGCCGCTGACACCTACTTATCATCTCTGGAGTCCTAATGGAGACAAACCTTGGTATCTTTATTGAGGGAAAACTCGCTGCTGTACCGCATCACGCCTTCCACTTGGGGCCTACCAACGAAGGGCGAGAAGATGTCATCACTTCCCCGCCTCTCCTTCGTGTCAGGGAGCTCCGCCAACGTCCTCCCGTTTGCCTCCGCCCTCAAACTTCAGCCAGGAAGCGCGACATCGCGCGAATCGCACAGCTTTGCTCGCCATCGCCGCCGACCTCCGCCACGGGCGCTGCCTCGGCGGCGACAAAAATCCGTCGCCACCTGCGCCCCCGAGACCACTGCCTCCTATACGCCTCGCCATGAGCGCCCCCCCCCACTCGAATCCCCCCTCCGCCTCGCGGATTTGGTCGTCGTCGGACTGTGCCCCGTTGTGGCCGCCATGGACATGAACACCCTTGCCGAGCCTCTGCCCCGTGCCCGGCGCGCTCTAGCCGCCCCTGGCCACGGCCCCCACGCGCCCCTGTGCCGCACCCCCCGCTGCGGCCTCCGTCGCCGGATCGGCCCGACGCCACCGTGTCCTCGCCGCCGGTCGGCATGAGTGTACACTGGTGTGATGCCCTGTGTGGTTAATCGTGGGTTAACCCACTGACCCGTGGGGCCCTCCCTTGGATTAGCCCGTAATCCTCATTAGCATATAACCCCCCTATTAAATAGATGTCAATGACAAGTGGTGCCCCATTCCCTATTAAAATAAATAAAATGAGTTTAATTAGATAACTGTCAATGACATGTGGGCCTAGCCCCTAAATAACCCTTCAATTTAGTTAAACTTATAACTTAATAACAAATGTCTCTATGACACCTAGGTTCCACCTGTAAGTAATTACTTTAAATAAAATAGAAATAGAATGTCCCACTGACATATGGGCCCTCTCTGTATTATCTATTTAAATAAAATCATTTATATGTCACTGCCACTGACATGTGGGTCTCCCCATGTCAGTGACACTGTTTTGGATAATGTTTCAATTAAATAATAAAAGAAATTCAGAAATTGATTTAATTTGAAAAAAAATTGGAAAATCAATATCTTTTAAACCGTAAGTCAGATGGAAAAACTTTATACATAAAAATTTATGAGAAAAATACAACGAATACGAATACGCCACCCATACCCGCACCGCACCCCTCTACCTTACCAATCATGAGACATTCCCCCTCCGGTTGCATTGTCCGGTAATCGCCCGGAGCCGGTAAAATTGCCGGTTAAATTCCCATTTCGTGTACAACGTGTAGCACCGCATTAGTTCACCCCATAACACTGGGTTTGCCATGTATTGTATTTGTATTGCTATTATTGTTGTGTATTTATTGTTTCTCCCCCCTTTTATTCTCCGATAGACCTCGACGCTGCCGACGACGACATCGTTGCCGAGTATGACTACATCGTCGACGATCGTACCCCTACCGTCGAGCTTCCAGGCAAGCAGAGCCATTTTCCTTCCCCAGATATCGCCTATCTTTCCGTACATTTCTTGCACTAGGCATTGCTGCTACTGCTACGTTACAATCCTATTCAATTGCATAGCATGTTTTTGTCGCCCTTGATGTAGCCTCCTTTGTCCTATGCTGCCTTATAAATATATATATAATATTCAGCAGTGAACCATGCGCATTGTTAGATAGGTTTAGAATAGCGGGTCATAATCACTCTGGTGAGTGAACGCGGATTACAAAATATTATAACTGCAACAGGTACGGATCAATGCAGACGCCCTAGGAAACCTATAACGGTGAGACTCTGCCGAGTCGCTTCGAGTTTGACTTACGAGTGGATGGACTCGTATTTCACTCTCATCGGCTCAGTAGCGTAGCATCACCGGGCTGATATGAGGTTTACCTCTTTAGTTCATTTCGCTGATGTCTTTGTCGAACCTCTTCAAGTGTACCATCGAGGGTGATTCCTCCTGGTTTCACTTGATGGTAGGCACTCGAATCAACTGGTGTCCTTAAAGGTAAGGAGTCGGGTGACCCAACGGTGCCCGCGCAGGGATTGTATCGGGACGGTAGGACAGGCGGATACCATCTGGGCCTGGTCCTTGCTCGTTGGCCGTGAGATACCCTGTAGTACGAAAGTCGAGCTCTTCCAAGAGCACACGCGAGATAAGGTAAGGAGACGGTTCACCTTGTTGGTAACCGCAAGAGTTGGTGGGACGACAGGGCAGGCACCGATGTACTGGTGGTCCTGGCTGTTGTCGTTGTCCGCGACTCACCCAGATAAGGGGCAACGATAACGGTTGTCCCGACACATTATAATAAAAATGACTAATGGTTCAGGTGGATGACTTGAGAGGCCGCAAAGTCCTATACGCACTACCTTCACGTGGGATTACGGTGTGGGCCCTCCGTGTTGTGGTCTCGTTCGAAATCTCTGAAAGACGTCCAGTTCATCATTGTGGCACGGTCGGATCCGCATCCATGATAGAGTTGCGTGGTATCCACCGTCCTCACACCGACCCGGAGAGTGAGGGGCGACGGCCCAAGATCCCCTTGCTCTTAGGACTTTAGACCGACGGGGACCTCTCCGATGAGCCGTAGGATGGGCCTCGGTGTGTCGGATAGCCTCGCTGGGGCATTCCCTAACAAGGTGTACGCCACCCTGGAGATCCGAGCGTGCAGGCTGAACAGTAGTGCACCCCTGCAGGGAAGATGATCTATTCGAATAGCCGTGTCCACGGTAACAGGACGCTTTATGCTGAATCCAGAGCCTACTACTACAAACTATTACTATTAAATTGTTGGTTCCTGTTTCTCTTCCTCGCAAGAATTCGAGGAGGGGATCTCGGAGGCATTGTTAATTTTGATAATTACAACTTACTATTATACAATGCTGGACCAACTTCTGTTGCATTGTTATTACATTCATGCTATTGAACTGTTGGCTATTCTCTTCTTGTGCTTCAAGAATCGTCGGAAGATGCTAGTCTTCGATAGGCCTAGCTTCTCTTCCTTATTCTGATTTTTCTGCAATTTAGTCCACTATATATAGCCTCCCCTTTCCATTGATACAAATGCATAAATGCTTAGTAGCGGACGTAAGACTCGCGGGTATGCTAGATACTCACCCTTGCTTTATTTCCCCTTTTTGTTTTGCCTGATCGGCCGCTGCAGTCGACATTGGATCCTTGGAGTCTAGGAGTAGGATTTCCCCGATGCCGACCACCGCAACATGAAGATCCCTGATGCCTTCTACGACATGGAGATCCCCGACGACCAGGAGTAGTTTGGAGGTTCCCAGGAAGGAGGCCTCGCCTTTTCCATCGTTGTTGATATTTGTGCCAGCCTTCTTATGGCAACCTTGTATTCCTTGTGTCTGTACTCAGATACTATTGCTTCCGCTAACTTTGTGCTTTCGCGCTGTTGTATTCGAGCCATCGTGGCCCCTGGCTTGTATTAAACAGCTTGTATTATTTTATTCGTCGATTTGTGTTGTAATATCTCACCGTGGCACCCTGATATCGATCGTGTACCTTGCGTGTATGATTATTGTACATGACTTGATTTTGGGGGCGTCACAGGAGCCCTGACATATGTGATGCCTCCACCTTTGGCATATGGTAGAGCAAGCGTGAGTCAGCATTTCTCGGCCGTGTCGACGATGATGCCAGCGAAGAATGCGGGCCAAGGCGAGTCGGCTGCTTAGGCTTCGGATTTGTCTTCATCGTGGGCTTTGTCGGGTGGAGTGAGTGTTGGGCTTCAGGACCGGGGGTAGCCCCTTGCCGACTTCGACGGCAATGACGCCCGCGGGCTCCGCTCACCTTCCTAGAGGCTTCGGTCAAGTCTTGTTCCTCATTCCCTTCCCCTTTATCTCCCGGGTGAAAACCTTAACCTTGTTTGACGACGGCAATACCCGTGGCGATGTAACCTTCTTGAAGGCGGCTGTTTTGGGAACAAAGATGGGATGTGAGCTACGCCGCACTGTGGGTGGAGTTTGTCGACAGCAGTAGCAAGTATCCAGCGGTGGCGGTGTCTTCCCTGGTGTGAGGTCAAGTTGGGGTTTGGTCCTTACTTCTACCTTTGTGTGCATTCTGGACACTCGGCCTCTTTCTATCTAGAACTCAAGTCTTTGGTGTTACTCTTCTCTAGGTGATTCGTCGTTGACATGTGTGGATCGCTTGGTTCCACTCCAGTGGTTGGCTTCAAAGAAAGTCATCCAAATTCTAGGGTGAACTTGTCCATCATTCAACGGTGCATCATCTTCGAACCAAGCGAGAAGGTAGCGGCCTCCTGTGCAGCGGTGAAGCTAGCCCAGATAATCTGTGGGGTCACTGCATTTTTGTAAATTATTTTCTTCAGAGTATACAGTAATTGTATAGTGTTTTTAGGATATTTCTTCCAAAATTGGGGTCCGCTGACCCCACAGGTTGCACGTAGAAACGGCACTGCTTATTTGATGATAGATTTTTGTTGGTTGTGTCTTCTCCAAGCTCTGGTGTTTCGCCAACGGCATGCCTTGCAGTGGCGGAGCTTCCTTAGGGCCAACCTGGGCCATCCCCCCCCCAACTATTATAGTTTTGCTATGTCATTAGCACATAATTGGACAGAAGTGATGAAGTTTCTCTTAAAATTTGTACTGAATGCCCCCCTCCCCCCCCCCCTCCTGCCTATATTGGTTAGCCCCTCCAAAAATTTCGATCAAGATTCGCCACTGATGCCTTGCTCTATCGTTAGTTCCCTCTCCCGAGCCAGTTGTCTCCTTCTCCTCGGTACCTCTTCCTAGCATCTTCAAGGTATGTGCTCTATGACGATTAAATATCTAGCTTATTGTATACAAGTATTGTGAGTTGCTTCCCGGTGTTTTTTGTATCCTTTGTTGTTGTTTTTTTAGTTAGTGGTGATGTATTATTGGGTTTTAATCTTGGTCAGTTAATGACTTTGTTATTTCAAAATCGAGCTCTTCTTGAGCCTTCATTCTAAGAAATTTAATAACAATCTTGTAATGTAAAGTAAACTTAACCACGTTGTCTACGAGGAAAGAAGAGTATATCTTGATCGTTGTCATGTGCATTTGTATGTCATACGTGTCCAAGTTAGTTGCAGTTGCAAGGATGATTGATATGTAAAGCTCAAATTCTTAGGCGCCTCCACGTCATGATTTTAGAACAAAAAATCACATCAAAACCTAACTCGTAGAGTTCGCATTCGCATAATCTCAATAAACGTAGTGATCGGTGTACTGAAACTGGAATCGAAAAGGATGATGTTCATGGAAGCATAATTATAGGGATTTCACGAAATCCTATTTCAATTTCAGAATTTTACATTTGGTTTCTGGCGCAATAGAGAACCCTAATGATATCGGGAAATGTTAGCTTGGCAGGGACTTTCAGCTCACACCCTTGCCGCCACATGATCAAGTTTTAAACGATGCCTCTTTTGGTATTTTTAGCCTTTTCATTTAATTCCTGGTAGTTTTCACCATGTTCCACCCCATTCCACGAAGCTAAAAAGAATCGGCTTGGAGACATGAAATTGATCCACGGCCAAGCAGTGTGGGTTGCAAGAGGATTTGGGTGAGGTGAATGTAATCCACCTGTGGACTTCCACCACTCTGCCAACAGCACACTTCCGTCCCCCACCTTTCCTTTCCTCCTCCACCTTCCTTTGCCTCTGTGTTGTCTTCCGCCGAGACCGGGTCCATCCAGAGCCCCACTCGCCGGATTAGCCGGCCAGAGGAGGCAAAGGTGCGACGCCGGAGTAGTTGTAGCTCCTAGTAGTATCTGTAGTTGGCTTTATGCTATAGTCTGGCGAGATGCCAGGGAGTGGCGGCTGGATCTTGTGGCCGAGATCTGGCGCTGGTGGCTACTTTTTCTCCTCACTGCGGTGCTTCAAAGGTTGAAGACGGAGGTGGTGAAGAGAAGAACGGCCTCAACTCTCGTAAATAAAGGTCAGGTTCGTTCGACTGCTTCCTGATGCTTTTCTTCCTCTTGGCGGCCAACATGGTGGTGGTGCAAAGGGGATGGAGCTCAGATGTGGTTTTCGTCAGGTCCCTGATCTGCAGCAAGGGTGGCCGAAGTTTCAGGGTGAAGGAAGCCGCTCGCGTGGCTCTTCTCATCTGCTGGACACATACAAATCTTTCCTTTGCAGATTGGGTTCAAGCTTTCACAGTAGTTCTTGCGGTGGAGACGCTGATGCTCACATCGATGTGTTGTTGTATCCTATGGCTGAAGGGCAACCAACTTTCATTCCTCCAAGTGAGGCGGTTCTTCTTCATGCTGGATTGTGTGGCGCCCTCGTCGCCCCAAGTAGCCCGTTCCTCGGCAACAGCGAGGTGTATCCGGCGTGGAGAAGATGGACCCGATTGTTTTTTTTATTATCTTCGCAGGGTCTTTCTTGCAAAAGTCAAGACTTGGTTGTATTTCAGTGTTTTCTAGGGGTCTTTTGTAAGCTATGTTGTACTCTGGTCTTCATTATATACTATATCATGTTTTTATTTTTATTTTAAAATCCACCTGTGGATCAATTCTACCAGGGGATTGACTTTTTTTAAACCAAACAAAACCTAAAAAGAGGTAGTATTACTGAACAAGGCTTAAGCGGTTTTGCTCCTGTGCAAGCTGGGTTGCCTCTGATTTTTGCACGTTGATGAGTGTTTATGGTAGATTTCTCGGCAGAGTATTTCCTTTACACATTTCGTGAACCGATTCAGGCCAAAGATGAAGCACGTGTACAAATCCACACGGTCTAAGATTAAAAAAAACAGATGCTCATGTTTTTTTTCTCAAAATAAATACTTGACTTTTTTCGAAACCAATAAAAAAAACTTGACTTCATCACATAAGGATAGAAACCCACGGATGCAAATGCAAAGTATGCAATATACTGGAATTTATCCTAGTGCAAGTTCCAATTCAAACTTTAAGAATGAGACCGCCGATCCGCATGCCCATCCCAGCACAGAAACGTGCTGACACAGAAAATGCGACATAAACAAATAGGTACTTCGTTCCATTACACAACAACAGAGATACCCTAAGCAGCTCATGAACCGCTATAAGAAGAAATGTCTGGTCGTCGGCCCGCAACTAGGCTTTCAGTACTTCCTACATTTGCAACCTAACGTAACTAAGTTAATATCTAACCACATATCAGACGAGTTCCAAGTTCAGAGCCACCCCCACACAAGCAGATCTATGTTAGCTTCCCAGAATCCAGAACCACCCACAGTACCTGACGAGTGTTTACTTTTTACCTGCCAGGTGTCCGAGGCTGGTTTGTCCGCTGACCGCCACCACCAGGCTGCAGATACCGCTCGATCGCTTGGTCGTAAGCAGAACCTACCAGGCTCCCCCTCATCTGCCCCGTGGGCTGCCAGTTTGGATCCATCTCAACCTCCGGGACATCCAAGTCTTCGACCAGGGGCGTAGCAGGAGTGGGAGCAGGAGGTGGTACACTGGCGGGCTGCACACGCGGAGTAATAGGCGCTAGACCGGGAGACTGCACGCGCGGTTGCACTGGTGGAGTCGATGGCCGGGACACTGCTTGCGTTCTCAGTGCTTGGCTGCTTTGCGGGGTAGGGGCATAGAGATGGGCTGGTATGGCCTGACTAACTGCGGCACCTCGGTTCACCATTTGGCTCATAAGATTGTCTAACTGCCGCTGGTCATATTGCTGATGTTGTTGAGGGAAGGGAGCTCCATAGACATTAGCAGCTCTACCCTGTCCTGGGCCTCCTGTCGGCGGCCTCATGCGCATGTGGGGATTAGCAGCAAGGCCCATAACCCGACCACGTTGATGGTTTGGCATGTTGCGCATATCCTGCCAGCATTTTGCAAGTTCATCAATAAATGTTTATCCAGATGGATTTAATCCAAGTAAATCATACAGAGAAAAACAGTAGGTGCTTGTGCCAACTGATATCCTAGTACAGCTAACAGCTAGTTGCCAAAAACAGGTACTATCACATGCTAAATACTTACTGCGGTTGCAAAACACAAGTGAGATAATAAACAATTATGTAGCAGGCCTGGAGCTTCTCAAATAACTTAGGCATCAGGTACTTCTCAAATAAAGCAGAACCAGATGAGACATGTTTCAACATCCAAACACTATCATACTACTAGTTCAAGAGCTCTGGATGCCTGATCACTAGATATTGCCGAAAGTGAAATCATCAACTAGTTATAAGGTGAGTAAATGTATATTTAATATGATATGCACAGTAACCTTATTGCAAGATAAAACAATGTAATGCTAGAATATGTTGGTAAATATCATGCCATAGGGCCTTCAAGAGAGTATAATTACCTGTTGTGACGACTGTAGATGGAAGGGTGAGGAACCATCAGGAGCCCTTGAGAGTGGCCCAACACCATTCATCATCGATGTGATTACACTGTCTGCATTTGTCACATGATAGAATTGGTAGTTTGAAGAAGGTGGAATGGACTGTGGGGTGGGAGGTGGACAATTCGAGACATTTGCCTGCACCCTTCTAGATGAATTATGTTGTGGCACTGCCAGAGCCTGGACTGCTACAGGCTCTCTCCTGACATTTCTAGGTATATGGTGCCGTACTATGTCTGATCTAAGTAAAGAATCTAGTTGTGGTTGCATTTGCAGAATATTGGGGTATGCTCCTTGTGAAACTTGTTGCATGGCAAATGGTGAATTGGGGGTTTCAGAAGGAGAGATGGCACCTGTGGTCGCAGGTTGCATTTGCAGGATATCTCTCGGCAGAATAGACTCCAAGGTCCCAATAGAACTAGAACCAGGTCCACCAGTAGATGCTAGTGACGAACTTTGGCCAGAAGTTGAAGTGCCATTACTAAATCCGTTAGCTCCACCTCCTACATACAGATTTTCTGACTGCGCAGCTGTGTTTGGGAAATCCGAAAGATAGTCCATGACAGATAGATCTTGGCTATTCAACACAGGCTTCAAATCTTCAGAGGAAGATGCCGAACTCATAGGCAGATCACCATCATCATCCCGGTTTATTAGGTCTATAACATCCAAAGGAGTTGCATCAGTTTCTACAGTATCCCCGTTCTGCTGAACTATATCACCATGTTTATCTGATTTTTCATCATGAACTGAAACAGCTTTCCAAGATCCATCAGGGAATACAAGAACATCCATGATATCATTACCAGTCTCTTGTAAAACCTGAAACAAAAAGGAGATCGGTCACATACAAAAAACTTAATCAGATGAAAATATGTACAGAACTACAGGTACATTATACAACTTGCCTTGGCCATCTGTTGATCGATCCGAACATCAGTGAAATTTGAAGGAGTATTACAAAATGGACAGCGCCAGGTTGGTTTCCTCAAGTTAATATCCATGTAACTATCATAATCAAAACACTACAAAATACAGGTCATATTATTATTTCTGTCAAGGAAAAGGCTGAGCCCATAAATACAAATAAACAGATAGAATATGTACCTGATGGTGTTTGCATAGGCGCCCTTTAACTGGGGTTTGCATACGCCTAAAACTGCAATAACGGAAAAAATATTTTCAAGTTGCAGCTCATTAAGCATTTTCCATTCAAATAAGCAGAGGTTGAATTTAAAAAACCAAACAACTAACAGTCTACACAAGCACATGGAGTATCAGAGTACTCATTATAATATGAATGAACTGTCTAAATTGAGTTGATTTATTGCCAGGTAGTCACATACAGACATACACATACATGATAATTAACAACTGCAACATCTACACTGGCAACCAGACACAGTACAGAATTAACTAGTGCAAATGATTTGTGCTCTTTGTATTATTAGTTTATAACATGCAAGAGCTCACTTGGGACCTCTGAATATGTATTTAAAATAACAGGATTGTTGGCGCCCAAGATTCATCAATTTAGAATAAGTAAAATCAAACATAATACAGCAAAGTACATGTCATGAAGAATGGCATACAGTACCTTATGGGGCACTTTAGGGAAACTCTTGATGGCCCTTCAAGTACATCTGAATCTACATGAATTTCACAATGAAAATTTCAATTCACAAAAAAAATGTCATTCCAGATTGAGTCAAGTAATTGTCAAAGCATAACATAAACTGAAAGAACTAAACTTAATGACCTACCAGGAAGATCTGTTGTAACTGGTTGGGCATAGTCACTGAGTTTTGGAGCATCAAAAGACGTCAAATTGTTCACAACTGCTACAGCTATGATGTAGTTAGCTGCAATATAAAGCTAAATCAGCACATGCTAAAATTTTATGTATTCTTCTGGATAAGAACGAAAAATTATGTTATCACCATACATACCGCTGAAATATCCAACAGCTTGTAAGATGTTTGCACCATATTTGAGCATCTTGGTGATATCGGAGGGAAACTGGGGCCCTGTTTCCTGTTAATTATTTGAAATGCATGAACTAAGCTTGTTTGAGAATTGAAGGTTAACCACTGTCCACAAGGTGCACAAGGCTTTGTGCTCAAGGCAAAAAAGAAATGGCAGGAAGTGGAAAGCAATGGTTTTTCTTCAAAAAACAGTAATTTAGTCAAGCAAGTGGAACGCTAACCATTGAAACATTGGTCCTCTTGTCCACACCTTTTCCGTTTACTAGAAAACTGAAACATAAAAACATCAGTAATGTGTCTCTTGGCATAACATTATCAAGCATCGAAGCAAAGAATGTAATGCACCTCACATGCGGTGGACTTGCGATACATGATGAGACATCTAAATTCTCCTTTTGGACAACAATTAGACACTGCAAAGTTGAGACAACAAATAAATATACCGCATGACACAAAGACAAAAGTAAAAGTAAGAGAATTATAATACATACTCCCTCCGTTCCAAATTATTTGAAGTTCTAGTTTCTCTCGAGTCAAGCTTCTCTATATATCACCAAGTCTATAAAACAATGTGCTAATACCTAAAAACATCAAGTATATATAGTATGGAAATATATTTTATGATGAATCCAATCAAACTAATTTGGTGCTGTAGATATTGTTCTAGTTTTCTATTGACTTAGTCAAACTTGGTTTGAGTTGGGCTAGAACTTCAAATAATTTGAAACAAAGGAAGTAGTCATGAAGTGCTACCAAACTCCCACGGTAACATTGTAATACATGATCACTCAATAAACAACAAGGTCACACAGATCAGAGATTTAGCGATAATGAGCATACAAGCAGAATCTGAGCAACCCTTAGCTTTACTGACAACAGCGTAGTAATATCGGATCACTCAATAAACAACAAGGGCACACCAATCAGAGATTTAGCAATAATGGGCATACAAGCAGAATCTGGGCAACCATTAGTTGTTACTGACAGAAGCATTATCACTCAATAAACAAAAAGGGCACACAGATCAGAGATTTTGCAATAATAATGACAGCTAGAAACTGAAAAAGTTGGTCCCAAAATCTTTTGGGCACTATTCCAGAAGAGGCATCACAGTAAACAGGACAAGAGTGGGTAACATGCAGACAAAAAAAATTATGAATATTCGGTTGCCTAGTGTGCAAGACATTAATGCAATACTATTACTGACCGATGTGAACAGAACATGATGCTACATAGTGTTAAATGAAATATTGTAAAAATAACTAAGAGGGTTGCTACTGTGTCAAAGCAATTCATCCTTTTGATCAAGATACTCATAAGAAAACCATATAATTAAGTGAATAATAAAATAAGAAAACAAGAAAATTAGTACATGAGCAGTTTAAATAACATAACACTTGTGGAGACAGCCATATAGCTAACAACACTGAAAATTAATAAAATTAATATTTTTGCTGCAGAACAGGACTTACAATCTTTTCATGTTTAGGTAGATTTCTATGAATAAAGAAGTCGGCCATCAAAATATCATATCCAACCTGTAAGAACAGACAGATATATCAAAAACAGGCTACAGTTATGGCCTCCCATATGAGGATTTAAGAATGCAAAAAAGAGTGGGCATAACCGCATAAGTAATTAGAACAAATTAGAGGACTTTATCAGGAAGAATATCACATATAAGATATTTTAATCGAACAGATTGACAACCTTTGCTTCCAGCGAAGTGATTAGACGATCGAGCTTCAACTTAGGATAATACCTACAAACAGAATCACATTGAAACAAATAAATATACCACAAAGCTAATGAATGACTTAGATTTATCATATTATAACCAAATGGGTTCAAATATTAATTTAAATTTGTCTTGTACTCCCTCCATAAACAAATATAAGAGCATATAGATCACTATTTTAGTAATCTAAACGCTCTTATATTTCTTTACGGAGGGAGTAATTACTAACCTAAACAGCTCAAAATGTGGAATTAACATTTTTAATTTAATAGCTTAAAAATCGAAATATAATTGCTCTAGGCTACTCGATATTTGGATTTTATATTAGATTTCCCTTTTTTTACATTTTGAAGTCCAAAGCATGATACAAGATATCCGTGTCATCCTAAATTTAAAATCTGAAATGTTTAATCAGACATTAAAAAATATTACATGAAAATGGGCTTTCCACTCAGATTTTTTGTGATTCTAATTTCATTTTGCATTAAGATATACATAAAACTAGACAACAGGGAACATGGTATGCAAACATGCAGAGAAAGAGATTCCTTCCTTACCTTGGCATTATTGTTGAAATGATTTCAAGCACAGTGCTGTCGCTAGCTGGCTCGCTACTGGAGGTACAGAAGTTGCCAGATAGCTGCATGCCAAGATAAATTATAACTAGGCAAGACAATATGGCCATGCCACCACCCAAGACTACAAACATACACAGAACAATGAACATAAAGAAGAAACCAAGAAGCATTTCATACACACCTCATCAGCCATTCTGAGGATATCGATGTAATCTGCAGGCGGAAACCATTTGTTTTTACAAGCATTCTGCAAAACAGCACGTGCATTACCAGATTAACATTTTAGTGTGAGATAAGCCACGTATTATGTTTCTCATGTGACTGAAACAAGACTAAAGAAACGGATAATTCCTCATATGTTATTATGTTCTGGTTTGGGGAAAAATATCAAAGTGGTACTAAGACATGACTGGCATGAAAGGTAATTTACCTTGCATGATATGATCAGTACCATGACAGAAGATTGTAGAAACTGATCATGCCTCAGCTGATATACCTGGTAAATAGTGGTACACTTCAAATTAAAACAAAGAAGAAAAGAAAATATTGACCATGCATTAATTCTATGCACAAACAAATCATCCACCTCTCCGCAACGAATGGAACACATAATTCAAAGTCATATTTCATAAGTGTACAAGTCATATGCTAGGTACCTCATACTACAACAAAGCTAGAAAGTAAGAAAGTCTGGAGGTGTTCCCCGGAAGAAGAAGAAAAAGAAGTTGGGAACTAGAAAATATATTCACCCTGATCCTGAATTGATGGCGTTTGGGGGTCTTGCACAAGACCAAGTGACGCCTTGCAAGGACCGTATTACCCCCTTGATTAGGTCACACATTACCGGAAAAAGGCATATGAACAACAAAATCACAAATTGAACATAATTTCCTGTGAAATTAGCAACTAGAATCCTCCTAAGAGTATCCGCTGTTATAGTACTTGAAAGGGAAAGTAATGCCGCTACCCTTTTGAAGTTAGATCGTCCCCTAATAAGAGTTTCCTTAACTTTGGTGGTAAACTAGTTATCTCTATGCTATGAAGTTGTTGTAGTTGAATTAACAAAGCACACTGCTGAGGCAGTGACCCCATCAAAGAGATGCTTGAGAGCAAACATTCAAGTCTACCATTCACTCATCGAAAAAAAACCTAGATTTACAGAATGTGCACATCCCACTTGTACAACACATTAAGTTGACCATAATGTGTAACTGCTGCAGTAGGTCACAGGAGCAGTGAATCATTGTTAAGGAAGAGCAGAGCGGTTATGGTGTAATAATGAACTCGGAAGCAGAAAGGGCCACACGGACCAAGTAAAAAACGGTGAAATTTTATTTTATTTTATTTTGAGGTTAAAGACGCTAGAAATTGAGTAGTGTGCATTACACAAAGGGGAATTCTCCGGCCGAGGAAGAGGACAACAAGCACGATTTTACCTTTCTCATTGTGTCGGGTATTTCCGCCGCAATCTTAGGGATGTCGCCGCCCGACAGCGCGTAATCGATTCCCCTGCAAGCACGCACGCACGCACGGAGAGGGAAAATCAGGCGGAGAGCACGCGAGAGGGCATAAACCCTAGGGGGGAATTAGGGGAGGAGGGAGTGGGGGAGGGGGGGAGGGGGGACCTGGCGAAGGCGTAGACGAGGTGGGAGAGGTCGGCGGGGGGGAGGGAGTTGGCGCCGCCGTGGAAGTGGTTCCTGATGCGGTCGCCGATGGCCTGCAGGCGGAGGGCGTTCATGGCGACGGCCTTCTGCAGCTGCTCCCTGGCCTGCTGCTGCTGGTGGTGGTGGTTGTGGTGGTGCGCCTGCGCGGGCGGCGCGGGCTGGAGCTGGGGCGCTAGGGCGGCGCCGCCGGACATGGCCCGGCCAGGCTGGCTGGGCGGCGGCGGGGAGGAATGGCGGGTACCCGTAGCGGGTGCGCAGGTGGGTGGCGCGGTTGCCTTTGGTGGGGGAGGGAGTGTGGCGTATAGATGATGACGGGGACGGTGGGGAGAAGGTTTTTTTATTGGTTTCGTTTTTATTACGACGGGGAGGGGGGAGGGGAGGGGAGGGGAAACGAAAGAGAGAAAATATACGCGCGGGGTTTTCGGTGTGATGGCGGTGGGTGGTTGGGGGGTGGGTCGTGGGGCCCGCACGTCGGGGAAGCGGTTTGGTTGGGGGAGAGATCGTGGGAGAGGTTTTCGGTCGGTTGATACTCCCTGCGTATATTGGGTTTTCTTCTTATACTTTCGTTCGAATTGGTTTTCTTTTCTCTTTGAGTAGTACAGTACCCACGTTTATACTTCCTTCGTTTTATAATATAAAATCGATTTACAAGTTGTTTCGACTTGCAAAACGATGTGATTGTACCTCCTCATCGACCTTTCTCCAGTATCAAAGCTTTTGGTAGATTCTTTATGCTATTCCGTATTATATTTTTTGTGAGGTTTCGTTTCACGTTGAGATCGAATTCATTGTCTATCGTCCACCTAGGCGTGTAGTTGGGGTCAAAATGAAATAACTCATAGTATGACGCGATCTTGGTTGAGCGCGCGTCAATGCACCTTGGAAAGTACCACATGAATTAATTCGTTCAATACGATCTTGGTTGAGCGCGCGTTAATGCGCCTTGTAACACGCAACGTGAATTGATTCATTTAATGTGAACTTGGTTGTGCGCTCGTCAATGCGCTTTGGAACGCGCAACGCGCATTGAGACATAAACATTATTATTTTCTGAAAAGTCAAAGGGAACATTATGTTCGGTGTTTTCTTTGCATAACACATGCCCTCATGGGGGAATGGTTTCGGAAAGCCGTCGTGGAAGAGGTTTTTGTGGTATGGATAGGTTGATAAATTGGTTTTCCTTTTTATTATTTTAGGTAGATGGTATTGGTTTTCTTTTCTCTTTGAGTAGTACCCACGTTTACAACAATCTCTTCTCGTATCATTAGAGAGAGTTTTTGGTATATTTTTTATGTTATATTATTTCAATAAATATTATCTCACGCCAAATCAAACGCCTATCGTCTAACTAACCGTGTAGTCATGGTCAAACTGAGTTAATTCATTTAATGTGATTTCTGTTGAGCGCGTGTTAATGCGCCTTGGAACGTGCGATATGCATAGAGACATTGGCATTATTATTCTCCTAAAAAGTCAAGGAAAACCCTTAAATTCATTTGGCTGAATTGAGGTTACGTTCATCTTTTTTTGTGACACGTGCCCCCGTGGGCTCAACACTCTTATCTCTTCTTCGTCCATATGTCTTTTTTGAGTGCACCACTTTTCTCTCTCTTCTTTCTCTATCTGTCTGTCGCGAATCGTCTTTATTATGAGTTGATCATCGGAGTGCAAGTCGGAGCAGTTTACAGTGATGTTGACGCATAGTTATCTCATGTCAAATCGAATTAATTGTCAATCGTCTAGCTTAGGCGTGTAATCGATGTCAACCCAAATTAACGCGCTACCATCTGATAGTGATTGTGGTTGAGGATTGACAACGCGCGCCAGTGCATCTTAGAACCATAGGTGCATCAGGGTCAACTAAAAAAATGGACAATCGCTTAACTTTTGGTTTACGTCAAAATGAATTAACTTACTACTATCAAACACGATACGTGGTAAACATCAAATCGAATCAATTCTCTATGCAATGGCGGTCGTCATCAAATGTTGACCACGCACAGGAGCGCGCTCGATACCATGAATTGCGGTTGGGACACGTTATTGTTCTCATTTAAAAGCAACTTCCTAAGTTTTGTTTTATGACAAATCGAAGTAACTCATGATCGTCTACTTTGGCAAGTGGTCAACTCTATGCCAAGTTAATTCCCTACAATCTAATTGTGGCGTCGGTTAAACCAAATTAACTGTATGTCATTATATAGGTGTGTGGTCAGGTCAAACTAAATTAATTCATGGTCATCTAAAGTGATCGTGGTAGAGCGTGTTGTTGGTTGATAGTTTTGCACTCGCAAATCCTTTGTTTAAACCGGATAATGTTGGAATTTCTAATATGTATATATATTCCGATTTGATCACTGAGGAATAAAAAATGGGAAAGCTTGTATATCGGTCTATTTATTTTGTTGCCTTGGGAAACAAAGCATATATGGGCTAGAAACTATGCTAAAAAGGAAGGGATCAATGTCATAACTGTTTGAAGCAAACTGCGGCATTGGAACATCACCGGAGAGCTAAACAATGTGTGGTACAATCGATCTGCGGTCGTATTAATGATCGTACCAGGCATCGGTGGCTTCGGGAGGTCCAACCGAACGATCTTTGTAAAGTTCGACTGCCCTAATTCGCGAAGGGCGACATACCAAAGGACGCCAAAGGTGAAAATAGAAGCATAAACCACCCTCAACCATATACAGTCCCCGCCACCATTCATGTTTATTTCATCCATCTTAATCATCATCATTTACATAGCCATATTGAAAGTGCATCTAATCCCCTATAGTGGTTTTGGTAATTAACAACAACATATAGCTCATTGAGCTAATGGCTACTCAAATTATATTTGAGGAAAGTCAATGTAGGACAAGGCTTGGATTTGGGAATGTACCCCTTAAGATGCTATGGATAAGATGGAGCCACTCCAAAGACTCTAGATTTGTATTTTAGCGATGATACCACATTGAGTCCATGGATCATGGCAATACTTTTTAAAAGGGGTGACATTATGATGATGATATTGTTGCTTAAGTGCTTAGATTAACCTCCATAGCCTCAAAGCATTTTCCCAAAGATCCACTATATCCAAACCCAAAACTTCATATCGATGCCACCAAGTAAACCAAGTAGGACACATCGAAATACCAGATAGAGCCATTGCTCCTACCCTAGTGTTTCGGTCTCACCGAAGTGTCAGGTCGAATCCACCTATTTGCTCTATGGCTAGGTTATATTCAACTAAACATATTTAGGAAATTATCAAATTCCCGATCGGTCCCACCAAAACGCTCTCTGGCTTCGGTGCTGACCAAGTGGACACGTTTCAGAAATTCCGACTAGATTAGTCGGAGCCACCGACCTATTAAGGTGCACCTGACAGACATATTGGTGCCTCCGAAACAGTGTATGTCGGTCTCACCAAAACGAAAAAAGTTGTATGTTCACATTTTTTTGTCTCACCGGTTGATTCCAGTCGGTCCCACCAAAACATGTTAAAGTAGTGTAACAGTTGTATTTTGAGTGATGCATATATATACCCCACTCATCTTCTTCATTCATGAAGAAGACAACTCATACAAGTTTCACACATCTACATCCATTGTCTGAAGGACTCCACTCCTAGCATACGAACCTTGATCTCTAATCCCCTCAAGTTCCTTTCTCCCAAACCATCTAGTTCTCCACATGCCAAATCTGAGAGAGATGTTTTGAGAGGTGAGGAGGTGATGTTAGGAAGCACAAGAGCAAGGACTTCATCAACCACAATCTCAATTGTTACCTTTTGGAGGGTGGATTCCTCCTAGTTTTTCGGTGTTCCCGGGAAGCCTTCAAGATTATGAAGGAGCAAAGAAGTTTGTGAGGGAAAGGAGATCGCCTACTTTTGTGAAGATCTACCCCGAGCGGGACTATTCCTATGTGGGCATACACCGGTGGGATAGGCAAGCTTGCTTCTTCGTGGACCCTGTGTGGGTGGAACCTTGTGTGAACTCTCGCAAGCGTTATCTTAAATGAGTGAAGCCTTCACCTACGATGAGTACGATTGCGCCAACTATCGGAACCCCGGGATAAATAAATCTGCGTCAACTTCGGTTGCATCTCTCTAACCCTACTCCTCTCTACTTGTGTTTATGCTTTCACTGTTATTTTTGCTGCCTACGAGACTTGCATGCATAGGTGTGAAGACTAGACTATAATTGCTAAAACTTGCCTCCAACTAAAATTGGGAAAATGATAAGTGTTTATTGGTTAAGTAGTCTAATCACCACCACCCCCCCTCTAAATGTACCTACGATCCTACAAATGGTAACAAAGCTCGGTCTCCATTTGAATTGGTTTAACCACCAATGAGAACTATGGATTCTAGTGAGGGAAAATTTCACCATAAAGGTCCTTACTTTGATGGCACTAATCTTTCTTCTTGAAAACACAAATGAGAATGCATATTCTTGGTCATAATCGCACCGTTTGGGCACTTGTACGTGTTGTCTTGCAAGGTGATATCTTTGACGATGGAAAGGTGTCGGATCACGAAGCTACCATCAAAGAATTGAAGATGTTGCAATATAACGCTCAAGCTTGCGATATTCTATTCAATGCATTGTGCCCCGAAGAATTCAACAAGATAAGCCATCTTGAGAATGTCATTGGAAATTTGGGACACAATGGTTGAAATGCATGAAGCTAACGACTCCGTGAAAGAATCCAAATTTGATGTGCTACAAGCTCAACTTGAGAAGTTCAAGATGAAGGATGGTGAAGGTGTCGGGAAACGTAATCTAGACTAGCTCTCATCACCAATGAGATTGCCGGTTTAGGTAGCGAGGAGATGACCGAAAAATTCATCATCAAGAAGATTCTTAGAGATTCGGATAGCCAATATGACTCCTTATGCACATTGATCCAAATGATGCCCCAACTACAAAGATCTCAAACCGACGAAAGTCATTGGAAGAATTATCACTCATGAAATGTCACTCAAGGATAAAGAAGAGCTCCATTGCCATGGAAGCTAATGGATGAATTAAGTTTATAGTATTATAAGTTTATAACCGATGGGTTCAAATATTAATTTACATTTGTCATGTGAATACTAACCTAAACAATTCAAAATGTGGAATTGAAATTTTTAAATTAATAGCTTAAAATTTAAAATATAGTTGCTCTAGGCTACACAATATTTGGACGGTATTTTATATGTTTCACTATTTTTACATTTTGAACTCCAAAGCATGATATGAGATATTCATGTCACCCAAAATTTAAAATCTGAAGTGTTTAATCATACAATAGAACATGTTAGGCAAATATGGGCTTTCCACTCAGATTTTGTGTGGTTCTAACTTCGTTTTGTATTAGGATATACAAAAAAACTAGACAATGGGGAATATAGTGGCAATATGCAAACATGAAGAGAAAGAGATTCCATCCTTACAATGGCATACCGTAAGCTGTTTTAGCTTGCAAAATGCTCTGAAATGTCGTACTTGAACAATCTATTTTAATATCAGAGTTTTTGGTAGGTCCTTTATGCTATAATATTTCTTAAGGTTTTGTGTCACGTTAAAATCAAATTAATTGCCGATCATCTACCTAGGCTTATAGTCGGGGTCAAAGTGAAATAATTTGTTTAACGCAATCTTGGTTGAGCGCGCGTCAATACACCTTGGAACGTGTCACCTAAATTAATTTGTTTAATTCGATCTTGGTTGAACATGCGTCAATGCACCTTGCAACGCGCAACGTGAATTAATTCGCTTAATGCGACCTTGGTTGTGCGTGCGATGCGCATCAAGACATAGACGGTATTATTTTCCTAAAATGTAAAAAAACACTATGTTCATCATTTTCTTTGTATGACATGTGCCCTCGTGGGGCTCATCAATCTTATCTTCTTTAATTCCTTCCCTTGTCTCTTCCCTGTATACGCGTTTTATTCGAATGCACCATTTTTTTCTATTAATTTTCTTTCATTTGTACGTTGTGAATCGCCTTCATTGCGGACTGGTCATCAACGTACAAGTCGAAGCAGTTTGTAGTGATGTAGTTATCTTACATCAAATTGATTTAATTGTCTACGTTTAGCTAGGCGTGTGATCGACGTTAAACTGAATTAACGCACTACCATCTAGTAGTGATTATGGTTGACGGTTGACAACGTACCCCGATGCCTCTTAGGACCGTGGGGCGCAACATGGTCAACTTCAAAATAAACCAATATTTTAAATTTTGTTTTGCATTAATATGAAATAACTTACTATCATACCATTTAACATCGTGCGTAGTAAACGTCAAATCGAATTATTTCTCTGTTGCAATGGTGGTTGTCAGTAAGTGTCGATCACACACAAGAGCATGATCAATACCAAGGATTGCGGTTAGGACACACTACTGTTTTCATTAAAAAGAAACGGCATATATTTTGTTTTATGATAAATCAAAGTAACTCCTTATCGCTATACTCTAGCGACTAGTCAAAATTAAGCTGAATTAATTCTTTACCATCTAATTGTGGCAGTGATTAAATCAAAATAATTATCTATCATATATAGATGTGTGACAAGGATCAAACTGAATTAATTCATGGCCATCTATAGTGATCGTGGTTGAGCGTGCATATGAGTGATATATTTGCACTCATAGACTCCTTGTTTAAACCGGAAAATATTGGAATATCCAATATATTCACTCTGGTATGATCACGAATAACTAATAAATATGAGAGATTGCATATCGGTCTATTGCAAATTGAGCATATATGGGTTGGAAACCGTGCTAAAGAAGGAAGTAATCAATGTCATAACAGTTTGAAGCAAATTGGGTGCTGGAAAAGCACCGAGAGCTCATCGACTTGTGGTATGATCGCTCCACGGTCGTACTGACTATCGTACTAGTCGCCGACCGCTCCAAGAGGTCCAACCGAACGACACCTTTATAAAGGTCGCCTACCCTAATTCGCGGAGGGAGACACACCAAAGGACGCTAGACATGAAAACAGAAGTCAAAAACCATCCTAATCCATCTACAGTCGTCGCCACCATTTCCAACTTTTTCATCCATCTCCACCGTCATCATTCACCATAGTCGTGCTTGTATCCATGATTAGTAGTAAGCAAACATTTTATCGGAGGATTCATCAATCAAACATGTTTCTCTTATTTGAAATGTTTTCTTTCTATGATCTGATTGCCATGTGTGAATAATTCAACTAGCCAATGGGTCGAGGCATCACTCTTGCAACCTTATGTGTTTGTGATTTGAGATTTTTGTGGAGTTTGACTCCAACGTATTATTTGTTGATCTTGCAATTGAGTTGTCCTATGTCTTCTTCTCGTTCTAAGACCCTATCGGTGATCACCAGTCAGGACCACTTGGCTCGATCAAGGAGGATGTAATAAGCAAGGATGCGTGTGTTGGGAATGTGCCCTAGAGGCAAATAAAATATGTTTTATCGAGCATATTTCATTAGTTCATAATACGTTTGATACTATGCTATAACTGTATTAAGCGGAAACATTAATACAGGTGTGGTATACAAACAACCAGGTCCCTAGTAAACCCTAGTATACTAGTCCATTGGGCGATTGATGATCAAGGTTTCCTGATCATGAGACAATGGTGTCTGTTGACAATGGAGTCGTATCATTGGATAATGATATGATGGACATACACCCACCAGAAGTGTTGCGATGTGATCAAGTCACATAGTTCGACATTGCGATAACTATAACGTAGTGACCAGATCCTTTGACCGTAATGATCATATGTAATTTTCATCTATGAGGAAACTCTGATTTGTATCCCACCGCCTGACTGAAATATGCTGGCTATAACGGTGCACTTTGGGTATTCCGAAATATATGGTTGATGAGTATGAAAATAGATCAAAGCGGGATTTGTCCATCTGTGTGACGGATAGGTACTCTGGGCCCACTCGGTGATATTGCATCATAAAGTTTGCAAACGTGTGACTAGGTCACGAAGTTGTAATATCACGGGAACGAGTAAACTTGTTTGTTGAGAACGAGGACGAACTAGGTATATTGGATACTCATGATCAAACCTCGGACAAGCAAAGTACCATAGGACAAAGGGAACAGGCACACGGTTAACGGATCCAACAGCGATTGAAGTTCATTCGATGGAAGCGCAGGGGCTATCAAGGATTGTAACCAGGTCCAATTGATTATTCATTGATCAATGAGAATTGTCTCGATCATGTCTGCTATTTCCCGGACCGTAGGGTGTTACACTTAAGGGTACTCGACGCAGTAAGGATTGATTCGGGATCACCGGAGAAATTGGAGAGAACACCGAAATTGTTCCGGTGATGACCGGAATTGTTCCGATGAAGGCCGGAAGTTGTTCCGGGTATTTTGAAAGGTTCAAAATATATTTAATAATGTTTAATTATTTAATTATCTGAATTAAATATTAAAATATATTTAAATATAATTAAAAATGAATTAAAAGGCATATGGGCCTCATAGGGCCCATTAGGGGGAGAGAGAGAGTCCTCCCCCATGGGCCATGGCGCCATAGAGGGGCCCACCCCCTTTATTCATGGCGCACCCCCCTCCCCTTGGGATTAGTCCCACCCCGGAAGTGGAGGGGGGTGGCACCCCTCCTTGGCCTATATAAGGAGGGGTAGAGGTGCCCTTTTATTCATCATATTTTTGAGATAAGTTCTCATCTCTCTCTCCCTCCTTTCTCCTTCCTCGAGTGGACTCCCCTTGTTTGGAGTCTACACTTGGTTGGGGATTTCTCCACTATACGCACGCCGTCGTGCTGCTGGAATCGGGATCCGAATCCATCTTCTTTCCGCTGCTCTACTGGTTCGGAGCCCGGAGGGACGTCGGGTATACTGTATGTGTATAATCCCGCGAGGCACTACACTTGTGGTGCTACTTCGTCGTCATGGCCGTATCGCGAGGTCTTCATCGACAACGTTCCGACGGGGGCGTAATCCCGTCATCGGTCTACAAGGATCGGGTGGCTACATGAATCATCGTGGATCTGCGCGGCATCGGGGATTGCCGGTACGACTACACCAACCACGTTCATGCGGGAACGTTTCCCGCTTAACGGACTACATACTGGTATGTGATCTATTTCTGTCGGTTACTTGCATCGCCATAGCATAGGTCTTGGGTATGGGTCTCGTAGGTTATGAAAAAATTGTGTTTTCTGCCCCGAACCCCAACAGCGTGGATCGCTACACTGAACGCCAGTGATAGACATGATTAATAGGGTAGCGTATAAGCAATTCTTCGAGGATTTTGTGGTGTGGTCATTAAACGTCCAATGCTTTTGTTTGATTTATCTTAATATTCGAGGGTACCTAGTACAATAGTAAGGGGCTATCGCTTGGCCAGTTGACTCATAACGCGGGTCGTGACTAAACATGGCATACTTCAAACGCACCCCCACCTTGAGAATTTAGAAGACACGTCAACATGGGTGTCTTGTCCACCAGGACTATGTTTAATATCAACACAAGATTATGATCGTAAATACAAGGATGTAAGCATCAAGACCTCAACCCATTTCTATAATTTTTGTTATTGTTAACACCAACAAGCATTACATTGTGCTTATGCGATCTAATGTCGTCGTGTAAGTGGTTCCTGATCCGCTCGCCGATGGTTTGCAGCCGGATGGCGTTCATGGTCACCGCCTTCTGCAGTTTCTCGCTTGTGTGTTGCTTGTGGTGCTGTTGGGCCTGGGCCAGCGTGGGGCACGGGATGGAGCTGGGGTACTAGGGCGACGCCGCAGAACATGGTCCGATGACACATCTCAAACGTATCTATAATTTTTGCTTGTTTCATGCTTGTTTGTGTGATTCTGCTCTATGTTCCTACGCACTTTCATATATCCCTTTACAACATATTTAGGACTAGCCTATTAACCTAGTGCCAGTTTCTGTCTGTTATTGTTTGTGCATAGCAGAAAAAAGGTGAAAAATCAATATTGGCAGAAAATTCTAGAAAAACTAGAAATTCCAATTTCCCAGAAGACTCTGGAAGCCCGAAGGACAGCCGGAGGGGGTCCACCCCCTGGATAGGTTTTTGTCTTTGTTCCACCGCCATCGCGATCCCGAGATCGAGATCAGCGAAAGTTCTGCCCTGGCACCCTGCCGGAGGGAGGATTGATCTTCGGTGACCACTTCTTCACCATGACTGCCTTCGTGATGCGTCGTGAGTAGTTCCTCCTTGGACCTAGGGTTCATGGCATTTCCCTTCAATCTTGTGCCTGATTGTTTAGTCCTTGTGAGCTTTCTATCATGGTCAAGGCATATATGTTGTAGTTAATGTGTAGTTATGCTGTGCTTGCTGAAATCCGATGGATTATGATATTATGTTCAGATTGTGCCAGTAATATATTTAGTTCTCTTTTATATTGTGTTCTTGATTATTCTTGCATGTTCCCTGTTGTAATTCATTGGTTTGGCCAAGTAATTGATTGTGACTCTAAGAAGGAGCGTTATGCTAGATGGTGGGTTTATGCCTCCCGATGTCCAGCTTGAGTGATATAAACATGGGACTAGGAAATGTGTTGTTGCCATTAGGGGTAAAACAGTGGGTTGCCATTAGGGGTAAAACAACGGTGCTTGTGATTGTGTGTTACAAGTGTTGCTTACATTACGCTTAGAGTGTTGATGGGTGCGTAAGTAACACCTCCTCGTTAGTTATCCAAAGTGGAATGTTATGATGCAAACAACAGTAATTTCCGTCATACATGAGACCGTAAGTTTTGTCTCCATAGGATTACGTAGACAAAAAGTAGGTGGCAACGGCGTTAGAAATATGGCGCGTAAGTTGATGGCTGCCGCAGACCTGCACACAAGACACAATTAACTTTGCTCCCAACGAGTACAAAGAGGTTGTCAATCCTTACTGTTTACAAAGGGTCAAACGCAAAGGGTAACAGTAATGATGCAACGAAAAGGAAAAGTAAGGAAGTAAATTAAACAGTGTAAACTTATGATGATAATATGGACCGGTGCCATGATGCTCACTAGTAGTGTCTCTCTCCCAAAAGACAGTAAACAGTTTATGCTGGGTAAACAAATGACAGCTAGGCAATTAACAGAATTATGAACGCACTGCAATGTTAATTATGCCACAGAAAGTAAAATGATCAATTGTATGGGCATTACACCAAGACAAGTATATCGTTTATTCATCACCATCTACTTACTAATCATCCACCTTGAGATATCTATTCAGAACATCTCGCTGGTATTAAGTTGCGAGCCACAAGTAATACTGCGAACTCAAAGCAACCGACAACTACATTAACACTCTATGCGTAATGTAAGCAATTCTTATGACACGCCGTCATAAGCACCGCTATTTTATCCCTAATGGAAACAACACATTCCTAGTCCCATGTTTCTGTCACTCAAGCCGGACATCAGAAGGCATTAACCTATTATCTAGCATAACGCTCCCTCTTGGAGTTACAATCTACTACTTGGCAAAGCAACAAACTGTAACAGAGAACATGCATGACTACTCAAGAACACAAATATAAAAGAGATCAAATATATTACTTTCACAATCTAAACATAATATCATAATCCATCGAACCCCAACAAACACAACATAACAACATAAGAATTATAACAACGATACATTGATCATGTTAGGCAGCTCACAAGGTCTAGACAATGAAGTACAAGATTGGAGCGAAGACATCTACTAGCTTGTTGCCATGGACCCATGGTCCAAGGAGGGACTACTCCACGGCGCATCATGGAGGCAATCATGGTGATTGAGGGGCCTCCGAAGATCAATCCTCCCTCCGGCAGGGTGCCGGGACAGAAACTTCTACTGATCCCGATATCGGAATCGCGACGGCGGCGTAACAGTGGTGAATGTCGCGAAACGGAGTCCTCCTCGAGGGTCTACTTTGTTGCATGTTAGGGTGGATTTATTATGCATAATGGCATCTTGAGCTGGGTCTTTTATCATGCATGTTGAAGAATGAGGTGGCATGCTTGCATGTTCAGAGAAATATGTTAGTGGGATGTGGTTTGACGATTATGTGTTTGTGCACAAGCCTAAGATTGAGATTTTCATTTTGAAGACTCGAATAGAGTTGCTTTGACCTTTGAGGAAGTCTATTTCATTTACAATTATTCCCTTCCAAACAAAAGCTGAAATATTCAACGATTTGGAAAATTATATCAAAAGGAGAAAAGCCACCCCAATCTGCATACACTACATATAAGAGAAATTAATGTTCAGTTGACCGATAGTGGAGAAAGAAGAGGGATGGAACAAAGAGGGACATGACTGAAACACTTGGCTTGAGCTTCTTGCTGCTAAACTGTATCAGTACAATGTTTTCTATTGTTTAGAATCTTTTCATGGAGACAATGTTTTTTGTTGTTTATAATCTTTTCATGGTGACAATGTTGTTTGTTGTTTATAATCTTTTTGCGAAAACATAGTCGGCGAAAGTAGAGATAAATTGGTTCAAAATGCATTAAAATGAGCAAGTTGATACATACTTTTTGGATTAACAAAGCTCGATTGGATGAGGCAGGTTTGGATGGGCACACATTGTATTTAATTTTCTCGCCAATCTGAAGTAACTAAGGGCATAGTTAGTTGATCCCTTAAAAATATAAAAGTGAACGGTGAAGTTTGCTATAATGCAAAATAATTTTATTCCACTAAATTTTGACCGGACTTAGGCTATCCTCTAAATAAAGTGAAGTGTTTTTGTTTTTGTTTTTGTTTTTGGCAAAGTGTTTAAATAGACTAGTATGCATCCGAAAGCGGCGGTGTCGTCGATACTTCTCCGGATAGGTCAAGTTAGGGTGAAAATATTATTTCATAATATTGGCATAGCCCTTCGCTCTATCACAATTGAGTTGTATCCGACTAAACCGTGGTCCTCTTTCTAAGCCGCTGAATATCATCATTCAAAATCATGCCAAGGACAATTTTAAAGTCTTCATCATCTTCTTCCTATGATGTCAATGAGTCCCCGAAAATTATCTTTCTAAGCCTCTTCATCTCCAATTTAAAAGACTCAGGTTCAATTCGGCCAAACAAGTCAAGGCAAAATAACAAACAAAAAACTAGCAAAATGTTGAACACTTACAAGACAGTGAACGTGTACCGGTCAGTCGGCGTGTAGAGCTCAAACGAGCAGGCGCCAAATGTGGGATGACCGGCAAAGGTTTAAAATGCCGGTGAACACCAATAGAGACGACAACAAGAGCCAAACGATGCGGCAAGATAGCAGTGTAGACGGTGTTGCGTTGACAACGATGAAGTGAGGGGTGGGGGCGTGAAAAAGAGGCCAAAGAGTTTACTCGACGCGACCAAGGTCAAGTAAATTTAAACATCATCAGGGCCGCGTAATTTTTTTACTAAGATTTAGTGGACCAGCTATGTACCGGTTAGAGTAAACCCAAAATTCTGCGCCTCTAACCGGTTTTAAGGGTTCAGCTAGAGATGCCCTAAGCTCAATTGACCAAATAGTTGGTACAGCTGAAGACTGCAAGGTAGCGGAATGAATAAATGGGAAGTGCTGAAAAGTGGAATCTCAATGGGCACAGTACAAAGAATCATCATTGTCCTGAAGAAACTGCTAACTAGGTACCATGATTTAATCAGGCAAATGGGTTTATCAATCACCTAACTACCCAGTGAACCATAAGTAAGAAAAACCATAACACCACCTGTTTAAATAGATAGAACAAAACGAATAACCCAGCCGCAAACCCTCCACAAAACTGCTATTAAGTACCAGTCATTCTCTACCATCATCAGCATCAGCAAAACACATTCACTAAAGCTAGCCAGTCATTTGCAGAGACAAGCTTTACAGATAAAACAGCGTACACAACATAACAGAATCTACATTCAGCATTGGCAATCTACACTGGCAGGATGAAGTTCCTGACGCCTCCCGTGCTTAAATATTTTGCCATGCGTAGCAGAGTTACAAGAAAAAGGAATAAGAAATCAACACAAAAATCCCAGTCGTGTGTTCTGCTCCGATCTTTCCAGAATGGCAGGACAGATCTGCATCAGACCACGAAAAGAGAGCAGCATGCAGGTTGACCTTAAAATCTCACCATAACAAGTTTTGGGGGATGCTCCATCACAATAACTCATTTCATACCGGAAAGGTCTGCCTAAATAATATTAATTTTTATCTTCCTAGGCGGCGTTCCAGGTTTCGAGTTGCCAGTTCCAGCTTTGCCTTTCTTATCAGAAGGTTTAAGAATCTGGAATGAGCATGTTAGTGAATCATCTATGCTCATCATGGCACCAGCATTGTCAAACTCGCCACAATAGTTGGGTGCAGAGAATATGGTTACGAGCTGGCGCTTAGCAAAGAATTCATATCCATCCTCCACCACCTGCATATAGAAGGTTCGGTATAAGAAAGTGGATGGTAATAGATGTAACTTTGCAAGGATAGGAATTTTCCAATAGCACAGATCCACTGAGGATAGCTGACCTAGATGCTTCAGTTATATGACTTGCATCCCTTAAAACACACAATGCAGTAAATGATACTAAGCTAATATTAACTTCGTAACTCAATTTACTTATTGTAGAAGTAGTAAAATATTAGCTTCCAAACACATTGCAGTAAACCAAGCTAACTCGATTTACTTGTTGTACAAGGTGATCTGAGTGAGCTTCATCAAGTCTTTAACCAAGTTTTTGACCCATGGCCTTTGTACACTAAATGGCAGAAACAGTTCCAAGAGTGCTTGCACATGGCATGCTAAAAAGAGGCTTTCTGTATCCAATATCAAATGATAAATTCACCCTAAAGACATGGATGCACCTTTTCATTTTCCAGAAAAATGCATGCTTAAATATGTGCGAGCGCGCAGTGGGTGGGTGGGGGGGTGGGGTGGATCCCGGCATGTTAAAGGGATTTTAATCAAATGGAGCATACTAGGCTGTTGCTTGCTAGTCATCTCGCATCACAGGTGAAACAATTTTTTGTACTTGAAGATGAGAATGAAGGCATACCTGGTGAGCCCTGCAGACCAAATCAAGATCATGTTTCTCAAGGAACTCTGCAACCTTATCAGCTCCGAAAGTGTATGAGACACCCCTGTCATTCTCACCCCAGCCATTAACATCTTTATCAGGGTCTGACCATAGCAGATCGCATAGGAGTCCATGGTCCGGAATATCCACAGGACGGGCAATGTTACGTATCTGGTCCATGTTCTTTAAATCAGGCGATAAGCCCCCATGCATGCACAGGATCTTGTCGTCAATAAGTGCAGCCACAGGGAGGCAGTTAAAACAGTCAGTAAAAACCTTCCAGAGACGAACATTGAACCTCCTCTTGCATTCATCAAAGAATCCATAGATTCTGTTGATAGAGGCACATTCATGGTTTCCCCTAAGGAGAAAGAAGTTCTCTGGGTACTTTATCTTGTAAGCAAGGAGAAGGCATATAGTTTCAATACTCTGTTTGCCACGATCAACATAGTCACCCAGAAACAAATAGTTCGCCTCCGGTGGGAAGCCACCATACTCGAACAACCGAAGAAGATCAGAATATTGGCCATGGATGTCCCCTGTCAGTGAGTAAAGAGCACAGCAGTTAAATGCCAAACAACCTTGCAAATCATCATATTGCTGTAAATTTAGACGGACACATTTGGCAAAGGAGTTTACAATCTTAATCCTGAGGCAAATCATGAATATATCCGTGAGGAAAAAAAGTGTAATAGAGTATATACCTGGTAATATAACTTAGAACTTAACACAACCAGCACAACCAACACACATACACAATGTGGGAAATTAATATTTCCATGCTATTGTTTCCATTATAAAGCTATACCTTTAGATGGATGTACAAATACTATCATATATTTAGAGGAAGCTAATAAAAATATGGCCACTTAACATCTACTGTCAACTCAGCTGCCAATTCCCAAAATAAACGAACATAATCTGGATTTTGGAATTTGGTGCAAACAGGCTATCAACTCCAGCTTGGAATCTGTGGACACCAGTACTGATTGCACTGCAGCAGCAGTTTCATAAAGCATCTGGCATGTTTTGTACACTGTAACTAAGGATAAATGAGTGAACAAGATTCCACTCTCCCCTTTTAAAATTATACAATCCATTGGAACAATTTCCTAACGGGTCAACTTGTCAAGATTAGATAAAGTGTCTACTACGGAAAGTTTCACAGGCGTCCAAGTGAAGGGATACACGTTGCTCTACTGCCATATTTTTTTATCGGAAAAGCAATAGCTTAATCTGTTTCTCTCTCAGTAGTAATAGAAACACGTCGGCACGAAATTTCGAAGAGCATATAGCACCATTTTCCCATTAAAAACCAAGACTGGAAAGCGATTTGAGGTTTGACATTCCTAAATAAACTCCATGACGGCTGCAAAGGTTCTCTTAAAAGTTACATAAAACCGACGAATTTATCAGCAGGTCAACGCGAAGAACATGGGAGGAAGATGAATCCCACGAACAGTTTACCGACCCTCCCCAAACAGAACATTTTGTGCAATCCAAGATGCTGTAGTACAGCAGCGAACCCACTAGAACTTCATTTCACCAGAAGGGAGCAGGAACTCCGACGCCACCAAGGCTAGGCTTTCTTCTTGCAGCTGCGAAATCAACCAAGAACGCAAAAGCGCAACGGGGACGACGCCTAAGCTAAAACTTGGCGCAAACAAACAAAGCCGGCACGCACAGGCCGAATTCGAAGGTATCCATCCCATCCAAGCGGGCGGCTCGACACGGAGGAAGCAGACGCACATGGCACGGCACGAGGCAGAGAAGGGCCTTACCGCAGACTTTGATGGGGGCCTCGAGCTCGAGGAGGTTGGGCTGGCTGAGGAAGACGTCCTTGGCGGAGGCGCAGAGGCGGCGGATCTCCGCGTCGGAGAGCTGGGCGGGGCGCACCGTCCGGCCGCCGCGCGCCTCCAGGAGCCGGCGGATCACGTCGTCGAGCGTGGCCGCGTCCATGGCCCTGGCGGGGAGGGGGCGGTGGGCCTTGGAGGGCGAACGGCCGTGAGGGGCGGCGGCGGGTGGCTGGATAAACCCTAGCCGTGCCTTTCTCGTTGCGCCCGAGCCGACCGGGTGGGGAGAGAGAGAAGGAGAGGGGAGGAACGGGAAGAAAACGCGTAGGGAGGGAGCGGGGGGTGGGGGTGGGTCTAGGGAGATATTATTATTGCGTACTCCGTGGTTTGGTTTCGGGTTGCGTTCGAATCCGTGGAGGCGGGGTGCGGTGCAAGCAGGGCCGGACGTGTCGCTGACTTGGACCGGCTGGCTCCTGGTCCTGGGCGGCTGCACCCTCGTCGGCACGGTTTGTATTTTTCTGGTCTGAACTGAAGTATCATGAATATTGATTCGCAAAAGAAAAAGGAGTGTGCTATACATTTTGCTTCAAAAAAAAGGAATAATAATGTTTGACATGTTTTATATAATAGTAGGAAAAAAGGCATAGGCATTATATATATCGCTAATCGGCAAACTGCAGTATTTGGACATTACATGAAACAGATGGCTTAGGGCATCGGCTTAAGCTAAATAATCTTTCTTGGTGTGTGACATGGTTCTCTTCCCATGTACTAAAGGCAACTCCAATGGAGCGACGCAACAACCCAGGGAAGCCTGGGGCGGCGACGTGCGCAACCTGCTCCTGTTCGAGGGAGACGGGCGGCGGCGTGCGGTCGGCGACAGGTGGCGGTGTGCGCGACAGAGGTGGTCCATCCATTTGGATCACTCCTATCGTTGGGTTCAACAAAAAAATGTATGTCCTCCGGTGTTCGCGGTCCGGTTTGACAACCTGAACGAACAAATTCGCGTTCGTTTACGCACTGTTTGGATGGTTGCATTGGGAGACTTGGCATCGCATTGGGTTGAATACCAATATCACATTATGTTGGTATTGAGAATGAATCTCAATATTGTTGCTTGGATGTTTAGGTATTAGGAATACATATTTGATATAGAGGTTGAATGCCAAATGATGTTTGGAAAATCAAATGAGAAATTGAGTTGTACGAGGGAGATGAGAGGCTGGACTTTGGACAGGTGAGAGGGGAGATCTAGAAGGGGAGGGAGGTGGTCAGCAACACCTAAATAGGGTGCCGACAGGTGGAGGCGTGCTGGCCGCTGGAGCTCGCGTGGTGGCTAGGCACGGGAGCGTGGTGCCGGTGGCTGTCGCATGGGGTGGAGGCGGAGCACGCGAAGGTGGTGACGGCTATCGGAGCTTTGGGTGGAGGCGCAACACAGGAGGGTAGCGCTGGATGCCGAAGCTCTAGATGGAGGCAAGGCGCGGGAGGGTGGCATCGGCTGCCAGCGATCGGGGTGGAGGTTGGTTTCGTTCTTCCAATACCTAGCGATGCCAAGCACATACCCTCTAAATTGGGTCTGGGACATTTTTTCCTTCAGGACGGGTCGCTGGATATTTAGCCCGAATGCCACAGTTGAATGCAAAAGCAACCAAATGTTGGTATTCGGAATATTCGACCCAAATGAATGTCAATGCCCAATACAAGGTCTGAATGCAAACATCCAAACGAAGTTTTAGGTCTTGTCGTCGGAACTGTCCTACCAGCGTGTTTGTTTCGTATGAGTTGGAGGCTGGGAATGGGAGTTTAGTTAAGACCATACTTACTATCCATTGATTGGTTGGAAGGCATAGGAATTCAGATGGGAAAAGGAAGGGGAGTTCTCACATCAAAATTCCCACGATTTTCTTCCCCAAGGGACCGAGGTAATTGGGATGAGGGAAAGGGAGTTAGGTACACACGTTACACTGTTTTATGCCATCAAATCCAACGAACCAAATTTGGGAAGATATATTCCTATCAAACTCCCACTAGTAATTTTCACAGCATACCAAACAAAGGACTTGGATTAATAATCAATTTCACAAGCCTAATCCTTCAATAACCCCCCCCCCTAAACTGCCATCCCCTTGAGCTAAACTTGCCAAACACGTTGTAAGGGCATCTCCAATGCAACCCAACATACAATGTATTGGTTCTTAGATTACTATAAAAAATACATGGATACTGATACGAGAGTCGAACATTTAACAACATCCCCTAAACGTCTGGCCAGCTTCGATCACCATCAAAAGGAGGCTGGTTTAAATGGATATCAATGTAGAAAAATTATACCCAATCACAACAAAAGAAAGGGTGGATGTTCATTGTTTTTACATTCTGGTCACAAAATTGATCACAAAACTTTCAGCTCAGCCATTCCAGGCAAAAAACTGCCCTTTCCGATCGGCTTCGTGGCCTACCAATTCAATCACCCTCCGTATCCTCCACATCGGCTGCCACCGCCTCATCCTCCGTTGGAGCGGCTTCAACATCCGTATGCGGGAGGCTCTCACAATCACCACCGCATCGGAAACCAAGTCCTTCATCTTCAAGGTGAGCATTTTGGTCTCAAGATTTTGCTCTTCAATGATGATCTTCTTTTGGTCACAACCATGAAGATGTTAAACCTTGGTGCCTTCTTTTCCTCCTTGATTTTATTCTGTTTGATGCATGCCCTGGTCCTTCTTTGCCAAGATGTCCTCAAATCTCTCTGTCATCCTGGTCGCCGCCCCTTCTTGCTCCTCCTTTTCTACCTCCCACTACTTTTCTCAAAAACCCCTTTTAATCTTACAAGGATATCCGTCGGTTTTCTGCACCGTCGACACCCCCACCGCCATTATTAATGCAACTAAGAGTGTGTCTCGTCTATGAGGGGTCATACCACATTTGATTATAGGAGGTGGATTCATGTATCTCCAATATCCGGACGATACTATCCTTATGGTGGAGGGAACCTCTTTGTATATAATTAACCTAAAGTTATTTTACTATGCTTCCAGGAGATGTTAGTCATGGTAATTAATTTACCTAAGAGTGAGATGTTAGTGATGGGGTATTCCGACTAGGCGTTCGAACATTGCTAACCTCCTCAATTGTCGCCTAGGTTTGTTTCATATCTCCTATCATGGCCTATCGATGAGCAATGCAAGAATTATGATGAAGGACCTTAGACCAATAGTTTATCGGGTCCAACATCGGGTGGATCCCGTGGCAGGATAGACTGGTCTCGAAAGGAGCCATGTCGATGCTCATCAATTCCTTTATGGCTAGCCTCCCTATGTTTGACATGGACCTATATATGTTTTCTAAGGTAACTCATGCATACATAGATAAATATCAGTCAAGATCATTGTTCAAGATATCTTCTGATATTCTGATAAATCAGCCGATTTATCGCTTACCGGTGCCTGGACGATAAGATAAATATCCCGATAAATCGGTCGATATACCGATAAATCGACCGATTTACCCCTTATCTTGGGTCAACCGATAAGTTCCCCATAAGCGATATCCCCAATATTGGCCAAGATCCTTATGTAAAGGGAACAAATAAGAAAAAATATCATATGATTAAATGGGCGGACATTTGCATGCCAAAGACCAAAGGTTCTAGCTATCATGACTACGTGTCACATGAATATTTTTCTAATGATCAAATGGACCTAGGGGATAGTATCGGGGGGGGGGGGGGGGCAGACTTTGGATGGACCTTATTGATCCAAAAAATTGTAGGGGTAATATTTTCCCACGTATCTATGAACCAAGGAATCATAGTTATGGCACTCTATTCAGTCACTCAAGCTTTGTTCCCGTGTTAGTGGAGCTGTGTTAGTGGGTTCGGTCACAACCACCCTTTTCTGGCTTGACTGGTGGTTGGTGATATGCCTCTTCGTGAGTTGTTCCCGACCCTTTTTGTTGTTGATGATCATCCTGAGATCTCATTGGTTGCAGGGGTTAACAATGTGATAGGGAACCTCCTATTCCGCCATACATTGGGTTTGCATGAGCATGTTGAGTGTCTGACTTTGTTATATACGTTGTTTGCCATCTTGACCACCGATTCACCAAACCTTACTTCATGGATGTTGGAACCCTCGGGTAAATTCTCCACCTGGTACTTATAAAAACGTTTGGTGGGAGGGTAGGGGCGCCTCTCTGCGAGTGAAGGAGGACATGAACGGCATTTTCTTTACATGTGCCTCTGCTTGTTTCCTTTGGAGCTGCATGAGCTTGTTGCGGGTGAACTTTGGGACATTGACTTGGACTTCGTGAGGCAATCCAAATAAACATATGATTGAGCATATCCTACTCACACGGTCATTCATGGTATATACAAATTATGTGGTTTTATGCAACTATGAAAGCCTGAACAGGCGACGTGATTTGTTGACCATCGATGGGTTTATTAGGAACTACAAGGCGTTGACTTCATTTCTACTTATTGTTACATATCGTCTTTGGGACTTGGGCGTCTATGAGGGCTTGTTGTGCTACTACCGCCATCATAGATGTCGTTGTTCTATCTTCAACACCATTTTTTTCTTTTTATTTGTGATCCTACATTAGTTCGATATGGTTTTTGTATCTTGGTTGGTGCTTTATTTATAAAGTGAAGGCAAAATCATCGTTTGATGAATATGGTTTGATGAAATGGTTAATGAGCCTAAACCATGAAACCAAATCCAAACATGTCTGTGTTCAACTTCTTCAACTCTCCTCAATTTTCCCTACCTCCAATTCAATTGTTGTTTTGAGTCCACAGAAAGGACCTTGAGGGGAGTTAGGACCATTGTTAGATCCCTATCGCACGATCTTCCTCAGACGGATCACAATTCGGTTGGTTCTATTTAAAAATATAACCCTCCCCAATGAAATTTTGTGAAGTATGAAGTTATACATTAAGATTTACTTATATTGTGAAGCATTTTTCATGATAAATACAATGTACAATTTCTACCTAACAAGTAGTAGTAGTATATGCACTCCAGCATTTTAGTTGTATGAATTAGTCACCACACCCTTCTCTTTCCGACGAGCTCCTGCACCTCCTCCCAGAGACCGCCCCCGATGCCGGTGAGCCCGAGAACGGCGGGGCTGCAGGCGGCGACACGCCACAGGCCGGCGCGCACCTCGTCGCGCAGCTGCTCCCGCTCCCACCCGCAGAACCCGTCGAAGAAGCGGAAGTCCCGCACGCCGGCGACCCCGCGCTTGACCAGCTCCGCCGCGCACCCCACGCTCTCCCGCGTGCCGTAGTGCACGCCCGGCATCACCTCCTCGAACAGCCCCGTCCTCCCCACCACGTCGCCGTCGGCCTCCCGCGGGCCCAGCAGGAAGAAGCACTCCTCCAGCGGCCCGCCGAAGAAGAGCGGCCGGCCGGAGAAGGCGCCGGCGATGTCCGCCTCCTCCGCGAAGAGGGACTGCGCCTCCTTGATGGACATGAGCGACGGCCGGTTCAGGATCACGCCCACGGGGCCCAGCACGCCGGCGGACAGCAGGAGGATCACGGTGCGCTCGAAGATGTGCGAGCCGTCCAGCTTCTCCGTCGCGATCAGGAGGCACCCCTTCTCGGGCTCCACCAGCGGGTGCGCCCACTTGTCGCCGATCTTCGCCGCCGCCTTTCCGCCGGACAGCTTCGCGGCCGCCGCCACCGCCGGGTTGACGCTCTTGGCGTACTGCTCCTTGAGGACGAGCTGCGCCCGGAACGAGCGCCAGTCGGCGGCGTCCACGGACGGCGCCGCTCCGTCCTCCGGCTCAGACGACGGCCGCCCGTTGTAGCTGCAGCCTGGAAGCAACCGAAGAAACCAAAAGTGAGCAAGAACTCGACGTACGTACCGGCAAATCCAGTGAGAGATCGAGCTAGCGGGCACTCACAGGTGACGGAGGACGAGCTAGCGCGGCGGTGGCCGAAGAGCAGGTGGAGGCCGGGCTTGGCGATGCCGGCCGGCGACGGGAGGGCCATGCTCGCGCTTTTCGGAGCTTTTCGTGCGATCACTGGTAGTGACAGGGTGCAGGGGAGACCGGCCGCGGCTAAATAGGAGGATGGGATGGCCATGGCCGGAGCTTCTGCTCCACAGGTTTCCAGGGCCCGATCCGAAGCGGATATAGCTCACTGCTCTTTTCTCCGGTGACCTGGGCCAATGGCGACGCGGGGAGTGGCGTGGCACGGCATGGGCGACGCCGACGTGCGGGTGGACCAGCCGCCGTTTGTGGCTACGGCTTGGCGCGGGCGGGTTGGGTTGGGGCCGTGAGGGATAAGAACATCAGCGGCGGCTAGCTACCTGATGCGTGATGGGCGTGGTGCTTGGAGTTTAGTTGCATCGACTAGTCATTGCTGTTCATCACCTCCGGGAGTGTTGGTTTTGCCCATTCTCAAGAGGAGGGATGTGTGCGGCTGGCCAGCTCTAGACCAAGAGAATATTTCTAGGGTCTATCTATATAATTATTATGATTATTATTAAAACTATAGAAAAATTATATTTATTATTCCTAGAACTATAGAGAATGAACCATGGATATTGGGCAATGAGGAATATGAACTATCGACAACCGGGATTTATCAGCATGAACTCGACATGGAAGGATTCCAATCTAACATTGAATCAAGTGAGATGGTCTACCCATGTGGTGTGTCTTTGATGAATTAGGACGGGTGCCACAAACCGGTTATGTCTTAATTAGATAATTGAGAAGAAAAACCACACGACTCCCGGTGCCACAACCGGCAGAACCTCCGTGGACTCGCATAGAAGTAGATCTTTTGGATGGGAATACCAACCGTACGACAGTGTGATGTAGTGGAGTTAACTCCCATGTGCGCAACTCTTCGAAGAGCCACACACGGGAGAGAAAACGGAGGAGAGATGCCTCTCGTGGAGGGGAGGTGATCGGCTCTCCTCTGGATAGGATGTGAGGGCCCCTCCCCACGTATCCTCCACCTTATATAGGGGGGTTGCACCAGGGGGTGGGGCGGCGGCCAGGGCCCAGGTACCTTATCCACTTATGAGGGCTGCCCCTAATGTGCTCCCCTCTTGGGGGGGGGGAGGTGTTAAGGAGGGTTGCACCATATTAATTAAAAATAAAATATATTTTAATATTAATTCATTTAATTAATATGAGATACATATTATTGCTTCGGGACATCTTCCGCATCCTTCGGATCCACACGGAACTTTTCCAGTTCTCTCTTCTTCTTTCTCTGGTCATTCCGATGATTTCAAAACTATCTTCAAAGCATTATCAAACCCTTTAGTGTGTTACCCTATGGTTTGGAAACACTGCAAACATGATCGGAACACTTCTTCGACCAATAATCATTAGCAGGAACTGGTGCCCATAATGACCCCTGCGCATTCCACGAAAATATATTGTTGAACCATAAACGTCGAGTCCTATTCTCTTTGTTACAACAATACTTGACTTGTCCGAGATCTGCTCGTATGTATCATCATACCTAGTTTAATCTCGTTACCAACAAGTGTCACTTAACTTGTTCTCGTGATATTCCATCCTCGTGACATAGTCGTACCTTGGTGTATGTCGTACTGATCAGGGTGTCTGGGTAGACACAAATGTAGTGTACTTCACTGGTGCCACCACATTTTGGCTCCAGTGGAATAATGGTCATGGTTAGGTTAGGAATTGGGAGGAATTTGTAGGTTCTCTGTGTGAAAACTTTTGTAGGCAAGGATGTGAACAACAATTGTGGAAATTTACCCACCTCCGAAACTAGAATTGTGGTTTAATTTGTCGAGTTGTTTATTCTAGCTATGAACTGGTTAATTTCACATCATGAGTTTTGGGACACGTTGTATTTTGTCACTCACTTCATAATGAGCTATGACCCAACATTAGAGTTGTGTTTATGGTTAAGTGTCTTAAGGATCTCGATATTTTTGTAGCTCTTACTAGTTTGCAAGAAGAAGTAGTGTAGATGACAAAGGAATTGTCGAGCAGTAGGGGGGGGGGGGGTCCTTCTTCTTTAACCACCCTGCAGCACATACAACGATATCCCTCTGGACCATTGCTTGGTCGCGCGGAAGATTGTCACCAGTGCTTTGTCGTTGTGCACACTTATTTATTGTTGACATACTCGTATAGAGTTGTACCTTGGAAGAACATCAAGGGAGCCAAATACTTTTTAGTCTTTATTTCAACTCAATAAAATTGTTGTATGTGGATCTTGCTGATCTCTTTTACGATTATATCCTATATACCTAAGAGTGTGATCTCCACTAACTTATTTATCTCAGCATGCAAACAAATCACATCATCATATAATTATGAGTGGGATAAGTCCCACCTCAACATGCATGCAAGCATGCATAAGACAAGACCTACCATCACATGTAACCATGCATGGAAAAATATTTTCATCCTATTACTATATACTTACATTCAATTTGCACAACTATACATAATCAATATAATAAGTTGTATGCACTTTTTAATTTTAGTTATTAATATAAACAATTAAAATTCACATAGATTCTTGCAGCAACGCGCAAAGTATCATCTAGTTACTTTTGAATTGATAGCCTCAAGGACTTCAGACGTAATACACTCCCCTAATATATGGTAACATTTTTTGAAAAAAAATAAAAAATCCCGCATGCAGACCGTTCTTTCCTGTACCTTTAATTCTCCAATGGAGAATAATGTCTTTTTAACATCATCAGTAGAATATGGTTAGCTGAGAGCACCATTCATTCCTTGGGAAACCCTTGGCACAATTTTCTTGAGAACCGCAAGGTCGACACCATCTACCTCATGGTAAAATAGGCCGACGAAGTAGCTCATATCATTGGGTTTAGATAGGTCGAACCCTGCTGCTATGCATCCTTTATCATCCATCAATTTATTGATCTTATTTTGCTGCCGGCGCATACTTATGTATTTATGGAAATACTCTGTATTCCATTCCTATCTCTGTACATTTCAAAGGCAAATCTTATGCCTCCAATTCGAAAAAAATTAGTCCTACTACGTTGTGATCAGTAGATTTCTTCCTGCTTTAGTAGTTTCTCAATCTCATGTGGTAGTTCTTTTTGCTTATTGATGTTCCTCTAAGTCATGTCCATCGTGGTAATTTTTGAAGTTCTTTTTGCATAGTCCTTAGTTTTTTCCTTTGGGCTTTTTAACAATGCCTTATCCCAATGGTGTAGTTGATAAAAAATGTGACACTAATGTTAAATTTAAAATTTAAACTCTTACGAATTAGAAATACCATTGTTCCTCTAACCAATTCAATCACATGTCGATTCACAGCGCACGTATGGTCAATGCAAAAGCAGGCGAGAGGTCGCGCTGCATGCGCGTGATATCGTATAAACTCAAGGGGCACGTACTATAAATCGCCATAAATAACACAGGGTGACTGTGCATAGTTCGATCGAGACCCTATATAAGCTGACGCGCACTGAAACATCTCAAATAGAAACACACGCTGAGAAGAAAGAAAAAAGGTTGGCCCGGCCGGAAGCCATGCCGACGGCGCTGGCGGTGCCGGAGCAGTTCGTCACCCCCGTGTTGACGGACGGGGAAGGGCGCCGGCTCAGCCGCACCATGCGGACGACCGACAGGCTCAAGGCCCTCATGGACTACTACCGCGCCACCGTGGCAGCAGGCGGCGAGGGGGTTTTCATGTACAACCGCAGACGGATCAGCGGCAGGAACACGCCGGCGGACTACAGTATGAAGGACGGCGACGAGATCCGCTTCTTCCCGGGGACCGAGCTCGTCACCCCGGCCGGTGCTGCGGGACTTCGCAGGCCGCAGCTTCACCCGCACCATGCGAAGCGCCGACACGATGCAGGGCCTCTTCGACTTTTACTACTACACCGCCACCATGGCTCCTTCCGCCGCCGCCGCCCCTGGAGTCTTTTTGTACGGCGGCGAGCGCGTCGCCGGCGAGCAGACGCCAGCGGGCCTCGGGATGAAGGACTGGGACAGGGTCTACTTCGTCCCCGGGATGCGGGGCGAGGCGGCGGAGGAGAAGCACTACGCCAGCTTGATCACGCCGGACGTTCACATCACGCTCACGGTGCGGGACTCGGAAGGGCGCTCCGTCCACCGCACCATGCGGAGGAGCGAGGAGCTCAAGACCCTCATGGACTTGTACTACGCCGCCGTGCACGCTGCCGAGGGCGACGGGATGTTCATATTCGACGGCCGCATGCTGCGCGGCGGGGAGACGCCGGCGGAGCTCCAGATGGAGGACGGCCACGAGGTGGAATATTTTCCCAGCTGGATATTTGGCCGCTGCTTCAAGTAGCCATGTACTCTTGCTATATACGTATGCCTCAAGAATCAGATTAAAAGGATGGAATTTTCTGTGGAGTGTTCTGAAAATATTAGCTGCTGACTTCGAATTACATATGCCTCTGCCGTCCGACCCTTAACATCAGATGGTTAGGTTGGGATGGCGGTATCTTGACCCCATCACGAATCAAATCTTAGATTTAACGTTTTAATGTTTTATTGTTATGAATTATGCTTACATCTACTACTAATATAAAAAGCATCATATTCATCTAATGGACCAAATTACACCCATGTTGTACGGCATAACACAACCCTCATCCCGCAAAACAAAACTATTCGGTGCGTCTAATCTAATCTAATCTCATGCGAAAAAAAATCTCCCGTCCCTGAGGCTGCCCCCATCCCCGCCGCCACTCCCCTTCCAGAACCCCCGCCCCATCCCCGCCGGCCCACCACTCCCCTGTCGCCGCCCCATCCCCGCCGGTAAGAGAGACGACCAGGACGCCGCCGCGCCATTCCCACCCGCCGGCTGCGCTGCCCTCGCCCGTCTTCATCGGGGTGAACGGGAGGGCCGCCCCGCACGTCTTCTTCGGCATGACCGGCTGCGCCTCCCCCCGTCTTCCTCGGCCTCACCGGCTGCGCTGCCCTTCTCGCCTGCAGCCAGCCACCGGCTTCGCTGCGGCGCTCTTCTTCCTCGGCCTGACGGGAACAACGAACAGACCTGGTGCGGGAATTATATACTCTTCCTTGTGCCCCCCGTTCTTGTTTCTAATTATGAATTACTCTAATTACTCTGATCCTATGTTCTTGTAGCATTAATATCACCTTTTAATCACAAGGGGCTAGATATGGTGAGCGATTGGTATAGAAAAGTTTTAAAAGAATAAGATTGTGATGTCTTGTTAACATTTTTTTAGACCATTGGAATGAAGATTTAGCAAGACACTGTAGATTTGTATACGAACAAGATTCATAATTGCGTAGATAGCAAGCCACTGCTAACATAATTTCTAATTGCTAGCTAATCTCCTACAAACGTCACTGGAGATTTCATACTGTGTTGTTCAATACACATTAAGTGTTTTTCTAATTTCTAGCTAATTTGATAACTGTTCAAAAATATACAATGCTTCATAATTGCAATCCAGGATACCGTCGCTGATGGATGGAACTCAACCTCAAGAATGTAACCATCAGGGAATCGAACCCTCATCACTGCCTATTCAGAAAAAAAGGAACAAGAAAAAATTTATATAAGAATGAGACATGGAACTGTCTAATGCTAAATTAAATAATACTGAATTAATAAGAAAAGGAAAAATAAATTTCTTTTTAAGTAAATAATTAGAACTATGTGCATCACTTTGAAGTATTTATTCATAAGATTTCGCATGCCAGTAGCTAGGACTTTTACTAATAAACAGAGGAGACAATTATGGGTCATGCATAGCTCAACTAAAGAATGAAGAATCCCTTTCAGGTTGAAGTCTAAATTCAGTTTGCACCGGCACGTTGCTACCTCTACATTCCCTTCACCATTTGCTTATGCTGTGAATATAGAACTATCCAGAAGAAGATATACATACATGAGAAAACATTATCAAAATTTGTTCAGTTCATAATTTGCTTTTGTTGATCTAATTAAAATTTTGACCACATTACATTAAATTTCACAATGTGCTTATGTTCTGAATATAGAGCTATTCAGAAGAGCATGTACACAAGAGATTTTTTTATTAACATGAAGTTTCGGAGGATACAAGGTGCTCAAATTCTGTTAGCAGTTCCATATGATGTGCCAAGAAACTAATAAACTGTGCAATGCAGGATGGACACGGGCATGGCCACTGGATACGAGGTCGTCATCAGGGACGTTGGCGCACACGGGAGCGAAAAATTTCGATGCAGCTTCAATCGTAAGTTGGTTCGCCTATCTCTAATCTACTTGCAGCTTGTCATTCATTGCCAATTTGGCTTTATGGGATTCGGTGGCACACGAATTCTAATTATAAGTTGAAAAGCACTGTGTTTTTCTTGTGATAACTCACCAAGAAGGAACGGGCAGTGCATTGATATCTATTGCTGAGTAATAAAAAAATAATTTTTGGTTTGGATACTTGTTTATTGGACTATAGAATACATATGTACGGTTGGATTGCCAATTTACTATTTGTTTGATGATAACAGTTTGTTCTCACATTAGCATACATCTAAACTTCTAGATCCATTTTTCATGCGTGGTAGGTTAAAGCATCCATCTTTGTACTGTTTTGTATGTGTATGTATGTTTTTCTGAAGAATCATATATGCTTCAAGCCAAGTTGCAGGTAATGATGGAAATCACTTGGAAGTTAGAGAAGGTGTTTCTAGCAGATTGCTCAAAATAACTTTGCTCTATCGTTGTATCGTAAATCTGAAATTTAATCTGTATTTTCTGAATAAATGCATACACCACACATGATTCAAGGTTTATTACACCTCATTATCCTTTTCTTGGCAATTCAATTATCTGTAGTACATTAGGAATTGATGTAAGTTCACAGCATCATGTGGTTTCTTAGTCTGATCCCATATAAGATAAGAGACATCCATATATCACGTATCAATCATTATTCAAGGTTTAAATAAGGATCTTTATTATCTTCACATCTTAGCCACCGTGCAAAGCTGAACATCTTAGCCGTTTAATTGTAATTGTGTTGCTCAAATGCGACACACTGTATTTCAGGACTAATACTTGAACACACCCTTCCAAGTTCCAACATTAATCTTTATATCCATGGAATGTGAAATAGCTTATGAGTTTTCTTTGCAGGTAACCAAACTGAAACGTGTTTCTCCCTGAAACCGTGCCAAAGCAATGCCAATCTTCTTTATCTTTCTCTGATTCAAATAGCAAGAAAATGCCTTCTTACTAATTACTTTGATTTGCTATTTTGGGGAACCAGGTGAAGTAGCCTCCACATAGGGCATTAAGGTAGCACTAGAAGCGACCAAGTGTTTAAGTTTAAGTTAGATAACACGAGGGGTTAGTATTTTAGGATGGTTCCTCTTGTATGGGCCATTTAGGTTATACTTGAAATTTAATGATGTACCATTTTCCCTTGATTCCTGCAGTTTCTTAATTGATTGGCCAATGCTATTTTGAATGTATTGGTTAACTATTTCAATGGACAAATGAATACTTATGATCACTTTCAAAACTTATGTTTTTCTTTGAAACTTATATTCCTTTTGCTTCGACACTTTACATTTTCTATAAGAAATTAGTAGTTCCCGAAGTAACAAAGTGGTGTTAGTTCCTATAGCCCTACAAATTCTTTCAAGTCCATTTTAGAAAAACTCATCACTCTCATTTCCTCTTAGTGGTACGTAGATGTTATGACTTAACAAATCATGATTTATACGTGCGTTGCACGTGCAAGCTTACTAGTTGAAATATAACGTTTGTCGACAACAAAGCATCCATGATAACTTAGCTGAAATAAAATAATAGAAGTTCATCCCCGATCACTAAATTCGAGGCCAAAATTCATTTTGATCCAGGTACTTCAAAAATACCCGAAATACGATTATTAAAATTGTATCAATGAACACCAATAATCACCGCCATACGTTTTAGTTACATATTTTGACTACGCGGCATATTTTTGACCAATTGACCGTCAATTCATCGGCGATCACTAGACTTGTCTTGAGAATTTATTTTGGTCATTGATTAAAAATTCACAACACATTACTTTATTCATTCACTCCAAGATAGAATGTGCTTCCTGGATTAGATGTGCTTAGATCACATGCAAAGTCTCAAAGCATGTTGTATTGTGTATCTTCATCTTCATCTTCATAGATCATTCTCTGTGCCAATTTCCTTCTTGTTATAGTTGTACATGTCAAGTTGTGAGTTTTCACAACACCAACAGTTGTTTTTGCCATGGTATAAGGATTTCTAAAATCGATATTTTTCTTATTTTCAAAATTGTGTTTCTGTAAAGAAAAATAGGTCATCGCAAGAAAAAATAGATTATATTTACCGAATGATATGTCGATAAGATGATTCACTTCCTCACCAGGCATGTGCATATTTTCTACATGAATAAAAAAAGTGATTTATGAAATTGAAATTGTGTCACTTACAACAAATTCGGCAAAGCGCACATGCCTGGTCATTGACAATGTGCACATTCTAGTTCAATTAAGCAAAGCTATGAAATGTGTCACTTACTTGCCTTATTTTGACCTCATGCATTCTCCCATCTACGAGGATGCTATAAAGTTTTAGAAGGAAAAAAGCATGGACGGCACATTATGGCTCATGGCTCCATTGACCCAAGGATATTTCTCGCTTAGGAGAGAACAATCATGGAGTGGGTCAATAGATGATATATAATCTTAACCACAACCGAGACGTGTGACATGCACCTGATTATGAACCTTAATGAGTAGTTGATAGCTCGAACCAAATGTGCGCTATTACTATCGCCTACTAATGATGTGTTAGTAATGACGCACCTGATGCATTAACGCCCAAAAACAGTGTGTCATTAAAGACCTTTTTTCTAGTAGTGAGGTAATAATATTTGTTAGTTGTACATTGAAATTTGAGTGAGTTAGTACTCTTGTTGTTTGCATCACGAGATATTGTCCAACCTACATGACATACTGGATGACACCACTCCAAGAGCACCAATAAAAAAATTGTCTACCATTTTTAGTATTTTATTCACTTACTTTCAACAATTGCCACCATTGAGTAATAACCTTCATTGCTTGCCAACTTCATCAGTTGATGAGAGAACGGGAACATTTGGTTTAGTTGCTCATGTAGATCAATGGGGGGGGGGGGCATTCTCCAATCCTAAGTCCTCAAAGGGGATAAATTTGTATGTAAATGCCATTTGCTTTGAATAATTGTTAAAAGGAAATCTATAAATCTAAACCATGGATGAATGAGCACTTCCGGTAAGCATGGTCCTATGGTTACATGTGAAGTGATCAGAAAATCATTGCAGTTCATCATGTTTAGTTGGTTTGATGGTTTACTTCAGTGGTTCTTGCCCATGATAGCTTGGTTAAAATGGTTCCTGTGTAATATCATGGTTAACAGTTCAGTATTGATCTTGGGTGTGTTTGTGAACCATGTTGACTCTAGTGAACTTTATTCTTTTGATTTTTGTGAACTTGTGAGCCAGTGGCTGCAAACCTGATTTATCACTGAACATTTACATTCAATTAGCTTGTGATATGTGATAATGTTAGTAGTTGACTAAATATACATGTATAGGACTTTTGATTGAAATTATTACAAATTTGGGATGAAATTAAGTTGTTGTGCTAATTTATTTTTGTGTTTTAAAAGTGGGAAACTAATTGTAGCTACTCAAGTTGGGTCCAAATAATCGAGAATGAGCTCAGCCGAAATGTCTAAGAATGGGTAGTATTGAGACTAAAACTGACCAGCCATGATAAAACTACCCCCAACGTTGAGTACACAAACACTCGGGACAACATGTGTAGGAATCATTTTCCGAAGTTGTGTATGTGGCTTATCAAATGGATGAACATTTATTATCCTATGTGTTAGGTACTCAACACATGTTATCATTAGTGTTTAGACTAATGTTGGTGGATTTATATTCTCAGGTGTCGTTATCTTCGCGAGTGTAGTGTTTCTACTCGAGAAAGTATTTCTAAGGTAAGAAACTTACGGCCGAGGATACATTACTTACCTGATGCTAAAGTGTGCAGTGCTTTCTCTAGGAAAGTTTGTCCCTGGTGTTTTACTAAATTTCTGAAGTGTAAGCACTAGGAATATTACAAAAATGTGGTAGTAAAGTGACAATGTTTAGCATATGCAAGATTTGAGTCTTTCACTCATTCTACACAACAAGCCAAAAACCCGACCCACTAAACTGGCCAAAACTCACAGACGATGTGTTATTAGTGCCCTCCAAATATCCATGGAATATGCAAAATGGGAACATTCGATGGGACTGCAAAAAGAGCGGCACAATCTGCATCATCTAATTACAAACGGCTAGTCTGATCAAGATGTCACGGGCAAATAACTGATGATAGGGTCACCCCACGCACCAATGGCCGCATTGTAGTATCATGCTTCAATGTCTACCCTTGGAGGTCATGCAATATTCAAAATCAATGATTAACAAAATGTGTGATTCCACTTAATTAGAAATACATGAACTTCTCAAATAGTTATTATTTTTTAAAAGATCCAACAAATTTTTGGTTTCATTCAGATTTAGCAGAAAGCAGCGAAAGAACATCATGGTGAAGATCCGAAGATCAAAAAAAACAACAACCCTATTAGTTGCAGAAAAGCACGCCATACAAACCACAACAAGACAAACGCAACTCCGACTCGGACTGTGAACTATAAAGACCTGAATAGTTATTGTAAATAGAATTCCCTCCAATTTATCACTGACATGGTCAGCGGCAAAGCCTCTTGAAGGCCAGACGGGGTCACGACCCCCACCCCCCTTTCAAAAGTGCAACAAGAAAATTAATAAGTATACTAATAATTATACCCAGCTCATCAGAAGATAACTAGCAAAGAAAAGAGAAAAGAGAGAGGAATATAGGTAGCAACGCACAACACGATATACAGAGATAGGAGTAGGGCAAAGCGAGGTAGCTACTGAGCCGATCCGCGATGGCAGCAACGACATCGTCCTCGGCCGCCCTTGAGGTTGCGGACATTGGTTGCTCATGTTGTGGCAATTCTTTTGATGCGACAAGCCCGGGTAAACGGAACATCTGTGCAGAAAATATAGAAGGCGGATGAGCTATTTATTCATTGCTGCAATTCTTCTGATCCGACAAGCCCCGGTGAAAGGAACCTCCGTCGATTTCAATCACCAACTCATATTGCCCATGTTGTTGTTTTCACAAGAACAACCAGCTCCTGCCGCTCTAGTTTTGATGGAACTGGTAATCTATGTTGTGAGTTGCATGTTTTCATCATTCGCCACTGGACATGGCATGCACGAGGGCAACATTTGCATGCGACGCCATTAACCTCACAGCACAACACGAACATGACAATGCGCAACACTTGCATGCAACATGATTGACTTGAACATAACTAGCTAGGAGGGGTATTTCAACATGAATTGGAGCACAATTCAAACATAATTCAAGCTTTTCTCAACTTTCAAAACCAGAAATTGCAACGGTACATTAAACACCAACGCAATGCATGTAAACAACCAAGATCAAAGCTATTCATCCCCATTCTATGCATTTCGATCCCATGGCTGGGCATCTTCGTCCTCGTCACTAGCTCGACACAAATGGCGGGATGCTCTGCTCGTTCCTGAAGTAGTCGTCGGGATCCGCCATGGCCTTGGCCATGGCGAGCCTCCGGAAGTTACCCCCGTAGTACCTCTCTCCCCAAACCCTACCGGCCTCGTAGCTGGTGACGTTGCCCACAACGACGTTCCGGCCCAGGTCGAGGTCCCTGTAGTTCACGTACGCCGCCCTGGGGTTCTTGCTCACGTACGGCGCCATGAACGCGTACAGGTCCCCGAGCCACCTCGTGCGTGCCGACCCGTCCGCGGCGGCGGACCAGAAGTTCATGTACTGGATGTTGTAGAGCACGCCGGCGCGGTGCGGGAACGGCGTCGCCGCCTCCGGGAGGCTGCTCATCCTACCGCCGTAAGGGTCCATGATCATCAGCCCGGCCTCCGGCTTGGAGAACCGAGCGAAGATCTCCGCCCACACGTCCTCGGCGATGGCCTGGCGGACGTAGTCGGAGGTGGCCTTGCTGAAGGAGCTGCCGGAGGTGGTCCGGTTCAGGATGTCCTCCACGGCGGCGCCGCTGCCCAGGTAGATGAACGGCACGGACTGGATCCATGTCATCTCCCTGCAGTGCGTCCGGTCCACGCCGAGCTCCGGGAAGCGGCTGCCCATGAGCGGCAGCAGCGCGTCGCAGGTGCCCAGGTACATGGACTGGAAGCGGGCCACCTGCTTGTAGATGCGCGCCGTGATGAACAGGTCGTCGGGGAGAGCCGGGGCGACCTGCTGCCATCTGGTGAGGATGCTCACGGCGCCCTGGTCGACGGACTTTGAGACGGTGAACATGGTCACCGTCGGCGGGACGGGCACGAGCTTCACCTTCCACGACAGCACGACGCCGAAGCTCCCGCCGGAGCCTCCGCCGCGGATGGCCCAGAACACGTCCGGCCCCATGGCCTGCTTATCCACGATCTCCCCGGTGGCGTCGACGAGCGTGGCGTCCAGGACGTTGTCGGCGGCGAGGCCGTACTTGCGCAGCAGCATGCCGAAGCCGCCGCCGCTGAGATGCCCGCCCACGCCGATCGTCGGGCACAGGCCGGCCGGGAACGCCAGCCGCCCGCTCGCCCGCGAGACGGCGTAGTAGAGCTCCCCGAGCGTCGCGCCGGAGTCCACCCACGCGGTGGCGGCCTCCCGGTCGACGCGCACGGAGCGGAGGCGGGCCAGGTCGACGACGGCGAACGCCTCGCGGCCCTCGGAGCGGTAGGAGAGGCCCTCATAGTCGTGCCCGCCGCTTCGCACGCGCACGCGCACGTAGTGCCGGCGGCCGCAGACGACGGCGGCCTGGACGTGGGAGGCGTTCGTGGCCGTGACGACGCAGAGCGGCCTGACCGTGGCGGGCGCGGAGAACTTGGGGTTCCGGATGGAGGACGCGAGGACGGACGTGAAGGAAGGCGAGCTCTGCGTGTACAGGAGCTGCGTGGGCATGGCCGCGGAGAGGCACCGGAGGAAGCCATCGGAGGAGGCCACGGAAGGGACGACGACGACGGACGCGTAGCAGGACAGGAAGCCGAGGAGGAGCGCTGGCGCGAAGCTACGGCGGCAGGAGGCCATTGTTTGCTGCGTGCACTGAGCCAGTGATTGATGCTTTCTTGCTGCAAGTTGGGGGAGACGATCTGTTGCGACTTCGCTATATTTGCATGGTGTCTGGCTCCACGTATAATTGGACTTGGCTATCGACCTCGAGCTGGCATGGCAGCCATGCAGAATAGCCATGGTGATGATGTGGAGATGATGGATTGGCATGGCAAAGTCTAATGTACTCTAGTGGAGTAGTCCATCGGTCTATGTCATCTGTGGAGCCTATAGCTCTCGGAGACGGAAAAACACATGCGATGTATAGGAGGTTGGATCGAGCGTTTTTGTATGTTGTAACAATCCATTGCGCTACGGCCTACGATTAGCATTTTACTTGGTATTTTTTTTTCTTCCACGCATGCATGTCAACAGTTTTTTTTGGGGTGTTTCGAACTTTAAAATGTTTGATTTCTTAAATAAAAAATCTGATTGGAAATAATACATTTATCATTAAATTCGTCACAACGAGATCTCTAAAACTAGATCAAATATCGGTGTGTTTCGGCGATGTTTTTAATTGGTTAAAAGTTACCACGTCGTAAATTATCATGGTGTTTACATTAAAGTTGTCATGATATGTTTTAACTAAATTTTTTCTAGGTATATAGTAAAATTTGATATGTTACAAAAAGAGAATGAATTTTGCCATTATCGTAAAGTGAAATTACCGTGTTGTGTAGACTACATTTGCCCTAATATTGTATAAACTAAAAATTATCAAGGTCAAATAAAAATTAATTCTTCTCCATTTTTTACTGTTTAGAAAAAATAAAACAAAATAAATTGCCATGATGTAAAAAAATACATATGATTTTTTTTCATGGTGAATTACTAAAATTTACCATTATCCATGAACTAATTTTGACATGGTCCATAATTTAAAAACCAGTTGCCAATTATTAGAAAAATGCCATGGTCAATGAAAATAATTTACCATGAACCATAAACTAAAATTTTCATCGTGAATTACTAAATTTTGACATGATCCATGAACTAAATTTGCCATGGTTTATACAAAAAAATAATTGCCATGGTCGAATTACTAAAATTGACATTGTAAATTACTAAAAACTTCCATGATTAATTACTAAAATTTCACATGGTGAATTACTAAACAATTAATGTGATCCATGAAGTAATTTTACCATTGTTCAGGAAAAAAAACTCCAAAGCTTGCAATGGCAACACATGTTTATTTGTCATGACAAGAACACATCTTGAATTGTCATGACAAAAAATATTAGTTTTATCATGGACACAAAAAAGGAAAGAGTTTGCCATGGGTAGATAAAAAAAAGTTGTTGTGGTATGTATAGTAGATTTACCATGAAACAAAAAGAGTCACCACCGCGCAGCACCACACCACCGACAACAGTTCCACCCAACCCACAACCCATTCCTTCACATCGAGATGCACTCAAGAATCTCCTCTACGCATCTGTATCCTAAGAGTCTGCCATGTCGCGCATCACCCCTCCCCCCCCCGGTCAGATATCTGCTCGGGTCCTGCTCGCCTCAAGCGTGAGGAGAAGAGGAATCACAAAGAGAATTTGTCTCATGAGGAGGAGAGGGCAAAAAAGCGGCCAAACGCTCGCCTTGCATAAGAGGAGGATGAAGCACACGACAAGGGCAAATGATGAACTTGATGTCATTCGAAACTACCGTGTGAACTTGATGTCATTTGAGACTACTTGTGTGAACTTGATGTCATTAGAGACTATGTTTGTTTGAACTATGTGTGTTTGAATTTGATGGCATTAAAGAGTATGAACTTTAAGTCATTTGAGATGAGTATGCCAACGCGCCACATCGAGGAGGTTTACCCGACTTATCCTGCAAATTATGAATATGGAAGTATTTGCAAGCAATGGAAACATTACCACTAGCAACATTAAAGTGTCCACGAATGAACGCTCACCAATGTAGAACATAGCCCTTGTCATGGTCCTCTGTTCGGGTCCTTTGGCTCATTCCAAATTGCTGCTCCACACAGTGAGGACGGTTCCACTCGACAACATAGAAGCAAATCATTGGAACCCTTGACCACCAAAGATGTTGGTCACGCATGCACATCACGTTAGAGTGAAACTTCTCACCTCGTTGTAAGGCTCTGAGATAGCCTAGGACAAAAGACACAAAATAATATATATAACTTAAGTACACAGCTAGCTACATCCCAATTGGTTCCCATATTGTTATAGTTACCTGATTATGAGTGAGAGTGTCTAGCTCGTTGATGTACCACTTGTATCGAATGGTTGATTTTCCTATGTATACCACCACTTATCCCACATGTCGGTAATCGTGTCCACGTGTCGAAAGAGGTCAGGCGTGGCCACGGCGGCGGCCAAGGCGTGGACACGATGGTGGATGAAGCAAGGGCGGGCGGCAGGGGCGAGGCTGGTCGTGGCCACGGCGGCGGACCGATGCGGCTATGGGTGGTCTCCGGCGTGGCCAGCCATGACGCCTTGAGTTCCCTTGCCTTGACTCACGGTGAAGATGACTAAGGACCCAATTATGATCTAACATTTATTTACAGGGGTTTCGTTGTAAATTATAGAGTATCTGTTCGGTTTAAGCGAAAATCGTACAACAAAAACGCGAAAACACATTTTTTGGGGAGTGCCAAATCAATTTCGCAGTACCAGATTTTGGCACATCGTTGTTGTAAGAGCAACCGTAGCAGATACGCGCGAGATGACAAATCCAGTTTGCGGGTCACCGCAAACGTAAAATGCCACACAAAATCCCGCGGGGTAGAACTAATGCGCTAGATTTATACGACATATGTACATATTCGAAACTGAAAGTTTCCCACGATACAAACCCTGCCAGAACATCGCCGGTGTTTACATAAGATGAAAAAAACTACATATTTTAATCACCGGAGGTCGCCGGGAGTCACCGCCTCAGTTCTTTGCTGCCCGGTAGCTTCAGCTCATCCTCAACCGCCGAAAGGCGTTCGGCTACGCCCTCCTCGACGACATCCACGACCAGTGGAGCTGGTCAAGCGCATGGAAGCGCGCCGACGCGTTCTGCCCGACGCGAGACAGGGCGCCGCAGATTTGTTCTGATTGAAAAACTCAACCATTCGCCAAAAGATCAGTATATATACGCATCGGCGTCGGGATAATGCATATGGTAGAGTTTTTCTAACTCCTCATACCGTCATACGATATGTAACTAGAAATATACCCCGCGCGTTACAGCAGAAATTTCTTTAATAATTATATAACGTAAATAAAAAGTATAAAAGTATGATACATTAAGTTGTCTAAGTGGACATGCAAAATTCAATTTGCCATTGTTGAGATACTAAATTTATTCGACACAAAATATGTTTAAAAATTATTATCATGAAAAATAAAATGATTAAAAGATGGTTGATATGGATTTTGCATATAGGAACTAATAAATATATTAGTGGAAATGACATGGATAATTTATTGGCTAAGAGAATGGATGATGCGGCTAGCTTGCATGTAAAGATAAACAATTTAAATGATCTTATAGTAGGGTGACATGGACAATTGATTGGCTAAAAAAATAGATGATGTGTATAGCTTGCATATTGAGTTAGACAATTTAAATAACCATGTAGTAGGGTTTTGCTTTATAAGAGATATAGATAGATAGATGAGCAATGGTTGGTTTCCAGGTAACACCGTGGGCTGTGTTGTTTTTATTGGGGTGAAGACGCCATGGTATGTAACATTTCTCCATGTGCCATGTAGGATGGTCAACATACACCATGCCCAGGGTCAATGGCGTCACCTAAGGGTTAGATTTTATTACTCACTTCATTTCTTTTTACTTCGTATATAAGATTTGGTCAAAGTTAAATTTATTAAAGTTTGGTCAATTTTATAGAAAAATCTATCAATATCCACAATATGAAATCGATAACACTAGAAGTATCGTAATGTTAATTTCATATGGTATAACTTTAATGTTGTAAATGTTGATACTTTTTAATATAAATTTGGTCAAACTTTACCAAATTTGACTTTGACTAAATATTATATGCGATGTAAAAAGAAACGAAGGAAGTATTATTTGTTGTAGAATGGATTAATTAGCTCTAAACTTCGTTAAAATGTTAAAACAGTGATTTTGACCCTGCACACACACGGCCGCTACTACCACACAAGTCTTCGGTCAACTTGAAGTCGTGATGCATCTTTGTCGTCTCTTGAACAGGTTGAAGAAGAATGGGCCAGTATCGATCATAGCTTGCTTTTCTCTCTCTAGACTAGTCGATCACTAGACCACAAGAAGTTTCGGTCAACAGTCAACACTACTAGAACATGTTTCCTTTATTAATACTGTACTGGAACCAGCTATGGCATCCATCGCCTAACCACTATCAGTACTTTTGTACTGTGTATTTTTTTTATATAAGAGAATTAAACCCTCAGCATCTGCATTAAAGTGGTGCACATAGATTTTTTTTATTAAAAGTTGTTGTAAGGTGATGAAATTATAGTAATCAATAAATTGAGTAAAGACATAACCTGCTGAATTTGACACAAATGTGCTAAGTGGGCCTTTGGCCCAAGCCACATTGTAAATTCTGAAATTCTCTTGGCCCATTCATGCATAGCTAGTGGTGGGAAGTTTAGTATCACCTCGCTAGTGGATGGAGAGCCACACCTGTTTATAAAGTGAGCTCCACTAGCACTTGTAAGAGCTTGAGAAGAGAAGTGCTACACGCACGCTCCTCCTCCTCGCTCGCCTCATCACGACGCGCGCGCGTCGGCTTTCGGGAATGAGCCGAGGACAAAGCTATGCCTACGCTTATATTTTTGCAGCTCGGAAAAAATTAATGAGACATTAATTGTAATTAACGGACGCGTTAATTATGCTTAATTGGTGCGCCGTTTTCGTGGGCTCTACTCCCACGTCGGCCCGTCCCGCTGCGTCTATATAAACAACGCAAACCCTACCCTGGCCGTACCGCCGTATGGTTCCTCCTCCTTATTCCAGATCATTACGCCGCTGCTCAAGTCCTCTCCGTCCCTTCTTCCGGCGTGCACCGCAAGAAGAGACAGCAGGCCTCCGAAACTCCGCCTCTCGTGATTCTGTACGGGAGAGGGGCGGTCAGGTTTTTGGGGAGCGCACTCGCGCGACTGCTGGCAGCGACGACGACTACTTCTCCGACGACGACTTCTTCCTGGACGTCGGCAGCCTCTCCATCAACGACATGGGCGACACCAACGCCAGCGGCTCCACACCTGCTGCACCGTACGTGATTTGTTCTTCTTTATTTGAGATCATGCTACATGTTCTGTCCGTAGTGTTCATGTTAGATGTGATCTGTTTGTCTACTGTTTTAGTAGATCACATGGCTACTTTGATCTGTTCCGTTATTGCCATGGATTGTTTGTCTATTTCGTGGATTAAATCATATGCTAATTTGCTAATATATTCAACATAACCAACTATGACAGAACCATTACAAATTGACACCTATAATTAAATTAACTTCTTCCGTAACAATGTCTTCAAGAAAGGATACATACCCTCATGTCGTCGTCGCCACATCTAGTCGGAGACGACAAGATTTTTTCCATCCCGATTGTTGAGGGTGACCAATGAAGGTCAACACATCAACAAGAAGACAACGTCTTCAACAAAGAAACGACAAAAAATCATCGCTCCTAGCCTGACCATTGAAAGTCGGAACAAGGGCGCCATCCTTGCATCCAACATGCCGGTTAGCCAATGAGGAAGAGGGTGCTCTCCTTGTATTTGACATCTTCTTGAGCCGTCCAATTTTCCTCTTTCGCTCTCTCAACGCCGCAATCGCCTGCACCTGCACGCATGTCGTTTCCTTCTTTTGCACCCGACTCAACCTAGCTCGTTGGAAATTACTGATTCGAGCGTTCTCAGCAGGTCTGGCTTTGAATTGTTTTAAGGGTCATTCCGCTGCGAACCAAACTTGCGCGTATGGTACCAAACACGTTTTTGATGTAATTCAATTGACATGTTTAAAGGTCATGCACGCTAGTAAATATGATTTTCGTTTACAAGCCAGTTGGCGATGATAGTAGATCGAGATCACATTGATCACCGCCTGCTTAAAACCTGTTTTGGGGATGCCGAGCAACATTTTCTAAGGAATACAACCAGTCTCATAAACGTGAAATTTCTCGCTAAGATCTGTGCTTAATTCAGCCGTGTCGCCCTTGACAGACACAAGTACAGGACGACAGCAGCGAAGGCTTAAATGTGAGGTCGCGTCAACCCAGCGGTCAGCATTGCCGTGTTGAACGAAACGGACTCGGGAACAGTAAAGTAACCAGTCACCTGACCAGGCGGGCCAGTGTGCCCACCCTTTCGTAGCAATGCACCCCGCGATGTCGTCGTGCCCTCGATTGATTACCAGGGCGTGTTCCTCTTGATCGACGCAGAGAAGACGAAACAAGAAACTCACCGAGGCTCTGTTTCAAATTTTGTTTTCAAATTTCGCATGATACTTGAACATCCTCTTAACATCCCACATTTTTTCTGGATTTTTTGAAACACTCAAAACCTCATTTCCAAATGGTTTTTGCCGGTTTCCATCAAAACTCGATTTTTATAGGATACTTTCTCTTGTTTTCATGCGTCTTGAACGGGTTAGAGCATTTATAATCGGATTTGGTCAATCTAAACCTCCAATCATCCGCAAACATCATCTATATAGGTTTATATATTTTTCTCACAACCATATTCTTTATATAGATAGTTTTTATATATATAAATCATGCAATGTAAAGCTACAACTACTAGATCTACCGTCTACGTAAAATACTAATCCTACTCTATTCATCATTCAATATATCGACGACGTCCATGCCAGATCCGTCGAGCTCGTGTTCATTCGCGGTCAGAGGTGATGGCGCTATCTCATCCTCCTCCTCCTCCACCAGTTCATCGATGATCGCATCCAGAGATCTGCCCGTTGTTGATGGATGAAGTAGTGTTGCACTACTCGGTCACCTCCTCCGCAGCAAGCATGTCCCCCTTCGCAAACGCGACCGCTCTCTCGGCTTGGGCGAGCTCCTCTTCGTCGTCCGCCTCCTCCCTCCATTGGATGTGGCTCCTCCATCGCCTCCTTCTCCTTCAGATCTAGGCTTTCCAGAGGCGTGTATCGCAATGTGTGCGTCGCGGCGCGCTTCTTCGGCCACCTTCACCTCCTGCACCTTTGCGTAGAGTTTCGCCCGACGCTCAAGCGTGAGGGTCTTAGAATAAGCGATCTTGCTTCTAACCATGGTGGCAATAACTCCGACTATGAAAGAGAAGAGGGGAAGAAGAGGAGGCAGAGGAGAACGAGAATGGAACGGACGGGATAGGGTTGCCTCATCGTCCATGTTTTGGAGTCGGATGGTGAAGGGTGGACGCTAGAGGGTCGTCATGAATGCATCCGCACCTACAGATGGGACGTCTGTCATATTGACGGTTCTTAGGCGGGGCCCTTCTATCAATCCAACGTGACGCGTCCCAAAAAACGCCATATACACCCACATATGAATTAAATATGAGGGGTGCCAATCAATCCTGGCGTTTGGGCCGGGTTTAAAGCTTCCGGTTGAATGACAAAACACGATCAGACTGCATTCGGGTAAACCGTCCAGGCGTTTGAGACGGGTTTGGGGGCTCCGGTTATAGATGCTTTTACAGGACACTACAGTACGGTAGATGCTACAGCAATGGGTTTATGGGAGCCACGTGAACCCGGGCCCTGCCCGCATTCATATGTGTGATAGTAGTATAAAAATGGCTGTGCCGCTGAATGCATGAGAAGTAAGCAGAACCAGATGTGTTATAAAAATGGCTGTGCCGCTGAATGCGTGAGAAGTAAAGTAAGCAGAACCAGATGATGATTGCCATGGCGGCCACCAGAGGTGCCTACACCTTCACCATATCCATCGCATTCCTCCTCTTGCTGATCCCCGTTGCTCTAGCAAAGGACCATACCCATGGCACCAGCTACCTCGCGAGAGGTACCTCGGCGTCCATCTCCATCGAGGACGGCACCAACACCACCACCATCCTTGCGTCACCCAACGGGGTCTTCGCCTGCGGCTTCTACAGGGTAGCCACCAACGCCTTCACCTTCTCCACCTGGTTCACCGGCTCGGCGGCGAAGACCGTCGCGTGGACGGCCAACCGCGACGCCCCGGTGAACGGCAGAGGGTCCCGGCTCGCCTTCCGCAAGGACGGTGCCCTGGCCCTGCTCGACTACGATGGCACCACCGTCTGGAGCACCAACACGACGGCTACTCGTGCCAGCCACCTGCGGCTTCTCGACAGCGGCAACCTTGTCGTCGTGGATACAGACGGTCGGAGCCTCTGGGCAAGCTTCGACTCGCCGACCGACACGCTTCTGCCATCGCAGCCGATGGCTCGGAGCATGCAGCTGGTGTCTGCATCTGCCAAGGGTTTGCCTTATTCAGGGTTCTATACATTTTACTTTGACAGTGACAATCAGCTAAAACTCATCTACAATGGTCCTGAGTTCAATAGCATATATTGGCCTGACCCTTTCAACAAACCGTGGGTAAATCAGAGGACTACTTACAACAGTAGCCGTCATGCTGTTCTTGAACACACTGGCCATTTCGTCTCCAGTGACAACTTTACATTTGAAGCTTCTGATCTTGGAGATATGGTCATCAGGAGGTTGACTCTGGATTACGATGGCAACCTTAGGCTGTATGGCCTAAATGCGACAAGCGGCCATTGGTCAGTCTCTTGGATGGCATTCCGTGGAGTCTGCTATATACATGGACTGTGTGGCCAAAACAGCATCTGCAAATACATACCCAAGCTCGAGTGCTCTTGCCTCAAAGGCTTCGAGGTGGTCGATGCCAGTGACTGGAGCAAAGGGTGCAAGCGCAAGGCAAACATAACAGCCAACTGGGACAAGCAGAGAAAACAAGAGGCAAGCATCAGGGGCTACCAGGAATTCTCATTCAAAAAGCTCGCACAAACTGATTTCTATGGGTATGACTTGGCCTACAATGAGCGGGTGACATTCCTGACCTGCAAACTGATGTGCTTGCACAATGTTGATTGCCAAGCTTTTGGTTACCGTAAGGGAGAAGGCAAATGTTATCCAAAGGTCTATCTTCTTAACGGCAAGAACTTCCCACACCCATACAACGATATTTATCTGAAAGTTCCCAAGGGAGTGATGTCCTCGTCAGAACTGTATTCCACAGTAACCCATGAATGCAAAGTTCATGAAAAAGAGGCCAACGTCTCATCGCAAATGCTTAAGGATGGCTCTTCCAAGTTCAAGTTTGGCTACTTCCTTTCTTCTGCATTGACACTACTTTTCATTGAAGTAATTTTAATCATCGCCGGTTGTTGGGTCATTCACAAATGGGAGAGAAGATCAGAGATCGCAGATGAAGGTTACATGATAATATCCAGCCAGTTTCGCATATTTAACTACAAGGAGCTACAGAAGGCAACCAATTACTTCCAAGAAGAGCTGGGAAGTGGTGGATCAGGAGCAGTTTATAAGGGGGTCCTCGACGATGAAAGGAAGGTCGCGGTGAAGAAACTAAATGATGTGATCCAAGGGGAGCAGGAGTTCAGGTCTGAGCTAAGCGTCATAGGCAGAATTTATCATATGAATCTGGTCAGAATTTGGGGGTTTTGTGTCGAGAAGACATGCAAGCTCTTGGTTTCTGAATTCATTGAGAATGGTTCTTTAGCCACAGTTCTGTTTGATTACCAAAGCTCATCTCCAGTGCTCCAATGGAGCCAAAGGTACAATATTGCAGTTGGGGTGGCGAAAGGACTGGCTTATCTCCACCATGAGTGTCTTGAATGGATTGTGCATTGTGATGTTAAGCCAGAGAACATACTGTTAGATAAAGACTTTGAGCCCAAGATTGCAGATTTTGGACTGGTGCAGCTACTACAACGAGGATCAAACACACAAATGTTGTCAAGAGTGCACGGAACTAGAGGGTACATAGCACCAGAATGGGCCCTAAATCTTCCAATCACTGGCAAAGCTGATGTTTACAGCTATGGTGTAGTGCTTCTTGAGTTAGTGAAGGGGGTTCGTGTTTCCAGATGGGTGGTTGAGGGCGAGGGGGAGGAGGTTGAAATGGCTGTTAGATGCTCTACTGAAATTCTTAAAGAGAAACTAGCAGGTGAAGATCAGTCATGGCTTCTGGAGTTCGTCGACTACAGACTGGATGGAGAATTCAACCATTCAGAAGCAATCATGATGCTTAAGATAGCAGTATCATGTGTGGAAGAAGAGAGGAGCAGAAGACCAAGCATGAGCCATGTGGTCGAAACTCTGCTTTCACTTGTGGAATAATGTTCGGTACTGTATTTACTATTGCTACATCTAGCTGATTCGTGTAAGAATAATATTCTGTGATGTTGCACAGAAAAGTTGATGCAAGCCTTATACCTATCATATGTAGCAAACCTACGGATTTGTATCAATACCTAACTAGTATGTTGTACTCCCTCCGTTCACTTTTATAATATGTTTTGGATATTTCAATATAGACTACATACGGACTGAAAGGAATTTTACTAAAAAAACGGACTGAAATGAATGAACAAAATCATTAAAACGTGTCTATATACATTCGATAAAAAAAACTAGTAGAACATCTTATATTAGTGAATGGAGGGAGTATTTCATTTGCCTATATGTTAGGATGCTGAGGTCTATATAACAGATCTATCTACTTCCAGTAGTTTGAAGAAGAAATCCTTGATCCTTATGAGCTAGATCGATAGCAAACAGAAATACATCGAATCTAACATGAATAGTAGGTTGGATCAATGTTGAGGGAGAAATACAGTTTCGGGTTTCCAGTTGGAAGGTTGAGGGCGAGGAGGAGGTGGAAATGGCTGTCAGATGCTCTACCGAAATTCTTGAAGAGAAAGTAACATGCGAAGATCAGTCATGGCTTCTGGAGTTTGTCGACTAGAGACTGGGTGGAGAATTCAACCATTCAGAAGCTATGGTGCTGCTTAAGGTAGCAATATCATGTGTGCAAGAAGAGAGGGGAAGAAGACCAAGCATGAGCCAGGTTGTCGAAACTCTGCTTTCGCTGAAGGAATAATGTTTAGTGCTGTGGTTACTATTGCTAGAGATCTTGCTGATGTGTGTAAATAATGATTAATGTTCTGTGATGTTGCATAGAGAAATTGCTGCGGGCCTTATACCTATCATATGTAGTGGACCTACGGGTTTGTATAAGTACCTAACTAGTGTGCTGTATTTCATTTGCCTATCTGTTTGGATACTTAGGTCTATATAACACATCTACCCACTTCCAGTAGTTTGGAGAAGAAATCTTTGATCCTTATGAGCTACAGTAGATCAACAGCAAACAGAAACATATCGAATCTAACATGAATAGTAGTAGGTTGGATCAATCTATACAGTTTTATTACTCACTTGATTTATTGAGCAGCCAACAGGTTAAAGAACAGAATGTAACAGATTACTCACCAGTCACCACTATACAAACTATTGTATGTATGATCCAAAAGAATGACAGGACCTGTTAAACAATCACCACCAGCGCTAGGCAGGCGGCGTCCCCCAATCACTCACCGTTGCCGCCAATGCGCTCCGCAGCGCCACCGCCCGCGCATCAACCTTGAACCCTTCCACTCCGGCATGGTCTCCCCGGCTCTGCATTGCCCCCAAACTAGTCTCTGCTTCCTCCTCGGGTGCCAATGCAGAGTAATCCTCCCTCGCCAGGAGAACATTGTGAAGCATCGCGCACGTCCCAATGCACGTCACCGCCGCACGATGACTCTCCTCTTCGTGGAGCCGCGCGATGGCCTGCCATCCCATCAGGCTCCGGACGGCGCGCCTCGCGGGGCGGCACATTGCCCTGTGGGCCGCGTTGAACTGAGCCTCCGGCGAGCCGGGCACGACGGGCCCCTGGAACGGCACCATGAGCCAGGGCAGCAGCGGGTACCCGCCCCCATCCCCGACCAGGTACTGCGCGGGGTCGAGCAGCTTCCCCTGCTCCATCTCCTCGTACAGAGACGAGAGCCTGAGCACCTCGAGGTCGGCGCGGCCGCCGCGGAAGCCCGCGGCGAGGGAGAAGATGCGGGAGGATGGCCCGGCGACGAGCTGCGCGGCGAGGGGCCCGTCCGGCCCCGCGAAGCGCGCGCAGGCGAGCGCGCCGCGGCAGGAGGGGAGCGGGGAGGAGGAGGAGGAGGAGGTGTGGTCGGAGGCGGAGGGGAAGGCGAGCCAGAAGCGGAAGTTGGCGAGGAGGACGCGGCGGAGGCGGCGGGAGGCGGCGCGCGGGGCGGAGGGCGGGACTCGGAAGCGCGCGGCGAGGGCCGGGTAGGGGAGGCCGGAGGCGAGGCGGGCGAGGGCGAGGGCGAGGAGGGTCGGGGAGGGGAGGGAGGGGTGAGAGAGGAGCGGGTCGAGGAGGCCCGAGAGGTAGTGGAAGGTGGGCGCGGAGACGCGGAAGGCGAGCGGGTAGTGGTCCGGGCTCGTCGTCGGGAGCGGCGGCGCGGGAGGAGGCGGGGCGGCGGCGACGACTACGGGGCCTTGAGCGGGGTCGCTTTCGGTGTCGCTGTCGTCGTCGTCGTCGCTGCGCCTGCGCTTGCGGGCAGGGGGGTCGGGGTCGGGGCCGAGGAGGCCGAGGACGAGGGCGGCGACGGCGGTGGTGAAGGTGGCGATGTGGTGGGTGAGGAGGAGGGGGGACGGGGGCGGCGTCATGGGCGGGGGCGCATGGCCGGGGGCGGCGGCGGTGGTTGCGGTGTCGAATTTCCGAGGGATTTTCTGAGGGATTTGGTGGTGGTAATGGAGCAGGAGCGGGCGCGATCGCGGCGATGCTGCCCCTCCGGACGTTTCCGTGCACGGCCCCTAGCAGGAGGAGGAGGACCGCATCATTCCTTCGTTTATCCTACTCCTCACCTCACCCTCACCACTTGGAAAGTTGGAAAGCTTTGTAGGACAATGGAGACCAGAGATTTTGTAAAAGTCCACTACGCAGTAGAGTGTGGTCTATCCTCTCACGTGTCTAACAGGGACGGCAAACGGACCTGCAAAGGTATTTTTTTTCCAAACATTTCAAAATAAATAAATAAAAATTACATCCAAATCTGTAGATCATCTAGCAACGCCTACAAGAACTGAACCGAACCGAAGGCGTGCTGCCGTCATTGCCCCTCCGTCACCGGAACCGAGCAGAACTTATCGTAGCAGATAATCGGGAAGCCGTCGTGCTAAGGCCACAAAGGATCAGCGCACAGGAACAACAATCGTCGTCGTTGAAGAATATAGCAGATCGAAATGATCCAACCTAAAGGCACACAAACGTAGACGAACTACGATCAGATCCGCGCAAATCCATCGAGGATAGATATGTCGGTGACACCTCCACACGCCCACTACCAATGATGCTATACGCACCACCGGGATGCGGGTTGGATCGAGAGAACTTTATTTCATCTTCGCGAAGCCGTCGCCATCTCATATTCCTGAGTAGAACACAAACCCTAATAAAACTAAAAAAAACATCTAAAAATGAGCATTCCCACCGGCAAGAACCACAATCCACCGCGTCGATATGGCCTCTTGTGTGGGTCTTATGATCGGCCCCGCTGGCACTGGGACCCTATTTGGGTTCAAATGCCGCCTATGCGACAGGTCGACGTTTGGTCAAGGCGTAGGAATGTCATTTTCCTAGTAGTGACGGCATCGGTGGACGTGCACGTGGATGCGATCGCGCATCAATGTAGCACCCCCGTTGGGGTCTAGGCGAAGACCGCTGCGCGGCAGCACCCCAAGGTGGAGTGGGCCTGGTGATCGCACGCTCCGGGCGTCCGCTTTCAGGACATGATGGGCGGCGATGCTGCCGTTGGATTGGTTTTCGGTCCGCTGGAGGGCATGGAGAGGAAGAGGAGCGAACGCGGACTTGATCCAAATTTACGATAAATTTACATTCACATGGATAACAGACCTACACAAAATAAATGTACGTGATCAAGCGGATTTTTGTGTGTGTAGAAAACAGTACAGACGCAGACGCTAACAACTACGTAAGCGTCAAACCTAGTGTTTAATCCTTGGTGGGTTGAAAACTCCACTGTTTTCCTAATCATCCCGCTGCAGATGGGTTCTTGTGACCAACCGGATTCAAACGGACAAAATTGCATCCATAAGCTGGAGTTGCCCTGACGCGTGCGTATCCTGATGGGTGGCGCACACCACAACTCCACTCCACCGCGAAGTGGGAGGCATGGGCAGTTTCCGGGGAGGCCACCCAGGATCCTTCCCTACAAGGATCGATTTTCATCATTTATTTTGCCAATCCACAAGGATCGTGGCAACGAATATGATCACGCCACAACAACACACGTCGTTTTCTTCTCGCAAAGAAAGAATTAACACATGTCGCTTTCGATTCGGGTCCGGTTCAATGGAGGGATGCAGTACTGTACATCCCAAGAACCAAACGCAGAATTCAGCTGCTGATTCGCCAGAACAGCATTTCTGCTGCCGATTTGCACTTTGTCAACACACACAGATCATCAATATTCGACAAACAGGAAACCGTGCGGGATTTCGATTTTCAGTCTCGAAAAGTTCCCGGCAGATTATGTTCCGAATCTCCGGCCTGCGATTGCCAGGAGCACCGGCAGCTATTGCCTCGTGTTGAAGCGGCAGTGGCTGCTGCTGCTTGCAAGCAGCACACCACACACGCCCTCTATTCTGCTAAAAGAAACTCAAACGGAGAGAGCATCCGATGCCCAAATATTACATTACATGCTTCTTCTTCTTCTCTCTAACTACTACTAGTACTACAAAGTGGAGCGCTCTGAACGCTCCAAGAATTAACATCAGTGCTAGTATATAGCAGTAAACGGAGAGGTCAATGGTTTGGCAAAGCTTCTGACTGTCGGACTTGCCGCCGGTTAGCTAAGATTACTGAGCTACGTCACGTCACCCTCATCCTCATCCCGCCTTCGCGCCGCGACTCCGGTGTTATTATCAGTAGTAGTAACCGCTTCCTAAGCTGTTGAACACAAAGGATTTGCAGACAAACGAGCTGTTATCAGTACCTGTCGATACTCCGTTAAGATGTGGAAGGCACAATACAAAAATAATACGTACACAAAACATGTATTTACAATGGATGTAGTAGCTCAGAGAACATGTGGCTAACATAGCGGCTTTGTTCTTTTGATCTGACTGAGCAATCGTAGCAGGTAGTATCATGGGGAAAAAAAAGCAGTTGACGATGTTTATTAAGCACTAGTGTGATGTATTGAGCTAGGTTGGCTATCTAATGATGTATTTAGCTAGGTTGGTTGTCTAATGATGTATTTAGCTAGGTTGGTTAGCTAGTGATGTATTGAGCTAGATTGATTAGCTAGTGATGCATTGAGCTAGGTTGGTTAGGTCATCTGCCTGAAAGAATATGCTCTTTCTGTCTTTCATGCAATGACTCAAGTCACATAACCGATTAAACTAGGCCAAATCTTTGTAGCCAACTACTACTCCTATGTGTCTAAACACCGTCCCTATTCCTCTATTGACTGTAGTGTTTTTATTCATTTACAGGGGTCCATGGTTAAAACCTGGAGTATCAGTAATTTTCACATTATGACAACCATGTTTTAAGCACCTCCCAAATAGCATGCCAATAAACAAAGACACGTTAGTTCAAACTAAGTTCTTTTTTCTGTAGCATTTTTTTTAACAAGGAAAGGCGCACAAAGCTCCAAATTTTCATTCAGCTCAGTAACATCTTACAGCATGAATTTGAAAAGCCTGATGTTGAAGATCTTTCTGTAGTAATCAGGTTGAACCGCAATCCAACTCCTTAGGCTCAGTATGCAATTGCTTAATTGTGTTGTCATGAACTTATTTTACAATATATCACGGGAAAATAGCCACAAAGCAAGAGAAACCTAGTTAGGCAAAGCTAAATCTGGTTGGAAAAGTTGAATTATCATAATCTACCACGATACCAAACGGAGCCTTAGTCCAAAATAGAAGTTAAAAGCAATGTCATGTTGTCAATGTGATCATACTTAAAGCATGTTTTTTGTGTGTGGAAGATATTTAAATCATCTTTATCCTCCTATTTAGAAAACTTATCAGTGCATATTTTTTTAATCTTCAAACATGCCAAGAAGAACTCACCTACACATGCCGTGTATTTGTCGGTACCATATCATGTGACTGCTCTTTGCTACGTGAGCATCCATCAAAATGAGTGTTCAACAAGGCTGATTCTTGCCTTAACGAGTTCATCTTGTTTCCTTCAAGGGGGTGAAGGAGTATGTCATTAAGATGATGAAAAGGTGTGGTGTCCGCCAAACAAATGGAAATACTGGCAACAATAACTAGTTAAAATAAATTGTCAGAAACCTGGTGGGTCTGCTCTTTCCTGAGCTGATGTTAGGTGATGCTTCAGCATTATCTCTCCTCGCAACATCATCTTTAAAACAGAAGAATGCATGTTTAAAGAAGGATCACCCCTGAAACCGTGATATTGTATTTATAGACAGTAAGGTTTATGATATACTCCCTCCGTTCCAAAATAACTGTCTCAACTTTGTACTAGCTCTAGCACAAAATTGTACTAAGGCCACGACAGTTATTTTGGAACGGAGGTAGTATCTGATTTGTGCTTTATTACCTCAGATGATTCAGGCAACTGAAATGATGGAAGGTGGGACTGTGACGATTCCAAGTGAAACGGAGCCTCTGGAATGGTTGTTTTATGGCAACTTGGTAACACACGAGGTTGTGGTTGATTCTCCGTAGGAGAATTCATCGGATTGAATAAATGATGAGCTGCTGAACTCTGGTTTACAGGTGGCACTACAGGCCCAGAGTTTGGTGTCGCCAAATTTGCACCACCAACACCAAGTGCTGCGAACATTTGTGATGCTTGCACAGGCTCAAGTGCTCCAGATAAATACGATGGGTTCAAGTAAACGCCATTTCTCATGGACAACATCTGCAAAAAAATACGAGAGCAAACAATCCATATTAGTAACTGCAGTCTCCAAAATAAAATGCAGTCTAACAACTCTACAGAACTGTAATTGCAGTCTAACTACTCTATGGAATTGTAACTGCAGTTGAACTAAAATTGCTACAAGCACGTTTAAAAATATATGCTCCCACACATATGGTATTTAAAATGTGGGAGTACATATATTTCAAATTTAAACGTGCGGTTTAATTATTACTAGCACCTAGCAACTGAATGTAGTTAGCTAGCATAAATGTCGATTTTTCGATAAGGAAGTGTTAATTGGCACAAGATTCGCCGAAATGCGTTTCCACTATTTAAACTAGCCAGAGTGACACATCAACATTTTGTTGAGCAGTATAAATCGACATGTTGGGAAATCTCGTGATGAATCAAAACTCATCAGGATGTGGCCAAGAACACTCTACAGAACAACAACAGATAGCATCACATCCACTGCTGTGCTATATGGAAAATTTCCCAGCATTACTTCACTGTCGATTGTGTACAGGATCAATAAGGCCAGCACTCTGAGTAAAAACTCTTTACGACAGTTCGGATCAGAGAAAATAAATGAACTACTACTAGCAAGTTAGCCTCTACTGCTACATCATCATCCAGCCATATCTAGGCTTGCATTTACTGACCTGTACTTGGAGCTGCAGTTGCTTGAGATACTCAATGGCCTCGTCAAGCATGGACGCCTTGTCAGTCTGTAATAAGTAACCCCAAAAAACCAACGCATTCGTTCAGGAACCCGTAAATTTCTTTCCAGCAGACACACTAGCTCTGCAGCCCCAAAATTCAGAGACAAGGAACGAAGAAGAAGAAGAAGAAATTGGTTTTGTGTTGCCGACCGACCGACCTTGTTGGAATTGGGAATGAGGCTCTGCAGCGCCTTCATCTTCTCGTTGATCTTGCTCCTCCGCCGCTGCAAAGCGCGCCGGCCAAGTATCGGCCGAACAGTTAGTTAGCGGAGCTGGGAAAACAGGGCGAGGAGTGTGCCGAAAGCAGAGGGAAGAGAAAAACGGTTTGAGGGCACCACCTTCTCGGAGAGGTTGTGGACCTCGGCGGCGCGGGTGCGCTTGCTGCCGGAGCCCCCGCGGGGGCGGTCGTCGGACGCGCCGTGCGGCTCGGGCTCGGACGACCCGCCGGCCTCGCTCTCGTAGAAGCCGGCTGCGCCGCCGGGCCCGAGGTCCCCGTACTCGGGGACATGGTGGTGGTGGTGGTGCTGGCCCAGCGCGGCGGCTGCGGCGGCCGAGTGGAAGGCGGCGCCTCCTCCGAACATCTGGCGGCGCACCTCCTCTTCTTCCTCCTCCCGCCTGCGCCGCCGCTCCTGCTGCATGAGCACCAGCTCCCTCACCGCCCCGCCCCCGCCGCCGCCCCCGAACCCGCCGTCCCGCTGCTCCTCCATGGGCCAGCTTCTAGCACGCAGGTGGCCGGATCACTGCTCGCCACGGAGCAGGGAGAGAGGGGAGCTTGGGGGAGCGGAGGAGAGAGAGAGAGAGAGAGGAGGAAGTAGCGTCGCTTCTTTTTAGCGTTGCGCCCATGCCGTGGTGCTGCTGCTGGCGGGGGTGGGGTGGTGGGTTGCTTGCGCCCGCTGCTTGCCCGCTTTGGGTTTGTTTTTGGCGGAAACTTTTTCCCCGGGGTGGCCGTGCGGTGTGCAAGTGCGGCCGTGTCAGCTAGCGGCGTGGACTGTTTGTTTTTCCTCTTCTGCCTCCTCTGTGTCTGTGCAGCTCTGTGCTGTGCTGCCAAGGGAGGGAGAGAGGAAGAGGGAGATAGAGGGTGGCATTGATGGTGGCTTTCGGTAGAGTGTGGGCTTGGGATACCTGCCTGACCTGAGTTCGTTTCTTCCTCCTGGGTTTCTGTGTCGGGGGGTCTCTGTGGTACGGCCTGCTGTATCTCTACCTCTACGTGGTGTCTGCGTCAACTGATGTAACCCCTCTCAGGTACACTGTTATCTCAGGTACACTATTTTCTAAGAGCATCTCCGGTCGTTCGGTCCCCAAGACGATTTTCGATGCTGTTTTAGCGTCGCTTGAGGGGCGCTCCGGACGGCGATAACGCTTGGGGCGAGTTTTCCTCCAGCCGCGGCCCTAAGGGCGCCCCCAAGAGAACGACGACTTGCACATAATTTCGAATAGTCGTCTTCCCGCTTCAAAAACAGCAAAGTTCGGCGATCAACATGCCATGGTTCAGCGATCACATGCCACAAGCGGCGTGATCTACGCGGGGAACAAAAAAAAGCAGGCCGACGATGGCTCAACAAAGGGGCCCGTCCAGGTCGACGGCAAAACCAATGTCCTCGTGGAATCCATCGGGAGGTGTGGTCGGCGTGCTCCTGGGCGAGGTGAGCGCAACAGCCGGCGTAGTGGAGGAGTCGGGCGGCGCCAATTGGGCCAAGATCTTGGCACGCTCGGCGATGAACCACTTCCTGACCGACGCGTCCATCTCGGCCAAATTCATCGTCGTCATTGTCGCCAGGAAGGTGAGGTCAGTGTTCCTCTTCTTTGCGGCGGCGTTTGTCCTGAGGAGGTCGAGCTTGGCGTCTTGCTTTATCAGCAGCTCCGTCCACCTCGCCTGGGCCTTCTCCTCCCTGATCACGGCGTTGCTTGCGGCGTCGGCGATGCATTTCTGAATGGCCGACTGCAGCCTCTCGGTGCCGGCGCGTCTGGGTCGTATACGTCGTTCTTCGTCTTCGAGAGCTGGACGCGGACCTCCTTCCATTTTTCGCATGACTCGAGCCGGCTGAAGGTGGTGATGAACTTGAACTCGACGCCATTGTCCTCACGGAACATGGCAAACATGCGCGCGATCTGCACGGTGAGGACAGGACAGACGAGTTCACGGCGAGTTCACGTCGAGTTCAAGATGAGAGCGTACCTTTTGGTCGTTGCTTGCGCCGCTTTCGGGCCTCGCATGCACCTCCTCCTGGATGTCGTGACACACGTCCCCTGGATGGTCGACCAGTGGAACGCCATGGCTTTCGCGCCGCGGTCCATGAAGTAGCCTACGAAGGCGGGGTCGACCTGCTTCCGCTCGTCGAACGCGGCCTTGACGCGGTTCCAGTACGTGTAGCCTTTCTGGTTGGCGCCGGTGATGGGGTCCAAACTCACCGTCTTCCATGCTTCGGCGAGGCATTCGTCTTCCTTGGCCGACCACTTGACGCGGTTCAGCGGAACCTCGCCGTTCTTCCTCCTCTTCCTCCCTTTGACGGCCTCGGGCGCCTCCTGTGTCTCCTCGACGTCGACCTCGTCGCCTTGCGTATCTTCTTCGGCAACGACTTCATGGGTAAGGTCGGCGTCCTGGACGGCGAAAGCCTCAGAGCCGGCAGTGATGATGTGATCCATCTCCGTGAAAGACTCGGAGCCGGCGGTGAAGGGGATGGATTCCTTGCGCAACAGGGACGGGGTGGACGCGTAGGCCGGCGAGTAGGCCGGCGAGCCGGATGACGACTCCGTGCGCAGGGGGGCGTGTGGGAAGGAGAGGTTGGGGTCGAAGCCGCTGGAATCAGGCGACTGTGTGCCCCCCATGCCGACGGCGTCGAAGGTGAGAAGTTACCGGCGGGGGAGGCGACGCTCTGCTGAGTTGGGGGGCGAAACTACGACGCACCAGAGCGGACGGCTTCCGCCGCCGCAAGGACCTCCCGTAGATTGCGCTTGGCCACAGCAGCCGCCTTTTGGATCGCCTCCAGCTCCTTCGTCGCCTTCTGCTTGGCGGCCTCCATGCTCTCCCGGGCGAGCTGGGCTTCCAGCCTGGTGCGCCGAGAAGCGGTCGTCACCTGGCGGCGCAACTCGTCGGCCTGTCACACAACGTTCGTCCAACCTTCCGGCCTTGGTAGCGATGCCCTCTTCTTCCTCTGCTTGGGGGGGGGGGGAGCTGGCTCATCGGCGCGCCGAGGGGGCACATATTTCTTCTTCGATGGCATGGGGAAGATTTGGGTGGGAAATGGTGGGAGCTGGGGGCGGGGGATTGGAAAACAGCGGGAGATGAGTTGTATCTCGCTGACAGAGCGGCCCCACGCGGCGTTTCGTTTCGTCCGGCGTTCCCAAGAGCCCCCCAGCACGCTGGGGTCGGCTTGGGATCGCCGGATCTACTTTCGGTCCAATCCGGCGCTAATTGGACTCTTGGGGGCGCGGCTGGGCGGATTTCGGCTGTCCGGAGCAAATATCGTCGCCTTGGGGGCCTCTTGGGGGCGCGGCTGGAGATGCTCTAATACATCTAGGCGCGTTTGGTTCTGGTCTGCCTTCGATACCGCATCACATAGTATTTCCAACTTATTAGTTTAGCTGAGAGGGTTACATCTGCCCGTTTGTTTGGTTGCATATATACATTCCAATCAGACTAATAAGAAACGGGGGCAAGCTGTTTGGTTGCTCGCAAAAATGTTTCTCTGAGTGAGCAAATGCAAACCATGACTGTTTGTAGGGGGTGAAACCGGATCGAATTCGGACGAATGATCTCTATTCCGTGTTTATTTTCGGATTCGGAAGCGAAGCGGATGTAGATTCGAACAACGGGTTATGCGGATTCGAATAATGGATTAGGCGGATTCGAACGCGATGCGGTAACTGTCGTGGTAACACTAAAGGTATACCCCTAGGCAAGGGAAATCAAGGGGTATACTCAAGCCTTCGGTTCTCCGACACAATAAGATCAGTTAGAAACACGGAGCTGTAACATCTCAGAGACGCAACTTCCTCTCCGAGTAAGATGTTACTCGGGGAACGGAAACCACTTCCGAGTAAACAGTCACTCGGAGGATCAGTGATATCCGAATAAGTCAGTACTCGGAAAAGAGGAGCGGCGAGCCATTCGTTATTCGGAGGATGGGAACGCAACGGACGGGAAGCATTCAAGGCCGCGGGCGTTTCTCCCCCTTTATTAGTAGTAATGGACATACCGTTTCTTGTATTTAAACACATTCAATCCTGTAATTAGGACCCATTAAAGCTGAGGCATTAAGGAGGCAGGGGCTCACTCCATATAAGCCCCCCTTCCACACGCAGCACTTTCCCTCTCAGTATTTTGAGAAAAGAACACCCCAGTCAGCCTGGGACAGGACTAAGGTTTTTATCTCTACGGAGAGATCTAACCTATATAATTCCCCTGCGTCAACCCTCTCTACGTACAGATTCATCTAGCTCCTTTCATACCCCCTATCTATTGTCAGGATTATATCCCCGATAGTTGGCGCCCACCTTGGGGCTGAGTTGATCAGCAATCGTAGAGATGGCATTTTCTTCATCCTCTTCGCCGGTTCACGGCCCTGAGCTCATCGTCGGAGAGGTTTTCCATTTCGGATCATTGGCTTTCGTAGCTGATGATTCCCCCTGGTTGGTGGATTCTCCACTCCAGGCACAACTGCTGCCTTCAAGAGGCAGCGTCCACTTCCGAGCTGACCAGCCGGGGGCTTTGCGCCTCCAACTGTCGGCCCGTCGTCAAGCACCTGCGCCGTTGTCTGCCCGCCATAAGAAGAAGCGCTCGGGTCGCCCGCGTGCTCATCATCGTGGCAAGCCAGGCAGGATACAGCAGGTGGCAGTCATCGACTCGGTGGAATCAGCCCAGAAGGCCTTGGATGAACTGATTGCAAGAGAAGGCTCCACAACATCTCTCTTGCCTTTGTTCGACTCGGTTGAAGAAGAAGGCATGGCGGCATCTGACCCCGATTCAAGCTCCGAGCAAGAGGGCAGCAGCGGCGCTCCAGTCGCAGTTGGAGAAGTATGTATGGCTGAAACTCCGCCCTCTCATCCATCACCAACTCGGGATAATCACGCCCGAGACGAAGCAAACAGTCCATCCGGGGCTGGTGTCCGGGAGCCAGCTCGGCGTGTATCCGCTTTCCGAAGGTTAGAGCTCGGAGAAGCAAGTCGGCAACCCCGCCCCCTTACTCTGGAAGAGCGGGAAGAAGCAGAAGTGACCGAGCGGTTGCTAAACACCCCCATTGACACAAGCACTCCAGAAGGGAGAGGCCTGGAGGCATCCAGATTAACTAACTTGGTTGAGCGAGAGCGCCTGGCCGAGCTAGAAAACACTTTGGAGCGTCAATCTCGGGAGGTAGCTCGGCTCAGGCAAAGCAGAACAAGTCGGCAACTGCGGGGCCCAGGCCGAGAACCTTTCCGAGCTATGGGTACCCCAGTAGAAAATCTCATAGCAGCGACTCGGATTGCAAACTCTCTGCAGCCTAGTGGATCGGCAGCAGAAGAAATTTAGCACTTGGCATTTTTATTGCAAAGCGCAGTGGATCAAAATGCTGTTGTCAGTCAATCAAAGCAGCGAATTCACTCTCAAGTTCCCCCCTGCAAGAACGTCACAGTCGGTGCACACGCCTTATGGAGAAGCGCGGAGAAACAGGAACAATTCTCCTCGGCACAGAAATGATCCCCAAGGAGATCACCACCAAGAGCAATATCGGCATGAAGACCACAGGAGGGCAGAAGCTCGCGGGACGGGTCGGGCCGCACCACGGAGAGAGGAGTTCCCTCGGCACCGGGACGACCATCATTTTGATGTTAAAGACGACGCCTGAAGCCATCTGGTACAGAGCCGAGTCGACCGCGCTAGATCGCATCGTCAGGACCAAGCTCGACCCTCAATGGCTACATGGCCAGTTTGCTTCAGCGAAAGGATTCGGTCTACCCCTATTCCGCCTCACTTCAGGATAGCTCAAGGGGTGGATAAATACCGAGGTGATGCCAAACCTCAGACATGGTTAGATGATTACAGAATAGCCGTGCAAATCGGAGGAGGAGGGGACGAGATAGCTATGATGCACCTGCCGTTGATGCTATAAGGCTCAGCTCGGGCATGGTTGAATCAGCTCCCCCCTAGTAGCATCTGGGTTTGGGAAGACCTTGAGAAAGTATTCGTCAAGAATTTTGAGGGGACCTACAAGAGACCCGGGGGTCTAACCGAGCTACAATTATGTGTCCAGAGCAACACCGAATCTACTCGGGATTATATCCAGAGATGGATCACACTTCATAACTCGGTTTAAGGAGTCTCCGAGTTCCAGGCCATTCATGCCTTCAAACAAGGGGTCAAGTACAGAGAGTTGAGTCTCAAGTTGGCAAGATCACCTCATGTCACCTCACTCGGAAAACTGATGGAGATAGCGAATAAGTACGCCAACGGTGAAGAGGAGATTCGGCAGAAGAACCAGCATCATAGAGGAGGCAGCAGCTCGGCGCCTAACCCGAAACAGAAGACCGGAGGCAACAACAAGCGAAAAGCAGAAGACGCCCCAACAGACGCAGAGTTAGTGGCGGCGGAAAACGCCTCAGGCATTCATGGCAAGGGTCAAGCACGAAAGGAGTGGCAGCCACGGCAGAAAAAGGCGTCCAATGATGATGAAGTTCTAGATCAACCTTGTCCTCTTCACACTACCCAAGATGCCGAGGGAAAGTTAGTTATTCCAAAACATACAGCTCGACAATGTCGCCTCATCAAAAGAGTAGCCCAGAATGCAAGGACAGGTCCCCAGCAAGATAAGGATGCCGGAAAAAAGAAAGCGCCCAGCCCAGATCTGGACAGCGAAGGCTTCCCAAGAGAAGACGGAGTGTTAGTCATCTTCGCAGGATGGGAGTCGAAGAGGGTAGAAAAGATAAGGTTCAGAGAAGTCAACTCGGCAGCTCCGGCAGTTCCGAGTTATATGAAGTGGGCTGACATCCCAATCACTTTCGACCAGTCGGATCACCCTCCTCACATCCCTCTCCCAGGAAGGCATGCTCTGATTGTTGATCCTTTGGTGGAAACAGGGAATGGGAACTTCAGGATCAGAAATGTTTGATGGATGGTGGCAGTGGGATTAATATCCTATATTCAAGCACTCTAAAGAGCATGAACATTCCAATGTCCAAGCTTCGCAAAAGCTATCTGGAATTTCATGGGATAATCCCGTGGAAAAAGGCATACTCACTCGGAATGATCTACCTCAATGTGGTCTTTGGTACTCCGAGTAATTTCCGGAAAGAAAAGATCACCTTTGAAGTGGTGGATTTTCCGAGTGCATATCATGCTCTACTCGGAAGACCAGCTTATGCAAAATTCATGGTCATCCCATGTTACGTCTGTCTGAAGCTAAAGATGCCTAGCCCGCACGGCGTGATCACTGTCTCGGGAGACTACAAGCAAGCTGAAGAACTATTGCAGAAGGGGTCCCTGATAGCCGACCAGCAAATGGCTGAGGTTGAGCTGGCCGAATACAAAAAAGGCGCTGACTCATCCGAGTTGCTGCAACCAAAGAAGAAATCTTCATTCGAATCGGCTGGGGAGACCAAGAGGGTACAAATACATCCCACCGATAAGGACAAATACACCAACATTGCAACCGATTTGGATCCCCAATAGGAACTCGAGCTCGTCAGCTTCCTCCGTGAGAATTGGGATATCTTTGCATGGAAGCCTGCTGATATGCCTGGAGTCCCAAGGGAGTTGGCCGAGCACAAGTTACACGTTGATCCGAAAGCAAGACTGGTGAAAGAGTCTCTTCGGCGGTTCTCCTCCGAGAAAAGGAAGGCCATCAGACAGGAGATAGCTAGATTATTAGCACCCGGATTCATTAGGGAAATCTTCCACTCGGAGTGGTTAGCGAATCCTGTAATGGTTCCGAAGAAAGATAAATCTTGGAGAACTTGTGTTGATTTCTGTCATATCAATAAAGTTTGTCCAAAAGACCATTTCCCCTTCCTCGCATTGACCAGATTGTGGATTCCACATCGGGTTGTGAGAGATTATGTTTCCGCGATGCGTACTCGGGTTATCATCAAATCCGACTATATGAACGAGATGAGCTCAAAATAGCATTCATAACCCCATTCAGATGTTTTTGTTATGTCACGATGCCATTCGGACTCAGAAATGCGGGCGCTACATATCAACGCATGATGAAAAACTGCCTGATCTGGCAAATCGGCAAGAATGTGGAGGTCTACGTGGATGACATTGTGGTCAAGTCGGTTAAAGGAAGTAGTCTGCTAGCCGACTTAGCTGAAACCTTTCAAAGCCTCTGAGCCTAAAGCATCAAGCTCAACCCTGAAAAATGTGTTTTTGGTGTACCAGCGGGGAAGCTACTCGGATTCATGGTCTCCGAGCGCGGGATAGAAGCCAACCCGGAAAAAATTGCTGCAATCCAAAACATGAAACCACCCAAGCAGCTCCGAGACGTCAAAAAAATGACAGGTTGTCTCGCAGCACTCAGTAGGTTCATCTCCAGACTGGGAGAGAAAGCCCTACCTCTCTACCAGCTAATGAAAAAATCGCCAAATTTCGTTTGGACGGAAGAAGCTCAAATGGTGTTCGAAGAACTAAAAAAGCAACTGTCAACTCGGCCGGTCCTGGCAGCACCCCAAGAAAAGGAGCCGCTCTTATTATATATTGCAGCCACAAGCCGAGTTGTCAGCGTGGCTATAGTGGTGGAGAGAGAAGAAGAAGGAAAGTCACAAAAGGTACAAAGACCGGTGTACTTCATCTCCGAAGTCCTCACACCATCCAAGCAGAGATATCCCCACTACCAGAAGTTAGCAATGGGAATTCACTTGGCATCACAGAAGCTTGCACATTACTTCCAGGATCATTCCATCACAGTGGTCTCTGAAGCTCCCCTGGCAGAAATCATGAACAACAAATACTCAATAGGCAGAATAGCAAAATGGAGTTTGGATCTACTACCCTTCGACCTCAACTACCAAGCCAAAAAAGCAATCAAGTCACAAGCACTGGTGGATTTCCTGGCCGAGTGGATTGAGTTCCAACATCCTCCACAGCCCACGCCAGAGCATTGGACGATGTTCTTTGATGGGTCCAAGATGCTGAATGGAGCAGGGGAAGGGGTGGTACTGGTTTCACCAAGGAAAGACGACATGAGATACGTCCTCCAAATCCATTTCCCAGCAACAAATAATGAAGCCGAGTATGAAGCTCTTTTGTATGGCATGAGAATGGCCATTTCACTCGGAATCAGGAGACTCATGATATTCGGAGATTCAGACCTAGTAATCAATCAAGTAATGAAAGAGTGGGACATCCGGAGTCCAGCAATGACAACCTACTGTGTAGCAGTGAGAAAATTGGAGAAATTTTTTGATGGGATGGAGCTCCATCACATTCCAAGGGTTAAAAATCAGGCAGCAGATGACCTAGCCAAGTTGGGCTCTACCCGGGGTCAGATCCCGCCAGGAATCTATTTGGAGCACTTGCACTCTCCAACAGTCAAGGAAGACCCTTTCCTAGAAGTCGATCCAGATATGCTGCCTGACAAGAACATCCCTAACAAAGAAGATATACCCGCAGTAGTCGACATGGTGTTTGATGTGGAGGTCATTCCCCCCGAGTGGACACTTCCAAACCTTGCTTATCTGCAGAAACAAGAGTTGCCTGATGATGAGATAGAAGCTAAGAAAATCGTCCGCAAATCAAAGTCTTACTCAGTGATCAATGGGGAGTTATACAGAAACAACATCACTCAGCTCCCCCAGCGATGCATCTCCGAGGAGGAAGGCCGCTGTATCCTGCAAGACATCCATGCGTGGGATTGTGGCCACCATGCCTCAAGTCGGAGTTGGTGGCAAAAGCTTTCCGAGCTAGTTTCTTCTGGCCTGAAGCCCTCAGCGATGCTCAGTACATCGTGGACCACTGCGAAGGCTGTCAGTTTTATGCCAACCAGCCTCGCAAACCAGCCTCCGAGCTGAAGACGATCCCTCTAGCCTGGCCATTCGCAGTATGGGGACTGGATATGATCGGACCGCTCAGAACGGGCAAACATGGTTTCACCCACATTTTGGTTGTAGTAGACAAGTTTACAAAATGGATAGAAGCAAAACCTATCAAGGCCCTCGACTCTGCCACAGCAGTCAACTTTATGCAAGGCATCATACATCGTTTTGGCGTTCCACATGACATCATCACGGATAATGGGTCGAATTTCAACTCGGCTGAATTCAAGAAATTCTGTTGGACCAATGGTAGTCAGGTCAACTTCACCTCAGTCGCACACCCACAGTCCAACGGCCAGGTCGAACGAGCAAATGGATTAATACTCAAAGGAATCAAGCCTCGGCTACTTCGGGAACTGAAGGAAGCAGCGGGTTCCTGGGTCGACGAACTCCCTTCCGTCCTGTGGGGATTGCGGACAACTCCTAATCGCTCAACTAGGTCAACCCATTTCTTCCTCGTTTACGGTTCAGAAGCAGTTCTCCCGAGTGACCTTAAGCACAATGCCCCCCCGTGTAAGCCAGTACATAGAAGCTGAAGCCGAAGTAGCACGACAAGATGGTGTTGATCTCTTGGAAGAAGAGCGAAACCTAGCTCTCACCCGCTCGGCGTTCTATCAGCAAGACCTTCGCCGATATCACGACCGACATGTCCGAGCTCTCTCATTTCAAGAGGGCGATATGGTACTTCGCATCAAGCAAACTTCGGACCACAAACTAGCTCCCCCATGGGAAGGCCCATATGTCATCTCTAGAGTATTGCACAATGGGGCCTATCGCTTGTATGATGTAACTAATAATATAGAAGAGCCTCATGCATGGAACGCCCAGCTATTGCAACGTTTCTATGCATGAGCACGTTTTTAAGATCTGAATAAAATATTATTTCGCACACACAGTGTGCCTTGCTCAATCTGTATTCCATTACATTTGTCCTATAAAATCAGGTTTTCTTCCGAGCTGTGCCCAGCTCGGACGAAAACTCACAATCAGGTTTTCTATCTGAGCTGTGCGCAGCTCGGACGAGAACCTAGAAAACACTTTCTAAGTGCTTGCCAACACCCAAGAGGCTTGGGGAAGCACAACATCATCTGCATTGAGGATCTTGTCTACAAGATCATCAATACAAATCTTTCTAAGTACTTTCCAAGTCTCAGGAGGCTTGGGGGATGCTTAAATTTATAAAAACAGGTTTTCTTCCGAGCTGTGCCCATCTCGGACGAAAACTCACAATCAGGTTTTCTATCCGAGCCGTGCGCAGCTCGGACGAGAACCTAGAAAACACTTTCTAAGTGCTTGCCAACATCCAAGAGGCTTGGGGAAGCACAACATCATCTGCATTGAGGATCTTGTCTACAAGATCATCAATAGAATTTTTTCTAAGTACTTTTCAAGTCTCAGGAGACTTGGGGGCTGCTTAAAGTTATAAAATCAGGTTTTCTTCCGAGCTGTGCCAAGCTCGGACGAAAACTCACAATCAGGTTTTCTATCTGAGCTGTGCGCAGCTCAGAAGAGAACCTAGAAAACACATTCTAAGTGCTTTCCAAAACCCAAGAGGCTTGGGGAAGCACAACATCATCTGCATTGAGGATCTTGTCTACAAGATCATCAATAGAAATTTTTCTAAGTACTTTCCAAGTCTCAGGAGACTTGAGGGATGCTTAAAGTCATAAAATCAGGTTTTCTTCCGAGCTGTGCCCAGCTCGGACGAAAACTCACAATCAGGTTTTCTTCCGAGCTGTGCCCAGCTCGGACGAAAACTCACAATTAGGTTTTCTATCCGAGTTGTGCGCAGCTCGGACGAGAACTTAGAAAACACATTCTAAGTGCTCGCCAACACCCAAGAGGCTTCGGGAAGCACAACATCATCTGCATTGAGGATCTTGTCCACAAGATCATCAATAGAAATTTTTCTAAGTACTCTCCAAGTCTCAGGAGACTTGGGGATACTTAAAGTTATAAAATCAGTTTTTCTTCCGAGCCGTGCGCAGCCCAGATGAAAACTAAGAAAATTCCCACAAGGATAAAACCAAGCATCGGCAGATAAATACGTTCCCCACTAGGAAACATAATAGTAATCCATAAAACAAAGGAGTGCCCAGTACCTAGATCACGACATCAAGCAGTATATCTTATTACACAGTCACTCGGCATTCCGAGGCAAATTTAACACCAGTGTTTTTTCTGACACACTTGTCCAATCGGGCTCCCTCATTCCTCGCCCGCCTCTTCAGACTCACTCGTTACGCCAGTCGATTCTACGAAGAAGTCCAGATCAGGCATCAAAGCAACACGGCTGGAAGTCTTAGCATATCGCGGCAGAAAGGCAGTGCAGCTCTGACCATCCTTTGGATCACCACCGCCAACCCACTCCAGATTATGGACCCGCTCCGGAAAATGTGCTTTGGTCAAAGCCAGCGCATAATTCGCACCACTTCGTGCCGCTAAACGCTTCCAGCGTTCCAGCTGCTGAGGGGCCTCTCGGAGGACGGGCACAACAGTGTCCAGCTTCACCCTGCTTCCCTCATCAGGAGACAGTTTGCTCTTCAAGGCCAGAGTAGCGCCCATAACTTCCTCAGCAAACTTATTCGCCTTCACACACCTCATGGTCAGCAGACCCCGAGCCAGAGCAAATTCTGTCGTTACCGGCGTGTAATTGTCCCTCTTCATCATCTCGGCAAACTTGGCCATGCGCGCCTGCTCGGCCTCTGGGTTCGTCCCATACGCTGCATCAATAAGGAAGATGAGTACATAATGAAAAGACATGAGAATATTTCTCTGTTGCAATCGGGTCACAAAAATCACCAGACAAGGTCTCACTGAAAACGGCAAACCGCCCAGCGCAATACTCCTCAGCTGCCTTCACTTCCTTCAAAGTAGCCTCCAACTCGGCTTGATGTTTCTTTTCATCCTCGGCACGCAGCTCGGATAACTTCTCCAAATCAGACTCCAGTTTCTTGATACAAGCTTCGTTCTCCTTCACCGCCTGCTTGTAATGGTACAAACCGGTTTCCAAGGCTTTCTTCTCCTTGGCCCGCCTCTCAACTTGGTCTATCTCCTTCTTCATTTTTGCCACAAAATCATCATTCTCTTTAACCTTGGCATGAAAAGCTTTCTTCGACGCTTCTGCAATCAGAATCCCAAACAGTTAATAGGAAGATGAAAGATACAACACAGGAACGCAAGAGTCCTTACCATTGTACTCAACATGTTGTTTCTTAAGTTTGTTATGTTCTTCAAGCAGTGCCTCGTACGCACTCTTGGCAGCAGTGTTTTTCCTCTGCAACTTCACGAAGGCAGATCCAAGTTTGCAAGCCTCCTACGAATAAGAAAGAAACACCATGTTATAAATACAAACCCCATATAAAACAGACTCCAAATAACTTCAAGAAGTTACTCGGAGCCTTGGGGGTTACACCGAGTGGGTGCACTAAGAAGTGTTCCCACTGGAAGATCCTCAAAATAATAACTCCTATATAAAAGACTCCGAATAACTTCAAGAAGTTACTCGGAGCCTTGGGGGCTACACCCAGTGGGTGCTGATACGTCTCAAACGTATCTACTTTTCCAAACACCTTTGCTATTGTTTTTCCCTCATTCTTGCATGATTTGGACGAAACTAACCCAGACTAACGCTGTTTTCAGCAGAGGTGCATGTATGGTTTATTTGTGCGCAGGAAAATGGATTTTTAGATGTCCCAGAAAATTCCCAGAAAATCCACGCACCCGAAGGAGCCAGGAGCCAGAAGTGGGACCAGAGGGGAGCTCCGGGGGCCCCAGGCGCCCCCCCTGGCGCGGCCAGGGGTGGGGCCGCGCCCTCTGGCCGCCTGGGCGGCTCCCCCCTCCTCTGGTGCCCTACCGATACTCCTATTTGTCCCCGTGACGAGAAAACCACAGAACAGAAGTCTTTTTCGCAGTTTCCGTCGCGGAGCCGCCGCCACCCTCTGTTCTTCTTCGGGAGGGCTAATCTGGAGGCTGATTTGGCCTCCGGAGAGGGGAGATCGTCGCCATCGTCATCACCATCACCAATCCATCCATCCTCCACGACTTCTCTTCACATGTGTGAGTAATTACCTGCTGTAGGCAAAGGGGATGGTAGGGATTGGATGAGTTTAATCATGTAATAGTTCGTCAGATTGTTGGGGGCATGTTGCCTATCATCTACTTTGGTGTTTATCATCTTTGCTACAACTTGTTGTTCTTAATGCTTGTCACTTTGGGCCCGAGTGCCATGTTTTCAGATCTGAACCCTATGTGTTTTCATGAATATATTTGTGTTCTGGATCCTATCTATGAGTTGTATGCACCTATTATGGTCTGGAACCGGCGATCCCAAAGGTGACAGCTTGGGACACCAAAGGGGATGGTCCATAATTTGAGGATTCCGTGTATCCATTGAGTTTATTGCTTTGTTCCTGTGCTCTTTGACAGGAGCACCTTAATCTCCATAAGTTCCTTTTGGCCCCGTTCGTAGCGGGATGGTAGGACAAAAGATGTTGTGCAAGTTCTTATTGCAAGCACGCACAACTACCTACGGGATACATGCCTACTGTTTGATATTTTCCTAGATGATCATTGCTTTTCTGTGTGCCTTGCCCCGTGTTAGAATCTATTATATGTTCACTCTCATCCATGCAGCGCCCAACCATCCATCTCCCTAGCCTACAGTGTTTTCAATCCTGTTGGTCATTAGTTGTTACTTTTGCTGTTGCCACTATCACTATCATATTATCGTTACCACTTATCTATCGTTGCAAGCAAGTATATTTCAGGTGCGGTTGAATTGACAACTCAACTGTCAAAGCTTATAAATACTCTTTGGCTCCCCGTGTGTCGAATCAATAAATTGGGTTAACTTACACGCGAAGACTATCTCGATCCCTTACGCCTGTGGGGCATCAAGCAACGTTTTCTGGCGCCGTTGCCGGGGAGCATAGCAATATTTACAAGTCTACTTGAACTATCCTGCCTGATGCACATCATCCTTTATGGGTAAGAAAGGAGACCCCAAGGTTCCGATCTTACCATCCCGTACAAGAAAAGGTATTGTTCTGAACACTAGTGCTACACTTGATTCACCTTCTGTTATGAGTAAGTTTACTTCACCACAACTACATGATGCTTCTATGGAGTCTGTCACTATGTCCGATACTTTTGATGATGCTTCCACTACTCTTGATGATGCTACTTTTCTTGGTCACTATATTGAAACTCAGACTGCTAAGGCTGCAGCAAAATCCAAGACCGAGACCCCTGCTACCTATATTCCTACCTGCAAAACCTTTGGTTACCCGAGCTTAGATGAACTAAAGGAGAGAATCCTTGATGATGATTATGTTACTCTTGATGATGATTTTTGCAGGGAACTTAGAGAGTGTGTCGACTCTGACCCTGGTGCTGTTAAGGAGTTGCTCAAAAAGCAATCCATGAAGAACAAAGTTATTCCTGATCCTCAATTTGCCACATCTCCTATATGCATCATTGATCCTGATTATGATTTCTCTGTTGATCTTTCACTTATATCTACAGTCGAGGCAGACCCCTTTTATGGCAGAGAAAATGATGATGCTATAGCACACTTGACCAAACTCGCTGAGCTAGGAAACCTATTCACTACTGATCAGAAGATACGAAACTTCTATGTGGCCAAGATTTTTCCTTTTTCTTTGAAGGAAGACGCTAAAACATGGTATGATGCACTACCCTATGGTTCCGTTAAGAGTCCTCAAGACTTAGTCAAAAAATTTGTTGATAAGTATTTCCCAGCTCATCTGCAACATGCTGCTTTGCAAAGAATCTATAACTTTAAACAATTGCAGGATGAGCACCTCCCTAAAGCTTGGGGGAGGTTTCGTGATTTACTTAAGGTTATTCCGGGACATGGAGTCCCCAAGAATGAACCGCTTGATATATTTTACGCTGGTTTAACCGATGAATCCAGATCCTATCTGGATAGTTGTGCTAGTTGTGTTTTCAGGGAAAGAACGCCGGACGATGCAGAAGAATTAATGTGCAAAATCGCCAAGAACCATGAAGATTGGTCCGTTCCTGAGCCACTTCTACCACCAAAAAAGAGGGGCATGCTTGTTCTTAACCCCGAAGATATGCAAGAAGCAAAGAAGTCTATAAAGGAGAAAGGTATTAAGGCCGAAGACGTGAAGAATTTACCGCCTATTGAGAGGTTGTGTGAGCCTACTACTCACCCTCCCTCGGTAGAGGTACACTCTCTATTAGACTTTACTGAAAGTGACGTTCCTAAAGGTAAGCCTCCCGACCAATGTTTAGATGAGCTTGATAATTTTATTGTTAAGCAAGACCATTTTAATAGGAGATTACAAAGTCAGTTGCATGATAATTCTCTTGCTATCAAAAGTTTGTGTGATGTTCTAGAAAGAACAGTTAATGATGTTAAATGTCTTGTTAAGCATTTTCATATGGTTCAAACTCAGCTTGAACAAATTTCTAATGTGCAAAAATATTTGCTTGCTAATAATGCCAAACAGGACATACAAGCTTATGGAATTAAAACTAGGGGTGGAACACACACCGAGGACCCACTCTATCCAGAGGGGCATCCAAAGAGGATCGAGCAAGATTCTCAAATACAAGAAGAAGACGAGACTGTTAGCTCTCCGAAGAAAAAGAAGAAGAAGAAACACAAGGAGGCTGACAATCCCGATGATCTTATTACAAGTGAAAAGCCAGCTGTTGATCCTAACAGCATATCTACCTCTGATGCTGAAACAGAAGACGGTGCCGAGTCTGAAGAAAAGGACGCAGAGAAGGATGATTCTCTCAAGGTAAGAGAAAAAGAAGCACCCGATAAACGCAAGAGGTACTCTAAAGAAGACTTCATCGCAAGAAGACATGGGAAGGAAAGAGAACCATGGATACAGAAACCCATGCCCTTTCCAGGTAAGTCCCTCAAATCCAAAGAAGAAGAGCATTATAATAAATTTTGTGAATGGATGAAGCCTCTTTTTCTTCAAATTCCTTTGACTGATGCTATTAAGTTACCTCCCTATTCGAAATATATGAAAGATATTGTTACTAATAAAAGAAAAGTTCCTAATGAGGCAATATCTACTATGCTTGCTAACTACTCTTTCAGTGGCAAGATTCCTAAGAAGCTCGGTGACCCAGGTATACCCACAATTCCTTGCTCCATAAAGAATAATTACGTCAGAACTGCTTTATGTGATCTTGGTGCAGGAGTGAGTGTTATGCCTTTCTCTCTTTACAAAAGGCTTTGTTTAGAGAAACTAATCCCTACATATATCTCCCTTCAGATGGCTGACAAATCAACAGCCGTCCCAATAGGTATTTGTGAGGATGTACCCGTTGAAGTTGCTACTTGTTTGATCCTTACAGATTTTGTTGTGTTTGACATGCCCGAGGATGGGAGCATGTCCATTATTCTTGGTAGACCTTTTCTTAACACCGCAGGTGCTATCATTGATTGCAAGAAAGGAAAGGTCACTTTCAACGTTGATGATAAAGAACACACGGTGTATTTTCCAAAGAAGATCGACAAGAGGCATGGCCTTAACTCTATAGAGAATATCGAGACCGTGAAGATTGGAGAATGGGACTGTCCACTACATGTGCACCACAAATACAAAACCATTATGGTGGGGACAATGTCCATCAAAGTAAAGGTGCAATGATCACTTCATAAGGGGTGAGACTTCTTGTTCTGTATATCGCCAGTTTGTTGGTAAGACTTGATCAACCTTACTAGTAAGCTTGTTTTATATAGGTAAAAAGTTAAGTTTGTTATGTTTTCATTTGCTTTGGCTTTCATTCGCTTTACTGTACCAAGTTTTTGTGTTTTTGAAGATTCACAATACTAATCACCGCTTTAAGTTTTCAGAAAGTTTTGCAGCTTTTTGAACTCCGAGAAATTTTCAACAGTGAAGTTTTCAGAAAAATTCCAGAAAAATAAAAATAAAAATTTCCATGCCGGGAGTGACCCAGAGGCGCCTGGGGCCCACAAGCCCCACCTCCAGGTGAGTCTTCTTACTCCTCCTTCCTCTCTCTCCAAAAACACGAGTTCTGCACTTTGTTCTTGTGTTCTTGCTGCTCTCCGTCCAGAATTTCGATCTCTCTCTACGACCCATCATTTGAGCTGAGATTTTGGGCAAATACTCCCTGGTATGTAACTCCTTCACCCCTCCAATTAGTTTTTTGATTGGTGGCTTCATTTGCGAGTATTTAGTAGCTCTTGATGCTGTTTATATGAGCTTGCATGCATGTGTAGAATTTTATTTTCCAAGTTTTGATGCAAGTTTATGCCTTAGGTAAGTGAGTTGAGTAGTTTGCCTTAACTCACTTTGTTTAAATCCTTGTTTTTGTAATTTGTCAAAAATTTCAGAAATGAGTTTGCTTGGAAGAGCAAAGGGGTGGCTTGGGAAGAAAAGGCCCGAGCGCTCCGATCGAGTTACAAGAGCTGCAGCTTCACCCTCGACTGCTAGGGTGAGCTACAACGAAGATCATGTGCCCTTAGAGTTGTTTGAGGACACAAATCCAGCACATACAATGACTTTCCCGTGCGATGAATTCCTTGAAGCTGCAGGAATTAAGGAGGAGTTCTATAATCTTTGTGCTAATGCAGGTCTGACGCGGCTCGCAACGTGTCGTGTTGTCCAGTATCAAAAACTCACCTCCTGTTTTATTAACAGTTTTAGATATAACCTTGATGCTGGTTCTGTTGAGTTTAAAATTTACAATGATCTTTTGACCATGCCTTTGGAAAAGTTTTGTGAAATAATAGGTGTGCCGAACGTGGGACTGACGGCGAAGATGAGCTCTCAGCCCTCCGAGCTAAGAACCGTCTTCAACTCTCTCTGTAGCATGGATATAAGGGAAATTCATCGGTCAAAGATCTCCAACATCTTATTCCCACAACCCGATGATAAGCCTTTTACTTATTTAAGTTTTGATCTTGCTGCTATGAAAAGGCATAAGTTTGTTACCATGACTTCCGAGTTTGGTAACCTTGATTATATCTTGCATTTCGGAGCTACCACGGAACGCAAGATCCGTCTACCTGCACCTCTTTTGTTCGATTTTTCTCGCAGGAACGGATGGTCCTTTGATGTTACCCAGTTCGATGAATTCATGGTCCAGCGTCAGTTTCATAACCCCATGGAGGGGGTTGTGCCCGACGAGGAGGAGCATGGTGAGTTCCCACCTTTCCAGGGAGAGACCGTCACCCAGTTTGGTGAAGGATCTTCCTCTGCTTGGAGCGCGGATCCTTCTTCGTGGGAGGATCCGAGGACTTCGGTGTACGCGCAGGAAGCCTCATACGACCCTTGGACTCACCAGTACTACCCTGGAGCAGGAGGCTCCTGGGGACATTAGCTACTACCAACTTAGGCCAAAAGCCTAAGCTTGGGGGAGTATGTGCCCTTCTCACTTTTCCATTGTATTATCCGTTTTATTTTTGTTCGCTTTGATCTTTTCGAAGTTTTTGCCCGTTTTTCTTTCTTTCTTTCTTTGCAAAAACAACAAAAAGATTTCCTCTTTCCTTTTGCTCTCGTTTAAACCTTTAAAAACCCAAAAAGATTTCCTTTCTCTTTTTAGTTTGCTTTGTTTTCAGAGTCAGCTCGAGTCTGTGATGGCATTTGATTATATTTCCCACGTTCGATCGTGCAAGTGACTAGGCAGTAATGACGAAGATCGACGGAAGGGAAGCAACAAGGAAAACCGGTATGAACTCTTCTTGTTTCTACTTCTGTACATATGCCTGTACTTATGATCTAGAGACCAGCTTGTAGCGACATAGTGTTATGTTTACAATGCTTTCCCAGTGTTCATGCTTTCCTTGTGGCTAGTCTCAAATAGCTAGAGTACATAATGTGTTGTTGAAATGATTTACAAGAATTGCATTGTTCATGGTTTGGCATACTGAAGTGCTATTTCCCTTCGGAGAATTTTTGGATTGACTTGGCACATGTTCACACATGCTTATGACTAAAAAAGTCTATTTTGCCTTGATGATCTTTTTGTTTCAGAATAGTTATATCACTTTCATGCCCGATTCAATGTTGCTTTGTCGCTCTGCATGATTATGACATTTATTGCTCTCTAGTTGGTCGCTTCCCAGTCTTTTGCTAGCCTTCGCTCGCACTAAGCGATTTTTGCTTGTGCTTCCAAACTCCTTTTCAAACCCAGTTGTTCCATTTGAGTCCACCATACCTACCTATATGTGGTATTTACCAGCCACTCCTAACTTAGACTTTCTTGTGCCATCTCGAAATATTCAAAAGTTTCCCTTTTTGTAACCATACAAGCTCATGGTACGGTGAGGGGAAATCAGTATCTTTCGTGCCAAAAATATTTTGACGGAAGTTTTAACTAGTCAAAACAGAAAAAAATGAGAGTTTCACCTCCCCCATACTTGATGATGGAGTGAAATGAACCAAATGCTGCTTATGATAGGTGGAACGATACCCTCCTTCCATCCTTGAGGCAAAATAAAAGGTTCCATAGACCATCAAAGGATTTATGGATAAGGGAATATGTGTAAGCAAAAGGCATTATATATGGTTGGCATGGGAGATATTGAGAGACCTTTACCGTTCACCGTTGACTGGAAAGTTACTCCTCTCAAAAGAGTTCTATCTCTGTTTTCAAAACCAAGAGCTCTGGCACATGTTTAGTCTTTGCTTCCTTTCACGGGTTTTCAACCTTGCCATCAAAAGCCATGGTTCGAGAGTCTACCCTTCTTTCTTCAAAGCACCAACTATGAGAGCATAATTGTCATTCTTAGTGTAACATGCATTGTCCCAAAGTATTACATTGTCTTCTGCATGCTTGTGTTATTGCTAGTCTGAAATACTGAGTTCTAGTCACCTTTAAAACTCCGGGGGAGTTTCTGCATTTATGTTTTGCTTCACTCATGGAGGCTAGCGAAATGCCACTCAAGTATGTTCAAGCTATGTGCATTGTGATCCTGTTTTGATTTTCATTAACTTATTATTTACTTTTAGTTGTTTGTGACTGGTCACATGAAAGAAGAATTGTTTCGTGCATTGTCCTTATAGCATTGTGTCAATACTTGCTAAACTCTTTTCGTGGTACATGCTTATATACATCTATTGAAGCAAAAGAGTTTGTCAAAGTTTTCTTTGTCGCGTCCAGTTCGTTGAACTGAATTGCTTGAGGACAAGCAATATGCTAAGCTTGCGGGAGTTGATACGTCTCAAACGTATCTACTTTTCCAAACACTTTTGCTATTGTTTTGCCCTCATTCTTGCATGATTTGGACGAAACTAACCCGGACTAACGCCGTTTTCAGCAGAGCTACCTATATGGTTTATTTGTGCTCAGGAAAATGGATTTTTAGACGTCCCAGAAAATTCCCAGAAAATCCACGCACCCGAAGGAGCCAGGAGCCAGAAGTGGGACCAGAGGGGATCTCCGGGGGCCCCAGGCGCCCCCTTGGCGCGGCCAGGGGTGGGTCCGCACCCTCTGGCCGCCTAGGCGGCTCCCCCCTCCTCTGGTGCCCTACCGAGACTCCTATTTATCCCCGTGACAAGAAAACCCCAGAACAGAAGTCGTTTTCCCAGTTTCCGTCGCGGATCCGCCGCCACCCTCTGTTCTTCTTCGGGAGGGCTAATCTGGAGGCTGATTTGGCCTCCGGAGAGGGGAGATCGTCGCCATCGTCATCACCATCACCAATCCATCCATCCTCCATGACTTCTCTTCACATGTGTGAGTAATTCCCTGCTGTAGGAAAAGGGGATGGTAGGGATTGGATGAGTTTAATCATGTAATAGTTCGTCAGATTGTTGGGGGCATGTTGCCTATCATCTACTTTGGTGTTTATCATCTTTGCTACAACTTGTTGTTCTTAATGCTTGTCACTTTGGGCCCGAGTGCCATGTTTTCAGATCTGAACCCTATGTATTTTCATGAATATATTTGTGTTCTGGATCCTATCTATGAGTTGTATGCACCTATTATGGTCTGGAACCGGCGATCCCAAAGGTGACAGCTTGGGACACCAAAGGGATGGTCCATAATTTGAGGATTCCATGTATCCATTGAGTTTATTGCTTTGTTCCGGTGCTCTTTGACAGGAGCACCTTAATCTCCATAAGTTCCTTTTGGCCCCGTTCGTAGCGGGATGGTAGGACAAAAGATGTTGTGCAAGTTCTTATTGCAAGCACGCACAACTATCTACAGGATACATGCCTACTGTTTGATATTTGCCTAGATGATCATTGCTTTTCTGTGTACCTTGCCCCGTGTTAGAATCTATTATATGTTCACTCTCATCCATGCAGCGCCCAACCATCCATCTCCCTAGACTACAATGTTTTCAATCCTGCTGGTCATTAGTTGTTACTTTTGTTGTTACTTTTGCTGTTGCCACTATCACTATCATATTATCGTTACCACTTATCTATCGTTGCAAGCAAGTATATTTCAGGTGCGATTGAATTGACAACTCAACTGTCAAAGATTATAAATACTCTTTGGCTCCCCGTGTGTCGAATCAATAAATTGGGTTAACTTACCCGCGAAGACTATCTCGATCCCTTACGCCTGTGGGGCATCAGGTGCACTAAGAAGTGTTCTCACTGGAAGATCCTCAAAATAATAACTCCTATCTAAAAGACTCCGAATAACTTCAAGAAGTTACTCGGAGCCTTGGGGGCTACACCCAGTGGGTGCACTAAGAAGTGCTCCCACTGGAAGATCATCAAAATAATAAATCCTATCTAAAAGACTCTGAATAACTTCAAGAAGTTACTCGGAGCCTTGGGGGCTACACCCAGTGGGTGCACTAAGAAATGCTCCCACTGGAAGATTCTCAAAGTAATAACTCCTAACAAAAAGACTCCGAATAACTTCAAGAAGTTACTCGGAGCCTTGGGGGCTACACCCACTGGGTGCACTAAAAGTGTCCCCAGCGGAGATTTCAAACCTGCAGAATAACAACAGTACGCCCAATGGTCATTTCGACACCCACTGGGTAGAAAACTTACATGGACTCCGAATAACTTCAAGAAGTTACTCGGAGCCTTGGGGGCTACACCCACTGGGTGCACTAAAAGTGTCCCCAGCGGAGATTTCAAACCTGCAGAATAACAACAGTACGCCCAAAGGTCATTTTGACACCCACTGGGTAGAAAACTTACATAAGTACTTACGTGCATGTTGGACTTCACCAACTCGGCCTCGGACGCCAGCTCACACTGCCGTAGTTCAAATTGAGTCGCCTTTACCAAAGACTCCTTCAGACCACCAACAATGGCACTCTCCACCGGGGCACCGACTGGAATGGATACTGAGACAGCAGGTCCATCCCCTTGAGCAGCCGCCGGGGTGACAGGAATCTCCTTAACAGCCTCCTCAGCATGAGCGTCAGGTGCGGCAGGAGAGGCAGGCAAGCTCCCGGCAGCTCGGTGACCGGACCCAGAGGACACCGCCCCCCAGGAACAATCACCTCAGGAGGAGCGGTCCCAGCAACGGGTGGCTCAGTAGCAATCCGAGTTGGGTCAGCAGTGGAGTCAATATCCATGTCTGCGGCAGATACATCAAACAATTAGAAGCAGGAAGATGACAGCAGTAGAAGCGTCAAACAGGGATATTGAAGAATCCTCACCAACGGCCACAACATCTTCTGGAGTAGTGTCCATGACAGGAAAGTCAGTCACCCCGCAAGTACTGACATCCTCGAAAGCGTCAACCCCGGGATTCTCGATCCCAGGCAGCGACTCAGAACCACTCGGACGTACACTGCAAAATAAGACAGTTGAGGAAGGGCACGGGAAACCAATAGAGCGCTAAATCATAAGAGAACCAACGACATTACTTATGGACGGTCTTCAAATTACGCCTCGGGGGAGCAACCCTGTCCGGACCAGTTCCAGCCCCCTTGGCCTTCTCAACAGCACCCCCCCCGAGGGGTTAACCTCTCGGCCACCAAGCGTGACAAGTTTCTTCTTCTTCACAGGTGCAATCTTCCCAGAACTAAGGCTTAAGGGCGGAAGTTTCCCGCTGCCCTCTTCGCCACTCGGAGTATGAGCCCTTTTACGTGTCCAAGTAAGCCCTTCCCGCGCCGACTCACGGTCCTGGTTGCTCTTGGAGCGTTGCTCGGACGCCGCCTGAGCCCGGGCCACCTCGGATTCTAACTCCTCCCCCGCTTCAACTCCGACCCCTGCTCCAGCAGTACTATCTTCATCCTCCTCGGCAGGATGTTGTGGAGCCAGAGGAATAGGAGAATGGAACTGAGAAAAATCCTAGCAAAAAATAGAGGAGTCCGAGTCAAAACCAACGGACGATACACACTCAAGACACACATGGCACGGGATGGCATACCAAGGTCGGAGGATTCTCGATGCTGAGAGGCCTCACTCGGCCGGTCGGCTGAAGACCATGGGTCACGCTGGTTATCATCTTCATCTGGAGCTCGAATTCATCCAAAGGCATCTCGGTGTTATTATAGCGGGTGTCATCCTGCAACCCGGAGTACGCCCACATCCCCCGAGCCCTGGCTTGAAGAGGCTGAATCTTCCGAATCACAAAGGAGGCTATTAGATCCATGGCATCGAAGCCATTCTTCTTCAGCCTAATGACTTCACGCATCAAGGGGAGCGCCTGCTCCTTCTCAGCATTGGTGAGTCGAGGATTCCAGCCCTGGGAGGAAGTTAGTCTAACGTCCGAGTAGGGAGGCAAGGTACGCACTCCCGGCCCCTCAGCCACCTTGCAATAAAACCAACTGTTTTGCCAATTCTTAACAGAATCCGGCAGACTAGAAGAAAAATACTGCACCCCCTATTTCCTAGCCAAGAACGGATCGCCGCACAAGTGATTGAACTCCCCGCCACCACCCTCCCCAGACTTCTTTGCCTTTTGAGGCTTAATAACATATATGGTACGGAAAAGGTGCCAGTGAGGCTCTATGCCTAAGAATCCCTCACAGAGGGTGAAGAAAATAGAGAGGAGAGTAATAGCATTGGGGACAATATGATGGATCTGAGCACCCGTGAAAGCCAAGAAATCCAAAAAGAAGGGGTGTGGAGGAAGAGAAAACCCACGGTCCACATGTGAAAGCAAAAGGACCCTCTCACCGTCCCGTGGAGCAGGCTCGTCTTCCCCAGCCGCGGGAAGGCGACAACCCTCGCGGGGAACCAGGCCAGCATCCTGGTACCCCAGCAACATATCCTCCGTCACGATTGACGGAAGCCACTCCCCTGCAGACATGGTCTCGCCGGCGGCAGAAGGGCAGCGCGAGTGGCGGCCTCCCAGGATGAAGCGTGGACGGCCGGCGAAGGTTTCCCGGCGGCGGAAGCAAGAAAGAGAAAGAGGCGAAGCGAGAAAGAGAAGTGGGAGCGGCTCCAACCCGAAAGGAAGGAGCGGTTTTATAGCTCGAGGTAGCAACTGCCACACGTCAGATCTGCACCCCATTATGGGCCTGCCGGTTGCCCTCCCCATTAAACCGCTCCACTTCCCCATAATCCCTCCCACTTCCCCACGAGCGGTTAATCATTATCCTATAAGACCGCCGCGGAAATCGAGGAGACAGGCCCAACAGTGTACCCACTTGTTTGGATGAGAAGATTCTCTGACAAGATGAGATCTTTTTCATTTATTTAGAACCGAATCAGATTTCGATTCGAAGCCCAAGACTATTTTAACTACTCGGAAGACGCGAAGCACGCACCCACAGAACTCTCCGAGTAAGTCACTGGCAACTCCCCTATCTTGTAGACTTGAGTCCCCGGCAATGGCGCCATAAATTTGCTTGATGGCTTCTCGCCCCTCGTTGGTTGCCCCAAGTGGAAGGTTTGAGATGCAGTGCAGCAGCAAGTTTCCCTCGGTGAAGATACCAAGGTTATCGAACCAGTAGGACTCAGGAGATACAAGTAGGTGGCAACGTCGCCAGAAATTGCTTCCTGACTAGGGTGTTGTCGTGGACCTGCACACAACAACAAATAACTTTGCTCCCAACGAATACAGAAGAGTTGTCAATTCCTCCGGCCTTGTCGTTTACAAAGGATCAACGCAAGAGATAAAAGGTGCAAAGGAAAGTAAAAGCTGAAAGTAAATTGAGGGTGTGAACAATAATGTGAAGATGGACCGGGGTCCCGTGATTTTCACTAGTGATGTATCTCTCCCAAAAGACGATAAAAGTGCTAGCGAGGTAAACAAATAACAGTTGGGCAATTGACAGGATTATGAAGGCACCGCAATGCTAACTATGCTGCAAAGAAAGGAAGGGCTCAAAAGCAATGGGCAGTACGCCAAGGTAAGTAGACCGAAATCCATCTGCATCTACTACGAATCATCCACCTTGAGATATCTATCCAGAACATCTCGCTGGTATTAAGTTGCGAATCCCACCCAAAGTGTAAACTCAAAGCAACAGACAACTGCATTAAAAGAACTTTGCGTAAAGTAAACAATCCTTGCACCCGCAGGTACAAGCACCGTTGTTTTATCCCTGGTGGAAACAACACATCCCCTAGTTTCATGTTTCTTTCACTCAAGCTAGACATCAAGGGGCTGAACCCACAATCGAGCATAACGCTCTCTCTTGGAGTTGCAAATAAAATACTTGGCCAAAGCAAATACCGCAACGGAGAACATGGAAGAATTTACTCAAGAACAAAATATAAAAGAGAAGAACCAAATATAGTCTCATAATCCATCAGATCCCAACAAACTCAGCATAGCAACAACATAAATTACATAGATGCCTCGATCATGTGAGGCAGCTCACGAGGACTCGAAAGTGGAAGCACAAAAGGGGGGATAGATTCATCACATAGCTACTGGTCACGGACCCATGGTCCAAGGGGGACTACTCACGACACATCCGGGAGGCGTCCATGGCTATGGATGGTCTCCCGGAGGGGGTTCCTCCTCCCGGCAGGGTGCCAGGGCAGCTTCTCCAGGCAGCCCCGATCTTGAAACGGCGGCGGCGGCGGTACAGAGGGGAGTTCGCGAGAAAGAGATTGATATTAGGGGTTTCCACCCCGAGGGGTAAATATAGGCGAAGGGGGGCATTGAGGGGACCCACGAGGCAGTCAGGAGGGTCCCTGGCGCGGCCCAGGGTGGGGCCGCGCCACCTGCCCTCCTGGCTGCCTGGTGGTGGCCCCCCTTCCCTATCTTGGTGATTCCGGAAGCTTCTGTTGCGTTGATTTTATATATATTTTTCCCGGAATTTTTGGAGCACTTTTAATGGCCGGAAAACCTGAAATACAAAACAGTAGAAAACAGAAACTGGCAACTGGGTGCACTGAGTTAATAGGTTAGTCCAAATAGGTTCAAAAGTGTATGAAAGTTCAAGCAAAACATGGCAAAGTCACACAAAACATGCATGGAGCAAGTAGAAATTATAGATACGTTTGGGACGTATCAACATCCCCAAGCTTAATTCCTGCTCGTCCTCGAGTAGGTAAATGATAACAAGCATAATTTCTGTGGTGACATGCCACACAACCAAATAAGGACTTTTAAGTAAAGCAATCGAAGCAAGCAATTCAATTCAAGTCTTAACAAGCAAGAGTCTATATTAGCATTGACACAAGCAACAAAAGAACAAAGGGTGCAAGAGCTCTCGCTGTCCGTGACTCGAATGTCTCCAAATGGTGTTTGCGTGCAAGCAAGGGACTGGGAAGAAAGAGAGAAAAGGTTGTTGAGAACAACTATCTACTAAAGTTTCACACTTGGTCTCCTTTGGATTCTTATCTGGACTCGTCCCCAGACCACTAGCCAGGTACAAGTCAAACTGATCCACTCCCTTTCGACATTTTGAGCACTCATGCAATGGATGAGCGTGAGCAAGAAAGTTTACACCTAAAAGGCGAAACAGAAAGAAGGTGGAGGAGGAAGACAAAAAGGTGTGAAAGGCTCACATCAATGAGGACAATCATAGGCGAGAGAAGGCCATATGATAGATATGATGTGAGGAGTAGGGATTGCCATACAACGGATGCACATGTGAGCTAAAAGCTCTCCAAGGGAACTAGTGGGGGTGCATCTAACTTTCTTGCTCAAGAAGACCTAGAGCTCGTTTGAGGAGGCTCATCATTGGAATATACAAGCCAAGTTCTATAATGTGAAGGGTCCCCACATAGCTATATGCATGACGATGATCTCTATGGAGTACATGGGATAGAAGATGAAGTACTAGTGTGGATCTCTCAAAAGGAATAGTAGTATGCCCCCTTCTCTCTTTTTCTTTTTTTCTTTTTCTCTTTTTCTCTTTTTATTTTTATTTTTTGGTGGCCTCAATGGCTCTTTCTATTTAACTCTCATTTGTCCTCTTTGGGATCTTTTGATTTTGTCCTCTTTGGGATCTTTTCCTCACTTTAGGGGCAATACTCTATATTTTACAAGAATATTGGAGATCTTTCACACTTTACAAAGGTACTCACATAAAGAAAATGTAACTATCATGATGCAAATGTATGCCTCTGCCAGGGTAGCAGGATATGCAATGATACTAGCGCGTCATGTAGCAATGATTAGGGCAAGGCCCAACTAGCATGCGGCTCATCGATCAAGCAAGTAGCATGTATGACATGAAGATAAAGTCATGAGAAGGTGGATGTTGCATGGCAATGTATCTCGGAAAGGCTATGGAAATGCCTTGTAGGTAGGTATGGTGGATGTTTTGAGGAAAGATATAAGGAGGCTTATGATGACAGAGCGTATCGTGCCAAGGGTTTGGATGCACCGGCGAAGTATGCACCAACTCTCGAGGTGAGAAAGGGCAATGCACGGTACCGAAGAGGCTAGAAAAAGTATAGGTGGGTGCAAGTGTGAACTTTCGAATACTCACATTAGTCCGAAGAACTCATGCACTTATTATCGGTAACTCTCAATCTAATCAGGAGGTTCACAAAGAGACATGTACCCCGAGGAGGAGTGTATGGGGGTTTGGTTATCCTTGCGCATCCTCGACTCATGGTACGTGAGTGTACTCTAATATTCGAACCCTCTAGAGGTTAGTGATCCATCTAGTAGCTAGAGTTCTCAACAGGGGTTTTTTGGTTTTCGAAAAACACACGGATTTCCCAAAATACGACATCTATCACTAATAGGCAAGAGCTCTTGACACCATAAGTTCAAACATTACTCTAGTCAATACCTCAAAACTATTGCAAGTTACTACTACAAAGAGAAAAGCAACTTTAACTACCTACTTTCAGTCAAGACATAGAACTCAGTGCAACAGGCAAACTCTCTAACAAGATAAAACATGCAAACTATAGAAAGTTCAACCTAAGACAAAAGAAAAGCTCTAGAAAAACTAAAGCACTACAACTAAACAGAACAGCAGCTAAGAAAATAAAAAGAACAACTCACAGCTAAAAGAATAGGCATGCAAATCCTATGAGGAGTTCTAGTTCAAGCGGAGCGTGAATCTCTCCCACACAAAAGAGTAAGTTGGGGTCTAACTTGTTACTACAGCAAATAAAGCAAAACAAACCTAGAAAAGTAAAGAGAGAGACGCTCCAAGCAAAGCACATAACGCATGAAGTGATAAAAATATAGTGCAACGAGGGACAAACTGATGATTGTTGATGAAGAAGGGGATGCATCGGGGCATCCCCAAGCTTAGACGCTTGAGTCTTCTTGAATATTTATTGGGGGTGCACATGGGCATCCCCAATCTTGAGCATTTGACACTCCTGAATCTTCTTTCATCACCTTCCATCGCGCACTTGAAAACTCCCTTCATTCATAACTCATTGTAGGCTGATTAGAGAGGTTAGTACCCTAATAAAATAATTTTCCTCTACTGCAAATAAAGATTTCCAGTAAGATCTACTATTTCTCTTGCCTTCCCAATTAAGTTTGCAAAGAAAAAGCAAGCTTAAGGATTGAAAAACTGCGAAAAGAAAAACCGGGGCAGAAGTTGAGAAAAACAGAACAATAGATAAAGGAGAATTTTTTCGAGGTACTTCTGCAACTCAAATCAAAAAACTTTGAACAGACACCTGAAAGGTAATTGTATGGAGCATGATGTCAAAAAAATTCAGATCAAAAAGATGATCTGGTGATTTATTGAGAATTTTTCCGTCAAGCAGACAGAATCTGTTTCTGGACAGCAAGCACCAACTTTTGAACTTTCTTGCAATCTGAGGCTAAACTTGGCACAAAGCTTGAAAAGTAAAGATACAATGATGTTGCTACAGTAGTAACAATCATCAAGACCACTAAGAACAGAACAAAAGCAAAAAGAAAAGCCTAAATTCGTTGCGGGCTGCCTCCCGAAAGCGCTTCTTTAGAGCCATTAGCTACGCTTAAAGCAGAAGATCAAGTCTTTTCAAGAGAATAACTAGCCCGTGTGACGGACTCAAAAGGTAACTTAATATTTTTCCTAGGGAATTGTTCCATCCCTTTCTTGAGAGGGAATTGGAATTTGATAGTTCCCTCTTTCATGTCAATGATAGCACCAACTGTGCGAAGAAAAGGACGTCCCAAAATAATTGGACAAGAGGGCTCAAACTCAATGTCCATAATAGTGAAATCAACGGGAACATAATTGTCATTGACAATGATAAGAACATCGTCGATCTTCCCCAAAGGTTTCTTTACGGAAGAATCAACAAGACGAACACCAAAAGAACAAGGATCAAAAGGTTTCAATTCAAGCATATCATACATTCTTTTGGGCATAACAGAGGTACTTGCTCCAACATCACAAAGAGCATAAAAAGAGAAGTTATTCAATTTATTTTTTATCATAGGATCCCAACCATCTTCTAGCTTCCTGGGTACGAAGGCTTCTATTCTAAGCTTCTCCTCCCTAACTTTGATTAGAGCAGTGGTGATATGCTTTCTGAAGGCAAGATTGAGTGTGCTAGTGTGGGGGTCTCGAGATATCTTGTGTAGGAAACCAATAACTTCTGGTAAAGTGCAGTTGTCAAAGTCTAAGTCACTACTATCTACCAAGGAAGTAGTGATATCATTTAAGCTCACTTGTTCGAAAGCCTCTATGTTCATAGAGGTTTCCTCTTCTAAGGTTGAGGTGGTAGCATCGCCATTGATAGGTCCAGTGGGACTAGGGGTGTGATGGGTGCTAACAGTTTGGACATCCTCAACTACTTGGATAGTGGCTACTGTGTGGTAGGTAGGAAGGCTATTAATTCTCTCTTCTTCCTTGGGTACAACTTCGGGTTTAGCTGCCATTTGGTTTATCAAGGTAGATTGGGTATGAGACATGTTTGAAACATAAGTCTCGATGGCAGTGAGTCTAGTTTGGAGACTGGAAATTTCACCGTTCAGGCTCTCAAGCTGTTTGCTAATGTTTTGCAGGATAGAGGAGTGCTCATCTAATTGTCTAGAAAAGGTCTTGTTTTGTTCAAACTGAGTGTGCATATAGTTTTTGGTGGCCTTTTCTATTTCTACAAGTTTCTCATAGTTGGGCAGGTCTTTTTCCCTATAGTTCTGGCTGTAGGAATTGCTGGTGGTAGGATAAGTGTTGTTCCCATAGTTGTTGGATGGGAAAGGCCTAGGATTGTTGCTACCAAAGTTACTCCTATAAGAATTATTGTTGAAGTTGTTTCTAGAGACAAAATTAACATCTACTTGCTCCTGAGCAACCAAAGAATTTAAAGGAACATCTTGAGGATCAATAGAAGGTTGCTTGGTAAGTAGAGACATGATAAAGTCAACCTTTTCATTTAAAGAGGAGATCTCCTCGACAGAGTTTACCTTCTTACCGGTTGGAGATCTCCCGGTGTGCCATTGCGCGTAGTTCAGCATCATCTCATCTAGTAGCTTTGTGGCAGCACCAAGCGTGGTTGACATAAAAGTTCCTCCCGCGGCCGAATCTAACAGGTTCCGCTAGGTGAAGTTCAAGCCTGCATAAAAAGTCTGGATAACCATCCAGGTAGTCAGTCCATGTGTGGGGCAGTTCTTGACAAGCGTCTTCATACGTTCCCAAGCCTGGGCAACGTGTTCATTATCCAATTGCCTGAAATTCATAATGTTACTCCGCAATTGAATAATTTTAGCAGGGGGACAGTACTTTCCTATAAAAGCATCTTTGCATTTGCTCCAAGAATCGATACTGTTCTTGGGCAAATATTGTAGCCACTCCTTGGCTCTTCCTCTCAAAGAGAAAGGAAAAAGCTTCAGCTTGACGATGTCTCCATCCACTTCCTTGTACTTCTGCATGTCGCAGATCTCGATAAAGTTGTTTAGGTGCAAGGCAGCATCTTCTCCTGCTCCTGAGAATTGATCTTTCATAACAAGGTTAAGCAGAGCAGATTTAATCTCATAAGAAGGTGCTGAAGTGGCAGGTGGAGCAATAGGAGTGCGGATAAAGTCACTGTTGTTGTGACTAGGGAAGTCACACAACTTAGTGTTTTCATTGGAACCCATAGTAGCAGTAGGTATTTTTGGTATTTTTGATTAAGGACACAAAAGTAAAAACTGAAAGGTAAACTAACAAGACTAAAAAGAAAAGGTAAAAGATAGTGTGCAACTCCCCTATCTTGTAGACTTGAGTCCCCGACAACGGCGCCAGAAATTTGCTTGATGACTTCTCGCCCCTCGTTGGTTACCCCAAGTGGAAGGTTTGAGATGCAGTGCATCAGGAAGTTTCCCTTGGTGAAGATACCAAGGTTATCAAACCAGTAGGACTCAGGAGATACAAGTAGGTGGCAACGTCGCCAGAAATTGCTTCCTGGCTAGGGTGTTGTCGTGGACCTGCACACAACAACAAATAACTTTGCTCCCAACGAGTACAGAAGAGTTGTCAATTCCTCCGGCCTTGTCGTTTACAAAGGATCAATGCAAGAGATAAAAGGTGCAAAGGAAAGTAAAAGCTGAATGTAAATTGAGGGTGTGAACAATAATGTGAAGATGGACCGGGGTCCCGTGATTTTCACTAGTGATGTCTCTCTCCCAAAAGACGATAAAAGTGCTAGCGAGGTAAACAAATAACAGTTGGGCAATTGACAGGATTATGAAGGCACCGCAATGCTAACTATGCTGCAAAGAAAGGAAGGGCTCAAAAGCAATGGGCAGTACGCCAAGGTAAGTAGACCGAAATCCATCTGCATCTACCATGAATCATTCACCTTGAGATATCTATCCAGAACATCTCGCTGGTATTAAGTTGCGAATCCCACCCAAAGTGTAAACTCAAAGCAACAGACAACTGCATTAAAAGAACTTTGCGTAAAGTAAACAATCCTTGCACCCGCAGGTACAAGCACCGTTGTTTTATCCCTGGTGGCAACAACACATCCCCCAGTCTCATGTTTCTGTCACTCAATCTAGACATCAAGGGGCTGAACCCACAATCGAGCATAACGCTCTCTCTTGGAGTTGCAAATAAAATACTTGGCCAAAGCAAATACCGCAACGGAGAACATGCAAGAATTTACTCAAGAACAAAATATAAAAGAGAAGAACCAAATATATTACTCATCACAATCTGAACATAGTCTCATAATCCATCAGATCCCAACAAACTCAGCATAGCAACAGCAAAATTACATAGATGCCTCGATCATGTGAGGCAGCTCACGAGGACTCGAAAGTGGAAGCACAAAAGGGGGAGAGATTCATCACATAGCTACTGGTCACGGACCCATGGTCCAAGGGGGACTACTCACGACACATCCGGGAGGCGTCCATGGCTATGGATGGTCTCCCGGAGGGGGTTCCTCCTCCCGGCAGGGTGCCGGGGCAGCTTCTCCAGGCAGCCCCGATCTTGAAACGGCGGCGGCGGTGGTATAGAGGGGAGTTCGCGAGAAAGAGATCGATATTAGGGGTTTCCACCCCGAGGGGTAAATATAGGCGAAGGGGGGCATCGAGGGGACCCACGAGGCAGTCAGGAGGGTCCCTGGCGCGGCCCCCCCTCCTGGTTGCCTGGTGGTGTCCCCCCTTCCCTCTCTTGGTGATTCCGGAAGCTTCTGTTGCGCTGATTTTTTGTATATTTTTCCCGGAATTTTTGAAGCACTTTTAATGGCCGGAAAACCTGAAATACAAAAACAACAGAAAACAGAAACTGGCAAATGGGTGCACTGAGTTAATAGGTTAGTCCAAATAGGTTCAAAAGTGTATGAAAGTTCAAGCAAAACATGGCAAAGTCACACAAAACATGCATGGAGCAAGCAGAAATTATAGATACGTTTGGGACGTATCAGTCACCACTCGGAAGAAATCACTAAGCTCCCCCAGCGACCGAGTAAGCTATCACTCGGAAATACAACGAAGAGAACCACTTGAGATTTTCCGCAAACGAAAAGTCTCGCACCCAACTGCTTAAGCGAAAATCAGAGTAGTTAACTCGCTGGTGGCCCGTCTCTGACGAAGAATGCCATGTCACCAGTAAGACCCGGCACAGGGGGTAAAGAATCGATATCCCACGTGGCATGGCCTAGGACTCGCTACGATGTCCTAGGATATTGAACTTTACAAATTTGTTTCATATGGATTTTAAGGCCTTTTACTCCGAGACACGCCTTCCGAGGCCTCAGTCCACCTCTTCCAAGAGATGTTTGAGTGTCGCCAAATTTTTCCGTCAACCTGCCCAACCCACGCTCGAGGGAAAAGTTCAAAACATCAATAAAGCCCTTCCGGGCCTCTTACTGAGTTTAATCTTCACATACCTCAGAAAATCTGACAAATGCCAGTTGCCTCAATTGCGAGCACTCGAAAGCGCTTGGGGGCTACTGTCGTGGTAACACTAAAGGTATACCCCTAGGCAAGGGAAATCAAGGGGTATACTCAAGCCTTCGGTTCTCCGACACAATAAGATGAGTTAGAAACACGGAGCTGTAACAATCTCAGAGACGCAACTTCCTCTCCGAGTAAGATGTTACTCGGGGAACGGAAACCACTTCCGAGTAAACAGTCACTCGGAGGATCAGTGAGATCCGAATAAGTCAGTACTCAGAAAAGAGGAGCGGCGAGCCATTTGTTATTCGGAGGATGGGAACGCAACGGACGGGAAGCATTCAAGGCCGCGGGTGTTTCTCCCCCTTTATTAGTAGTAATGGACAGACCGTTTCTTGTATTTAAACACATTCAATCCTGTTATTAAGACCCATTAAAGCTGAGTCATTAAGGGGGCAGGGGTGCACTCCATATAAGCCCCCCTTCCTCTAGCAGGGGCACGCGCAACACTTTCCCTCTCAGTATTTGAGAAAATAACACCCCAGTCAGCCTGGAACAGGACTAAGGTTTTTATCTCGACGGAGAGGCCTAACCTATATAATTCCCCTGCGTCAACCCTCTCTATGTACATATTCATCTAGCTCATTTCATACCCCCTCTCTATTGTCAGGATTATATCCCCGACAGTAACGGAACGGTTGCGGATCGGAAACGGACATTTACGATATTCATATATAAGGAATATAATTGCTTTACCATATTCATATATGATACCTTCACAAAGCTTGGAAAAAGGGAGAAAAAAGAACTTGGTGCTCGGCTTCAACTGAATATTGGAACCTCCGACCTCACAGATGTAGAGCTCGTTCTTCTGAGTTTGGATCATGAAGAAGAATCGGAAAAGGTTGAGGTGGGTTTGATCCTCAAAAAATTCTCTAAATAGTTATGAAGTTTGCAAGGTGTATAATGTTGTTGGGGGGGAGATGGTTGTATTGAACCCCCAACAGAAACATCAAACCCCTCATAAAAGGGTGAGGGGGGAAGCAAGGCCACGCTCGAGAAAAGCGGTGTGGATTGCCCTCTCTAACCCGATGGGGGCGAGGATGGCCTCTTTGCCGGCGGCCCTCCAAGGAAAGAACTCCTTAAAGCCCGATCTAAAAGAAGGCCAAGGGACGCAACGTGAAGAAGGGATCTCCTTAGAGCCATGTTACACGCTACTCAAACCCAAATGGTTCATATGCCAACAAATGCTTTCCCCAACCTGGCTCCGCATCGAAGAAAATCATCGAAGCGCTTACAAGGGTTCTCCACGGATCCCGACTATGCGATAGAGGATCAAGAAGGTCCAAGACACTAACAAGGGCCCTACAACATGAGTCCATGTTGCTAAGGAATCTCAATGCTGACAATGGCTCCTACAACCTAGCTTCACTTTGGCGCATACGAAGGTCAAGCGTTGAAAGGGTTAACAGGGCCCCGACTCCAGGCTTGAAGAAAAAAAATGAAGATCTAAATCTTCTGATATAAATTCGGTCCATGCAACTTGATTGCAATCAAGATAAGCGCCCAGATCTATGGAGCCCGGTAGCGTGGACCGAATTTATAAATTAACAACATGATCCTGTGCGTACGGAGAATAAGAACTCTACTATAACAACAACTATAGAGCCAATATGGACTTCACATCTCTTGAAGACAGAAGCTCGACGTACAAGGAATACTAACTCCAGACAAGCTCGGGGGATACTAACGATGTGCTACAGGGGCTAGCCCACAAAAGGCTTAGTTGGGCTCTTGGCGGACAAGGAGCCCCACGGTGCGCACCTCACTAGGTCTCTAGAAGGGGCACGAAGCCCTCCTTCCAGAAGCTATGGTGACTTGGCGCACAAGGATAAGGCTCTAGTATTTCCATAATTGTAGATCTTCTACGCCATGTAACCCTAGATCTCGTCTACCCATATATATTGCGAGGCCAAGGAGGGATCGAGACACATTGACATCTCGTCATCAATCTCGGCAGAAGTAGACAACATTGTATCCCCCTCGTCCAAGGTGACTATACACTCATAATCAATTCTAGCACATTAGGGATTAAACGCTGCCATAAGAGCCTGAACTTGGGTAAATCCCTTGCTTGTTCTCCTCTCTGGTACTTTTGGACCATCCTACCGGGATATCTTTCGGTTTTCTAGACCGTCACTTATCTATGTAGCTCCAAACATTTCTATTGGTATCTCGAGTAGGTTTTATCATTTGTCAAAATGTGTGTGTATAAGTTTGTCGACCTTATTGATTTTCAAACTACACCGGGCCAATGGGACGGTAAATCTTGTTGGTCCAACCTGACCAGCTGAGGACTCGACCTTAGTGTGTATCCTGGAAATCCAAACATGTTGCATCATATGCCACAGTGGATTAGAAATCCGAGTCATGTGGCTACATCATATACCGGTGGTGCATTTGATACGCGCTTTTTATTTCATAATTGAACGGAAACGTCCAAATCTGGAATAACATCACACATCGGGCCTTACAATGTCCGCCTCGGAGCTCGACGAGGCGGGGACAAGATGCCACCGTACTGGTAGCGCCTTCATCCGCCTCGAGTCGCCCACGCCGTCCAAGGATGTGCACTCTCGCCGGAGTGGTGAGGTTCATTGATGCAGATTGTCCTCCTGGGACCCATGCAGAGCAATATAGAGGGACAGCTCCATGGTTAGGGATTGCCAGGTGACGAAACTAAGCCACCCCGTCTCGTCCTCCTCCCTCTCGTCTCGTGCGGCGGCGCCGCCGCCGCACCGTACGACCCGACCATCTCCTCTGAAGCCCCCACGCCTCCTCATCCCTCCCGCCGTCGCCGGCAACGTCGCTGGGCAAAGCCCCGAAGGCCCGGCGGCGGCGGATTCTCCTCAGCCGCGATCTGGTGCGGGGCGGTGGCGCCAATCCGGCCGATTCAATGGAGGTGCAGCGAGTTGGCGGCGGCCGACGTGCCTCTGCGTGAAGGAGGCGACGACGTCGTTCAGCAGTGAAGGCGACGGTAGGCGCACCCGATCTCGGCCTTCGGGCTTGGACGGATAAACCTGCACGTACGATCTGCTGCTTCCCATTCTCCTCGATGACGGATCTTGGAGGCACTCTTGGGCCAATCACGCGGCACGGGGAGACCTAGGGTTTCGGCCCTGGGCATGGTGGTGGAGGCGTCCTCTTTCTCCGGAGGGTGTCGACCTGGCTGGATGGGTTGGATCTTTGATCCATCATCCGGTACCGGTGGCGCTCCTAGGGTTACTCTGGCGCCAAGACGAAGAACTACCGCACGCCTGTCCTCTTTGATTTGGACAGAGTGTCGGGTTCCGGAAGGCTCCGTCGGTGATCTCCCACTGGTGTTAATTCCTAGAGATTGCCGGATCGGATGGTATTCGGTCGTGCCGGAAAAATCGGCGCGAGGCTCTACTCTGTTGCCATCATGGGCAAATCCATGATGAAGTTAGAGGGAGAATGGCATGAAAGCTGTGATCAGAGGACGGACAATGGTGTTCGGAGCCTTTGCATTGATGGGGAACTGGCTCGGAGTTTCAGAATCGTGGCAACAGTATGTAAGATGGGGCGATAACACATGTGAAGTTCAAAGTCCCACCTTTCAGGGTGAAAATCCAAGGTCTGGCCTTAATTGGTTGTGCCTGACAATGATCTTGTTGAAGACATTGTTTTGAGAGCGGGGACTATCTTCAGGGTGAAAACTCAAGGTCTTGCCTTAATTGGTTGTGCCTGGCACTGACCTTTTTGAAGGCGTTGCTTTTGAAGAATTGGAAATTAGGTGTTGGCTTGGTGGTGGTTATGCTGCGGCTGCAAGGATTGCGGCTGCAAGGATTGTAACTCTATAGCGGGACTATTCTTTTTTATTTCTTCTATTTTTCTTTTGGTTGGCTGAGTGCATATGTAGTGCCTTTTGGGCATTGTGTAGTTGCAGAGATCGGATGTAACTGATATCTTTTCGATATTAATATATTCTCCTTTTCCAAAAAAAGCTCCATGGTTAGGGTTTCATCCGGAAAGAGGATGCGTTGATATTTATGTGGGATCAGTGTGGACCATCTGGGTAGAATCTCACATGACGGACGCGTCCGAACATCCCATATTCGCCTCACATATGAACTGGATATGAGGAGTATCGGTTAGCCATATGCATGTTGTATGTAAAAAAATAATGTTTGATCAACTGAGTTGTTGAGGTCTCCGGCTGTAGATGCTCTTACATTGATGTTTGACTATATTTTCTTTAGGACATGGTGTGCGGCTAGGTGATCTTATATTTATAGAGAGATGAGATGTTGTTCATTATTTGTTTGTACTAGTTTGATATTTCCTTCCTTCGGAAATAGTTGATATGATTTTAGTTTAAATTTAAATTATGTTTGAATTAAGATTACGTTAACTATTTCTAGAACGAACGGGATTATATTTTAAGCTAATCTTTCCCTAATAATAAAAGGATGTGAGTTTCTCCTTCTGTCATGACGTTTTGCAGAAAAGTCCCTCACGTTTTGCTGAATCAACCCGCAGTCCATAGTTTCTGGTAAAGAAAAAACAAAGTAAAAATCTTGCGCTGCCTGGGCCTCAGCCCATCTTCAGCATGTCGCGCGCGCCTAGGTTCTGTTTTTTTCGCTGTATGTATTTTTTTAGCAAAATAAAATGTTCGAGGAAGTAAACGCAGTCGCTCGCATGCTTCCTCTATAACACTTTTTATAAATTTAGAAATTCTTTAACTTTTTTAAATAATCACACATTTTTAAAATTGTTTGCAATTAAAAAATTACTATTTTATATAAATTGACACTAAAAAAGTTTATGTGTAAATAATTAAACACATTAAAATGCACCAATATTTTAACACATTTTTAAAATCTGAAATTTTTAAATGCATTTGCGCCTTTTTTAATATATAGAATTAATTTTACATAAAAATAAATTTGTATCCCGTTGTTTTAAGCAATCTTTAATTTTTAATAAATAATATTGCTCCAAATATCCAAAAACGATGTTTACAGGATTTTAATTTTTTGTGTCATTCATTCCAAAATCCTACATGTGGCTAACTCATGAAAAAGTGTATCCACAAAAAAACTCATTAAAAGTGTTCATATGTTTTAAATTTTTATATGCGTTCAAGCCTTTTTAAAAGATATAAAGTTAATTTTACGTACATCAGAGGTATTTTATCCTAAGATTAAAACTTTATCCCGTTGCAATGCACCGACATTTTAACGCATTTTAAATGCACCAATATGTTAACGCATTTTAAAAATATGAAATATCTAAATGCATTTGTGCCTTTTTAATTATAGAATTAATTTTACGTAAGATTAAAATTTTATTATAAAATTAATTTTTTTCCTGTTGTTTTAATCTTTAATTTAATTAAATAATATTGCTTCAAATATCCCAAAAAAATGATCACATGATTTCAATTTTTTGCGTCTTTCATTTCAGAATCCTACATGTATCTATTCATGAAAAAGTGTAACCGCAAAAAAACACACGAAAAGTGTTCACGAGCTTTAATATTTGTATTATAATAAATGCATTTGCATCTTTAAAAAAAAATATAATTAATTTTACGTAATTCATAGGTAATTTATCATAAGATTAAAATTTTCTCCCGTTGTTTTAAGTAATCTTTATTTTTATAAAATAATATTGCTCCAAATATTAAAAACAAAATATTCACAGGTTTTTAATTTTATGTGTCATTCATTCCAAAATTTTACATGTAGCTAACTCATGAAAAAGTGTACCCACAAAAAAACTTATGAAAAATGTTCACGTGTTTTAAATTTTTATATGTATTTCGCCATTTAAAAATATATAAAGTTAATTTTATGATTAAATTAAAACTTTATTCCGTTGCAACGCACGTGCATTGTCTAGTAAACAACTCAATTAAAAACACACCCGCTACTTCCTTCTCACCCCCTTCTTCCGGTCCCCAACCCCCTGCGCCCTCGCCCTGGAACGAGATCCTCTGACGTTGGCTATTCCAAGTCAGAGGGACGTCCTGTGCCACACACCGTTGCTTAGCCATCTGACGGCAGCAAATTGCAACGTCCTCGTTCTTATATATGAACACGAAAACGAGCGGCCCATGCGGCCCAGTACGACGAGAGCGACACAAGCTAAGAAAAAAAACCATATGTTACTGTTTGTTGTCCGTCTGAATTTGACCATACTTGCTTTTTCATACCCATGGTCAGATTCCCCTTTCACCGTCGTCGCCATCCGCTCGCCGTCTTCGTTCGTTGGCCGTCTGTGAAATCTAGTTCTTGCCCACTTCCATAGCGGCACCACCGCCCACCCTTCCGCCTCTCCGTTATACTCTCCAGGACTCCATAGCTCGGAAACATTCACCTCCACAGAGCAGCTCAATAAGCCATTTTGGTACGAGGCGGAGGAACAACTGATAGCTGCGGGCCGGCGAGGGCGGCGATGGTTCCGGGATTAAGAGGCGGCTGTCGCTTCCATGCGCTGTGACGTGAGAGTCTCCTTCCAAGGCTATGTGCAACCAGGAAGCTCGATGGTGTGCAGCATGCTCAGCTCCAAGAAGGGTAACAGACACACATCTCCTGAATTTAGTACTACTGAACTACTGATCTACTTTGTACTTGTACATGCCCAAATTTGAAGAAATGTTAAGGCTGCATTATTGTTCTAGCTTGTACTTGTATATGTGCAGATTTAAACACAATTGAATGGAAATTTTACTGCTTGCTTGAGTGTTTGTTATGACTGAAGAATTGTCCAGTAAACTGATTGTGTTGTGCAGAACAGAGCATACAACTTTCCTATGTGCAAAATTGGGGATAAGCAATTGAAATATACAGAATTGAACAAAACTGATAAATAACTTAAATGTGCAGAACCAAACATAACTCCATAGCAGGTTGAACTTTGCTAAAAACTAAACATCCAATGACAAAATGTTGAATTTTTAACAAGAATGTCATCCCAAAATCAGAAGTACTTCACCACAATCCAGTAAGAATGTCATCACATAAATAAAAGTACTTCACCACAATCCAGTTAAAATATCATCTGTGATTGGTCCCTGTAAATTAAGTAAAAAGTGAATTAAAAAGAGTATTATCTCTTCATTTGTAAACTAAATATATGAACAAGATTACCGTCAATAGTTCAGTGAAGCTAAGATTGGTACTGTAATCTTCAGACTCCTTTCCTTTCCTACTAGAAACACTATCATTTGCAACTTCTGCTTGTGCTTGTGTAGCACCACCACCTGCCTCTTCCACAACCACTTTTATCTTGTAATAAAATAAATTTGGGGTATTTTTAGAATTAATGGACACAACCACTTAACATAGAAAACACAATTTGTATTAGCAACATACCTCTTCCTCCAACTTTTTGGTATCTCTTTTTTTCCTAGGCTTGTGCTTCTTGTCGAGCCAAGTTCTTTTTCGTTTTGAACTTTTTGTTTGGACCTCCTTTTTCTTTAGACGTGCATTAGTCAATAAGTCATTTGGTGGGTTGGCATCTGTCGGAATTGTACTTGGATACCCAGATTTTCTTGTACATGCATTGATTTTTTCTTCAATTTTTTTACCAAGGATGTCAAGTGTGTTGTCCACTAACAAGACACATTCTGGATAGTTGGCTGCTCGATCTGCCATATTATGAAATTTGTGGGACATATGTCTGTAGCTAAGCATGGCATCCATATTTGGATTGATGATTATATTTCTTCCTTCGTTGTCTTGTACAATTCCACTTCGGGCTTCCCTTGTCCATCGCTTTAACACATAATGTGACGGTAGTGACTTGATATTCATCAAATCAAGAACTTTGAGGGCATGAGCACACAATATCTCAATTCTATCAAATTGCCGACAGCTGCACACAACCGTTTGCTTCAAAGCATCGCCGATAACTTTATACTCCTCCTCAAAGGTAAAATCTCCTACTAGATATTCATTGCAACCATCTAATGCTTTTGTGCAAGCGGACAAGGATCTTTCATATTCACCTTGAAAAGCTTCAAAAATACAAGGTGTGTACAACTTGCTAGCTTGCACCAACATAGGTGGTGGTCTCCTTATACATATTTTAGGCAACTTTTTCCTTGACTCAAATTCTGAACTTAGTTCATTGTTTCTTTTCCCTTTCACCACCCTTTCAAAATGCTTAAAGAACCGGATGATGTCAAAATCAGATTTGAAATGGATTTTCAAGTCATTGTTCAAACTCTCACTCAACTGTGTACTTCTCATTCCTAATGTGAACACTTCCTTCATATGACATCCAGCCCATTTCTCCTTTAGTTTATATATACTATCCAACCAAGTTTGCTTGCTCACCTTTTTCCTTATGATGTCAATTTTTTGTTCAAATTCTACCATGTCTTCATACTCAAACATGCACGCGCTAAAGTCTGATAAAATACTTGGTTCTTCATTCTCCTCCTTTTCCTTCTCTTCATTCTCCTCCTCTTCATTCTTTGCTTTTTTTTTCTTCTCCTCATTTTTCTCTTCATCATTCTCTTCATGTAAATGTTTGACTGCATTCTGCATAATGTGAAAGGTGCACAATCCGTGTCGTGCTTGTACAAACACGTCTTCAACCGCCTTTCCCATTGCAGTATCTTGATCTGTATAGAATGTTCTTGGCCCCTTTCCTTTATGGGCTATTAAAAAAGCCTCAAACAACCACTTAAATGATGCAAATGTTTCATCATACATGAGAGCAGCCCCAAAAACCACAGTTTCTCTAAAGTGATTGAATCCAACAAAGACACCAAATGGCCTACTCTCCTTGTTTGTTCCAAAAGTAGTGTCAAAACTAACAACATCACCAAAATGTGCATAGTCCACAATCATTTTAGCATCAGCCCAAAATATGGTCGCTATTTGTTCTTCACAGTCCATTTGCAATGCATATTGAAATGATGGGTTTTCAGCAATTTTGTCTTGAAAGTACTTAAGCATGCTACCTGCTTGGCCATATGTCATTTCTCGTTGGCGCTTCGTCCGCAAATAGTTCTTGTGATCACGGATGGTATAACTAAGATTGAGTGGTCCACCAACTTTACGACTGGCCAATTCGTGTGCGGCTTTTGGCCCAATTCCCGCATCATCCGCTGTTTCAATTTCAAAAGCTTGTAACTCTGAAATTTTCCTTTGTGACACCATTAAGTGTAAGGTTTCTGACAAGTGTAAGGTGTGATTGTATTCCAAAACCAGCTCAGAAACTTTGAGATTTTCATCCTTCTTGTCCATTTTCAGATTCATGTGTGCTTGACAATTGGTTCTGGTTTCAGCTCGCGGACACTTTGTCAAATGATCCCTTTTGTCTTGTGATCTTTGACCCTCATTTGCACAAACAAATTTACATGATGTAATTTTGCCATCGGCTTGCCTTTTATTTGTGTACCTTTTCCTGACCTCAAAGCCTTTCTTCCCACCATAGCTAAGCCAAAATGACCAAGCCTCATCTGAACTTCTAAATTCCATCCCAACATAAGGTACCAAACCAGGCAATACAAATCTGCAATGTAAAAACAGTATGAGTAATTTGTACTAGTGCATGAAAATTTTGGGACTAACATTGTTGAAAAATAAATTATGTATAAGAACTATCAAAGAATAGCAATGATTGGCGACAAAAAAAAATCATGTAATCTGTAACTAAAATCTGCTGATCTGATGCCAAATCGAATGTACTTGGGATAAAAAAAATACTCATTGAAAACGGAATCATGGTGGGCTGTGTTAGCATGTTCTTCCATCTCGTATGTTGCTTCCATGAGAGAAAGGATGTTTCATCAAGTTTAACAACCTGGTTCTTCCATGAGAAAATACTGATGCTTGCTTGAGTTCAGAATTCAGAAACCTGACGGTGAAAGTATCAATTATAGAGTTCTTATTCATGTGCAAGATGACATGAGGAAAGCAGCGTATTGGGACTTACGTGATACTGATGAGCAGAGCAGGCGTCTCCCTCTGGGCTCTGGCGATCTCCTCTTGTTGACTTGCCGCCGTTTTTCTGGGAACGAGTCCTTTTCTGGCACCCTTTTTTTTGTCTCCTCCCGCCTTTTTTCATCTGGCTTGCATCGCTGGTATCCTACTGGGCTGGATGGGCTGCTGGTTTTTGTGTTAATCTGAATGTACAGTAGGGACATTGCAATTCACTGCCGTCAGATGGCTAAGCAACGGTGTGTGGCACAGGACGTCCCTCTGACTTGGAATAGCCAACGTCAGAGGATCTCGTTCCCCGGCATCCCCTACTCCGCCCTCCTCGCCAACTTCCGCTTCTGGTCCGTCTTCCCCGTCAATCCGACCTCCTCCTCCTCCTCCCAGCTCCGCTCCTGCCGCGGCTCACTCGTCTGCGCGCGTTTCTCTGGTCCGGGAGGGCCTCGGGCCGCGCAGCTCGTGGCCGGCGCCTCCTCCCGCACCCTCTCCCTTGCCGCCGGCTTCCGCGGAGGCCGCACCGACCTCGAGGTTCTCAGGCTGTAGTCTCTGTACCAGGAGCTGGACCAGGGGAAGGTGCTGCTGCGGCTCCACGAGGATTACTCTGCATTGACACCGGAGGAGGGAGAGGAAGCAGAGATTGATTTGGGGTCAACGCAGAGCCGGCGAGATGGCGCCGGAGGGGAAGCGTTTAAGGTTGATGAGCGGGCGGTGGCGCTTCAGATCGCATTGGCGGCAACGATGAGTGGTTGGGGGACGCCGCCTGCCTAGCACTGGTGATTTTTTAACAGGTCTTGCCATCCTTTTGTATAGTGGTGAGTAATCTGTTACATTCGGTTCTTCAGCCTGTTGTATGCTCAATAAATCAAGCAATAAAACTGAATATAGATTTGTCCAACCTACTGCCTGTGTTAGATTTGTCCAACACTGGTGATTGTTTAACAGGTCCTGTCATCCTTTTGGATCATATACATAGTTTGTATAGTGGTGACTGGTGAGTAATCTGTTACATGCTGTACTTTAACATTTTGGCTGTTCAATAAATCAAGTGAGTAATAAAACTGTCAAGATTAATCCAACCTACTATTCATGTTAGGTTCGATATATTTCTGTTTGCTGTCGATCTAGCTCATAAGGATCAAGAATTTCTTCTTCAAACTGCTGGAAGTAGATAGATGTGTTACACAGACCTAAGCATCCAAACAGATAGGCAAATGAAACATTATCATACTACTTACATATTGGTACAAATCTAAAGAGCCGCTACATATGGCAGGGATAAGGCATGCAGCAACTTTTCTGTGCAACATCACAGAATATTATTCTTACACGAATCAGCTAGATGTAGCAACAGTAAATACAGTACTGAATGTTATTCTACAAGAGAAAGCAGAGCTAGATGTAGCAACAGTAAATACAGTACTGAATGTTATTCTACAAGAGAAAGCAGAGTTTCGACCACATGGCTCATGCTCGGTCGTCTGCTCCTCTCTTCTTCCACACATGATACTGCTGTCTTAAGCATCATGATTGCTTCTGAATGGTTGAATTCTCCATCCAATCTGTAGTCGACGAACTCCAGAAGCCATGACTGATCTTCGCCTGCTAGTTTCTCTTTAAGGATTTCAGTAGAGCATCTAACAGCCATTTCAACCTCCTCCCCCTCGCCCTCAACCACCCATCTGGAAACACGAACCCCCTTCACTAACTCAAGAAGCACTACGCCGTAGCTGTAAACATCGGCTTTGCCAGTGATTGGAAGATTTAGAGCCCATTCTGGTGCAATGTACCCTCTAGTTCCGTGTACTCTTGACAACATTTGTGCGCTTGATCCTCGTTGTAGTAGCTTCACCAGTCCAAAATCTGCAACCTTTGGCTCAAAGTCCTTATCTAACAGTATGTTCTCTGGCTTGACATCACAATGCACAATCCATTCAAGGCACTCATGGTGGAGATAAGCCAGTCCTTTCGCCACCCCAACTGCAATATTGTACCTTTGGCCCCATTGGAGCACAGTAGATGGGCTTTGGTAATCAAACAGAACTGTGGCTAAAGAACCATTCTCAATGAACTCAGAAACCAAAATCTTGCATGTCTTCTCGACACAAAATCCCCAAATTCTGACCAGATTCATATGATAAATTCTGCCCATGACACTTAGCTCAGACCTGAACTCTTGCTCCCCTTGGATCACATCATTTAGTTTCTTCACAGCGACCTTCCTTTCATCATCAAGGACCCCCTTATAAACCGCTCCTGATCCACCACTTCCTAGCTCTTCTTGGAAGTAATTGGTTGCCTTCTGTAACTCCTTGTAGTTAAATATCCGGAACTGGCTGGATATTATCATGCAACCTTCATCTGTAATCTCTGGTCTTCTCTCCCATTTGTGAATGACCCAACAACCGGCGATGATTAAAATTACTTCAATGAATGGTAGTGTCAATGCAGAAGAAAGGAAGTAGCCAAACTTGAACTTGGAAGAGCCATCCTTAAGCATTTGCGATGAGACGTTGGCCTCTTTTTCATGAACTTTGCATTCATGGGTTACTGTGGAATCCAGTTCTGACGAGGACATCACTCCCTTGGGAACTTTCAGATAAATATCGTTGTAAGGGTGTGGGAAGTTCTTGCCGTTAAGAAGATAGACCTTTGGATAACATTTGCCTTCTCCCTTACGGTAACCAAAAGCTTGGCAATCAACATTGTGCAAGCACATAAGTTTGCAGGTCAGGAATGTCACCCGCTCATTGTAGGCCAAGTCATACCCATAGAAATCAGTTTGTGCGAGCTTTTTGAATGAGAATTCCTGGTAGTCCCTGATGCTTGCCTCTTGTTTTTTCTGCTTGTCCCAGTTGGCTGTTATGTTTGCCTTGCGCTTGCACCCTTTGCTCCAGTCACTTGCATCGACCACCTCGAAGCCTTTGAGGCAAGAACACTCGAGCTTGGGTATGTATTTGCAGATGCTGTTTTGGCCACACAGTCCATGTATATCGCAGACTCGGCGGAATGCCATCCAAGAGACTGACCAATGGCCGCTTGTCGCGTTTAGGCTATACAGCCTGAGGTTGCCATCGTAATCCAGAGTCAACCTCCTGATGACCATATCACCAAGATCAGAAGCTTCAAATGTAAAGTTGTCACTGGAGACGAAATGGCCAGTGTGTTCAAGAACAGCATGACGGCTACTGTTGTAAGTAGTCCTCTGATTTACCCACGGTTTGTTGAAAGGGTCAGGCCAGTATATGCTATTGAACTCAGGACCATTGTAGATGAGTTTTAGCTGATTGTCACTGTCAAAGTAAAATGTATAGAACCCTGAATAAGGCAAACCCTTGGCAGATGCAGACACCAGCTGCATGCTCCGAGCCATCGGCTGCGATGGCAGAAGCGTGTCGGTCGGCGAGTCGAAGCTTGCCCAGAGGCTCCGACCGTCTGTATCCACGACGACAAGGTTGCCGCTGTCGAGAAGCCGCAGGTGGCTGGCACGAGTAGCCGTCGTGTTGGTGCTCCAGACGGTGGTGCCATCGTAGTCGAGCAGGGCCAGGGCACCGTCCTTGCGGAAGGCGAGCCGGGACCCTCTGCCGTTCACCGGGGCGTCGCGGTTGGCCGTCCACGCGACGGTCTTCGCCGCCGAGCCGGTGAACCAGGTGGAGAAGGTGAAGGCGTTGGTGGCTACCCTGTAGAAGCCGCAGGCGAAGACGCCGTTGGGCGACACAAGGATGGTGGTGGTGTTGGTGCCCTCCTCGATGGAGATGGACATCGAGGTACCTCTCGCGAGGTAGCTGGTGCCATGGGTATGATCCTTTGCGAGAGCAACGGGGGTCAGCAAGAGAAGGAATGCGATGGATGTGGTGAAGGTGTAGGCATCTGATCTGATGGCAACCGTCATCTTGTTCCGCTTACTTCTCATGCATCCAGTGCTACAGCCATTTTTATACTATCACACATGAGTGCGTGCAGGGCCACATGAGGTTCACATGGCTTCCATAAATCCATCCATTGCTTAGTTAGTCGTTGTAGCATCTACCCTCCTGTCCTGTAACCCGTCCAGGACGTACGCATCAACACAGAGAGCCTCGTTGAGTTCATGTAAGTTTCTACTGTAGTTTCTTCTTGTGTGCGTCGATCAAGAGGAACACGGGCTGGTAATCAATGGAGGGCACGGACGAGACCATTGGGTACTTTACTGTGCCCGAGTCCGTTCAATCCGTTTAACACGGCAGATACTGACCGCTGGGTTGACGCGACCTCCTCACATATAACTTCCGTTGCCGTCGTTCTGTACTTTTATCTGTCAAGGTCGGCATGGCTGAATTAATCAGGAGATGGACACGGATCTTGGCATGAAACCCATTACAACCTCTCTTTTTTTAACTGAACCATGACATGCATTCTTACGAGTACTATGAACTTTCTTAAAACTTGGGTGAGCAAGGACCAAACGAAGAAAAAAGGAATAGCAAACTTGCTGTGTAGCAGTGCATGGCGAGGGTCCAAAGTTTAATTTATAGAATTGGCAGGGGCCGCGCATAGGCGTACCCCCTCTACCACAAATTACGACGTTCACTCTCCCACTTTGGGAGATGATAAGCCAACGCACCAACCAAGTGCGGCCAAATTTCATCAAGTATAGTCGAACTTCAGCGAAATTTATAAATGTTCGGTCTAAATTTATTACATAGGTAAGAAATAAAATACTACTAGGTCGCCGCCTTCACTGCTCGCCTCCTCCTGCGGCACCGTCGACGCCGTCCCTTCACGGGTACTCGAGGCGCGGCTCGTTGCCGTCCTGGACGTGGTAGAGGACATTGAGGAGCGTGCGCTCCTCGGGGCTCCACCACAGCATCCGGCCGAGGCGGTTCATCGAGCCCGACACCGGTTCCAGCCCTTCGGTGGAGGCGAGCGCCTGGTTGCGGCGCTCCTCGAAGTGCGCCATCCTGCGGGCGAAGTTGCCCGCCGCGTTCGCTGGGTCAGCGAGCTCGACCTCCGTCATTGTGGCGCGGATGGCGAGGACTTCCCGGTTGAACTGCGCGCCTTGAGGCAGCGGCGGCATCGGCACGCCGGCGGCACTGAGCAACCAGCCGCGCGGTGTCCGCATGTTCGGCGGGCAGGGATAGTTCCCCTGGGACAGGAGGATCGCCTCAGCACGGGTGAGGGCGCGGCGGATGCCGTTCATGTTGCGGTGATTGTGGTCCATGGCGAGCGGATTGCGGCGAGAGGGGAGGAAAGGAGGAGTAGAGTGTGCGGTGTCCCTCGACGGCGAGCCCGCTTTATATAGCATCGGGGGGGGGGGGGTGCATGCGGCGGGGACACACGGCGGACGCGCGACGCCGATTGGACTACTCCGCGGCGTTTGATTCCCACTGCAGCGGCGATTGGACTAGACTCCGACGCCGCATTGATTCCCCTGCGGCGGCGTCAGGAGCGAGGATGACGAGGCGAGAGGATGAGCACGCCGCGTGGAAAAGACGCCGACAGGCGGCGGCGCGGTCGACGGACCGTTGGGTATCTCGACGCGCCGCATTGATGCTCTCTGCGCCGATTGGACTCGTCACCGGCGCCGCATTGATTCGCTGCGGCGGCGGCAGGTGCGGGAAAGCTGAGGCGAGAGGATGACGACGACGCGTGTTCACACGCCGACAGATGGGTCGCGGCGCGAGGCGCGCGCGAAATCCGGCGACCCCAAGCGACCCCCAGCGCGCCGGGTTTAGCTTGGAATCGCCGGACTCAATTTCGGCCCAATCCAACGCTATTTGAGCTCTTGTGGGTGCGGCTGGGCGATTTTTCTCCATCCGACGTAAATAGCGCCGTTTTGGGGGCGTCTTTGGGGCGCGCGTGGAGATGCTCTAAACAACCCCGGAGCACAGCAGCCGCGGGCAAGCGAGCGTGGTCTCTAGTTGGGCCGTTCGCTACGCCTGGGCCACGAGCGTATACAACAGACTTGGGCCTAGAGAACCGTCGCAGTTTTTGCTTCTCCTCCTTCCAAAAAAAAATGGCTTGATCGAGGCTGACCAATGTATTGGATTTGACTGCCATGGCACGCGTAGTACTACTACAAGGGTGAAAAAGACATAAATTCCATTGATATCGAACGCGGTTTTCCGAATACAGTTGGATGCATCATGCATGTGCGCATGGCAATGGACAAAACGTAAGCGGCCATAATGATCAAACATGGCCGAGCTTAATTTTGAGCATCATGCATCGGACACAAGAAGTCACATTGTGCGGTGCATGATCGTATGTGGGCGCAAGGCTAAACTCCAAAGTGTTGAAGAATCATACACATCGCCGTCTTGGCCTCAAGAGGCGCAAAATGTTGGCCAATGCAGATCCGTGGCCGCCAACCGAACGGGAGAAATGTTGAACAAGATTTTCAAATTCAATAAAGTTTGTATTTATGATCAATCATGCATCACGTGATAATCCATCATTTATCATTAAGTATTTTGTTGTGGTGCTTGCTTTAAAGTAAACAACGCGAACGTCAACAAAAAACTCACTGGCGTTTGGTCTAACATTTGTCGGGCTTGGTGTCTGCCACTGCCGACTCGGGGTCGCAAATGGATCCGGAGTGCAACGACAACATAGTCCAAGGCGGGTTGTTGCATGGATGGTACAACGACGGTTCGACAAGGCCTGGGTGGCGGTTGAGGATGTACAACAGCGATGGCGTTCTGTGATGGTTAAAAAATAGAGAAGGAGAAAGGACGAAGCGAGGGAAAAAAGCATCGGGCCGGGGAGGAATTATGGGTGGGGTGGGTTTACCAAAGTCCGACTTATCTTCCCCGAGTAACTTGGTGTATCTGCATCATCATCACTTGACAGTCAGGAGATTTCATCCCGATGAACCTTTTTTTCTTAGGGTTTTAATATCTACTTATCTTTTTCGAGTAATCGGAACTAACTTTGATTTCTACATGGGACTTGAAAACTTCAACGATCTCCTTCTGACTTCGAGTGAAGCAAGAGGGGGAAATAATATTCCTTCTTGAATTTTTTGCCCTCGTCTTCCATCTCCGTCTCCTCCGATGACTTAGGGGTCCTCCGTCAAGATCTTTCCTGATACCTAATTTTTTTAAGTTGTTTCTTGGCTTCGCTCTATCTTTGATCTTCTTGGTATGTTCTTCACTTTGCCAACCAAGATCTCGGTAACATTCTTCGTGTTATGCATGACATCAAGGTTACGAGGCGTCTCGAGGATGTGCCAGTACGACAAGTTCAGAAAGCAGACCTCGTTTTTCATACCTTCAACAGTGGCTTCGACGCCTTTTTCTTCTTTTCCGGTGTAGGGCACTACTCCTAGTTTTTTAACAACGTGTCAATTTCAACGTTGCTCCTCTTACATGAAGGTCCTCACTTCTCAACTTGATCACTGAGCAGACCTCCACGTTTTTTACACGTCGTTTATCTTAAGCCATCTTCGATGCTTCATCTGCACGGTTTTCAAAGATCCTGTTTTTTTTCGATCGTTCCAGATACGTTGTATCGTCCGTGCAATTCACACATCCACGCCTGGCATGAAACATATTCGAAGCTGAGAAAAACATGCATTATTGCGGTCGATGAGAGTCTCATATGAAAATATTCTCCTGCGCTGACGTCTCATGTGATGCATCTAGTTTCTCTTTCAGTAGCTGAAGATACAAATTAATATAATTTCCCGGTTGTATAAACCCTTGAATGCGCATACTGATGTATGTGTATTTTCTCTTCATGCACTTCTAGGGGAAAGGTTGTATATCCATATAAACACGGGTCATGTGCTGGTGTTTCGGTTGCCAAACAGATTCATTCCATTAGTACTCGCACCAATCCTAATGTTCCTTGATTCTCCAGCAAAATTTGTATATTCAATGTTTAATACTTTTCGCTGGCTAGCACCTCGGATCCGTTCGCAGCCAGGTACCCTGGATACCATGACCGACAGGTGTTCGATTAAATGATATTGAGCTTTTTGACCATCCCATTGTTTCCTTTTAGATCACAATAGCAACATACTCGATGATTAAGCATGATTTGTTGTGCCAACTTTGGTTATCCGTGTTTGCGAACTTTCTAGGCATGAGGCAAACGAGTAGGAGCTCCTGGGATGCCATCAATTATTGGTTTTATGAGAAAAAGTAGAACATATACCACTCTTTGCACTTACATATGATCCATGATCGCAATTTTAAATCGCTAGCTCATCGATGACACGCTATCTACCACTCCGTCGATAAGTAGCATTGTTCGGTTAGTCAAGTGAATCGTACGATGCTACCGGGAGCCCCATCTATGATGATCCCTGAACGTGTGTCGTGCTTTATCAAAGAAAAGAGGTTAGATCATTTACACTGATGCACTGTTGGCTTAAACTAGGGAAGCAATTTCTATCATACGATTCTAACCATTATGAAGAGATCTTCATTTTAATTGAATTGAATGATTGAATTATGCTATTTATGTTATTTATGAACGAATTATGTTAGTATTTATGGATCAATTATGCTATTTTTTTTATCAAATACTCACAAGCATGTGTATCATCAACTAAGGCAGAGAAAGGCCAAGGGGACCGACTAGGGTTGTTATGCGATGTTTGGTTGTCCGTGATTGATCACACATATTTTTTTAAAGCGCTATCGTATAAAAGAATACCCGAGGGTGAATATTTACGATTAGGGTTGGATGATCGACTTTTGCCTCAACGTCCATGGATCAGTTTGAATTGATCCGTGAACATTTACGATGTTTGTATTAGGGATCAATGTTGAAGATATACATACACTCGGAGCTGGAAACGTACCTGACCCTATCTGTGCCACTCATTTCGTATCCAATGGTCATAATGCATTAACGTACGCTTGCACGTCCAGTCCAGATCCTATTCTAGTTCCTTGCCCGATTGCAGAGAATTACTGTAGTTAAGTCTAGTACTACTGTACTAGTGGTAATTTGGTAGAGGAACCGGAGTCGGCCGGAGATCTCATCGATTCCGATTTGGAAATCAGTTCGCCCGTCTATTTATACGCCGGATCGGTCCGTGAATTCATCATCATACAGCCCCTCTCTCTCGCGGATCAGTTCAGTTCGGATCGGACCGAATCCACCGGCCGACGGACGGCGAGTGAGCTCCTTAGCCTTGAGGATGGATCCATCGTCCATGTCCGCCGCCGCCGGCGACGGTGTGCTGTACAAGAGGACCCCTCCTCCTCCGGAACCCGAGGACGACGATCCTGATCTTCTTCCTACCTCGCCGCCGTACGAGTACTTCCCACTAGAGTAAGTTGGTTAAAATTCTTTGCCTCCTCATACTACTATGCCGATAAAATTCTTGATCGACGACTAACCCAATAATTCACGCAAGGTGTGGGAGCAGAGCTCCTGATTACATCCCCGCCGCTAGCTATGCCGTCGGGCCCCTCGACGATGGTAACGACGAAGATTATCAGGCTCAAACCCCCGATAATGCTCCCATCTTTAATTGTGACGGCGGCGACTTCTCACCCATAGATTCGATATACAAGGACTACCACCCGGCGGCTCACGAGCGGCAGACCAACGAGCTCATAACCGCCGCGCTCGACCACTACAACGGCCAAGACCAAAATCCGGTACTATCTCCGTCACAGTTTATAAGGCCCGCGTGTACCCTTAGATCGTCAATTTAATCAATATAATATAATATATATAACATAAAAATTATATCATTTAAAATTTCTAATAATATATTTTTTATGTTATACATATTATGTTATGTTTGTTAAATTAATGATCCAGAGGTACGCGCAGGTCTTATAAAATTTGATGAAGACAATACTGCTTTATAAGTATAACCGTAAAAGCATTTTATTATCGTTATCACTTTGTATATGTATGTGCATTTCCCTTAATTTCATCTTTGTTTTTACCGGCCTGAACACATGCTAGGTCAAGTATGAGCTCGTCAAGCCCATATTCACTAGCACCGGGATATTGCATGGGGCAAGCATCTATGGTCATGTAAACTTCACCGCAAAAAGCAGCTTGGAGAATTCCAAGGAGGAGTTGATGTTCGCGGAGCTATATCACGTCCCCCACGAAGATAAATATATACCCACCTGCATTGTTTCTTTGGAAGGGAGAAAAGCTGTCGGTTAGTTCTACATACATTGATACATAGACCGAGTTTACGTATATCTTTTTCGTTTATATTTTGTAACCCAGTGCAGTTTTTAACTTAATGGCATTTTTATCTCTCTCTATATATAGGTGGGGTTAGATGCATGGAGATTTGCGGTCCCTATTATGGCGAGGAGATTCGGATCGACACCCGACATTGCTATGCATGTCTAGAAGCCGTGAAGCACCCGGAGGATGGAACATTGTATGAGATCGGTCATTATGTGGATAGTTGCTATGGCTATTGTTGTAGTTAATATAAGCGGTTTATATGTATCGGACTTGCTAAAACTCAATCGATTGGAATTTAATCAAGTTTCAGTCGACTCTGTAGCATTTTATCCCATCGTTTATAATATTTTTCTTGATCGGTTGCATCATTTATTTTGTTGGTTGTAGCATGTCATTTTTAATCGGTTATAACACGTCGTCACACCGGTTGCAACATTTATCATTCACGGTCGTAGCATTTTAGTTACACCGGTTGCAGCCTTAGTTGTCGTTGTTGGCAAAACCATCACAACATTTTTTATCGCATGTTGTAGCATCTAGCCGTGCCGCTTGCAGCAAAAAACAACTATACTGCGTCATTCGTATGAGACTTCGGTAAGTCTCAATCGACTGAATTCTAAATAGACCCTATATGTATATCAAAATTGTGATGGTTGTAGTTTCGATGGCAACTACAAAGGGCAAAAGATGGTCTCAACCCTGGAAATTCAAAGATGAGCCCAGTCTCATCTACGCCTGCGTAAAAGATCCTCAAAAAGACATTTGAAAAAAGTTCAAAAAATTCTAAATTTTTTTGTGATGAAAGATGATTATATGCGAGAAGCTAGTTTTTGCAAATTTTGGAGAAGTTCTGACTTATGAAGAACGCGCGGCAAAAAATATAAATTCAACCCGAAATAGTGCATAAACAGTGTCTTCTTAAGAAACTCCAAATTTATCCTTTTTGCCGCGCGCTCTTCAGAAGTCCGAACTTCTTCAAATTTTACAGAAACATCTCGCACATAAACATCTTCCATCACATTTTTTTAGTATTTTTGAGCTTTTTTCATATTTATTTAATTTTTTTAATCTCCCTAGGTGCAAATGCACCCGGGCATCGCTGCCGTCTCAACCCTTTTTATTTGTACAAAAGCAATAATCAGACACCACACAATGGAAAAATTGTGGGGTGTTGTTGCAATGCAGCTTCAAGACTGCTTCAACATCACCAATCACGATTTTACTGAACACTTAGGATAACACATGTAGTTGTACGGCAACCACAACTTTTCCTTGCACTATTCCTTTGAACTATTAAAAATTATCTTTGTATTAAAATATAGGTTATTGGATTTTCTTCATGCAAATCTTTCTAAGTACCTATACTTCGATACCGAGGAAGTAAATCAGATGCATAATATTACGGTTTTTCCATACTCGGTGCCTATTTTTTCATACTCAGGGCAACTTCAAAGGAGCGACACATTTGTTCGCGTTTGGTCCATTTAGATCGCTCGGTCAAAAAACGTGGTCTAATGAGGCAATCCAAACTAGTGGTGGTCTGGTTTTATTCGATTTTCGGTGCGTCGCGATCCAAATCGGGCAAAATTTAGGGCTAATTTGCGTTCCTGCAGACAGGAGGCAGGCCGTCCCACGTGTCCGCCCGTGTCCCTTCACATCCGCCTCCCCCCTGGACGGCCCTTTGACTGCCTATGCGGCGTGGACCGGCCCCATTTAGTAAGGGTCACTCCCCTAACCCCCGCACACCGCCCCTCCATGTTGAACAACTGGGAAGTCGGTGGGTCATTGGGCGGCGGCCGCCGCCCCAACCACGTCTCCATCGGCGTCGAGGACGCCGTTTGCTACTGGCAAAACGAGAAGCCAGTACCCTACGCCGACTTGAAGCTGCCCAAGAGGTGGCACCTCAACCCCGTGAGGGTCCCGGTGTCACCGTCCGGCGTCGCTGCCGCCTACGCCCCCCTCTCCGTCGCGGTGTCTATAGGAGAACGACGACGGATGGGTCCACCCTCCCAATGGACACCCCAGATGCGCCGCGACGACCTGCACATCTGCGACGGGGGCCGTCATGCGCCACCCGTGGTGGTGAAGGCCGAGAAATCTCGGTCCCCTCCGCATCGCCGCCCCTATGTCCCACTCGACTATGACGAGGAGGCGACCTCCGATGCGCCATCGAGGAGATCGAGCGGGCGGAGCGCGAGCAGTGGCCCGGGCTCAATCTGATGCTCGAGGTGACAACCACCGCGCCCTTTGTTGTCGCCACCTATGCTTCCCCGCCACCTTCCCTGCCCCCGCGTGCTCCTTAGTATGGCGTTGCCTCCGCCGTCACCTCCTCCGCCGCCCGACGATGACGAGGACGCCCATGTGCGCGAGGTCATTCGGGACCTCGTCGGGACACGCTGGACGTTCCAGTCCGCCCCATCAAAGTTCCTCCCTCCTCCGTTGCCGCCCCCTCCCCTTCGCCGCCGCTACAGGCCTATTGGCCCCTCAACGTGTCGTGGTCGCCCTCGACCTTCATCGACCTCGGCGGGGACAACAATGACGACATGGACGACGATTTGGCGGCCCAACTACGATCGCCAACAAGTTTTAGGGTTTAAAAGGTTTTTTCTTTTTTACTATATGTATAATTATTATTTTTGTTCGACCGAAATTTACGTCTATTTTTGTACCGCTGGGGATTCGCGATGACCCAAACAACTAGAGCGGGGACTTTTGATCCGCCGGCCCGACACAAACAGACAAAATGCGAATCAAAGGAGATGCCCTCAATGTATATTAGGGTGTATATTACACAATTTACCAAAGTAAATCAGCTTGGACCAAATCGAGACCGAAGCCGTTGACCCCATCCGCAAGTCCCATGGGCGAGGTCGCCGGCGATTGCCGCGGCGCCGATCCGCCTCCGCTTCCTCTTCCCCAGGACGACCTGCTCCTGGAGATCCTCCTGCGCCTCCCGCCGGAGCCGATCTACCTCTTCCGCGCCTCCTTGGTCTCCAAGCACTGGCGCAGCCTCGTCCACGACGCCCTCTTCCTCCGCCGCTTCCGCGATTTCCACGGCGGCACGCCCCCCGTGCTCGGCTTCATCGACCAGGAAGGGCCTCCCTTCTTCGTCCCCATCTCCTCCGGCTTCGCGCTCTCCACCCCCAAGGCGCCCTCCCCTGACTGGCATGCCTACGACTGCCGCCACGGCCGCGCCCTCCTGCTCCGTTGCGGCACCGGGGAGCTGCTCGTCTGGGACCCCATGACCGCCCAAGAGCACTACCTGCCACTTCCCACGCAGGCCTATGACGATAACTGTAAGCACAATGGCGCAGTTCTCTGCGCGGCTCGTCACGCCGACCACCACGACTGCCATTCCTGCCCGTTCCTCGTGGTGTTCGTCTTCAGTAAGATAAATGACATCGCCACCTCTGCCTGTGTCTTCTCATCAGAGACCGGTGTGTGGGGTGAGATCACTTCGATTGAGACATTCAACTCGTCTATTGGGCCAAAGCCGCCGGCTCTGGTTGGAAACACACTCTACTGGATGTTGAATACCCGTGAAATAATCGAGTTTGACTTGGATAATCGTTGCTTGGGTCTAACCACAATGCTTCCGGAGGAAGGGCTTTCCAGCTACTACGGAGGCATTGTCATCATGCCAACAGAGGATGGATGCCTCGGCTTGGCCGGACTCAAAGGATTCAATCTCCATCTATGGTCAAAGGTGGCGAGCGTCGACGGGGTGGAAACATGGACACATCAAAGGGTCATTGATCTCAACAAGTTTATTGCCAAGGAAATAGCGGAATCGTCTAATGTTCATGAACTTCGAGCAGAGCCAATTGGCTATGCGCAAGGTGCTGATGTGATCTTCCTTGATGTGTATCCAAGCATCTCCATGATCCATCTCAAGTCCATGAAGATCCAGGTGTCACGGAATGGGACACGGGGATACATTTTTCCTTACTCGAGTTTCTATGCTCCAGGTACCGCCACTATTTCCAATGTCGCAGAGTTCACTTTATCCGTCATGTAGATGTTCTCAAATATGAGTCATGGTTCATACAGATTACAATTTTTCATGGATTTTGTATCTATAAACAGTCAGGATTATGTTTATTGCTAGGGTTTGGGCTTGTAGATGTAGTCAACGCGGCACTGTCAAAAGGTGATTTGATCATACACTTGATAAACAATATATCTGTATCACAACACTGATTAGTAATTATTCTGCCCTGTTGGTTTGCTGTGGTGTTGGAGTATTATCTAGCTGACACAAGTGCTAATAATTTAAGGAACCGAATTACCTATAGTCTGTCTTTCATTTGTATTGCATAACATAATGACAACCAATTTGCAAGTCAATGCCGAACTCTTTTCTCTTACAGTTTAATATACTGGATTCTAATGTCTGAACAGTTCCATGTTAATTTCTTGTGCTTCGTATTATGTCGGGATTTAGGGGGGTAACATTGTTTGTTAATTCTCTGGCTAGCATTTTTTGTTCCTTAAGAGTAGGAAAAAGGTAGTATTTGTTTCTATTTCTGGTATTCCTTCACTGCATCGGGCACACAAAACTTACATATGAATGCATGTTCATGTTCTGCTCTTTTGCTGGACTTGTAACAACGAACAAGCTCACATTGAACTATTCAAAAAATATTTCCTGGTCAAGTAAATTACTGAGTATAATGGTGTACAGTGTCTTGATGAATAATTTTAATCTTGTGTGGCACGGCATTCTTAAACTGTTCCATATTTTGTAGTTAATGCTAGTATTTTGTGCAATGTGAGATATGTAACTTTCTTGCCTGCTGTTATCGTTAGTTTATTGACCCACTCTTTTAACAGGAATTGCCGCTGGTGCTGGAGATGATCAAACTGAACTGTTGATCAGCAGCTGAGATTATTGTGCTGTCACATGCATTAACACACGTTGTTCTTTGAATGGGTGATGTGACATTATCTTTTACTATGTCCTTATTAACTTATTGTTTTTCTTTTACGATATACGGAGTAATAATTATGCGGTGCATGTGTTTGCGAAGCAAAGGATTAATATTCTCTGCAGTGGTAAAGAAGTTGCAGTTCTAATAATAGAGTTTAGAGCTGAAAATGTGATTTTGTTACTTTTTCTAGCCCTTATATGGCTATACCTCTCAGATTGACCTTAGCCGGCTTTTCTGTTGTAAGATTATATCTCCCAAACCGACCTTATTCATTTCTTTTTGTGCTGTCCAACACTTCTTCCTGTATGTCCACACTTCATAGTTCATTGTGCTGATGTGCTGCCATGATGCAATTTATTAAGTCAGACAGTTTAATTCATTAACTTCTGCCATGATGCAATTTATTAAGTCGGACAGTTTAATTCATTACTTCTGCCATGATGCAATTTATTAAGTCAGACTGTTTAATTCATTACTTCTATATCATTTGGCTATATATAGTTACATCAATCATGATCTGAATTCTGCATTCGAGAAAGCAGTGGCTGGAAGGTTGCAATCCTTCAATTGTGACAGTCATCCTCCCATTCTGTGGGTTAGATAAATCTTAACTTGCTATTAATCAACTTGAGCCAAAATTATAACTAGCTAGAAATCAAATGTCTCTTCTACCTGGCATGCCCTTGGTATCTATATGAATATACCCGTATCATATTCATATGCAAATGTATCACCAAACATGAATCGTAGTAAAGATTTACCCCTATAGCGGCATATCATTTGTTTGATTGCTGAATGTTTCATGCTACTGAGATGTTGCAAAGAGACGAGAGAATGTGTTAACTCGTAGAAACTGTTTTCCCGCTGTTTGAACCTGCAGATATTGTTTTCTCTGAATTTTTCCGTGCACGAGTAGCGAAAATCGTTTTTTTTTTCTGATGAGATTGCTTGCTATGCCGATACCTATGTTCTGTTCTCTGTTGGCGTTTAAGCAAAAACAACTTACTCATTCAGCCTGTCCAATATTTTACCTGGTGATCGAGCACTTGATGTGGCTCTAGATAAACTTCTTCTACTTGCCAGTTGTGATGTTAACTTGCAAAGCGTGCCGAATTGATGACGGGATGCTATCTTTAGTGATTTTTTTTTAAGGTCACGTCGCCTCCCACCTGAATTTTCTGTATTTCAATGTAGCGACAAAATTTCTTTAGTGATTTGTACGCACGTGAACAACAAGGTTCTTGGTAAAATTTACTATCTTAGAGTGTGAGCCGTCTCAAGTTTGGTTGGCATTTGGTCACTTTGTGCCTTTAGCAACATAGCATATTTGTGCTGAACAAGATCCATTCTGTTTTCTTCGGCGATTTTATTTATCTTATCCTATAGCGTGGTACCTGGCTTGTGTTCTTGCTTTATTGGTATGATTTGCGTGCACGTCTGTTACATCAAGTTCAACTCTGTTAATGCGATGGCATGGAAGTGCTGATGTGCTTTTTCAGCAAATTAGAATTCTTGTTCTGTCATGACAACCGGTTAATTGGCACCTGCCCGGCCACGACATACCCGGCTCTATACAAGCACAGCACACACAAGAACTGTCGGCTGGAGAACGGCAGATGGATCAGTTGGATTAAGAGGGCACCTGGACGGTGCTGTACTGATCGACTGCGTCCGCTTGTGGACAGCAACCCAAGCAGTGCAGATATGAACCTCACCAGTTACAATCAGGTGGAGATGGACGTCCAGCAGCGAATACACGGCGGCTTCGCATACAGAATTCGCCTTCCAGTGCCTGCAAAACATAAGCTGTCCGCCTGGTTCTTCATCCAGAATAGACGCCTGAGTCACGGTCGACAGACTTGCGCGGATAGGCTGGACACATGACCCTCCTTTTCCATTACCATCTGGGCGATGTCCTTCCACAAGTTTGCAATCAATGCCGCCGCCGGCGGCTCACCCCCTACCCTCCCTTGCCTCGCCGCCACCGGAGGGGACACGGGCTAAGCCCCGAGTGCCCCGGGATGGTGGCGGCCGGGCTTGCGCGTTCCCCTCCCTGCTCAAGTCGTCGGCGAGATCCAGATCGGGGCGCGTTTCCAACTGCGCGCCGGCGGCTCGGATGGGCTCACCGCGGCTCTTCCCCGGCAGATCCGGTGCGTGCTGGTGGTGGGCTCGTCTCGCCACGGCTGTACTCACGGTCGGCCGACGGTGGCCGGTGGATCTGCCTTGCCAGTGGCGCGACTTCCAGGCCGGCGACGGAGCTGGCGGCTTTGGCTTGCCAGTGGCGCAGCTGCCAGGCCGACGACGGAGCCAGCAGCTGGTTCTCGGGCATGGTGGCGGTGGCTGGAGGCGCGGTGGAGGCTGGATTTTCGGGTGGCGTGGCGGTGGCTCCCCTGCGGCGGCGGCGCGGCTGCTGCATGAGAGGTGTGCGGGCCAGCGGATGCAGCGCGTGGGGGTGGTGTCGGAATGCTCCGGGTGAAGACCTGTCGGGCTGTGGTCGGACGGTGGCGGCGGCGGCTTCGGCGGTCGTTCCCCTTCTTGAAGGCGCTACCGTGAAGATCTTTGGCGTGTGCTACCCTCGGGTCAAGTTCTTCGGATGAAAACCTAAGATCCGGCGTCGGGTCGGGCGGCGGAGGCGTCCTCGTCACATCCTTCTTTGGGGCGTCATCTTGAAGAGCTTTGATCCCGTTTGCGCATTCCATAGGCTGGACGCTCATAACATTGTGGTCTGCTGGTGTCCGTCCGGCGATGTAGGTGATGGGTGTTGCGCCTTGCGTGGCGACGTCAATGGTGAAGCGTGGAGCTAGGTCGCGGCTGGTCCTTCTGATGTCGGTTGTCCGGTGTGCCAACGGGTGCTCCTATGTTTGTTTCTCGCTGTGATAGAGAACTCGGCGTTGTGGGGGGCGGAGCCCCTGCGACAACGATGACTCCATTAGGGCAGTTTCAGCGGACGGTGTTCTTCGAAGGTGGTGTTGGACTAGGTTCGGTGCGAGGCTTGCAACTTTCTCTGGTGAAGCGCTTCAACAAAATCGAAGTTGTCGGTCCTCGACATCTTGGTCGATTGTTTGGCTATGGCCGGCGAGGTCCTCAGGTGTCGTTCGCTTGGTGAGGTGTTGACGGGTCGTCGGTGGCGAAGTCGAAGTCGCCTGCTCGAGGAGAGGTGATGACGATGACATTGCAGGCAACCTCGACGGTGTTCGCGGTCTTGTGGGTGCCAGATCGATCGATGTGCCCGTTTTTCGGGTGTGTTGTATCGGTTTTTGCTTGGGTTTACATTAATTAATCGAACAACCCTCTTCTTCTTCTGAATCAATGAAAATGGCAAAAACTGCACTGCTGCCCAAGAGCACGACGCAATCCTTCGGGAGCTGGTGGACGCAGGGGCATTTGGCTGCTCGATCAAGGGAAGGAGAATAGGAAATGTGCTGCAACAAGCATTATTATAGTCTGCTGGTTCATCTGGACGGAATGCAATGCCAGGATTTTCCGAGACTTGAAGACTACAATCAATGGGGTATGGAGGATATCACAAAATGGAGTTTCACCGGATTAAAGGGTGCAACATTGTTGTTGAGCGTTGTTGAACATCAATAGATGAGTAGACATCCAAGAACGCTGGTCGTGGGGACGAAGAACCGTGTGCGGCCTATCTACAGTGATAGATGGAAACCACACCATAAACAGAATTATGTAATCACACTAGGTTGCAACACTTAGCCTAGCCTCCCATGTACCACAAAACTATGTAAACTCTATTCTCCTCACTTAGTTTAATGAAAGCAACATCTTGCTACTCTTTGTTAAAAAAAATTCTAGGTTTAGAAGATTTCGCTGATGCAATGCAGAAACCAAATTCTACAGATATTCTTTAGGTTTTAGACATGGTATTTTCTTTGTTTTTTAGAACAAAACTATGTTTCCGTTGGTTTAGACTTTAGAGCTTGGGTTCATCTATGAAGGTATGGACATTATTTTCTCCTTTTCGAACGAAAATACATTAGCGCACTTTTTTCTAATGAAGAGGTACTGTCACTGTTGCCCCTTCAGGAAGCAAGGCGTAGTGTGTAGCGGTGTTCTCAACATTTTCTTTGCCTTGTATGAGAGTCTTCGTTCTATCGTGTGCTCTGTGTTTTCTTATTTGGACGTAGATAATGGGCGCACGCACGCTCAACGGTTGAATCGAGCGACCGTTCCTAATTAGGAAAGGGAACAATCCACACTGTCTTTCTCACTTAAAAAGGAAAGAACATATCCCCACATCGATTACATATAGATAATCATCCCACATGGTCCCCACCTTCCCTCTTATCCATCCCTTTCTGTACGTGTATTTATTTGGGTTTTATTTATTTTTAAAGCTGCAATTTTTGAAACGAGTATCGAAATTCAGATCCGTTTTCATCATTGAGTTTCTGGCGACGAGTTCTTTAAAACTAGATCACATATGGATAGGTTTCGACGAACTTTTTTTTAGCAACTTTAGTGTTATAAGAAAGCAACTCTTCTTATTTACCCAATATGATTGCTTATTAGCTTAGTCTGCAGAAAACCAAAAAAAACACAAAACATGGGGCATCTTTGGTGCTACATATAAGCAATTTTATCGCCCTATGTGTATTAACGAATTTAAGTAACATTATTTCAACTTGTCTATCATGGTTACTCAGTTGCCTGTCGTTGATGACTAGTTGCCTACTTTTGATGCTCACTTGCCTACAATATTATTCTAGCAAGATTCAAAGTAATTATTCCAAGAAAAAACAAGTACACAACTATCCTAAAAAATTAAAACAACCGTATTACCAAAACCATAATGCAAAATTGTTCTGGCAAAAACCAAGCAACTATCCTAGCAAAAATCAATCAATTTTTATAGTAAATTCAAGCAACTACATTGCAAAAAACACAATGAAAAATAGTTTCAGCAAATCAAGCAACTATCATAATAAAAGCCAAGCAACTGTATTAGCAAAACCAAGCAAAAACTAATCAACTGTCCATGCAAAACCAAGCAATTGTCCTAGCAAGCCAAGCAACTATCCTAACAAAACCGAACAACTAACCTAGGAAATTCAAGCACCTACATTACAAAAAAAACACAATACAAAATGGCACCATCAATACAATGTCATCACCAAAGTTGCCTATCAATGATGCTTAGTTGCCCATATATGATGAAAAATTACTTGCCGTGATTTCTAAGTGGTCTATGACATATTTGCTTGATAAATTTATTAGTACATTTTTTAGCAGGATTTATTAGTACATATAATATAAGAAAGTTGCTTATGTTTAACATTGAAGTTGGCCCGTTTAGCAACAAAGTTGTTTGTTTTAATTTTTTTTATCAAAACATGCTCATATGAGATCTAGTTTTTAAGATCTCGTCGTGAGAAATCTAACGGTGAAAACGAATTTTCATTTTGATGTTTAATTTAAAAGTTATCGTATTTTTTAAAAATGTAAATGGAATAAATGAGTCTGTCAGCACATGTATATGCATTAGGTATCTCATGCACATGTATAAAATGCGGTCTCTTTAGCTGTCGTTGTCAACAATGAATACTTTATTGTGCATGCGTGTGAGGATACGCTCGCTCGCAGCTGCACTTTTAAGTCTTTAGAATTTTATTTCATATATAAAGCGAGGTAAAAAACTATTTTCGGAGTGAATAATCAGTGCAGAAAGGGCCTGGACGGGTCGTCTCCCTGTCCCTGGTCGTCGGGGCCGAGTGAGAACACGTCCACGTCCACGTCCACAGACCAGGACCAAATGTAAAACCAGTTAAAAGATCCAGCTGAATGAACGACGGCGAGATCTCTCGTGGGGCGCCAGGAAGCCGCCGGTGGCGTCCGTCGGCAGTCACGACAAGGAAGGACGACGACGAGAGGACGACCACTAGGGCAGCCGGTCAGTGTTCAACTATGCGTCGTGGATTCTACTCCTACTCATCAACGTGGATTCTTGAATCTTGAGCAAGAGAGCGCAGAATGCCCATGGCGGCCATGGTGAGAGCCTCAGCCAAGTGCCACCGTCTCGTCCTCAGCCGCTTCCCGTTCGTGCTCCTCCTGGTCATACTCATATCTCGTGCCACCTCGCTTAGCTTCAACTACAACTTCTCCGCCCCCGGCGTCCTCGCCGGCGCTGACCTCACGTACATGAACGACTCCGCCGCCGTCCTCGACCTCGACCGGGGCCGGATCGACCTCACCAACCTCTCCCGTAGCTGGAGCACCGGCCGCGTCGCCCACCGGCAGCCCGTGCGTCTCTGGGACGACAGCACCGGCAAGGCCGCCAGCTTCACCACCGACTTCACCTTCGCCGTCAGGCCCCTCAACGTTACCGCGAGCCAGGGTGACGGCATGGCGTTCTTCGTGGGGCCTTACCCGGCGAGCCTGCCGACGGACGCCGCCGGTGGCTTCCTGGCGCTGTTCAACAACCGCGGCAACCCGGCCAACGCCTTCTTCCCGCCGACCGTCGGCGTGGAGTTCGACACGTTGAGGAACGTCCCCTGGGACCCCAACGACACTATCAACCACCTCGGCATCAACGTGAACAGCATCAGCTCCACGGCGTACGCGGCGCTGCCGGACGGGAGCTTCAACGGGGCCATGTCGGCGTCGGTCAGGTACGACGCCGGCGCGGCCACGCTCTCGGCCACCCTGCGGCTGTCCCCCGACATCGACGTGCCGCCGGAGCAGAGGACCTACACCGTCAGCGCCAACGTCGACCTGCGGGCCGCCGGTCTGCCACAGGACGCCGCGGTCGGGTTCTCGGCGGCCATCGGGGAGTTGGTCGAGCAGCACCAGATTCTTTCTTGGTCGTTCGAGTCTACTCTCACCGGTAACTGTATTTGCATGTGTCCACTCCACGCCTATGTTCTTCAAACCTTTTTTCACTCTGCAAATTGCGATACTTATTATGGATAGAAGAAAATCGTACTAACTAAATTTATCACAAAACTATATGTAAGTTCATTGATTAAGTTCTTGTATCAACAGATGACAGATTCTCAAAAAGAAAAAGGACAGGCCTAAATCTAATAGCTGGGCTGGTATCCGCCGGTGTCATCGTCTTGTTGGCCGTAGCCGCAGGGCTCGGCTACCTCCAATATCGGAAAAGAAACACGCAAAAAGCATCGCAAGATACCGACGAGATCCCTCTCGACGACCAAGACATGGACAGCGAGTTCGAGAAGGGGGCAGGCCCCCGGAGATTCAGCTACGGCGAGCTGCTGCGGGCGACGCGGGGGTTCTCCGACGAGGAGAAGCTCGGCGAGGGCGGCTTCGGGGCGGTCTACCGAGCGCACCTGCACGAGCAGGGGCTCGACGCGGCCATCAAAAGGGTGTCCAAGACGTCGAGCCAGGGGAGGAGGGAGTACGTCGCGGAGGTGACCATCATCGGCCGGCTGAGGCACCGCAACCTCGTCCAGCTCCTCGGGTGGTGCCACGAAGCCGACGAGCTCCTGCTCGTCTACGAGCTCATGCCCAACGGCAGCCTCGAAGACCACCTCTACGACGACGCCAAGACCGTCCTGGCGTGGCCGGCCAGGTACAGGATCATCCTCGGCCTGGGCTCGGCGCTGCTCTACCTGCACCAGGAAATGGAGCAGTGCGTGGTGCACCGGGACATCAAGCCCAGCAACGTGATGCTCGACGCCTCCTTCAACGCCAGGCTCGGGGATTTCGGGCTCGCGCGCCTCGTCGACCACCGCCGCGGCGCGCGCACCACGGCGCTCGCCGGCACCATGGGGTACATGGACCCGCAGTGCGCGGTGACCAGCCAGGCCGGCGCCGAGAGCGACGTCTACAGCTTCGGGGTCGTCCTCCTCGAGGTCGCCTGCGGCCGGAGGCCCGTCGTCCCGCAGCTGGAGGAGGAGGAGGATGAGGGCAGGGTCGTGCTCGTGCGCTGGGTCTGGGAGCTGTACGGGAGAGGCACAGGGACGCTCGTCGTCGACGCGGCGGACGCGCGGCTCGACGGCGACCTGGACGAGCGTGAGGTGGAGCGCGCGCTGGTCGTCGGCCTCTGGTGCGTCCACCCGGACTACGGCTTCCGGCCGTCCATCCGGCAAGCCATGAGCGTGCTGCAGTTCGAGGCGCCGCTCCCGGACCTCCCGCCGGAGATGCCGGTGGCGACCTACGGCTTCGCGGCGGCACCGCACAGGTCGACCTACGGCTTCGCGGCGGCACCGCACAGGTCGACCTACACGTCGTCGTCGTCGACTGGGTGTTCCGGCGGCACCGGTGGACGCTCCATCAAAAGTGACCTCACGGTGGAGGGCCGTCGTCGTTTCGTCACCGCCGACACGATACCGTTTGCGTCCACCGTCCACGACGAAGCAGACGACGCGACCCACCACAACGAGAAGGAATGAGCATGTTGTTGAGTCTATCCACCCACGACTCTTCCTAGCCTTGTTTTTAGATTAAAAAGGAGAGAAAATGAATAGTAATCTTTCTTTTTTGAAAATGAATAGTAATCAAAACTGTCTTTATTGATAGGTTATGTACATATCTATACCTATTTTTTATTAACTGGGATAATGCTTGTACAGTGTGGGATATAAATATTTTAGTACCTTTGCTTTATTATTTTCCTGCTCATACTAATTTGATTATGTAAACAAATGTTTATCAAAAATTTCTTATGATTTACCTTATAGTTTGATAAGCATTTAGATAAGTACATTAAAATGGAATTGGTTCAGAAGATAAGTAAATTAAGGTGATTAATCTTCATACAAGAAAAGTTGAACGAATGTCTATGATGGAAAGAAAAATTGAGTGAAAGACAAAATCATACAAGAAAGGTTGAACGAAGAGGTGATGGGAAAAAACTGGATGAAAAATAGAGCCTTACGTTCTTTTTTTTTGCGGGCATTATGTTCTTGTAAGTAATAGAGATATGCCCGTGGTTTATGTTATAGTTTGATGAAAAATTTCTATAAGCAAACTAAAAGGCAAATGACCGGGAGCGTACATCTGTAAATATGAGGCCTCGCGCGACTCGTTTTGAACCGCTTGATGTGTAGCTCGAATCGCAGAGCAAAGAGACTTGCCACGTCATTTTATGCACTAATTTGCGTGGAATAAAAGTAACACAAACATCCTTCAAATTAGTCCCACGTCAAAAAAATAGTACATAAGATTTTTTACAATAAATATTTTATTTGGATGAAAAAATAAATAGTTTAGACACATGGCAATTTATTGTTTGTTTTAGTTATTTTCTTTCGTAAACATGGCAATTTTAATTAATAATGCATGGTAATGTTATTTTTTGAACCATGGAAGTTTTTTAGGGAAAAATTAACATTGTTCAAAAAATAAAATTACCATGGTAGTTTTAGTTCATGTTGCATGGCAAATATTCAAAAACTTTACATGGAAAATTTAATTTTTGTTGCATGGAAATTTTATTTTTATTTTGGACCATGTCAATTTTAAGTTGTTATGACCATGAATAATCTAGTTTTTATCATGAAAATTTTCTTTTGTGCATCGTGGCAAATTTTAATTTGGATCATGTCAAATTTAGTTTATAGCTCATGGAAAATTTAGTATTTGAAGCATGGCAAAAGTTAATATTGTACCATGGCATATTTTCGGTTTGAACCATGACAAATCTAGTTGTTTATGATATTAAATATCAGTTTTGAACCATGATAAATTTAGGTTGAAAAACATAGAAAATTTATTATTTAGACCATGTTAAATTTAGTTTATGGAATCTAGCAAATTTAGTTTACAGACCATGTCAAAATAATTTACAGATCATAGAAAAATTAGTTTTTGAACCATAGGAAATTTAGTTTTGTACCATGGTTTGGACCATGACAACAAAAATTCATTTTTTTAGATCATGGCAAAATTCATAAACAAAAACTTTTTCTCATCGCACAATATCATGGCAAATTTTCCATTGTATCTTTCTTGTCAAAGAGCATTTAAAGTTATTAAATGATATTCCTATATAATCTTATGGAAATTTATTTATTTACACTTTTAGTGTATCTATACATATTTTGCCACATGTACCCTTTCTATGAGAAAAAAATCATGGATTTTTTAAATTTTATTTTTTTCTTTTAAACAAATCATGTTAGAATTTTTCTCTTTTAGGCCTAAGTGAAGGACCCGTTGGGATAATTGAAAGACAATTGTAGCGAGCAGGGGGCCGCGCGATCCATCCCTCCAAAGCGACATGTTGATTCGGTCGAGGCGCTCCCAGCTCGATCAAGAACGTTGAGTATTGACTTTCATTAAAAAGTACATTGAACAATGGAAGATAAAAAAACTTAATAAAAAACAAAACTTTTTTTTGAAGTAGTAGAGATAGAGATAATGAGTGGAACAACTTTTCCTCTCAATTTTCTTCGTTGCTTTGTCCCGCACTATTTGATTTCTTACACTATACAAATATTTTTCAAAATTTTCTCGTACTTTTTTCGTTGCTTTGTCCCGCACTATTCGATTTTTTACACTATACAAATATTTTTCAAAATTCTCTCGTATTTTTTCTGAAACGGGGGAGCTTTTTTTTCCATGTCAGGAACATTCTTTTAGAAAGGTATCAACTCTTTTTAATTGAGTTAACATTTTGACGAGAGATAGCTTTACGTCTCACTATAAGCGAGACATAAGCCATGTTTGTTTCAGCTTTAGGAAGCGGATTTTCGTGAAAAAAATCTAAAACTGAAACAAACAGCTATTAGGAATCAACTTTGCCAGTGAAGCTGAAGCTGAATTTGGATCATTTCTAATGCAATTGTCTGAAGCACGTCCAAGTGCACTTCAGTGGTAAAACTGATTCGCAGAATCAGCTTTGCCAGTGAAGTGAAGGTGTAGGCGATTCGAAGCTAGCTAAAGCTGAAACAAAAACAAACAAGGCCATATGCTTGTCCGAGTTTTCTTTATCACCAGATCGTCGGATCCCTCAACGAATAACCGATGGGAAGCAGTTGGCATCAGGTTGATTTTTTTGCCTGAGAAAAAGTGCCTCGCTACTAATTTTATTATTGTGGCTGTCTTGGTTCATAAGATTGAAATATCATGATAATATAAAAAATATAGCAAACGAGACAAATTCTACAAGAAAAAAAAAATTTGACTCATAGGATGGAAAATTTGCATTGAGTCTAAGCTATATTTTTTCCTTTAAATGTGAAGAACTGATTCTTATTTTTTTGGGAGGTAATTTATTTCTATCCTTCATAGAACATGAATACACTTCTACAACCAAAAAACTATAATAAAATTCTTTTGTAATTTTTTCTTGTAAAGCAAATGAGACTTAATTATTTTTTAAGGAAGACATAACAGACATAAACACTCACAAGTACGTACACATCCACTCATCTTTCTGAATCCAATGCACAATATCTGCGAGAGGCTGGCCTTGATTCAATGAATCTTGAGATTTAACAAAGTTACTACAGGCATCTCGCTAACGATGAAAACATCTTCTTTAATAAAAAAAATATTCACCTTTCAATGAGGTTTAAAATTGATAACACCAACTAAGCTACGTTCCTGTCAACTTCCACAACAAGTTTACCACCGAAACACAACGCCTAGCGCTCACAAGAGAATACTCTAATTACATCCATTAATAGCGAAACATAGACCGCCGAGTCGGAGGGCTATGCCAAGTGGCAGCCGCTGGTTGGTTGCGGTGAATTCTTTTTGTGAAAACAATTTTTATAAAAAAATTTAGGAAAAATGGATGTGAGACTTTTATTTATTTTAAAAAAATTCCCTTATTGAAAAGATGGAAGTGGCATTTACTGGTTGGCTGCAGTGGAGATGATTTTTTAAGAAATGCTATTTAAAAAAATGGAAGTGATGTTTTTTAGATACCTTTTCTTTTTTAAAATCTTTAAGATAGAAGTGAAACTTTTTTTTAGTTTTTTTTAACATGAACTGTACAAACATGTTAACATATCCAACAACAAAATTAGTTTTTTTAGGCAATCTGCTAGTCTTTATTCCACCGTTTTCGCATAAGTGGGAACGAACAAAAGTTCTCCCGACTGGCCTAACCACGTGTGGCGACCAGTTCCGAGAGTTAAAGCATGTCTAGCAAAATTGTAAGCCTCCTTATTGAAGCTATGAAATTCATGAATGAAATTACTGGAAGTAAAGCTATTTGATCTAAGCAAAATCTCTCTAATAATAGAACTATAGGGTGATGAAGTGCCATGCTTGATATCTTCCACCATGGTTTTGCAATCAGACGCAATATGAAGCTTCTGTATATATAGGTCCTCTGCAAATGAAAGAGCTTCCCCAACTGCCATGGCTTCCAAAGTTAGCGGGTCAGTGATATGCTGGAAGACAACAGCCGATCCTCCAGGTACAAACCTGCCTCATCGCGGCAGATTACTCCAACCGAGCCAAAAGATCCCTGCCGGGATACCGCCGCATCAACATTCAGCTTGGCAAACGAAGTTGGTGGAGGAAGCCATCTTGTCGGTCTCGCCACTGTTTCCCTTGAAGAGATCACCCCGGGTTATTTTTGGATCACAACAATGTCTTGTAGGAATCTGTTTATAGAACCATGGGTGGTCATTAGGCCATGGAAGATTTCCTCATGAATAGCTTTTCTCCTCGTGAATCTGTTTACAAAATTAGTACACGTTATCACGTTTAAGGGTTGTGCCCAGGACGGGCTCCAACCACTAGTTCATACTCCCTTCATTTCTAAATATAAGGTGCATAGTCGGAAATTGCTTTTGGCTCTCGGGCACCATGAAGCCCTTTATTTTTTAAAAATTGAAAATTTAAACTTTCCTGTTTCAAAAAATATAAAAACAACTGTGCAAGTATACAAGGATAAAATATATATGTGTGTAAAAATTCAGGATGAAATACCTTAAAATATGATTTGTATAAAAAAAGACAAATTCATGGATTTTGAAAATGAATAGTACCATGTGTTAAAAAACCTCAGATTTGTTTTTTTTTCACAGCCCTCATCTCAATGTATTCTGTCCTGAAAACTTACATACATGTACATTATGCCTCCATGTATATGTGTTTTTTTTTATAATTTTTGAGAAATAGAAATATGAATTTTGATGAAATTTGAAAATAAAAAATAAAGGGATAACTGGAGACTGAGCTCCAAAACGCCTCACTCGTGTATAGTCTCTTTAAAAAGAATCAAAATTGTTTAACTTTGACCAAATTTGTAGATAAATATATTGATATAAATATAAAAACGGTATCATCAAACTCATCTTTAAATGTATTTTTATATTGTATTTATTAAATATCGTACATGTTGATATTTTTGCTATAAATGTGATCAAAGTTATAAAATTTGACTTTTTACAAAAAATTATATACCTTATATCAAGGAATTGAGAAAGCGAAATTGCTTTGCGTACGACAGTTTGACATACGATTTCTGTACGATGCAAGTATCCATCAGACTCTCCTGGTTTGGCCTGCTAAATCAAGGGCCTATGTCCAGAGTCGTACAAAAATCGTACGTGAAGTATCGTCGTGTGTATAGCAGGGCTCTTGAGAAAGTACTCTCTCCGATTCATAATAAATGTAGATCGGAGGAGTATTATTTATCGCTCAAACTAATGTATCTCAAAAAAGTTCAATGCTAGATTCATTCACTGTTCTAGTGACTAGTAAAACTCTACACAACTAATCACAGCACCATCATCGTATAACCTTCAACATGGCAAAGAAATGACAGCCGTCAGGCTGATGAAGCACGTGATTTTTCCATTCCAAGACAAGTCTCGGTTCTCTCAAGAAAGAAAAAAAAAAGACAAGTCTCGGTCAACCTGAAGAACTGGATGCTTGTCGGGGGTTTTTTTTTTTTGAGTCTCGGTCAACCTGAAGAACTGGATGCTTGTCGGCTCTTGCTAGATACTACGTACATTACCTGGAAGGTTGGAACCATCGCGTTACCTCACCTTTATCTTCACTTATTTATAGTCAAATCTGGTCACTGTACGGGCAAAGGACTTGCCGTCCAGGTCCATAGCACGAGACATGAGAACACATCAACTTGGCAACTTGACACATGAACCAAGGACCTGCACACACTTTTCTTAGAACCTGCACACTCTATATGTCACTCAAATGAGTACATGGCTGTAGCACCGAATGCATCACTAGAACCAGGCTCCTCCTGCCATGGCGGCCTACACCTTCACCACATCCATAATCTCACTCCTCTTGCTCATCCCCGTTGCTCTTGCAAAGGGCCACAGCCATGGCACCACCACCAGCCACCTCGCGAGAGGCTCCTCGGTGTCCATCGACCACGGCCCCAAGACCAACACCACCACAATCCTGGTGTCGCCCAACGGGGCCTTCGCCGGCGGCTTCTACAGGGTCGCCACCAACGCCTTCACCTTCTCCGTCTGGTTCACCGGCTCAGCCGCCACAGCCAAGACCGTCGCGTGGACGGCCAACCGCGACGCCCCGGTGAACGGCGGAGGGTCCAGGCTCGCCTTCCGCAAGGACGGGAGCCTGGCCCTGCTCGACTACGATGGCACCACCGTCTGGAGCACCAACACCACCGCCACCCGTGCCAGCCGCGCCGAGCTTCTCGACAGCGGCGACCTCGTCGTCCTGGACCCCGACGGCCGGCGCCACTGGGGGAGCTTCGACTCGCCCACCGACACGCTCCTGCCATCGCAGCCCATGACCCGGCACACAAAGCTGGTATCTGCATCCGCCAGGGGCTTGCTCTACTCAGGGTTATACACATTCTACTTTGACAATGATAACCAGCTCAAGCTCATCTACAATGGCCTTGAGGTTAGCAGCGTGTACTGGCCTGACCCTTTCACCACCCCGCTTGTGAATCACAGGACTACTTACAACCGTAGCCAGTATGGAGTTCTTGAACAGACAGGCCGGTTTGTCTCCAGTGACAACTTCAAATTTGCAGCTTCTGATCTTGGTGATAAGGTCATGAGAAGGTTGACGCTGGATTACGATGGCAACCTCAGGCTGTACAGCCTAAACGCAACGAGCGGCAACTGGTCGGTCTCTTGGATGGTGTTCCGCGGAGTCTGCAATATACATGGACTCTGTGGCAAAAACAGCCTCTGCAAGTACATACCCAGGCTCCAGTGCACTTGCCTCAAAGGCTTCCAGGTGGTCGATGCAAGCAACTGGAGCAAAGGGTGCAGGCGCAACGCAGATATCAGGGCCGCCAAGGATTTCACATTCAGAAAGGTTGCGGGGAGTGATTTCATCGGGTATGACTTGACCTATTGGGAGCGGGTGACATTTCAGAACTGCAAGAATTTATGCTTGGACAATATTAATTGCATAGCTTTCGGTTACCGTCAGGGAGAAGGCAAATGTTTTCCAAAGGTCTATCTTTTTAACGGCAAGAACTTTCCAAACCCTCGCACTGACATTTATCTGAAAGTTACCAAAGGAGTATTGTTTTCTTCAGAATTGGCTTCTGCAGTAACCTATGCGTGCAAAGTTCATGAAAAACAGGCCAACACTTCTTCGCTAATGTACCATGATGGCTCTTCCAATTTCAAGTTTGGCTACTTCCTTACTTCTGCATTAACACTGCTTTTCATTGAAGTGATATTAATCATCGCTGGGTGTTGGGTTGTTCACAAATGGGAGAGAAGACCAGAGATTATAGATGAAGGTTACATGATAATTTCAAGCCAGTTCCGAATATTTAGCTACAGGGAGTTACAGAAGGCAACCAATTGCTTCCAAGAAGAGCTAGGAAGTGGTGGATCAGGAGCAGTTTACAAGGGAGTTCTTGATGATGAAAGGAAGGTCGCAGTGAAGAAGCTAAACGACGTGATCCAAGGTGAGCAGGAGTTCAGGTCTGAGCTAAGCGTCATAGGCAGAATTTATCATATGAATCTGGTCAGGATTTGGGGGTTTTGTGTCGAGAAGACGCGCAGGCTCTTGGTTTCTGAGTTCATTGAAAATGGTTCTTTGGCCACAGTTCTGTTTGATCACCAGAGCCCATCTCCTGTGCTCCAATGGAGCCAAAGGTACAATATTGCACTTGGGGTGGCAAAAGGACTAGCCTATCTCCATCACGAGTGTCTTGAATGGATTGTGCATTGTGATGTCAAACCAGAGAATATATTGTTAGACAAAGATTTTGAGCCCAAGATTGCGGATTTTGGACTGGCGAAGCTACTCAAGCGAGGATCGAGCGCACAAATGCTGTCGAAAGTGCATGGGACTAGAGGCTACATTGCGCCAGAATGGGCTCTAAATCTTCCGATCAATGGTAAGGCCGATGTTTACAGCTATGGCGTGGTGCTTCTTGAGTTGGTGAAGGGGGTTCGTGTTTCCAGATGGGTGGTTGAGGGCGAGGAGGAGGAGGAGGTTGAAATGGCTGTTATATGCTCTATTGAAATTCTCAAAGAGAAACTAGCAGGCGAAGACCAGTCGTGGCTTGTGGAGTTTGTGGACTGCAGATTGGATGGAGAATTCAACCATTCAGAAGCGATCGGTATGCTTAAGATAGCAATATCGTGTGTGGAAGAGGAGAGGAGCAGAAGACCGAGCATGAGCCATGTGGTCGAAACTCTGCTTTCACTTGTGGAATAATGTGCAGTGATGTATTTACTTTATTATAGCTGCATCTAGCTGATGCTGTAAGAATTTATGATATGTGGTCTTGTATAGAAAATGTCTACGACTCTACAAGACTTATCCCAAGTGAATAGTAGCGAGTCTACGGATTTGCAAGAACGCCTAGTTTCTTAAGATGGAAGTACTAACTATTAGTAGTAAGTAGCATTTCATTTTTCTGTCTGCTTGGATGCTTAGGTCTATCTGACATAACACATCTACTTCCAGTTATCTGAAGAAATCCTAGTGAGCTATTGTAGATCGACTATAGCAAACAGAAATGTACGGGATGTAACATGGATAGCAGGTTCGATAAATGTACAGTCATTCTTATTATTTGGGTACCGAATCTGAATCTAAATCGATAGCAAACAGAAATGTACCGAATCTAACATGAACCTGTACCCGCCTCTATCCCAAACCAAGTGCTGCGCGGGGTCAAGGACCTTCCCCGGCTCGCTCCGGTGCAGAGGCGACAGTCAGAGAACCTCGAGATCGGCGCGGTTGGAGAGGATGAGGCTGTGGCGCTGTGCACGGGGCGGAGGGTGGAACGGGGATGAGTGCGGGGTAGGGGGAGGCGATGGCGAGGAGGGTCGGCGACGGGAGGAAGGGGTTGGAGAGGAGGCCCGATAGGGAAGGTGAACGCGGGGACGCGGAGGCCGAGTTGGTAGTGGTTAGGCAGCGCGCGGTCTCGCCACCGGTGAGGACGCGTCGCTGGGAGGGACGGGGAAAGGGCAACGCCCCTGCAATCACCGTTCGTTCTCTGAAGACGATGGGTAGATGAGTGAAAAGCATCAAATCATCATATTGCGCTGTTATCTCTATCTCTACTATCTAAAAAGGGCGATGCTAGGCGTCAGCCGGCTGGAAACAGGGGAGTCTTAAGCCACCTTGTCGACCGTCCGATTGCACTTAGACGAACGGTCCAGATGAATGCCAGACAATCACTCCCCCGACCGAGCCGTTGACCGCGTTGCAATGCAGCGCCCTGCTCTCAGACCAGACCCCTCCTGATCCCCCGTGAGATCCGATTCGCCGTCGCTGGCCGCCGGGAAGAAGGATCCGCCGGCCGCTGCCTCTCTCCTCCTCCCGACTAGCGCTGCATCGCAACATCGAGTCTGCATCGGAGCTCCGGGAAGCCGCCGTCGAGCGTAGTGTTGCAGCTTCGAGAAGCCTCCGCCGCCGCCGTCGAGCGTAGCGTTGCAGCTCCGTAGATCCGGGAACTTTCATCTCCCCCTGGCGGTCGGGAACGAGACTCCTCCGGCCGCTGCCTCCCTTCCTCATCCCCCTCCCACCAACACCACCATGGCTCATCACATAGTGTGGGATATGCTCCCATCTGCAATGGCGACAAGCTCCGGTGGCTCTACTGTCCCGCGGCGAACAAAATCTGCTCCTCTGGTGTACCTTGATCCGCCAATTGTCTTCCATGGTCAATCTCATCGCGGATCTGCTGCTGATTTGGTGAGATTTCACAAACCTAGCCTTGTTATGTGTTTGCAGCATATGTGTGTCCTAGTTGTTAAAAAATCTGGATAATCTGTTATGTGTTTGTTGCAATGGTGCATAACCACTGATTTGAATTTTTACTAAACAAAAAATGTTATGTGTTTGCTGCAATGATCCATTACATTGAGAGCCTAAAAAGTGATGATGAAAATCTGAATAAAATGAGGGCAATACCTGCTGTTTTAATCTGTTTTTGAGTTGCAATGACCATGATTTTTCAATGTGAGGCACTTTGAGAAACCAAAAAAATACTTGACATATGTGAACGATTTTGTTAAATTGAAGTTACATAATCACATTGTAATTTGTGATGAAGCATTACAACTTCTGGTGAATTAACAGTGTATTTAAATTAAGAGCATTTGAGCATTGCAGCTTATGATGAAATTAACTGAAAAAGAAGAAAAAGGTTGCTGTCATATTTGTTTCAAAAAATGATTGTTCAATCTGTGTTGCAATGCTCATGCTTGGTTGATTTCCAAGAAAAAAAATGATGAAGAAAAATAAAGGACCATCTGTTGCAGATATATAACGCTCTAATTTTTGCATTGTATATTTAGAACGCTGAAGATTGGATAACCGGTGAAGCCAGCTTTGTTCACCATCACTTTGCAACTAATGGCGATGATCAATCAGAAGACACGGGCATTGCTGGTGATGGAATGCACTATGGGGGGAAGGTGATATGCTCAATGTTGGTGATGCAATGCAGAATGGGGAGGAGGGTGATGAAATCTCGTCCCAGCCGCTTGCACCCCATGTTGGTATGCAGTTTGACTCGGTCGATGAAGCGCGCAAGTTCTACAATGATTATGCTTTTAAGATGGGCTTTGGCACGCGCATTGCTGCTTCGAGAAACAGCCAGAAAAAAGTTCCTATGAAACTAATCAAACGAGTTTTCGAGTGTGTGCATGCGGGGAAACCAGCAAGTTTGGGTGAGACTAGCAGCACTTCAGAGAGTATTGCAGAAGATGTGAGCTCCAAAAGCAAAAAAGCTGGTGTTGAAATGGATGTGACGGATGCACGGCAAAGAAACAGGATGTTGCGTCATGATTGCAAGGCTCACATGATTGTTGGACTTAGGAATGATAGGTGGACAGTTACATACTTTGTTGCGCAACATACACACAATTTGGTGCAGCAAGTGGAGCATACAAGGTACTACCGCTCGCACCGCAAAATTCCGGAAGAAGATTATCAGCTCCTATTGACAATGCATGACACCAACTTGTCGACTTCCTCTTGCATGGGCATGCTGGGTAGAGTTCATGGAGGAGATCCTAGGGTGCTACCTTATGTGAAGAGGGATGTTACAAATGCACGTTCAAAGCTGCGGCAAGATCGGTCTTTCAGGGACATGGATATGACAGTTGAGTACTTTCAAAGACGGCAAGCTGAAAGCCCTGAATTCTACTATGCAACATTGGTAGATAAGGTGAAAAACTCTGTAAGTGCACTGTTTTGGGTGGATGGTAGGACGAGGGCATTATACCCAAAATACAAAGATTGTGTGTTCTTTGACACGACATTCTGTACCAACCGATACAATATGCCTTTTGCTCCAATTGTTGGCGTGAACAACCATTTGCAGACAGTGGTGTTGAGCTGTGCATTGCTTCCAGATGAAACAATCGAAACTTTCAAATGGGTGTTTCAGCAATGGATGATTGCAATGCGCAATGAGCACCCAGTGAATCCTATGACTGACCAAGATAAAGCTATGCAAAAAGCAATTAGTGATATCTTCCCCAACACAATACATCGGTGTTGCAAGTGGCATGTCCTTCGTAAGGCGCGAGAGAAGCTTGGAAGGATAGTGACAAGAGATGAGGTATTTGAAAAAGTTTTCTACTCAATCATTAATGATTCTGAGACAGTGGGGGAGTTTGAAGAAAATTGGTTGCAAATGATACATTGCTTTGAACTGGCTGAGAACAGACATCTTTGCAACATGTGGGAAGCCCGGGAGTCATGGGCTCCAGCTTACTTTCGGAAGTGCTTCTTTCCATTTACAAGCACAACAGGCAGGTCTGAAGGTATCAACTCCTACTTCAAGACTTTAATCCATCCCAAGGACTCGGTTTGGACGTTCGTGCGTCAATTTGAGGTTTTCCAGGAGACAATGCTAGACCGGGAAGACAACCAGAGCTTGATTGGTGCGGTCACAACAGCGCCGCTTTACTCTAGGTACAACATCGAGCGCCAAGCAGTTAGCTACTACACACGAGCTGTGTTTGGGAAATTTCAAAAGGCAATAATGGCGTCTACTGGTTTCATAATCAACCAGATGCCTGTTGAAACTCCTGGAAGCATGAAGTTTCAGCTGTACTCGAGCTACTATGAGGAACCCAGAATGCTTTATGTTGATGTTGATCTGACAGATGAAGTATTTGAATGCAGCTGCAACTGTTTTGAGATGAATGGGATCATTTGTGCACATATCATACGAGTGATGACACACCTCAATGTACAGATGATACCTCAGCGGTATTTGTTGCATAGGTGGTCGGAAGCTGCGACAACAACAATGCCTGTTGGTGGGCAGCTGCTTGATTTTGGTTTTTCTTCGACAAATACTCTCAAGAATAACTCCTTGTGCAGGAAGTACACGTGGTTGGCCTCCCAAGCTTGCAGCAATGATGTTGCCTACAAGATACTTGATGACGCAGCTAAACAACTAGCCCCTGTTATTGCAGCAGCGAAGAGAGGGGCATTACCTGAGAAGAATGTGATGCACCAACAAGCTCAACAACCCGCGCAGCAAACGATGCACCAACAAGCCCCACAGCATCGAGCTCAGCACCCTGAGCAGCAAACGCAGCACCAGCAAGCCCGACAACTTGATTCAGACATGCTCCAGAACCCAAAACGTGTTCCAAAAAAAGGAAGGCCAACCGAGAAATCAAAGAGAAGAAAGACTTTACTTAAGCAGCGAGAGGATGACCACAAGAAGAAAACAAAGAAGGAAGATAAGAAGAAGGAACCGAACGCAAAGGCTAAAAAAGCTCCAAACAAGAAACCCAACATTTGTTCATATTGCTCCGCAGATGATCATGGTGTCCAAGACTGCAAATACATCAAAGCTGCAATGGGTCTTGGGAATTGTTTTTATTGCCAAGAAGTTGGGCATGGTGTCCGTGAATGCATATATCTGAAAGCTGCAATGTCGACCGATGCTAGGGTAGCTAGGGAAACAGAGCTTAGACTCTGAATGCAAAGTGTGAAAAAAATCATTGTATGGGAAAGACTTCATGTTTTGTTATCTTTTTGTTACTTAATAACAGGTGAGACAAAAAATGTGATAATTACATCAAGTGTATGCAGTTTGGAGATATGTTATAAAAGAGCATGTTGAGTTTCTATTGCATTGTCTCTGTTTAGAATAAAAGAGCATCCTTTGTGTTGAGCATTGCATCCTATGATGAAGTAATAGAGCATTTGAGATGCCCCCCTGTGGCCTATGAAAAATTGAACAAGCATACTCCTGTTATTCTGTTTTCAATCCATGTGGTTTTTTAGTGTTTTTAGAAGTGTGACTGGACCATATGTCCCATTGCTGAAATCTTTCCCAAAATTCATTCCAGAAGAACAGATGGTTTGAATAATGGGACACATCTACTCCTACTAAAACTTTTGCAACAAAACCACTACTAATATAACATAAAAAACTTCTGTTTTTTATTTCATTGCAGGCAGTTTTGGAGTATAAAAACCCCTTTTCGCTTGCTTGATATATAAAAATGACAATTTAGATGGTTGTTTCGCTTGCGCGATACAAACATTTTAACAAAAAACGAGCGAAAATAAAGCTACATTATATATATTTCCAGCATGACTGGGGAAACAAAACAGAAAATTCTTCTACTGATCTTCAACTTTCATCCATGTTTCCAGCAAAAAAAAATCAACTAGTTGTATCTTACATCACACTTGTCCCCCCCTCCCCCAGGTCGCGATACAACAAGAAATTAGGCAGGTCGCGATACAACAAGAAATTATAAGTTACATGCACTAGCACACCCTGAGTACAGACTTCTACATCAAAAACAAAATGTAAAATTCTTGGGTTTGCGCCAGTCTCCTACTTCTTCTCCAACAATAACTTCAGCTCCTGTGCCGAGTCAAGTGAGTTGAGTGGGTGGCGGAAGAGGTCTGCTGCAATGCGTTTCCTCAGCGGAGCGATGTAATTCTGTTTAGAAGAAAAAACACATTGTTTAGTTGTGCAAAAAGAACCTTGAGAAAAATCATGCTCTCCCCTTTTCGGTCGATAGATTTGAATAAAATAACATTGCTATACCTGGTCAAATGACTTCATAACCTGCCCATCCCAGTTTTCCAGATATAGCACACTGAAAAATGCGCAATCATAGCTAAAAAACGGCAAAAAATACAAGTAAAATTACTATTAGTGGAAGAGTAAAATTACTATTAGTGGAAGCTACAGAAAATTTCGAATCATAATTTTTCAGTAGCTAAAAACAACAGCATCCTTACTGGTTATCTTGGCGCGGGTAACCATCTGGATTGAACTGCTGGAAGGAATCCAGGTCATGTTGGAAAGCTAGTTCCAACTTTGCCACCCTCTTGAAATTTGCAATCTGCTTCCAAAATAAAGTAAACTGTAAAAATAGAAAACAATAAAGTAATAAAAAAATGGATTGTTGATCTACATGAATGAAAACAATACCATATTTTTTAGATATCGACTCATGCAAATCAGTACCGTCTTCAGTCAAAATTGAATCAAAAACATTGAATTGTTTCTTGGCAATGTTAAGTACCACCACTGACCAATGCTTGTCTTTTACCACTCTGATGAAAAGTTGCAATACAACCGACAAATTAAAAAAAATTGTGGGAAACAATGATATTAAAAAAAAGGATGCACATATTGAAAATATTAAGTTGAGAAGAAGCTTACTAGGTCCTTCTTTGAAATCATGCTATTCTCGCAAGCCTTCCTGAATTGCAAGTTGCACCTGAGATGGCGTGGCACAAAAAGAAAAGTAATATGAGATTTATGGAGCCCTAGAAGTTGCAATGTAATGATTTCCGGAAAAGCTGCGATGTACTAACCCCCATAAACACTGAGAATGCAAACTTCCTTGGTTTTGTTTTCTTGTACATCTCTTCCAAATTTAAAGTCTTGAGGTATAGAGTCATGATCTCATTGTCCATCTGGGCTCTTGGTTTCAAAGAAGCATGAAAGTTCTGATAGGAAGTGTGAAAACCATCTATGTTGATGAAGGCAGGACTGATAAAGGAGAACAAGAAAAACAAGACAAGATTAGAGTGATTTTGTCAACATACTGCTCGTGTCGATGACAAAAAAAGGGAGTGGGAAAATGCTGAAATTAACTAGACAGAAAAACACTCACTAATCTTCTCCCCTCTTAGGTTTCTTTATCCTGTATCTGTTCTGAACGTACTTCTTGTAAATGCCATCCTCCACTGGATTGATTTTGATCTTCTTCATTTTGACCTGCCTCTCGGGTGATGTCTCTGGTGACTGTGCGACATGTTTCTTGTTTGCTATGTTCCCGCCTTTTTTACTCACCTTTGGTTGGTCCAACGTATTGCTAACCTTTGGTTCTTGCAACGTCTCCTCTAGCACGCTAGCACCTGTAGAAAAGAAAATAAAAAAGTTTGATGAAAAAATTGGTGTGGAAAAAACTAAAGTAAACAATGAAAATCAGGAAAACTTATCCGAAAAACGCAAAAGACCCACTTTTTAGAGTGAAAGGGTTGCTAAAAGCAATTGGCGAAGCTTCAAAAACAGGGTGTTCTCGGGTTTCAGCTCTGTGAATGGGCCCTTTGATAATTGTCATTTCTGGAGCCTTTGAATCAGTCTCAATTCTAGAGCCTGTGGTAATTATTGGCTTTGAAACCTTAGGAGCAGTGTCGAAGATAGGGCCCGTGAGCTTTGGTGAATCACAAAATGCTACTGCTGCATCCACAGAACCGGTTAATGGTTTTTGAGCAATGTTAAGAAGAAGATCAAGGGTGACTTGGCATGAAGGATTTGAAGCATTGCCACTAGTTGTTGATGGTGAATTTGAATGCTGCAATGTAGAAGGATCAACATGTTGGGATACGGGGCAGAAAACACAAATTTTTCACACCTACGGTACCCGAACCCAAGATCTATGCTATGGCGATGTAAAGTAACGGAGGGAATCGGTGTTCATACCTTTGAAGACCGAAAGCGGGAAACGTTCTTACGAACGTGGTTGGCGTAGACTCAGAACTACGACCTCCCTGTCGTGTAGAAGACCACCACCGGCGAGGATGACTCCCGGTAAACCTCCAGCGACGAAGCAGCACCACAGGTGTAGTGCCTCGAAGAGATTATACACGTACGACACAATCGATGTTCCTCCCGGGCTCCGAACCAGGCGAGCAGCGGAAAGAAGACGGCTACGGATCCCGACTCCGGCAGAGCGACGGCCTGCCTTATGGTGGAGAACTCCAATCCTGGTGCAGACTCCAAACAAGGGGAGTCCACTTCCGGAAAAGGAGAAGGAAGAAGAAGGAGATCAATTGTTGTATGGAAAAGGGGGGTCTACCCCTCTATATAAAGGCCAAGGGGGGTGTGATCCCTCTTCCCTCCCCCATGTGGGACTAAACCCCCAAGGGGGGAGGGGTGCGCCGGCCAAGGGGGGGTTGGGCCCCACCCCTTGGCGCCAAGCCCAAGGGGGGGAACCCCCTCCTCCCCTAATGGGCCTCTAAGGCCCATATAGCCTTTTTCCCATTATTTTAATTATTTAATAAGTTTTAAATATTTAATTCAGATAATTAAATAATAAAAACATTATTAAAACAATTAAACTTTATTTTGAACTATTCAAAATGCCCGGAAACCATTCCGTCCTCCTCCGGAACTATTCCGGTGATTTCTCCTATTTCACCGATTGATCCCGTAACTGTCCTATGCATCGATTGCCCTTAAGTGTAACACCCTAACGGTCCGGGAAACAGCAGACATGGTCGAGACTCTTCTCATGGACCAATGACTAGTCAGTTGGACCTAGTTACAATCCTTGACAGCCCCTGCGCTTCCATCGAATGAGCTTCGATCGCTTTTGGAAACCGTTAACGATACGACGTAATCCCTTTGTTCTGCGGTACTTTGTTTGTCCGAGGTTTGATCGTCGGTATCCCACATACCGTGTTCACATCTCGTTCACGACAAACAACTTCTCTCGTCCATGATCATTGCATCTCTTGTGACCTAGTCACGTCCTTGCAAGGGTTGATGCAATATCACCGAGTGGGCCCAGAGTACCTGTCCTGTCACAAGGACTGACAAATCCCGCTTTGATCTATTAACATACTCATCAACCATCTATTTCGGAATACCCAAAGTGCTCCGTTATAGCCAGCATATTTCAGTCAGGCGGTGGGATACAAATCAAAGTCTCCTCATAGATCGTGATTACGTATGATCATTACGGTCTAAGGACTAAGGCATACGTTACAAAGTCATAGCAACGCTGAACTATGTGACTCGATCACATTGCATTACTTTAGGTGGGTGTCTGTCCATCACATCATTCCCCTAATGATATGACCTCATTGTCAATGGACTTAAGTGTCGCCATGATCAGGAAAGCTTGATCAATCAATTGCCCAATGAGATAGTTTACCCGAGTTAAACTACGGACCATGTTTTATACTACACCTGTATTAGTATTTCCAAGTAATAAAGTTATAGCACAGTATAAAACGTATTATGAACAAAACGGATATGTGACAAATATCTTTATTAATTTGTCTCTAGGGCACATATCCAACAGTCTCCCACTTGCACTAGAGTACAAATTACACTAGTTTACATCAGGTATGTATCTAACACCAATGGTCTCTCGGTGTTCTTCAAACTTGCCCTGTGGAAGAGGTTTAGTCATCGGGTCTACTGCGTTCAGATCCGTATGTATCTTGTGAATCCTAGTGTGTCCATCCCTGACGTAGTCTCGCGTCACATGGAACTTTCGGAGGATGTGCTTGGCTGTAGAGTGAGTTCTTGGCTCCTTCGCGTTAGCAATGGCACCCGTGTTGTCGCAGAAGATTCCCACGGGGTCAGTGCAACTGGGAAAGACGCCAAGCTTGATCACGTACTTCTTCAGCCACAGCGCCTCGTTTGACGCTTCGCAAGCGGCAATATACTCCGACTCCATTGAAGATTGAGCGACGACTGACTGTTTGCCGCTCCTCCAGCTAATCGCGCCTCCGTTCAACATGAAAACATATCCCGTCTGGGACTTCGAGTCATCTAGGTCTGAGCCGAGGCTTGCGTCAACGTAACTTTTTACGGTGAGCTCCTCATCAACTCCTCCATAAACAAGAAAGAGATCCTTGGTTCTTCTCAAGTACTTAAGGATGTTCTTCACTGCTGTCCAATGGGCCATTCCCGGATTACTCTGGTAGCGATTAGTCATACTAATGGCCAACGCTAAATCCGGTCTGGTACATAACATAGCATACATGAGAGAACCTATGGCTGAGGCATAGGGCTTTGAGGACATCTCCTCTTTCTCTTTAGCTGTGGTCGGGCATTGAGTCACGCTTAGTTTGACACCTTTTATAACTGGCAAGAGACCTCTCTTGGAGTCATCCATTTTGAACCTTTTCAAAATCTTGTCAATATAAGTATTCTGACTCAAGGCCAACCTCCAATTAGGTCTATCTCTATAGATCTTAATCCCCAGTATGTACGCAGCTTCACCTAGGTCCTTCATGGAAAAATGTCCATTCAGATATTCCTTCACTTCCTCTAAGAATTTCTTATCGTTCCCTATTAGCAATATGTCATCTACATATAACACAAGGAATGCTACAGAGCTCCCACTCAGTTTCTTATAGACGCAGAACTCTTCGACGTTTTGGACAAATCCAAAAGCTTTAATGACCTCGTCAAATCGAAGATTCCAGCTCCGAGATGCTTGCTTCAACCCATAGATGGACCGTTGAAGCTTGCAAACCTTACCAGCATTCCTTGGATCGACAAACCCCTCTGGTTGCATCATATACAACTCTTCCTCAATGTTGCCATTTAGGAATGCAGTTTTCACATCCATCTGCCATATCTCGTAATCATGATATGCAACTATTGCTAGTAGGATCCGAATAGACTTTATCATCGCTACAGGAGAGAACGTCTCCTCGTAGTCAACTCCTTGAATTTGTCGGAAACCCTTCGTGACAAGTCGAGCTTTGTAGACAGATACGTTTCCGTCTGCGTCAGTCTTTTTCTTGAAAATCCATTTATTCTCGACGGCCTTGCGGTCCTCGGGAATATCCACCAAAGTCCATACTTTGTTGGTGTACATGGAGTCTATTTCGGATTTCATGGCTTCAAGCCATTTCTCGGACTCGGGTCCCTCCATTGCTTCTTTGTAACTCGTAGGTTCATCCGACTCAACAGCCGAGATTGCATTCACAAGCTGTCCGTAAAACTCAGTAGGTTGACGGACTCTTGATGACCTACGGGGCATAAAAGGTTCCTCTTCATTCTCATCATGATCATCGTGAATGTCATGATCGTTATGAATGTCGTTCTGGCCATTCTCTTCAACTCCCACTGTGGAAGATGGTTCCAGAACAAATTCCGTAGCCATTTCATCCAATTGGAGTGATTGGTCAGTTACTTCATCGAGGTCTATTTTCCTCCCACTCAACTCTTTCGCGAGAAACTCCTTCTCAAGAAAGTGTCCCGTCTTGGCAACAAACGTTTTGCTGTCAGACTTGTTGTAGAAGGTGTACCCACAAGTTTCCTTGGGATAGCCCACAAAGATGCACTTATCCGCCTTGGATTCAAGTTTGTCAGGCTGTAGTTTCCTAACATAAGCCTCACAACCCCAAATCTTCAGGTGAGACAACTCAGGTTTAGTGCCATGCCATTCTTCAAATGGTGTTGTCTTTACGGATTTGGATGGTGCCCTATTAAGAATATGAATGGCGGTCTCTAATGCATACCCCCAGAATGACACAGGCAAATCAGTATGAGACATCATCGATCGTACACTATCCAATAGGGTTCGATTACGTCGCTCAGCTACACCGTTTCTCTGAGGTGTGCCTGCCGGCGTAAGCTGTGGTACTATGCCACAAGACTTCAGATGATTGCCAAAATCGTGACTCAAATACTCGCCACCTCGATCCGATCGAAGGTGCTTGATTTTCCTTCCGAGTTGATTTTCAACCTCATTCTGAAATTCCTTGAACTTTTCAAAGGTTTCAGACTTGTGCTTCATCAAGTAAATATACCCATATCTACTCAAGTCATCAGTAAAGGTCACGAAGTAACGAAGATCATTGCGAGTGGGGACGTTCATGGGTCCACATACATCCGTGTGTATGATCCCCAATAAGACATCCGCACGCTCCATCACACCATTGAATGGAGTCCTTGTCATTTTGCCCATGAGGCATTGTTCACATGTATCAAGGGATCCAAAATCCAATGAGTCAAGAAGTCCATCCTTATGGAGCTTCTCCATGCGTTTTACACCAATATGACCAAGTCGGCAATGCCACATCATCATGTGATCTTCATTATTCTTCAATCTTTTGGCCTCAATATTGTTAACGTGACTCACGTCACCATCGAGATTAAGTATGAATAAACCATGCGACTCCGGTGCGTGAACATAAAACATATCATCCTTATAAATCGAACAACCAATTGTATCGGACTTAAAAGAATAGTGGTCTCGCTTCAAGCAAGAACCACTCACGATGTTCACACTCAACGCGGGTACATAGTAATTTATTCAGAACTAAAACCAATCCCGAAGGGAGACTAAGATGCTTTGTGCCGACCACCAAGACTTCAATCTGGCAGCCATTCCCCACGCGCATCGTCACTTCATCCTTGACCAAGCGTCTCCTATTCCTTAGTCCCTGAATGGAATTAGAAATATGAGCGACAGACCCTGTATCAAATATCCAGGATGTGTTCCCGGCGCTTGTCAAGAGAAGATCAACAATATGTATATCAAATATACCTTCGTCTCTCTTGGCGACCTTGCAAGCCTTCTTGTCCTTTAGGTACTTGGGACAGTTGCGCTTCCAGTTACCTTCACCCTTGTAGTAGAAGCACTCCACTCCGAGTTTAGGCTTGGGTGCCTTGGGAGGAGCGGCAACTGACTTGCCATCCCTCTTAGGGCCACCTTGTTAGACCAAGTATGTGATCAGAGGGGGAGGGGGTGAATGATCACTTCAAAATTTTCACATGAAACTTTGAAGTGAAGCATAACATGGCAGCCGAAACTATTTAACAGGAAGGAATTCATAGAAGCAGAACGTAATCGAAGCAGAACATAGCGAATCAAAAGCATCGAATCAATTGCATCGAAGCATAACTCTGAAGCAATTGACAAACAGAATGTAAGTGCGGAAGGTAAAACGAACTCTTGACTCGGCGATGTTTGTTCGACCAGTTCACACTCTGCAAAGTGCTACGTCTGGTTGGAGGGACTTGTGATTGAACACAGGAGCTAACCTCTCTCCGTCCATATCTCCACTGCACCAAACTCCTTGAGCTTGGTCAGTTCTTCACTCTTGGTTGATTATTGAGGAAATCACCGAAACCTTTGACAGACTGGACTTCGAGGCGACAATAACTCTTCGCTCTCTGAAGAACAACTCTCTAACCGTCTAGGAGAATTGCAGTTCTCCAAGATAAAAAGGCTAGCAAACTTCTTCCTAAGTCATAATGATTCAACTCAGATCAATAGGACTTATGCTTCGGTGGATGGGTTTGTGATGTGCTTCGGTGGGGTTGCTCTCTCTCTTTCCTCTGCAGGAATTCAAACGTGGAGCAGCCACCCGGCCAATGAGGGCGGGGGTGGGGTATTTATAGGCAGCAATCCCAAGGTGCGAAATGACTGAAGTGACCCGATGTGACAGCTTGACACCTGTCCCCAACGGTCATATTTCCAATCAATGCGCAACTTTACTTGCGGTCCAAGTAAAGCTGACTCACGGACTTGGTTCTGCTTCAGAAGCCGAAAGAACAAAGTCTTCGCTGGTGAAGCATTACCTAGCTCACATGAGATTTCTTCGGTTCAGGTTTCTCATTGGTTTCGATTTGATCTGAGTCTTTTCATCAAAACCTTCGGAGTACATTTGCTAAACCCCTCTTGATAGTACGGTTTTTCCTATGACTCAAAGAAGTAAAAAGAACTATGCAAAAACAACTAAGTCTTGCGTCATCTTGATCAACTTCTTCGATAGGATGTGCTTCAGGATTCCTTATCTTTTTAGGGGTCGACATCCGTGATGTGCTTCGCTCCAGAGGATATGCTTCGGTAACTGAGTAAATCTTCGTTGAAGCTTTATCACCTACCTATAACTTCAGGAACCTAACCATCTGTTTCACACTAGAAAACTTGTTAGTTCCTCTACTGTTTTGACCAACAATATCCAAAACTCATGAGGGATATAACTTTGCTCTTACAATCTCCCCCTTTTTGGACTATTGTTGACAAAACAGGCATCGATAGAAAGATATGGAATTTGAATTTGAGTTGAAAGCAAACTCTAAGATATGAAGCTTTTGACTCCCCCTGAATGCAAGCATCGAAGATTTATAATCGAAGTGAATGCTTGTCGAAGAATATCATTAGTGGGAAGCCTAACACATATCCTAGCGAATCAATTGCATACTGAAATGATTTGTCTTGAAGCATATGCAATCATCCAATGACCTGTGAACTTAAGGAAAAATAACCACCTGCAAGATAAATATAGGAGAGCAGCTTGCAAGCACGGGGTTATTAACATATACAAGGATAAAACAGTTCACAACCGAAGTAAAACGTTAAGATACAACCCAATCGAAGTAATTGAAAAGTTTGTCGAATCTTAACACACACAAAAGTTTCGATTCAGAACCCTAAACCCCGCAGCGAATCTAAACTCAATCGATGCTACTTTCTCCCCCTTTTTGTCAAGAATTGGACAAAAGGTTGATAGGTAGATCGAGAGCATTTAAGCGTTAGCTGCACCCCTGGGACCCTGCGGAAAGTCTTCGCCTGACGAAGATTCATCTCCTGAAGTATCGCCTTCGGTCGAAGCCGGTGAGTCGTCCTCGTCGAAGTCGATCGACGCTTGAAGCAATTCAAGATCGCTGTCGTCGAGGGGATCGTCTTCATGCTTCGACGTGTGGGAGTCTTCATCGGAAAAAGTATCCGGGCGAATCTGTTCTGCATGGTTGACGAATAACACTTCTTCGATCTTTTCCAGCGGAGGGATCTTGGGGTTGGGGCGCTCAACAGAATCATTTCTTGAAAAGTTTCGCTGCAGATGAGGATACTCTTTGAATATGCGGTCTGCTTGCAGTTTCTTCACTGAGTTGAACTTCCTGAGTCCTTTCCAAGAATGACGCTTCAATACCTTCAAGTATTGATTATTGTTCATAGCAATGTTTCCAACTCTGTTGATCTCATCAGATAGATGTTGCATCTGACGTTGATTGCCTTCGATGAAATTTTCTAGCAGCTGTTGATTACGAATGGCAACCTCGAAGTGATACACTTCCTTCTGGTAACGCTTCGACATGTTGCGCTCATTTATGTGCTGTCTGACTCCGACATAAGTTGCAAAGGGGTCGTTTGGCCGCCTGAAGATGTTCATTGTATCGCGGACCGGAGGACAGAACAGCTTCGGGTGATGCTTCGCTGTGAATTCTTCGCTGCGTCCATGGTTGCAAATGGCTTGCAGCCAAGGAGCATATGGCTTCAGTTGGTTTACCAATTCAGCGGCTTGTACCATGTTTCGAAGAAAACAATCCTCGAAGTCAAACACATGTCCATGAGTGAGCTTCATAAGAGCATGACGAGTTGGGTATTGTATATTGGACTCTTCATTCGCTGTACTGAGAGGCATCAGAGAGTTTGACAGAATATAGAACCATGTCTTGGAATTGAACACCAGATGCTTCGGGCGAATGTTTTCTGGCATGTGATCTCCAGTGACTTCGGGATCCAGTAAAGATGCGAATTCAGCTTCGGTTGGATCCGGTAACATGTGAACCTTTGCAAGTTTGCCAGTGTGTCTTGGAATGTTCACAATTTCCATGAATTCTTCGGAGTACATCCTGAACATTTTCCCTTGAATCATCCATTCAAGAATCCAAGTGCTAGTGTCATCTGGAGTTCCAGATACATAGAGTGTGGCATAGAATTGCTTCACTAGCTCGGAGTTGAATGGTGTTTCCATTGCAAATAATCCTGTGAGATTCTGAGCTTCGATAGTTTCAACTATGTTCTGGAAGCAGGTGGCAGCAGACAAACTGTGCATATCCAAGTATCTGTGTCTGAATAGTACACCTTTCTGACAGTAAAGCTTCGTGTACAAAATCTGCTGTTCAGCTGTCCAGAATCGAAGATCATGAGCAGTTCTTGGTGAATCATATGGACTAGTGCCAAAGAATCTAAGCTTCTTGCGATGAACTTCAATATCGAACTCAGGACCGTGCCTAGAAGAAGTTCCTTCTCCCATGAAAATGGGAAAAGTCTCTCTGGGGTAGAGGGAGTCCAACTGGGTGTCTTGAGCAGGAATACAATGCCTTCGGGCATCTGCGATTCGCCTCGGCGGTTGAGTGACGATTGCCAACTCATTGGCTTCGGCCTCTGCTTCGACATCAGCTTCGGCACGTCCAGCTTGCACTTGGGCTTCTTCTTCTTTTTCTTCGGACTCCTCAGCAGAGTGAGCTGAAGAGTAATCTTTGTCAGGAGTGGCTTGACGGGGTGGAGTTGGTTGTGGAGCAAAATTGTCTTGAGCGGACGGTTGTGGAGCAGGTTGAGGTGGAGGTGGAGTTTGAACACGGGGTGGATTGGCTTCGGGTTGAAGTGGAGGTGGAGCAACTTCGGGGGCGGATGGCTTCGATGATGGTTTGCCAAGATTGATTATTTTGCATCGTGGGGGCGATGCCTTTCTTGGTGCTTTCTTGGCAGGGTGGGAGCTAACTTCATCAACTTCTTCGGTGTCAGCAATCAGTCGTCTCTTCCTAGGTTGCAGCTTTGGAAGAGGCGAAGCTAATTGTTGGATCATGGCTTCGCGCTTCTTGGAGTCAAGCGCCATGACCGAAGCATTATGCGATTTGCAGCATTCTTCGATAGCGGATTTCAGCTTGTCTTGAAAAATTTGAAGATTCTGCTTGGTTTGCTCATTTACAGCAGCAATTTTCTTCGAAGCAGCAGTGGCTTCGCTCTTGAAGTCCTCATCCGATTCCTCATCAGCTTTCTTCTGAAATTTCTGAATCTTGGCAGTTTCTGATCTATCTCTAGCATGCAAATCTCTCAGCTGATTATACAAGGTTTCGACCATGGCTGAAAGATTTGGAGAAATGAATGTATCTCTAACATCCACAGAGTGAGGATGAATTCTTCAGCAAGCTTGAAATATGTCTGGCACAGACCCAGACAGTCCCACAGTTCGCCTTCCCTAGCATCTGGAAAGTTGTGCTCACTGTGTTCAGCTTCAGCTTGGGCTTCGGGGACAGGAGGTGCGACTGGCTTCGGGGGAATTTCCTTCGGCGTCATGTCCACAGCGGCTTCCTTTTGAGCAGCCCTGGCAGCTTTCTCTGCCTTCTTCGTGCGAAGAATATCGAGCTGAGCTTTCCGTTTGGCTTTAGCTTCAGCAAGTTGTTTGGCTTCGGCGGCTGCCTTAGCCTCTTGAGCTTTAGCTTCAGCTAGCTTGCGCTTCGCTTCAGCTTGCTGGTTTGCCTCTGCCAGCTCCTTCCTTTGCTTCTCTAGATCAGCTGCTTCTCGATTAGCTTTCTCTTTCTCTTTTGCTTCTCTCTCAGCCTTAGCTTTGGCTTGAGCTTCGGCATGCAGGCGTTCAGCTTCGATGAGGTCTCTTTTCCTCAATTCAACTTCAGACAATTTCTTCGTGCCAACCTGGGCAAACGTCTGACCAGGCTTAGCCACAGTTGTCTTTGGCTTCGAAGCTTTAACAGGCTCTTGAGCTTTGGCTTCGGGCACAGCAGCCGGCTTAGCAACAGGCTTTGCCTTCGGGTCATGCCGTTCCTTGGTCCTCTGCTCGGATGGAACAGGACGGCGGGGAGGCTTAGACGACAAGGGTGCCTCGACCACCAGGTTCGTCAAGTCAATGTTCCTTTTTGGAGCAGGAGGTCCTGAAGGTTCCTGGAACTTAACGCCTTTGGGAGTAGTCGGCTTCGCTCCAGCCTTCTTCTTCAGAGGCTTCTTAACTAGCATCTTCTTGGGACTAGGGGGAATGGGTGAGTGTTCTGACTCATCATCAGCTTCATCAGCTGGATCTTCTTCAATGGAGTCTTCGAGATGAGCACCTGGTTCAGCTTCGTCATCGGCTTCGTGTTCTGCCTCCTCATCTGAAGCAGGAGGTGGCGAATTACTAAGCTTCCGAAGATTTCGCCTCTTCTTAGGCTTCGATGGTTCATCATCATCAAGTCCAGCAGCTGCAAGAGCTTTTGCTTTCTTCTCTTCGCGGATTCTCTTCTTCTCAGCCAAAATGGCAAGTCTTTCTTGCTCTTCAGGATAATCATCAGGTGTTTTGAGTGTGTTAGGGTGAGGAACAGCCGGAGGCTTCGGGTAGTACTTCGATCTATTGGCTTCGGTGTACTGAGCACACATGACTGTTGTGTATCTGTAAGGGGGACTGAATGCGAATTGCATCGCCCACTTCCAGGATGGAATGCTCTTGTACTTATACCAACGAACAGCCCAATATCTGCGAATCCTTTGCAGTCTCGTTTTTCTGTCATTATCTGATTCCTCAGGAGGGGTATCATATCCCATTCTGATGCGAATAGCTTCGGGAATTCCTCTGGCATTATTGACTTCCTTCGTTTTGCCTCCCTTGCCTTTCTGCTTCGGTGGCTCTGGAAAATTCTCAAGTCCATCAACAATAGGGGACTCATTTCCTATGGCAGCCTCTTCGTCAGACATCCTGTGAATGGAATCATAGACAAGAGGGAAACGAAGAGAGGGAATGAATAAGCACAGGCAAAGGTTTCGACCAAAACAAGTCAATTTTGATAGGAGCCCAGATCAATTTTCAGATTGGATGCATCTTCTCTGTATGATTTTTGGCTAGAACCAATTCGAAAACAAGCCCTAACCTAAGCCAAAACAGAGAATGAATCGAATCATGTCCACTGACCTGAGAAGATGAGATAACTTTGATGCTAAGAATAGCTTTCCCAAGATGTGAAGATCAGCACGGATCAAACAACCCTAAAACAGAAAACAAAACCCTAACAAACTCAGATCCAAACCCTAGATGAAGAACATGGAGAGACAGATAGGATCCGAGGGCAATGCGTACCCTAACTTGGTGACGCACGGCAGCTACGGCGACGGAGGGCGGAGAAGTGCTCTGCGTCGACGGGGAAGGTCCACGGCGGCGACGTTCCGGCAGTGAAGCGGCGACGGCGACGGCGAGGACGAGGAGCTTTGCGGACGCTCGAGGAGGAAGACAGAGGAGTCGGGGCGAATGAAAGTGTGGGAACGGTTTCGATGGGGGGAACACCTTAAATAGGCACGATCTGGAGCGGTTACCAGATCACATCGAACGGTTCTCAGCAACTGACTCTTCCGATTCAACGGCTCAGATGTGGTGGCGTATCGCGAGCGAAGCTCATCGATCCGAAAAAGACGGGGACTCAACGGCCGAAGAATTAGTCTTGACCGAGAGCAAAAACTTCGATAAAAGTTGGGAGCATTTGCTTCGGAACTCAAGGACGTTCGAAGCAATATGCTTTCCGTTTCAATTGTGCTTAACATTCGAGATCGAAAAGATTGGAGCCGAAGCAGAACGGAGGGGGTAGGGTCCGAAACTTATCACTTCGAAGAAAAACAACGAAGCTAAAAGTGATAAGTATAAGGGACAAAAGAAACGAATAAGTAAAGCAAACTAAACACAGAACAAGGAGAAAATGGCAAACGAAGCTAAACTTGGGCGAAGCAAAACTCAAGCGAAACTAAACAAAAAAAAACACAACGAAGGTGAATATATACAGTGAATAGTTTCGATCTTACTGAACATTGTGTGAGTCTAAGATGTTCAGCTCACATCTCAATGCACAAAACCTTTTCTCGTCCAATGGCTTCGTGAATATATCTGCCAATTGATCTTCTGTTCTTACATGGCTAATCTCAATGTCTTCACGCTGAACATGATCTCGAAGAAAATGATGACGAATATCAATATGCTTCGTTCGAGAGTGTTGCACAGGATTGTGAGCAATCTTGATGGCACTCTCATTATCACAAAGCAAAGGGATTTTCTTCATATGAATACCATAATCTTTCAGCGTCTGCTTAAGCCAAAGTATTTGAGTGCAGCATGAGCCAGCAGCAATGTATTCAGCTTCAGCAGTAGATATTGAGACACAATTCTGTTTCTTTGAAGCCCAACACACAAGAGATCTACCAAGAAAATGACAAGTGCCTGAGGTAGATTTCCTGTCAACCCTATCACCAGCCCAGTCTGAATCAGAATATCCAATCAAATCAAACTGAGTGCCTTTGGGATACCAAAGTCCCAAAGAAGGAGTATGTGCAAGATATCGAAGAATTCGCTTCACAGCAATATGATGCGATTCCTTCGGATTTGCCTGAAACTGAGCACAAATACAAACTGATAGCATGATGTCAGGTCTAGATGCACATAAGTATAAGAGTGAACCTATCATAGACCGAAACTTTTTCTGATCGAAGGGTTTCCCTTTCTCATCTGCATCAAGAAAACCATTAGTAGGCATGGGAGTTCTAATGGTCTTGCATTCAGCAAGATCAAACTTCTTTAGGCAATCCTTCAAGTATTTCTCTTGTGAAATAAAGGTGCCATTCTTCTGTTGTCGAATCTGAAGTCCAAGGAAAAACTTCAATTCTCCCATCATTGACATCTCATATTTCTTCGACATCATCCTTGCAAATTCTTCGCTGATCTCAGTGTTAGTACAGCCAAAAATGATATCATCTACATATATCTGACACACAAATAGATCATTGTTATATGATCGAGTGAAAAGTGTGGGGTCAGTTGTTCCTGGTTTGAAGCCTTTCTTCAGGAGGAAATCCTTCAATGTTTCATACCAAGCACGAGGTGCTTGCTTCAGTCCATACAAAGCTTTATGAAGCCTGTACACCATATCAGGATTCTTCGAGTCTTCAAAACCTGGAGGCTGCATAACATACACTTCTTCTTCGATTTCACCATTTAGAAAAGCACTCTTGACATCCATTTGATATAGCAATATATTTTTATGGTTAGCAAAAGCAAGCATGACACGAATGGATTCGAGACGGGCTACTGGAGCATAGGTTTCACCGAAGTCAATGCCTTCGATTTGGGTGTAACCTTGTGCTACCAATCTAGCCTTATTTCTTACCACAATACCGTCTTCATCTTGCTTGTTGCGAAATATCCACTTGGTGCCAATAATGTTGTGCTTCGTGGGATCTGGCCTTTCAACAAGTGACCAGACTTTGTTTCTTTCAAACTGGTGAAGTTCTTCCATCATAGCCAATAACCAATCAGGGTCTTTCATGGCTTCATCATATTTTGAAGGCTCTAGCATAGAGACAAAGGAAAAATTTCCACAGAAGTTAGCCAAGCGAGTGCGAGATCGAGTAGTGGGACGACCTGGTAGATTGATATCTTCGAGAATCGAATCCACATCAACTCTTCTTTGAACTCGTGATAAAGCAGTATCATTTGCTTCAGGTTCAGCATCGGCTTCGGGATCTGCATCAGCTTCGGGTTCAGCTTCAGCATTTCCTTCGTTCCCTTGACCTTCTTCGTCCTGTCCATCATTGGCTTCAGGATGGTGATCTCCAGCGCCCCGGGCTATGTGTGGGAACATTGGACCATCATCATCCCTTACAGCTTGACTTTCATTAGCTTCGACAGGGCGAATCTCACCAATAGCCATAGACCTAATCACTTCATCAAGTGGAGGTTCATCTAGATCATGAGGCAAATGCTCCTTTTGAGAGCCATTAGTTTCATCAAATCTTACATTTACAGTTTCCATAACTTTCCCAAAGTGAGAGTTATAGACTCTGTAAGTGTGAGAGTTTGAGCCATAACCTAAAAGAAAACCTTCATGTGCCTTAGGGGCAAATTTGGAGCTATGATTCATATCTCTAATAAAGCATGGAGCACCAAATACCCTAAGATATGAGACATTTGGTTTGTTACCAGTGATAAGCTCATGTGAAGTTTTCTTCAAGAATTTGTGAAGGTAAACCTTGTTGATGATGTGACATGCAGTATTGATTGCTTCGGCCCAGAACCTAATAGGAGTCTTGTATTCAGCAAGCATAGTTCTGGCCATCTCAATAAGAGTTCTATTCTTCCTTTCAACTACACCATTCTGTTGAGGTGTATAAGCAGCAGAGAACTCATGAGTAAAACCATGATCATCAAGAAATTCTTCGATATTTGTGTTCTTGAATTCAGTTCCATTATCACTTCGTATATGCTTCAGAGATAGTTCATATTCTGTTTGAGCTCTCTTGGCGAATGACTTGAAGATCTCAACCACTTTGCTCTTGTCATCCAAAAAGAAAACCCAAGTATATCGTGAGAAGTCATCAACAATAACTAGACCATATTTGTTTCCTCCCAGACTTGCATAATTTTGAGGACCAAAAAGATCCATATGAAGCAATTCAAGAGGACGAGTGGTAGACATGATGGTCTTCGCTGAGTGATGTTTCTTTGTAATTTTACCAGCTTCGCATGCACTGCAGAGACGATCCTTATCGAATTTTACTTCGGTAAGACCAATAACATGATTTTTCTTCACTAGGTTATGAAGATTTCTCATCCCTGCATGACCAAGTCTTCGATGCCATAACCAACCCGATGAAGCCTTTGCCATTAAGCAAGTGGAAACAGCAGGGCCCGAAGAAAAATCAACAATGTATAGATCTCCCTTTCGGTAACCCTCGAAGACAAACGAATAGTCATCCTGTGAAAAGACAACACAACGCGAAGCAGAAAACAACACAAGCATACCCATATCGCATAACTTTGAAATAGACATAAGATTATATCCAAGTGATTGGACTAGCATAACCTTGTCAATGTGCTTATCCTTCGATATGGCAATCTTACCCAAACCTAACACTTTTCCTTTGTTGTTGTCACCGAAGGTAATGTACTTCAGAGAAGATTGAGATAGTTTTTCTTCGGTGAACAACTCCTTGTCTCCGGTCATATGATTTGTGCAACCACTATCCATGACCCATTCGGATCCACCGGAGACATAGCCCTGCAGAAGAATTAGTTCTTCTTAACCACCCACAAACGAGCAGGTGACTGAGAAGACGTTGAAGCACTGGTCGAAGCAATATTAAATCGGACAGGAGTGTATTGCTTCGGTGTACCATCAAGCACACCATAAATGTAAGTCCTCTGCGAATGGTTAGCATAAGTATGAGCATATGCAATCTTAGTACGATTATTATGAGGACGATACGTATGGCGACCCGTACGATAGTATTGCTTCTGCGGAACATTTGACTCGGTCACCAAAGGATCATTTCTTGTCTCAAGAGAGTAGAAATGATTCGGTGGTACCGAAGGCTTTCCCTGCATAGAATGGTTAGCAGGCAATTTTTCCACAAGTGCTTTCTGCACCCATATCTGCCTCTTGAAGAATCCATTCTTTGGTGGAGTACCTACATACTCAGCTGAAACTTTTCCCTGTTCATCTTTCATGAGTTTGTAGTCTGAATCAAGTGATTCATCCACAATGACTTTGTTCATTTTGCAATCAAAACCTGAAAGGTTAGCAATATCAATGGGTTTCTCCTTCGCTAGAACCCAAACAGTCTTAGGATACTCCTCAGGCTCCCAATATGTGCCATCAGGATTTATCTTTCTTTCAAAGCCAACACCTTCATTCCTGGGATTCCTGTGAAGGAGGGCCTTCCTAAGGATATCACAGAGATAATGGTGTCCTTGCACACTTTTGAACATGCCTGTTTCAAATAAGTTTTTCAACCTGAGGAGTTCCTCGGTAACAGCAGGGTTTTCCTCATCGGAGGCATTAGTATCATCAATAACAATAGGAGCTTTCCCTTTGGAAATAGTTTTGCGTCGTTCCAAACAATCCAAACAAGGTGATTCAGTTTTATCAATTGCTTCAGAACCTTGTTGAGCCATGAGAGAGAGATTGACATTTTCCAATTCTTCATGAGCCTCTTTCAGTTTTTCAAGAGCCACTTTCCTCTGAAGAAATTCATAGGTAAGCTTCTCATAATCAACTAAAAGAAGATCATGCCGAGAGGATAATTCTTCAAACTTCTCCTTCAGAGCTTCATGCTCATTAGTTAAAGTTTGACTTTTCTCAATCTCATTGATCAACAACGTTTCTGATTTCTTAATAGTTTTGCTTAGTGAATCAAGCTCATCTTGTTGAATTGAAGCAATTTTAGCAAGTTTAGCATAGCTAACTCTAGTGTCACTTTCACATGAAGAATAATCAGAAGTATCATAGGTTGACTTGGATGAAGATACCTTTGCCTTGGCCATGAAGCAATATGCAGGAGTTTCATCTTCACTGCTGTAGTTGGTGAAGAATGAGCTCGAAGCATTTGCTGAAGCATCTGTCGAAGCAAATGCTAATCCAGCAACACCATCTGATTCGGATCCTGAAGCAGATCGTGAGTCTTGTTCAGCTTCGGAACCAGAGGCTTCGGCTTCAGAATTCATCTCCTTTCCCAGATAGGCCTTGGCACGATGAGAGCTGCTTCGACGAGACGAGTAAGTCTTCGATGAAGAACCCTCATGCTTCTTATGATACTTCTTTCTCTTATCATCATCAGAATCTTTCTTCTTTTCCCTTCTTGAACTGGAATCATGTTTCTTTGACTCATGACTTCTGGAGGATTTGTAAAGCTTCGATGAAGAGTCTCTGTGTGAATGCTTCGATTTGATCCCAGCTTCCCACAGAGGGCAATCAGCAATGAAGTGTCCTGGCTTCTTGCACTTGTAGCAGCAGTTGTCCTTCGATGGAGAGCTTCTTGAGGATGAACGGTGAGAAGAATGACTTGAGCTTCTTGAAGGATAACTCTTCTTGGGTGAAGAAAAACCTTTATTCTGAAAGCGATTGAAGCGTCTCATGATCAGTGCTAAATCCTTTCCAATGCTTGCGGGATCATCTGATTCGACACCTGAAGCAGAACTGACTTCGGGCGAAGAATGACGCGAAGCTTTTGCTTTCAGAGCATGAGATCTTCTTCGAGAACCATTTATGTCACGTTTCTCATCTTCTTCCATTTCAAAGGTAGTGAGTCTCTCAAGAACATCAGCAGCAACAAGATGTCTGTAATCAGACCTTTCCTTGATCATCAGAACAATGTGATCGAACGAATCATCTAGCGAGCGAAGAAGTGTTCTGACAACTGAGTGAGGAGTTATATCATCAGCACCGAGGGAAATCAACTCATTTGCCAGAGCTGTGAGTCTGCTGTAAATTGAGTGAACCTTTTCACCCTCGAGTCTTTTGAAGCGATAGAATTTGCTTCGGAGTGTGTCAATTCTGGCATCTCTCTGAGTAGAAACACCTTCACCAATCTTTTCAAGATAGTCCCAGACACCTTTTGCCGAAGGAATATTCTTCACTTCATGATACTTTTCTGGAGTCAAGTGATTTGTGATGAACACCCAGACAACCGAATCCAGATCCATCAGTTGAGCTTCTTCAGGAGTGATAGCATTCTTGTCAGTAGCTGTAACACCATGTAAGACAACTTGCCATGCAGTGGAATTGATAGCCATAATATTCCTCTTCATCTTGTCCTTCCAGTAAGAGTAGTCCTTCCCATTGAAAATAGGAATAGGTTCGCCAGAGCGAATAGCTGCGAAAGACATACTAGAAGACATACTTGAAAACACTCCAGGAGGTTAATCCAAAAAGAGTGACCTGCTCTGATACCAATTGTTAGACCAAGTATGTGATCAGAGGGGGAGGGGGTGAATGATCACTTCAAAATTTTCACATGAAACTTTGAAGTGAAGCATAACATGGCAGCCGAAACTATTTAACAGGAAGGAATTCATAGAAGCAGAACGTAATCGAAGCAGAACATAGCGAATCAAAAGCATCGAATCAATTGCATCGAAGCATAACTCTGAAGCAATTGACAAACAGAATGTAAGTGCGGAAGGTAAAACGAACTCTTGACTCGGCGATGTTTGTTCGACCAGTTCACACTCTGCAAAGTGCTACGTCTGGTTGGAGGGACTTGTGATTGAACACAGGAGCTAACCTCTCTCCGTCCATATCTCCACTGCACCAAACTCCTTGAGCTTGGTCAGTTCTTCACTCTTGGTTGATTATTGAGGAAATCACCGAAACCTTTGACAGACTGGACTTCGAGGCGACAATAACTCTTCGCTCTCTGAAGAACAACTCTCTAACCGTCTAGGAGAATTGCAGTTCTCCAAGATAAAAAGGCTAGCAAACTTCTTCCTAAGTCATAATGATTCAACTCAGATCAATAGGACTTATGCTTCGGTGGATGGGTTTGTGATGTGCTTCGGTGGGGTTGCTCTCTCTCTTTCCTCTGCAGGAATTCAAACGTGGAGCAGCCACCCGGCCAATGAGGGCGGGGGTGGGGTATTTATAGGCAGCAATCCCAAGGTGCGAAATGACTGAAGTGACCCGATGTGACAGCTTGACACCTGTCCCCAACGGTCATATTTCCAATCAATGCGCAACTTTACTTGCGGTCCAAGTAAAGCTGACTCACGGACTTGGTTCTGCTTCAGAAGCCGAAAGAACAAAGTCTTCGCTGGTGAAGCATTACCTAGCTCACATGAGATTTCTTCGGTTCAGGTTTCTCATTGGTTTCGATTTGATCTGAGTCTTTTCATCAAAACCTTCGGAGTACATTTGCTAAACCCCTCTTGATAGTACGGTTTTTCCTATGACTCAAAGAAGTAAAAAGAACTATGCAAAAACAACTAAGTCTTGCGTCATCTTGATCAACTTCTTCGATAGGATGTGCTTCAGGATTCCTTATCTTTTTAGGGGTCGACATCCGTGATGTGCTTCGCTCCAGAGGATATCCTTCGGTAACTGAGTAAATCTTCGTTGAAGCTTTATCACCTACCTATAACTTCAGGAACCTAACCATCTGTTTCACACTAGAAAACTTGTTAGTTCCTCTACTGTTTTGACCAACAATATCCAAAACTCATGAGGGATATAACTTTGCTCTTACACACCTCTTCTGGCCTTCTCCCGTCTTCTTGACTTCTTGAAGTCAGTGGTCTTGTTGACCATGAAGACGGCGTGCTCCTTCTTGATCTCAACCTCAGCGCTCTTTAGCATGGCGAACAACTCAGAAGGGGTTTTGGTCATCCCCTGCATGTTGTAGTTCAGCACAAAGCCTTTGTAGCTAGGGGGAAGCGACTGCAACACCCTATCAACCGCAAGTTCATCTGGAATCTGACATTCCAGAGCATTCAAGCGCTGAACGTAGCCAGACATTTTGACCACGTGCTCACTCACGCTGCCGTGCTCATCCATCTTTCTGAGAAGAAGGCTTCAGAAGCCTCGTACCGTTCAGCCCTGGCTTGAGGTGCGAAGACCGCCTTGAGGTCGGTGATAATCTCATATGCACCCATCCTCTCAAAGCGTTTCTGCAGCTCAGCCTCCATGGAGTAGAGCATGCCACTCTGGACAAGGTTGTAATCATCAGTCCTGGAGAGATAGACATTCTTCTCGTCCTGTCTGGCATCATCTGCTGGTGCGTCACCTAACGCGTCCTCTAGTACGTATGCCATTTTGAGGGGAACGAGGAGAATCCTCAGGGTGCGGAACCAGTTGGTGAAGTTTGTCCTATCTGTTTTTAGCTTATCTTTCTCTAGGAATTATTGGGAAACGTAGTAGAAAACAAAAAAATTTGGCCTACGAATCAAGAACCCAAGATCATCCAAGAAGATTGCATACAAGGTTTTAGGTCATGGCTCACCAACCGATGTAGCGGAAGTAGAGTTGGTGAAGCTCGTGGACGTAGTGGAAGTATATCTCGCAAGTTCTCCCACGAACAGTCCCTCGATCAATCCCACGAACAAGTCCCGCGATCTAGTCCCACGGACAAGTTCCATGAACAAGCTCCTCGAAGAAGGGTCGAAGGTACGACCCCTCCATTAGTATCCACACATCCCGTAGCAGAAATCCAGCAGCGCTCCGCCGTCCAGAGATGAACGCCACCGAGAAAACTAGAGGGAGAAAACCCTAACGGATTTCGATCTAGAACAGCGTCTAAACCGGGGTCTAAAAGTGGAGCAACGGGGTTCAGAGGAGGGAGGGTGGCGCATAGGCCTTGGGGATTGATTGTGTATGTCTTCCCCCACCCTTGGCTCACCTTATATAGGTGGCCAAGGGGCCTACGGCGCAGCTCAAGGAGGTTTGGGAGTCCAACTTGGACTCCCAAGCCTTCCAAACCTACACATACCTTCCCACCGGAAACCTTCCATAATGGTATTTGGAAATCCCACCTAGAGGATCTCCCACCCCTTTTTGGTGCGCCCCCACCACTTGGCCGGCTAGGGAAGCCTAGGTGGCTTGCTCCCCAAGGCCAGGGGCGCAGGGCAGTGGGTGGTACTGCCCGGAACCTTCCGGAACCTTCTAGAAGCTTCCAGGACCTTCCGGGACCTACCGGGACTGTTTCGGGACATTCCGGACACTTTTGGAGCACTTCCAATACCTTCCGGAACCTCTAACGAATGTTCCGGAGCCATCTAAATGGGTTTCGGAGCCATCCGGGCAAAGGTTATTATGTCCGGTGAACACAACATATTGTTTAAGCTGTCCACCGATCACCGAAACTATTCCGGTTGATCGTAAACTTTCCCATTACCATTTTCATATGTTCCGGAACCACCTGGGACTACTCCAGAGTGATCCGGACATATCCTTAAATACCCAAAACTACTTTTGGTGCCCTTATGAACTATTTCATAAATCCCCGGAACTACTTCCGGTACCCGTATGAACTATTCTGCTTTGCTTCCACTAAACCTTCTACCATTCTAGTATTCTAACAGACTACTGCTCGTTAAGTGTGTGACCCAATAGGTTCGGTATAATGCGGACATGACTCAGAACATCTTCCGGACATAGGTCAACAGCCTTTTGTCAATAGCCAATAATCAACAGCGGAGCCATGGACACCCATGTTGACTCCCGCACATACACGAAGAAACTTCGAGTGAACCATTATGTTTAGTCATGTACCATTCCCTTTGCTTCGCGATATATGACAAAGTTAGAGGAGAGAAGTTTGGCACCCATGTGTAACAACTTCTTGAACACAAGCCACTCGTTATCCTCTTTGCTAGTTCGTCCATTTTCTCGTTATCGTATTCCGGTATCCCCGTGACTGAATCACAATGCGTCTGGCCAGACTATAATGGATACCGTCATACCGAGTGGGCCCGAAGTGAATATCTTCTTCATCGTGAAGGAGCAAATCCCATTCTTGAACTATCACAGTCACTAGCCACACCATCTGACATACCCAGAACTTATTTTACTACTTCCCATTTACGGGAGGATTCATCTAAGAACCAAAGCATGTCTTCCTGTGTGAAGCAACTGGATACTCTCATGGTCTAAGGAATTACGTATATGATAACATTTCATGATATGACTTATAACGTAGTTACGATGTGATCTCTAAGTATATCATTCAATACTGGGGTCGGTTCAACATCATTGTTCTGCTAACAATATGTTCCCATTACTACTGACATCCTTGTTACAAGAACAATGTCCATGATTAAGAAAACGTAATCATCAGTTAGCACATGAGCTGGTCTTAGAGGCTAAACCAGGAACTCTTGGTGTTTACATTTCCACACATGCAAATGAGTTTTCTTCTGAATCTCATAGTCAGGGTCATTGCAATTATAGCACAGAAATATAAACATTAATTACGAACGTGGAAATATATATATAATAACATTTTATTATTGCCTCTAGGGCATATTTCCAACAGGAATGATCCTAAGTTGAACGAGGGGCGAGGTGCTGCCATCTACAAGGTTGGATTCACAATGATACATATTTAGACTTTTGTTCATAATGTGGAGTTTCAATTTAATCTTAAAATTCTAGAAAGCTCCCACTTAGATAAACACCTCTCAATTTAACTAAGTGATTACACAATCCCAGCCCCCATACCTCCCCCGATATGTACGGCCCAGTATGCGAACCAGGTAGGCCTCTAAGCCAATCACATCAGGCATGTGACTCGTGCTCGACCTTTCGGTCTTCTGTGTTCCAGGCCCGCATCTACATACGTCAAGCCTGCCAATCGAACCTTGATGTTAGCTGTTCAGCAAGGCCATATCTGCATATGCCAGGCTCGCCGAACCCAACCTCATGCGAACTCCGTTGAATATGTAGGACAACTCCGGTATGTACGGAGCATCAAGCCATATGGGAGAACCTTCCAGGTGGTGCCCATCAAAAGGGAGAACACAATGTTGGTATTGTGAGAGATGGTCCTGTTTTGTGCTACCGTCGATATATCTAGCATACTAGCATAAAACAGGAAGTAAAACTTTTAAATCATACAACCTATGATCCCCCTTCATGCAAAGCAAAGTTAAAACGCCTTTCTACTTTAGCTTGTGCAAGTTTTACGTGGCTGCTAGGGGTTTCGAGAGAGAGAACCGATTTCTATCCTGCGAAAAACATGCCACAACACCGTCTCTTATTCGTCTCTATTACACCCCTATCGGGGCCCTCCGTTGCAAACATCTTCGCATCGCTAATGCAGAGAGACAGACACCCCCCCAGCCACTTTATATGGTACAAGCCATATGTCAAGCGTGGAACCAGTCTCGCGTAAACGCGTAAGGTCGGTCGGGGGCCGCTTCATCAAACATTGCCGCAATGCTGAATGAGTACACGTGGGAGGGTAACGAATGAAGATTCGATACCCACATCCTAGATGTGTTCTATCCGTACAATACATCTACGCATAGCTAGCTCATGATACCACTGTTGGGATACGGGGCAGAAAACACAAATTTTTCACACCTACGGTACCCGAACCCAAGATCTATGCTATGGCGATGTAAAGTAACGGAGGGAATCGGTGTTCATACCTTTGAAGACCGAAAGCGGAAAACGTTCTTACGAACGTGGTTGGCGTAGACTCAGAACTACGACCTCCCTGTCGTGTAGAAGACCACCACCGGCGAGGATGACTCCCGGTAAACCTCCAGCGACGAAGCAGCACCACAGGTGTAGTGCCTCGAAGAGATTATACACGTATGGCACAATCGATGTTCCTCCCGGGCTCCGAACCAGGCGAGCAGCGGAAAGAAGACGGCTACGGATCCTGACTCCGGCAGAGCGACGGCCTGCCTTATGGTGGAGAACTCCAATCCTGGTGCAGACTCCAAACAAGGGGAGTCCACTTCCGGAAAAGGAGAAGGAAGAAGAAGGAGATCAATTGTTGTATGGAAAAAGGGGGGTCTACCCCTCTATATAAAGGCCAAGGGGGGGTGTGATCCCTCTTCCCTCCCCCATGTGGGACTAAACCCCCAAGGGGGGAGGGGTGCGCCGGCCAAGGGGGGGTTGGGCCCCACCCCTTGGCGCCAAGCCCAAGGGGGGGAACCCCCTCCTCCCCTAATGGGCCTCTAAGGCCCATATAGCCTTTTTCCATTATTTTAATTATTTAATAAGTTTTAAATATTTAATTCAGATAATTAAATAATAAAAACATTATTAAAACAATTAAACTTTATTTTGAACTATTCAAAATGTCCGGAAACCATTCCGTCCTCCTCCGGAACTATTCCGGTGATTTCTCCTATTTCACCGATTGATCCCGTAACTGTCCTATGCATCGATTGCCCTTAAGTGTAACACCCTAACGGTCTGGGAAACAGCAGACATGGTCGAGACTCTTCTCATGGACCAATGACTAGTCAGTTGGACCTGGTTACAATCCTTGACAGCCCCTGCGCTTCCATCGAATGAGCTTCGATCGCTTTTGGAAACCGTTAACGATACGACGTAATCCCTTTGTTCTGCGGTACTTTGTTTGTCCGAGGTTTGATCGTCGGTATCCCACATACCGTGTTCACATCTCGTTCACGACAAACAACTTCTCTCGTCCATGATCATTGCATCTCTTGTGACCTAGTCACGTCCTTGCAAGGGTTGATGCAATATCACCGAGTGGGCCCAGAGTACCTGTCCTGTCACAAGGACTGACAAATCCCGCTTTGATCTATTAACATACTCATCAACCATCTATTTCGGAATACCCAAAGTGCTCCGTTATAGCCAGCATATTTCAGTCAGGCGGTGGGATACAAATCAAAGTCTCCTCATAGATCGTGATTACGTATGATCATTACGGTCTAAGGACTAAGGCATACGTTACAAAGTCATAGCAACGCTGAACTATGTGACTCGATCACATTGCATTACTTTAGGTGGGTGTCTGTCCATCACATCATTCCCCTAATGATATGACCTCATTGTCAATGGACTTAAGTGTCGCCATGATCAGGAAAGCTTGATCAATCAATTGCCCAATGAGATAGTTTACCCGAGTTAAACTACGGACCATGTTTTATACTACACCTGTATTAGTATTTCCAAGTAATACAGTTATAGCACAGTATAAAACGTATTATGAACAAAACGGATATGTGACAAATATCTTTATTAATTTGTCTCTAGGGCACATATCCAACACAACACCTGCAATTGGGGTCTGCACATTATTGACTTGGCATGAAGGATTTGAAGCATTGCCACTAGTTGTTGATGGTGAATTTGAATGCTGCAATGTAGAAGGATCAACACCTGCAATTGGGGTCTGCACATTATTGTTTAGCACAACTGATTTCTCATTGAACCAATTGTATTCTTCAGTCCCCTCCTGAAAAAGATTGAAAGATGGACCATCATCCCAAATCAATCCACACTGATGCAAAGCATCCAAAGTGCCATGTGATAGTTTCTCTGTAGGATCCACAATTGTATCATTGTCAACAGAATCTTTGGCGTCCGGATTTGAGTCGTCCGGTACTTCCTCGGATTGCTTGTCCTTGTCAGCACCTGTTACGGTTTGTTCGCAACCCTGAGCATGTATGGCTGGCTCTGCCTGCATGGCTGAACTGTCTTGCAACTTGTGATCACCGTCCACAAAGGAGTTGTTGCGCTCTGGGACAACGTTTCTGTCTGAAACATCTTCTTCACGATTGCTCTGCTCTGAATGTGGCTCGTCACCTGTAACGTGTATGGTTGCACCCTGTAACATTGCTGAAATATTTTCAACGTCCACGACAGTCTTGTTGCACTCTGGCGCAATGTTCCTATCCACAACTGCTTCTGGACGCTTGCTGCACTCTGAATGCTGCAATGTATTAATTGCATCAGGTCCTGTTTTTCTCTTATTTTCCTCCATATTTGTTGGGATCCGAAAAGAAAGATCTCCAGCATCTTCATTGAGGATGCTAGTTCCAGCAGAATGAGCTTCTACGAAAATTTGACCCATGTGCTTGCAGAAGATTGAGTGAAGAACATTCACATATGACGTCGTAGCAGCCCTCGTCTCTGCAGCATATAACTTTTTATGCTTCTCATATATATGTTGCAGGTTTGCGGGAATCTGCATTTTGCATCACAAAAAAAGAAAAAATATATGATTTGTTGTTCTAAAACAAATAAAAGCATTGAGGATGAGGATAATAAACGACCAAAAATAAGAATAAAAAGATACCTGCAACTCTTCAATAGAAGGAAGCGGATGGAGCCATTCATCCAAAGAGCAGCACGCAACTTCAGCGGTTTCATCCTCAAGCACAGTTCTGTTGCTCTCCTTGGGTATAGTGGAAGTAATTGGCCTCTTTCCAAAAACGACATTCTGCCTCTCATTTATGACCTCCTGAGCTTCATAATAAGGCGTCCCTGACAATGGGCGAAACTATGCATTGCAACAAAGAACACAACAAAAAATTTGTGCATGAAATAAATGGAAGAAAGATAAAAGATGGAAAAAGGAATGAGAAAGCTCAAGGAGTTTGTTTTCTTACACTGCGCTTCCCAAACCCAATCTTGTTTAGAACTGATGACCCACAACGTAATGGGATCTATTGCAGTGTTTTCGATAAGTAAGAGTGTCGAACCCAACGAGGAGCAGAAGGTAGTAGCAAGTGACTTTGGTAAGGAGATAACTGCAAGCACTGAAAGATAACTTTTTAGGGGTTTTCTTGGTATAAGCGACAGGAAAGTAAAAACGAGCAAAGTAAAAGGTACTGGAGAGTAACGAATGGCCCAATCCTTTCTTAGCAAAGGAGAGGCCTAGCAACTAAACTTATAAAAGCTAAAGTGTTCTTGAGGACACACGGGAGAGGTAGTCATGTGCTTTCGCCATATTCCGTATCGGTACTATGTGATGTGTTGATAAGTGTTTGGTGGGTGGATCTATGCTAGTACACCCTCTAGACTAAGATGAGTGCACTCTTATGATTAAACACCTTGCAAGCATCCGCAAATACAAGATAGTAATTAAGGCAAAAGCCTAACCATAGCAATACGATCGGTGATCCATTGTTCCCTTGTGCAAAAGCGTGCAAACTGGGGTTTAGGTTTCTGTCACTCCGGCAACCCACCGTAAGCATTCTTTATACACAATGCATTCCCCTAGGTCCTTGATAAGGCGAAGTGTTGAGTGTTCGACTCACACAACACCACTAGGAAAATAACAACACAACTTAAATATCAACCAACACATATTACTTCAACATCATATGACTACTAGCAACTAGACTTCTCCCATGTCCTCAAGAACTAAAGTAACTACTCACAAGACATAAAAGAGATCATGATCAGTGGGGATAAATAGATGATAAACAATCTGAACACAATAATATTTCTCCAACAAAACTCAATAGCATTCACCACAAAGTAGTAATCAACACCGATAGAGTAGAGAGGATAGATAGTACGGATTACAACACGAGTTGCAATTGTGAGACAAGATTGGATGGAGGTGGAGATGGTGCTGATGATGGGGATGATGTTGATGATGATCTCGATGATGCCCGTGACGATGGTGATGACGATGGCGACGATCTCCCCTTCCGGGAGGTGGTCTCCCCGGCGGAATCTGCCCGCCAGAGATGGCTTTTCTTCTCTGTAGGTTTCCGCCACGGAGCGGCGGCGGAACTCCGTAAACTCTCCCTCTTAGGGTTTTTGGACGACGAGGGGTATATAGGCCAGAGGGGGGAGCCGGGAATTGCCCCGGGGGTCCAGGCGCCCTCCCGGCGCGGCCAGGGGTGGGGCCGCGCCAGGTGGCCGCCTAGGCACCCTGTGGCCCCCTCTGGTTGCTCTTTTGCGTGCCTTCGTGATCCTCCTGGAAAACAACCTCCGTTGATTTTCAGGTAATTTGGAGGTGTTCTTCTTCAGCAACTCAGCGTCCACTTTTTACCACTGAATCCTGCGTCTGCTGCTTCGGCACCGGAAAGTTGCAAACTGTGTAAAATAAGCCAAAACAACATAAGAATAGCATCATATCATGAAATATATCAATGAATAAGAAAGAATTACTATATAAAATAGTGATGCATTTTGGACGTATCAACTCCCCCAAGCTTAGACCTCGCTTGTCCCCAAGCGAATACTGAGCTCGGTAAACCTGTTCACAAGTTTAGAGAGTGAAGTGTCGATAAATAAAATACGGACAAGAAGCATCAAGGTTCCTTCATCAAACTCAAGCATCCTCAACAGCAACCTCAACTCATAAGGCCCTTATGAGAAAGTAATAACAATTATAATCAAAAGTAGGGCTGAGGAAACTCATCAAATTATGGCAAACATAACCTTGGTCAAAGGACAACTAAAAACAATTTGAAGCTTTTGAAAGGACATGTTAATAGTCATGAAGTGCAAATGCTAACACAAAGGAAGATGCTCGCTAGGCAAAAGCTTTCGCAAACAACTTACTTATCAAAAGATAATGTCAACAAGGATATGGCATGACAAAACTTAATGCAGCTTTATATGGATGAATCCTCATCAACATCAAATATCTGTTCTCTTAGGGAAAAGAAGGAAGTGGGAAAAACTGACTCAACATGAAGGTGGAAGAAAGCCTTGTTTAAGGGCAAGCAGGGAAAACTCATGTGCTATCCTTAAATCAAACAGAATAAAAATAGATTTTGGGGTGGTGCATAGTTTGTCAACGAATGCTAATAGATAGCTCAATTACTTCTCAAGATGGGCAAGTTTCGAGGAACGGATCCCAAGTGAGGACGATCACATCCCCTTAATCTCATTTGTTTATCACTGCCAAAGTTTCTGATTTCTCATAGACCAAGCGTGAAGGAGGGTTTGTTTGTTATGTTATCTTTCGAGCTGGACGCACCCATGCGAGTTCCTCCTCGTATTATGGGTTTGCATATTAGACATGCAATCCCAGGATAAAACTTGTCCAACTTAAGAAGATCATGATTTACCTACTACTTACTCATGAGCTAAACAAGAGGCACAAAACAGAAGATTTTGAACATTTAAGGATAACACATAAATTCTATACTTATAAGAGTGGTAGGGGAATACCACGAATAGGAAGGTAAGGTGGACTCATATGGAAGGTATTGGTTTCAGGGTATGGATGCACAAGCAGAAATCTACTTGGCAAAGAGTTTGGCTAGCAAAGGCTTTGAGAGAACAGACAATTGATGCTAAATTAGATGCAAAACATATAAGGCATAAACATTAAGGTAAGCATAACACATCAAGTTGTCTTCCTTGTCAACATAACACTTGAAGCATAATAACATAAAGGTTTTGGCTATGTCGCTACTTGAGAAAACATGCATGTTGTCAAGACCAAAGCTATGTTTGCCAAAATTAAATAAAGTTTTCAAAGCCATACCTGATATAAGGTCAATACTCCCCATAAGAATCGTCATAAGATGTCGATTGCGTGAAGAGAATACCGAGTGCAGCGAAGGAACCAATAGACTTCTCATTAATATTCCATAATAGACGACTCCACACTCACGGATACAATCTTTTCACAGACGGAGTGATAGACCTCAATGCAAACACCTATTTCATATAATAAACTCCCTAGACATGATACGACTCTACTTGACTCTAAAAGACTAAGATAAAGATAAAAATATCGGGCACTCCCCCAAGCTTGGAACAAGCTGAGGGGATGCCATTACCCGAGGAGATTTACTCCTCATTCTTGTTCTTCTCAATCAGGTACTCCTTGGCGAAGCGCTTCCATGGTAGTTCCTCTCCAGTCTAGAAGGACAGTCCCGTCTCCAGGATCCTGCACTCAGCACCTAAACCCATGCGCATAAACTTTAGTTCATACTCACAGTTCTAGTTGTGCAGATCATAGATTTGTGCTTGGAGCTGATAAACTTTTTCTTCTAGTGCGGACAAACTTGACCACATCTCCTTCATCTCCTTCCTATGGAAGCCTCGATCTCGTTCCTGATGTCAAAGTTGGCTTCAACACCACGCTCCACCATCTTCTTGAACTTGAAGACCTCATGTTCCATCTCCTTCAGCCGCTCCTCGGTGCTCCCCTCCATGACTGGTCCCTTCAGATCTTCCTTGTGGAGAACACCGTCCTCCACACGAAGGACCTGGGGGTGCTTGTTCACCTCAGCGAGGTAAGGGTTGATGACGTTGACGACGAACTTGTCCTTGGGGGAACTTGGGGAAGCCATGGCACCTAGGTCTAGCTAAAAGATTTTCTGGCAGAAACAGATCGAAAAGAAAACACACGAAATCGCGAGATACGTTGCCGGAACGATCCGGGTGAATATATAGAAAAAATTTCTGCAACAAAAGGAAGGTAACGAGCCAAAGTGGGGTCGGAGACGGACTCCTGGGTGCCCAGGCGGCCTCCCGGCGCGGCCAGGGGGTAGGCCGCGCCAGGGGGGGCGCCTGGGCCCCCTGGAGCTCGTCTCCGGCTCCTCTTAGGCCTTGAATTTTCCTAATTTTGCAAAAACTCATAATATGGAACTTTTATGGCGGTTCGCGATGTTTCCTTACCGTAATACATACCTTTCCTTATTCTGCTACTGTCGGTGTCTGAAACAGGGCTGCAACATGTTCTTCATGAGTTGTTGTGCGTATTATATTTATATCAACATTGAAGGGATCCCCCGCTATGTAATGCTTGAGTCTTTGCCCATTCACAACTTGAGGTTTGGTGCCTGGAGAAAACCTGATTGGAGAACCTTATGTGCGGTCCTCTCACCGGCGTGATGTCCTCCGTAGGGACTACCGTGACATTGCTTGAGAATGTCCTTCTGCTCGTGTTCCGGTACGCATCTTCTCACGATCCCGTCTGGACCTTCTTTGAAAAGATGTGGGTCATCCCAAAAGTAATGCCTCAAATCATGGAAGAACTTCTTCCTTTGCTGAAATGTTAAACCTGGAGGCAAATACTTTGCAACGATAAAATTAGCATAATCTGCAAACCAAGGATCGGAAAGAGATTGTACTTTAACAACGGCAAGTTGTTCGTCTGGAAAACTGTCGTTGACTGGGATGGGATCATGCGGTATATCTTCCATCCTTGAAAGATTGTCCGCTACAGGGTTGTCTGCTCCTTTCCTATCAACAATCTGCAAATCAAATTCTTGAAGAAGAAGTACCCATCTGATGAGTCTTGGTTTGGCATCCTTCTTCGTCATAAGATACTTAATGGCAGCATGGTCAGTATGAATAATAACTTTAGAATCAACAATATACTGCCTAAACTTATCACAAGCAAACACTACTGCTAAGAATTCCTTCTCAGTAGTAGCATAATTCTTTTGAGCACTATCAAGGGTCTTACTAGCATAATAAATAACATTCAACTTTTTATCAACCCTTTGTCCTAAAACAGCTCCAACAGCAAAATCACTAGCATCACACATAATTTCAAAAGGAAAATTCCAGTCAGGCGGTTGTACTATAGGAGCGGTTATTAAAGCTTTCTTAAGAACTTCGAAAGCCTCCTTACAATCTTCATCAAATACAAAAGGAACATCCTTCTGGAGAAGATTAGTGAGGGGTCTCGAGGTTTTAGAAAAGTCTTTAATAAATCTACTATAGAAACCGGCATGACCGAGAAAACTACGAATACCTTTAATGTCCCTTGGATAGGGCATCCTTTCGATAGCTTCAATCTTCGCCTTGTCCACTTCAATTCCCCTCTCGGAAATCTTGTGGCCAAGCACGATCCCTTCGTTAACCATGAAGTGGCACTTCTCCCAGTTTAGAACTAAGTTTGTATCCTCGCATCTCTGTAAAACTTTATTAAGATTGTGGAGACAGTGGTCAAAGGAAGTTCCATAGACGGAGAAATCGTCCATGAAGACTTCCACAATCTCCTCACAGAAACCATGAAATATTGCAGACATACATCTCTGAAAAGTAGCAGGGGCATTGGATAAACCAAAAGGCATACGCCTATAAGCATAAGTACCATAAGGACAAGTGAAAGTGGTCTTCTCTTGATCGGCAGTGTTAACATGAATTTGAGAGAAGCCTGAATACCCGTCAAGATAGCAGAAGTGGGTGTTTTTGGACAGCCTCTCAAGCATCTGATCAATAAAGGGCAACGGATAGTGGTCCTTCCTGGTTGCCTTGTTCAACTTCCTGTAATCAATACACATTCTATATCCAATAATAATTCTCTAAGGTATTAGTTCATTCTTATCATTAGGGACTACAGTTGTCCCTCCTTTCTTAGGAACACAATGAACTGGACTTACCCACTTACTATCGGCTATAGGGTAGATAATACCTGCGGCTAGAAGCTTGAGGATTTCGGTCCTCACAACATCCATCATCTTTGGGTTCAACCGTCGTTGATGGTCAACAACAGGTTTAGCATCTGGCTCGAGGTTGATAGTATGTTGACAGATAGATGGACTAATTCTTTTAAGGTCATCAAGTGTATAGCCAATTTCACCACGGTGTTTACGAAGTACTTCCAATAATCGTTCTTCTTCATATCCTGAAAGGATAGAGTTGATAATGACAGGATATACTTTCTTTTCATCTAAAATAAGCATACTTGAGCGTATCGGGAAGAGGTTTGAGATCAAACACCGGGTCTTTTTTTGGTTTGGATAGAATTCCCAAAGGTTCAACCGGAAGGTTGTGCTTCAGGATAGCAGGTTGCCTCAAGAAGATTTCGTCAATTTCATTTCTTTCCTGCATATGAGTATCATTCTCGTGGTCCTCCATGTATTGCTACAAAGGATCATGAGGGGGAATAGCAATAGAAGCAATACTTTCAATAATTTTATCATCACTAGGTAAATCAGTACCACGAGGCTGCTTGGAAATCTTAGAAAAATTAAATTCATATGGCTCACCATTGAATTCAACAGAAACTTTACCTTTCTTGCAATCTATAATAGCTCCACAAGTTCTGAGAAAAGGTCTACCAAAAATAATAGGACAAAAACTATCTTGCACTGAACCAAGTACAAGAAAGTCGGTAGGATACTTTACCTTTCCACATAGGACTTCAACATCTCTCACAATCCCAATAGGAGAGATAGTAGCTTTGTTTGCAAGATCAATCTCTTCGAGTTCACAGGGTGAAATCTCACCCACGATCTCTTGATAAAGCGAATAAGGAATCGCGCTAGCACTTGATCCCAGATCGCATAGCCCGTAATAATTGTGATCTCCTATTTTAACAGATACAACTGGTGTACCTGAAATCGGGCTTTTATTCTTGGCTGTGACAATGTTAGTTGAAACGGCACAAAAATTTATAATAGAATCTGAAACATCATTAGTAACTAAATCTTTAACCATAGCAACTTGAGGATCGACTCTGATCTGGTCCTCAGGTTCGCCTGTTCTTCTCTCACTTTTATTTATGATGCCTGTCACAAAAGAGTGCTCCCTTATTCTTGAAGGAAAAGGGGGCTGTTCAAATATAACTGCAGGCAAAATAAGATCAGCAACGTGAATATCAATAGGTACTTCTTTGAAAGGCTTATGGTACTGATCCTTCTTCATCTTAGAAGAATCAACATGAGAGGCAAAGTTCTTACAAAAATCAATCATTAGATGGGAATCCAGACCAATCTTAGAGCAAAAGGTATTGAAATAATCAGTTTTTACATAGCTCTCAATATAATCATGCTCATAATTTATAGTAGGTTCAATACCTTTATCGATTTCCCAATCTTCGGTATTCTTCTGGATCCTTTCGATGAGATCCCATCTTTCTTCAACGCTCTTTGTCTGAAATACTCCGCTAGAGGAGGTATCCAGCCTTTCCTTGTCCTGACGAGAAAGCATGGCATAAAAATTTGTAAGTATAATATCTTTGGGGAGCTTATGGATAGGACATTTGAACATTAAGGATTTAAGCCTCCCCCAAGCTTGAGCGATGCTCTCTCCTTCGCGAGACCTAAAGTTATAGATGTAATTCTTGTCTCGATAAACTTCATGTAGAGGATAAAACTTTGTATAAAAGAGAGACATAAGCTCTTCCCAATTAAGAGAATGTGAGTTATCGAGGAGCTTATACCAATCTGCAGCTTTGTCCGTAAGCGATACGGAGAATAATTTCTTCATAACGAACTCCAGTGACACACCTGCAAGCTTGAATAATGAACATAGTTGTGATAAATATAGCAAGTGTTCACCTGGATGTCTGTCTCCTGCATAGCGATTAGCCAAGACATAATCGATAATACCAGATGGTATCTTATAAGGCACAATTTCAGTAGGGGTAGGAGTAACTACCTTAGTGGTGGGGCGGCTCCCCGAGAACAACGATCCAATAGTAGGGATATTCATAAGGACAAAAATAGCAACGACAAAACTAAAACAGAAATATAAAAACTTCCTTACCAGTTTCATTTACTAATAGCGCTACACTCCCCGGCAACGACGCCAGAAAACGTAGCTTGATGACCCACAACGTAATGGGATCTATTGCAGTGTTTTTGATAAGTAAGAGTGTCGAACCCAACGAGGAGCAGAAGGTAGTAGCAAGTGACTTTGGTAAGGAGATAACTGCAAGCACTGAAAGATAACTTTTTAGGGGTTTTCTTGGTATAAGCGACAGTAAAGTAAAAACGAGCAAAGTAAAAGGTACTGGAGAGTAACGAATGGCCCAATCCTTTCTTAGCAAAGGAGAGGCCTGATACGTCCCAAACGTATCTATAATTTCTGCTTGCTCCATGCATGTTTTGTGTGACTTTGCCATGTTTTGGTTGAACTTTATTACACTTTTAAACCAATTTGGACTAACCTACTAACTCAGTGCACTCAGTTGCCAACTTCTGGTTTTCTGCTGTTTTTGTTTTTCAGGTTTTCCGGCTGATTAAAGTGCCCAAAAAATTCCGCAAAAATTATATTAAAAATCAGCGGGCAGGAAGCTTCCGGAATAACCAAGGGAGAGAGCCGGGACCACCACCAGGGAGCCAGAAGGGTCCCTGGCGCGGCCCCAACCCTAGGGCGCGCCAGGCACCCTCCTGGCTGCCCTGGGTGGCCCCTCGACACCCCCTTCGCCTATATAACCCCCTCGGGGTAGAAACCCTAAAAGAGGAACTCTTTTTCGCGGAAACCTCTCTGTTCCGCCGCCGCCGCCGTTTTCAGATCGGGGCTGCCTGGAGAAGCTGCCCCGGCACCCTGCCGGAAGGAGATCACCCCTCCGGGAGACCATCCATAGCCATGGACGCCTCCCGTATGTACCGTGAGTAGTCCCCCTTGGACCATGAGTCCGTGATCAGTAGCTATGTGATGTCATCTCCCTCTTTTGTGCTTCCACTTTCGAGACCTCGTGAGCTGCCTCACATGATCGAGGCACCTATGTAATTTTCTGCTGTTGCTATGCTGAGTTTGTTGGGATCTGATGGATTATGAGACTATGTTCAGATTGTGATGAGTAATATATTTGGTTTGCCCTTTTATATTTTGTTCTTGAGTAAATTCTTGCATGTTCTCCGTTGCAGTATTTGCTTTGGCCAAGTTATTTGCTTGCAACTCCAAGAGAGAGCGTTATGCTCGATTGTGGGTTCAGCCCCCTGATGTCTGGCTTGAGTGACAGAAACATGAGACTAGGGGATGTGCTGTTGCCACCAGGGATAAAACAACGGTGATTGTGCCTATTGGTGCAAGAATTGTTTACTTTACGCAAAGTTCTTTTAATGCAGTTGTCTGTTGCTTTGAGTTTACACTTTGGGTGGGATTCACAACTTAATACCAGCGAGATGTGTGGATAGATATCTCAAGGTGGATGATTCGTAGTAGATGCAGTTGGATTTCGGTCTACTTACCTTGGCGTACTGCCCATTGCTTTTGAGCCCTTCCTTTCTTTGCAGCATAGTTAGCATTGCGGTGCCTTCATAATCCTGTCAATTGCCCAACTGTGATTTGTTTACCTCGCTAGCATTTTTATCGTCTTTTGGGAGAGAGACATCACTAGTGAAAATCACGGGACTCCGGTCCATCTTCATACCATTGTTCACACCCACTATTTACCTTTCTGTTTTTACTTTTACTAGTACCTTTTTTATCTCTTGCGTTTGATCCTTTGTAAACGACAAGGCCGGAGGAATTGACAACTCCTCTGAACTCGTTGGGAGCAAAGTTATTTGTTTTGTGCAGGTCCACGACAACTCCACGCATCAGAGTAATTTTTGGCGCCGTTGTCACCTATCGTACTTATCGTTGAGTCCTACTGGAGACAAACCTTGGTATCTTTACTGAGGGAAATTACCGCTACGCTGCATCTCAACCTTCCACTTGGGGTAACCAATGAGGGGCGAGAAGCCATCAAGCTAATTTATGGCGCCGTTGCCGGGGACTCAAAGGAAGTACAAATACGCGAGTCCTGATAACCGCCAATTTATGGCGCCGTTGTCGGACTCCTGTATCAAAAATAGGGGAGTTACACGCTATCTTTTACCTTTGCTTTTTAGTCTTGTTAGTTACCTTTCAGTTTTTACTTTTGTGTCCCTAATCAAAAATACCAAAAATACCTGCTGCTACTATGGGTTCCAATGAAAACACTAAGTTGTGTGACTTCACCAGTCACAACAATAGTGACTTTATCTGCACTCCTATTGCTCCACCTGCCACTTCAACACCTTCTTATGAGATTAAACCTGCTCTGCTTAACCTTGTCATGAAAGATCAATTTTCAGGAGCAGGAGAAGATGCTGCTTTGCATCTAAACAACTTTATCGAGCTCTGCGACATGCAGAAATACAAGGAGGTGGACGGAGACATCGTCAAGCTGAAGCTTTTCCCTTTCTCCTTGAGAGGGAGAGCCAAGGAGTGGCTACAGTCTCTACCCAAGAATAGTATTGATTCTTGGAGAAAATGCAAGGATGCTTTTATAGGGAAGTATTATCCCCCTGCGAAAATTATTCAATTGCGGAGTAACATTATGAATTTCAGGCAATTGGATAACGAACACGTTGCCCAGGCTTGGGAACGTATGAAGACGCTCGTCAAGAACTGCCCTACACATGGACTGACTACCTGGATGGTTATCCAGACTTTTTATGCAGGCTTGAACTTCACCTCGCGGAACCTGTTGGATTCGGCCGCGGGAGGTACCTTTATGTCAACCACACTTGGTGCTGCTACAAAACTACTAGATGAGATGATGCTAAATTATTCACAATGGCACACCGAGAGAGCTCCAACTGGTAAGAAGGTAAACTCTATCGAGGAGATTTCCTCTTTAAATGAAAAGGTTGACCTTATCATGTCTCTACTTACCAAGCAACCCTCTATTGATCCTCAAGATGTTCCTTTAAATTCTTTGGTTGCTCAGGAGCAAGTAGATGTCAATTTTGTCTCTAGGAACAACTTCAACAATAATGCTTATAGGAGTAACTTTGGTAGCAACAATCCTAGGCCTTTCCCATCCAACAACTATGGGAACAACACTTATCCTACCACTAGAAACTCCACTTCAGAACTAGAGACTATGCTCAAAGACTTTATCACTACCCAGAAGGCCTTCAACAAGAGTGTGGAAGAAAAATTAGATAAACTAGATATCCTCTCTTCGAAAGTAGACAATATAGCCCACGACGTAGAGATGCTGAAGATTAGAACCTCTCCCCCTGAGGAGAGGCAGGTCACTCCTATGAATGCCATCCAGGTCCAAATTAATGAAAACATTAGGATGCTGGGAAAACTTAAAGAGAGATGGGCTAGAGAGAAGGAGGAAGAAGATAGAATTAAGAGCCTTCCTACCTACCACACAGTATCCACTATCCAAGTAGTTGAGGAGATCCAAAATGCTAGCGCCCATCACACCCCTAGTCCCACTGGACCTATCAATGGTGATTCTACACCCTCAACCATAGAAGAGCAAACCTCTATGAACATAGAGGCTTTCAAACAAGTGAGCTTAAATGATATCACTACTTCCCTTATAGATAGTAGTGAACTAGACTTTGATAACTGCACTTTACCAGAAGTTATTGGTTTCCTACATAAGATGTCTAGAGACCCCCACACTAGCACACTAAATCTTTCCTTCACAGAGCATATCACCAATGCTCTAATTAAAGTTAGGGAGGAGAAGCTTAGACTAGAAGCCTCCATACCTAGGAATCTAGAAGATGGTTGGGATCCTATGATTAAAATTAAATTGAATAACTTCTCTTGTTTTGCTCTTTGTGATGTTGGAGCAAGTACCTCTGTTATGCCCAAAAGAATGTATGATATGCTTGATTTGAAACCTTTTGATCCCTGTTCTTTTGGTGTTCGTCTTGTTGATTCTTCCATAAATAAGCCCTTGGGGAAGATCGACGATGTTCTTATCATTGTCAATGACAATTATGTTCCCGTTGATTTCACTATTATGGACATTGAGTGTGAGCCCTCTTGTCCAATTATTGTGGGACGTCCTTTTCTTCGCACAGTTGGTGCTATCATTGACATGAAAGAGGGAACTATCAAGTTCCAATTCCCTCTCAAGAAAGGGATGGAACATTTCCCTAGGAAAAAGATTAAGCTACCTTTTGAGTCCGTCACACGGGCTAGTTATTCTCTTGAAAAAACTTGATCTTCTGCTTTAAGCCTAGCTAATGGCTCTAAAGAAGCGCTTTCGGGAGGCAGCCCGCAACGAATTTAGGTTTTTCTTTTTGCTTTTGTTCTGTTCTTAGTGGTCTTGATGATTTTTACTACTGTAGCAACATCATTGTATCTTTATTTTTCATCTTTGTGCCAAGTTATAGCCTCTTACGGCAAGGGAAGTAAAAGTTGTGACATGCTGTCCAGAAAACAGATTCTGTCCTTGTGACCAGAAAAATTCCAGAAAAATCCAAGTTCATCTTTTTGATCTGAAAATTTTACACAGCGTGCTCTATACAATTATTAAACTTCCGTATGTTCTGAGTTTTTTTATTTGAGTTTCAGAAGTACCTCGAAAAAAATCACCTTTCTCTGTTGTTCTTTTTTTCTCAGCTTCTGCCCCAGTTTTTCTTTTTGCAGTTTTGCAATCCTTAAGCTTGCTTTTTCTTTGCAAACATTTTTGGGAAGGAAAGAGAAACAGTAGATCTTCCTGGAAATCTTTATTTTCAGTAGAGGAAAATTATTTTATTAGGGTACTAACCTCTCTAATCAGCCTACAATGAGTTATATATGAAGGGAGTTTTCAAGTGCGCGATGAAAAGTGATGAAAGAAGATCCAGGAGTGTCAAGCGCTCAAGCTTGGGGATTCCCAAGTGCACCCCCAATAAATATTCAAGGAGACTCAAGCGTCTAAGCTTGGGGATGCCCCCGGTGCATCCCCTTCTTCATCAACAGTCATCGGTCTGTCTTTCGTTGCACTATATTTTTATCACTTCATGCGTTATGTGCTTTGCTTGGAGCGTCTCGCTCTTTACTTTTCTAGGTTTGTTTTGCTTTCTTTGCTGTAGTAACAAGTTAGACCCCAACTTACTCTTTTTTGTGGGAGAGAAACACGCTCCACTTGAACTAGAACTCCTCATAGGATTTGCATGCTTATTTCTTTTAGCTGTGAGTTGTTCTTTTTCTTTTCTTAGCTGCTGGTCTGTTTAGCTGTAGTGCTTTAGTTTTTCTAGAGCTTTTCTTTTCAGGTTGAACTTTCTATAGGTTGCATGTTTTATCTTGTTAGAGAGTTTGCCTGTTGCACTGAGTTCTGTGTCTTGACTAAAAAGTAGGTAGTTAAAGTTGCTTTTCTTTTTGAAGTAGTAACTTGCAATAGTTTTGAGGTATTGACTAGAGTAATGTTTGAACTTTTGGTGTCAAGAGCTCTTTCCTATTAGTGATAGATGTCGTATTTTGGGAAATCCGTGTGTTTTTCGAAAACCAAAAACCCCTGTTGAGAACTCTAGCTACTAGATGGATCACTAACCTCTGGAGGGTTCGAATATTAGAGTACACTCACGGACCATGAGTCGAGGATGCGCAAGGATAACCAAACCCCCATACACTCCTCCTCGGGGTACCTGTCTCTTTGTGAACCTCCTATTAGATTGAGAGTTACCGATAATAAGTGCATGAGTTCTTCGGACTAATGTGAGTATTCGAAAGTTGACACTTCCACCTACCCATACTTTTTCTAGCCTCTTCGGTACCGTGCATTGCCCTTTCTCACCTTGATAGTTGGCGCATACTTCGCCGGTGCATCCAAACCCTTGACATGATACGCTCTGTCATCATAAGCCTCATTATATCTTTCCTCAAAACAGCCACCATACCTACCTACAAGGCATTTCCATAGCCTTTCCGAGTTACATTGCCATGCAACATCCACCCTCTCATGACTTGATCCTCATGTCATACATGCTACTTGCTTGATCGATGAGCCGCATGCTAGTTGGGCCTTTCCCTAATCATTGCTACATGACGCGCTAGTATCATTGCATATCCTGCTATCCTGGCAGAGGCATACATTTGCATCATGATTAGTTACATTTTCTTTTTGTGAGTACCTTTGTAAAGTGTGAAAGATCTCCTATATTCTTGTAAAATATAGAGTATTGCCCCTAAAGTGAGGAAAAGATCCCAAAGAGGACAAAATCAAAAGATCCCAAAGAGGACAAATGAGAGTTAAATAGAAAGAGCCCTTGAGGCCACCAAAAAATAAAATAAAAAGAGAAAAAGAAAAATAAAAAGAGAGAAGGGGGCATACTACTATTCCTTTTGAGAGATCCACACTAGTACTTCATCTTCTATCCCTCGTACTCCATAGAGATTATCATCATGCGTATAGCTATGTGGGGAACTTTTACACTATAGAACTTGGCTTGTATATTCCAATGATGAGCCTCCTCAAACGAGCTCTAGGTCTTCTTGAGCAAGCAAGTTAGATGCATCCCCACTAGTTCCATTGGAGAGCTTTTAGCTCACATGTGCATCCATTGTATGGCAATCCCTACTCCTCACATCATATCTATCATATGGCCTTCTCTCGCCTATGATTGTCCTCATTGATGTGAGCCTTTCACACACCTTTTTGTCTTCCTCCTCCACCCTTTTTCTGTTTCTCCTTTTAGGTGTCAACTTTCTTGCTCACGCTCATCCATTGCATGAGTGCTCAAAATATCGAAAGGGAGTGGATCAGTTTGACTTGTACCTAGCTAGTGGTCTGGGGACGAGTCCAGATAAGAATCCAAAGGAGACCAAGTGTGAAACTTTAGTAGATAGTTGTTCTCAACAACCTTTTTTCTCTTTCTTCCCAGTCCCTTGCTTGCACGCAAACACCATCTGGAGACATTCGAGTCACGGACAACAAGAGCTCTTGCACCTTTTGTTCTTTTGTTGCATGTGTTAATGCCAATATAGACTCTTGCTTGTTAAGACTTGAATTGAATTGCATGCTTTGATTGCTTTACTTAACAGTCCTTATTTGGTTGTGTGGCATGTCACCACAGAAATTATGCTTGTTATCATTTACCTACTCGAGGACGAGCAGGAATTAAGCTTGGGGATGTTGATACGTCCCAAACGTATCTATAATTTCTGCTTGCTCCATGCATGTTTTGTGTGACTTTGCCATGTTTTGGTTGAACTTTATTACACTTTTAAACAAATTTGGACTAGCCTACTAACTCAGTGCACCCAGTTGTCAACTTCTGGTTTTCTGCTGTTTTTGTTTTTCAGGTTTTCCGGCTGATTAAAGTGCCCAAAAAATTCCGCAAAAATTATATTAAAAATCAGCGGGCAGAAAGCTTTCGGATAACCAAGGGAGAGAGCCGGGACCACCACCAGGGAGCCAGAAGGGTCCCTGGCGCTGCCCCAACCCTAGGGCGCGCCAGGCACCCTCCTGGCTGCCCTGGGTGGCCCCTCGACACCCCCCTTCGCCTATATAACCCCCTCGGGGTAGAAACCCTAAAAGAGGAACTCTTTTTCGCGGAAACCTCTCTGTTCTGCCGCCACCGTCGTTTTCAGATCGGGGCTGCCTGGAGAAGCTGCCCCGGCACCCTGCCGGAAGGAGATCACCCCTCCGGGAGACCATCCATAGCCATGGACGCCTCCCGTATGTACCGTGAGTAGTCCCCCTTGGACCATGAGTCCGTGATCAGTAGCTATGTGATGTCCTCTCCCTCTTTTGTGCTTCCACTTTCGAGACCTCGTGAGCTGCCTCACATGATCGAGGCACCTATGTAATTTTCTGCTGTTGCTATGCTGAGTTTGTTGGGATCTGATGGATTATGAGACTATGTTCAGATTGTGATGAGTAATATATTTGGTTTGCCCTTTTATATTTTGTTCTTGAGTAAATTCTTGCATGTTCTCCGTTTCAGTATTTGCTTTGGCCAAGTTATTTGCTTGCAACTCCAAGAGAGAGCGTTATGCTCGATTGTGGGTTCAGCCCCCTGATGTCTGGCTTGAGTGACAGAAACATGAGACTAGGGGATGTGCTGTTGCCACCAGGGATAAAACAATGGTGATTGTGCCTATTGGTGCAAGAATTGTTTACTTTACGCAAAGTTCTTTTAATGCAGTTGTCTGTTGCTTTGAGTTTACACTTTGGGTGGGATTCACAACTTAATACCAGCGAGATGTTCTGGATAGATATCTCGAGGTGGATGATTCGTAGTAGATGCAGTTGGATTTCGGTCTACTTACCATGGCGTACTGCCCATTGCTTTTGAGCCCTTCCTTTCTTTGCAGCATAGTTAGCATTGCGGTGCCTTCATAATCCTGTCAATTGCCCAACTGTGATTTGTTTACCTCGCTAGCATTTTTATCGTCTTTTGGGAGAGAGACGTCACTAGTGAAAATCACGGGACTCCGGTCCATCTTCATACCATTGTTCACACCCACTATTTACCTTTCTGTTTTTACTTTTACTAGTACCTTTTTTATCTCTTGCGTTTGATCCTTTGTAAACGACAAGGCCGGAGGAATTGACAACTCCTCTGAACTCGTTGGGAGCAAAGTTATTTGTTTTGTGCAGGTCCACGACAACTCCACGCATCAGAGTAATTTCTGGCGCCGTTGTCACCTATCGTACTTATCGTTGAGTCCTACTGGAGACAAACCTTGGTATCTTTACTGAGGGAAATTACCGCTACGCTGTATCTCAACCTTCCACTTGGGGTAACCAACGAGGGGCGAGAAGCCATCAAGGCCTAGCAACTAAACTTATAAAATCTAAAGTGTTCTTGAGGACACACGGGAGAGGTAGTCATGTGCTTTCGCCATATTCCGTATCGGTACTATGTGATGTGTTGATAAGTCTTTGGTGGGTGGATCTATGCTAGTACACCCTCTAGACTAAGATGAGTGCACTATTATGATTAAACACCTTGCAAGCATCCGCAAATACAAGATAGTAATTAAGGCAAAAGCCTAACCATAGCAATACGATCGGTGATCCATTGTTCCCTTGTGCAAAAGCGTGCAAACTGGGGTTTAGGTTTCTGTCACTCCGGCAACCCACCGTAAGCATTCTTTATACACAATGCATTCCCCTAGGTCCTTGATAAGGCGAAGTGTTGAGTGTTCGACTCACACAACACCACTAGGAAAATAACAACACAACTTAAATATCAACCAACACATATTACTTCAACATCATATGACTACTAGCAACTAGACTTCTCCCATGTCCTCAAGAACTAAAGTAACTACTCACAAGACATAAAAGAGATCATGATCAGTGGGGATAAATAGATGATAAACAATCTGAACACAATAATATTTCTCCAACAAAACTCAATAGCATTCACCACAAAGTAGTAATCAACACCGATAGAGTAGAGAGGATAGATAGTACGGATTACAACACGAGTTGCAATTGTGAGACAAGATTGGATGGAGGTGGAGATGGTGCTGATGATGGGGATGATGTTGATGATGATCTCGATGATGCCCGTGACGATGGTGATGACGATGGCGACGATCTCCCCTTCCGGGAGGTGGTCTCCCCGGCGGAATCTTCCCGCCAGAGATGGCTTTTCTTCTCTGTAGGTTTCCGCCACGGAGCGGCGGCGGAACTCCGTAAACTCTCCCTCTTAGGGTTTTTGGACGACGAGGGGTATATAGGCCAGAGGGGGGAGCCGGGAATTGCCCCGGGGGTCCAGGCGCCCTCCCGGCGCGGCCAGGGGTGGGGCCGCGCCAGGTGGCCGCCTAGGCACCCTGTGGCCCCCTCTGGTTGCTCTTTTGCGTGCCTTCGTGATCCTCCTGGAAAACAACCTCCGTTGATTTTCAGGTAATTTGGAGGTGTTCTTCTTCAGCAACTCAGCGTCCACTTTTTACCACTGAATCCTGCGTCTGCTGCTTCGGCACCGGAAAGTTGCAAACTGTGTAAAATAAGCCAAAACAACATAAGAATAGCATCATATCATGAAATATATCAATGAATAAGAAAGAATTACTATATAAAATAGTGATGCATTTTGGACGTATCAAGAACAAGCTTGTTCTTGTCGATTTCTACCACGAGTTTGAAATCTACTTCACACACAAACGAAGCTCTTGGAGTCGAGTAGTTAAACCTGTGCTCAGACACACATGATCGTGGCACTTCTAGATGGTCCATATATATTATCTGTGTTAAAAAGAACAAAATCAGTTGGAAGTTGCATGGCAGCAAGCTAGCTTCCAGCCTAGAAAAAGGAAGAAGATGGACAAGAAAAGGGAAGAAGATGGACATACCGCAAACATCGGTAAGCACGCCCCAATCCAAAATCCAGAAGCTCCCTCCTCTTTTTTTTCTTTGTACTTCACAACCTCTTTCATTGCGAAAGCTAAAACATGTTCATCCCAAGCGTACTCTTCAAGTTCTTCCATATCCTTCAGACTGGCTAGGTAGTCTAGAGACACCATATTGCCTGTTCCAGGGGCTAGAACAAGGGAAATGCAAAGAAGAACCCAACTCCTCTTGATGGTGACAGTGTCGTCATCCTTCGCATCATGAAGAACTTTGATAGTATGTTTCAGTGGTGCTCTTGACCCTACCCGGTAAATGTCACGCAAAGCACAAGTTTCACCTCTCCTCAAAAGCTCCACCGGCCTGCTCCCGCCCGGGATGTTGAAAATTTTCTGCACCATGTCCCTTGTGAAAAAAATTGTCTTGTTGCGATGCCTGAAAACATGAGAAGTAACAAAAACACACAAAAATGTTAGTTGGGGAGGACAGTACAAAGTGGGAAGCATTCTTATGTAATATTTGTTGTGCCCACCCAACAGAAGTTTATTCGACATACCTAAACATACCCTTCTTTGGGTCGATATTCATGACTATGAAGTGGATCAAATCAGGTGGTACGCTGAACTGTGAAATGTCCATCAGAGAGGCAAAGCTGGAATTGCTTATGACGGCCCTCTTTTTAGGGTTGAGAGTATCTGCAACAACTTTTCGGAGACGGCTCACTGAAAAACGCATAAGAAATGATCCTTTAGGGGGTTCTTCGTCATCCAATTCTATATCCCTGCCAAAATGAAAACACAACAAATGTGTGCTCAGCTCCTATGTTGATGATAAAATAGCAAAAAGGTACATAACAACATGGGTACGAAAAATTAGAAGCTAGGAAGACAAAATGGCATACAACGGAGGTGTTGAGAATTAACAACGGTTGCGATGATAAACAAATTAAAACTACAACTAGCAGTAATCTGCATCTAGAAAACCAAAAAATGGGTGGATGCAAAATCTGTTACAATGAGACAAATTAAAACTAAAACTAATAATTCATCACTTCCCATGTAGAAATCTACATGTATAAACCAAACTGGGTGGATGCAAAATCTGTTACAATGAAACAAATTAAAACTACAACTAACAATGCGCCACTTCGATTGCATCCCCACTTAAAATCTGCTAAAACTACATCTAGAAAAAAAACACTGCTGGATGCGAAAACTGCTGCGATGAAACAATTAAGAACTACAACTAGCAGTGTGACACTTTGCCCCTAAAATTGCTTAAACTTTTGCTCTGCGCCATGGTGCATGGTGATTCCAGCTCCCCTAATTTCTTCAGCTACAAAAATGCGCCATGGACTGGTGCAACTAAACTATCACTATTCAGATGACCTGAGTGGGGGATCACAATCTCCCATCTCCAAAAAAAATGAACATCCCAAGCATCAGATTTAGTTGCCATCGAGACAGGTGGATACTGGATAGGATTTGGGGCCAAATCTAGCAACAAAAACACTAGGGTTAGAGGGGGGTTACCGCTGAGCTGGGTCGTCGTCGCCGTCCGCCGGAGACATGGATGCGGGGGTCGCAACTCCACGCCGATTAGCCGTCTCCACCGTCGGAGCCGCCCGCCACCGCTCAAAGGCTGCCTGCGTCGCCAGAGTCGGGTGAGACCAGGAAGGGGAGAGGAAACTAGGGTTGAGGGCGCGGGAAGTTACCGCTGAGCTGGGTCGTCGTCGCCGTCCGCCAGAGCCATGGATGCGCGAGTAGAAACCCCTAGCCGATTGGGCGTCTCCATGGCCGGAGCCGCCCGCCGGCGCTTGCTCATCTGGCTGCCATCGCCAGTCGGGTGAGCAGAGGAGGAAGGTTCGAGGCGTGGGGACGAAATGAAATGTTGCGATGCCCTGTGTCGTCTAGTGGAAGAAAACTAGTGCACGTGTGATGGACTGGGTACCGCACGATCTACTCTAATCCAACGGTGCGAGAGGCGACTTGGACGTCGACAGAATCAGCCGGTTGGAACGGGGCATTTCCCATCTAAAAAGAACCTAACGGTTCCTCACGGTCTTCCATCGTGTTTTACCATCTCTTTCGTCAACCAATCTTAGCCCCACCGTCAGCCTAATTTTCTACAGTTAACAATTATATCCCACCAATCAACCATAATAAGCATGTACATATAATTAGAAAACTATGCACACATAGTTAGGAAACCCCACACACAATCAATTGCCTACAGATTTTGTCACATTAGTATAAAACAAAGATAAAATACAATGATTTTGACCAAAATTTGCCAATATAAAAATTGTGCTCCCGTGCGTTGCAACGGGCATTGTCCTAGTTAGTAAAAAAAATCCCAATACAGATAGTTGAAGTTGAAAACAGTTATCGAACGTAAAATTAACCTTTAACAAAACTCACAAAACGTAGCTTAATCGGGTGTCTAGGGCGCATCTTATTGCACATCTAAGTGGTTCAATTAAACTAGAAAATAAAAGATAAATTAGTAAAAAAATCCCAATACAGATAGTTGAAGTTGAAAACAGTTATCGAACGTAAAATTAACCTTTAACAAAACTCACAAAACGTAGCTTAACCGGGTGTCTAGGGAACATCTTGTTGCACATCTAAGTGGTTCAATTAAACTAGAAAATAAAAGATAAAAAATAAAAGAAAATATCTACATGAATCTTCATGTAAAATCAATGATATAAAAATTAGATGTGCAATACTTAAAGCATATTTAGATGTGCCCTAACAAATCCGTACTTGATATATTAAAATTTGATTGCGGCTTTACAAGAAACCCTAAAAGAAAAATATACAAAAACTAGTCCCTCATCTCCACCCTGATCTCCTCACCGTCGGCTGGAGCTCATCGGTTCCTCTTTGATCGGATCCATCGGTCGCCCCTGCATCTTGTTTCTCTTGATAAAAAGTATGCTCCGAGTGATGAATTTGATAACAATGTAGCCTACTTCATACAAAAATTATAGATACTTCTGGAACTTGTCCGTTATGCAATGAAAATGTTGATGTGTGTTTGCGTATTGCTTTCTCCACTTTACTCTATAGTTTAAGGGAGTTGTTGTCTCTATATATGTGCCAAATCCTTAAGCTAGAAAAAAAATTGTGATGCACATATTAAGGGGGAGTTTCAATGCAATATCATTGTTCAACTCAATTCATATTATTATCATACACAAAAAAGGAAAAGATTGAAAGTGTTATTCTCTTCCTCAGTGGATTTTAGTGACAACCACAATATGAATTTAAGACTATTCTTGTTTGTTAAGTATATACAAGGTTGATTAATAAAAAATGTTGAAGCAAAGGTGGATATGGCCCCCCTAATTCATAGTACCATCCACATTTCCACCAAAGGAAATTGTGTTTACCCTTTACTTACATTTTCCATTTATTACTCTTCGAGGTGGGAGGCTCCTAGGCGAATAGGAGGTCTTCCATGAGGAATCAACTTGTGATTTACCACGTAAAGTTTGTGAAGGTTTGAAGACCACCTCAAGGTCTATGACTAGCGTTTGAAAATCACCTTGGTGGTGATATACCGAGGAGAATAGGGTGATATTTTGCTGTTCATTTAGTAACACACGCTCCTCTAAATGATGATTAGCTTCCCTCTAAGGAAGTGAACGTCAGAATACATTCTCATTTCGAAAGCTTTTGTTATCCTGAACCCTAGCTCTTACTTATTGTTTCCTTTGGTCACTTGACATTCCATTTGCTAAAATATTGTTTTGCTTGATCACTATATATTATTCCTAGAACTTATCTCACCTTACTAATTGCTAAGTTTACACTTACATTATTCATTTGTCTACAATTTCTAATAAGTAATTAAAATTGTAATTATACATATTCACCTCCTTTTACATTATGCCGATACTAACAAAGATCGTCAAAGTAGTCTCATCAAGGAGTGGTGAATGTGGAATGGGCAACAAGAGGAGTAGCTATATCTTTATATTTCATGTCATGTGTCTGTGTGATAAAAAAACATGTTTGATGAATAATTTATGTAAAGTTTATTATTTTGGATCGATGAACTATTTGTGTTTTTTATTTGAATTATTATTAGTGTTGAATATGATTTAAAATGTTTGATAGTCAAACACATCACGATTTTAGGACAAACATTTTTAAATCATGTATTATACAAGGAAAAGGTCAATTTTAAACCCTAAAATTGTAGAGATTTGGTGATTTGAACCCAGAAGTCGAAATCCCTGCCGTTCTCACCCTGAACTATTGAATCCCAGTCAATATCCAACCCTGTATCTGTTTAGCGCATCGGGAATGGAGGATCCTGATCGGGCTGGTTGGTATACATTACAACGATTTGGGCCGGTCCACTAGAGCAGTCGCTCGGGTGCTCTTGTTTAATTTATTTCATTTTCATTTTTATATTTGTTTTTCATGAAAAAAGAAAAAAAACATATGCGTTAACTTTTAAAAAAATGTGTTAAAATACTTGCGCACTTAAATGCATTAAGTGGTTTGCACATAAGCATTTTTTATAGTGTCAACATTTTTAATTGAACTTTTTAGGTGTGACGAATATTTGAAATGCGCAAAAAATTTAAAACAAATAAATTTATTGAGTGCAAACATTTAAAAAATGATGGAAAAAAATAATATAAAAATAGAATGAATGGAAAATGTTACGAGCAAAGTGAACATCTTTAAAAGTTTGGTACGAACATTTTATAAAACTTAAGTCATAAAATGTTCGTTGTTTTCCATGCAGAGAAAATAAACAAGCAAATGAATAAAAAGTTAGAGCAGAACGAACACGTGAGTGTCTGTGATAATGGGAGGGCCCAATTCCTTATATTGTCTAGCTCGATCGGAATCTTTTATTTTCTGTTGTGCCAAACCGGTAGATGGTTCGATGTATATCATCATTCTATAGTTCAAGGTTGGAATGACAGGGTTTCAGTTTCGAGGTTTAAATCGGCGAAGCTATACCGAATACTATTCACTCCCTGATAAATGGAGATGATGTGATCGAAGGCACTGATAACTTAGTTAAACATGCAACCTCCTTTTATAAAAATCTTTTTGGGCCGGAAGATGGCAATCTGTTTCAATTCTCTCCTGATACTTGGGATGAACATGAGAAGTTGTCATCTCAAGACAATGATGAGCTTACTCGCCCTTTCTCGGAGGAGGAGGTGAAGCAAGCTTTATTTGGCATGGATAGTAATAGAGCCCCGGGGCCTGATTCTATACCCGCGGAATTTTATCAGGTGTGCTGGGATTTTGTTAAGAAAGATATCATGGCCATTTTTGCTGCCTTCCATGAGGGTAATCTAGATGTAGCTCGCCTCAACTACGGGATTATCACCCTTATCCCTAAGGTAGCTGGGCCCCAGAAGATTCAGCAGTTTAGGCCTATCTGCCTTCTACGGGTCCCCTACAAGTTGGTGACAAAGACACTAGACAATAGAGTTAGTGTTTATGCTGACAAGCTCATTGGCAAGCATCAAAATGCCTTTATCAAGAACCGCAATATTATGGATGGTATTTTGTCCCTCCATGAAATTTTACATTATACTCATGTGAAGAAAAAAGTGGGTATTGTTTTAAAGCTAGACTTTGAGAAGGCATATGATAAAGTAAACTGGGATTTCCTCCTTGATTGTCATAAGATGAGGAGTTTTAACCCGCTGTGGTGCAAGTGGGTAGGCAGTGTCCTAACCAAAGGGACTGTGAGTGTTAAGCTTAACAATACCACTGGTAGCTACTTTCAAAGTTTCAAGGGGGTTAGGCAGGGCGACCCTCTCTCCCCATTTTTGTTTAACTTGGCTGCGGAATGCTTAGCCAAAATGGTGCTGAATGCACAAAAATAAAATCTTATTACGGGTCTAGCCTCTGACCTGATTAGTAGGGGTGTTGCTATTTTGCAATACGCCGATGACACAGTTCTGTGTATTGAGGATGATTTGGACAAAGCTATTAATCTCAAACTACTGTTGTATGTTTTTGAGCTGATGTCTGGCCTCAAAATTAACTTCCTTAAGAGTGAGGTGTTCTGCATTGGGGGAGATGACGAAACGCTGCAGAGGTATGCTGAGTTGTTTAACTGCCAGATTGGGCACTTCCCCATGAAATACCTGGGTGTGCCTGTTAGTTTTTCCAACCTGCGGGTTGCGGACTGGGACTTTGTTGATCTGAAATTCGCCAACAGGTGTGCTTCCTGGCTTGGGAATTCAGCGTCGTCGGGTGGCAGACTGATTCTGCTGGACTCCTCCCTGTCTAGCATTGCATACTACTATATGTCCATGTTTCTTTTGCCTAAAAGTGTGATTAAGAACATTGATAAACACCGTAGGCGGTTTTTCTGGCAAGGGGGAGGTGTGAAAAAACGATACTATCTTGTCAAATGGTCTACAGTTTGTAGATCTAAGAATAAGGGTGGCCTTGGGGTCAAGGATATCCGTAAGCAGAACATTAGCCTGTTGGTTAAGTGGTGCTGGAAACTCGAAACCCAGGAAGGGGTCTGGCAAGATATTATCAAGGCCAGATACTTTCGTAGGAAATCTGTTGCAACTGTTGAGAGTAGATTCAATGACTCTCTGATCTGGAAAGCTATTTTAAAAGTTAAGGAATACTATTTCGCGGGACACAGTATTACTTTGCGTTCTGGTAATATTGTGAGAATCTGGAAAGATTCTATTAATGGGGAGCTGCCTTTCTGTGATCAGTTCCCTCTCCTCTTTAGTATTTGTGATTTCCAGGATGCTGTGATTAAAGATTGGCATTGCTGGAGAGATGGGGCGTTTCGTAGACGACTCTTCTCCCCGCTGAATGATCATTGGCGTTTGGTTAGGAACACTTTGGATTCTCTGCTTCTTAACGATGAACCTGATAAAATTGGGTGGAGTCTGGGCCCTAAGAACAAGTTTACTACTCGCTCGGTTTACTCTTTGCTTGAGCGTAATATCTCGGGCTGTAACTACAGCTGGGTATGGAAATCTAAGTTACCTCTGAAAATTCAAGTGTTCATGTGGCAGTTGTTCCAGGACGCGGTGCTTACCCGCGATGTTATGGGCAGACGAGGGTGGCTGGGGAACCCTCGATGTTCCTTCTGCTCACAGCGTGAGACTTACAATCACCTGTTTGTTACGTGTCCTGTGGCCCGTGTGGTTTGGAGGGTCGTTGGCTCTGTGTTCGGGACTGATCTTTGTCCCAACAATCTCTGGCAGTTTTATTCTTGGTGTTACTGCTTCCTACCTGGTGATGAAAATTTTTACACTACTGGCCTGGCAGTTGTTTGCTGGGCCATTTGGAACCGTCGAAACAGTGCTACCTTTGAATTTAGAACTCTCAAGTCCCCTTTTGAAATTGTGTATGCTGTGGTGGTGCTTTTGAATTCTTTGGCAGGTTTGCTGAAGGGCGGCGACAGAGAGGCTCTCGAGCATGGCGCGAAGCTGCTTAAGGACAATTCTACCAAAATCCTGAGGATCTGCGAGAAGGCGCACGTCGACGCTGCTGTGTGACTGTTCTCCGCTTCATAGTGCTGCTGTTAGTTCGTTTTGGCTATTCCCCTCTGCGCAGGGATAATCTCATTTTGGCTGGTGTGGCCGAGTAGTTGCTAGCTTCCTGAATTGTCTACTTGGTCTGTAATATGATCTGGCTACTTAGGGATGAGACCCGTGTGTTTTCTTCCCAGGATGGAGGTTTCGGCTGCGAGCCACCATCCAAAGGGTTTCCCACTGGGCTATCTCTAGAACCGTATTAGCCCCCCCCCCCCTCTCTCTAACCTCCGTGGTAGTGTGTATTTCCGTTAAGAAATTAATGGAAAGGTGATGGTTTGGCCCGGTTAAAAAAAAAAAGCTATACCGATTCAGGGTTTAAAAAAGAATTCCAATATACAATTAAGTTATTTATTGGCAAAAAAAATCTGCCTACAACCATGTTTAGGCACCGAAAACTTATAACATCCATTAAAGATGCTCCAATAATTAGCCGGCGCACGGAGGTTTTTCCACGGGAGGGAGAAAGCGACGACCTTCCACGACGGTTGAATGATGCACGCGAAAAGCAAAAAAGGTAGGTGAGTGACCGGTGACCCCACCCCCACCCGCAACGCACCTCACCGCAGTACCAATTCCGGCCTCCGCTCCGCCCTCCCGTACGCCGGGCCGAGTCGTCGTCGCCCACCACCACGTCCCTCTCCCACCAACCCGACCCCCTCCGTCCGTCCTCGCCGGGTCTCCGCTCCGCACCAGTGGAATCCCAGTGCCACCGGACTCACCAACTCCCCTCCCAAAGCCGTGTTCCTACCCACCGCCCCGCGCCGTGCGCTGCGTGTCGCCGACACCCCGGCCCGGCCCCTCCACCACACGACGGTTCCACCTCCACCCCTCCTCCTCTCCGTCACATGCCCCTCACCAGCCACCGCTATATAACCCGCGGGTTGAGTCTCTTCCCGGCAAGCTCGCCTCAATCCAATCACCCACCCAACCACCACCGGCCAACCAGCCAACCCAGATCCCGTCTCCTTCCTTGCTTGCAACAATGGCGACCACGGCAGCCGACACCTCGGCCGCGGTGCCCAAGGAGCAGCAGGCCACCAACGGCGCCGCCGCCGCCGCCAGCGCCGGCGGCGAGCAGAAGACCCGCCACTCCGAGGTCGGACACAAGAGCCTGCTCCAGAGCGACGCCCTCTACCAGGTACCGTACAAAAACTGCTTCTTTCCCTCCGTCCGGCCGTCTCCGGCGAGCTCCCTAGATCTGATCATCCGTGCGTTCGTGTGCAGTACATCCTGGAGACGAGCGTGTACCCCAGGGAGCACGAGTGCATGAAGGAGCTCCGCGAGGTCACCGCCAACCACCCATGGTATGTCTTCCTCTCATCTCAGCTCCGCCGGATCTGATCTGATCTGCTGCGGAGGCAAAAGCTCACAATTCTCTGGATCTCTTGCGTGCGTGCAGGAACCTGATGACGACTTCCGCCGACGAGGGCCAGTTCCTCAACATGCTCATCAAGCTCATCGGCGCCAAGAAGACCATGGAGATCGGCGTCTACACCGGCTACTCCCTGCTCGCCACAGCCCTCGCCATCCCAGAAGACGGCACCGTAAGAACCAGATCTATTACTACCACCAATTCAGCAAGAAACTGAAGAAGGAAAACGAAACTGACAATTCGGGGCAAAAAAATGCAGATCCTGGCCATGGACATCAACCGGGAGAACTACGAGCTGGGGCTGCCGAGCATCGAGAAGGCCGGCGTGGCGCACAAGATCGACTTCCGCGAGGGTCCGGCGCTCCCTCTCCTGGACTCGCTCCTGGAGGACGAGGCCAACCACGGCAGCTTCGACTTCGTCTTCGTGGACGCCGACAAGGACAACTACCTCAACTACCACGAGCGCCTCATGAAGCTCGTCAAGGTCGGCGGCCTCCTCGGCTACGACAACACCCTCTGGAACGGCTCCGTCGTGCTCCCCGACGACGCCCCCATGCGCAAGTACATCCGCTACTACCGCGACTTCGTCCTCGTCCTCAACAAGGCCCTCGCCGCCGACGACCGCGTCGAGATCTGCCAGCTCCCCGTCGGCGACGGCATCACCCTCTGCCGCCGCGCCAAGTGAAACCATCCCCGTGCACGCCGCCGCCGCTCCGCCATGGATGACGCCGACGACGACAAGAATTGATTAATTAATCGCTCCCCATTTTGGCTTTCTTGCTTTGCCCATTGTACTCTACATATATCTTCTCGGAAATTGTCGTTTCGCAGTACGTATAAAGAAGTTTGTCCTATAAGATGATGATTGCCCGCTCCCCTGTCCTCTCCTTGTTCGCTTGCGTCGACAATGGCGGCCGCCGCCGACGGCGATCCACCTGGCCTGCGCAAATCGGAACCTTCCGCCTCCTTCTCTCGATTGCTTGCTGTCTTGGTACAAAACATGTCCAAATGCGGGCGCAATAAATTTGACCGGATTTTTACTCCTTCGGGTCAAAGATTTCCATCTTCTGACGGAGATGTACAGGGGTTCTTCCTGGGTGATTCGTCGACAGCGACAAGCTTGTTTATGTTGCGCAGATGTTTGCTGGCATTCACTCATTTGTTTCTACAATTGGATGACTGACTGGCAAGCACGAACGATGATTGATTGATTGGTGGATGTGGGGGTCTAGAAGTCGATCGCTGAACGACAAACGATTCCTCAAATGTCAAAGTCTGGAGTGGGTTGGGAGAAGAAGCTTCTTCCTCTGGAATAGTCAAGGTTTGTTCGGTTGTTGAGCTGTTCATGTGAAGAGTTTGAGACTTGTTTGTTAGGCGGCTGGTACTGGTAGGAGTACATCACATGGTAGCCTAAATTATTGCTTTGGTTTTAGGTGATGAAGATCAGATGTAGAAACACATGGCACATGTTAAGGTACTTTTGCTGGATTGAAGTGTACTGGACTGAATAAGACTGTACTTTTACTTGTACTACTACTGGACAAGAATGCTGATGAAGCACATTATTTCTGATAAGGGTCAACTTCTCCTAGCCCTAGTCAAGATATTTTGGATGCACACAATCAAATTGATGAAAAATATATATGATGTGACCAATCACACACAACAACATCATACATCATCATCCTTGACAACATACATACAGAGATAAACTTCACCGAAACTAGTGCCTTCAGGGAAGAGTACGACTCGCAGGCGCCACCGTCAATGAATCTAACCATCGAAAGATCGGATAATGGAATTTCAGTATGAACATGGGCAATCTCCAAAGCAATATGTTCATCAAGGATGCGGCACATAAAATTCATACTCAGAGGTTTCACCCTGGAGCTCGAGATCTGTCCTAACACAACACTGCCCAGACTGTCTAAAAAAACACTGCCCAGACAAACCGATCTTGTGTTGATGCCACCACTTGCCGAAGAAGATGATGTTGTCGGGAAGAACAAACCCACAACAAGGTTACAAACAAAATCCAAATTGTTCCTTGGCATGCATATATGTTCGTCGACATCAGATTGCGCACATCTCCTCGATGGACTTCAGAGGTCGCTGCCACCACCTTCGGCCAACCCCTCTTCATAACATTTATCAACGCATTGACCTTTGCTAGGCCTATCGTCAACACCAGACAATGTCACCACCCTACGCGTGTTGATCATCACACATCCATCGCTGAGACCCTACGGCACCACGCCGCCGAAACTCCACGACATCCATGCATCACAAGCAACGCTGCTCCATCACTGAAACTATCCACTGGTCCCTCGAGTCGATGAACACCTCCAAGAGCGATGCCCCCACGGGAGGAGTGACACATGAGCGCCACCATCTTCCGATCAACTGATCAAGGAGGGTTTCCCCCGGAGGTAGCCAAAGGAGGTGTGAGCTTCACCTCGATGATGCCTTCAAAAAGGAAATGGCGCCAAGGGAGTCACCATCACCGGCTCCGCCCACCGATCGAAGACAAGGTCTTCACTGGTATATATCCCACAAGATTTCAACTGGCATCGTATGCACCAGCCAGGCCACCTTCAAAGCCCTAGATTCGGCGAGTACCCACAATAACACTGCCACCACGGGAGCTTTGGAGCTCCGACCACTACCGGCGAACGTGACCACTGAAGCCTAGAGACGGAAGAGCCGTCTGCTGGTTCAGGGAAGGGAGGAGAGGCCCTCCATCGCCACCGTCGTACGCATAGGCTTTGCCCAACGACGATCACCGACGACAACGAAAGGGGTGGTGGGTCGCTGGAGGATGTTGCTAGCGGCGGGGGTTGATGACGTCTCACCCACGAGGGAGGCGACGCAAGAGGAGGACGGGGCTGTCTTGGATAAACTCAGATCCGCCACCACCTGAATGTCAACCAACCTTTCGTACAAGTACAACTAATGTAACGAGAGAACAAATTAAAAGCACAATACGACTTGTGCGCACTTATACACATGTTCCTAATTCTACATTTCAACCGAAGAAACTTGCTGACTCACGAGCTACTAGCCATGCAAATTTGGAACCTTAAGGGTACCCTGGGAACCTACTTAGTTCAATCAAATGAACTAAGATTTCAGAATTCATCTCATTTTGAATTCTTAGTTCATTTAGTTGAACTAAGTAGGTTCTCAAGGTACCCCTTAGGTTTCAAATCTGCATCCTTACGAGCTACCATGTCACAACTTTTTGTATCTTCCCAAGTTAGCTCCTTCCAGCACCAGCTGAGATAACAACATGAAGCTTGTGACATTCGGTATGCTCAGCAAGTCTTGTGGCAGGGTGGATCAAGTGATATATCTAACCCAGTTGGCTCCTTTAATTTCGAGCAAACACACTCACTGGATGTGCTATCCCACGTACGCTAGTGCCTTCTCCATCCACGGCGTGAAAGCAAATAATCCCACGAATTGAAACCATGTTTCTGCAGCTGTTGACAGTTAGAGCCGAGGCTTTGGTTGGGTTTGTGTCCTTGTCTCACAGGTTGCTGTATGGTTGGTGAGACGTTTCCATCTTGGAAAGTCCAAGTGAGACTCTAGCATCCATTAATTGCTCAAACAATAAAAAGAAAGAATAACAAACAACAAAAAGATCCAAAGGAAAACATTGAAATCTCTGTTCCCAGTCCACCAGCATTGAGATCCAGCTTCTTGAACAGCCCGAATGTATAGTTTTGTAGAGTATGCAGAGCCGGCTCTAAGATTTTGGAAGCCCGGGGTAAAACTAAAACTTGAGGCCCTTAATATAGACATAATAATAATAAGAAAACTATATATGTAAAATATATCAATGTACTGTACTGTACTTAAATGCATATAAAATCAGTACGCGTATCAAATAATTTATACATACCCCTTAAAATTTCTTCTAACATTCTTCAAAGCAAAGTCACTTATGATGTTGGTGTCAACATTTTCTTCTTGTTGATCGAATTACGAATTCACATGATTTGGTTGCTCTTCCTCTACGGCAACGATCATCAACTCACCATTTGGGTTTATGGAAGAAGTGAAAACACCGATATTACTCTTGAGAAATTAGTGAAGAGCTCCGCGCTATGGTTGTATCATTATCCACTGTTTTCTTCCTTTTTCTTTTGTCGTTACCCGATGCATACTTCCTGTGTTTTGGCAACATAACCTGGAAATTGTTCAATGCTGCCGGCTATGCATTAAAGAACTGACAAATTAACAATCTGATATATATATACCTCATGGTTGATGGTCGAATCGGCGATAGAAGTGAGCGTCAATCAAAGAGCAATTGAACAAAGTGACATGACGAACTTACGATAGGGTCCCAGGAATTGAAAATTTACCCTCGCAATCAGCTGTGAACCGCATCATGACAAACTGTGATTAGGATTTAGGATGTATAGAAATGGAAAATGATTATCTTTGCCCGACTGATTTTGAGAGGAATTAAGCCCAGTCCCGCGGGTGTCACGCGTCACAGTGGGGCCGGGCACCACTTCCCTGTCTTCTTTATCCCCCGCGAGCAAGTGAGCCACAGATTTCTCACGCATTGACCATTCTTTCTTCCTACTCCTGAGGGCATGTACAATGGTTGATAAGGTAATTTTATCCGAGCTCCGCCATGTAATTTAGATATAACAAAAAAATGATGTACAATAGATTATATATTAGTCTTATCTTTAATAACTAGAGATTCCTAAATTTATGGTGAGAGTATTATTCCTCTTAAATAATAGAAGACACGCATTTTTCTTTCCGTTTCTCTCTCCTTCACGTCAACACTTATCATATGTGAAACAACGAACATAGCACCATTGTACATGCCCTCTTGTCGGCGATTCTTATCTCCGCAAAAACCGGTGAGAGGCCCTGGGGCTCACATTAGCCCTTCTCCGTTTGCAACCACCACGCCGCGAACACTCACAACAGACCCTCATCTCCCCCTTCTTAGAACCAAGCAAGCATCCATGTTACTGCTTCAACAATGTTACTCAAAATTCACATATGTTTGTTTGGAAGAAATATATTGATTGCCAAATACTAAAATAGTAATACTAACTCATAATTAACTGCTATTTCTACTTGATAGGCTAAAGCTACTTATTAAGTGATATACTTGAAGCTTTTGTCCTCTTTCATCAAACATATGACATATGACAGTAACTAAATACTTATCAGTTAATTTCGTCTTATTTTCACTTTCAGTGGGTCAAAATTCATTAAAAAAATCATGTATCACATATGTCTAACTAAATTGAAATAAATTGCTCATCACTACATCAAAATATAGTATGATTAGTTTTCTCTCCATGCTGGAACCTTTCCATTCACCTTTAATCAAATGTTAGGAATAGAAGAATATATATTCTCTTAATAGCATATGAATACCGAGTTTCTATGCGCTAACATCCCTTCATTGAAATCAGTCTATGGTGGAAACTTTAGCCCAAAAGGGCCTATATATTGTTCTAACTTCTCTCTTAAAAGTTGTACCCGAGCAATCTAGCATGTTTGAGATAATTTTCAAACTTGCACCCGGAAAATGAAACAAAAACCAGAGGCATGTCATCCAGTTTAGTTAAATTATCTGTAGATGGAATTCAGTATGTGATGATTAGCAACCGCCTAACTAAACTTATGAGAATGTGGTTGTCATCAGCGTCGAGCAGTAGACGGGCCAGATGTGCAGGCGGAGGCGGCGAGTCGTGGAGGCCGGGCGCCGACGGTTGTGCCGAGTCGTGGAGGTCGGGCACGGGCACTGACGATCAGGCTTGAAGGTCAAGCAGTGGCAGAGACTGGGGATAGACATCTAAGTGGCGGAGGCGAGATTTTTTTTATGAGTAACCATAAGCTTAACGCATGAGTGTGGAGTAAATTTTGGTGGGTTAACCGTGTGTGGTTGATGCTAACCATTCGGAAGATATGAATGATTAGAATTTTTTATTAGATGGTTGAGATATAATGTGTTGACCCTTTCTGGTGTTGTTACAAGGGTAGTAGATTATTGAAAAATATTATCCTAATTTATTTCATCTTGTATATTTATATTTTTTTTATTTCATGATAACTCATATATTCTTTAAGAGTGTGTATTTTTCCAATATACTATTAAAAAACTTTTGGATATAATCATGAGAATCAATAATATAATCACACTCCATGTAGTAATATCCACATTTGTTGTATCATTCATTGTCTTATTTATCCATACAAATACATTTTTCTGTGCCAAACCACAACTATATTGTATTGCAAACATAGTTTTAGTCAATGTGGTCTGTTTAAAAATATATTTCTTTAAAACAGATTTTAACATAATGTAAAAAATGGAAGTACCACATTAGTTCACGTAGACGTCTATGTCGTTTATTGTGCCGTTATAGTATTATAGTGTTTTTATGTGTCCTTGTCCACAATAGTCTTATATATCTACAAAACTTGCTAGAATGTTCCAGAGTGCATAAACCGTACCTAACAAATAAGTTCATATTATTTTCTAAAGCATAACAATATCAAGTTTAAGCATAACGATTTTTTCAATGTTTGGGTTGCCAACAAGTAGTAGGCCCTCAAGCCCTTTCCATTCTCGCTCATTGGTGGTGCTCTTTTTTATCGTTGTCTTCAAATTTGTCCTTTTTGGACGTGGGGGGTGCTTCGTTATTGGTATCAATATCATACCATTATAACATGCATGAGTAGTAATAATTAAATGTTTTGTATGTTCATGTTGTTTGTTTGATTTCTTATTAATTATTTTTCCAAAATGTTGACATCCATTTTTGGTTAGCACAAAATTGTTCTCAAATGGAAAAATTCTCAACATTTAAATTGTGATTTTTTCAACATGGACAACTTTACCTTTTTGAATCAACTCCTCAGAGGTTGCATGTGACCTCCAGAGCGAAAATGTGACCTACACACAATTGGCTGGGAGGTTCTGAGCTACCTGTGGGTTGTCCAATTTTTTTTACAACAATCTACGCAACAGTCCAACCTTGAGGCTCCATGTACCATATGGACGAACGGCAATAATATAGTTATCGAGAACATATTCCCGCGGCATGCTATTAACTTTGTGTTTAAATTGTTGATTTTTATGCATCAATGACAATTGTTGCATAGTCGGTGGGACAAAGAATCGTTGGGTGGCATGTTGGATGGTTTGAAGTTGGCAGGCCATCAGATAACGGTTTCCTTCCACTCTACCAGTTTACTCCTCGTCCTTGAGGCGTTGTACATCATTTATTACTCTTTTGAGCATTTTTGTGATATTACCCCACAAACCCATTTTCTACTTTCCCTGTACTCGGATGAATTGATGCTTCATTTTCATTTATTTTTTACTTTTAGCAGGATGGATCAGGTGATCTAACCCCGTGTGACGGGGGTTCAGATCCTCTATTGACACAACAGTACAGTTACGGTGAATGACATGGGTTAAGGTCCTCACAATGGTGATGGTAACAACATCACTATTACTGTAGAGGATCGCAACCGTGTGGCGTCTGCTCCTTTCCATTCAACTCACTCACTGGATGTGCTAGTGCCTTTGTCCATCTATGGCGTAGAAGCAAATCAATACAAGACTGTTCCTGCACCTATTGACAGTTAGAACTGAGGCAAACTACCCATTGATGAGTTGGCTTCAAGTCCATGTCCCACAGGTTGGTGTATGGCTGGTGAGACGTTGCCATCGAGAAGGTTATCTTGATGGAACACAAGGTCCAAGTGAGAGACTAGCATCCATTACTCCAGCAATGCTAGCTAGTGAAATGAATAAAAGAACAGCATAAGGACCTCTGTTCCCAGTCCACCGGCATGTACATATCTCGGTCAAGGAACTAATGTCAAACTGATCTCACAATCAACTGAAAATGAATGCTACTCTTGAGTCTGTAACTGTACATCGTTCAGCTTCTTCAACATCCCAGATGTATAGCTTTGCAGAGTATGTTTATCTTACATTTTTATTCTTTGTAACATGTAGAACAGTAGAAATCCACATATGCACAACACTGTCAACACATCAATCTCTACTCAAGAACAGAACAAATCCTTTAATTCTCACACTTTTTTCACTGGTAATTTCTATGTAGCGAAGTACGGCTGTATATAGCAGGGGTATTTTTTCTTTCTTTCTTTCAGGCGACCTGCACGTCCGCGCTGATGATCTACGGGATGGACCTGATCCGCAGGGTAGGACTGATCGACTGCAGGCCCGCGCTCTCCGGCGACACCTGCACCCCGCCGACGTTGATGCACTCCAATTCTGGCCACTTGTTCACTAGCGGCACCAACCCCGCCTCTTTCACGTGAAAGCAACTCCACAATATAAGCTCTGCAAGACATAGTGTAGTCAAGCCCTTCTAAGCAAAGAATAGCAGAGAGAAATGATAACGTAATAAGTGAAAGGGAGCTAGCTGCTTCCATATCGCCCCTGAAAAATTACCAAAAAGTTTCAGAGGCATCTCCTCGGTCGTGGATTTGGATCGATTTTTGTTTTACGGGCTTCCTACATCGATAAGAAAAGTACTTGGCATTGGAAAGCATCACGTTCTAGCCACACAAAAAAAGTCGGTCGAAGGTATATAATTTCTAGGTGGAGGTCAGAAAGAAAGCAATTACCAGTGCTCTCGGTTATTGCAATGAGTCTTTTCTTTAAGAATTAAGGAAAACAAACTAACCTTGTTTGTCTATATCGTTCACTTAACCAAAATTGTAAAAAAAATCAGAATCCATTGATTTTTTTATTACTTATACTTACCGCTTTTTATGTAAACTAGGGATGAAAATAAAGAGGAAACAAATGTAACTGAATACTGCCATATGTTTTGGCATAAGCTGAAACAACATAAAATCCCAAAAATGAAATAGATAGTGCTGAGCAAATACGTGTGAACAAAGATACAACAACAAAAGCTTGTTGAAACAAAAAAATAATCTTGGACTACATAGAAAATGAAACCAAACCAACAAACATGTTTAGTTACGTGCCAATGCAGAGGCAATGAGGTGTATCGACGAGCATGCATGCAGGCTGGGAGCAGGAGGCATGTAGTGAGAGAATTTTTTCTTTTACAAAAGCAGAAAATAATTTATGAATTTCATTTTCTTTTCAAAAATATGTGCGCATCAGCCTCGCCCAGTTCGAATTGAGGTTCTTCGATCTCATTGGCGGCGAACTCAGGCCCCAGGCAGCCCGGGCCGCTGCCTGGGGCGTGCAAAGAGATTCATTCGCGTACTGTAGCTACAGTGCAGCTATAGTCCTCTACTGTAGCTATAGTGAAGGAAGGTGGCCTGGGGCGTTCTTGTGCTTGCCGGTTCGCCACTGGATCTCATCCAGGACGAACTGAGGCTCTTCGGCCTCACCTGAGTCAAAAATGGGTCGAAAGGGCTTTTCGACCTTGCTTAGACCGAAATGAGGCTCTTCGCCCTCGATTAGACCGAAAGGCCTTATTTTGGGTTTTGCCCTCTTTGTTTTTTCCTGGGTCGAAAATCATTTTTTTAGATTTTAATTTTATCCTTTTTTTCTCCCATTTTTTAATCTTTCCCATCAAATATTTACGGTATCGTTAGTTAAGATGTAAAACCATCTAAGCTATGCTTGGGGGAGTTATCTTAAAGAAACAGTGCATGCTTAGCCCACCCCTTAAATCCCAGAAAGGTAACTGTACAACATGCTGTAAATGCATTATGCGAGCACAAGTGTAAATGCCAGTCATAAAAGAAGAATACATTTTATTAATTTTTGTTTTTGATTTTACTCGTAGACGCTACATGAACAAAAAAAATCCATATTTCCAAAAAAGTAAAAAACGGGCACATAAAATAAATTTTTGGAAAGTAAGCAAAAAAAAATTTCTTTCCAAAAAGCAAACATAACTGTGTTTTTCGACGAAGTTATTGCAGAAATGGAATTTCCAATGTGCGCATATTTTGAAATTTTTGTTTAGCATTTGAAAATGTAGCCCAGTTGAGCCTAGCCCATGTATAATCTTGGCCTAACCTACTTCTCTAATAAAAACTAATGCTACCGTACTTATGTGATCCTCGTGCTCTCACTAGATTTTTTTTGTTCTAAAACAAATGATTTTTTAATATGATTTTTTTAAAAGTTTGGAAAATAATACATAATTATTATAAATATGTTTCCGTCGGCCTCTTCCAAATCAAATTGAGGCTCTTCGAGGAAATCACTAGTTAGAGGGTACCCGTTGAAGAGGTCATCCGCGCGCGCTTCGAGTGCGTCAAGTGTCACGTTCTGGTGCGTTTTCGGGGTTTCCTTTTAGTTTTTCCGCGTTTGACTCGTGGCGCCTTCCGGACACACAGCCGCAGCCACGGCCACACGCGCAACCACAGTCCGAGGCACAACCACAGTTTTTCCAGCCATAGTCCTGCCACAGTCCGGTTTTTCAGCCACAACCATAGTTTTTTCAGCCACAACCTCTGCACAACCTAGTTTTTCAGCCACAACCACAGTTTTTTCAGCCATATCTTCTGCCACCACCTAGTTTTTCAGCCACAATCACAGTTTTTTCAGCCACATCCACTGTTTTTTCAGCCACAACACTGCCACAGCCCAAGCCACAGGTCCGTAAGCAACCACAGGAGAGTCCGCGCGCAGGCACATTTGTTGTTTCGCGCAGGACACAATAAAAACGCGACACATGGCGGATCCAGAGCGCGCCAAAAGTGACCACTGCGGGGCCGCGCGGGAGGGTGCCCGCTGACTAGTTGCTCTCGCTCTTCGACCTCGCCTAAGAAAACGATGGTCCGTAAAGGGCTTTTTGGCCTCGCTTAGAACGATAAGGCTCGTTTTGGGCCTGGCGCGGCCTCTTCGATTTTCCCCGAATCCCATTTTTTAGATTTTCTTTTTCTTTTTGTCCAACTTTTTTGTGCTTCCTCTCCAAACATTTACGATGTTGTTAATTATACTTACACAACACTTGTTCTTGTTATATTGGTTTGCTACCATTTCCGCTACTTGGTTTTTCATTTCCACCTACAAAACTAATATAAGGAGTTGGTCTCTTATTCCTAGACACTACACCAACACAGTACTACAAAAATTCGAACCCACTAAACAATTAATAAAAAATAAAATAAAAAATTCATGTTGATGTGGACTTTAGGAATCTAATCATAAGTAAAAGTTAATAAAATGTATTCTTTCATTTTAAATGATTTTATTAAAAATTTTAGTTGGATTTCCATTTCTACATATATAAATTAATACAAGGAGTTGGTCTCTTATTTCTAGAATCTACACCAACATATATTATTAGAAAAATTCCAGCAAACTAAAGTTTTTGGTTTTCGGTTTTAAACAAAGTTGCTTCTGCCAACAGAAAGTTGATCATATGTTTTTTTGTTGAGCCTTATACAACTTAGTGATATAATTTGATTAATCTGTAAAACTTCATAGTACAAAATTTGAAATCCTATTTTGGCTTTTATTAAATCTAGAATGTTCAGTTGAATTACTGAGTCGCATACTTCTAGTATTTTATGCATTCATTAATTTAGTAACCACACTTTGTAAAATCAATAAAGTCATTTATTTATTTGTACAGACAGAGTTGTCACTTACATTATATAGATCATGAAAATACCATGTTATATTTTACTCTAATTTTTTGAATTAAATGTTGTATTTTAACTATTATAAGACCATAAATAATTGACTTAAATTTATTTAAAATAAAATGTTAAATCATTTTCTACTTTTTTTTATCATGTTTGTGCATTTCTTACCACCTTGCCGCATGGTTCGTTTTTAGATGTGTAGTAATCTAATGAAGCTCTATTAGATTACTCACAACTTTTTAATATTTATATTTGTACTAAAAATATATTTTAATATATTCTAAAATATTTTATTATTATTAGGTGAGTATTGAGTATAAAAAAATAACATATAAATGTCCTTGTCATTTAGGTGTTATGAAATAAAAATTAATGCATTTTATTAAAATAATCTTTACAGATTTATAATTGGGCAAATATTTTTTTTTACAAATAATTGCTTAGACATCTTTATACTAAACTTTTTTATTTTATTTTAACTATTATTAAATGCATATCATATATCCTTACTATCTTAAGTTGACCTATTGGAATTAATAATGCAATCATGCTCTGTACAGTAATATACATATTTGTTGTACGATTATAGTATTTTTCCATGCAAATACATTTCTTGAGCTAAACTACAACTCTATTTGTCACAAAACATTTTTCTATTCAAAGGGGGTTGGTTAAGAAAATCTTTGTTATGATGGCTTTTTGCCTTATTCTAAGCAAAGCAAAAGTACAATAATACTTCACAGATTTTGTATTATTATGTGTCCTTAGCCATATTATTCTTATATATCTACAAAAATCGGTAGAGTGTTCTGGAGTATAGAAGCCTAAAAATTAATTCATAGGATTTTTTTAAAGTTCAAGATGTATAGGCATAACTACATAAAGTCTTTTAAAGCGTTTAATTTTGCGACATGCAATTTGTTTCTGAAATCCTCTCCTCTACTATTTCTCATTGTTTGTGCTTGTCTTTCGTCAGATTTTCCACTCTTTTTGTTTTTCTATTTTGGAAAGGGGTGGGGCGGGACACTTTTTTTTACTTTGTAGCAGTATCAAACCATTCGTAACATACATCGGTTTCCAGAATATTTTGCATGTTGTTGTTGTTGTTCATTTAAATGGTTTTATTATTTTCTTTCTATGGAAGAACTAGTGTAAGCTTGGAGATATCAAAAATTTGATTTCACATCTATATTTATTAACCTGAGAAACTGTTTTGGATTTCTTTATAAGTCATTAAATGATTTTTTAAGCCGAGCTCAAACCTGTCCGGGATACATGTGAATTTTTTGTGAACATTTCTAAGAAAAATGAGATGTATATTCTCCTTTGCTCAAGTGAGCAATTGTCTCCAACACATTACTGCTCAATAAAATTCTCAATAGGATCAACATATAAAACAAAACGAGGTGAAAGTACATATAAAGCTAACCGTAATCCACAAAGCAACCTTAATGTGACTTTCATCATTAACTCCAAACCTCAACAAAGTCTGAAACGAGTCGCTCAACAGTATAAACTAAAAATTACCGAAGTGCGTGGAATAATGAGCCTATACCCATCCATAGAGTTGAGCTTGAATAATGACAATTACGATAGTTCATTTTCCATGATGGGTCCAACTAACCTACTTGCATGACATGTACAATTAACTGTCTATTTTTTCATGACTATATATACCACTTAATATTTCACACTTTCAAATAACGTGTTTAATTAGGCTCTTTTATTTATAGAGAATCTTTTAGGTGATCATATATTTAAAAAATGTTAATCAAGCATTTCTTTTACATGTGTATAGAAAAATATTTCTCATATATATGAAAAATGTGTACAAAAAATATACAATGTGTATGAAAAACATGTTGATCATGTATTTAGAAAATGTTAAACGTGTATGAAGAAAAATATTGTATGTACAAAATATTGATCATATATTTATAGAAAATTAAATGTTTATAAATAACTTAGTGATCATGTATTTTAAAAAATTAATTAATTAAAATAATAAACATATATGAAAAATATATTTATCATGTATTAAAAATATATCAAATATGTACATAGGTATTTTAAACATGCATACGAAAATATACAAAATAAGAAGAATACCAAAAAATAACATGAACAAACAAAATAAAAATGAAAAGGCAACAAAAGGTAAAAACCATGAAAGAAACCAAACAAGCGTAAAGGAAACAAAGAAAACCAATGGAAAAAACCGAAAACTGAAAATACCCGGTGTAGAGAAAGAAAAGAATAAAGAGAATAAAATAGGAAAATATGTTGCGAGACGAGAGAAACTCTGTTGAAAGCAAAATTCTGTTCCTGCAGCTTTGACAGTTAGAACAGAGGCAGCTACCGCTATGGTTCGGTTCGTGTTCTTGTTTCACAGGTTGGCGAGACGTTTCCATCTGGATGTCTAGCATCCATTGCTCAAACAATAAACAATGAATAAAAAATAGCAAAAAGGACCCAAGAGAAAACAGCAAAAGGATCTTGTACATTGCCAAACTGATCTCACAATCTACTGAAAACGAATGTTACAGTACTGTTGTACAACATCCAGCTTGTTGAACAGTTTGAATGTATACTGTTTCGTTTTTGCGGGTTGAATGTATACTGTTTTGCAGAGTATGCTTATCTTAAATTTGTATTCTTTGTAACATGTACAAGTAAACATATGTACAAGACTATCAACCACATCAATCTGTATCAAGAACATCACAAATCCTTGAATACTCACATTTTTTTCACTTGTAATTTCAATGGAGCAATGGATGGCGGTATATAGTAGGGGTATTTTTTTCTTTCAGGCGACCTGCACGTTGGCGTTGAGGATCTGCGGGATGGACCTGATCCGCAGGGCAGGACTGATTGTCTTCAAACCCGCGAAGCTCTCCGGCGAGACCCGCATCCCGCCGACGTTGATGCACTCCAGTTCCGGGCACTGGTTCACCAACGCCACCAGCCCCGCCTCCGTCACATGGCGGCAGCTCCACAATATGATGCTCTGCAAAACATAGTCCATGTAAAGTAGGGAAGAAAATGGAGGAGAAAAAAGTGGAACTGAATACTGAAATATTTCTTCTATTTTTTGGTGCAAGTAGAAACAATGCGAATATTCTGAAAATGAAGCAAATACTGTGTGGACACGGATAGGGAAACGAAAGCTTGTTGAAATAAAGGAAGCTTGAACCATACAAAAAACGAAACCAAACCAACAACTTGTTCAGTTGTGCGCCAAGGCACGAGGTCGACGTTTGTCGATGAGCGAGCATTGAGGATGGGAGTAGGAGGCGTGTAGTGAGTTCCTCAAAGGGGGCGAGGATCACATAAGTATGTGAGCTTTAGCTTTTTTGGGCCAACAATGCACATGAGCTAGGCTCGAGTGGGGTGTAGAAAAGTTCCATTTCTGCAGTAGTTTTACCGAAAAACACGGTTGCATTTCCTCTTTCGCAATTCTTTTAATTTTTTTTGCTTCATTTTCACTTATTTTAAACCATGATTTTTTTTATTTCATTTTCATCTATGATGGAAACCATCCAAATTTTCAGCATGGACGCATATTTTGTAGTTGAGAAAATCAAAACCTGTAATGGATTATTGCATCATAGTAATCTATTGTTTGGATTACTTACCTGAAAACTTAGTATTTTGTTTCAAAATTTTCATACCGCATGATCAGAAACTTTATCTTGTTTTTATTAAATTCAAGAATGACCTGTTGAAGTATCAAATCATAGACTTCTAATTTTTTTTCTTATTACTTTATTAATTAAACCTTTTAAAATTTAGTAAGTCGTTTACTTATTTGTATAGAGTTGTTACTTGCATTTAATAATAATTAAATTATCTATAGTATAGTTTCTATTATAAAAATGGTTAAACTCATAAACCATAAAAAACAAAATATTTCAAATTTTATCTAAATTTTCCAAATTAAACAGTACACTTTAAAAATTCAAAAACAATAAATAATTGATTAAATTTTCCTGAATTAGAATTTTCAGTACTTTTCCTAATGCGTGGTAATATGATATATTTTTTTACAATTTCTCATATTTATATTTCAATACTAAATATATAAATAAATATATGTTTTTAGTTGTAATGAAGTACTAAGCACAAAAAGTAACATATGTATTGTCCAACACTTATCCATGTTGAAAAACCAAAATATTTATTAAAATAAGATTCTGAAGTGTAAACGAGGTCAAATTATATTTGTTAAAATTAATTGTTGAAATATATTTATATTGAACCTTTTTATTTTTTTGTCACATCTTACTAGATATATGTCATATCTCCTTCAATATAGTATCTTAAATATTATTTTAGATATAACTATTTGAATTCGCAATGCAATCATACTCTCTATGTAATATACACAATTTTTATATAATTATAGTATTTATCCATGAAAATACATTTGTTGAGGTAAGCTACAACTATATTTGTTGCCAAACTTGTTTTAATTTCAGAGGGGATTGTTTAAAAATAAAACTTTGTTATGATGGATTTTACCCTAATCTATACAAACAAACCATAATGCTTCGTAAATTAATTAAAGGATTTTTATTGTATTGTTATATTGTTCTTATGTGCCCTTATCGATTGTAGTCCTATATATTTACATAATTCGGTAGAGAATCTTGGTAGAGTGTTCTGGAGTGTAGAAACCTAAAAATAACTTAATACATTGTTTTTTTAATGAAAAAATGCCAAGTTTAGGTGTGATAAAAAAATATTTTTTAAAGTGTTTGAGTTGCCAACAAGTAGTTTGTTTCTCAAATGCTCACCACCACTATTTTTCATTGTTGGTACTCGGATTTGCCGATCTTTTTGTTCTGCAGATTTGGGATGGAGTGGGATGGGATACCTTTTTACTCTGTATCAGTATCATACCATTCGTAACATGCATGAGATTTTTGAATTTAAAGATTCGCATGTTCATGCTGTTCATTAAAAATAGTTATCATTTTTTTTCTACATAGGAACTAGTGTAAGCTTGGAGATACCAAAATTTTGATTACACATCAATATGAACATGTGAAACTGTTTTCGGATATATTATTTTTAAGTTTTGGACGTTTTTCTTAAGCTGGGGTCAAAGGAGTCCTCGTGGAGTTTTTTTTGGCAATCATTTCCAAGAAAATAAGATGTATATTCTCTTTTGGCCCAAGTGAGCAATGGTCTCCAACCCGTTACTGCCCAATGCAATTCTCAATAGGATTGACATATAAAGCTATTTTTTTTTTGAACAAGACATATAAAGCTAATTGAGGTCCACAAAGCAACCTTATTATTACTCTAAAAAACCTTATTATTACTCTCAAACTTAAATGAAAACTTCAACAAAGTCTGAAACGAGTCGCTCAACCGTATAAACTAAAAGTTACCCAAGAGTGTGCAATGACCATGAGCATATCTCCATCCAAGATAGTTGAGCTTGAATAATGATAATTAGTTCATTTTCCATGATGGGTCCAACTAACCTACTTGCATGACATATACAATTAACTGTTCCTTTTTGTCATAACTGCACATACCACTTAATATTTCAAACTATAAAGTAACTTGTCTAATTAGGCGCTTTTATCTGCGAAAAATTTATACGGTGCACTCTGCTACACGAGAGCTGTGTCACTGAAGTTCAGAGAAGAGAAACATACATACCTTCAGATTTGCGCAACTGTCTGCAACTGCGTAGAGCGATTCGTCAGTGATGAATGTTCCACCAATGTTCAGGTGCTGCAAAGAACGAGCCCTTGAGACCTGCAGAGAAGTAGGTTTGACAAATTCATATTGGTAAAATTATTATCACAACAATGGACGGATGTCTCAGTGGTTCAGAATAACTCATCAATCCTTTCTTTTTTGACATTTTTTTTGGACATTTAAATAAACAAGTGGATTCATAATAATTGAGCAAATTGAAAGGCTGAAAGCCATGCACCATATATATGATTCTTTAGAGCTGAATAATGAATGGTTCTCACGAGCACGCATTGTCTCGTTCCTTGACGTGCCACAATGAATTCATTCTGAAAGCAACATCCTAATAGTATCCCTGACGACATCCCGCGCGATGCGACTTTAGAATCCAGTATCCAAATCCACCTTCTACTCTATGATAGCAATAGCTAGCCGGTCGATAGGATGAACGAACAGAGTACTATCAGTTTGACAATTTGGTCGATCGGCTTGTGTCATCAAAAGCTTGAAGTTTGATCGATGGAGAAAAACGACGGGGGAAAGAAACTGATTACCAGATGAACGACGCCGTTGTCAGTGATCCCGGCGAGTCCCCACAGCGAGACGGAGGTGAGGTTGGCGACGCACGCCGCCGAGGAGATGTCGAGCAGGCCCTGGTCCGTGATTTGGCAGCCCCAGCAGCTTCGTGAACTCCAAGAAGGGTTGGACAGGGTTAGAGATATTAATTAAGAGCTTTGGATAGGTGCAGCGAGAATTCAGAATTTGTAATTGCTCAGGCGATCGGTCGATCGATCGACCGACCCACATACATGTCGAGGTCGCGGAGGTTGATGGCGGCGCGGACGAGGCGCGCGGTGGACTCGTCGCCGGTGCGCTGCCCCGCGAAGCTCAGCCTCCGCCGCGTCGCCAGCGACCGGCCCACCGCGCGGCGCCACCGCCGGCTGACGCCCCCGGCCCTGGACCAAATTCAAGATAGAGCGAGTCAATCCAAGCTTGCGGTCGGCGACGGCGGCATGATCAATTCATCATCAAAGCAGAAGCGGCGTCCATGGAAACCAAGGAGGGCGGGTTCTTTGCTCTTACATGGAGAGGTCGTGGAAGGTGGGGAGCAGGGAGAGGACGTGCGCGAGGAGGTCGGCGGGGAGCCGCTCCACGTGCGGCTCCTCCTCCGCCGCCGCCACCGCGCCGCTCCGGGCGTCGTCGTCTCCCGCCATCTCTCCTGCGTGCTTGCTTCTCGAGCTGGCCCTCTCTTCTCGGCTCCCCGGTCGCGCGGAGGGAAAGCAGAAAACGGAGGACTATAGTACTAGCGGCGGGCCGGCAGCATCGCGAAGGCTCACGTGAAGCTGATGCGGGCCGGCGGGAGGACGACGCGACGTGCGAGTGGACGCAAAGGCGTTCCGGGGGACGGGGCTTGGATTGGGTTGGATTCTTGTTCCCGCACGGTTGGAGCATGGGGACCCTGGATCGTGCGCCGTGGAGGCGTGCAGCAGCCCTGCCCGCCACGTTTGAAAATGGATCAATGAATTGCTGATAGGTCCTTTCCACCTGTGATGTACAGGTGGATTGGTTGGGTGTTTAAACTAGGACTACATTTGTATGTTTATGAGCTTCGGCATTCCTAAGAGCTTCTACAACCGCATTTATCAAATCTGGGCCTTTATATACGTTCGCGGATTTGTTCGGTTGTGTTTGTGGACGATAATTAGGCGGTCGATGCTTGATTCTCAAACATCCGCCCTACAAATCTGTACAGATCATATACGTAGATAAATTAACGCAACCGCGATTAACGATTCTGTAGACGTTCGCAGCGAGAGGCACGCCGCCATCGTCATCATCGCTCATCTTTCCGCTGTCTGACGAGAAGGAGATGTACCCGACGAGGCACCAGACAAACCACGCCTGCTCCTTTTCTCGTTGCGCTGCCTTTGTGTTGTTGCCGTAACACCAACGTGATCTCTTTTCTCTGGTAGTTCCGGTCCTTCCCTCCACCTTTCCGAGATTATTGTCGGTTTTCTGCATCGTCAAACGCTGCCTACAAGTCACCCTTTACCAACAAGGTAACTTGCTTCCTCTATAATTTAGGTCTCCACAGAAGAAGCTCATTTACAGTAATCCAAAATTGATTGAGGTTATCGATCATATTTAGAAAAATGGAGAATGTATTTTGAGTTTTGTAAAACTATTTTAATTTTTCACAAAATATTACATTTCTTTTGAATGTTGTGAGATATAGATATTTCACCTAGTATCCTAATAACCATTATTTTTGCGTTTGAAGGCATAAGCACATAAGAGATCTTATTTCATTTTAGAAGAAGCCATCGTAAAGAAGAGGAAACCAGACATTTTAAGGGACAATAACCTCACATTATTTTCTCCAGGCCTACTTTCAATATGTTATAATATGTTGTAATAATATTTAGATATTTATTAAGTGGAGTTTTGCCTATTGATACCATGTAACGAAGGTGGAAAGATGACCCCAAAGGGACTGAACACACCGACAGTGACGTCCTAAAAGACCTTATATATTCTAGAATTATCTTTCTATGTATACATAAAAATAAACTCGAAAGAACAATCAAGATATTCTTTATACATTCACTTTAGATGTCTATACCAAATAAACTCGAAAGAACAATCAAGATATTCTTTATACATTCACTTTAGATGTCTATATACACACAATGTTAATGCAAGCGACATAAATTAATCCCAGAAGGCATGTCATTTCATATTTTCTTATTTTACTACATTTAAGGAGATTCAAGTATTTTTAAGACATAATGTATCAAAAAATCAGAACATATATAACTTGTATGTACATTTTAAAACTAAAAGCAATGTAATACCTAAATCATGATTTGATAAAAATAAATACAAAAATTTAGTACAAATTAAAGAAAAAGATTGAGGCTCTAAACACAATGGAATTAGATTAATTTCATAAGTCAGATGAATAAATTGAAATTTAATAAATCTGATCCAATATGTATTGGTACGAACAAAAAATGGTGTTCTAGTTCTACATATTAGTTTTGGTACAAGGCTTTAACATGAAATCTTTATGGTGTAATTTTATAACTGCACTTTTGAGTATTATAGACACTTCACATTTAGAACTACATAACAATCTTGGCATAGCTTTGTAATTTGTGCATATTTGATGATTGGTTTATGTCGTATAAACTTCTAACCTCTTTTCAACGAACTTTTATTTATTTTCAATTATGTTCTCAAATTATTGAGTTGTTTCTGGTGTTCCTAATATTCTTATTTCCTACGGTGAAAAATATATTAAGAGTTTCTGCTTGAGTATATGTTTTGAAGGGGTTGGATTTCATTCCTGATTGAAGAAACTACTAAGGTTATTTTCTGATGGTTTACAATATCAAATGTTATGGAACAAATGTTTCTTATGTATCCTCAATGTGATAAGGAAAATTAAGAAGAGAATTTTATCCACTTCAAAAGCCATTGATTTGTCTGGATGTGAGCTGTGTTGGCTTGTTTGTGCATACTCTGATGGGTGGTGACTGTCTGTCGTTGTTTGGTTTTGGATGTGATCCTGTGAAAAGTTCTAGTTGTAGCGTCCAAAGCTTATAAGTATTGTTTTCCAGTTATGTGATCACAGGATATCGACCTATTTCTGGTGTACTCATCATTATTCAGACTTCTTACCGGGAAGGAAAGTACTCCATTTTATGTTCTTATAGAGTGAAGAGTTTTCAAATGATTGCATTTGAAACATGATTCAAGCAATAAGAGATATGAATTCCCAGTTGTTTGCAGTATCAATCAGAGGATCAAATGCTACAAGTGTATCCCAAATGTGATAAGAAAATTAAGGAGTAACACTCTATTCACTCAAGCGCTCTAGCAGCCTCCCTTGTCATAACAATGAGAAAATTAAGGAAGAGGCGACGATGGCATTGCGCAAGAAAGTGAACCTCTACCGTACTCGGCAGTCGAAGAAACCTAAAAAATGATGAAGACCGAACAACAGATTTGTGCACGAACAAGGGCTTGAAAGAAGACGGATCCATGAGGTAGCACGACAGGTATGGAAATGCAAGCGAGGGCGGGAGGACTGATGGGCTCGGCTAGAGAAGAATGAGATGGGGGACGAAGATAAACCATGCAAAGCATCGTAAATATCTCCAACAGGACGCCAACTTCCCTACAGCAACCATGCGGGACCCACAGCCACACTCCCCGCAAGGCCAATCGACGCACTCGCCGCGCCCTGAGCCACTCACCCACCATAGCCACGCACACACGTTGTGAATACTCTCCCTTTCTCACCCAAAACAACCCCAAAAGGTACTACGCAAACTCCACGCTCCAAGGCCACCGGTCATCCAATGCAGTTAATATTAATTAATTGGTAATGAACATAAGGTTAATCCAGGCCACTGCAGTAAAAACTGTTGTTCATTCTGTATCAAATGACTCTGGATCAAAGCGTGAGTGAGGATGCCTCCTATGGTCGGGTAGAACAGATCCTTTTACTAGTTAGATGCCACATCAACAAAATACATATGATAACGTGCTAAGAAATAAACGTTGAGAATGCCATATTAATCCGACACATTAACTAGCTCGTGCCGCAGGGTCGACCCTTTCAAATAGAGGTAAGTCAGAGATCACTGGTTCTAAAGCGGGGCGAAAACCAACTTCAATGAGTTAGTATCATCCTCATATGTATAAGTATGCATATTTATGTATTTATTATTTTTATGTAAGATATATAGATCAATCTCATCATCAAATTGACCTAGTGGATCCACTGTTCAGGAGGGCATGGATATGGTGAGGAGTGGCCGGAAATTTCTTCTTAATGAAGGTACTTGGAGTCAGGTGATGTTTATCAACACATATGCTGTGTTCATGGGTTACCTGTCAATGACCATCAAGGGTTGGGTTTTATGGTGCTTACATGGACCACCGTAATACTTCTTGGTGGTTTCGTCTCTATGCTCAATGAGAAGGACTTTTGGTCTTTGAATTTCATCACCCTTGTACAGACAGTTGGGTTAGTACTTCTCCTAATATTTTTATGCATACTAATCTACTACTATGTATCCTCAATATTTGTAACATCTGCTTTCTGACTCAAATTTAAAAATTGTTCAATAGAATATTTGATGTTAATCTTAATGCAAAATTAGCATATGTGTTGTTCGGCATAGTGAGATTGTTTTGGGCCTGATGCGTAACCTGAACTGTGCTGCATGCGCATGGTTGGGATTGGTTCTGACGTTTCTTCATCTAGTGGTGTTTTCTGCAATATTACTCCCTCTGCTAATTATCTACATGTTTGGGATAGTGATCTCTGGAGGATTTCATTGTGGGGTTTGACAAAGCATGATTACCGGAGCAGCTCGGATGGAGAAGCATCAAACCTGGCGCTGGCGATGGACACCTTGTACTACCTTGCTCTTCTCCAAGTTGTGTTCTTCTGCTACAGGTTCATCTTGCGTTGCTCGAGGATGGGGTTGGTTAAGCGAGTGTCCACTAATAAGTGCAATGAATCTGAACTTCAAGTAGTTTCAAGTTACTTGTGTGAAACGAGAAGGGGATGCGAGAAGAATCCGTCATTTTTCAGAGGAAGGAACCTCATCACATATGCCATAGAGAAGATCGATTCAAGTTCACCCGCCGACTCCGTTTCTGGTGTCAACATCTTGTACACGTCAATGTGCATTGTGGAGAAGAACCCGGATAGGATCGTTTTGTCTGATGGAGAGCAAAGAGCGTGATGACACTATCATCGGGCAACGCTTGCTGATGCATCAATTCATTATGCCTACATCATTCTCCAGACCCACACTACAGAAACCATTAGAGATGCTTGATTCTAGAGGACTACATGACAGAGAGACTAGGAACAAGACCGCCAATATAGTGGGTTGCCTTGCATATGACATCAATTTAGATCGGTTCCCCTTGGGGATTCAGCATATATCTTCCATGATTGGGACATTTCAAGAATATTGTATAGCCGAGCCGTATCAGAGAGTAAATGACCGATTCGAAAAGGTGTGAAAGCTCTCCTTTGTGTCCCGGTACCTATATGAACAGTAAATTCGAAAAAAATAGAAATAAAAATAAAAAACATCTGGAACTTTGAGACATTAAACATGATCAAACAGTTGATGTTCTCACAAAGTTTCATCAACAAAAAACATTCGAGAAGACCTCACAAATAAAATAAGTGCTCAAAGTTCATGAAAGTGCATGCACTTTTGAGCATTGATTATTTTGGTGAAGGCACCTCGAATGGTTTTTGTGGATGAAACTTTCCAAGAACATTAAATGGTTGTTCATGTTTGATTGTCCCAAAGTTCCATTTTTTTTGAATTTACAGTTCACAGTGGGTACCGAACACCCGAGAGTTTATAATCCACTCTCCGATTCCCCTCGGACCCGTTCACCAAATGTTGTTCGTGATGCCAGAGGTAAACTTGAGGAGTCCTACAAGGACCTTCTGTTGCAAGGCCTATGTGTCCTAAGGAAGCTTGCAGCTAACGAAGATAATTGTAGGGTTATGAACCCCAAAGTGCGTGTAAGTGTCGGTTATTAACACTCACAGTTTTTGTCGATTCTGGTCTGTTTCGTGGGAAATTACTGACCATTTTGGGGTTTCAGAGCAATTTCCATGGTTACTGAACCCCAAGGTGCATTTACGTGTCGGTCATTAACACTCACAATTTTGGTTGATTCTGGCCCGTTTCGTGGACTATTACTCACCATTTTTGGGTCACAAAGTGATTTCCATGGTTAATGAACACCAAGGTGCTCTTACGTGTCGGTCATTAACAACAACAACTTTGGTCGATTCTGGCTCGTTTTATGGACCGTTCCTCGCCATTTTTGGGTCTCGGAGTGATTACGTGGGAGCGTTTACGTGTCGGTCACAATTCCTCGGTTCCGAGCCAAGGCAACTCGCATGCATCTCCACCATGATCAACGGCTCATAGAGGACGTCGTAAAGGATATGCTCCTCCGTGTCAATGGGAGTGGACACGGATCTCGCATCGTCCACCGTAAGGGACGACCTATGTCGCCCTCTTCTTCGCTTGCTGACTCGCGACGGAAGGCTTTTGATTTGAAATTCGGCATATGCATTTTGCGGGAGCGATGAGGACACGAGTATCCAATGTTGCCTAGGATTCTGTTGGTTTCCACCTTGGACCGCTCGATGGCGATGCGGAGCTCGAGGTCCTCATCGTTCTTTGCCTCGTTGTCGGAGCCTTCTTCCCTCGTGAGGGCATCCTGGATGGGATCCGACTTGCTGCTGGAGGAGCCCCTACAGTCGGTGAGAAGCAAAGGGGACAGGTCCGGAGGGGAAAGGAAATGGAGGAGACAACAGAATCTGGAGTGTGTGTGGAGTGTAAAGAGGCTAGGGTCGGGTCCGATGGGTGGGGTATTTCTAGAGTCGAGGTGGATCACACTAGGTGGATCCGATGAGACGGCGATGTCCCGACTCATCTAGGTGTCCCCATATCCTCCCACATATGGCTTGGATATGGGGGTTACCGAACAACCAGATGTTTGGGTCGTCTTTCCCGATCCATCCGAGTCACAAAAATCAATTCGAGCAGGCCGCCCGAGCGTTTGGGGAAGATATGTAGCGCTTCGTCGTAGATGCTTTAAGGGAATTGTCGGTATCATGGATAATGGGTCACATAGAGTGACGAGTTCGACTCTTTGGGTCAAACTTTGGACCTTATGGATGGCAGCTTGAGGGGCCGCTAGACCAAGCCTAAGATTCTAAGATGGAAGGTATACACCTTTTTTGGAGGGTAGCATGGTAATATTATAGCCGGTTTAGGTTTACTTGATCGATCAATGTAGAATTCTTGTAAACTTCACGTACCCCCTTACATCGTATATAAGTCATGGGTACAATGCCTCTAGGGAGACATATAACAATCGTAAGACAACCCATTGGCCATTTACTCGTGTTACACCCCATCATAATTAAGAAGAAACTGAATTAGGGTTATATCTCCATAGAAGAGGCCGAACCTAGGTAATCCCGTGTCCCCCGTGCCTCATGTTACCATCGTGATCGATTGTCTAGCTAGGACACTATCGAGGGATTCACCGGGATCATCTTCAACATGCATCTCCAAGGGAGACCCTCAAATCTCCGGTATATATGTCCATTCCACCGTGTTCGAATAGTTTTTGCCAATTTCAAGAAGTTTTCACTCATAAAAAAGTGCACATCGATTCTTCTATTTGTACTTACTTTATAGTGTGTGCTGATGTTCCCTCTCATTCTCTTCGGCTGCTCCGACAAATCCCTCTTCTCTCCAGCGATTTGCTCATCGTCGCTCGTGAGCAAGTGCATTCCAATTTTCCTATTGAATCGTTGTTTAAGATTCAAGGTACACGTCATTCGCTCGGGGTGTTCATCTGCACATTGGGGGATTCAAGTAGAATGAACATTGTCGAGGGCCTTACGATCATCTCTCGTCAATTTCCTGCAGGGAAAAGGCGGTGGCATAATATAATTGAGTTATACTACCGATGCAGGTGGGTTGGGTGGTGCCGTGGCAAGCATTGGTCTAGGTGGAGCCATGGCAATGTGAGTTGGGTGGAGCCAAGATGATGATTGGTCGAAAATTTGGTGGTGTTGTGACGAGGATTGGGTGTGTTCGTTCCAATTATCGATTTACCTCGGTTGAGGGCTCTCTCTTTGGAAATTTTGGTTGGGTCAAGTTTTGGTGGATGCAAAATTCCTTGGTTGTGCGAGTGATTACTGTCGGCGTCATTGGTACACATTTTTTTCTTTTTTTTGCGAATCATTGGTACCATTCCTAGCAATGGCCTAGAGCAGTGGATCTATTGTGGTTTGATTTAACAATAATTTTGCATTAAAATTCTTTAACCATGCGTACTTTACCATGAATGGAACCAATAACGGTTAGGAAACACAAAATAGCGACCGTAATAATTTCATAGATATGAGGTGGAGTGGGTTTGTTATCCACAAAGTCGATCGAAAGAAGCTATTGCTACGCCCAATGGCGAATACAGAAATAAAACAAAGGGCGGGCTCAAAGTTAACAACGAGACAAACAAACCTACGCTAATGAAACAAAACCATGATGGCCAATCCCCTTATCCAAATAAGATTATTTTTCCCAGATTACTTAGAAAATATGCAGTACTTACTATTTTTTATTTTGTGAAAAATAACAAATTTTTAAATAAAAAATAGATCTGTCTAGCTTTCTCTTTATTTCTACAAACAAGAATAGAGATTTATACATGGATTAATTTTAGATGCAACTACTAACTAGCTACTATAACTACAGTATTTTACTTTTAACAAAAACAGTAATGTGGAATGCTACTATAAAACAACTAATTTTAGATCAAATCTTAACTCTTGACAGCAAGAAGTAAAAAAATCTTATACTTCAAAGAAGAGATCAAACCTTAACTCTTAACAACAAGCATGGATAAAATATTAACTCTTAATAACAACTAGCAAGGATCAAATACTAAATCTTAAAACTACTGCTACTATAAAACAATAAGAAAATAGCAACCAATAGCTAAACAACAAGCAACTAGTTGACCAGCTAGTACCCAGTTCAGAGCGGCAGAAGCAGGATGACGCCAGAGCAGTTGACGAGTTGTGCATCGCCAGTGAGCAAGATGTGGAGCAAGCCCTCCTCTGAGCCCAAATCCATGATGCATTGCCGCTGCCGTATTAGATGGGGAATTGAGGATGCCGACGGGTGCCGTGTTCGGCGTGGCCGCGAGGGTTGTGCCGCTCGGGCTGGAGGAATATGGGAGAAGATGAGTAAACTTGGGGGGTTCTTTGTGTCAGTGGCGGCGCGGAAGATATGAAAACAACTAGGTCGTTAGAGGCATGGCGGGCGACTCGTGTAAGCCTGGCTGTGTGGTGTGTGGCTTGATTGTCCGACAATGATTGACGGGGCTGATTCTCAAAATCTATCTATCTATCTATTATATATTAAAAGCAAAATACGAAGCTGTTTTTCAAGTCACCATATTGAGCCACGTCATTCGAATAATACTCATGGTTGGATCTGTAATTTAATGGCTGTGATTTAACTAAAATTACGTAACAGCCTAAGACCGTGCGTCATGTAGAAAACAAAAGGTTTTCGCACCATGTGTTTCGTTTCGGACCTATCACTTGACACGTGGCGAAGCTTAAGATATGGGCTCATGCACGCAGGCCCAGTGCCGCCAAAGCTCATACCGTAAAGAAAACAGTCAAAACACGTGACTGTTTTTATTCATAGATATATCCAGACAAATTCGGTAAAGTAGATGTGTTATCAAAATATTATATTTTCGATCAAAATTCCCATTCGTATAATACGTTTTTATTCATGTTGTTGTTTGAATTTGTAAAATAAGGATTTCATGCTAACTGACATAAAATTAGGAATCTTCGTGTCGTTCTTTGAATTTGTAAAATAAGGATTTCATGCTAATTGATATAAAATTAGGAATCATAGTCCGTTATGCTTCTTTCGTCTGGAAATATATGCCACCAAAAATATATATTATTTTTATTATGAAATCTGTTTAACGACAGAAAAAATATATATATAATAGTTATAGTTATTTAGATTACTTAGGTTTGAAGGGGCATACAAAAAGAGTTGTGGAGGAGACCAAATGTCCTGTTCTTAGTGGAGTTTTTCATTGCCAAAGGAAAGACTAGATCCCCATACTTGCATCTAGAAATATCTCACATGAAAAACATTTTGATGCGCACATATTTATTGTTTATATGTGTGCATATTATTTCTTAATCAAACTTAAATAGATATTAATAAAATGGCAAGGATAGATCCATGATTAGAACCCTATACGGAATTCCTTAATTCGGAGCCTTCAACATGAGCATCGACGGGAATGAATGTTAATGACTATTAATTACTTGAACTTAAGACTTGGGTTTGCAATCAAGAATCGCAACATAAGCCTAATCTTTTTTTATGACAATGAATACATAAAATGACTATTTAATAGAGCCATGCACAAAATAATAAAACACATAAAACTATTTGACAATTGATGCAGAAAGCATATTACAATTAATCTATAGCATGCAGGTGTCTACTCTTGATTTATAAACAAATCATTTATGGAGAGATATAAATTCAAATACTTAACATGTTTGATACATTAAAGATGACGCCCTCGCATTTGCGAGGGCCACTACTACTAGTTATTTGACAATGCAAAAAACTTTTACGTGCGTCCACAACTAAGCATAACCTACTGTGCGGCTCACATTCACCATATTCTGTTAAGAAACCCACATTGGACACAAAAACACACATACCCAACTGACCACCAACGCTGCACATTCATGATCCCCGCTAAAAAAACAACGGGTACAAAAACACATAGATATAGACGCGTTTGGTGGTCTGCATGAGGCTCAATCAGACATATGCGGTGTAAAAATAGAGTGTTTGGTAACCTTTGTTGCATTCACTATTTGCTTGCATGAACCTTAAAACACTTTCGAACCAAGCGTGCATCATACCTGCACGAGTCGGGTAGCCGATATGCTTAGGTTAAATAAGTATTGATGTTGTATGAAGAAACGACGGGCGTACACCAAAACACTCGAAGGTTCCAGAAGAATGTAATGACTGGTGGTACGAACAGGGTTGGTCGCACTGCCCATCGTGCCACCTCTATATTTTGCCAGAACAAGCCCAAACTGATTGAATTCTTCACAGATTTCGTCTCCATTTATTCCCTCGAGATCCTAAGCCAATAAGGAAGTGTTTTGGATGGGATTTGACTCATCCCTAATCGTTGGATGAAGGGGGTGTCGGACCAGTAGAAACCAGGGTATCCTGGGCCGTGCCTTGGGCCCAGAGCACGCCACGAAAGAGCAAAGGATCAAGGTCACCCCCTAGTTAGTTCCACCTTCGTGAAGCCCCCTTTCAGGAGGAGATCATCATCATCAGGCACCTGACATCAAGATTCCTCTGCGATCCTTGCCCTCGCGAGGGATGGGATCCCTGAAGACAGCGTGACTGAGGCCTCCCGAAGGCACCTCCTCCCCAAGGACTTCGTCCGCGACATTCAAAGTGTGAAGACCTTCGGAAGAGGGACCGATGGGGCTATTTCCAGGCAGGGAAGATGTGGAGATGTTGGATGTATCTTCAGGGATCATACAGGTGCGTTCCTGGGTGCATCTTGCAACAATTTGCGGGGTGTCACTGACCCTGAGGTTGCCGAAGCATTAACCTGCAAGTTTGTTGTTAACTTGGCGATCCAAAAGAACCTCCACAGGGTGCAGCTGGAGCTAGACTGTAAACCGCTGGTGTCTATGCTTAATGCTCCAGATAACTGTCTCAAGCTAGGAGGCCTGATAATCAATCAAACCAAGAGGTTGTTGCAATCCCTGGATGGCGTCAAGGTGTGTTGGATCGGTAGGTCCGGGAACGAAGCGGCTGACCTGCTTGCCAAGGTGGGTGTAGGTAGTGTATAGAAGATGGTCTGGGATGCATCCCCACCAGATTCTATTTTACCTGTTGTTACTTCTGAAATTCCTGTACCAAACCTTTAATTTTTTTTGACTGGAGCAAACCTTTAAATTTATATGTTCAGTTCAAAAACAAAGATGACGCAATGCAGAGGATTGGTCTTACTGAACTAAGACGTCTCGTTCGTCACTTGTTCGATAAGTGTGAGGTTAACTCATGGGTTATTATGTGTTTAATATTCTAAGAGTAATGCTAGACATACGGGGGAATTACGGAGTGATTAAGGGTGATTGGTTGGATTTAGTTAAAGAGGGCGGGCCCACCCGGCGAATTAGGGTGGGGGCAAATTATGAGATGCCATGTTTCCTTTCCGTAATAGTCAGTTGAAGCCTGCGCGTATGTTTAGCATTATTTCATCCTAAAAAAAGCATTATTGATATTCTAATATGCAAGTGACTAATGTGTCCAATCAGTAGGCACTAAATTTTTAAAACTAGCCAATCTAAGAAAATAAAAAAAATACAGTTGCAAGTTGCAATAAAAAGCATATATGAGGTTATTTGTCAAAAAAATAATACGTTACCCGTTACTCTACCTCCTGAACCTATAATGCATATTCATGTTCAACAATAGCAACGAAGTTTCTATGAGATGAAGCAGGCCAGCCATGTGCCCCAGGCCTCCTTCGTTGCTACAGTGTTTTACAGTGCAAAATTTCAATGAAGGAGATAATCCCCACGCCCCGGGCCGCCCCCCCCCCCCCCGGCCTGGGGCCTAGATCCGTCACTTATCGTATTATATGTAGCTAGGACAATGCCCGTGCGTTGCAACGGGAGGAAATTTTAATCTTATAACAAAATACCTATGATGTACGTCAAGTTAAGTTTATATATTTTTTAAAGGCACAAACACATTTTAAATAATACAAAAAATAAAACGTGTGAACACTTTTTGTGATTATGGCTACAGTTTTTCATAAGTTAGCTACATGTAAGATTTTGGAATGAATGACACAAATAAGTAAAATTGTGTGAATATTTTTTTATGATATTTGGAGCAAAAAATTTCAATAAAAATTACTTAAAATAACAGGAGAAAATATTATTCTTATAATAAAATACCTATAATGTATGTAAATTAACTCTATATATTTTAAAAAGGATCAAAATCAGTTAAAATAATACAAGAAGTGAAAATGTGTGAATACTTTCCGTGAGAATGTTTGCGGGTACATTTTTTGATGAGTTAGGTACTTATCGGATTTTGAAATGAATGACACGAAAAAATTAAATCTGGTGAACATTTTTTGTGTGATATTTAGAGCAATATTTTTTAATAAAAATAAATATTTCTTAAAAAAACAAGAGAAAATTTAATCTTATGATAAAATACCTATGATATATGTAAAATTAACTTTATATATTTTAAGGGGCATAAACACATTTAAAATAATACAAAAAATTTAAAACGTGTGAATACTTTTCGTGAATTTTTTTACGGGTACACTTTTTCGTGAGTTGTCTAGATGTAGGATTTTGGAATTAATGTATCTAAAATTTGAGATAAACATTAGATTTCGCACGTTTCATAAAACATGTCGTGTGTGCCACTATGCGTAATTTCTTCTATCCCTGCGACCCCTTCTTCTGCCTCCTCCCGCGGCAGCCAGCCACCGTAGCCATGGCGCAAATGGGTATGGAGCGGCATCCAGTATTGTGGTAGTCACAGTCGGTTCCTTTGGCTAGAGCATCGGGAGCACGACGACTGCTGACATGGGTCGGTGAGCGATGGCCACGCTCGAGCTCCCTGACCATGCACGCGCACGACTGGTGGTGGCCACGGTTCCGGCCTCTCCCTGCACAAGTTGTCGAGCTGCTCCGGCCTCTCCCTGCAGAAGTTGTCGAGCTGCTCCGGCCTCTCACAAATGCGCGAGGGAAGGGGAGGGGGACCAGGTGCTCGTTGGATCCGACGGTGACCCCCCCCCCCTCTGGTCGGATCTTCTCTAGAAAGAATATGCTAAATTTGCAAGTAACCCCCAACAAAAAATCAAAATGCAATTTAATCTACTCCATCAACACTTTGCCACATCAGCATTGTGCCAGGTCAAATTCATGGTCAAGTGACATTTAGTTTTTTTTTTCAATGCTTAGTGTGGCTTTTGTTACAAAACGTTAGTAAAATGTAAAGTGGTGATAGTTTGCTAATGATGCATGTAATGTGGTGTTTCTATGGTTTTTTAACTCTTGCAACGACGAATATAATCATCTATTCCTGAAGCAAATATCATTATTCTTTTACCATTGTCTCCATCTACTCCATTGGTGGTATTAGGTCGCCCGCCTTGTAAATGTGGACGACGCAGTCTGGCTTGGGATACGCTATGCATATCATATCAGCACGTAGCCGCACTCCTGCTGCGCGTCGTTCATGAACGATCCGTCCGGCTGGTCCACTGCACCGGCCTCCATCTTGCTCGCGCAGGTCGAGCATGCCCCCGCCTGGCATGAGTAGGGCAGCTCCACACTCGCTTTCTCCGCCGAGTTGAGGATGTAGGCGTCATCTGACACCTCAATCTCTTGCTCCTGACACTCCTAGGCAACGGGCTTCACCTTGTAGACGACGGCGGCGGAGGGTCCAACTTCTTGGAAGAAGAAGACCTCAGGCTTGGCGCCTGCAGCCTGCTTCAACCGAGGAACTGCGGACCACGCGTCGAACGGGATCATGCAAGGAAGGATGATCAGTGGGAGACGACAGAGGGTGTTTGGGAGCGGCGGCGACTGGCCGATGAGCTGCATGCGTGGTGCTTGGCCGCGCACGTGCCTGAGGACGAAGACTAAAGGAAAAAAAAGGATGAAGCGTTTTTTATGCGTGATGCATCAATCACTTAATTCAGGATTGCGGGTTACTTAAGAGAAAAATAAAGGTTTTGTTTTCAAAAATCCATAATGAACAATACGTATTGCCCTAGTTGAACTATTTTTTTTTCTGACTTATGACTGGACTACGGGATATAATTAATTAAAAATAAAGACTTTTTTGCAAAAGTGTCATGATGGACTAAGAAAGCAACCTTCCTTTATTTTTGCAAAAGTTATTAGGAATTAGCACGGAGCACGCACGGTCCCTTCCATTGATGTATATTTTCAGATAATAGTTCCTCATTTTGCACGAACTCACGGACTATGTGGCACAAGCATTAAAACAGCTCATAAAATGAACACGGGTATTTAGTAGTATTTTTTTTTAAATGGATACGTGCTGATGGACTTCTACAGTGTCAGTCCATTCCATCGGTTTTAGACTTTTAGATTTAAAATGTTACCTTCAGGGTCCAAAGTTTTGTTGAGGGAAGAAGACTGCAATGCTCTTTTAGCATTTTCAGCTGCGCTGAAGATGACATTCTTGAATGCAGTTCGAAGGAAAAGAGCTTCAGAAGCATCCTGAAATCAGACGACGGACAATCATAAACCACAATATATAGGAACAACAGGCTTCTAAGACTAGTGGTTTTTTAAAACGTCAGAGCAGGGTTGCTCGTGCCACACGTGTAGTACATTTTTATTCGTTGTAACACAAGTCACATACATACAAAGCATGGACACACCAGGAATAAAAACGCCACAAATCCCTCTCATGAATCTTTGTATTTTCAGTTCCGTGAACCACACAGCTTCAAAAAAAAAGTTCCGTGAACCACTGGATTACGGCAGCGCATTTTCCTTCAAGAAAACTGAACGCTGACGTTGACGATCTCCGGGACGGACCTGATCCTCAGTGCAGGGATGATGGAGAGCAGGCCGGCGAAACTCTCCGGCGACACCCTCATCCCGCCGACATTGATGCACTCAAGCTTGGGGCACTTGCTCACCAGCGCCACCAGGCCGACCGCCGTGACATGGCGGCAGCTCCACAACATGATGCTCTGCACAAGGATACTCAGCACGTTAGTTCTTGCGTGCACGCAGGCAGAACAGCAAAATTTATGCTGAAAATTCAAAGTCTGTTAAAAAAAACTCGACACACCGTGTCATATGTTGTTTTAAATAATGGCATCCGTGTCTGATGTTTTGGATATTTCTTAAATGAAGTTTGACTCTGTTCGTATCGTGCAGAGGCCTAAAGTAACTACGTAGGCTGCAACCAGAGTATGTTCAACTGTTTTTTAGGCCATCACTTGCAACCTAAAGGCCTACAATTCAGAGTTAAAGACATACCTTCAGATTTTTACAATTCTTTGCAACTGCATACAATGATTCATCAGTGATAAAAGTTCCACCGATATTGAGGTGTTGCAAACAATGGGCTCGTGAAACCTGCATATATAGGAATGTTTACAAATCACATAGCATATTAACTGAAAGAATCCTTGATACTGTGGTTAGCTTGTCTAGTCCTTCAATTCATGAGGGCTTCACTTCATATGCTAGGGTTTTAGAGAAGAACTGTAACCTTGCATGTATAAAGCATGTTTGACGAACACAACTAAAACGATAAAAGCATGAACTTTACTGATATTTACAAGTATGTTTTTAACAACTTATATAAATAAATCTATTTTTTGGCATACATAATGTTGACAAAAGAAGTGTGATCAACAGGCTATAAGTATAAGTATGTTTATTCCTTCAAAAGAATTCCTCCGCCGCAAAACATAGTGCATGTTACATATTTTAAAGTTGAACTTTATAAAATTTAACTAAGTTCAAATTTATTAATATCTAGAATATTGAATCAATACCATTGGATTCATCATGAAACATATTTTGTATTGCGTATTTAGATAATTTATCTATAAACTTGATCAAAGTTTGTAAGAATTTGAGTTTTTGAAAACAAATGCACACTATATTATGAGACCGGGAGAGTATAAGCATGTACACGAAAGCGTACAGATTTTATTGGATAACCTTTATTAGGATAATTATGAAAGCAAATAAAAATTTAGACTGCTTAAAAAGAAACCTTAATATTGTTTGGTTCACGTTGCTTTTAAAGAACTGAATATAAGGTGTTGCTTTGGTGGTGGTTGTGCTGCTGCTGCAAGGATTGTAACTCTGTAGCGGGACTTTTTCTTTATATTTTTTATTTTTATTTGGCTGAGTGCATACATATTGCCCTTTGGGCATTGCGTAGTTGCAGAGACCGAATGTAATTGATATCTTTTCAATATTAATATATTCCTCTTGTCCAAAAAATCCGAGCAAGGGTGGATTCACACCCACGACCTCATTTATTGTGAGGCACTAAGGGCTTTACCACTCGCCCCATGTGGGCTAGTGTGAAACATGTCTTCAAACATCTATTTGTACTTTAAAGCTAATTTTTCTTAAATTAGTTTTAATTGATTTTTTCCTAAAATCCCAAAAATTTAACGTTTTAAAGAGAAAAAAATCCTATTATTAAGAGAGGTTTTCAATTTTTTTGCCATGTGCATTTTATTTATAGGTACCATGGAAAATTCTTTTTTATAACCATGATATTTTTTGCCTTAAAAACATGATTTTTTTTAGATATTTTTAAAATGATCCCACGGAAACTTTTTGTGAAGTTTTATCACTTATTCGTGAAAATTTTGGATTTTTTTACTTTCTCTTATAGCACTATATTATTAACAGTATGGGTTTTAATAATTAGAAATATCAAATTTTTATTATTAAGAGGATGCCCTTTTTATTATTAAAAGCATGTCATTTAATAAATAAGAACATTAGAAATTTATGTTTAAGAGTATGTCAATTATATTATTAACTTTATGGAAGTTTAATTATCAAGAGCTTGTCATTTTGACTATAACTGGCATAACATTTTTTTTATAAACATGATGATAGTTTAATTATTAGGAGGATACAACTTTTAGTTTTATTGGCATGACGATTTTATTATTTCATTGACAAAGATTATTTTAAATAAATTGCACAAAAAATCAAACAAAGCAAAATTTTACAGCATGTTATTTTGTTTCCGGTCCTTGGCAAAACAAAATTCTAAAAAACATGGCATTTTTGCATTGTGAAATAGTTTCATGGAAAAATTCAAAGCATAACTTATAGAAATAGCAGTTTTATAAATTAAAATGTCATTTTTATATTTTCACATCATGACAATTATACACTTTTTGTTTTTTATAAGAAAAATATGTTGTTTTTCAAGACATATTAGAAAAAACAATCGAATGTGCCTTTAGGCCGATGAGGGTTTGCCCTTGCTTTCCTGTATGCGAGCAGCAGAGAGAGGTGGTACTCTAAACAGTTTCTTTCCATAGTTAGTTTTCATAACGGACAATTCCATTTGAGCCTTTAGTTATGTCACATCCATGGGTTTTACACCTAAATTCAAAAAATTATCAATTTTGTCTAAACCATTTGGTACTCTTATGTTTTTGCCCATCCATCACGATTTCGTCCGGTCAAAGGCCTTTGACTGTTAGTTAACACTTTTTAGAACCATTTTGTCCCTACATACAACTCCAAGTAAAAACTTCCGTACAACTCGCATCGTCCACGAGCTCTCGCCGAAGGCTACCGTGCTCACCCCGCCCCCTGAACGCGCTCGCACTCACCCGGTGGCGGCCGCGGTCAGCCCGCCCCCGCCTCACGCGCTCCCAGGCGACCACCGCGCCCGTCCCACCCCACCCTGTCCGCGCATGCCCCAGCGACAGCGCCCGCCCTGCCCGCTCCCCGGCGACCACCGCGCCAGCCCCACCCCTGCCCGCTCTCGCGCTTGCCTGGCGGCAACCCACTGGATCGAGATACAGTTCAACGTCGGCGCTTGCGTTGACCCGTGGGCGGGACTTGGCCTGCTTCCCTGCGCCACCCTGAGCTCTGGTCGCCCGACCAGCACCGGCATGAAGTGTTGGCCGACAAGGAGTGGGTGGCCGACGAGAGAGCGAAAGGAGAAAAGAAAAGATTTTTTGTGTGAAAGAAGGGCAAGGGCAAAGGGGTCCAAATTTTCTCTCTCTAACAGTCAAAGACCTTTGACCGGATGGAATCGTGACGTATGGGCAAAAGCATAAGAGTAGCAAAATGGTTTGAGCAAAACTAAGAATTTTTTAAATTTAAGGATAAAATCCACGGATGTGACCCAACTAAATACTCAAATCATCAAATGGAATTGTCCTTTTCATAAGGGAGAGAGGGATGACGACATTACTGATAAATACCATAATGTTCGTAAAAAAATGTATATGACGACATCATGCGACTTAACAATTCCATATCGAAATCTTGGTGGCATTATCACATCTCACATCTATCAAGTTTGAGGATTGCACGTGATAATGCCACCGAGCTTGCAAAGGAAGACCACAGCCAGCAGGTCAAGCAGTTGCATCAGCAAAACAGATAGAGAAAACAGAACATATATAGTTATGTACCAGATGAACAACGCCCTTGTCAGTGATCCCTGCCAATCCCCACAGCGAGATCGCGGTCAGCTTGCCGACACACTCCGCCGCGGAGATCTGCAGCAGTCCTCCGTCGGTGATGTGGCACCCCCAGCAGCCCCTCGAACTTCTCCAAGAAAATTCACGGCCAGACAAGACAGAGTTAGAAAAATGAAACTAAGCATGGACAAATGCAGCAAGAACATGCATTTCGATTTGATCAAGAACCGATCGATCGACCAATCTACTCACACGTCGAGGTCGCGGAGGTTGACGGCGGCACGCACGAGGCGCGCGGCGGAGTCGTCTCCCGTGCGCTGCCCCGCGAAGCTCAGTCGCCGCCGCGCCGCCAGAGACCTTCCCATCGCCTGGCGCCACCGCCGGCTCACTCCCCCGGCCCTGACGACGACGAGAATATAAGCGAGTCATCCGTCATCAGACAACACAATGGCGCGTGCATAACTGGCAGTAATACGTACATGGCGAGGTCGTGGAAGGAGGAGAGGAGCGAGAGCACGTGCGCCAGGAGGTCGGCGGGAAGCCGCTCGACGTGCGGCTCCACCTCCACTTCCTCCTCCGCCGTAGCGGCGGCGCCGCCTCCTTGCTCTCCCTGCGGCTGCATCCCCATTTCTTGCTCGCTCTCTCTCTCGCCGTCGCGCGGATGGAAAGGCTTATGGTAGCTAGCACGGCAGATCGAGTGGGGAACTGTAGTGGAGTTGAGTGTGGACATGGTGTTGGAGCTGGAGTGTGCACATCATGGCGTCATACACGGATCATGGAGGCACCCACTTTAAAGTTTAAACCCTTGGCTGCAGACATGAGTATTGAGTACACCGATCACTGGTTGGGCCGGGGCTGCTGTCGTTAATGAAAGCTGGGTGTCTGTGTGGTATATATGGTCTTCTCGATGTCAAACGGTTCTTCAGTCAAGAAACAGAGTCCACAGCTCCTCACTGAGTTTAGTTAGTACTGTTCCATTCCATCTGAGCTGAGTTTGAAGACTTGAGGCAGCTCAACTCTATATATCAAGAACCTTAAAAAGATACTGGACGTTCAACATGGGGAAGACCTGCTTGCCAGTGGCTGCCGCTGCCGCTGCCATGGTTCTGCCCCTGATGGTGGCTACGGCCCGGGGTATCAGGCTGGATGCAGGGAGCAAGGCGGCACTCGGCAACGCGGTGGTCAATGTAAGTGACTGCGACTGTCATTTCGGGTGTTTCGCCATGTTGTTGTGTGATGATCCGGCGATTCTGCATTTCTGCTTATGTGGATTGGTTCTCTAACCTTGTCTCTTTCTTCGATCGGTTAACAGAAATCATTGGATAAAGGGGTGGTGATCAAGGCTCATCAGGTGAAGTGGAGGAGGTAGAGGATGCTATTTCTGAAATCTGAAGAGAAAGACAGGGCAGGCCACAGGATGCCTGAGATCCATAACGCCAGACATCATTAAGCTGACCTCTCTCTCTCTCTCTGCATTCTCCATTCTTTTTCTTCCATCTTTTTTTTTGCGATACTTTTTCTTCCATCTTCTTCGGATGATCACGATGAGGCAGTGTGCTGCTGGTATGGCAACACCATGACCAAAGATGTGATTCGCTTATTCTTCATTTTTGCCCTAATGAGAAGGGGCAGAAACATAGCTGATGTAGTAGTAGTACTACTATCACGTTCACAACATTCCGATCAAAGAACTATAAATTCCGTGTGATTCGTGCAGGCTCATGAGTCATGTGACTCATGTCATGTATGTATGGCTGACGAGCATGGCCGGAAATGCTGCAGTTTTTCTCGCCAAATATCCTGCTTTGCGTCTGGGCTAGTTGCATCCTGCTTTGCGTCTGGGCTAGTTGCATACTATTGAAATTACTAAGCTGAAATGGTACCCCTTCTGCAGGGACATCGAAAAGGTACCATTTCTAGAATAGTAATATATGGGTAACTGCAGGCGAACTGCATATTTATCTCAAGTGCAAATTTATTGTCGATGTAAAATAAATTATGTTGCAACAAAACTGAACTAGCATAAGCACATAATCCTGTTTCCAGTAGGCAGTGGGTGTTTTCATATCACAAAATAGGAAGCATTTTGCCGGGCAAAGGAAGTTGCAGGGAATCTGACAAGCTAACAAAATGACTAAAACTGAAGGAAGAGCTTGACAATAAAATTGTGAACATACCTTTGCCCTGGTTACTGAAGTACAGTTTGATAAGCAACGCTAAGAATAGCGAACATCCCCCAGTAACCAACTTAAAGCTGACACTTAACAAGATACCGCAACTAAGAATCCCACATGAAACATAGGATACAACTTAGAACGAAAACCAACACCAAAAGATCAAGAACATAGCTAAACGATGTGATACTTCCCATCATTGAACTTCCATGCTTCGATGGCTTGCCAGAGATTCAAAAGTCCCATCATCACGTCCTCCTTCACTTGTTGATGTTTGTTCAGCCACCGCCACAACACCTGCCACCCCTATGAAGAAAATAGTTTTGAAGAATGGATCACTAGCTACGATGAAAATTTCTTCATACAACTTTGCGATTTTCTTAATGAAAATTTAACATATATTGGTGAATCAAACACCTCATGTAACCATGTATAACATACATACCTGGTGGAATGTTGAAGCTTGTGTAGAGAAAGAGTCTCCAAATTATACATTCCGTGAATTTACACGGCTTACTCGACAACTTCCACAACCTCAGGGACTTGAGATCAATTGTGAATGCATCACGAGGTGTGACTGCGATTATCATATCAGTGCCCTCCACACAGCCAACCAAACTTGGGTTGTATAAGCACCTGGGATTGAGAATGGAGACAAGCTTCTTGAGCTCAATTTCTCTGAGTCGGATCCATGACGCTACCCCATCAACACTCACCTCCATCGACCACATGAAGCATAGCCCATCATAATCTAGGTGGACGAGCTCTAGACCACCAGCATCCGTCGAAACGAGGAGGACATTCAAACTAACGCACACCTCTGGCACGTCAATGACCAATAGGTGATTCCTACCCAAGTCATACTTGAGAATACAAACGCCCTCCTGATCAATCCTAAGGAGGACGTGGAGCGCTTCTCCGACAAGGACGCTAGGCTTTTCCATAATGTAATTTAGTATTGTTCCAACGCCACCCATGTCAATAGAGACCGGTGAGGTCCACTTCCGGGTCTCTGATGAGTATACTGACGCCTACAGGGGCGTGTGATCATCCTCATCCTCCTCAAGGCCGATAAAAGCCACAAAAAATGGGCCCATGTTGCAAGCCGCGTGGTTGCAGCCATCCACGGCGCATAGCACCGTCCCCGAATAGGTTGCGGTGTAGGCGTTGATGGGATATCGCAACCTCTTCGATCTGCTCCCCGACACAGGGTCCCAGACTACCATCTCCAAGTTATCTTCCTTCTCGCTGTCATCTTCCTCCTCCTCATCTTCGTCGTCTTCGTCGTCTTCGTCCATATCATCATCTCCCTCCCCCAAATCTTCTTCATCATCCTCCTCCCCCTCACAGCGAAGAAGAATGCGTCCATGGCGGCAGTCGAGTACATGAATGTCCTTCCGCTTTTGATTACGGGGGCAGAAGTTTGTGGTGGGGACGAAGCGCCTCCCGGGGTCCTCCCAGCTATGCAGGAATCCTAGGATTGGTGCTGTTTTGTGCAAGGTGCGGTAGCGGCTGCGGAAGGCATCACCGGAGAGGAGGCGGCACCAAGGCTTGCAGGCGAGGGAGGCACGAATGAGGGTTGCAGGCTCCTCCGGCGGAATGCGGACGAGGATCTCCTCCACGAGCTCTTCCATCTCCCACAGCTAGCTCCCGAGCAACCGGCAGCGCCATGGTCCCTGCTTTTGCAGTTGTGCTTGTGGAGGGTCGAGGGTGCGGGCAAATACTTTGAATCGGATGATGAAGCCATTGCGGTAGCTTTGCATCATCTTTATACTACTAGAGAGGTTGAGCGATACGATGCGGTCACACGAAATAAATTCTGCCTCCACCGAAGACTGAACGGCCACCTCGGGAACTCTCCATATCCATAGCAAGCATGCTTTCCCACCGCAAGACTGTTCGGTTTCCCACTAGCGATTCTTCTCATCTATAATCTATAATAGCTAAATAGTTCATCCCCACTAACATAACATATTTATCTTGACATGCAAGCTATCCACATCATCACGTAGGTCCACCATGCAAAAACTAATTTCCAGCATCTCTTCATGCACATGCTCCCATTAATTCTTCATGCATCACAAATAAATATTTTTAAAAATTATGCACTTAGCTCCACGATTTATAAACGATTTCTTTATAGAAAATCAAATTATAAGTTACCTCGCATGTTATTTTTGTATTCGACAAATTTTCTATGAATGCACATCTGTAGTTGCTATCAATGTCCAACTCTTCATGCACATGCTCCCATTTAATTCTCCATACATCACAAAAAAAATATTTAAAAAAATTATGCACTTAGCTCCACGATTTATAAACGATTTCTTTATAGAAAATCAAATTATAAGTTATCTCGCATGTTATTTTTCTATGCGACAAATTTTCTATGAATGCACATTTGTAGTTTCTTTCATTGTTTTAGGTTTAGTCTAGGGTGAAGATGTTTCCACTTTCTCTACTCAATTTCTTTACGTCTTTTATCATCTCACCGATATATTGTCAAGGTAATAAATTAACAAAGCAAAAAATCCCATATATTTTTGGATTTTTCATCAAATTATCTTAGATTTGTACTTTAAACAATATTTTTCTCAAAAAAGAATTTATAATCAAATTATAATATGTTTCATTATTTTTTTCATGTTTTAAAACATCAAATTATTTATTAATAGTTCCCGCAGCAACGCGCGGGTATCATCTAGTTCCACAAAACTTATGATGCATTCTATCGTGCGTAAGACGATTGATGCAACACATACTACGTGTGATAGTTCGTTTGCACTACACGAAAAACACTTGTTGCCGCTTGAAGAACGATTTATCGATCACATACTACGTGAGGACGATTTATCGATGGCGGACTGATCTAAGGAAAAGATCAGCCGCCTAGCCAGCCGTCTAATCCTTGTATCTGATTGATTCGTTCGTACGACTTTTCTTCGTTGTCGCTTACATCCATCATCTGCGTCATGCCTATGCTGCAGCAAACGCATGTTGCAAGGCAGCACCAAGTAGAACTCCGGCGAGCGGCACGGTAACACCTCGCCACCGCTTGTGGCTGATATGCTCTCGGTCGGCTGACTCGCAGCAATGGAGGTTCAGCATGACAACAGTCCTTCGTCGCGGTTCACCTCTTCCTTGAAGAAGCCCATGCAGCGCCGAGCGCCGCCCCTTTCGCCAGTGCATCATCGTCCTCATCGTCAAAGCAGTTTGCCACATCGATGCTCCTATGCAGCAGCGCTGCCTCCTCGGCAGCGCGCTCTGCAACTCCGGCCTTAGCACACCGTCGACGCTGCACCGCCGGAAGCAGCGTCCCCGACAACACGTCGACTTCATTGCAGCGTCGCCGTTGTCGACTTGTCCCATCGCCGACAGCACGCCGGCTTCATTGCAGCATCGCCGTTGTTGATTTATCGCGCCGCCGGAAGCAGCGTCACCGGCAGCACGCCCGCTTCATTGCAACGTCGCCAGCAGCCGCACCCGGTTCATGGAAACGTCACCGTCCTCGACTTGTGGCGGTGCCTGCAGCAGCGTTCGCTTCATTGCAACGCGAACACCGGCACGGTGGTGCTCTGCCCCAGCACCTGCGTTCATCGCAGCTCCATCACACCCCGGTGACCAGCCCAACGATGCTCCACTGCAGCTTCAGTAGTGCTACATGGCTCGGTGTTGCTTTCATTGGTTGCAGTGCCAACGAGATGGAAGGTTCCCAACTCCGCCGCTCCGGGCTCGCAGCATATCACCCGCTCGAAGCAGACCCGTAGAGGCTAGAAAAGAAGCGCGAGGCGAGGTGAAGGTAGATGGATTCGTATGTGGAAGAAAATGTGAGACCAGGAACGAAGGAGGAAGAAAGGGAAAGGGTAAAGGATAAGGCGTGCGTGCGTAGTGCTTTCCATGCGGGACCGGAAGTTGGGACACGCGTCAACCGTACAAAGCGGCTTAAGCCACTACACCAAAACGCCTAGTTGCCGACGGCAAAAGCCGTCGGCATAGCCCCAAAAACCCTCGGCATAGGCTATGCCGACGGTACGGCCGTCGGGGTATCGTTCGACAGCAAACCTCGAAAACCCGTCGGCATAGAAAGGGCCGTCGGCAACTGATCTATGCCGACGGCTTTTCCACGGCCGTCGGTATCCCAATCCCGTCGGCAAAAAATGTTGACGACACCGTCCACGCCACGAAGAGCTTCCGTCAGTGAGATATGCCGACGGCTAAGCCATCGGCTTAGCTGGACACGTGTCAACACCGTAGCGGTTCTGGCGGAGGAGGTATGTCGACGGCTAAACCGTCGGCATAGATATTTACCAAAATTAAAAAAAATGGCTCGGCCGCAGCGCGAGCACGGCGCGGCCAGGGGGCGAGCACGGCGCGGCCAGGGCGCTAGCATGGCGAGGGTTGGGTGGCGGTGGCGGGGCGCGGGCGGCGGGCAGGATGCAGGCGCGGGGGGCCGTTCTTGCCCGTCGCGGTCGCCGGTCGTGGTGGCCCGCCGTGGCCGCCCATGCCACCCGGGAGACGCGCCGGTTAGGGAGGGCCGCGCCCGCGGTGGTGATGGGAGGGCCGCGTCCTCCTCTGGCCCCATGGCTGTCACTAGCGGCGGCGAAGGGGAGGGGCGTCCTCCTCTGGCGCCGTGGCTTTCATTAGCGGTGGTGAACGGATGGCCGCCGTGGCTGGTGGTGATGGGGAGAGGCGACGTGGCGGGATGGGTGCGTCCTCCTCCGGCGAGCGCGGGTGGCGGCGGAGGGCGGGGCGCCGGCGTCGGGGCGAGCTGGCGGGGGAGGCGGCGGGGGAGGCGGGGGGCGGTGCGCCGGCGGCTGGATGGTGAGAGGAGGCGTCGGTGGGAGTGAGGAACGTGGGGAGGAGGCGTGGTCGGTGGGAGAGATAAGGGAGAGAGGGAGAGATTCACGTGGGTGGGGCCGGCTGGGGGGTTGGATCGGCGTGGTGGGGGGTTGATGCCCCTGCCACGTCACTGATCCGTGGGAAGTGGGGGTAGCCAATAGGATTTTTTTATTTTTTTGTGTTTTTTGCTTTGTTTCTTTAAATGAATTAGATAGGTAAAGATTTAGAAAATATTTGAATTTTTTTTACCATGTTCTAAGAATCATAAACCAATACCACGTCGAATTTTATATAATTTAGACATAGTTTGTATTTTCAAAAAAATAAAAAATTGATAAACTCATTGTTTCTATCATTGTACATAAACATTCTCAGATGGAAAGTGATTTTTTATAAAACATTTGTAAATTCTATGCTGCATATGTGTGTATATTGGAAAGGCAACAAGTTTGCCAAAGAAAATTTTCATTTTGTATGCACGAAAACATCATTTTTATTTTGCCGCCGATTCAGCTGGAACGGGGTGAAATTTGAACTACAAGTGTTTGATAGTTTGGTCTTTATTTTTTTCAAAAAATCATTTCTAGGTGCACAAGTACTCATTTCATCAGAGATCCACCAAGAGTGTTGCAAGATTCCACCCCTAGCTATCACCGGACATGCCCCCCTCCCCCGTTTTGACCGCATTTTGAAATCGGGGCTTAAACAATTCAAAAAAATCAAAAAATATAAAATCTTCGCGTTGCATCCTAATTTATGTACTAGTAACCATACAAACCAACAAACTTGGAATAATGCAAATCTATTAAAAAAGTCTTCTCAAAATGGGCTATCGAGTATGAAGGTTCATGGCTTTCGAGCCAAATGGCCGAAGTTATAGCTAATTTCAAAGGATAGTTTCCCCAAATGATCTCATATTTTGCATATATGTGTATATTTGAATGTCCAACAAGTTTGCCAAAGAAATTTTTTATTTTCGTTGCATGAAAAAACCATTTTTCATTTTCCGAGTGCCGAAAGTAGGGTCTTTTTATGAAGGATCTACCAAATATTTGATGGCAATTTGAACCACTCCATTTTTGTATTATACTAGACCATATTTTATTAACAATTGACCAAAGTTTCCATGTAAAATGTTTCCTATACACCTCTGCTGAAAAAGACAAATTGCCGCCGATTCAGTTGGAACGAGGTGAAATTTGAACTACAAGTATTTGATAGTTTGCTCTTTATTTTTTCAAAAAATCATTTCTAGGTGCACAAGTACTCATTTCATCAGAGATCTACCAAGAGGTTTGCAAGATTCCACCCCTAGCTATCACCGGCCATGCCCCCCTCCCCCGTTTTGACCGCATTTTGAAATCGGTGCTTAAACAATTCAAAAAAAAATCAAAAAAATAGAAAACCTTCGTGTTGCATCCTAATTTATGTCCTAGTAACCATAAAAACCAACAAACTTGGAATAATGAAAATCTATTAAAAAAGTCTTCTCAAAATGGGCTATGGAGTATGAAGGTTCATGGCTTTCAAGCCAAATGGCCGAAGTTATAGCTCATTTCAAACGATAGTTTCCCCAAATGATTTCATATTTTGCATATGTGTTTATATTTGAATGCCCAACAAGTTTGCCAAAGGAAGTTTTCATTTTTGTCGCACGAAAAATCCATTTTTCATTTTCCGAGTGCCGAAAGTAGGGTCTTTTTGTGAAGAATCTACCAAATATTTGATGTCAATTTGAACCAATCCATTTTTGTATTATAATAGACCATATTATATTAACAATTGACCAAAATTTCCATGTAAAATGTTTCCTATACACCTCTGCTGAAAAAGACAAATTGTCGCCGATTCAGTTGGAACGGGGTGAAATTTGAACTACAAGTATTTGATAGTTTGCTCTTTATTTTTTCAAAAAATCATTTCTAGGTGCACAAGTACTTATTTCATCAGAGATCTACCAAGAGGTTTGCAAGATTCCACCCCTAGCTATCACCGGCCATACCCCCTCCCCCGTTTTGACCGCATTTTAAAATCGGTGCTTAAACAATTCAAAAATAATAATAAAAAAAATAGAAAACCTTCGTGTTGCATCCTAATTTATGTCCTAGTAACCATAAAAACCAACAAACTTGGAATAATGCAAATCCATGAAGGTATGAATTACTTGTGATTTTTATAAACTATAAGGACTTATTTGCAAAAGTACATTATGTCGCATTTTTAACATATCCAAAAACAGAAAAAAGTGAATATTCATAATCTATGAAAAATTCTACCCCAAATTGACATATAATTTGCATATGTTTAAATTTAGATAACTCAAAATGAATATTTTAAAAACATTAAATTAAAATAATAATTGAAAAAATGTTGCCGACGGTATAACCGTCGGCATAGCTCTAGCGCCGTTAGTCGGCAGGCAGACCACGAGCCACGTGGCATATATACCGACGGGTATAGATATGCCGACGGCCTGGGTCATCTTTGCCGACGGCCAAAGATATGCTGACGGCCACCGTCGGCATATCTATAGCTAAGCCGACGACTTTTTGTTGCGGAGGGTAAAATGGAAGCCGTCGGCTTAGCTTCAGATATGCCTACGGTGGCCGTCGGCATATCTTCGGCCGTCGGCAACTACAGATTTTGGTGTAGTGAGCGTTGTGTGGATCATCCGGTTTATTTAGACACTTTCCCTTTATCGATCACCCGGCGTGTGTAGACGTGTACCGAGTGAAGTTCTCAATACCCACGTGGTACCGGTTCATAGATCCGCGCTACTAAAACAACGTAAATTACGGTTATGCCCCTGGAGTGGACTATATTGCTGCTGTCCGAATAGGGTTCGTCGTCTTCATGGCAGGAACAGAAACGGATTGGTGTGCCAGGTACCAAAACTACGTACTCCAGTCTGGCATGTCGCCGTCTTATAATGCTAGGTCAATCTTGCTTCGTAATACTCCAGTAGTACCGCCGTTGTTCCTCGAGTACCCGTACGAGACGCCGCCCGGACATCCAGATTCCAGAGCCCCTCCGATCCGGCCGCGGCCGGCATAATATGCTGCGCAGCCTGAGCTCCTGCTTCCGCCGGGCGCCACCAAGAGCAGCAGATCGTACCTCCTCAACTCAAGTAAACTCCAACGTTTCTGATGCTGCGGCATGTACTATCGCAGTTGACAGCGACGAGGGCTCATGCGCGCTCAAGATAGCCGGATACTCAAAAACCAAGCAGCTAATCAACACCGGCGAGTACGCAGTATCTAGGCCTTTCAGTGTTGCCGGCCATGCCTGGGTTCTCAAGTATTACCCAAACAGTAACAAGGACGCTGATTTCGTATCTGTTTACCTGCTTCTTCAGTCTGAGCGTGCCCAGGAAGTTAGGGCGACATGCACGTTCAGTGTGCTCGACAAGGATGGGGAACCAGTGCCTTCCTTCAGCAGCGGTACCGCCCCCGCAGTTACCTTCCGACAAGAAGCTTATGGTTACTCTAGATTTCTCAAGAATGCGGATTTAGAGGAGTCGCCGCATCTGATAGACGATTCTTTCACCATCAGATGCTATATCATCGTCTTGAAGGGGATCCGCAACAAGGAAACAAAGCGGAAACAATTTGTGGTGGTTCCTCCGAGCAACCTGGGCCTGCACCTCGGCGACCTCCTAGACAGCAAGGATGGAGTGGACGTCACTTTTCATGTCGGTGGGGACAAATTCCAGGCCCATAGGTCCGTGCTCGCCGCTCGGTCCTCCGTCTTCAAGGTGGAGCTCTTCGGCTCCATCAAGGAGAATGTCCGTGATCCGGTTGAGATCGATGATATGGATAGTGATGTGTTCAAAACGTTGCTACACTTCATATACACAGACAAATTGCCTGAGATGACCCATCAAGACCTGGTGATGATGGCTGACCGTTTATTTGTTGCGGCTGATAGATACGGTCTCGAGAGGGCGAAACTGGTATGCAAGGAGAAATTGTGCGACCACATTGACTCCGACATCGTGGAGACTAGCTTAACTTTAGCTGAACAACATAGTTGCAGTGGACTAAAGGATGCTTGCTTTGAGTTCCTTGCCTCTCCTTGCAATTTTGAGGCTATGGTTGCAACTGATGGTTATAAGCATCTTAAGAGCAATTTCCCATCAGTTCTCAAGGAATTGATTGCTGAAGTATTCCTGCCCGCAAAGCTAAAATCAGCAAAGGATATCATCATGACAATTTAATTAGTACTACCTAGTGTGAATATGTATTCTAGTTTTTACTACTCCTCCATGTATCGTTGAATGTTAGTGTGTATAAATCTATATCTTAAGACTAAGATCCAACCTAAACAATGTTTTTTTTCTCTCGCCCAACAGTCAATCCAGTACTTTGAGCCCTACCTTCATTTTATTTGTAGATTCGTCACCGATTGAAGGGTATGATAATGACTGATGATTCTAAGAGCATCTTCAACACCGACCGTTAAAACAAACATGGTATCCGTATGTGGACTGGAATATCGGACCAATCCTCATATACTAATACCATAGCCATTCATTCAATCATTGTCGCAAATGTTCACTCGCAAGTCGCAATACAATTAGAATCATCAAATTCAAATAATCTCGTAAAAATTTATTAAAATTCGAATATAATTTACATCAACAAGACACATTTCATGCAAGCCGAACGATTATCATTTAAATTTGGATCAAATACAATTTTTTTCATGTAGTCTAAATCTACGTCGGCGCTGTTGCATTGTGGGCCATGAGCTGTATGAATTGAAGCCGATTCAATATTATCCCTGGGGCTCCGAATAGAGAAGAAGCTTTAGTGCAACTCCGGGATGTAGGGGAATGTGCTACGCAAAAAAATCATTTTTCTACACGACCCAGGATCACTATGAAGAGGCAAGGTATCGACCATATTATACCATCAACGATTCGGCAATTGAAGTATACATAGAGGAGTTGGTGTAGTCGTCGGTGCAATGATGATTGCCGCAGCTAGGTTATACCTCCCAATCACGAGAATTACTTCATAGCGATCCACTGATCAAGAACCGAAATAGACGTTGTCCCCCTTTGTGGTATCCACGCGTTAGTAATCTGGCAACATTGGGTCGCTCGGGAAGAAGTGTTCTGACAAAACTAGAGAGAAATAAAGCCTACCAGCGCTTCTCGCACTAGTGCGAAACGTAGTTATACAAATAGTTTTTTTACCCCTATCGCCAACGCGTTTTGAAACCGTCGCTTTGCCTTCGATTATGATAGGGGAGCTATTCCACATGATACGAAAAAACCTATTGGGTATGGAGAGATGTTATCACAGAACTGCACGCAGCAGGTTGTCCCATACTACTTTTCCTCCCGAAGTGAAAGAAACATGTTTTGCAATCTCAAGTGCTATCACAGGACGAGCTTATCTCACCAACGTTTTGATACCTCCGGCTACTCAGGCGGAGCATATGTAACAAACGTTTGCAATACTAGGTCCTATACAATTGTTTTGTAGTATATAACCGTGCGGGATAAGATCAAGATCCCAAACGAGTCATTAAAAGATATGTTTGTATTATTGTCGCATATCCCAAACGCGCACATATTAGAAAATGTGCGGGATAGAGATGACATTGCAGAGGGTTGGGGGAAATATATCGTGTGGTTTCTTTTCTCAGTCCCCACGCTTACGTGACAGTACTGTGTGTGTTCTACCTATTCATCGCCGACGCATGAAATTATGTAACCGTCTGGAAAGTAGTATGAAATAATATACATTTTTTGAATAATATTCAATAATCTTATTATTTAATGCATGTAATAAGCACATTCATATCAACCAAAATATATCAAGCATGATTTCCAAACACACAATATACTTCATATCCATCACACTACACACCAGATTTCATAACTGACATCGTTGTACACACCAATATTTTACAACTGACATCATAGTACACAATTAAGCAAAAAAATTGGCATGCAACATCTAAAACCTTTTAAAACTAACATCACAGATGAACCTCATCGACAAATATGTTGAAGTGATGGAAGGCGAATATTGAGAATGTCATTGACGGGATGGCCAATAACATGTGGTGCCACAACCGTCCATGATGTGACAGCCCTAGCAGCCCCTCACTTCTACATGAAAATTGAAAAATTCACGGCCACAAGACAAAGTTAGAAAAATGGAACTAACCAAAATGCAGCAAGAACATGCAGTTCGATTCGATCAGGAACCGATCGATCAATCAATCTACTCACACGTCGAGGTCGCGGAGGTTGAGGGCGGCGCGGATGATGCGCGCAGCCGAGTCGTCGCCAAGATCTCGACTTGATGTTTTTTCTCGAGGGGGGGGACGCGAGATTCGCAGTTACCGCGGTAACCACAAAATTTTGGGAAAATTTTAGACGAAATTTGTAATCAAAATTTGAATTCAAAATATTGAACAATCATTTAGAAATATATTGATGTACCATAGATGACCAATGTACCGGTAGCGCAATGGCTAGTACCTCTGCTTGAGTCATTGGAGGTCCTGGGTTCGAGGCTTTTACCGTGGGGTAGCGAGATGTGCGGGTACCGGGTAGCGAGATGTGCGGGTACCGGGCGGTAACCAAATTTCTTGCCCGGTACCCAAAACCCACTCGTCGCCCATGCGCTGCCCGGCGAAGCTCAGCCGTCGCCGTGACGCCAGTCTCACCGCCGGCTCACTCCCTCGGCCCTGACGACGGCCAGAATATAAGTGAGTCATCAGTCATCAGATATTCAGATAACACAATGATCGACGCGTGCATCACTGACAGTAATACGTACATGGCGAGTTCGTGGAAGGCGGAGAGGAGGCAGAGCACGTGCACCAGGAGGTCGGCGGGAAGCCGCTCGACGTGCGCGCGGCTCCCCCATCTCCACTACTTCCTCCTCCGCCGCTGGGGCGCCGCCGCCTCCTTAGTCCTTGCTCTCCCTGCTGCTGCATACCCGGAGAGCGTATCAGGTGCACCGCCCTAATTCATGCACCCAATGCACCGGTGCTAAATGAGCCATTGGATAGCAAATGTAGGGAGGTGAGCTGGCTGGATGCTAGAAAGCTTGCACATTTGTAAAACAATCCTTCCTTTTTATAGAAATTTCCGCACTCTCACTTTCCCATACAAACAACGTTTGTTTGTTTATTTTTTTGACAAAACAAAAAATGTTCATGTAATTGAATATCCGATTTTGAAACAGTTTTGACTGCCATTTTTGTTTCAATGTGGTTTTTGAAACAAGTTCAATGTTTCATATGTTCTAAAAAATATATTAGCAATTGCGTTTTAAAACTTGATTGCATCATTTACATGTTTTGTAAATTTTGTAGGCTGTTAGTGAGAAATATCAGCCTCTTCCTCCATGTTGGTTCCGCATGCACATGCATCTGACCGTACATGAAGTTTTGAGTCAAGTTTAAAAAGAAATATTTTTAAATACATATTCAACATTTATCTTATTTCAAAGATCTCATCAAGACAAAGATGATAATTTATACGGATCTGAAATCAGACATTTTATTCGGAATATATTAGCCTTTTGGTGTTTGGGTTCAAAAATAATTCGTACAGGTTTACTATGGGAGTGGGTGATTTGGAGTGCGGCTTGATTTTTATAAAGAGAAGGGTTGTATCTGCAAACATAGTATAGTCCAATTTGTTACCAACATCTGTTCGCTCTTTTTCTATCCATTGGCTCAAAACCTACTGGTGCATTTGTAGCACGGGTTAGCTCGGTGCACCAGATACATTCTCTGCATACCCGTGCCTCGCTCGCTTCGATATCGTCGTGGCGCTGATGGAAAGGCTTATGGTAGCTAGCACGGCAGATCGAGTGGGGAACTGTAGTGGAGTTGAGTGTGGACATGGTGTTGGAGCTGGAGTGTGCACATCATGGCGTCATACACGGATCATGGAGGCGCCCACCGCGCTACTAAAAACAAAGTAAATTACGGTTATGCTCCTAAACTCGAGATTACAGAATTTGAGATCAGAAAGGTGCAAGTAAGTATTGCACTACCCGATGCTGTCCGAATAAGGTTCGTCGTCTTCATGGCATAGTTGGAATCAGGAGCAGAAACCGATTGTGTGCCAGGTACGTACCAAACTACATACCAATCTGGCCTGTCGCCGTCTTATAATGCAAGCAGGAGACCCTAGCTAGGACAAGACAATCTTGTTCGTAATCGTAATACTCCAGTATTGACGACGCTCGCCGTTGTTCCTCGAGGACCCGTACGTCGCGATCGATAGTTTTTCCGGCCGGAGCCCTTTCCGATCAGTCCGGCATAATATGCTGCGCAGGCTGCGCTGCTGCTTCCGCCCGGCGCCACCAAAAGCAGATCGTACCGCCGCAACGCAAGGAGTTTCTGATGCTACGGGCTGTACTATCCTAGTTGACACGGAGGAGGGGTCGTACGACCTCAAGATGGCCGGATACTCAAGAACCAAGGCGGTAATCGATACCGGACAGTGCGTAAGATCTACGCCTTTCAGTGTTGGCGGTCATGCCTGGGTGATGAAGTGTTACCCAAACGGTAACGAGGACGCTGATATCGTATCTGTCTTCCTACAACTGGTTCTTGGATCTACGGGTGCCGAGGATGTGAAGGCGAAATGCACATTCAGTGTGCTTGACAAGCATGGGGAACCAGTGCCTTCCTTCAGCCGTACCTTCCCCGCCGTACAAACCTTCCGACGAGAAGCTCATGGTTACAGCAACTTTCTCAAAAAGGCGGATTTAGGGTCGCCGCATCTGATAGACGATTGTTTCACCATCAGATGTGATATCGTCATATTGAAGGAGATCCTGAGAAACGAGACCAAACAGGAACAGTTTGTGGTGGTTCCTCCGAGCAACTTGGGCCAGCACTTCGGCAGCCTCCTAAACAGCAGGGATGGAGCGGACGTCACCTTTCATGTCGATGGGGAGAGTTTTGTCGCCCATAGGGCCGTGCTTGCCGCTCGGTCCACCGTCTTCAAGGCGGAACTCTTCGGTTCCATGAAGGAGAATGTCGGTGGTCCGATTGAGATCGATGATATGGAAAGTGGCGTGTTCAAGTCATTGCTACATTTCATATACACGGATGAATTGCCTGAGATGACATATCAAGACCTGGTGATGATGGCTGACCGTTTACTCGTTGCGGCTGACAGGTATGATGTCGAGAGGGTGAAACTGATATGCGAGGAGAAGTTGTGCAACCGCATTGACTCCAACATCGTGGCGACTAGCTTGGCTTTAGCTGAACAACATAGTTGTTGTGGACTAAAGAAAGCTTGCTTTAGGTTCCTTGCCTCTCCTTCCAATTTTGAGGCTATGGTTGCAAGTGATGGTTATAAGCATCTTAAGAGCAGTTGCCCATCAGTTCTCAAGGAATTGATTGCTGAAGTATTCCTGCCGGAAAAGCTAAAATCAGCAAAGGATATGATCATGACAATTTAGTACTAGCTAGTGTGAATATATATTCTAGTTTTCGTAGTTCAATTTTTACTAGTCCTCCATGTATCGTTGAATGTCAGTGTGTATAAATCTATATCTTAGTAATGTAATTCTGAGGCTAAAGAAAGCTTGCTTTCAGTTTCTTTCTTCTCCTTTCAATTGTCCGCTATTATAATGACTGATAATTCTCAGAGCATCTTCAACACAAACCCTTACTGGATCGGACCAATCCGCAGATACTAATACCATAGCCAGTCATTCAATCATTGTCGCAAATATTCAGCCACAATACAATAAGAATCATCAAATTCAAATAATCTCGAAAATAATTTATTCAAATTCGAATATAATTTACACCAACCAGACACATTTCATGCAAGCCGAACGGTTGTCATTCAAATTGGATCATATCCATAGTTTCTTTTATTTAGTCTAAAACTACATCGGCGCTGCTGCACGGTGGGCCATGAGCTACATTGATTTGAAGCTGCTTCGGTATTATCCTTGGGGCTCCGAATAGAGAAGAAGCTTTAGTGCAACTTCTGGATGTAAGGGAATGCAATATGCAACAAAATCATTTATCTACATGATCAATCACATGATCACTATGAAGAGGCAAGGTATCCATCATATTACCATCAGTGATTCCCATGCAACTGAAGTATACGTAGAAGAGTTGGTGAAGCAGTCGGTGCAATGATGATTCCCGCAGCTAGGTTATACCTCCCTGTCGCGAGAATTACTTTGTAGCGATCCACCGATCAAGAGACGAAATAGATGCCCCCCATTGTGGTATCCATGCGTTCTGAAATAGTAATTCGACAACAACACTCCATAGTTCGGGAAGAAGTACTGTAGCTGACCTGGCAGCCCGTGCGCGAGATATCGATGCTCGACATCCAAGCTCCAAGCAGCCAGAGATCATACAAATTGTAGACAGTTTCCTACATGCAGCAATCACCCTCGCAGAAAAGCTCGACGACTCTCCCGTCGCAACCCACCTCAAAGCGACTTTACAAAGAGGAGTCGAGATTCAAGACACAATCAACGAATCAAGGGAAAGTCTAGGCAACACGAGAGACATCATCTCAGTGGCAAGACAAACTCGAAGACACGATCGAGATAATTCAACCTCAGAGGATATGGAATATTCATATGTGTGTTCTATATGCAGGGTGAAATAGCGGAACACTATTTTCACGCCCTCTGCCATGATGTCCTCTCTCGATGTCTTTATGGAGTTCAATGAAGGATATGTGGCCTCTCCCAAATCTATACGAATTTGGAGCAAACTAGCGACGAATGGCTTTTGGATCTCCTTGTCGATCTCTCTGATCTCCAAAGGAGTATTTTTCGATAAAGAGTGCTTTATTACTTAAAGGTTTAAGCATTACTCCCGACCTCTGCATAACTAGGATTCACACAGCCACACCAAATTCGAACATAAGAGAACACAGTGAAAAAAAAGAAATACATGCACTAGGAAAAGTTGTTGATCACCGTCGACAGAGGATGTCCAGTATGTAGATTATGCTGTCATGCATCTACGTTGGGAAAAAATATCCCTCACCATGTCCTCCAATAGTATACATGCCTCCGACACTCCATCCGTTGTAGAGACGATCATGAACGGAGAATACTGGTACACCAGTAGATAAGCTGCAAAAATGAAGTTGTCTTAGCGTTAAAATCTTATCATTTATAGATATTAATAGCGACCAAATAAGGGCTAGCACCCCATCCTAAGAGGAGTTCTAAACCTGTGATTAATCTCATGCAACCAGTTGCAGAAATTTTTAGTAACGCTGCAAGGGAAAAACATGCCAGAAGCTACTTGGATGACTGACCGAATAAAATGAGCAAATTTACATTGGAAAAATAAATGCTTAATTTTTTTTTCATCGTGACAGAAGAGGAGTATGGTCTTGTTTGTTCTCTCTAGGAATTGGTATGTGAGAAGCGAGATTACTCATCACAAAGAAACCGCCTCCTGTATATGCGTCAAAGGATTTCCTAGTAAGCTCTCTTAATTCCATGATTATAATCCAACAGCCGGGATTTGATAGCTAAAGGGAAAGATGTTATGTCTTGTGAAGCTCCTCTGACCACACAAGCGATAATGAGGACTACCAGCAAGCCTTGGTTGCCACCATCTGATTATATTCAGCTTAATGTTGCGGATGATATTGCGTGACCACAATGGATATATACATTTTTGGCATGCAAGGGAGCTCAAAAGTTCCACTTATTTACTGGAGGCAATGCTCAACACGTGCGAGGGTCTTCAGATTTCTCTGAATCGATCTCACCTTTCCTCTGTAGAGGTGGATTATGTGTTAGCAATAAAAGTTGACTTATTAGGATGGAAAGTTCAAAAAGATCGATTTATGTTTGCTATTGTGGACGAGATTAATGAGTTGATCTCCTCGAGGAACAACTCATTAGTCCATTTTGTTAGAGTTTAAAATGGTGCTTGCTCTTGTTTAGCTCAATACGGTAGACTAGAACATAGAACTATGGTTTGGCTCGGCTCTGGTCATCCAAATATCCTATCTCTATATAATTCCGATAAACCTATGTTCGAGGTTGATCAATAAAGCTACGATTACACGGAAAAAATTAATCAAATAATTGTATCTCCGACATGGAATGAGGAATTATTAGAAGAATATTTCATAAAGCAAGCTAATTATTAGAAGCTGTTTTAAGTATTTAGTGTTTAATTTGCAAAATTAAGAGGGTCTATTAGATTTAGTGTGTAGTTAAAGATGAACTAGATGATACTCCGCGTGTTGCTGGGGAAATTGTTAAAAATAATTTAATGTTTTAAAATATGAGATAATTTATGAAACTTAGTACTCCCTTCGATTCATAATAAGTGTCGCTCATCTAGTACAAAGTTTGTACTAGCTTAGTACAAAATGAGCGACACTTATTATGGATCAGAGGAAGTATAATTTAGTTATTTATATTTATTATAAAAAATATTATTTAATGCAAAAATCTAATTTTTTGATGATAGGTTGCATGGGCATGTGGATTTAATAAAAGCATGTGCATGAAGAGTCGATGAAAAAGAGATGAACCTACTTGATGATGTGAGTAACTTGCATGTTAAGATAAATAGGTTAGTGGAGATAAACTATTTAGATATTATAGATAAGCACTAGTAGAAAAACATGGTTTTGGTTCAGGCCTGGCCATCCCATTAATCCCGGTTCAGTCACGAACCGGGACCCATGGGGGCATACGTCCCGGTTCGTGCGCCCAGGGGGCCAATCGGGCATTCGTCTCGGTTCGTCTGGACTCTTTTGTCCTGGTTCCAGACACGAACTGGGACTAAAGGGTATCACAACCTTTAGTCCCGGTTGGAGACACCAATCGCTACTAAAGGTCTGTTTTTTTTTTGTTTTTTGTTTTTAGATTTTGAATAACTGTTAGAATATTTAGAGTTTTGAATTAACCTTTTTCTTTAGTTTAAAAAATATAAACTTTATTTTAGTGCCAGTAGTTTTCAAATTTAAATGGTTTAAACTTGAATTCTTTTAAAATTTGTGTGAATCACAAGTTTTTGAATAACTTTAGTTTAAAAATAGGTTTTTGAGTGATTATTTTTCCTGTTGTTTAATATTAGTATGTTTTATCAGTATGTTCAATATGAGAATTTTTAGAATATTTTAAATAGGTGTTTTAATCAAAACCAGATTTTGTTTTACTCTTTATGAGGGTTTCGAACGAAAACTCATCTGCTACAAGGCATTTCTTTTTTTAACTTATTTCAACTCCAGAATTTTTGTGCATTAACTATGCACCCTTCAAAGCCACAGCCTCAAGTTTCAAACCTTTCTAACTTTATTTGCTATTTTTCATTCATTTAATGATTGCTTTTGCGCTAAGTGACCATGAAATTAAAAAGCAATACAAATGAACTATGAAAAGGTTGAAACTTGGTATTGTGTCATCATTTCACCCACGTAGCATGTGCTAAAAAGTTGAGAGGGTTACGAAAAAAAACTGGATACATTTCGTGTACAAATTGGACAATCTCCTTCGAAGTATGAGGGTTTCACACGAAAACTCACATGTTACAAAGGCATTTTTTTAACTTATTCAACTCCCTTGTTTGTGCATTCAATATGCACCATTCAAAGCCACATTCTCAAATTTCAACCCTTTCTCACTTCATTTGGCATTTTTCATGCATTTAATGATTTTTTGCGCTAAATGACCATGAAATTAAAAAGCAGTAAAAATGAACTCTGAAAAGGTTGAAACTTGGCATTGTGTCATCATTTCACCCACATAGCATGTGCTAAAAAGTTGAGAGGATTACGGCAAAAACTGTATGCACTTCGTCTACAAACTGGACCATCTCCTTTGAAGTATGAGGGTTTTGGAAGAAAACTCATCTCTTACAAAGGCATTTCCTTTTTTTAATTATTTCAACTCCAGAATTTTTGTGCATTCAATATGTACCATTAAAGCCACAACCTCAAATTTCAACCCTTTCTAATTTCATTTGTTATTTTTCATGCATTTAATGATTTTTTTGGGGCTAAATGACCATAAAATTGAAAAAGCAGTACAAATGAACTCTAAAAATCTTGAAACTTGGCATGGTATCATCATTTCACCCACATAGCATGTGCTAAAAAGTTGAGAGGATTACGGCAAAAACTGGATGAACTTCGTGTATAAACTGGACTATCTCCTTCGAAGTATGAGGGTTTTGGAAGAAAACTAATCTGTTACAAAGGCATTTCCTTTTTTTAATTATTTCAACTCCAGACTTTTTGTGCATTCAATATATACTATTCAAATCCACATCCTCAAATTTCAACCCTTTCTAATTTCATTTGTTATTTTTCATGCATTTAATAAAAATTTTGCGCTAAATGACCCTAATTAAAATTGAAAAGAAGTACAAATGAACTCTAAAAAGGTTAAAAGTTGGCATGGTATCACCATTTCACCCACATAGCATGTGCTAAAAATTTAAGAGGATTACAAAAAAATTGGATGCACTTCGTGTACAAACTGGACCATATCCTTCGAAGCATGCACTACTAGAATTCACCAGTTTTCCATGTGCTAGCGGCTTTGCCGTCTGTTTTTCGTCGGGGCGGACGGCAAAGCCGTGGTATGCCGTCTGCTGCCCTAAGTACAGACGGTAAAACGAAGACATACGGCAAACCACAGGTTTGCCGTCTGCGTTGGCGCATGCAGACGACAAAGGTACCTATGCCGTCTAGAGACAGACGGCAAACCTCCAACGGGGCCCACTCAAGCGAGGCACGCGGCCTGGCTAACGGCCCTCGGCTTTGCTGTCTGTCGACGGACGGCAACAGAGCCTTTGTTGTATGTCGGCAGACGGCAAAGCCGGGGGCCGTTAACCCCCCGCACGGTCTCTCTCTCTCTCTCCACTCTCTCCCAAACCCCTCTCTCTCTCGACCCGCGCCGCCGCCGCTCTGCCCCGCCGCCATCCCGCGCGCCGTCGCCCTTCACCGCCGGTGAGGCCCTGCCCTCCTCTCCTCCACTCTCCTCCCCTCTCCTCCTCTCCTCTGACCGGCGCCGCTGCAGGTCTCGCCGCCGTCGACGACCCTCCTCGCCGGCGCCACCCTCCTCACCGGCGCCACCTCCCGCCACCGTCGCCACCTCCCCCACCCATGGTAAGGCCTCCTCCAGTGTTTTTTTTCTTATTTTTCTGTTAATTAGATGTAGTAATTTTTATTAGTGTAGTTAGTTTAGGTTTTATTAGTTCTAGTTTAGTTAGTTTTTGCATATGTGTTAGTTTTTTTAATTAGTTAGTTAGTTTTAGGTTTTAGGTTGTGTTAGAAGCATTCTCTGTTTAGGTTTAATTACATATTAGTTAGATTTTCGTTTATTTAGTTTAGTTAGAAGAAAAAAAAAGAGGAGAAAAAATAGCAGTAAAAGTATAATAGGAAAAGAAGAAGAGAAAAAAGAAAAGAAAGGAAATAAAAGAAGAAGATCGAGTGAGTTGGAGGTGAATAAAAAGAAGAATTTGGAGGTGAAGAAGAAGAAGCTGATGGTGGAGGAGGAGAAGAAGGTGGTGGAGAGAAGAAAGAACAGAAAGAAGGAGGAGGAGGAAGAGAGAATAAAGAAGAGAAAGGAGGAGGAGAAGAAGGTGGTGGAGAGAAGAAGCAAGAAGAGAAAGAAGGAGGAGCAGCCCGAACCGTCGCCACCGCAATAACCACCGGTTGCTCCCGCCCTGCCCTCCGGCTTACTGATACGTCCCAAACGTATCTATAATTTATGCTTGCTCCATGCATGTTTTGTGTGACTTTGCCATGTTTTGCTTGAACTTTCATACACTTTTGAACCTATTTGGACTAACCTATTAACTCAGTGCACCCAGTTGCCAGTTTCTATTTTTTGCTGTTTTTGTATTTCAGGTTTTCCGGCCATTAAAGTGCTCCAAAAATTCCGGGAAAAATATAAAAAAAATCAGCGCAACGGAAGCTTCCGGAATCACCAAAGGAGCGGAGGAGGGCCACCACCAGGAGGCCAGGAGGGCCCCTTGCGCGACCCCACCCTAGGCCGCGCCAGGAGGCCTCCTGGCTGCCTGGTGGGTCCCCCCGGTGCCCCCTGCGCCTATATTTAGCCCTCGGGGTGGAAACCCCTAAGACGGACTCCTCTTTCGCGATCTCGCCTCTTTTTCGCCGCCGCCGCCGTTTCAAGATCGGGGCTGCCTGGAGAAGCTGCTCCGGCACCCTGCCGGGAGAAGCTACCCCCTCCGAGAGACCATCCATAGCCATGGACGCCTCCCGTATGTACCGTGAGTAGTTTCCCTTGGACCATGGGTCCGTGACTAGTAGCTATGTGATCTATCTCTCCCTTCTTTGTGCTTCCACTTTCGAATCCTCGTGAGCTGCTTCACATGATCGAGGCATCCATGTAATTTCTGCTGTTGCTATGCTGAGTTTGTTGGGATCTGATGGATTATGAGACTATGTTCAAATTGTGATGAGTAATATATTTGGTTCTTCTCTTTTATATTTTGTTCTTTAGTAAATTCTTGCATGTTCTCTGTTGCGGTATTTGCTTTGGCCAAGTATTTTATTTGCAACTCCAAGAGAGAGCGTTATGCTCGATTATGGGTTCAACCCCTTGATGTCTAGCTTGAGTGACAGAAACATGAGACTAGGGGATGTGTTGTTGCCACCAGGGATAAAACAACGGTGCTTGTACTTGCGGGTGCAAGGATTGTTTACTTTACGCACAGTTCTTTTAATGCAGTTGTGTGTTGCTTTGAGTTTACACTTTGGGTGGGATTCGCAACTTAATACCAGCGAGATGTTCTGGATAGATATCTCAAGGTGGATGATTCGTAGTAGATGCAGATGGATTTCGGTCTACTTACCTTCGCGTACTGCCCATTGCTTTTGAGCCCTTCCTTTCTTTGCAGCATAGTTAGCATTGCGGTGCCTTCATAATCCTGTCAATTGCCCGACTGTGATTTGTTTACCTCGCGAGCACTTTTATCGTCTTTTGGGACAGAGACATCACTAGTGAAAATCACGGGACCCCGGTCCATCTTCATACTATTGTTTACGCCTTCAATTTACTTTTTAGTTGCTATCACTATCATTATCTTTTGCGTTAATCCTTTGTAAACAACAAGGCCGGAGGAATTGACAACTCCTCTGTACTCGTTGGGAGCAAAGTAATTTGTTTCTGTGTGCAGGTCCACGTCAACACCCTAGTCAGGAAGTAATTTTTGGCGCCGTTGTCACCTACTTGTATCTCTTGAGTCCTACTGGTTCGATAACCTTGGTATCTTCACCGAGGGAAATTTTCTGCTACGCTACATCTCACCTTCCACTTGGGGTAACCAACGAGGAGTGAGAGAACTATCCTCACCGTATCAAGCTAATTTCTGGCGCCGTTGCCGGGGACTCAAGTCTACAAGATAGGGGAGTTGCACACTATGTTTTACCTTTGCTTTTTAGTCTTGTTTGTTTACCTTTCAGTTTTTATCTTTGTGTCCTTTATCAAAAAACCCAAAAATATAGTATGTCTAGTTCCTTACTTGCCAACCAATGTCTGACTTCTTTGAAACTAGATCTTATTGGCATGGAGGATTCACCGAGGATCAACAAAAGTGGTACAAGGAACACTGCTTGTCTCAAAAGGGGATACACTTATGGAAACAAATACACCAGTTGTATGAGTATGCTAGAAACTTGTGCTCAATATATAATATATCTTTCTGCAGGGATGAATCTTGTTGCTTTATGAGGCACAAACACCTTTCTTTCCAATGTGAGTACAATGATGATGAAACCTTAGCTTCTTATGCTAAGAGAAATTATGATTTTTATGATGCAGAGCCAATAGAAGAATTTGTTACTTATAAGGGTGCCTATGAAATTACTTCTCTTATTAAAAATATTGATGATGCTGATACGTCCAAAACATATCTATAATTTCTGCTTGCTCCATGCATGTTTTGTGTGATTTGCTATGATCTAGATACACTTTTGATCATATTTGTACTAACCTATTAACTCAGTGCACCAAAGTGCCAGTTCCTGTTTTCTGCTGTTTTTCTATTTCAGTTTTCCCCCATATAAAAAGTGCCAGAAAAATTCCGGGAAAAATGTAGGAAAAAATATAGAAAAACACCTTTCTTTCGCGAAGAGCTCGAGTGGGGCCAGAGGGAAGCCAGGGGTGGCCCAGGCGGACACCCGGTGCGGCCACCCCCTGGGTCGCGCCAGGGGGGCGCCTGGGGCCCTTGGTCCACCTCTGGCTGCCCCCCTTCGCCTATTTATTCTCCGTCACGGGGAAACTCCAGAAGAAGAACCTTTTTTCACGATCTCTCCTCTGTTCGGCCGCCGCCGCGCTTCCGAGATCGGGAGCACCAGAAGACCTCTTCCCGGCACCCTGCCGGAGGGAGGGCCGACCTCCGGGAGTCTCCTCTCCACCGTGGATGCTCCCCGGATGTCTCGTGAGTAGTTTTCCTTGGACCATGGGTCCGTGATCAGTAGCTATGTGATGTTCTCCTCCCCTCTTTGTTCTTCATGGTTTAGACCTCGTGAGCTGCCCTACATGATCGAGGCAATTTTGTAATCTTTCTGCTGTTGCTATGCTGAGTTTGATAGGATCTGATGGATTATGAGATTATGTTCAGATTGTGATTGAGTAATATATTTGGTTCTCATCTCTTATAAATATTCAAGGAGACTCAAGCGTCTAAGCTTGGGGATGCCCCCGTGCATCCCCTTCTCCATCAACAATCATCAGTTCGTCCTTCGTCTCACTATATTTTTATCACTTCATGCGTTATGTGCTATGCTTGGAGTGTCTCGCTCTTAGGTTTTATTTTTAGTTTTCTTTAGCTTTTCTTGCTGTTCATTACTTTGTGTGGGAGCGAAACACGCTCCACTTTCAAATTAAGAACACATCATAGGATTTTTCCTGCTTATCTTTTTTCTGTTATGTGTTCTTTATCTTTTCATAGCTGCTGCCATGTTTAGTATTAGTCTTAGTTTGTCTTTAGCAAGAGCCTTGGCTTTTGTTTAGTTTGTTGCTGAAACTCTCTTTAGTTTTCATGTTTATCTTGTTAATAGAGTTGGTTGTTGCACTGAGTTGTGTCTTGTCTTGAAAGTAGGTAATTGAGGTTGCTATTTAATTTTAGTAGTAACTTGCAATGGTTTTGAGGTATTGATGTGAGTAATGTTTGAACTTTTGGTGTCAAGAGCTCTAGCCTATTAGTGATAGGTGTCGTATTTTGGGCAATCCGTGTGTATTTTCAAAACCTACAAAACTAGTTGAGAACTCTAGCTACTAGATGGATCACTAATCTTTGGAGGGATCGAATATTAGAGTACACTCACGTACCATGAGTCGAGGATGCGCAAGGATAACCAAACCCCCATACACTCCTCCTCGGGGTACTTGTCTCTTTGTGAACCTCCTTATTAGGTTGAGAGTTACCGATAATAAGTGCATGAGTTCTTCGGACTAATGTAAGTATTGAAAGTTGACACTTCCACCTTCCCATATTTTGCTAGCCTCTCCCGTGCCGTGCATTGCCTTCTTCTCACTCCGAGAGTTGGTGTCCACCTTCTCCGGTACATCCAAACCCTTGGCATGATACGCTCTGTCATCATAAACCTCCTTATATCTTTCCTCAAAACAGCCACCATACCTACCTATCACGGCATTTCCATAGCCTTTCCGAGGTATATTGCCATGCAACATCCACCTCTTCATGACTTGATCTTCATGTCATACATGTTCCTGCTACACTGGCAGCGACATACATTGCATACATCATGATAGTTACATCTTCTTTATGATTTTGAGTACCTTGTAAAGTGTGAAAGATCTCCTTTACCTTCTTGTAAAATAGAGTGTTGCCCTTAATTGAGGAAAAGATCCCAAAGTGGACACAATAAAAGATCCCAAAGAGGACAAATGAGAGTTAAATAGAAAGAGCCATTGAGGCCACAAAAAAATACAAAAAAATAGAAAAGAGAGAAAATAAATAAAAAGAGAGAAAGGGGCAACACTACTATCCTTTTGAAAGATCCACACTAGTACTCCCTTTATATCCTTGTACTCCATAGAGATGATCATTATGCATATAGCTATGTGGGGACCTTCACACTATAGAACTTGGCTTGCATATTCCAAGGATGAGCCTCCTCAAACGAGCTCTAGGTCTTCATGAGCGAGCAAGTTAGATGCACCCCCACTAGTTCCATTGGAGAGCTTCTTAGATCGTATGTGCATATGTTGCATGGCAATCCCTACTCCTCATATCTTATCTATCATTTGGCATCTCTTTCCTATGATTGTCCTCATTGATGTGAGCCTTTCTCATCATTTTTTGTCTTCCTCCTCCGTACTTCTCTCTTTGCCATCCTAAGTGTCAACTTTCGTGCTTACGCTCATCCATTGCATGAGTGCTCTAAATATCGAAAAGGAGTGGATCAAATTAACTTGTACCTGGCTAGTGGTCTGGGGACGAAACTTTAGTAGATTGAGTTCTCAACAAATAAATGTTTTTCTCGTATTCCCTATCCCCCTTCTTGCACGCAAACACCAATTGGAGACATTCAAGTCACGGACAGCGAGAGCTCTTGCACCTAATGTTCTTTTGTTACTTATTTCAATGATAATATAGACTCTTGCATGTTATGACTTGATTTGAATTTCTAACCTTGATTGCTTTACTTTTTCAAAGTTCTTATATGGTTGCTAGCATGTCACCACAGAAATTATGCCGTTATCATTTACCTACTCGAGGACGAGCAGGAATTAAGCTTGGGGATGTTGATACGTCCAAAATGTATCTATAATTTCTGCTTGCTCCATGCATGTTTTGTGTGATATTGCTATGATCTAGATACACTTTCATACACTTTTGATCATATTTGGACTAACCTATTAACTCAGTGCACCACAGTGCCAGTTCCTGTTTTCTGCTGTTTTTCTATTTCAGTTTTCCCCCATATAAAAGTGCCAGAAAAATTCTGGGAAAAATATAGGAAAAATTAGCGTATAGGAAGCTTCACGAAGAGCCCGAGTGGGGCCCAGAGGGGAGCCAGGGGTGGCCCAGGCGGCCACCCGGCGCGGCCACCCCCTGGGCCGCGCCAGGGGGGTGCCTGGGGCCCCTGGTCCACCTCTGGCTGCCCCCCTTCGCCTATTTATTCTCCGTCACGGGGAAACTCCAGAAGAAGAACCCTTTTTCACGATCTCTCCTCTGTTCCGCCGCCGCCGCGCTTCCGAGATCGGGAGCACCAGAAGACCTCTTCCCGGCACCCTGCCGGAGGGAGGGCCGACCTCCGGGAGTCTCCTCTCCACCATGGATGCTCCCCGGATGTCTCGTGAGTAGTTTTCCTTGGACCATGGGTCCGTGATCAGTAGCTATGTGATGTTCTCCTCCCCTGTTTGTTCTTCATGGTTTAGACCTCGTGAGCTGCCCTACATGATCGAGGCACTTTTGTAATATTTCTGTTGTTGCTATGCTGAGTTTGATAGGATCTGATGGATTATGAGATTATGTTCAGATTGTGATTGAGTAATATATTTGGTTCTTATCTCTTACATTTTTGTTCCTAAGTAATTCTTGCATGTTCTCCGTTGCTGTTTTTTGGTTTGGCCAAGTAGTAGGTAGTAACACTACTGGAATTCACCTATTTTCCGTCTGCCTTGGCGGACAGCAAACACCTATATGGAGGACGGCAAAGTCCGTTGCCGTATGCCCCTGCACGGAAAATCACCCGCCAGCTATTTCTTCGGCAAAGAGGTGCTTTGCCGCCTGCAAGAAATCGACGGACGGAAAACCATCTTTGCCGTGCGCATTTGTGCAAGCAGACGACAGAGCGGGCGTGACGGCGAACCTTTTCCAGCCGGCTCCGTCAGGCCGTTAACGGCGGGGTTTGCCGTCTACTGACAGACGGCAAACTTTGCCGTCTGCCTCAAAACTAGCCGGCCGGCCGGCCGGCTCCGTCAGTCCGTTAATGCCGTCTACTGACAGACGGCAAACCTCTCAACTTTGCCGTCTCTGGTGTGGCATTCGACCCCGTTGATGGTCGTATCCGGCGGGGCCGGGGAAGCACAATAGTGCTCCCATTTGAGTCCAGGCTGCGGAACCTCATCAGGTCCGGGCAATTGAACCAGCCCCGGGAAGTTCTCCCTGACGAGCACACCAAGGATGGAGTTGGGATTGCGGACACCATTGCCGTATATCCAACCCCTGCAGTATAAAAAGACAAAGCCATCAGATAGACATAAGTATAGAAGGTACCGGAAGAGAGTATAAGTGCACTTACGTCTCTCCATCAGGCGTAATCAACCACTTATGGGCGGGAGTCACCGGCACAGACGGGAGCCGTGTACCCCCACGCTGGTACACGGTGGTACCCTCAGCCACCTCCTCCTCATCCGTATTGTCCAGCTCGGCACCAGCCTCCCCCTCAGGCGTGTGCTGCTCCGGCTGGTCCGGCCAGGGACTCCAGGTCGTGCGGGTGGACGTAGCCTCCTCCTCCACCTCAGGCTGGTGGATCGGAGTGTCTGAGGAGGGATCCAGCCTGCAGTGCTCTGGTGAATCAGCCGGAGGTGGCGGCGAGGAAGCAGAAGCAGGTGTCCGTCTCCCTTTCCCGTGACCACCACCTGCTTTGCCTCTCCCGGTCTTCTTCCGACCTCCTCTCCCCCTGGGCACCTCATCAGTAGAAGGAGGAGGCGAGGAAATACTCTCGAGGAAAGACCTCCGTAGAGCCAGAGGTGGGAGCGCATGACCCCTCCCTCGCGAGCCTGAGGTCTCGCCCTCCATATCTGTCACGAACCTGCCAAAAATTAAAATAAAATAATTAGTACAATGAGAAAAAAATTTAATAATACAAAAGTAATTACTGCAATAATGAGAATATATATATAATTAAAGTTGAGATGCATGCAACTAACAATAGTCGGGATCATCGGTATCTTCTTCGCGATCAATTGAAGGATCGTCATCACTATCACGCGTGTCGTCGATAATCACGGCCTCATCAGGTTCAACAACACCAACATTTGGAAGGCCTTTATAATTGTCGCACCTAACGCAGGGGCACCAGGTTTTTCTCTGCCCATTTTCAAACGCCGCTCTCAGAAACTCCTTGGTTTTCATTGCCCATTCATTGCTGATCTCTTTCTGATTAGGGCGACCAGTGTACATCCACGCACGATCATCGCTCATCTTGTAGCTACTAAACAACAAATATACCAGTTTGTCAATTTTATTACGTCCACTTTTTATTGCTTTTATCATACATAGCTACGACATATGCAATTAATCTACACACTAATAGGTAAAGATAGGTCCTAATCCCACCTGAGTATGTGTAGATTGGGTCGGTTTCCTATGCTTTGGTCACGATCCGACGCGGTATTTCGGCAGCACCTCCCCGCTGTTCTCCTAATACACGTCTCGACAACAAGCCGAGAGGTTGTGTATCCGGAGAACAACAGGGAGGCGCTGACGAAATACCGCGTCGGATCGGGACCAAAGCATGGGAAACCGACTCAATCTACACATACTCGGGCTGTCCATGGATAACGTTGGACAATTCGAAAGAATCACTATTATAAATATGCAAATGAATGCATATTTATAACTGTAACCCTTTCAAACGGGAGACACATACTGGTTACGCGACTTTACATATAAATATACTAAATCTACCTAGTTAGCTAGTGTCATCGGCACGAAGGCCGGAACACAACAAAGGAGGGGAGGAGGCGGATATGACATTTGTTCTCACCCTCGAACGTAGGGGGAGATCGTCGAACTCCGGGGGAGTTCGTCGAACACCAGACCCTCGCACGGGAAAGTTCTGCACATGAATAAGCAACCGATTAACCCAGACACTCAGTCCCGGTAATTACATGTAACACATTAATTACACGCAATCAACTCATTACACTCACTCTCCTTCTTTTATCTTTCTTTTTTCCTTTCTTCTTCTTCTTCTTCTTCTTCTTTTCTTATTCTTATTCTTCTTCTTCTCCTTTCTTCTTCTTATCCTTCTTTTCCTTCCCCTCCTTCTTCTCCTTCTTCCTCCTTTTATTTATCTTATTGTTTTTCTTTTCTTCTCCCTCTCCTTCTTCCTCCTATTCTCTGTCCTTTTCATTTCTTTCTTACTAATTGCTAACTAAAACTAACTAAACTAGAACTAATAAAACCTAAACTAACTAGAACTAATAAAACCTAAACTAACTGCACTAATAAACCTAAACTAACTACACTAATAAACCTAAACTAACAACTCTAATTAACAGAAAAAAGAAAAAAAGGGGAGGAGGCTTACCAGGGGTGGGGGGAGGTGGCGGCGGTGGCGGGAGGTGGCGCCGGTGAGGAGCGTGGCGCCGACGAGGAGGGTCGTCGGCGGCGAGACCTGCAGCGGCGCCGGTCAGAGGAGAGGAGGAGAGGGGGGGGAGAGGAGAGGAGGAGAGGAGGAGGGCCTCACCGGAGGTGAAGGCAGCGGCGCGCGGGATGGGGCAGGGCGGCGGGGCAGGGCGGCGGCGGCGGGGGGGGGGGGTCGGGAGAGAGAGGGGTTTGGGAGAGAGAGTGGAGAGAGAGAGAGAGGGACCGTGCGGGGGGTTAACGGACCACCGCTTTGCCGTCTGCCAACAGAGGGCAACAACACCTATGCCGTCCTCAGGCAGACGACAAAGCGGTGGGCCGTTAGCCAGGCCGCGTGCCTCGCTTGGGTGAGCCCCAGCTGGAGGTTTGCCGTCTGTCGACAGACGGCATAGGTGTCGTTGTCGTCTTCCTGCGTCCACGCAGACGGAAAACATGTGGTTTTCCGTATGTCTACGTGTTACCGTCTGTACTTAGGGCAGCGGACGACATACCGCTGCTTTGCCGTCCGCCCCGACGAAATGCAGACGGCAAAGCCACTGGCCCATGGAAAACTGGTGAATTCCAGTAGTGTAACCCCAAGAGGGAACGTTATGCTCGATTGTGGGTTCATGCCCCCCGATGACACGCTTGAGTGACAGAAACATGAGTCTAGGGGATGTGCTGTTGCCACAAGGGGGAAAACAACGGTGCTTGTAACCGCGATTGCAAGGATTGTTTACTTTACGCAAAGTGCTTTTTAATGCAGTTGTCTGTTGCTTTGGGTTTACACTTTGGGTGGGGCTCGCAACTTAATACCAGCGAGATGTTCTGGATAGATATCTCAAGGTGGATGATTAGTAGTAGATGCAATTGGATTTCGGTCTACTTATTTTGGCGTACTTCCCGTGCTTTTGAGCCTCTTCCTTTCTTTTGTAGCATAGTTAGCATTGCGGTGCGTTCATAATACTGTCAATTGCCCTTGCCCTTCTATAATTTGTTTACCTCGCATAGCAGTTTTATCGTCTTTTGGGAGAGAGATATCACTAGTGAACATCACGTATCCCGGTCCATATCCTCATTATTGTTTTCACGCTCATTTACTTTTCTGCTTTTACTTTCAGTTGATATCATTATCCCTTGTGTTTGATCCTTTGTGAACAACAAGACCGGAGAGATTGACAACCTCTCTGAACTTCGTTGGGAACAAAGTTATTTGTGTCTGTGTGCCGGTCCACGTCAGTTGCGCCGCTGACACCTACTTATCATCTCTGGAGTCCTACTCGAGACAAACCTTGGTATCTTCACCGAGGGAAACTTGCTGCTGCACTGCATCTCAAACCTTCCACTTGGGGTCACCTTCCACTTGGGGTAACCAAGCCATCAGATGCCCCTTACAAACTTGAGAGTCTTGCTATACTTAACTATTGTTTGGAAAATTATGATGCAAATTATTATATTACTGATCATCTTGAGAGGATCTCTCCCCCAAAGGAAGAGACTAATGATTTGCAGGACTCTATGGAAGAAGAAATTGCTGAAACTGAAATCTCCTTGGATGAAAAAGAGAAGGAGAGTGACGAACAAAAGGAGGAAGAATGGATCCATCCATGTATACCTTCTAATGAGAGTAACTCTTTGAATCTTACCTTATATGAGTGTTATGATCCTATGGATTCTTTTGAAATATCTCTTTTTGATGAGTGTTATGCTTATGGCCGTGATGCCACTATGGATGATGCTAACGGAGATGAACTTGCTATAGTTCCTCATGTTAAGCATGAAATGTTTGCTATTGCACCCACACTTGATTGTCCTATTATCTTTTTTAAATCTCCAACTCATATTCCGGAGAATGTTTCTCTTATCAAGGCTAAATGTGATGGGTTGCATTTATCTTATGATCCTAAAGACCGTGTTGAAAATTATACACGTGTGCTTGTAGGTCATGCACAACATGATTTATGTGATAGTTATATTCTTGATGTTGTTCATGATACTACTGAAAATTATTTTGAGAGGGGAAAGATTGGTTTTAGAAACTTCCATGTTGCAAAAACACCTCTCTTCATGTTGAAAGTTTTGAAATTATTCCCGTTCCACCTTTCTATGCATGTCACTTTGTGCTTCTTTGACTTATTTTTTTACAAGATGCCTATGCATAGGAAGTGGGTTAGGCTTAAATGTGTTTCATATTTGCTTCTTGATGCTGTCTTTTGCTTCAAATTCTTATTCTTATGAGAGCATCTTCGATAATCTTTAAGCCTAGCTAATGGCTCTAAAGAAGCGCTTTCGGGAGGCAGCCCGCAACGAATTTAGGTTTTGATTTTTGCTTTTGTTCTGTTCTTAGTGGTCTTGATGATTGTTACTACTGTAGCAACATCATTGTATCTTTAATTTTCAAGCTTTGTGCCAAATTTAGCCTCAGATTGCAAGAAAGGTCAAAAGTTGGTGCTTGCTGTCCAGAAACAGATTATGTCTGCTTGACGGAAAAATTCTCAATAAATCACCAGATCATCTTTTTGATCTGAATTTTTTTGAAAGCATGATCCATACAATTACCTTTCAGGCGTATGTTCAAAGTTTTTTAATTTGAGTTGTAGAAGTACCTCAAAAAAATTCTCCTTTCTCTGCTGTTCTGTTTTTCTCAGCTTCTTCCCCGGTTTTTCTTTTCGCAGTTTTGCAATCCTTAAGCTTGCTTTTTCTTTGCAAACTTTTTTGGGAAGGCAAGAGAAACAGTAGCTCTTCCTGGAAATCTTTATTTGCAGTAGAGGAAAATTATTTTATTAGGTTACTTACCTCTCTAATCGGCCTACAATGAGTTATGTATGAAGGGAGTTTTCAAGTGCGCGATGGAGGATGATGAAAGAAGATTCAAGAGTGTCAAACGCTCAAGCTTGGGGATGCCCATGTGCACCCCCAATAAATATTCAAGAAGACTCAAGCGTCTAAGCTTGCGTACCCCCGATGCATCCCCTTCTTCATCAACAATCATCAGTTTGTCCCTCGTTGCACTATATTTTTTATCACTTCATGCGTTATGTGCTTTGCTTGGAGCGTCTCACTCTTTACTTTTCTAGGTTTGTTTTGCTTTCTTTGCTGTAGTAACAAGTTAGACCCCAACTTACTCTTTTGTGTGGGAGAGATTCACGCTCCGCTTGAACTAGAACTCCTCATAGGATTTGCATGCTTATTCTTTTAGCTGTGAGCTGTTCTTTTTCTTTTCTTAGCTGCTGTTCTGTTTAGTTGTAGTGCTTTAGTTTTTCTAGAGATTTTCTTTTGTCTTAGGCTGAACTTTCTATAGGTTGCATGTTTTATCTTGTTAGAGAGTTTGCCTGTTGCACTGAGGTCTGTGTCTTGACTGAAAGTAGGTAGTTAAAGTTGCTATTCTCTTTGTAGTAGTAACTTGCAATAGTTTTGAGGTATTGACTAGAGTAATGTTTGAACTTATGGTGTCAAGAGCTCTTGCCTATTAGTGATAGATGTCGTATTTTGGGCAATCCGTGTGTTTTTCAAAAACCAAAAAACCCCAGTTGAGAACTCTAGCTACTAGATGGAGCACTAACCTCTGGAGGGTTCGAATATTAGAGTACACTCACGTACTATGAGTCGAGGATGCGCAAGGATAACCAAACCCCCATACACTCCTCCTCGGGGTACCTGTCTCTTTGTGAACCTCCTGATTAGATTGAGAGTTACCGATAATAAGTGCATGAGTTCTTTGGACTAATGTGAGTATTCGAAAGTTGACACTTCCACCTCCTCATATTTGGTAGCCTCTCCTGTGCCGTGCATTGCTTTCTTCTCACTCCGCGAGTTGGCGTCCACCTTCGTCGGTACATCCAAACCCTTGGCATGATACGCTCTGTCATCATAAACCTCCTTATATCTTTCCTCAAAACAGCCACCATACCTACCTACAAGGCATTTCCATAGCCTTTCCGAGATACATTGCCATGCAACATCCACGTTCTCATGACTTGATCTTCATGTCATACATGCTACTTGCTTGATCGATGAGCCGCATGCTAGTTGGGCCTTTCCCTAATCATTGCTACATGACGCGCTAGTATCATTGCATATCCTGCTATCCTAGCAGAGGCATACATTTGCATCATGATAGTTATATCTTCTTTATGTGAGTACCTTTGTAAAGTGTGAAAGATCTCCTATTTTCTTGTAAAATATAGAGTGTTGCCCCTAAAGTGAGGAAAAGATCCCAAAGAGGACAAAATCAAAAGATCCCAAAGAGGACAAATGATAGTAAAATAGAAAGAGCCAGTGAGACCACCAAAAAAATAAAAAAGAGAGAAAAAGATAAAAAGAAATAAAAAGAGAGAAGGGGCATACTACTATTACTTTTGAGAGATCCACACTAGTAGTTCATCTTCTATCCCTTGTACTCCATAGAGATCATCATCATGCATATAGCTATGTGGGGACCCTTCACACTATAGAACTTGGCTTGTATATTCCAATGATGAGACTACTCAAATGAGCTCTAGGTCTTCGTGAGCAAGCAAGTTAGATGCACCCCCACTAGTTCCCTTGGAGTGCTTTTAGCTCACATGTGCATCCGTTGCATGGCAATCCCTACTCCTCACATCATATCTATCATATGACCTTCTCTCGCCTATGATTGTCCTCATTGATGTGAGCCTTTCACACCTTTTTGTCTTCCTCCTCCACCTTCTTTCTGTTTCGCCTTTTAGGTGTCAACTTTCTTGCTCACGCTCATCCATTGCATGAGTGCTCAAAATATCGAAAGGGAGTGGATCAGTTTGACTTGTACCTGACTAGTGGTCTGGGACGAGTCCAGATAAGAATCCAAAGGAGACTAAGTGTGAAACTTTAGTAGATAGTTGTTCTCAACAAACTTAATTTTTTCTCTCGTATTTCCCTATCCCCTTTCCTGCACGCAAACACCATTTGGAGACATTCGAGTCACGGACAGCGAGAGCTCTTGCACCTTTGTTCTTTTGTTGCTTGTGTCAATGCTAATATAGACTCTTGCTTGTTAAGACTTGAATTGAATTGCATGCTTTGATTTCTTTACTTAAAAGTCCTTATTTGGTTGTGTGGCATGTCACCATAGAAATTATGCTTGTTATCATTTACCTACTCGAGGACGAGAAGGAATTAACCTTGGGGATGTTGATACGTCCCAAACGTATCTATAATTTCTGCTTGCTCCATGCATGTTTTGTGTGACTTTGCCATGTTTTGCTTGAACTTTCATACACTTTTGAACCTATTTGGACTAACCTATTAACTCAGTGCACCCAGTTGCCAGTTTGTGTTTTCTGCTGTTTTTGTATTTCAGGTTTTCCGGCCATTAAAAGTGCTCCAAAAATTCTAGGAAAAATATATAAAAAATCAGCGCAACGGAAGCTTCCGAAATCACCAAAGGAGCGGAGGAGGGCCACCACCAGGAGGCAGGAGGGCCCCTGGTGCGGCCCCACCCTAGGCCGCGCCAGGAGGCCTCCTGGCTGCCTGGTGGGTCCCCCCGGTGCCCCCCTCCGCCTATATTTAGCCCTCAGGGTGGAAACCCCTAAGACGGACTCCGCTTTCGCGATCTCGCCTCTGTTCCGCCACCGCCGCCGTTTCAAGATCGGGGCTGCCTGGAGAAGCTGCTCCGGCACCCTGCCGGGAGAAGCTACCCCCTCCGGGAGACCATCCATAGCCATGGACGCCTCCCGTATGTACCGTGAGTAGTTTCCCTTGGACCATGGGTCCGTGACCAGTAGCTATGTGATCTATCTCTCCCTTCTTTGTGCTTACACTTTCGAGTCCTCGTGAGCTGCTTCATATGATCGAGGCATCTATGTAATTTCTGTTGTTGCTATGCTGAGTTTGTTGGGATCTGATGGATTATGAGACTATGTTCAGATTGTGATGAGTAATATATTTGGTTCTTCTCTTTTATATTTTGTTCTTTAGTAAATTCTTGCATGTTCTCCGTTGTGGTATTTGCTTTGGCCAAGTATTTATTTGCAACTACAAGAGAGAGCGTTATGCTCGATTGTGGGTTCAGCCCCTTGATGTCTAGCTTGATTGACAGAAACATGAGACTAGGGGATGTGATGTTGCCACCAGGGATAAAACAACGGTGCTTGTACTTGCGGGTGCAAGGATTGTTTACTTTACGCAAAGTTCTTTTAATGCAGTTGTCTGTTGCTTTGAGTTTACACTTTGGGTGGGATTCACAACTTAATACCAGCGAGATGTTATGGATAGATATCTCAAGGTGGATGATTCGTAGTAGATGCAGATGGATTTCGGTCTACTTACCTTGGCGTACTGCCCATTGCTTTTGAGCCCGTCCTTTCTTTGCAGCATAGTTAGCATTGCGGTGCCTTCATAATCCTGTAAATTTCCCGACTGTGATTTGTTTACCTCGCTAGCACTTTTATCGTCTTTTGGGAGAGAGACATCACTAGTGAAAATCACGGGACCCCGGTCCATCTTCATACTATTGTTTACGCCTTCAATTTACTTTTCAGTTGCTATCACTATCATTATCTTTTACGTTAATCCTTTGTAAACAGCAAGGCCGGAGGAATTGACAACTCCTCTGTACTCGTTGGGAGCAAAGTTATTTGTTTCTATGTGCAGGTCCACATCAACACCCTAGTCAGGAAGTAATTTTTGGCGTCGTTTTCACCTAGTTGTATCTCTTGAGTCCTACTGGTTCGATAACCTTGGTATCTTCACCGAGGGAAATTTGCTGCTACGCTACATCTCACCTTCCACTTGGGGTAACCAACGAGGAGTGAGAGAACTATCCTCACCGTATCACTTACCGGTGAAAATGGAGGTGGAAAAAGAAGAATTTGGAGGTGAAGAAGAAGAAGCTGATGGTGGAGGAGGAGAAGAAGGTGGTGGAGAGAAGAAGAAAGAACAGATAGAAGGAGGAGGAGGAAGAGAGAAGAAAGAAGAGAAAGGAGGAGGAGTAGAAGGTGGTGGGGAGAAGAAGAAAGAAGAGAAAGAAGGAGGAGCAGCACGAACCGTCGCCACCGCAAAAACCACCGGTCGCTCCCGCCCTGCCCTCCGGCTTACCGGTGAAAATGGAGGTGGACGACAACTCGTCGCTCCTTCCGGTGAAGATGGCGGAGGCACTCTATGTAGACCTTCTCTCTAGGTCGTAGTAGATCGTATCCCTATGAACATTGTTAGTATTACATAATGTAGTTAGTAATTAGATGTTAGTATTACTTGGCTTAATTACCGATAGTACTGTTTGTGTTGATTTTTTGAAATTTAATGTGCAGGTGTGTATCTCGAGCACCGCCGTCGAGGGTCTCGTGTTCGACGACCTCCCCTACGTTCGAGGGTGAGCAAAAAATGTCCTATATCCTCTTCCACCCTTCATTTGCTCTGTTCCGGCCTTCGTGCCGATGACACTAGCTAGGTAAATAAAGTCGCGTAACCAGTATGCGTCTCCCGTTCGAAAGGATTACAGTATAAATATGCATTCATTTGCATATTTATAATAGTAATTCTTTCGAATTGTCCAACGTTATCCATGGACAACCCGAGTATGTGTAGATTGGGTCGTTTTTCCATGCTCTGTTCCTGATCCGACGTGGAATTTCGTCAGCGCCTCCCTGTTGTTCTCCGGATACACAACCTCTCGGCTTGTTGTCGAGACGTGTATTAGGAGAACAACGGGGAGGTGCTGCCGAAATTCTGCGTCGTGTCGGGAGCAGAGCATGGGAAAACGATCCCAATCTACACATACTCGGGTGGGATTATGACCTATCTTTACCTATTAGTGTGTAGGTTAATTAATTGCGTATGACGTAGCTATGTATGATAAAAGCAATAAAAATTGGACGTGATAAAATTGACAAACTTGTATATTTGTTGTTTAGTAGCTAGCTAGTGACAAGATGAGCGATGATCGTGCCTGGATGTACACCGGTCGCCCTAATCAGAAAGAGATGACCACTGAATGGGCAATGAAAACCAAGGACTTTCAGAGAGCAGCGTTGCAAATGTTCAGAGAAAAACCTGGTGCCCCTGTGTTAGGTGCGACAACTATAAACAGGCGACAGAGGTGGAAATGGGTAAACACTTGCAGAAGTGGGGTTTTAAGCCTGATTATACGGTGTGGACTTTCCATGGCGAGTCTGCCAGACGCAGGAGAGAGGAGGTGGTCCGCCAGCGCACGGACGAGTACGGAACCGGGATCGAAGACATGGTGCAGGACTTTGACGATGCGCGGGATGAGGACGATGAGATGGAGTAAACTGCGAAGGCCTTCTATGAGATGTTGGAGTCCTCAAAACGTCCTCTCCACGCTCACACCAAGCTTTCTCAGCTCGATGCCATCGCACAAGTGATGGCTCTGAAGGCACAATTCAACTTGGGCACAGAATGCTACAATGCGATCATGACCCTATTTGGGCGGTTTCTACCAAAAGATCATATTATGCCTGCAAACCTGTACCAATCGGATAAGATCCTCAAGGTACTTAAGATGCCCTATGAGCAGATACATGCTTCTGAGAATGGATGTGCTAGGAAAGAGTATGCGCAGGAAGACTATTGTCCCAAATGCAAGTCATCCAGGTTTGTTGTGGTAGACAATGGTCAAGGTGAGAAGACGCAGACCAAAATACCCGTAAATGTTCTTCGGTATCTTCCAGTGATACCAAGAATTCAACGCCTTTACATGATGGAAGAGACAGCCAGACAGATGACATGGCAAAAATATGGGAAGAGAACGGAATTTGATGCAGATGGGAAGCCGATGTTGACTCACCCATCAGATGGTTTAGCATGGAAGAACTTCGATGAAAAACATGTGCAAAAAACCAAGGAGCCAAAGCATTGTCGAATCGCCGTCGGCACGGATGGGTTCAATCCTTTCGGTCTGATGGCAGCCTCATATAGTTGTTGGCCTGTATTTGTCATGCCACTCAATCTTCCCCCCTCAGAGATTATGAAAAGGAAGAACAATTTCCTGACATTGATAATACTAGGGCCCAAATATCCGGGGAAGAATATGGATGTGTACATGCAACCGCTTAAGGAGGAATTGCAACAAGCTTGAGATGAAGGGTTCAAGACATACGATGCAGCTAGCAAAAAGACCTTCATAATGCATGTGTGCTATCAGTACTCGATGCATGACCTGCCGACGTATGCGCTTTTCTCTGGCATATGTGTTCATGGAAGGTTCGCATGCCCAACATGCAAGGCTGCTCTTCAGTTTCATTGGCTGAAGGCGGGTGGAAAGTATTCCTGCTTCGACTTGCATAGACAGTTTCTGCCTCCTAAGCATCCTTTCAGAAGAGACAGGAAGAACTTCATCAAAGGCAAAGCTGTCAAAAACCTGGAAGAACCTACGATGACGGGTGAACAAGTCCTGGCTCAGTTGAACTCTCTCGACCCTGATCCAGAACGTCCCGGGTATTTCAAGGGATATAATTCGGAACACGCATGGACTCACAAGACATGCTTCTGGGATCTCCCCTACTTCAAAGACCTCGAACTTCCACACAACATTGATGTGATGCACACTGAAAATAATATCGGTGATTCCCTATTTGGTACATTTTTCGCCATAGATGGGAAGTCAAAGGATAATCCTAAAGCTAGAGTCGACCAGGAGACTCTATGTGATAGACCTTTACAGAACATGCGACAGCCGAAAGGAAGGAAGAATTGGTCGAAACCAAGGGCCTGGTTCAATCTTGAAAGGGGGCATATGAGGGAAATTCTCTTGTGGCTGCAAAACCGTTTGATGTTCCCCGATGGGTATGCAGCGAATCTGAGGAGGGGAGCTAGTCCAGAAAAATTGAAAATATTTGGGCTCAAGAGTCATGATTGGCACATATGGCTTGAGCGGGTAATGCCAGTGATGTTGCGCGGCTATATCCCCGAGGAAGAATGGCTAGTACTGGAAGAACTGAGCTATTTCTTCCGTGTTCTTTATGCTAAAGAACTATCCGATAGCGTGCTAGAAGACATGGAAGAGACGGCGGCGGAGTTGCTCTGCAAGTTAGAAAAGATCTTTCCACCAGGTATTTTTAATCCGATGCAGCATTTGATATTGCATCTCCCGACCAAGGCAAGATTGGGTGGCCCTGTGCAAAACCGTTGGTGCTATTCAACCGAGAGAATGCAGAAGACGCTTCGAGCAAAATGTAAAAATAAACGTAGAATTTAAGCATCCATGGCCGAGGCATTCATTACCGAGGAGGCGGCAAACTTCGTGACAGCACACTATGAAGCCAAAAATCGCCATTTGCATAATCCAAAGCCTCGATACAATACTGGCGACCCCGAACGACGTCAATCCAACCTCAGCCTATTCAAAGGGAAGCTTGGATCTATTGGTGCTTTGAGAAATATGATTTTGGATCTCGAAGAATGGAGGACCCTTACGTTGTATATCCTTACCAACCTAACAGAAGTGCGTCCGTACATCGAGTAAGTGCTCGGTACGTAAAATGTTTTGCAACTTCTTATAATTCTGGTGTCTTATTCACATCAATTGGTACAGTCGATACGTCACCCAATACTCGAATGGAGTGGTTATTGAAAGGGATTCCATCGCAGAGTATGAGCTTCTCGCCAAACATGGACACGGCAATCCCGGTTTCATCTCTTGGTTCAAACGAACGGTAACTACCATTCGTAAAGGGTTTCATTTGTTGTTCATATTTCCGACTAATATACCAATCTTTTCCTATTAAACTTATAGGCAAATTCACCTGACGAGCCTATATACGCCGAATTGAGACAAGTCGCTAATGGTTTTGACTTTAAGGTCCGTACATTTGAGAAATACGATATCAACGGGTATCGCTTTCGTACCGTTGGTAAAGAATAAATAATGCCCGATCGAACATCTAAAAATTCGGGTGTGTCGGCTGTTGGCGAAGGAGGTATCAAATATTATGGAAGAGTTGAAGAAATATACGAACTTCTATTCTATGATGAAAATCCTCCGAATGTCGTTGTCTTCAAATGTCATTGGTTTCTTCCGTCGGAGACTAGACGGACTCATGAACATGTAAGTCTAGTAGAAATTCGACAAGACACACATTTCAATGTCCACGATGTCTATATTATGGCTCAACAAGACACCCAAGTTTTCTATCTATCATACCCCTGCCAAACGGTTGAAAACCTGAAAGGTTGGGATGTCGTTTATGATGTGCCGCCACATCTTAGACCACCTCCCCCCAATGAAGATGATTATGAGCCTCACATTAACCCGGAGACATATGAAGGAGAATTCTTCCAAGAAACCTGAAGCCTGAAAAAACGTTTCCGAAACCGCTCTACACAACCCGAGAACATGGAACAAGACAATGAGAGTGAACCCGATACCGATGATGAGGAAGAAGCCCATACCAATGATGTGCAAGAGCCTCCTGAAGAAGAAGAGGTTACTGCTCCAGATGACTTGTCAATGCTTGACCGTTTACATAAAGGCCTTCCAAATTTTGGTGTTGTTGAACCCGACGATGCCGTCATTTACGACGACACGCGTGATAGTGATGATGATCCATCAATTGATCCCGGAGAAGAGACGGATGATCCCGACTATTGTTAGTTGTATGAATCCCAACTTTAAATATATTTATATGTATTCTCATTATAGTAATTACTTTTTTTCTTTTGTAGTAGTATTATTTCTTTTTCTCATTTGTACTAATTTCTTTTACTATGCTTTCTGGCAGGTTCGTGACAGATATGGAGGGCGAGACCTCCGCGGGTGGTTCTTCGTCACGAGGTAGGGGCCGGGGTACTACGCTCGCACCAGGGACTCTACGAAAGTCTTTGCTCGAGAGTATGTCCTCGCCTCCTACTTTTGAGGTGCCCAAGGGGAGAGGAGGTCGGACGAAGAGGGGCGGGAGAGGAGGAAGAGAAGGTGGTGGCCGCACGAGAGGGAGGCGGACAGTTGCGCCTTCCTCGCCACCACCTCCGGCTGATTCACCAGAGCACAGGGTGGTTCCCTCCTCGGAGAGTCCCGTGGTGGAGGAGGAGGCTACATCCGGGCGCACGTCCTAGGGTCCGTGGGCTGAGGTGGAGACGCCCGAGGGGGAGGTTGGTGAAGAGAGGCAGGTTGCTGAAGAGGAGGCGGTTCACACTGATGATGAGGCTGAGGGGGCTAAGGGTAACATCGTGTACCAGCGTGGGGGTACACGGCTCCCGGCTGAGCCGGTGACTCCCGCCCATAGGTCGTTGATTACGCCTGATGGAGAGACGTAAGTGCACTTAATTACTTTGTTTCAGTACGCCGAGGTTTATGCAAATATCTAATGGCTTTTTTAATTTTTTCTATTGCAGGGGTTGGGCATACGCCTCGGGTGTCAGCAATCCCAACGGCATCCTTGGTGTGCTCATTAGGCAGAATTTCCCGGGGTTGGTTTAGTTGCCCGATGATGATTCGCCTCCGCAGCCTGGACTCTTTTGGGAGCACTATATAGCTGCCGAGTGATACGTCCAAAACGTATCTATAATTTCTGCTTGCTCCATGCATGTTTTGTGTGATATTGCTATGATCTAGATACACTTTCATACACTTTTGATCATATTTGGACTAACCTATTAACTCAGTGCACCACAGTGCCAGTTCCTGTTTTCTGCTGTTTTTCTATTTCAGTTTTCCCCCATATAAAAAGTGCCAGAAAAATTCCGGGAAAAATATAGGAAAAATCAGAGTACAGGAAGCTTCGCGAAGAGCCCGAGTGGGGCCAGAGGGGAGCCAGGGGTGGCCCAGGCGGCCACCCCCTGGGCCGCGCCAAGGGGGCGCCTGGGGGCCCTGGTCCACCTCTGGCTGCCCCCTTCGCCTATTTATTCTCCGTCACGGGGAAACTCCAGAAGAAGAACCCTTATTCGCGATCTTTCCTCTATTCCGCCGCCGCCGCGCTTCCGAGATCGGGAGCACCATAAGACCTCTTCCCGGCACCCTGCCGGAGGGAGGGCCGACCTCCGGGAGTCTCCTCTCCACAATGGATGCTTCCCGGATGTCTCGTGAGTAGTTTTCCTTAGACCATGGTGTTGGGGTTCGCAGCAGAAAACACAAAATTTTCTAACTAGCGTTCCCATAACCCAAGATCTAGCTAGCCGTATTACCGTAACGGAAAGTAGTGCGGAAATAACATACCTCGGGGTGTAGTCCGTTGCGCGGGAAACGTTCCCGCAAACGTGGTTGATGTAGCCGATCAAGTTTCACAGCCCCCTGGCTGTGTTGAGCACCCGGATGGGTGTAGTGCCACACGTGCAGCACCTCGTAGTACTCGCACACGTACGCGACTCGATGACGACCTCCGTTCTCCGATCCAGCGGAGGTGGCGGAAGCAGACCTCCGGAACCAGAGTTTCAGCAGCACGACGGCGTGCGTATAGTGGAGACATCCCCAACCCAGTGCAGACTCCAAACAAGGGGAGTCCGCTCATAGGAGGGAGAAACAGGGAGAGAGAGATCTACAGAATTTATCTGTATTTTTCTGGAATTTTCTGTGTTGAAAAAAGGGCACCCACCACATCTATATATAGGGGCAACCGGGGTGCAAATTTACCTCCAAAACCGATGTGGTACTAAAACTAGTACCACATTGTGGCACTTGCGCCACATGCATGGCCGTGGCCGGCCACATGCATGTGTGGCGTGGTGGCCTTTTGGTGGCCGTGGTGGCACATGGGCCCCATGGCCCATGGCGCCACCCACCCCCTTTTTTTTTCTTTCTTATTCTTTTTTTCTTTCTTCTTTCTTTAAAAAAAAAACAAAAACCTAAAAGAATATTATTCCATTAATTATTTAAATTATATTTTAATATTTAATTCATTAATTAAATAATAAACACATATCTAAATAACTTTCCGAACAATTCGGAACCACGGAACTTTTCCATCTCCCTCCGAACCGATTTCGGAGTTCTCTCTTATTCTCCGGTAACTCCGATAGTTCCGAAAAGGTCTCCGATTTCATCGAGCCCTTAAGTGTGTTACCCTACGGTCCGAGAACACTCCAGTCATGACCGAGCAGAGGCTACAGTCAATGATCATCAGCGGGACCTGGATGCCCATAATGACCCCTGTGCATTCTGGATATCAAACACCGATTGGACCTTATGCCGTATAGCATTCCCTTTGTCAGCGATACTTGATTGTTCCAAGATTCGATCAATGACATCCAATGTCTGGTTCAACCTCGTTCCGAACTAATCCTCATTCACTTGTTCCCGTGATATTCATCCCCGTGACCTAGTCACACGCTGCAGCTTTATGGATGGAATCTCACCGAGTGGGCCCCGAGTATCTATCCATTATATGGATTGATAAATCCCGCTCTTGTAACAATACTCCTCAACATATCTCCACGGAATACCTAAGATCCAACCGTTATGACCCGCATATTTCAGTCAGGTGGTGGGATGTAAGTCAAAGCATCTGGGAAGATAGTGATTATGCACGTACTCACGGTCAAAGGAACGGTCTACCATGTTCTGTAATTACAACACTGAACCTTCATAAGATTTGATCATGCTGTAATGCTTACTTTGGGTAATGTTCATCACGTCACTTAACAAGTGAGGTGACCTCATAGTCAAGAGACTTAATTGTCCATGACCGCGAAACCACGATCATCATGTTGACCATGAACTAGTTATCGATGTAGAGGCTAACTAGGAACTCTGGGGGTTTCTATACCACACCTGCATCATTGTTTCACTGACGCAGTTCTAGCACGGTATGAAACTGGTTATGAACTTGCTTATATATATTGGAATAATCATATATTATTTGCCTCTAGAGCATATATCCAACACATGGGTCCATGATCAGTAGCTATGTGATGTTCTCCTCCCCTCTTTGTTCTTCATGGTTTAGACCTCGTGAGCTGCCCTACATGATCGAGGCACTTTTGTAATCTTTCTGTTGTTGCTATGCTGAGTTTGATGGGATCTGATGGATTATGAGATTATGCTCAGATTGTGATTGAGTAATATATTTGGTTCTTATCTCTTATATTTTTGTTCATAAGTAATTCTTGCATGTTCTCCGTTACTGTTTATTGCTTTGGCCAAGTAGTAGGTAGTAACCCCAAGAGGGAACGTTTTGCTCGATTGTGGGTTCATGTCCCCTGATGACTAGCTTGAGTGACAGAAACATGAGTCTAGGGGATGTGTTGTTGCCACAAGGGGGAAAACAACGGTGCTTGTAACCGCGGTTACAAGGATTGTTTACTTTACGCAAAGTTCTTTTTAATGCAGTTGTCCGTTGCTTTGGGTTTACACTTTGGGTGGGACTCGCAACTTAATACCAGCGAGATTTTCTGGATAGATATCTCAAGGTTGATGATTAGTAGTAGATGCAGTTGGATTTCTGGCGTCCTACTTATCATCTTCACCGAGGGAAACTTGCTGCTGCACTGCATCTCGAACCTTCCACTTGGGGTAACCAACGAGGGGCGAGAAGCCATCAAGCAAATTTCTGGCGCCGTTGCCGGGGACTCCGAGTGCTAAGATAGAGGAGTTGCACACTACCCTTTACCTTTGTTTTTTAGTCTTGTTAGTTTACCTTTCAGTTTTTATCTTTGTGTCTTATATCAAAAATCACAAAAAAATCTGCCACACTTGCTGCTACTATGGGTTCCACTGAAAACACCAAGTTGTGTGACTTCACTAGTCACAACAACCAAGACTTTATTTGCACCCCCATTGCCACACCTGCCACTTCAGCTACCTCTTATGAAATTAAACCTGCCTTGCTAAACCTTGTTATGAGAGATCAATTCTCTGGTGCTGGAGATGATGCTGCTTTACACTTGAATAATTTTGTTGAATTATGTGATATGCAAAAGTATAAAGAAGTAGAAGGTGATATTGTTAAGCTCAAGCTCTTTCCTTTCTCTTTAAGGGGAGACGCTAAAATCTGGTTTCAATCTTTGCCTAGGAATAGCATAGATTCTTGGGATAAGTGCAAAGATGCTTTTATAGGGAAGTACTACACACCTGATAAAATTATCCAATTAAGGAGTAACATTATGAATTTTAAGCAATTAGATAATGAACACGTTGCCCAAGATTGGGAACGAATGAAATCTCTTGTTAAGAAATGCCCTACACATGGTTTGACTACCTGGATGGTTATCCAGACTTTTTATGCAGGCTTGAACTTTACTTCGCGGAACCTGTTAGATTCGGCCGCGGGAGGAACCTTTATGTCAACTACACTTGGTGCTGCCACGAAGCTTCTCGATGAGATGATGACCAATTATTCCCAATGGCACACCGAACGCGCTCCAACAGGTAGGAAGGTAAACTCTGTCGAGGAAATTACCTCCCTCAATGAAAAAGTTGACTTAATTATGTCTCTACTTACCAAGCAACCCTCTATTGATCCTCCTGATGTCCCTTTAAATTCTTTGGTTGCCCAAGAACAAGTAGATGTGAACTTTATTGCTAGAAACAATTTCAACAACAATGCTTATAGGGGTAATTTTGCTAGCAATCCTAGACCGTTTCCGTCCAACTATGGGAACAACAACACTTACCCTAGCAACAAGAACCCCTCTTCTGAATTGGAAAACATGCCTAGAGATTTTATCACTACCCAAAAAGCCTTCAACAAAAATGTAGAGGAAAAATTAGCTAAATTAGATAATCTCTCTTTGAAGGTAGAAAGCTTAGCCCTTGATATCGAGATGCTTAAAATTAGAACCTCTCGCCTTGAGGAGAATAAGGCCACTCCTATTAATGCTATCCAATTACAAATTAATGAAAATATTAGGATGATGTATATACTTAAAGAAAGGTGGGCTAGAGAAAAAGAGGAAGAGGATAGAATTAAGAGCCTTCCTACACACCACACAGTTGCCACTATCCAAATTATTGAGGACACCCAAACTATTAGCACCCAATGCACTCCTAGTCCCGTTGGACCTATTAATGGTGATGCTAATACCTCAACCGAAGATAAAGAAACTCCTATGAACATAGAGGGTTTCAAACAAGTGAGCCTAGACGACACTACTGCCACCTTTGATAGTAGTGATATTGATTTTGATAGTTGCACCCTCTCAGAAGTTATTAGCTTGCTACACAAAATGTCTAGAGACCCCCACACTAGCACACTTAATCTTGCCTTCACGGAGCATATCACAAATGCTCTCATCAAAGCTAGGGAGGAGAAGCTTAGAGTAGAAGCCTCCATACCTAGGAAGCTAGATGATGGTTGGGACCCTATGATCAAAATTAAATTAAATAACTTCTCTTTCTATGCTTTATGTGATGTTGGAGCTAGTACCTCCGTTATGCCCAAAAGAATATTTGATACGTTTGAATTGAAGCCCTTTGAGCCTTGTTCTTTTGGTGTTCGTCTTGTTGATTCTTCCGTAAAGAAGCCTTTGGGGAAGATCGACGATGTTCTTATCATTGTAATGACAACTATGTTCCCGTTGATTTTATTGTTATGGATATAGAGTGTGAACCTTTGTGTCCAATTATTTTGGGACGTCCTTTTCTTCGCACCGTTGGTGCGGTTATTGACATGAAAGAGGGGAATATAAAATTCCAATTCCCTTTCAAGAAAGGGATGGAACACTTCCCTAGAAAGAAAATCAAGTTACCTTTTGAGTCCGTTACTCGGGCTAGTTATTCTCTTTCTCTTGATAAAACTTGATTCTCCTTTTGCATCATGCCTAGCTTAAAGGCATAAAAGAAAGCGCTTTTGGGAGGCAGCCCGCAACGAATTTAGGTTTTTCATTTTGCTTTTGTTGTGTCTTGATGTTTGTTACTACTGTAGCAACATCATTGTATCTTTATTTTTCAGCTTTGTGCCAAGTTATAGCCTCTTATGATAAGGGGATCAAAAGTTGTGACATGTTGTCCAGAAAACAGATTCTGTCCTCGTGACCAGAAAAAGTCCAGAAAACTCCCAGTTCATCTTTTTGAGCTCAAATTTTTACACAGAATGCTCTATATAATTGTGAAACTTCCGTATGTTCTGAGGTTTTTTATTTGAGTTGCAGAAGTATCCCTAAAAAATTCTTTACTACATGCTGTTCTGTTTTTCACAGATTCTGCCACGTTTTGTCTCTCCGAACTTTTGCAAACCTTAAGCTTGATTTTTCTTTGCAAATTTTTTTTGGCACTCTTGAGAAACAGTAGCTCTTCAAGAATATCGTCTTATCCAGTGGATAAAAAATATATTTATTAAGGTTACTAACCTCTCTAATCAGCTTATGATGAGTAATGTATGAAGGGAGTTTTCAAGTGTGCGATGGAAGATGATGAAAGAAGATCCAGGAGTGTCAAACGCTCAAGCTTGGGGATGCCCCCATGCATCCCCAATAAATATTCAAGGAGACTCAAGCGTCTAAGATTGGGGATGCCCCCGTGCATCCCCTTCTCCATCAACAATCATCAGTTCGTCCTTCATCTCACTATATTTTTATCACTTCATGCGTTATGTGCTATGCTTGGAGCGTCTCGCTCTTAGGTTTTATTTTTAGTTTTCTTTAGCTTTTCTTGCTGTTCATAACAAGTTAGGTCCCGTCTTACTTTGTGTGCGAGAGAAACACGCTCCACTTTCAAAATTTAGAACACATCATAGGATTTTTCCTGCTTATCTTTTTGCTGTTGTGTGTTCTTTATCTTTTCATACCTGCTGCCATGTTCAGTCTTAGTCTTAGTTTGTCTTTAGTAAGAGCCTTGGCTTTTGTTAGTTTGTTGCTGGAACTCTTTTTAGTTTTCATGTTTATCTTGTTAAAGAGAGTTGGTTGTTGCACTGAGTTGTGTCTTGTTTTGAGAAGTAGGTGATTGAGGTTGCTATTTAATTCTAGTAGTAACTTGCAATGGTTTTGAGGTATTGATGTGATTAATGTTTGAACTTTTGGTGTCAAGAGCTCTAGCCTATTAGTGATAGGTGTCGTATTTTGGGCAATCCGTGTGTACTTTCAAAACCTACAAAACTAGTTGAGAACTCTAGCTACCAGATGGATCACTAATCTTTGGAGGGATCGAATATCAGAGAACACTCACGTACCATGAGTCGAGGATGCGCAAGGATAACCAAACCCCCATACACTCCTCCTTGGGGTACTTGTCTCTTTGTGAACCTCCTTATTAGATTGAGAGTTACCGATAATAAGTGCATGAGTTCTTCGGACTAATGTAAGTATTGAAAGTTGACACTTCCACCTTCCCATATTTTGCTAGCCTCTCCCGTGCCGTGCATTGCCTTCTTCTCACTCCGAGAGTTGGTGTCCACCTTCACCGGTACATCCAAACCCTTGGAATGATACGCTCTGTCATCATAAACCCCCTTAAATCTTTCCTCAAAACAGCCACCATACTTACCTATCAAGGCATTTCCATAGCCTTTCCGAGTTATATTGCCATGCAACATCCACCTCTTCATGATTTGATCTTCATGTCATACATGTTCCTGCTACACTGGCAGCAACATACATTGCATACATCATGATAGTTACATCTTCTTTATGATTTTGAGTACCTTGTAAAGTGTGAAAGATCTCCTTTACCTTCTTGTAAAATAGAGTGTTGCCCTCAAGTGAGGAAAAGATCCCAAAGTGGATACAATAAAAGATCCCAAAGAGGACAAATGAGAGTTCAATAGAAAGAGCCATTGAGGCCACAAAAAAATACAAAAAAATAGAAAAAATAGAAAAAGAAATAAAAAGAGAGAAAGGGGCAACACTACTATCCTTTTGAGAGATCCACACTAGTACTCCCTCTATATCCTTGTACTCCATAGAGATGATCATTATGCATATAGCTATGCGGGGACCTTCACACTATAGAACTTGGCTTGCATATTCCAAGGATGAGCCTCCTCAAACGAGCTCTAGGTCTTCATGAGAGAGCAAGTTAGACCCACCCCACTAGTTCCATTGGAGAGCTTCTTAGCTCGTATGTGCATACGTTGCATGGCAATCCCTACTCCTCACATCTTATCTATCATTTGGCATCTCTTGCCTATGATTGTCCTCATTGATGTGAGCCTTTCTCATCCTTTTTGTCTTCCTCCTCCGTACTTCTCGCTTTGCCATCCTAAGTGTCAACTCTCGTGCTTACGCTCATCCATTGCATGAGTGCTAAAAATATCAAAAAGGAGTGGATCAAATTGACTTGTACCTGGCTAGTGGTCTGGGGACGACTCAAGATAAGATTCCAAAGAAGACCAAGTGTGAAACTTTAGTAGATTGAGTTCGCAACACAAAAATACTTTTTCTCATATTCCCTATCCCCCTTCTTGCACGCAAACACCATTTGGAGACATTCGAGTCACCGAGAGCGAGAGCTCTTGCACCTAATGTTCTTTTGTTACTTATTTCAATGCTAATATAGACTCTTGCATGTTATGACTTGATTTGAATCTCTAACCTTGATTGCTTTACTTTTGAAAGTTCTTATATGGTTGCTAGCATGTGATACGTCCAAAACGTATCTATAATTTCTGCTTGCTCCATGCATGTTTTGTGTGATATTGTTATGTTCTAGATACAGTTTCATACACTTTTGATCATATTTGGACTAACCTATTAACTCAGTGCACCCCAGTGACAGTTCCTGTTTTCTGCTGTTTTTCTATTTCAGTTTTCCCCCATATAAAAAGTGCCAGAAAAATTCCGGGAAAAATACAAGAAAAATCAGCGTACAGGAAGCTTCGCGAAGAGCCCGAGTGGGGCCAGAGGGGAGCCAGGGGGGGCCAGGCGGCCACCCGGCGCGGCCCCACCTCTGGCCGCACCAGGGGGGCGCCTGGGGGCCCTGGTCCACCTCTGGCTGCCCCCCTTCGCCTATTTATTCTCCGTCACGGGGAAACACCGAAGACAGAACCCTATTTGGCAAACTCTCCTCTGTTCCGCCGCCGCCGCACCTCCGAGATCGGGAGCACCAGAAGACCTCTTCCCGGCACCCTGCCGGAGGGAGGATTGATCTCCGGGAGTCTCCTCTCCACCATGGATGCTCCCCGGATGTCTCGTGAGTAGTTTTCCTTGGACCATGTGTCCGTGATCAGTAGCTATGTGATGTTCTCTTCCCCTCTTTGTTCTTCATGGTTTAGACCTCGTGAGCTACCCTACATGATCGAGGATCTTTTGTAATATTTCTGCTGTTGCTATGCTGAGTTTGATGGGATTTGATGGATTATGAGATTATGTTCAGATTGTGATAGAGTAATATATTTGGTTTTTATCTCCTATATTTTTGTTCCTAAGTAATTCTTGCATGTTCTCCGTTGCTGTTTATTGCTTTGGCCAAGTAGTAGGTAGTGACTCCAAGAGGGAACGTTGTGCTCGATTGTGGGTTCATGCCCCCCGATGACACGCTTGAGTGACAGAAACATGAGTCTAGGGGATGTGCTGTTGCCACAAGGGGGAAAAAACGGTGCTTGTAACCGCGGTTACAAGGATTGTTTACTTTACGCAAAGTTCTTTTTAATGCAGTTGTCTGTTGCTTTGGGTTTACACTTTGGGTGGGGCTCGCAACTTAATACCAGCGAGATGCTCTGGATAGATATCTCAAGGTGGATGATTAGTACTAGATGCAGTTGGATTACGGTCTACTTATTTTGGCGTACTGCCCGTGATTTTGAACCTCTTCCTTTCTTTTGTAGCATAGTTAGCATTGCGATGCGTTCATAATCCCGTCAATTGCCCTTCTGTAATTTGTTTACCTCGCATAGAAGTTTTATCGTCTCTTGGGAGAGAGACATCACTAGTGAACATCACGTATCTCGGTCCATATCCTTATTACTGTTTCCACGCTATATTTACTTTCCTGCTTTTACTTTCAGTTGCTATCATTATCCCTTGTGTTTTACCCTCTGTGAACAACAAGACCGGAGAGATTGACAACCTCTCTGAACTTTGTTGGGAACAAAGTTATCTGTGTCTGTGTGCAGGTCCACGTCAGTTGCGCCGCTGACACCTACTTATCATCTCTGGAGTCCTCCTGGAGACAAACCTTGGTATCTTCACCGAGGGAAACTTGCTGTTGCGCTACATCTCAACCTTCCACTTGGGGTAACCAACGAAGGGCGAGAAGCCATCAAGCGAATTTCTGGCGCCGTTGCCGGGGACTCCGAGTGCTAAGATAGGGGATTTGCACACTACCCTTTACCTTTGTTTTTTAGTCTTGTTATTTTACCTTTCAGTTTTTATCTTTGTGTCTTTTATCAAAAATTACAATTTTTTTTTATCTTGCTGTTAGTAGTCCTCCTTGTTTAGATGAACATGTTAGGGCTAGGTGCTTTGCGGGAATCGGAAGTTCTCGATTTCCGTCAAAGAGATGGAGAAAATATGAAGAAGGCATGGGACAGAATCTCTGAAGCACATAAAAGAATTATGCCTTGGATACCTATAAAAATTGTGCTTAGAAATTTTTACCATGGTCTTTTTAAGTGGTGTAAACACGTACTCTCTTGACATTATAGCTGAAGGAGATTTTCTAGAGTGTGATGAAGATAGGGATCTTGATATTTTGCATAGTCTATCTAGTTATTTTGTTTATGATCGTAGTGTTGATACTGTCATAAATAGACTTGCCACTATTGAAAAAAGACTGGATACTCTAGACTTGAGTAAAGTAGAGGAACTTAAGTCCAACAAGAAAGAAATTTTGGAGATAGATGATGATTGGGAGACATTTGTTAGGATTAGCATCTCTAACCAAGGCTTCCTTGCTCTTTGTGATATTGGATCCACAGTTTCTACTATCCAAAAATAGTTTATGATTCTTTGAAGCTAGATACGGATAAATTATCATCTTATCATGAACATTCTAATGGAGAAATTTCAGAGATTAAAGGAAAGGTAAAAGAAGTCCAACTTGCATTCCTTCATAGGACTGCACCAATGGATTTCTTCATCATGGAGCCAAACCAAAGTAACATTGTGCTCGGAAGAGACTTCCTCCGCGCTATGAAAGGCTTCATTGATATTGGTAATAGGCACATACGCTTACGCGGTATGGCGAAAGGTAAGTATCTATTTCCTAGTAAGAATAAGAATGAGCTTATTGACAATCAATTTGATGGTTTTTATGATTCTGATCTTGGATACCCTTGATTATTCTTTTGCATCATGCCTAGCTTAAAGGCATAAAAGAAAGCGCTTTCGGGAGGCAGCCCGCAACGAATTTAGGTGTTTCTTTTTGCTTTTGTTGTGTCTTGATGATTGTTACTACTGTAGAAACACCATTGTATCTTTATTTTTCAACGTTGTGCCAAGTTATAGCCTCTTACGGCAAGGGAAGCAAAAGTTGTGACATGCTGTCCAGAAAACAGATTCTGTCCTCGTGACCAGAAAAATTCCATAAAAATCCCAGTTCATCTTTTTGAGCTGAAATTTTTACACAGTATGCTCTATACAATTACAGAACTTCCGTATGTTCTGAGTTTTTTCATTTGAGTTGCAGAAGTGCCCCTAAAAAATTCTTTACTATCTGCTGTTCTGTTTTTCATAGATTCTGCCACGTTTTGTATCTCCTAACTTTTGCAAACCTTAAGCTTGCTTTTTCTTTGCAAATTTTTTTTGGCACTCTTGAGAAACAGTATCTTTTCAAGAATATCTTTATATCTAGTGGGGAAAAATTATTTATTAAGGGTACTAACCTCTCTAATCATCTTATGATGAGTTATGTATGAAGAGAGTTTTCAAGTGTGCAATGGAAGATGATGAAAGAAGATCCAGGAGTATCAAGCGCTCAAGCTTGGGGATGCCCCCATGAATCCCCAATAAATATTCAAGGAGACTCAAACATCTAAGCTTGGGGATGCCCCCATGCATCCCCTTCTCCATCGACAATCATCAGTTCGTCCTTCGTCTCACTATATTTTTATCACTTCATGCGTTATGTGCTATGCTTGGAGCGTCTCGTTCTTAGGCTTTATTTTTAGTTTTCTTTAGCTTTGCTTGCTTTTCATAACAAGTTAGATCCCGTCTTACTTTGTGTGGGAGAGAAACACGCTCCACTTTCAAAATTTACAACACATCATAGGATTTTTCCTGCTTATCTTTTTGCTGTTGTGTGTTCTTTATCTTTTCATAACTACTGCCATGTTTAGTTTTAGTCTTAGTTTGTCTTTAGCAAGAGCCTTGGATTTTGTTTAGTTTTTTGCTGGAACTCTTTTTAGTTTTCATGTTTATCTTGTTAAAGAGAGTTGGTTGTTGCACTGAGTTGTGTCTTGTCTTGAAAGTAGGTAATTGAGGTTGCTATTTCATTTTAGTAGTAGCTTGCAATGGTTTTGAGGTATTGATGTGAGTAATGTTTGAACTTTTGGAGCTCTAGCCTATTAGTGATAGATGTCGTATTTTGGGAAGTTCGTGTTTATTTTCAAAACCTACAAAACTAGTTGAGAACTCTAGCTACTAGATGGATCACTAATCTTTGGAGGGATCGAATATTAGAGAACACTCACGTACCATGAGTCGAGGATGCGCAAGGATAACCAAACCCCCATACACTGCTCCTCGGGGTACTTGTCTCTTTGTGAACCTCCTTATTAGATTGAGAGTTACCGATAATAAGTGCATGAGTTCTTCGGACTAATGTAAGTATTGAAAGTTGACACTTCCACCTCCTCATGTTTTGCTAGCCTCTCCCGTGTCGTGCATTGCCTTCTTCTCACTCCGAGAGTTGGTGTCCACCTTCGCCGGTACATCCAAACCCTTGGCATGATACGCTCTGTCATCATAAGCCTCCTTATATCTTTCCTCAAAACAGCCACCATACCTACCTATCAAGGCATTTCCATAGCCTTTCCGAGTTATATTGCCATGCAACATCCACCTCTTCATGACTTGATCTTCATGTCATACATGTTCCTGCTACACTGGCAGCGACATACCTTGCATACATCATGATAGTTACATCTTCTTTATGATTTTGAGTACCTTGTAAAGTGTGAAAGACCTTCTTTACCTTCTTGTAAAATAGAGTGTTGCCCTTAAGTGAGGAAAAGATCCCAAAGTGGACACATTGAAAGATCCCAAAGAGGACAAATGAGAGTTCAATAGAAAGAGCCATTGTGGCCATAAAAAAATACAAAAAAATAGAAAAAAGAGAAAAAGAAATAAAAAGAGAGAAAGGGGAAACACTACTATCCTTTTGAGAGATCCACACTAGTACTCCCTTTATATCTTTGTACTCCATAGAGATGATCATTATGCATATAGCTATGTGGGGACCTTCACACTATAGAACTTGGCTTGCATATTCCAAGGATGAGCCTCCTCAAACGAGCTCTAGGTCTTCATGAGCGAGCAAGTTTGATGCACCCCCACTAGTTCCATTGGAGAGCTTCTTAGCTCGTATGTGCATCCGTTGCATGGCAATCCCTACTCCTCACATCATATCTATCATTTGGCATCTCTTGCCTATGATTGTCCTCATTGATGTGAGCCTTTCTCATCCTTTTTGTCTTCCTCCTCCACCATATTTCTCTCTTTGCCATCCTAAGTGTCAACTCTCGTGCTTACGCTCATCCATTGCATGAGTGCTCAAAATATCGAAGGAGTGGATCAAATTGATTTGTACCTGGCTAGTGGTCTGGGGACGAGTCAAGATAAGATTCCAAAGAAGACCAAGTGTGAAACTTTAGTAGATTGAGTTCTCAACAAATAAATGTTTTTCTCGTATTCCCTATCCCCCTTCTTGCACGCAAACACCATTTGGAGACATTCGAGTCATGGACAGCGAGAGCTCTTGCACCTAATGTTCTTTTGTTACTTGTTTCAATGCTAATATAGACTCTTGCATATTATGACTTGAATTGAATTTCTAACCATGATTGCTTTACTTATCAAAGTTCTTATATGGTTGCTAGCATGTCACCACAGATATTATGCCGTTATCATTTACCTACTCGAGGACGAGCAGGAATTAAGCTTGGGGATGTTGATACGTCCAAAACGTATCTATAATTTCTGCTTGCTCCATGCATGTTTTGTGTGATATTGCTATGTTCTAGATACACTTTCATACACTTTTGATCATATTTGGACTAACCTATTAACTCAGTGCACTCCAATGCCAGTTCCTGTTTTCTGCTGTTTTTCTATTTTAGTTTTCCCCCATATAAAAAGTGCCAGAAAAATTCCGGGAAAAATACAGGAAAAATCAGCGTACATGAAGCTTTGCGAAGAGCCCGAGTGGGGCCAGAGGGGAGCTAGGGGGCCCAGGAGGCCACCCGGCGCGGCCCCACCCCTGGCCGCGCCAGGGGGGCGCCTGGGGGCCCTGGTTGTAACACCCTCAGTTGCTGTAACAGTAATCATCATCACTGTTGACCATCACTGTTTGTTAATCATTGTTATCCCCTGTCCTTAATCAAACTTTGCTTCTACTCTTTTCAAACCATGCTGGTTGGTAATCAAAACCCCAAGGCCCAATTGCATCTTGCTCATCAAGAAACCAAACCCTAATTGAAACTTCTTTAAATGAAAAATAAAACAAAAGTGCTCAATTAAAGTTGTTCCAAAAATCATGTAACTATTTTTGTAAATTGCCTAAAATCATTATAATCATGTTGGGCCAACTTTGGTAATTTTTGAAGTTACAGAAAATTCTAAACAATTCAAACAGTAGGTTAAAACCCTTACTTTGGGCATTTAATATTTAAAATAAATATCTAATGAATTTCTTTTGCTGCAAAAACTTTTGTGGCACCTCAGTAATATGTAAACCTAATTTACAAAAACCAATAATATTTTACAAAAATGCTAGGGTTAATAAATCAATTACAGAAAAGAATTTGAGCAAACAGAAAAAAAAATTGGGAGATCTTTAAAGCTCGCCTGGGGCGAGGCCCACCTCAGCCTAGCCACCCCGGCCCGTCTTCCACCTCCCACCTGCTCCCATCATGTCGGCCACCTGCTCGACGCCGTGGCGCAGCCGTGGCCACGGGCGCCACTGGAGCCCTCCCCTCCCTCACCTGCTCCCTGCGACCGGGGAGGCGATAAGCACGCCCCCACCCACTCCCTGGACACCCCTCCCCGTTCTCCTCTTCCTCCTCGCCTCTCCCGCATCGGGGAAGGAACCAACCGCAGCTGCAGTCGCTGTCGCCGTGCACAACCGCGGCCAACCGCACCCGCAGGCCACGCTACCGTGTCCAGCGAGCTCGTCGTCGACGACTTCGTCTTCACCGTGGAGGAATCGAGCCGGGACGCCTCGAAGCCTCCGCAATCACTGTCTTCGTCTACCTCCAGCCGCCGGATCGCCGCCGAGATTCCTCCCGCACCGAGCCGTCCCCGAGCACGCTGCCACCTCTACACGCTCGTGGTGAGCAATATCACCGTCCCCAACTCCCCTTTGACGCCCGTTTAGCCCCTGGCCGAAATCCCCAAATGGTCGGGTTCTGCCCGCCGCCATGGACGTCCTAGCCGAGCTCACAGTGCACCCTAGCCCGCGCCAAGTGCAGTACCATGCTTCTGGTGGACCGTTGTTTCGTTTTGGCGCCATCACCCATTCGATTTCATCCCCGTTTGTGTTCTGCCATTGGTGCCCGAGCTCGATTCCGCCATTTTCGTCGTAGCCATCACCCCCGTGCGTGCCAGCTCAAGCCGACGACACAGATCGACGCGGCGAGGAGCTCTCCGTCGACTGTAACCAGTGGCACCCCAAATGGCGCTCTGTATCGCGCGGGCGGTGACCTCGTCGGAGTACCTCGCCGCCGACGCGCTCTGGTGTGGATGACAAGTAGGGCCTGCGCGTCAGCTAGGTCATTGGAAACTAATCACTCACTGACCAGTGGGCCATACCCCTGCTAATCCCCCTGTTAAAATTAACACTGGAATTATAACTGTTAGTCACTGACATGTGGGTCCCTTGATCATTTAGTTAATTAAACATGCTTAGTTAACACTGGAGTCAATGACACCTGGGCCCCACCTGTCATTTTGTTTATTAAAATAGGTTTATTAAGATCCAGCCACTGACATGTGGGCCCAGAGGCATTTTCTAATTTAATTAAATGTTTTATAAATAACAGAGGCTGACATGTGGGTCCCACATGTCAGCACTGTTCTGGATAATGTTGTGGATAATGTTTTGGATAATGTTGAATAAATAATAAAAGAAATTCAGAAAATCATTTAAATGATTTAAAACTTTGAAATTCAATAACTTTTAAATCGTAACTCGGATTCAAAAACTTTATACATGAAAATTGATCAGAAAAATGTAACGAATACAAATACGCTATCTGTATGTCTACCACACCCCTCTAACACCACGAACATTGAAAATTTTCCCCTCCGGACCGACTGTCCGATAAACTGTCCGGTACTGTTAGAGTGCCCGGATGAATTTATTCCGAACACGAATGTTTCTCGGAATAGATCAACTAGCACGGATACACCCCCCTTATGTTGTTCCGGTAACCACGACACCTCCGGCTTGATCCTTCCCCCTCCGGTCACCCTGTCCGGTAATCACCCGGAGCCGGCAGTTCATCCTCAGATGAATTTCCGTTCCGAGCAACGTGCATTGCACCGCGTTAGAACACCGTTAACTTTTCATCTGTCATGTCATGCATCTGTTTGTATATGCTTGCTGTGTATTTACTGTTTGCTTCCCCCCCCTTAATCTCCGGTAGACCCCGCTGCTGCCGTCGACTACACCGCTGCTGAGTACGACTACTTCGTCGCCGACCCTACTACTACCGTCGAGCTTGCAGGCAAGCAGAGCCATTCTCTTCCCCAGATATCGCCTATCTTTCCGTACATTTCTTGCACTAGGCATTGTAACTGCTGCTGCTACGATTACAATCCTATCCAATTGCATAGCCTGATTTTGTCGCCCCTTGATGTGCCTTCCTTTATCCCATGCTGCCTATTATTATTATACATTATTCAGCAGTGAGCCCTGCACATTGTTAGCTAGGATTAGATAGAGGGCCGTGATTACTCAGGGGAGTGAACGCGGATGCAATTATTATAACTGCACAGGTATGGTACAATGCAGACACCGTCTCGGGCCCCTATCTGGGTTATGCCTAGTCACCTCAAGTGTGAGCTATCAAGGAGTAATCCTTGTACTCCACTCGAGGCTGACTTTGTCTTACCGCCATAGGGTCTTGAGTAACATTTGTCCTAAAGGTAAGAAGTCGGGCGACCCAACGGTGCCCGCGAGAGGTATTGCGATGGGACGACAGGGAGGGCACGACCAGTGTACCGGTGTGCTTGGCCCCTGATCGTTGGCTGCGAGAGTTACCAAACCACGAAAGTCGAGCTCCTCTAGGAGCACACGCGAGACAAGGTAAGGAGACGGTTCACCTTGTTGGTAACCGCAGTGACTTGGTGGGACGACAGGGCAGGCACCGATGTACTGGTGGTCCTGGCTGCTGTCGTTGTCCGCGGGTCGGTTAAGTCGAGGCAACGATAACGGTTGTCACACAGGTTAACTAAAATGCTAAATGGTTCAGTGAATGTCTTGAGTTGGCTATATGCCATGTACGCACTACCTACCCGTGGGATAATGAGTGTGGGCTCCTCCGCTTCATAGTGTCGTCCGAGGACTCTTCAGACGTCAGCAGTACCGCGGGCTGATTGCCGGGAAGTGCGCTGTCTTCTTTGCTCGAGCTGTGTTGTTTTTGTTACGGCTTCCCGGCCACCCACGCACCGTGCAGGAGTACGTCAGGGTTGGGGTCCAAGGCCCTGAGTACTTAGGATTTAGACCGGCGGATGGCCTCTCTGTTGAGTTTGAAAGATGGGCTGTGGAGTGTCGGATAGCCTCGGTGGAGCGTTCCCTAACAAGGTTCCCTCCACCCTGGAGATCCGTGCGTTGTAGTGTAACAGAAGTGCACCCCTGCAGGGAAGATTGATCTATTCGAATAGCCGTGTCCACGGTAACAGGACGATTTATGCTGAAGCTGGATCTTACCACTAGAAATTATCATTATTAAACTGTATGGTTCCGGGTTTTCTTCCTCTCGGGGATGTCGAGGAGGTGAACTCAGAGGCATAGTTAATTATTACAACTTATTATTATACAATGCTGCAGCAACTTCTGCTGCATTGTTACTTTATGCTTTATATAAACTGTTGGCTGATTCTTACCTCATGCTGCAAGACATCGTCGGGAGATGCTAGTCTTCGTTAGGCCTAGCTTCTTACCCTTGCTCTGTATTTCTGTCTTTCAGTCCACTATATACAGCCTCTTCTTTCCGTTGATACAATGCATAATGCTTAGTAGCGGACGTAAGACTCGCGGGTATACTAGATACTCACCTGCTTTATTTCCTTTACTTTTTTGCCTGATCGGCCGCTGCAGCCGACGTTGGAGCCCAGGAGCAGGAGTCCCCCGGAGGCGCCTACTACGACGTCGAGTTCCCCGTCGACCAGGAGTAGTTCGGTGGATCCCAGGCAGGAGAGCTCGCCTTTTCGATCTGTATCTCTGATGTGATTTGTGCTAGCCTTCTTAAGGCAAAACTTGACTAACTATGTCTGTACTCAGATATTATGGCTTGTATGACTTATGTATTCGGGTCCGCGTGACCCCCTCTATTGTAATATATTTGTTTATCCTTTTGTGTTTAGTGTTGTGCTGTGATATTATCACCGTGGCACCCTAATCTCAGTCGTGTACCCTGTGTGTATGATTACTGTACACGGTCTGATTTTGGGGGCGTCACAAGTTGGTATCAGAGCTGACTGCCTGTAGGAAGCCACCCGACCACTACCTGGTCGAAGTTGAGTCTAGACTTTGGAAAACTATTTTGCTAACTTAATATTTGGCTTACGGGCCCACATCGATGTCACTACGTGTGATATCTATGGTATTAGGATCCTTTTCTCCTTACCTATGCTCTGGGAATCTGCTCTCTTATCCTTGCTGGTAAGTTCTACAAAATCTGACATTAGGATCACGTTCTCTTGATTCCACCCGGCGTTTTTCTGGTGCATCCCCCATTGATTGAGTCGTGTCACAGGAGTCGTAACCCAGGTCCCGGACCGCGGATCCCATTCTCATTCTGGGCTGGCCGCGCGTCCTCTGGCATCAACTGCTGTGGCCAACAGTTTTCTTGCGGCGTGATTGACATAGTGGAATCTATGTCGCGTCATGTAATCCTAACCGCGGTCTGCGCGCCGCCTAGTGAGTCTTTTTTCCTTAATTTCTACGACGTTACGCTGCCCGATTTTCGATTGACTCTGTGTGTAAATGTGTATGTCTTATATGACTACTCCTATATGTATCTGCGCCTTCTTTTCGTTGTCGTTTTACTTCAGGCTTGATTCCGATATCTCGTTAAATTTTCATCGCTGAAATACCCCTGTTAAATTCTAGCAGGATGGCTGGTCGTGGTCGTGGTCGTGGTGCCAACGACCCACCTCCGCCGGCGGATTACATGGCCGCGATGATGCAGCAGTTCGAGATGAACCGTCAGTTCATGCAGAATATCATGGCTCAGTTCCCCAGCCGAATCAGAATGGGCACCACCATCAGCATGCCACCGTGACTCTGCACGACTTCACCCGCCTCAACCCCACTATGTTCCGCAACTCTGTTCAGCCGTTGGATGCTGATGACTGGCTTCGCGACATCACTCATGAGCTGGAGTCTGCTAATGTCGATCCAGCCGACTATGTGAACTTTGCGTCTTATCACCTGAAAGGCGCCGCTGCTCAGTGGTGGAACACCCACAAGCGTTCACTGCCAGTCGGAGAAGTCGTCACTTGGGATGAATTTCAGTCTGCCTTCCGCGCTCGCTATATTCCTCAGGGGATCATGGATCGTAAGGCGGAAGAATTCCGCAACCTCACTCAGGGCGACATGACTGTTGAAGCCTATCAGCACGAGTTCCTCAACCTCTCTCGCTATGCGGAAGAAGAGATCGCCACTGATGCTCGCAGGCAGCAGAAGTTCCGTCGTGGCCTCAACCCAGACCTCAGGCTCGCTCTTGCCGTTCACGATTTCGCCAACTTCGCCACCATGGTGAACAAGGCTATCACCGTCGAGACTGCCCAGATGGAGCACAAGAACTCTCTGAAGCGTTATCGTGACGTTGGCTCATCTTCGGGCGCAACGCAGAAGCGTCGTATCTGGCTCCCTACCAGTGTGACCCATTCAGCTGTCCCTGCTCCAAGGCCGTCTTATGCTGCACCCCGTCTGCCTCCGCCACCGCAGATGCCAAGAGCTCTGCCTGCACCACCCAATGCACCACCCCTTCGTCCTCAGGATGGATTATGCTTCACGTGCCGCCAACCTGGGCATTTTTCCAGGGAGTGCCCCCAGAAACAGAAGCAACTGGTAGTTCACCCCGCTGGCCGCGGAAATGGTCGTGGCAACAACAGGACCCCCAACTATAATACTGGGTCTGCTGCTCATGCTCGTGGGCATGCTTACAACATCAATGTTGAAGAAGCTCAGCAACAACCCGCTACTGTAATGGGTACCCTTCTCGTTAATTCCGTACCTGCTACTGTTTTATTTGATACAGGAGCATCGCATTCATTCATGTCGGAAGCATTTGCATTATCGCGTAACATTACGTTTGAGAAGATGAACCCACCGATGATGGTTCGCACCCCTGGAGGCCGTTGCCAAATCTCCATGATGGTACACGATGTCACCATTGACGTCGAAGGGATTATATTCCTTGTGTCCCCCATCATCCTAAAAACCTCCACCATAGACCTCATTCTGGGAATGGATTGGTTGAAAGTTCACGATGCCGCACTGTATTGTGGCACCAGCTCTGTCCGTCTTTTACACCCCTCCGGCGAGATTGTTAACCACACCACCCGAATTTCCCGTGATGCCGAAACACAGATATTTATTATGAATGCTTTGAATGCCTCCCCCCTCGAAGGCATCGAGACCGTTCCAGTCGTTCGCGATTTTCCCGACGTCTTCCCAGAAGAACTGCCGGGAATTCCCCCGATCAGAGAAGTCGAATTTGTCATCGACTTGAAGCCCGGCACCACTCCTATTGCCAAGCGTCCTTACAAGATGCCGCCACATGAACTCCTTGAACTTAAGGAGGAAATCGACAAGGCACTTCAGAAAGGATTCATTCGCCCCAGTTCCTCAGCTTGGGGAGCACCTTCGCTCTTTGTCAAGAAGAGCGATGGGACAAACCGATTGGTCCAAGATTATCGGCCCATTAACCAAGCCACCATCCAGAACAAATACCCACTTACCCGGATCAACGATCTGTATGATCAACTTGCCGGATCCAAGGTGTTTTCTAAACTCGACTTGAGGTTGGGTTATCACCAAATCCGAGTCCGTGATGAGGACATTCCGAAGACTGCCTTCATTACTCGCTATGGTTCATACGAGTACACCGTCATGTCCTTTGGCTTAACCAATGCTCCAGCCACCTTCTCCAGATTGATGAATTATATTTTCATGGAGTACCTCGACCAGTTCGTCGTGGTTTATCTGGATGATATATTGATATATTCCAAGAATGAAGAAGAACATGCTGAACATCTTCGTCTTATACTGGAGAAGCTTCGAGAACACAAACTCTACGCTAAGTATTCTAAGTGTGAGTTCTGGCTTCCCGAAGTAACCTACCTTGGACATGTGATTTCCAAGGATGGCATTGCCGTCACCCCAGAACGTATCCAGGCTATTCTTGACTGGACTCCTCCCAAGACCGTCAAGCAAGTCCGCAGTTTCCTCGGGCTCGCTAGCTATTGCCGCCGTTTCGTCGAGAATTTTTCCAAGATTGCCAGGCCTCAGACTAATCTGCTTCACAAAGGCGTCAAGTTTGAGTGGACAGATAAATGTCAAGAAAGTTTTCAAGCCCTCAAGGACAAGCTAACTTCTCCCCCGGTGCTCGCTCCTCCTGATACTCAGAAGGACTTCGTGATATATTGCGACGCGTCTCGTCAAGGATTAGGCTGTGTCCTAATGCAAGAACGCAAAGTGATTGCTTATGGCTCTCGTCAGTTGCGTGCTCACGAAGACAAATATCCAACACATGATCTCGAATTGGCAGCAGTAATTTATGCATTGAAGCTGTGGTGACATTACCTTGTTGGTAATCGTTGCGAGATCTACACCGACCACCAAAGCCTGAAGTACTTGTTTACTCAGCCCGACCTGAATCTCCGCCAACAAAGATGGCTCGAGACAATAGCCGACTTTAACATGGATATTCATTACACCCCTGGCAAAGCTAATGTGATGGCTGATGCCCTGAGCCGTAAAGCTTACTGTAGTGAACTTGAGGTGCAACTAGAACAACCACCTCTGTATGAAGATTTTCAAAAGTTGAACCTCGAGATTGTTCCTCAAGGTTATGCAAATAACCTGGTCATTGAACCGGATCTCGTCAAATCCGTCAAGGGTATACAGTTCTATGATGATTTCGTACACAAGATTAAGCGCGATATCGCCAATGGGAGACCCTCACCCTTCACCATTGATAGTAATGGTGCGGCGTTCTACCAGAACCGTTTAGTGGTTACTCACAGCAAGGGCAGGCATGAGAACCTGGATATGACCCCGAAGGTCATGAAAGCGGATCACGATACCCCGTTGTCCATTCATCCTGGAAGCACCAAGATGTACCAAGACATTCGTCAGCGATTCTGGTGGCCTAACATGAAGCAAGACATTGCCCGATATGTTTCTGAATGTGACGTTTGCCGTCGCGTCAAGGCAGAACATCAAAGGCCTGCTGGAACTCTACAACCACTCTCTATTCCTGAATGGAAGTGGGACAAGATATGGACTTTGTCACCGGTTTTCCCCGATCATAGAAGGGTCATGATGCCATCTTTGTCTTCATCGACCGATTCTCCAAGGTTTCCCACTTTCTTCCAGTCAAGGAGACGATCTCTGCTAGTCAGTTAGCAGACTTGTATGTTTCCAGAATTGTGTCCCTCCATGGCATTCCGTTAGAGATCAGTTTAGACCGTGGCAGTATTTTCACCTCAAGATTTTGGGATAGTTTCCAAGAAGCTATGGGCACACACCTGAATTTCAGCACCGCTTATCACCCCCAGTTGCAAGGCCAAGTTGAACGAGTCAATCAAGTGCTTGAAGATATGCTTCGAGCTTGTGTCATCTCCTTCGGCAAGAAATGGGAGGAATCTCTTCCATTTGCTGAATTCTCGTACAACAATAGCTATCAGGCTAGTCTGAAGATGGCACCCTTTGAAGTTCTCTATGGACGTAAGTGTCAAACCCCTCTGAATTGGTGAGAAACTGGGGAACGAACTCTCGTTGGTCCGGACATTATCCAACATGCTGAAGATCAGGTTCGCGTTATCCGTGAGCATCTGAAGGCCGCTCAGTCCCGTCAGAAGAGCAACTATGATCGCAAGCACAAGGAAATGGCCTATCAACCTGGCGAATACGCTTACCTCCATGTCACTCCCATGAGGGGCACTCATCGCTTCGGTATCAAGGGCAAGTTGGCTCCTCGCTACATTGGCCCGTTTCGTATCCTTTCCAGGAGTGGACCCGTGGCATACCGTTTGGAATTGCCGCCGAACCTCTCCCAAGTCCACGATGTCTTCCACGTGTCGCAACTCCGTCGCTGCTTCAAGGACCCTATCCGCGAAGTGGAGCATGGTATGATCGAGCTGCAATAAGACTTGACTTATCAAGAACATCCGAGCCGCATTCTCGATCAGTCTGAACGCCGAACCCGCAACAAGACCGTCAAGTTCCTCAAGGTTCAGTGGTCGAATCATTCTGAAGATGAAGCCACTTGGGAACGCGAAGATCGCCTTCGCGATGAATACCCCGATCTTTTCCTCGCTACCACTTAAATTCTCGGGACGAGAATTCTTGTAGTGGGGGAGATTTGTAACACCCTCAGTTGCTGTAACAGTAATCATCATCACTGTTGACCATCACTGTTTGTTAATCACTGTTATCCCCTGTCCTTAATCAAACTTTGCTTCTGCTCTTTTCAAACCATGCTGTTTGGTAATCAAAACCCCAAGGCCCAATTGCATCTTGCTCATCAAGAAACCAAACCCTAATTGAAACTTCTTTAAATGAAAAATAAAACAAAAGTGCTCAATTAAAGTTGTTCCAAAAATCATGTAACTATTTTTGTAAATTGCCTAAAATCATTATAATCATGTTGGGACAACTTTGGTAATTTTTGAAGTTACAGAAAATTCCAAACAATTCAAACAGTAGGTTAAAACCCTTACTTTGGGCATTTAATATTTAAAATAAATATCTAATGAATTTCTTTTGCTGCAAAAACTTTTGTGGCACCTCAGTAATATGTAAACCTAATTTACAAACACCAATAATATTTTACAAAAATGCTAGGGTTAATAAATCAATTACAGAAAAGAATTTGAGCAAACAGAAAAAAAAAATTGGGAGATCTTTAAAGCTCGCCTGGGGCGAGGCCCACCTCAGCCCAGCCACCCCGGCCCGTCTTCCACCTCCCACCTGCTCCCGTCATGTCGGCCACCTGCTCGACGCCGTGGCGCAGCCGTGGCCACGGGCGCCACTGGAGCCCTCCCCTCCCTCACCTGCACCCTGCGACCGGGGAGGCGATAAACACGCCCCCACCCACTCCCTGGACACCCCCTCCCCGTTCTCCTCTTCCTCCTCTCCTCTCCCGCGTCGGGGAAGGAACCAACCGCAGCTGCAGTCGCCGTCGCCGTGCACAACAGCGGCCAACCGCACCCGCAGGCCACGCTACCGTGTCCAGCGAGCTCGTCGTCGACGACTTCGTCTTCACCGTGGAGGAATCGAGCCGGGACGCCTCGAAGCCTCCGCAATCACTGTCTTCGTCTACCTCCAGCCGCCGGATCGCCGCCGAGATTCCTCCCGCACCGAGCCGTCCCCGAGCACGCTGCCACCTCTACGCGCTCGTGGTGAGCAATATCACCGTCCCCAACTCCCTGTTGACGCCCGTTTAGCCCCTAGCCGAAAGCCCCAAATGGTCGGGTTCTGCCCGCTGCCATGGACGTCCTAGCCGAGCTCACAGTGCACCCTAGCCCGCGCCAAGTGCAGTACCATGCTTCTGGTGGACCGTTGTTTCGTTTTGGCGCCATCACCCGTTCGATTTCATCCCCGGTTGTGTTCTGCCATTGGTGCCCGAGCTCGATTCCGCCATTTTCGTCGTAGCCATCACCCCCGTGCGTCCCAGCTCGAGCCGACGACACAGATCGACGCGGCGAGGAGCTCTCCGTCGACTGTAACCAGTGGCACCCCAAATGGCGCTCTGTATCGCGCGGGCGGTGACCTCGTCGGAGTACCTCGCCGCCGGCGCGCTGTGGTGTGGATGACAAGTAGGGCCTGCGCGTCAACTAGGTCATTGGCAACTAATCACTCACTGACCAGTGGGCCATACCCCTGCTAATCCCCCTGTTAAAATTAACACTGGAATTATAACTGTTAGTCACTGACATGTGGGTCCCCTGATCATTTAGTCACTGACATGTGGGTCCCCTGATCATTTAGTTAATTAAACATGCTTAGTTAACACTGGAGTCAATGACACCTGGGCCCCACCTGTCATTTTGTTTATTAAAATAGGTTTATTAAGATCCAGTCACTGACATGTGGGCCCAGAGGCATTTTCTAATTTAATTAAATGTTTTATGAATAACAGAGGCTGACATGTGGGTCCCACATGTCAGCACTGTTCTGGATAATGTCGTGGATAATGTTGAATAAATAATAAAAGAAATTCAGAAAATCATTTAAATGATTTAAAACTTTGAAATTCAATAACTTTTAAACCGTAACTCGGATTCAAAAACTTTATACATGAAAATTGATCAGAAAAATGTAACGAATACAAATACGCTATCCGTATGTCTTCCACACCCCTCTAACACCATGAACATCAAACATTTTCCCCTCCAGACCGACTATCCGATAAACTGTCCGGTACTGTTAGAGTGCCCGGATGAATTTATTCCGAACACGAATGTTTCTCGGAATAGATCAACTAGCACGGATACACCCCCCTTATTTTGTTCCGGTAACCACGACACCTCCGGCTTGATCCTTCCCCCTCCGGTCACCCTGTCCGGTAATCACCCGGAGCCGGCAGTTCATCCTCAGATGAATTTCCGTTCCGAGCAACGTGCATTGCACCGCGTTAGAACACCGTTAACTTTTCATCTGTCATGTCATGCATCTGTTTGTATATGCTTGCTGTGTATTTACTGTTTCTTCCCCCCCTTAATCTCCGGTAGACCCCGCTGCTGCCGTCGACTACACCGCTGCTGAGTACGACTACTTCGTCGACGACCCTACTACTACTGTCGAGCTTGCAGGCAAGCAGAGCCATTCTCTTCCCCAGATATCACCTATCTTTCCGTACATTTCTTGCACTAGGCATTGTTACTGTTGCTGCTACGATTACAATCCTATCCAATTGCATAGCCTGATTTTGTCGCCCCTTGATTTGCCTTCCTTTATCCCATGCTGCCTATTATTATTATACATTATTCAGCAGTGAGCCCTGCGCATTGTTAGCTAGGATTAGATAGAGGGCCGTGATCACTCAGGGGAGTGAACGCGGATGCAATTATTATAACTGCACAGGTACGGTACAATACAGACACCGTCCGGGCCCCTATCTGGGTTATGCCTAGTCACCTCAAGTGTGAGCTATCAAGGAGTAATCCTTGTACTCCACTCGAGGCTGACTTTGTCTTACCGCCATAGGGTCTTGAGTAACGGTAGTCCTAAAGGTAAGAAGTCGGGCGACCCAACGGTGCCCGCGAGAGGTATTGCGACGGGACGACAGGGAGGGCACGACCAGTGTACCGGTGTGCTTGTCCCCTGATCGGTGGCCGCGAGAGTTACCAAACCACGAAAGTCGAGCTCCTCCAGGAGCACACGCGAGACAAGGTAAGGAGACGGTTCACCTTGTTGGTAACCGCAGTGACTTGGTGGGACGACAGGGCAGGCACCGATGTACTGGTGGTCCTGGCTGCTGTCGTTGTCCGCGGGTCGGTTAAGTCGAGGCAACGATAACGGTTGTCACGCAGGTTAACTAAAATGCTAAATGGTTCAGTGAATGTCTTGAGTTGGCTATATGCCATGTACGCACTACCTACCCGTGGGATAATGAGTGTGGGCTCCTCCGCTTCATAGTGTCGTCCGAGGACTCTTCAGACGTCAGCAGTACCGCGGGCTGATTGCCGGGAAGTGCGCTGTCTTCTTTGCTCGAGCTGTGTTGTTTTTGTTACGGCTCCCCGGCCACCCACGCACTGTGAAGGAGTACGTCAGGGTTGGGGTCCAAGGCCCTGAGTACTTAGGATTTAGACCGGCGGATGGCCTCTCTGTTGAGTTTGAAAGATGGGTTGTGGAGTGTCGGATAGCCTCGGTGGAGCGTTCCCTAACAAGGTTCCCGCCACCCTGGAGATCCGTGCGTTGTAGTGTAACAGAAGTGCACCCCTGCAGGGAAGATTGATCTATTCGAATAGCCGTGTCCACGGTAACAGGACACTTTATGCTGAAGCTGGATCTTACCACTAGAAACTATCATTATTAAACTGTATGGTTCAGGGTTTTCTTCCTCGCGGGGATGTCGAGGAGGTGAACTCGGAGGCATAGTTAATTATTACAACTTATTATTATACAATGCTGCAGCAACTTCTGCTGCATTGTTACTTTATGCTTTATATAAACTGTTGGCTGATTCTTACCTCATGCTGCAAGACATCGTCGGGAGATGCTAGTCTTCGTTAGGCCTAGCTTCTTACCCTTGCTCTGTATTTCTATCTTTCAGTCCACTATATACAGCCTCTTCTTTCCGTTGATACAATGCATAATGCTTAGTAGCGGACGTAAGACTCGCGGGTATACTAGATACTCACCTGCTTTATTTCCTTTACTGTTTTGCCTGATCGGCCGCTGCAGCCGACGTTGGAGCCCAGGAGCAGGAGTCCCCCGGAGACTCCTACTACGACGTCGAGTTCCCCGTCGACCAGGAGTAGTTCGGTGGATCCCAGGCAGGAGGCCTCGCCTTTTCGATCTGTATCTCTGATGTGATTTGTGCTAGCCTTCTTAAGGCAAAACTTGACTAACTATGACTCAGATATTATGGCTTGTATGACTTATGTATTCGGGTCCGCGTGACCCCCTCTATTGTAATATTCTTTTATCCTTTTGTGTTTAGTGTTGTGCTGTGATATTATCACCGTGGCACCCTAATCTCAGTCGTGTACCCTGTGTGTATGATTACTGTACACGGTCTGATTTTGGGGACGTCACACTGGTCCACCTCTGGCTGCCCCCCTTCGCCTATTTATTCTCCGTCACGGGAAACTCCAAAGACAGAACCCTATTTCGCAAACTCTCCTCTGTTCCGCCGACGCCGCACTTCCGGGATTGGGAGCACCAGAAGACCTCTTCCCGGCACCCTGCCGGAGGGAGGATTGATCTCCGGGAGTCTCCTCTCCACCATGGATGCTCCCCGGATGTCTCGTGAGTAGTTTTCCTTGGACCATGGGTCCGTGACCAGTAGCTATGTGATGTTCTCCTCCCCTCTTTGTTCTTCATGGTTTAGACCTCGTGAGCTGCCCTACATGATCGAGGCACTTTTGTAATCTTTCTGTTGTGGCTATGCTGAGTTTGATGGGATCTGATGGATTATGAGATTATGTTCAGATTGTGATAGAGTAATATATTTGGTTCTTATCTCTTATATTTTTGTTCCTAAGTAATTCTTGCATGTTATCCATTGCTGTTTATTGCTTTGGCCAAGTAGTAGGTAGTAACTCCAAGAGGGAACGTTATGCTCGATTGTGGGTTCATGCCCCCCGATGACACGCTTGAGTGACAGAAACATGAGTCTAGGGGATGTGTTGTTGCCACAAGGGGGAAAACAACGGTGCTTGTAATCGCGGTTGCAAGGATTGTTTACTTTATGCAAAGTGCTTTTTAATGCAGTTGTCTGTTGCTTTGGGTTTACACTTTGGGTGGGGCTCGCAACTTAATACCAGCGAGATGTTCTGGATAGATATCTCAAGGTGGATGATTAGTAGTAGATGAAGTTGGATTTCGGTCTACTTATTTTGGCGTACTTGTCACAACCCAAGTTTAGGTAAGTGCTAGGGTTTGATTGTGCCCTTTGCATCATGCAAAAATTCAAAAGAAATTCAGAAATGGGGAACAGAAAAGCCTTGAGAAATTAATTCAAATGGCCAGATAAAAATATTTTTCCAAAAATCATTTGAGTATTTGGAATATTCCTATAAATGATGCTGGTCATTTTAAAAGTGGTTTGGGTTCTTCTCCATGCCCATGGAATCTTCTAATTTTCAAACAATACCTTGGAAAATTAAATAAACCCCTATTTGATTTGAATTCAAATTATTTGAATTTCAAAAATGCCCAAAAGTTATGAGTGGATAGCTACTTATACTCTAAGCCCACATAAAAGTTTTGTGTATTTTATAAAATGCTTTGCTATTTTTTTCAAAGCAAAACAGAAAGCAGAAAAAGAAAAACAAACAGAAAAGAAATAAAAAGGAAAAAGGGGCCTTACCTGCTTCTGGACCAACTTAAACTAGGCCGGCCCAGCCTAGCCCGAGCTTCTGTCGTCTTCCTCCCCCTTCCTCCAAAGCAGCTCGCTGGAGGCCAGGGGCACGCCGACGCCACGTCGACGGCGTGAGAGCCGTCTAGGCCTCCCCAGCCCCCCTGCGCACGCCACGCAGGTGCCAGAAGCCCCCCGCACCCCTTTGCCCCTCTCCTAGCTTCCCCGTTCTTCTTCCCCGGTGATTCCGCGCCGCACCCGTAGCCTAGCCGGAGCACGGCGAAGCTCCGCCGCGGCGACCGGGCTCCTCACGATGCACCTCTGTGTCTAGTGTCACCGAAGTGGACGCCCTCGTCGAACCCCGGCGTCAATTCGAGGTCTTCGCCCACAAGCACGGCTCCAGCCTCAAGAACTCGTCGCCGGCCGTCGACATCTCCGTGCTCAAATCCGGCGCCCCCAACTCCTCCCCGACCGCCCCGAGCTCGCCTTCGCAACCGGCGTGAGCTCCCGACCTTTTTTCCCCCTCCTAGCACCTCTCCCCGTCCCCTCTATCGCCATTTGCCATGGTCAGAGGCTCCGTCCGCCGCCCTCTTCGTCCTAGTCGTGGCCTCGAGCCCCCCCGTGAACCCCCAGTAGCCCCAGAAGACGCGCGACGTCGAGAGCTACGCGCCAGTGCCCTCCAAACCCCACCCCATGCACAAAATCCCAACTCCGGCGAAGTTCCGGTGGCTTCCCGGCGAGCCCGCCATTAGAACTAACCTAATCACCCCCTAAGCTAACCCTACACCCACTGACCAGTGGGCCCTAGCTACTAACTAACCACTGTTAGTTTAATCTAACAGGGATTAATCCCACTGTCACTGACCCCCTGACCCCACTGGTCAGCCCCCTATGACATCACCCCCACGCCACCCTGACGCAATAAAAGAAAAGGATTTAAAAAGAATTAAAAGAAATCAGAAAAATCCAGAAATTAGCCAAAACTTCAATAAATCATAGAAAATTCATATTAACTCCAAATTGGACAAATAATATATGAAAAATGATCAGGAGAAAATAATCTATCCAAATATCCACCTTTAAGCTCTGTTTGAGTTGATTTTAAAATGGGACCAGTAGCTTTTGCTATTTGGCTTAATTGGAGTTAATTCAAATTTAATTCAAATGCTAATTCAACTTGAACCTTTGCAATGCAACCTTGATCACTTGTACATCAGAGGCACATTACACACATGATCACATGGTTTATAAAGAACAAACAATGGAATTTGCAACTTGGCTAAATTAACCAACATATGGAGTTTGAATTTGCATTTCAAATGCAATACACTTCATTTAAATGAAATGTGCCATAAACAATACCAATCACATCATGGACAACATGGTCATGTGCTTGTACATTTACATTTAATGTTGCCCCCTTTGTTGATGATTGCTCCGGTGACAGACGTTCCGAGACGGTGATCACCCCGACGAAGAAGAAGATCGGTAAACCCCGTGTATCGTCAGCAAGGCAAGCAAACCCCATTGATCATGTCTATAAAATCCTAATTCCCTCTGAGTCTCGCTTATGCATGTTTAGGAGATCACCGAGACACGTTCTTTCTTATAGTTGAACCCATTCCGATGCATGACCTATCATTCTGTCACCGTATTAAGCAAACCACAATCCTAGCAGATTTAGGAGTTGAATGATGAGCATGTGGCCCCTGCAACTTTTACTGCTTATTGCTGCTTAGTGATACAATGAGGTTACATTGTTTGTGAGTCGGGATGGAATGAACACAGTGATGCTGATGATAACGTGTTGGTGAATCCACCCTAAACAAAGGTGAACGATGAGAGGCTGGGTAGGAGTACATAGTGGGTTGTCTCGTTGAACACTGCCCTAGGCCCTGAGTTCCTGTTTTGTGATCCAATACAAATAGTATGACCACATGTAGGGTTTATGGGAGCCCCGTTTGGCCTCTTTACGTACCCGATCCGGTCCAGGAGTCACAATAGATTCGGGCTTTCCATTTGGCATGTGCATAAAAAAAGAATGAAGAAAAGGTTGCATCATATAGATATGTGGGTGGAACTGTGAGGCAGTGAAACCATCTGGCAGAGGTGGCGTCTCGGTCCCTTACATTATCTGAGTCCGTTTCGTGGAACCGGCCAGACTCTCGAGTGGTGCCAAACTCAGGTAGTCGACTCCTGGATTAGAGAAGGTGATGTGAGGGTAGTGCCTTGGTTTCATCCACGCCCGACACTCGCTTGAAGGGTGACGAGAACGAGGCGATAAGTGATGACACGCGTGTGAAGATGTACACCCCTGCAGGGTTAATGAACTATTCGAATAGCCGTGTCCGCGGTTATGGACTACTTGGAGACCTCTACTTGATCATTAGATAACTTGAATGGATACTCTAAAACTCGCAAGATAAGCGTGAGTGCTATGGCATGCTTCCTCGTGGGGAAGTCGAGGAAGTATCCATAGTGGTGTATTGATTGGAGACTTGGTAGTGGACTCGTGTACGCTTCTTACCTCAAATCTGGTACTCGTAGTTCAGGACTAGCCAAGTCAAAGCTGGCACTTCTGCATGATGAAACCCCACCTCCCTTTACCTTGAAACTTGAGCATAAGTCTTGCTGAGTACGACTTTGTACTCACGTTTTCTTATTCTATGTTTTAGATGAGAACCCGGACCCCGATGGAATCACCAACCTGAAGCTCGACGTTGACCTTGGTAGTATAGTTCCAGACAGCAGTCTGGTCCCTCGTGGAAGGGCATGTATGTTTACAAGGCTTCTCTAAGCCATTTGTTAAACTTGTCTGTACTCATACCTAATTTTCTTCCGTTGTATGATGTAATGATGATCACAGACATGTGGTCTTTGTATGCTCTATGTGTAAGTCAATAAAGATACAATTTGTAGAGTTATGTGATGATACCTGCTGTTCATACTAGGCATGTGTGCTGCGTGTATGTTTATATCATGCATGTCTTAGTATGGGTTTTCGAGACCTTAGTTGTGATCTGGCTGGCGGTCTTTTATACACCAAGTGGCCCTTAGATGTCCGCAGCTTGGGGCATCGCGATGCGATTGCTCGTGACTCTGTCACGTGCACACTTTGTTGTATGATCGAGCCCGCCCTAGACCCCGACTAAGTGATCGGGATGGAGTCTGTTTATGTAAGGGTTATGATTCAATCGATAACATGGTTGAGGCGACTTGTCTATGAGTATGGGAGTTCACCACCCATAATCATTTAGACTTGTGAGCGGGCGATGAGGACCCATCTCAGTTGATCATCCGGCCTGGATGGGATGCCCCTCACGTACGATGCTTTTCGAGAGTGTTCTGTGCTTGGCCTTGTCTGCTTAGACAAGTGGGTACGGCTCTCGGCTCTCCATGTGATTGAGTTGTGACTGGAATTACATATGCATATTCCGGGTCCCGACAGACTTGGTATCAGAGCAGGACTGTCTGTAGGATTATCAAGGCCTTGGTCGCAGTCGAGTCTAGCACTCTATAGTTATATAGTTACTCTGGGTATAAGGGAACAACGTAAGACTTCTTTTTCTCCTTATCCTCATCGATCTGAGTTATGAGTCACCCTTATCTTTCCTACGGGATGATAGGACTAGGCTCATCTATGTCTTACCAGAACATCTTGTTGTTTGCTTCCTTGTAGCCGTAGGAAAGTTGTGTTCAGTCTTCTAGAGTCGTTGTGCTTCCTATTTTGAGACTTCCTATGTAAATGTTGTTGAAATGTTGTGAGGATTTCAATTTCTCTTACAATTACAGCCGTTATGCTGTCCGAGTCATTCCAGGTTTCTTCATAATCTGATGCATTTGCAAAATCCTTCTCTCCATTTCGGTTGTCCTTTTAGAAGAACTTCTAGTTGGCATGCCCGACAACTCCATAGAGTTTGTTGTAGGATTTGTTCTAGAAACCTATAGTGATTCCTTTGCAGCTCTTCCTCCCACTTTAGATTTCTTCTAGCAAGAAGAACCACACTACCCATCGTGTTGGGGTACTTTTTTACTCTGACATATCTGTTGCAGCCCTAGTAAACCTTGGTCATCCTCTAGGAAGCTACCCAGTAATCCAACTCCTTAAACCTAGCCTCCTGACAGGTGTGTAGAATTCATAGTGGATCTTATACCAGGCACAGCCCCAATTTCCAGACGCCCATATAGAATGGCCCCACATGAGTTAGCTGAGCTTAAAATCCAACTTGATGCTTTTTTGGGAAAAGGCTTCATCCGCCCTAGCTCATCGCCATGGGATTTCCCCGTTCTGTTCGTAACGAAGAAAGATGGAACAGAAAGGATGTGCGTAGACTATCGCCCGCTAAATCTAGCGACGATAAAGAACAAGTAACCACTGCCCAGGATCAATGATCTTGTAAGAGCAAAGTTATATCCCTCATGAGTTTTGGATATTGTTGGTCAAAACAGTAGAGGAACTAACAAGTTTTCTAGTGTGAAACAGATAGTTAGGTTCCTGAAGTTATAGGTTGGTGATAAAGCTTCAACGAAGATTTACTAAGTTACCGAAGCATATCCTCTGGAGCGAAGCACATCACGGATGTCGACCCCTAAAAAGGATAAGGAATCCTGAAGCACATCCTATCGAAGAAGTTGATCAAGATGGCGCAAGACTTAGTTGTTTTTGCGTAGTTCTTTTTACTTCTTTGAGTCATAGGAAAAACCGTACTATCAAGAGGGGTTTAGCAAATGTACTCCGAAGGTTTTGATGAAAAGACTCAGATCAAATCGAAACCAATGAGAAACCTGAACCGAAGAAATCTCATGTGAGCTAGGTAATGCTTCACCAGCGAAGACTTTGTTCTTTCGGCTTCTGAAGCAGAACCAAGTCCGTGAGTCAGCTTTACTTGGACCGCAAGTAAAGTTGCGCATTGATTGGAAATATGACCGTTGGGGACAGGTGTCAAGCTGTCACATCGGGTCACTTCAGTCATTTCGCACCTTGGGATTGCTGCCTATAAATACACCACCCCCGCCCTCATTGGCCGGGTGGCTGCTCCACGTTTGAATTCCTGCAGAGGAAAGAGAGAGAGCAACCCCACCGAAGCACATCACAAACCCATCCACCGAAGCATAAGTCCTATTGATCTGAGTTGAATCATTATGACTTAGGAAGAAGTTTGCTAGCCTTTTTATCTTGGGGAACTGCAATTCTCCTAGACGGTTAGAGAGTTGTTCTTCAGAGAGCGAAGAGTTATTGTCGCCTCGAAGTCCAGTTTGTCAAAGGTTTCGGTGATTTCCTCAATAATCAACCAAGAGTGAAGAACTGACCAAGCTCAAGGAGTTTGGTGCAGTGGAGATATGGACGGAGAGAGGTTAGCTCCTGTGTTCAATCACAAGTCCCTCCAACCAGACGTAGCACTTTGCAGAGTGTGAACTGGTCGAACAAACATCGCTGAGTCAAGAGTTCGTTTTACCTTCCGCACTTACATTCTGTTTGTCAATTGCATCAGAGTTATGCTTCGATGCAATTGATTCGATGCTTTTGATTCGCTATGTTCTGCTTCGATTACGTTCTGCTTCTATGAATTCCTTCCTGTTAAATAGTTTCGGCTGCCATGTTATGCTTCACTTCAAAGTTTCATGTGAAAATTTGAAGTGATCATTCACCCCCTCCCCCTCTGATCACATACTTCCTCTAACAATTGGTATCAGAGCAGGTCACTCTTTTTGGATTAACCTCCTGGAGTGTTTTCAAGTATGTCTTCTAGTATGTCTTTCGCAGCTATTCGCTCTGGCGAACCTATTCCTATTTTCAATGGGAAGGACTACTCTTACTGGAAGGACAAGATGAAGAGGAATATTATGGCTATCAATTCCACTGCATGGCAAGTTGTCTTACATGGTGTTACAGTTACTGATAAGAATGCTATCACTCCTGAAGAAGCTCAACTGATGGATCTGGATTCGGTTGTCTGGGTGTTCATCACAAATCACTTGACTCCAGAAAAGTATCATGAAGTGAAGAATATTCCTTCGGCAAAAGGTGTCTGGGACTATCTTGAAAAGATTGGTGAAGGTGTTTCTACTCAGAGAGATGCCAGAATTGACACACTCCGAAGCAAATTCTATCGCTTCAAAAGACTCGAGGGTGAAAAGGTTCACTCAATTTACAGCAGACTCACAGCTCTGGCAAATGAGTTGATTTCCCTCGGTGCTGATGATATAACTCCTCACTCAGTTGTCAGAACACTTCTTCGCTAGCTAGATGATTCGTTCGATCACATTGTTCTGATGATCAAGGAAAGGTCTGATTACAGACATCTTGTTGCTGCTGATGTTCTTGAGAGACTCACTACCTTTGAAATGGAAGAAGATGAGAAACGTGACATAAATGGTTCTCGAAGAAGATCTCATGCTCTGAAAGCAAAAGCTTCGCGTCATTCTTCGCCCGAAGACAGTTCTGCTTCAGGTGTCGAATCAGATGATCCTGCAAGCATTGGAAAGGATTTGGCACTGATCATGAGACGCTTCAATCGCTTTCAGAAGAAAGGTTTTTCTTCACCCAAGAAGAGTTATCCTTCAAGAATCTCGAGTCATTCTTCTCACCGTTCATCTTCAAGAAGCTATCCATCGAAGGACAACTGCTGCTATAAGTGCAAGAAACCAGGACACTTCATTGCTGATTGCCCTCTGTGGGAAGCTGAGATCAAATCGAAGCATTCACACAGAGACTCTTCATCGAAGCTTTACAAATCCTCCAGAAGTCATGAGTCAAAGAAACATGATTCCAGTTCAAGAAGGGAAAAGAAGAAAGATTCTGATGATGATAAGAGAAAGAAGTATCATAAGAAGCGTGAGGATTCTTCATCGAAGACTTACTCGTCTCGTCGAAGCAGCTCTCACCGTGCCAAGGCCTATCTGGGAAAGGAGATGAATTCTGAAGCCGAAGCCTCTGGTTCCGAAGCTGAACAAGACTCACGATCTGCTTCAGGATCCGAATCAGATGGTGTTGCTGGATTAGCATTTGCTTCGACAGATGCTTCAGCAAATGCTTCGAGCTCATTCTTCACCAACTACAGCAGTGAAGATGAAACTCCTGCATATTGCTTCATGGCCAAGGCAAAGGTATCTTCATCCAAGTCAACCTATGATACTTCTGATTATTCTTCATGTGAAAGTGACACTAGAGTTAGCTATGCTAAACTTGCTAAAATTGCTTCAATTCAACAAGATGAACTTGATTCACTAAGCAAAACCATTAAGAAGTCAGAAACGTTGTTGATCAATGAGATTGAGAAAAGTCAAACTTTAACTAATGAGCATGAAGCTCTGAAGGAGAAGTTTGAAGAATTATCCTCTCGGCATGATCTTCTTTCAGTTGATTATGAGAAGCTTACCTATGAATTTCTTCAGAGGAAAGTGGCTCTTGAAAAACTGAAAGAGGCTCATGAAGAATTGGAAAATGTTAATATCTCTCTCATGGCTCAACATGGTTCTGAAGCAATTGATAAAACTGAATCACCTTGTTTGGATTGTTTGGAACGAAGCAAAACTATTTCCAAAGGGAAAGCTCCTATTGTTATTGATGATACTAATGCCTCCGATGAGGAAAATCCTGCTGTTACCGAGGAACTCCTCAGGTTGAAAAACTTATTTGAAACAGGCATGTTCAAAAGTGTGCAAGGACACCAATATCTCTGTGATATCCTTAGGAAGGCTCTCCTTCACAGGAATCCCAGAAATGAAGGTGTTGGATTTGAAAGAAAGATAAATCCTGATGGCACATATCGGGAGCCTGAGCAGTATCCTAAGACTGTTTGGGTTCTAGCGAAGGAGAAACCCATTGATATTGCTAACCTTTCAGGTTTCGATTGCAAAATGAACAAAGTCATTGTGGATGAATCACTTGATTCAGACTACAAACTCATGAAAGATGAACAGGGAAAAGTTTCAGCTGAGTATGTAGGTACTCCACCAAAGAATGGATTCTACAAGAGGCAGATATGGGTGCAGAAAGCACTTGTGGAAAAATTGCCTGCTAACCATTCTATGCAGGGAAAGCCTTCGGTACCACCGAATCATTTCTACTCTCTTGAGACGAGAAATGATCCTTTGGTGACCGAGTCAAATGTTCCGCAGAAGCAATACTATCGTACTGGTCGCCATACGTATCGTCCTCATAATAATCGTACTAAGATTGCATATGCTCATACTTATGCTAACCATTCGCAGAGGACTTATATTTATGGTGTGCTTGATGGTACACCGAAGCAATACACTCCTGTCCGATTTAATATTGCTTCGACCAATGCTTCAACGTCTTCTCAGTCACCTGCTCGTTTGTGGGTGGTTAAGAAGAACTAATTCTTCTGCAGGGCTATGTCTCCGGTGGATCCGAATGGGTCATGGATAGTGGTTGCACAAATCATATGACCGGAGACAAGGAGTTGTTCACCGAAGAAAAACTATCTCAATCTTCTCTGAAGTACATTACCTTCGGTGACAACAACAAAGGTAAAGTGTTAGGTTTGGGTAAGATTGCCATATCGAAGGATAAGCACATAGACAAGGTTATGCTAGTCCAATCACTTGGATATAATCTTATGTCTATTTCAAAGTTATGCGATATGGGTATGCTTGTTCTGTTTTCTGCTTCGCGTTGTGTTGTCTTTTCACAGGATGACTATTCGTTTATCTTCGAGGGTTACCGAAAGGGAGATCTTTACATTGTTGATTTTTCTTCGGGCCCTGTTGTTTCCACTTGCTTAATGGCAAAAGCTTCATCGGGTTGGTTATGGCATCGAAGACTTGGTCATGCAGGGATGAGAAATCTTCATAACTTAGTGAAGAAGAATCATGTTATTGGTCTTACCGAAGTAAAATTCGATAAGGATCGTCTCTGCAGTGCATGCGAAGCTGGTAAAATTACAAAGAAACATCATTCAGCGAAGACCATCATGACTACCACTCGTCCTCTTGAATTGCTTCATATGGATCTTTTTGGTCCTCAAAATTATGCAAGTCTGGGAGGAAACAAATATGGTCTAGTTATTGTTGATGACTTCTCACGATATACTTGGGTTTTCTTTTTGGATGACAAGAGCAAAGTGGTTGAAATCTTCAAGTCATTCGCTAAGAGAGCTCAAACAGAATATGAATTATCTCTGAAGCATATTCGAAGTGATAATGGAACTGAATTCAAGAACACAAATATCGAAGAATTTCTTGATGATCATGGTTTTACTCATGAGTTCTCTGCTGCTTATACACCTCAACAGAATGGTGTAGTTGAAAGGAAGAATAGAACTCTTATTGAGATGGCCAGAACTATGCTTGCTGAATACAAGACTCCTATTAGGTTCTGGGCCGAAGCAATCAATACTGCATGTCACATCATCAACAAGGTTTACCTTCACAAATTTTTGAAGAAAACTTCACATGAGCTTATCACTGGTAACAAACCAAATGTCTCATATCTTAGGGTATTTGGTGCTCCATGCTTTATTAGAGATATGAATCATAGCTCCAAATTTGCCCCTAAGGCACATGAAGGTTTTCTTTTAGGTTATGGCTCAAACTCTCACACTTACAGAGTCTATAACTCTCACTTTGGGAAAGTTATGGAAACTGTAAATGTAAGATTTGATGAAACTAATGGCTCTCAAAAGGAGCATTTGCCTCATGATCTAGATGAACCTCCACTTGATGAAGTGATTAGGTCTATGGCTATTGGTGAGATTCGCCCTGTCGAAGCTATTGTAAGTCAAGCTGTAAGGGATGATGATGGTCCAATGTTCCCACACATAGCCCGGGGCGCTGGAGATTACCATCCTGAAGCTAATGATGAACAGGACGAAGAAGGTCAAGGGAACGAAGGAAATGCTGAAGCTGAACCCGAAGCTGATGCAAATCCCGAAGCTGATGCAAATCCCGAAGCAGATGCTGAGCCTGAAGCAAATGATACTGCTTTATCACGAGTTCGAAGAAGAGTTGATGTGGATTCGATTCTCGAAGATATCAATCTACCAGGTCGTCCCACTACTCGATCTCGCACTCGCTTGGCTAACTTCTGTGGAAATTTTTCCTTTGTCTCTATGCTAGAGCCTTCAAAATATGATGAAGCCATGAAAGACCCTGATTGGTTATTGGCTATGATGGAAGAACTTCACCAGTTTGAAAGGAACAAAGTCTGGTCACTTATTGAAAGGCCAGATCCCACGAAGCACAACATTATTGGCACCAAGTGGATATTTCGCAACAAGCAAGATGAAGACGGTATTGTGGTAAGAAATAAGGCTATATTGGTAGCACAAGGTTACACCCAAATCGAAGGCATTGACTTCGGTGAAACCTATGCTCCAGTAGCCCGTCTCGAATCCATTCGTGTCATGCTTGCTTTTGCTAACCATAAAAATATATTGCTATATCAAATGGATGTCAAGAGTGCTTTTCTTAATGGTGAAATCGAAGAAGAAGTGTATGTTATGCAGCCTCCAGGTTTTGAAGACTCGAAGAATCCTGATATGGTGTACAGGCTTCACAAAGCTTTGTATGGACTGAAGCAAGCACCTCGTGCTTGGTATGAAACACTGAAGGATTTCCTTCTGAAGAAAGGCTTCAAACCAGGAACTACTGACCCCACTCTTTTCACTCGATCATATAACAATGATCTATTTGTGTGTCAGATATATGTAGATGATATCATTTTTGGCTGTACTAACTCTGAGATCAGCGAAGAATTTGCAAGGATGATGTCGAAGAAATACGAGATGTCAATGATGGGAGAATTGAAGTTTTTCCTTGGACTTCAGATTCGACAACAGAAGAATGGCACCTTTATTTCACAAGAGAAATACTTGAAGGATTGCCTAAAGAAGTTTGATCTTGCTGAGTGCAAGACCATTAGAACTCCCATGCCTACTAATGGTTTTCTTGATGCAGATGAGAAAGGGAAACCCTTCGATCAAAAAAAGTTTCGGTCTATGATAGGTTCACTCTTATACTTATGTGCATCTAGACCTGACATCATGCTATCAGTTTGTATTTGTGCTCGTTTTCAGGCAAATCCGAAGGAATCGCATCATATTGCTGTGAAGCGAATTCTTCGATATCTAGCACATACTCCTTCGTTGGGACTTTGGTATCCCAAAGGCACTCAGTTTGATTTGATTGGATATTCTGATTCAGACTGGGCTGGTGATAGGGTTGACAGGAAATCTACCTCAGGCACTTGTCATTTTCTTGGTAGATCTCTTGTGTGATGGGCTTCAAAGAAACAGAATTGTGTCTCAATATCTACTGCTGAAGCTGAATACATTGCTGCTGGCTCATGCTGCACTCAAATACTTTGGCTTAAGCAGACGCTGAAAGATTATGGTATTCATATGAAGAAAATCCCTTTGCTTTGTGACAATGAGAGTGCCATCAAGATTGCACACAATCCTGTGCAACACTCTCGAACGAAGCATATTGATATTCGTCATCATTTTCTTCGAGATCATGTTCAGCGTGAAGACATTGAGATTAGCCATGTAAGAACAGAAGATCAATTGGCAGATATATTCACGAAGCCATTGGACGAGAAAAGGTTTTGTGCATTGAGATGTGAGCTGAACATCTTAGACTCACACAATGTTCAGTAAGATCGAAACTATTCACTGTATATATTCACCTTCGGTGTGTTCTTTTTGTTTAGTTTCGCTTGAGTTTTTTCTTCGCCCAAGTTTAGCTTCGCTTGCCATTTGCTTTTTGTTCTGTGTTTAGTTTGCTTTATTTATTCGTTTCTTTTGTCCCCTATGCTTATCACTTTTAGCTTCGTTGTTGTTCTTCGAAGTGATAAGTTTCGGACCCTACCCCCTCCATTCTGCTTCGCCTCCGATCTTTTCGATCTCGAATGTTAAGCACAATTGAAACGGAAAGCATATTGCTTCGAACGTCCTTGAGTTCCGAAGCAAATGCTCCCAACTTTTATCGAAGTTTTTGCTCTCGGTCAAGACTAATTCTTCGGCCGTTGAGTCCCCGCCTTTTTCGGATCGATGAGCTTCGCTCGCGATACGCCACCACATCTGAGCCGTTGAATCGGAAGAGTCAGTTGCTGAGAACCGTTCGATGTGATCTGGTAACCGCTCCAGATCGTGCCTATTTAAAGTTTCCCATCGAAACCGTTCCCACTCATTCATTCGCCCCGACTCCTCTGTCTTCCTCCTCGAGCGTCCGCAGAGCTCCTCGTCCTCGCCGTCGCCGTCGCCGCTTCACTGCCGGAACGCCGCCGCCGTGGACCTTCTCCGTCGACGCAGAGCATCTCTCCGCCCTCCGTCGCCGTAGCTGCCGTGCATCACCAAGTTAGGGTACGCATTGCCCTCGGATCCTATCTGTCTCTCCGTGTTCTTCATCTAGGGTTTGGATCTGAGTTTGTTAGGGTTTTTTTTTCTGTTCTAGGGCTATTTGATCCTTGCTGATCTTTACATCTTGGGAAAGTTGTTCTTAGCATCAAAGCTATCCCATCTTCTCAGGTCAGTGGATAAGATTCGGTTCGTTCTCTGCTCTGGATTGCGTTAGGTCTCGTTTCGACTTGTTCTAGCCAAATTCATACAGACAAGTTGCAATCAATCTAAGATTGATCTGGGCTCCTATCAAAATTGATTTTGTTTTGGTCGAAACTATTGCCTGTGCTTATTCATTCCCTTTCTTTGTTTCCCTCTTGTCTATGATTCCATTCACAGGATGTCTGACGAAGAGGCTGCCATAGGAAATGAGTCCCCTATTGTTGATGGGCTTGAGAATTTTCCAGAGCCACCGAAGCAGAAAGGCAAGGGAGGCAAAACGAAGGAAGTCAATAATGCCAGAGGAATTCCCGAAGCTATTCGCATCAGAATGGGATATGACACTCCTCCAGAAGAAACAGATCATGATAGGAAGATGAGATTGCAAAGGATTCGAAGGTACTGGGCTGTCAGGTGGTACAAGTACAAAAGTATCCCATCTTGGAAGTGGGCGATGCAATTCGCATTTAGTCCACCTTACAGGTACACCACAGTCATGTGTTCTCAGTACACCCCAGCCAACAGATCGAAGTACTACCCGAAGCCTCCGGCTGTTCCTCACCCTAACACACTCAAAACACCTGATGATTATCCTGAAGAGCAAGAAAGACTTGCCATTTTGGCTGAGAAGAAGAGAATCCGCGAAGAGAAGAAAGCAAAAGCTCTTGCAGCTGCTGGACTTGATGATGCTGAACCATCGAAGCCTAAGAAGAGGCGAAAGCTTCGGAAGCTTAGTAATTCGCCACCTCCTGCTTCAGATGAGGAGGCAGAACACGAAGCCGATGACGAAGCTGAACCAGGTGCTCATCTCGAAGACTCCATTGAAGAAGATGATGAGTCAGAACACTCACCCATTCCCCCTAGTCCCAAGAAGATGCTATTTAAGAAGCCTCTGAAGAAGAAGGCTGGAGCGAAGCCGACTACTCCCAAAGGCGTTAAGTTCCAAGAACCTTCAGAACCTCCTGCTCCAAAGAGGAACATTGACTTGACGAACCTGGTGGTCGAGGCACCCTTGTCGTCTAAGCCTCCCCGCCGTCCTGTTACATCCGAGCAGAGGACCAAGGAACGGCATGACCTGAAGGCAAAGCCTGTTGCTAAGCCGGCTGCTGTGCCCGAAGCCAAAGCTCAAGAGCCTGTTAAAGCTTCGAAGCCAAAGACAACTGTGGCTAAGCCTGGTCAGACGTTTGCCCAGGTTGGCACGAAGAAATTGTCTGAAGTTGAATTGAGGAAAAGAGACCTCATCGAAGCTGAACGCCTGCATGCCGAAGCTCAAGCCAAAGCTAAGGCTGAGAGAGAAGCAAAAGAGAAAGAGAAAGCTGATCGAGAAGCAGTTGATCTAGAGAAGCAAAGGAAGGAGCTGGCAGAGGCGAACCAGCAAGCTGAAGCGAAGCGCAAGCTAGCTGAAGCTAAAGCTCAAGAGGCTAAGGCAGCCGCCGAAGCAAAACAACTTGCTGAAGCTGAAGCCAAACGGAAAACTCAGCTCGATATTCTTCGCACGAAGAAGGCAGAGAAAGCTGCCAGGGCTGCTCAAAAGGAAGCCGCTGTGGACATGGCGCCGAAGGAAATTCCCCCGAAGCCAGTCGCACCTCCTGTCCCCGAAGCCCAAGCTGAAGCTGAACACAGTGAGCACAACTTTCCAGATGCTAGGGAAGGCGAACTGTGGGACTGTCTGGGTCTATGCCAGACATATTTCAAGCTTGCTGAAGCCATTCATCCTCACACTGTGGATATTGGAGATACATATATCTCACCCAATCTTTCAGCAATGGTCGAAACTTTGTACAATCAGCTGAGAGATCTGCATTCAAGGGACAGATCTGAAACTGCAAAGATCCTGAAATTTCAGAAGAAAGCAGATGAAGAATCTGATGAGGATTTCAAGAGCGAAGCAACTGCTGCTTCGAAGAAAATTGCTGCTGTAAATGAGCAAACCAAGCAGAATCTTCAAAATTTTCAAGGCAAGCTGAAATCCGCTATCGAAGAATGCTGCAAATCGCATAATGCTTCGGTCATGGCGCTTGACTCCAAGAAGCGCGAAGCCATGATCCAACAATTAGCTTCGCCTCTTCCAAAGCTGCAACCTAGGAAGAGACGACTGCTTGCTGACACCGAAGAAGTTGATGAAGTCAGCTCCCACCCAGCCAAGAAAGCACCAAGAAAGGCATCGCCCCCACGATGCAAAATAATCAATCTTGGCAAACCATCATCGAAGCCATCCGCCCCCGAAGTTGCTCCACCTCCACCTCAACCCGAAGCCAATCCACCCCGTGTTCAAACTCCACCTCCACCTCAACCTGCTCCACAACCGTCCGCTCAAGACAATTTTGCTCCACAACCATCTCCACCCCGTCAAGCCACTCCTGACAAAGATTACTCTTCAGCTCACTCTGCTGAGGAGTCCGAAGAAAAAGAAGAAGAAGCCCAAGTGCAAGCTGGTCGTGCCGAAGCTGATGTCGAAGCAGAGGCCGAAGCCAATGAGTTGGCAATCGTCACTCAACCGCCGAGGCGAATCGCAGATGCCCGAAGGCATTGTATTCCTGCTCAAGACACCCAGTTGGACTCACTCTACCCCAGAGAGACTTTTCCCATTTTCATGGGAGAAGGAACTTCTTCAAGGCACGGTCCTGAGTTCGATATTGAAGTTCATCGCAAGAAGCTTAGATTCTTTGGCACTAGTCCATATGATTCACCAAGAACTGCTCATGATCTTCGATTCTGGACAGCTGAACAGCAGATTTTGTACACGAAGCTTTACTGCCAGAAAGGAATTCTGTTCAGGCACAAGTACTTGGATTTGCATAGTCTAAATGCCGCAACATGCTTCCAGAACATAGTTGAAACCATTGAATCTCAGAATCTCACAGGATTATTTGCAATGGAAACTCCATTCAACTCCGAGCTAGTGAAGCAATTCTATGCCACACTCTATGTATCTGGAACTCCAGATGACACTAGCACTTGGATTCTTGAATGGATGATTCAAGGGAAGGTGTTCAGGATGTACTCCGAAGAATTCATGGAAATTGTGAACATTCCAAGACACAGTGGAAAACTTGCAAAGGTTCACATGTTACCGGATCCCACCGAAGCTGAATTCGCATCTTTACTGGATCCCGAAGTCACTGGAGATCACATGCCAGAAAACATTCGCCCGAAGCATCTGGTGTTCAATTCCAAGACATGGTTCTATATTCTGTCAAACTCTCTGATGCCTCTCAGTACAGCGAATGAAGAATCAAACATACATTATCCAACTCGTCATGCTCTTATGAAGCTCACCCATGGACTTGTGTTTGACTTCGAAGACTGTTTTCTTCGCTACATGGTACAAGCTGCAGAAGTGGTCAATCAACTGAAGCCATATGCTCCTTGGCTGCAAGCTATTTGCAACCATGGACGCGGTGAAGAATTCATAGCAAAGCATCACCCGAAGCTGTTCTGTCCTCCGGTCCGCGATACCATGAACATCTTCAGGCGACCAAATGACCCCTTTGCAACTTATGTAGGAGTCAGACAGCATATCAATGAGCGCAATATGTCGAAGCGATATCAGAAAGAAGTGTATCACTTCGAGGTTGCCATTCGAAACCAACAGCTGCTGGAGAATTTCATCGAAGGCAATCAAAGACAGATGCAACACTTATCTGATGAGATCAATCGCGTTGGAAACATTGCTATGAACAACAACCAATACCTGAAGGTATTGAAGCATCATTCTTGGAAAGGACTCAGAAAGTTCAACTCAGTGAAGAAATTGCAAGCTGACCGTATATTCAAGGAATATCCTCACTTACAGCGAAACTTTTCAAGGAATGATTCTGTTGAACGCCCCAACCCCAAGATCCCTCCGCTGGAAAAGATCGAAGAAGTCTTATTCGTCAACCATGCAGAACAGATTCGCCCAGACACATTCTCTGATGAAGACTCCCACACATCGAAGCATGAAGACGATCCCCCCGACGACAGCGATCTTGAATTGCTTCAAGCGCCGATCGACTTCGACGAGGACGACTCACCGGCTTCGACCGAAGGCGAAACTTCAGGCGATGACTCTTCGTCAGGCGAAGAAGTTCCGCAGGGTCCCAGAAGTGCAGCTAATGCTTAAGTACTCTCGATATGTCTCTCTACCTTTTGTCCAATTCTTGACAAAAAGGGGGAGAACGTAGCATCGATTGAGTTTAGATTCGCTGCGGGGTTTAGGGTTTTGATTTGATTCGATAAACTTTTGTGTGTGTGTTAAGATTCGACAAACTTTCCATTCACTTCGTTTGGGTTGTATCTTAACGTTTAACTTCGGTTGTGAACTATGCTTATCTTATATGTTAATAACCCCGTGCTTGCAAGTTGCTCTCCTATACTTTATCTTGCAGGTGGTTATTCTCCTTAAGTTTACAGGACATTGGATGATTGCATATTCTTCAAGACAAATCATTTCAGTATGCAATTGATTCGCTAGGATATGTGTTAGGCTTCCCACTAATGATATTCTTCGACAAGCATTCACTTCGATTATAAATCTTCGATGCTTGCATTCAGGGGGAGTCATAAGCTTCATATCTTAGAGTTTGCTCTCAACTCAAATTCAAATTCCATATCTTTCTATCGATGCCTGTTTTGTCAACAATAGTCCAAAAAGGGGGAGATTGTAAGAGCAAAGTTATATCCCTCATGAGTTTTGGATATTGTTGGTCAAAACAGTAGAGGAACTAACAAGTTTTCTAGTGTGAAACAGATAGTTAGGTTCCTGAAGTTATAGGTTGGTGATAAAGCTTCAACGAAGATTTACTAAGTTACCGAAGCATATCCTCTGGAGCGAAGCACATCACGGATGTCGACCCCTAAAAAGGATAAGGAATCCTGAAGCACATCCTATCGAAGAAGTTGATCAAGATGGCGCAAGACTTAGTTGTTTTTGCGTAGTTCTTTTTACTTCTTTGAGTCATAGGAAAAACCGTACTATCAAGAGGGGTTTAGCAAATGTACTCCGAAGGTTTTGATGAAAAGACTCAGATCAAATCGAAACCAATGAGAAACCTGAACCGAAGAAATCTCATGTGAGCTAGGTAATGCTTCACCAGCGAAGACTTTGTTCTTTCGGCTTCTGAAGCAGAACCAAGTCCGTGAGTCAGCTTTACTTGGACCGCAAGTAAAGTTGCGCATTGATTGGAAATATGACCGTTGGGGACAGGTGTCAAGCTGTCACATCGGGTCACTTCAGTCATTTCGCACCTTGGGATTGCTGCCTATAAATACACCACCCCCGCCCTCATTGGCCGGGTGGCTGCTCCACGTTTGAATTCCTGCAGAGGAAAGAGAGAGAGCAACCCCACCGAAGCACATCACAAACCCATCCACCGAAGCATAAGTCCTATTGATCTGAGTTGAATCATTATGACTTAGGAAGAAGTTTGCTAGCCTTTTTATCTTGGGGAACTGCAATTCTCCTAGACGGTTAGAGAGTTGTTCTTCAGAGAGCGAAGAGTTATTGTCGCCTCGAAGTCCAGTTTGTCAAAGGTTTCGGTGATTTCCTCAATAATCAACCAAGAGTGAAGAACTGACCAAGCTCAAGGAGTTTGGTGCAGTGGAGATATGGACGGAGAGAGGTTAGCTCCTGTGTTCAATCACAAGTCCCTCCAACCAGACGTAGCACTTTGCAGAGTGTGAACTGGTCGAACAAACATCGCTGAGTCAAGAGTTCGTTTTACCTTCCGCACTTACATTCTGTTTGTCAATTGCATCAGAGTTATGCTTCGATGCAATTGATTCGATGCTTTTGATTCGCTATGTTCTGCTTCGATTACGTTCTGCTTCTATGAATTCCTTCCTGTTAAATAGTTTCGGCTGCCATGTTATGCTTCACTTCAAAGTTTCATGTGAAAATTTGAAGTGATCATTCACCCCCTCCCCCTCTGATCACATACTTCCTCTAACAGATCTTTATGATCAACTTGCAGGATCCTCTGTCTTCTCCAAGATGGATTTGAGATTAGGCTATCATCAAATCAAAATCAGAAACGAGGACATTCCCAAGACGGTTTTCACTACTCGGTATGGTCTTTACGAGTACACCGTCATGTCCTTCGGATTAACCAATGCCCCGCCACTTTCTCGCGCATGATGAACTCGATCTTCATGGAGTATTTGTACAAGTTCGTCGTGGTTTAACTCGATGACATCCTTATATACTCGAAGAACGAAGAAGAACATGTCGAACATCTCAGGCTGGTATTGATGAAACTTAGAGAGCATCGCCTGTATGATAAATTCTCCAAGTGTGAATTTTGGCTACCAGAAGTGACCTACTTAGGCCACGTGATTTCTGCAAAAGGCATTGATGTCAATCCCGAGAGAGTTCAGGCCGTCCTTGACTGGACTCCACCTGAATCGGTTAAGCAAGTTAGGAGTTTTCTTGGCTTAGCAAGCTATTGTCGCCGCTTCTTCGAGAACTTTTCTAAAGTTGCAAAGCCTCTAACTGAACTCCTCAAAAAAGAGATAAGAAATTCCAATGGACCCCCAAGTGCGAGGAAAGCTTTCAAGAGCTAAAAATAAGATTGACTTCTGCACCCGTACTTGCACCTCCAGACACCAAAAGGGATGTCGAGATCTATTGTGATGCTTCACGGCAAGGGTTAGGATGCATACTTATGCAAGATAGACATGTGGTAGCTTATGCTTCACGCCAGTTGCGGCTACATGAAGAGAACTATCCTACCCATGATCTTGAACTCGCTGCCATAGTTCATACCCTGAAGACTTGGCGACATTACCTCCTTGGTAATCGTTGTGGGATCTATTCCAACCACCAAAGCCTCAAATATATTTTCACCCAGCCAGATCTTAATCTCAGGAAAAGACGCTAGATTGAGTTGATAAAAGATTATGACTTAGGAATTTCTTACAACCCAGGAAAAGCCAATGTCATGGCTGATGCACTAAGTCGTAAGTCGTATTGTAACAACCTCATGTTACAACAGTATCAACCACTTCTTCATGAGGAATTTCGAAAGCTCAACCTTGAGATTGTTCCTCGTGGATCTCTTTTCAACTTGGTGGTGAAACCAACCCTTGAGGATCAAATCATAGTTTCCCAAAGGCGTGCACGAGGTGTTCGCCGGATCAAGGAGAACATTGCTAGCGGAGTTGCTAGATGTTTCTCCACAGATAGTAAAGGAACGATATTCTTTGAAAATCGTTTGGTAGTACCTAAGAATAGGGATCTAAGGCAACTCATCCTCAAAGAAGCCCATGACACACCCCTCTCGATTCATCCCGGTAGCACAAAAATGTACCGAGATCTACGCCAGAGATTTTGGTGGAACCGGATGAAGAGAGACATTGCTCGATTTGTTGCCGAATGTGATGTTTGTCGTCGCATTCAGGCAGAATGCGAAAGACCTGCTGGTACACTTCAACCTTTTCCTATTCCCGAGTGGAAATGGGACAAAGTCGGTATGGACTTCATCACCGGCTTTCCAAAAACCCAGAAAGGAAACGATGTCATCTTCGTTGTCATAGATAGGTTTTCCAAAGTTTCTCACTTCCTTCCAGTTCGCGAGTCTATAACTGCTAGTCAGTTGGCGGACTTGTATGTCTCTAGAATTGTGTCTCTTCACGGTGTTCCTTTGGAAATCAATTCTGACCGAGGTAGCCTTTTCACCTCTAGATTTTGGGGAAGCTTCCAGAATGCTATGGGAACTCATCTCTCCTTTAGTACAACTTTCCATCCTCAGTCTAGTGTCAAGTCGAAAGGGTTAACCAAATTCTTGAAGACATGCTTTGAGCTTGTGTTATCTCATTCGGAAAGAATTGGGAGAAATCTCTTCCATTCGCCGAATTTGCTTATAACAACAGTTTCCAATCTAGTCTGAACATGGCTCCTTTTGAACTCCTCTATGGACGACGATGTCGGACACCCCTAAACTGGTCAGAAACCGGTGAAAGACAATTCTTTGGACCGGATATGATCATCGAAGCAGAAGAGCAAGTTCGCATTGTTCGTGATCAATTGAAAGAAGCCCAGTCTCGTCAGAAAAGCTACTATGATCATCATCATAGTCAAGAAAGCTACAATCTGGATGAGAAGGCTTACCTTCGGGTTACTCCTCTGAAGGGTACCCAACGATTCGGTATCAAAGGCAAGTTGGCCCCACGTTACATCGGACCTTTCCGCATTCTAGCTAAACGTGGAGAAGTTGCCTACCAACTTGAACTAACCCCGCACCTTTTCCGAGTACATGATGCATTCCATGTGTCACAACTCAGGCGTTGCTTCAAGGACCCCATCCGCGAAGTCGACCATGAAACGCTTGATCTCTAAGATGACCTTTCTTATCGAGAGTACCCTGTTCGTATTCTTGATTCCGCAGAGCGTGTCACTCGTCGTCAGAAGATCAAGTTCCTCAAAGTGCAATGGTCTCATCACTCCGAGAAAGAAGCAACCTGGGAAAGAGAAGACCGCCTCCGTGCCGAGTGCCCCACCTTCCTCCCGACGGCTTCTGAATCTCGGGACGAGATTATTTTGAATGGGGGAGAGTTGTCACAACCCAAGTTTAGGTAAGTGCTAGGGTTTGATTGTGCCCTTTGCATCATGCAAAATTTCAAAAGAAATTCAGAAATGGGGAAAAGAAAAGCCCTGAGAAATTAATTCAAATGGCCAGATAAAAATATTTTTCCAAAAATCATTTGAGTATTTGGAAAATTCCTATAAATGATGCTGATCATTTTAAAAGTGGTTTGGGTTCTTTCCCATGCCCATGGAATTTTCTAATTTTCAAACAATGCCTTGGAAAATTAAATAAACCCCTATTGTATTTGAATTCAAATTATTTGAATTTCAAAAATGCCCAAAATTTATGAGTGGCTAGCTACTTATATTCTAAGCCCACATAAAAGTTTTTGGTATTTTATAAAATGCTTTGCTATTTTTTTCCAGAGCAAAACAGAAAGCAGAAAAAGAAAAACAAACAGAAATGAAATAAAAGGAAAAAGGGGCCTTACTTGCTTCTGGCCCAACTTAAACTAGGCCGGCCCAGCCCAGCCCGAGCTTCTGTCGTCTTCCTCCCCCTACCCCCAAAGCAGCTCGCTGGAGGCCAGGGGCACGCCGACGCCACGTCGACGGCGTGAGAGCCGTCTAGGCCTCCCCAGCCCCCCTGCGCACGCCACGCAGGTGCCAGAAGCCCCCCACACCCCTTAGCCCCTCTCCTAGCTTCCCCGTTCTTCTTCCCCGGTGATTCCGCGCCGCACCCGTAGCCTAGCCGGAGCACGGCGAAGCTCCGACGCGGCGACCGGGCTCCTCGCGCTGCACCTCTGTGTCCAGCGTCACCGAAGTGGACGCCCTCGTCGAACCCCGGCGTCAATTCGAGGTCTTCGCCCACGAGCATGGCTCCAGCCTCAAGAACTCGCCGCCGGCCGTCGACATCTCCGAGCTCAAATCCGGTGCCCCCAGCTCCTCCCCGGCCGCCCCGAGCTCGCGTTCGCAACCGCCGTGAGCTCCCGACCTTTTTCCCCCTCCTAGCACCTCTCCCCGTCCCCTCTGTCGCCATTCGCCATGGTCAGATGCTCCGGCCGCCGGCCTCTTCGTCCTAGCCGTGGCCTCGAGCCCCCCCCCCCCCCCGTGAACCCCCAGTAGCCCCAGAAGACGCGCAACGTCAAGAGCTATGCGCCAGTACCCTCCAAACCCCACCCCGTGCACAAAACCCCAACTCCGGCGAAGTTCCGGTGGCTTCCCGGCGAGCCCGCCATTAGAACTAACCTAATCACCCCCTAAGCTAACCCTACACCTACTGACCAGTGGGCCCTAGCTACTAACTAACCACTGTTAGTTTAATCTAACAGGGATTAATCCCACTATGATCACTGGCCCCCTAACCCCACTGGTCAGCCCCCTGTGACATCACCCCCACGCCACACTGACGCAATAAAAGTAAAGGATTTAAAAAGAATTAAAAGAAATCAGAAAAATCCAGAAATTAGCCAAAACTTCAATAAATCATAGAAAATTCATATTAACTCCAAATTGGACAAATAATATATGAAAAATGATCAGGAGAAAATAATCTATCCAAATATCCAGCTTTCAGCTCTGTTTGAGTTGATTTTAAAATGGGACCAGTAGCTTTTGCTATTTGGCTTAATTGGAGTTAATTCAAATTTAATTCAAATGCTAATTCAACTTGAACCTTTGCAATGCAACCTTGATCACTTGTACATCAGAGGCACATTACACACATGATCACATGGTTTATAAAGAACAAACAATGGCATTTGCAACTTGGCTAAATTAACCAACATATGGAGTTTGAATTTTCATTTCAAATGCAATACACTTCATTTAAATCAAATGTGCCATAAACAATACCAATCACATCATGGACAACATGGTCATGTGCTTGTGCATTTACATTTAATGTTGCCCCCTTTGTTGATGATTGCTCCGGTGACAGACGTTTCGAGACGGTGATCACCCCCGACGAAGAAGAAGATCGGTAAACCCCGTGTATCGTCAGCAAGGCAAGCAAACCCCATTGATCATGTCTATAAAATCCTAATTCCCTCTCAGTCTCGCTTATGCATGTTTAAGAGATCACCGAGACACGTTCTTTCGCATAGTTGAACCCATTCTGATGCATGACCTATCATTCTTTCACCGTATTAAGCAAACCACAATCCTAGCAGATTTAGGAGTTGAATGATGAGCATGTGGCCCCTGCAACTGTTACTGCTTATTGCTGCGTAGTGATACAATGAGGTTACATTGTTTGTGAGTCGGGATGGAATGAACACAGTGATGCTGATGATAACGTGTTGGTGAATCCACCCTAAACAAAGGTGAACGATGAGAGGCTGTGTAGGAGTACACAGTGGGTTGTCTCGTTGAACACTGCCCTAGGCCCTGAGTTCCTATTTTGTGATCCAATACAAATAGTATGACCCTATGTAGGGTTTATGGGAGCCCCGTTTGGCCTCTTTACGTACCCTATCCGGTCCAGGAGTCACAATAGATTCGGTCTTTCCATTTGGCATGTGCATAGAAAAAGAATGAAGAAAAGGTTGCATCATATAGATATTTGGGTGGACCTGTGAGGCAGTGAAACCATCTGGCAGAGGTGGCGTCTCGGTCCCTTACATTATCTGAGTCCATTTCGTGGAACCGGCCGGACTCTCGAGCGGTGCCAAACTCAGGTAGTCGACTCCTGGATTAGAGAAGGTGATGTGAGGGTAGTGCCTTGGTTTCATCCACGCCCGACACCCGCTTGAAGGGTGACGAGAACGAGGCGATAAGTGATGACACGCGTGTGAAGATGTACATCCCTGCAGGGTTAATGAACTATTCAAATAGCCGTGTCCGCGGTTATGGAATACTTGGAGACCTCTACTTGATCATTAGATAACTTGAATGGATACTCTAAAACTCGCAAGATAAGCGTGAGTGCTATGGCATGCTTCCTCGTGGGGAAGTCGAGGAAGTATCCATAGTGGTGTATTGATTGGAGACTTGGTAGTGGACTCGTGTACGCTTCTTACCTCAAAGTCTGGTACTCGTAGTTCAGGACTAGCCAAGTCAAAGCTGGCACTTCTTCATGATGAAACCCCACCTCCCTTTACCTTGAAACTTGAGCATGAGAAGTATAGTTCTGATGTAAGTCTTGCTGAGTACGACTTTGTACTCACGTTTGCTTATTCTATGTTTTAGATGAGAACCCGGACCCCGATGGAATCACCGACCTGAAGCTCGATGTTGACCTTGGTAGTATAGTTCCAGACAGCAGTCTGGTCCCTCGTGGAAGGGCATGTATGTTTACAAGGCTTCTCTAAGCCATTTGTTAAACTTGTCTGTACTCATACCTAATTTTCTTCCGTTGTATGATATAATGATGATCACAGACATGTGGTCTTTGTATGCTCTATGTGTAAGTCAATAAAGATACACTTTGTAGAGTTATGTGATGATACCTGCTGTTCATACTAGGCATGTGTGCTGCGTGTATGTTTATATCATGCATGTCTTAGTATGGGTTTTCGAGACCTTAGTTGTGATCTGGCTGGCGGTCTTTTATACACCAAGTGGCCCTTAGATGTGCGCAGCTTGTGGCATCGCGATGCGATTGCTCGTGACTCTGTCACGTGCACACTTTGTTGTATGATCGAGCCCGCCCTAGACCCCGACTAAGTGATCGGGCTGGAGTCTGTTTATGTAAGGGTTATGATTCAATCGATAACATGGTTGAGGCGACTTGTCTATGAGTATGGGAGTTCACCACCCATAATCATTTAGACTTGTGAGCGGGCGATGAGGACCCATCTCAGTTGATCATCCGGCCTGGATGGAATGCCCCTCACGTACGATGCTTTCCGAGAGTGTTCTGTGCTTGGCCTTGTCTGCTTAGACAAGTGGGTACGGCTCTCGGCTCTCCATGTGATTGAGTTGTGACTGGAATTACATACGCATATTCCGGGTCCCGATGATGGCGGAGAAGTTAATAGGTTTAGTTGGGTTGCCTCCCCTGTTAACCGCGCCAACCCCCACAAGTCGAGGGGATCAATTGTAGCTTTTCGATAAATAAGGATGTCGATCCCAACGAGGAGCAGAAGGTGTTGATAAGTGACATTGGATAAGGAAAGACTGCAAATACTCAAAGGTAAATATTTAGGGGTTTTTGGTTTAAGCAATAAAAAAGTAAAAGACGGGCAAAGTAAACAGGGTAACTGAGGAGTAGCAAGTGGCCCAATCCTTTTACAAGGATAAGCCTAGGAACTGAACTTATAAAGGCTAAAGCGTTCTCGAGAAAACACGGGAGAGATAGTCTAGTCACTTTCACCATACTCTGCCAAGTAATATGTATTGTGTGATAAGTATCGGTGGGTGGATCAATGCTAGTACACCTTCTAGACTAACATAAGTGTACTCTTATGATTACACACCTTGCAAGCATCCGCAAATACAAGGTAGTAATTAAGGAATAAGCCTAACCATAGCATTACGATCAAGGATCCATAACTCCCTTGTGCGAAAGTCTGCGAACTGGGGTTCAGGTTTCTGTCACTCTGGCAACCCACCATAAGCATCCTTTGCGCACAATGTTTCCCTCTAGGCCCATTAAAGGTGAAGTGTTATGTGTTCGACTCACATAACAACACTAGAGAAATAACAACACAACTTAAGTATCACACAGCACATAATACTTCAACATCATATGACTACTAACAACTAGACTGCTCCCATGTTCTCAAGAACTAAAGTAACTACTCACAAGACATAAAAGAGATCATGATCAGAGGTGATAAATAGGTGATGAACAATCTGGACACAATAATATTTCTCCAACAAAACTCAATAGCATTCACCAGAAAGTAGTAATCAACACCAACAGAGTAGAGGGGATAGATAGTACGGATTACAACACAAGTTGCAATTGTGAGATGAGATTGGATGTAGATGGAGATGGTGTTGATGTTGGGGACGATGATGATGATGATGGCGACGATCTCCCCTTCCGGGAGGTGATCTCCCCGGCGGAATCTCTCCGCCGGAGATTGGTTTTCTCCTCTGTAGGTTTCCGCCCCGTGGCGGCGGCGTCTCGCGAAAGCAGCTCCTGTTTTAGGGTTTCTACCCCCAAGGGGTTATATAGGTGAAAGGGGGCACCGAGAGGGGCCACCAGGCACCCAGGAGGGTGCCTGGCGCGGCCAGGAAGGGGGGCCGCGCCAGGAACCCTTCTGGCTGCCTGGTGGGTCCCCTCACATTCTCCTTCGGTGACTCCCAGTTATTTTGCATAAAAATGCTCCCCGTAAAATTTCATCGCATTTGGACTTGATCTGCTTCAGCAACTTGGTTTCCACTTCTTCACCGCTGAATCTTGGTTCTGCTGTTTCGGCACCGGAAAGTTGTAAACTGTGTAAAATAAACCAAAACAACATAAGAACAACACTTTAAAGTGGAAAATATCAATGAATAAGGTGAAATCACAACATAAAATAGTGATGCTTTTTGGACGTATCAACTCCCCCAAGCTTAGACCTCGCTTGTCCTCAAGCGATTACTGAGCTCGGTAAACCTGTCCACAAGTTTAGAGAGTGAAGTGTCGATAAAAAGAATACGAACAAGAAGCATCAAGATTCCTCACCAAACTTAAGCATCCTCAACAGCAACCTCAACTCATAAGGTCCTTATAAGAAGTAGTAACAATTATAACAAAGTAGGACCTGGAAAACTCATCAAATCATGACAAACATAGCCTTGGTCAAGGAACAACTAATAGCTTTTACTTTTGCTCCTTCTCTTTTGATTAAACAGTTGAAACTTTTGAAAGAACATGCTATTAGTCAAGAGGTGCACAAGCCGACACAAAGGAAGATGTCTACTAAGCATAAGCCTTTTTTTCAAACAACTTACTTATCAAAAGATAATGTCAACGAAGATGTAACATGCTAGATCTCAATGCAACTTTATATGCAAGCATCTTTATTAACACAAAGTGTCTGCTCTCTCTCTCTTTAGAAAGGAAGGAAGAAGGAAGGACTGACTGAGCACAAAATAAAGATAAACCCCGTGCAAAAGGGTAAGCAGGGAAAACTCATGTGCCATCTCTAGATCAAACAGAATAAAAACAAGCTTTTGGGAGGTGCATGATCCGTCAACGAATGCTGATAGATAACTCACTCACTTCATGATTTGGACAAGTTTCGAGGAACGACTCTCATGTGGGGATGATCACATCCCCTTGGATTCCTTTGTTTATCACTCGTAAAAGGGCGAAGGAACTTGTGTGTTTAGTATTTATCTTTAACGAGCTGGGCACTCATGCCAGTCCCTTCTCGTATTAGGGGTTTGCAGATTAGACATGCAATCCCAAGATAAAACTTGTCCAAATTAAGAAGATCATGGGTTACCCACCACTTCCTCATGAGCTGAATCAGTGGCACAAAACAGAAGATTTTGAACATCTAAAGATAGCACATAAATTATATACTTTAGGAGTGGTAGTGGAATACCACAAGTAGGTAGGTATGGTGGACTCAAGTGGAAGATGTTGGTTTCAGGGTATGGAAGTACAAGCAGAATTCCGCTTGGTACAGAGTTTTGGCTAGCAAGGCTTGAGAGAGCAGACAAATGATGACAACTTAGATGCAAGCAGTACAAAGCATAAACATTAAGACTAACATGAAACACCTAGTTGTCTTCCTTGTCAACATAACACTTCAAGCATAATAACACAAAGGTTTTGGCTATGTCGCTACTTTGAGAAAAACATGCTTGTTGTTATGACCAAAGCTATACTTGCCAAGATTTAAATAAAGTTTTCGAAGCCATACCTGATATAAGGTCAAAACTCCCCATAAGAATCATCTCATGATGTCAATTGCGTGAAGAGAATACCAAGTGTAGCGAAGAAACCAATAAACTTCTCATTAATATTCCTTCATAGACGACTCCGAACTCACTGATACAAATCTCTCCACAAAAGGAGTGATAGACCTCAAAGAAACACCTATTTCATAAAGTGACCTCCCTAAACATGATAAGACTCTACTTTACTCCTTAAAGATAAAGACAAAAGATAAAAGATACCAGGCACTCCCCCAAGCTTGGAACAAGCCAAGGGGATGCCATTACCCGAGGAGATTTACTCCCAATCTTCCTGCTCCTGCTTCTTCAAATCTTTGATTACGCGCCGCAGGGCTAGGTTTTCGCGTTCCAAGATCTCCACTTGTGCCTTCAGCACACGGAAATCCTCACAAAGCTGGTTGGTGATGCGGTAGGCTTCAGACACGGTAGATGGTGCTTGTAGGGCTCCAGTTGGAGGGGCTGTTCCTGCAAGTTTGAGGGAAAGATCATATTGAGGTTGGACAAATCCCACCGTGATGGGGTTACTTGGTCCTCCTTCTTGTTGAGCGGTGACGATCTTGACTTCTTTCCTCACGGAGCGCTCCATCTCCGCTTTTCTTGCAGCAATCTCCTCTTTTGTGTCCCATCCGACGTACTTCCTTTGATTGTAGTCTTGCTGGAGTTGTCGTAGACGACGACCCATAAAATCTTCTCCGCTCGAGCCACAAGAAGACATCGCCAATCAACAGCTTTTTCCCTGGCAGAAACAGACCGAAAGAGAAAACACACGAAATCGCGAGGTACGGTGCCGGGACGATCTGGGAAAATATATAGCAAAAATTTCTGCAACAGAAGGAAGGTTCCGAGTCTAGGTGGAGTCGGAGGCGGTGTCCAGGGGAGTCAGGAGGGTGCCCGGCGCGGCCTGAAGGGGGGGCCGCGCCAGGGGGCCTCCTGGCCTCCCTGGAGCTCCACTCCGGCTCCAATAAGGCTTGGAATTTTCCTAATTTTGCAAAAACTTTGAAAAATAAACTTTTATTGACGTTCGTGGTGTTTTCTTACCATAATTCATACCTTTCCCGATTCTGCTCCTGCCGGAATCTGGAACTGGGCTGCAACATGTTCTTCATGAGTACTTGTGTATATCATGCTTGCATCCACATTGATTGGATCACCTGCCATATAATGTTTGAGTCTTTGTCCATTCACAACTTGAGGCTTGGTGCCTTCGAAATTATTGATCTGGATAGCACCGGACCGATATACTTCTTCAATATGAAAAGGTCCTTCCCATCTGGAAAGTAGTTTACCTGGAGAAAACCTGAAACGAGATCTAAACAACAACACTTTATCACCAACATTAAATTCACGTTTCAGAATTCTTTTATCGTGCCACTTCTTCACCTTTTCCTTGAACATTTTAGCGCTCTCGTAAGCTTCACTTCTCCACTCATCTAGAGAAGTCAAGTTCATGAGCCGCTTTTCACCAGCTAACTTTGGGTCAGCATTCAGCTCTCTGACAGCCCAGAAAGCTTTGTGCTCTAACTCTAATGGTAAATGGCAAGCCTTTCCATAGACCATCTTATAAGGAGACATGCCCATGGGGTTTTTGTAAGCAGTTCTATACGCCCACAAAGCATCTCCTAACTTTTTTGACCAGTCCTTTCTAGAACTGTTTACTGTTTTCTGTAAGATCAACTTGATCTCCCTGTTGGTGAGCTCAACTTGCCCACTAGTTTGAGGGTGGTACGGTGATGCAATCCTATGATTGACATCGTACTTGGCTAGAGCTTTCCTAAAAGCTCCATGTGTGAAGTGTGACCCTCCATCTGTCATGAGGTACCTTGGTACTCCAAACCTAGGAAAAATTACATCCTTGAGCATTTTCAAAGATGTCTTGTGATCAGCACTCTCAGTGGGGATTGCTTCAACCCACTTGGTTACATAATCAACAGAAACTAAGATGTGTGTGTACTTGTGTGAAGGAGGAAAAGGAACCATAAAATCAAAACCCCAACAATCGAAAGGTTCGATCACTAGTGAGTAATTCATAGGCATCTCATTTCTCCTGCTAATGTTTCCAACTCTCTGACACTTATCACAAGATAGAACGTACCTTCGGGCGTCCTTAAAAAGAGTAGGCCAATAAAAACCTGATTGTAAAACTTTATGTGCGGTCCTTTCACCAGCATGATGTCCTCCATAGGGACTGTCGTGACATTGTCGAAGAATGTCTTGTTGCTCGTGTTCCGGTATACACCTTCTTACGATCCCGTCCGCACCTTCTTTATAAAGATGTGGATCATCCCAAAAGTAGTGCCTCAAATCCGTGAAGAATTTCTTCCTCTGCTGAAATGTAAATCCTGGAGGCAAAAACTTTGCAACGATAAAATTAGCATAATCTGCAAACCAAGGATCGGAATGAGATTGTACTTTTACAACAGCAAGCTGTTCATCTGGAAAATTGTCGTTGACTGGAATAGGATCATGCGGGATATCTTCCATCCTTGAAAGATTATCCGCCGCCGGGTTGTCTTCTCCTTTTCTATCGACAATCTGCAAATCAAATTCTTCAAGAACGAGTACCCACCTAATGAGTCTTGGTTTGGCATCCTTTTTCTGCATAAGATACTTAATGGCAGCATGATCAGTATGAATAATAACTTTAGAATCAACAATATACTGCCTAAACTTATCACAAGCAAACACCACTGCCAAGAATTCCTTCTCGGTAGTAGCATAATTCTTTTGAGCACTATCAAGTGTTTTGCTGGCATAATGGATGACATTCAGCTTCTTGTCAACCATTTGTCCTAAAACAGCTCCAACAGCAAAATCACTAGCATCACACATAATTTCAAAGGGAAAATTCCAGTCAGGTGGTTGTACTATAGGAGCGGTTATCAAGGCTTTCTTAAGAACTTCAAAAGCTTCCTTACAATCTTCGTCAAATACAAAAGGAACATCCTTATGGAGAAGATTGGTGAGGGGTTTCGAGGTCTTAGAAAAGTCCTTAATAAATCTTCTATAGAAACCAACATGACCTAGAAAACTACGAATACCTTTGATGTCCCTTGGATAGGGCATCCTTTCAATAGCTTCAATTTTTGCCTTGTCCACTTCAATTCCCCTTGCGGAAATCTTGTGTCCAAGAACTATCCCTTCGTTAACCATGAAATGGCACTTCTCCCAGTTGAGCACCAAATTTGTTTCTTCACATCTCTGCAAAACTTTATTAAGATTGTGGAGACATTGGTCAAAGGAGCTTCCATAGACGGAAAAGTCGTCCATGAAAACTTCTACAATCTCCTCACAGAAACCATAAAAATATTGCAGACATACACCTCTGAAAAGTATCAGGTGCATTACATAAACCAAAAGGCATACGCCTATAAGCATAAGTACCGTAGGGACACGTGAAAGTGGTCTTCTCTTGATCCGCGGTGTTAACGTGAATCTGGGAGAAGCCAGAATACCCATCAAGATAGCAGAAGTGGGTGTTTTTAGACAACCTCTCGAGCATCTGATCAATAAAGGGCAAAGGATAATGGTCCTTCCAGGTGGCCTTGTTTAACTTCCTGAAATCAATACACATTCTATATCCAATAATGGTCCTCTGAGGTATTAGTTCATTTTTATCATTAGGGACAACAGTCATACCTCCCTTTTTTGGAACACAATGAACGGGACTTACCCACTTACTATCAGCTATAGGATAGATGATACCTGCGGCTAGAAGTTTGAGAACCTCTGTCCTAACCACGTCCTTCATCGTTGGGATCAACCGTCGTTGGTGATCAACAACCGGTTTAGCATCGGGCTCGAGATTGATAGTATGTTGGCAAATGGATGGACTAATACCCTTGAGATCATCAAGAGTATAGCCAATAGCACCTCGGTGTCTGCGAAGTGTCTCCAATAATCGCTCTTCTTCATACGCTGAAAGGTTAGAATTGATAATAACAGGATATACTTTCTTTTCATCTAAATAAGCATACTTGAGCGTATCGGGTAGTGGTTTTAGGTCGAACACCGGGTCTTCTTTTGGTTGCGAGAGGATTCCTAAAGGTTCAACCGGTAGGTTGTGCTTCAGGATAGAAGGTTGTCTTAAAAATATGTCTTCTAGTTCATTCCTTTCCTGCATATGTATATCATTCTCGTGGTCCTCCATAAATTTCTGCAAAGTATCGTTAGGAGGAATAGCAATGGAAGCAATTTCTTCAATAATTTTGTCATTACTTGACAAGTCAGTACCACGAGGCTGCTTAGAAAACTTAGAGAAATTGAATTCATACGACTCACCTTTGAATTCAACAGAAACTTTACCTTTCTTGCAATCTATTATAGCTCCAAAAGTGCTGAGGAAGGGCCTACCAAAGATAATAGGGCAAAAACTATCTTGCATTGAACCAAGTACAAGAAAGTCTGTAGGATATTTTACCTTCCCGCAGAGTACTTCAACATCTCTTACAATCCCAACTGGAGAGATTGTTGGTTTATTTGCAAGATGGATGGTGACATATATGTCCTCGATCTCACACGGTTGAATCTCGTGCATGATTTCTTGATAAAGTGTGAAGGGGATAGCGCTAACGCTGGATCCCAAATCACATAGCCCATAGTAATTATGATCTCCTATCTTGACAGATACAACAGGTGTACCTGAAATTGGGCCTTTGTTCCTGGTTGTGACAATGTTAGTGGCAACAACACAAAAACTAATAGTGGAACCTTCAATATCACTTGTTACCAGATCCTTGACCATTGCAACTTGAGGCTGGACCTTGATCGTGTCCTCAGGTTTGTCAGTGGTCCTTCCATTTTTATTTAAAATACCTGTAACAAAAGAGTGCTCCTTTATCCTGGAGGGATAAGGAGGCTGTGCATACACAACTGCAGGTAAAACAGGATCAGTAACATTAATCTCAATGGTTGACTCCTTGAAAGGTTTATGATGTTGAATCTCCTTCTTCCTGGAAGAATCAATATGAGAAGCAAAGTCTTTGCAAAATTCAACCATTAGCTGGGAATCAAGACCAATTTTAGAGCAAAAGGTATTAAAGTAATCAGTCTTTACATAACTCTCAATGTAGCTATGCTCATAGTTCATAGCGGGTTCAATACCTTTATCAATTTCCCAGTCTTCAGTATTCTTCTGGATCCTTTCTATAAGATCCCATTTTTCTTCCATACTTCTGGTCTGGAATACCCCACTACAGGAGGCATCCAACATCTCCTTGTCCTGACGAGAAAGCCTGGCATAAAAATTTGTGAGTATAATTTCCTTGGGGAGCTCATGGTTTGGGCATTTGAGCATCAGGGACTTCAGTCTCCCCCAAGCTTGAGCGATGCTCTCTCCGTCGCGAGACCAAAAGTTGTAGATGTAATTCCTGTCTTGGTGAATTTCACGAAGAGGATAAAACTTTGCATAAAAGAGAGACATAAGCTCTAGCCATTCAAGCGAATCAGAGTTATCGAGTAACTTATACCAATATGAAGCTTTATCTTTGAGCGATATGGAGAATAGTTTCTTCATGACGAACTCCATCGTCACACCTGCAAGCTTAAATAAAGAAAATAATTGTGATAAATATAGCAGGTGTTCTCCCCGATGTCCTTCTCCTGTATAACGATTAGCCAAGACATAATCAATAATACCATATGGTATTTTATAGGGCACAATTTCAGTAGGGGTAGGAGTGACCACCACAGTCGTGGGGCGGCTCCTTACCAGCAATGAACCAACAGCAGAAGAGTCCATAAGGACTAAAAGTAACAACAGAAAATAAAAGTTTCCTTACCGGCTTCACTTACCAATAGCGCTACACTCCCCGGCAACGGCGCCAGAAAAGCTCATTGATGGCGGAGAAGTTAATAGGTTTAGTTGGGTTGCCTCCCCTGTTAACCGCGCCAACCCCCACAAGTCTAGGGGATCAATTGTAGCTTTTCGATAAATAAGGATGTCGATCCCAACGAGGAGCAGAAGGTGTTGATAAGTGACACTGGATAAGGAAAGACTGCAAATACTCAAAGGTAAATATTTAGGGGTTTTTGGTTTAAGAAACAGAAAATTAAAAGACGGGCAAAGTAAACAGGGTAACTGGGGAGTAGCAAGTGGCCCAATCCTTTTACAAGGATAAGCCTAGGAACTGAACTTATAAAGGCTAAAGTGTTCTCGAGAAAACACGGGAGAGATAGTCTAGTCACTTTCACCATACTCTGCCAAGTAATATGTATTGCGTGATAAGTATCGGTGGGTGGATCAATGCTAGTACACCTTCTAGACTAAGATAAGTGTACTCTTATGATTACACACCTTGCAAGCATCCGCAAATATAAGGTAGTAATTAAGGCATAAGCCTAACCACAGCATTACGATCAAGGATCCATAACTCCCTTGTGCGAAAGTCTGCGAACTGGGGTTCAGGTTTCTGTCACTCCGGCAACCCACCATAAGCATCCTTTGCGCACAATGTTTCCCTTTAGGCCCATTAAAGGTGAAGTGTTATGTGTTCGACTCACATAACACCACTAGAGAAATAACAACACAACTTAAGTATCACACAGCACATAATACTTCAACATCATATGACTACTAACAACTAGACTGCTCCCATGTTCTCAAGAACTAAAGTAAATACTCACATGACATAAAAGAGATCATGACTAGAGGTGATAAATAGGTGATGAACAATCTGGACACAATAATATTTCTCCCACAAAACTCAATAGCATTCACCACAAAGTAGTAATCAACACCAACAGAGTAGAGGGGATAGATAGTACGGATTACAACACAAGTTGCAATTGTGAGATGAGATTGGATGTAGATGGAGATGGTGCTGATGTTGGGGATGATGTTGATGATGATCTCGATGATGCTCGTGACGATGATGATGATGATGGCGACGATCTCCCCTTCCGGGAGGTGATCTCCCCGGCGGAATCTCTCCGCCGGAGATTGGTTTTCTCCTCTGTAGGTTTCCGCCCCGTGGCGGCGGCGTCTCGCGAAAGCAGCTCCTGTTTTAGGGTTTCTACCCCCAAGGGGTTATATAGGCGAAAGGGGGCACCGAGAGGGGCCACCAGGCACCCAGGAGGGTGTCTGGCCCGGCCAGGAAGGGGGGTCGCGCCAGGCACCCTTCTGGCTGCCTGGTGGGTCCCCTCACCTTCTCCTTCGGCGAGTCCCAGTTATTTGGCATAAAAATGCTCCCCGTAAAATTTCATCGCATTTGGACTTGATCTGCTTCAGCAACTTGGTTTCCACTTCTTCACCGCTGAATCCTGGTTCTGCTGTTTCGGCACCGGAAAGTTGTAAACTGTGTAAAATAAACCAAAACAACATAAGAACAACACTTTAAAGTGGAAAATATCAATGAATAAGGTGAAATCACAACATAAAATAGTGATGCTTTTTGGACGTATCACCCGACGGTACTGCCCGTGCTTTTGAGCCTCTTTCTTTCTTTTGTAGCATAGTTAGCATTGCGGTGCGTTCATAATCCTGTCAATTTCCCTTCTATAATTTGTTTACCTCGCATAGCAGTTTTATTGTCTTTTGGGAGAGAGACATCATTAGTGAACATCACGTAACTCGGTCCATATCCTCATTACTGTTTCCACGCTCATTTACTTTTCTGCTTTTACTTTCAGTTGCTATCATTATCCCTTGTGTTTGATCCTTTGTGAACAACAAGACCGGAGAGATTGAAAACCTCTCTGAACTTCGTTGGGAACAAAGTTATTTGTGTCTGTGTGCAGGTCCGCGTCAGTTGCGCCGCTGACACCTACTTATCATCTCTGGTGTCCTACTGGAGACAAACCTTGGTATCTTCACCGAGGGAAACTTGCTGCTGCACTGCATCTCAAACCTTCCACTTGGGGTAACCAACGAGGGGCGAGAATCCATCACCGAGGCCCCGTCATATACGACCGTCAACTGGGTCGAATGCCACACCAGAGTGGACATGGTGTTGAATGGCTTTTGGGTAATTTCTCTTTCACACAATGAGAACTTGAGAATAGATAGGTAGTTGGTGCACTCATCAGTGTTGTCTTGTGCTATTAATTGCAGGTCTATTACAAGGTCGAAGAGTCCATGGAGGAGGAGGCAGGAAAGGTGCTCATCCAAGAGTGCAGGCGCCTCTTGCAGAACACAAGGCACGAGATGCGAGTGCAAGCGGTTCGTGACTACTGCGCCAAGCGTGGCCTTAAGCGTAGCAAGTCGGAATGCCGAAACAAGTATCTTTCGAGGGACCAGTACATGATGGTAACCCCTTCTTGCGTCTTTTAGTTTCGTTGATTTCATTCCTAGCTAGCTAGGCCTATATAATAGCTAATCTTCCTGTTTACTAACTTAGGCGCCACCGAGATGGTGTGCGGATAAGATGGATTGTTGGGAGGTCATTGTGGACCAGTGGTGCTCAGAAGCCTGGTTGGGCGCCCACAACAATGCCAAGGACCGGCGCACCCAGATGGTTGGTGTGCCACACCATCAAGGCAGCCGCAACTTAGCTGGTGATATGCGAGGTAATGATAGTGATTTCTCGCCCTTCGTTGGTAAACCCCGAGTGGAAGGCGTGATGTAGCACAGCAGCAAATTTCCCTCAGTAAAGATACCAAGGTTTGTCTCCAGTAGGACTCCGGAGATGATAAGTAGGTGTCAACGGCGCAACTGACGCGGACCTGCACACATACACAAATAACTTTGTTCCCAACGAAGTTCAGAGAGGTTGTCAATCTGTCCGGTCTTGTTGTTCACAAAGGATCAAACACAAGGGATAATGATAGCAACTGAAAGTAAAAGTAGAAAACTAAATGAGCGTGTAAACAATGATGATGATATGGACCGGTATACGTGATGTTCACTAGTGATGTCTCTCTCCCAAAAGACGATAAAACTGCTATGCGAGGTAAACAAATTACAGAAGGGCAATTGACAGGATTATGAACGCACCGCAATGCTAACTATGCTACAAAAGAAAGGAAGAGGCTCAAAAGCATGGGCAGTACGCCAAAATAAGTAGACCGAAATCCAACTGCATCTACTACTAATCATCCACCTTGAGATATCTATCCAGAACATCTCGCTGGTATTAAGTTGCGAGTCCCACCCAAAGTGTAAACCCAAAGCAACAGACAACTGCATTAAAAAGAATTTTGCGTAAAGTAAACAATCCTTGTAACCGCGGTTACAAGCACCGTTGTTTTCCCCCTTGTGGCAACAGCATATTCCCCTAGACTCATGTTTCTGTCACTCAAGCTAGTCATCAGGGGGCATGAACCCACAATCGAGCAAAACGTTCCCTCTTGGGGTTACTACCTACTACTTGGCCAAAGCAATAAACAGTAATGAGAACATGCAAGAATTACATATGAGCAAAAATATAAGAGATAAGAACCAAATATATTACCCAATCACAATCTGAACATAATCTCATAATCCATCAGATCCCATCAAACTCAGCATAGCAACAAAAGAAATATTAAAAAAGTGCCTCGATCATGTAGGGCATCTCACGAGGTCTAAACCATGAAGAACAATGAGGGGAGAAGAACATCACATAGCTACTGATCACGGACCCATGGTCCAAGGAAAACTACTCATGAGACATCCGGGAAGAATCCATGGTGGAGAGGAGACTCCCGGAGGTCGGCCCTCCCTCCGGCAGGGTGCCGAGAAGAGGTCTTCTGGTGCTCCCGATCTCGGAAGCGCGGCGGCGGCGGAACAGAGGAGAGATCGCGAAAAAGGGTTCTTCTTCTGGAGTTTCCCCGTGACGGAGAATAAATAGGCGAAGGGGGGCAGCCAGAGGTGGACCAGGGGGCCCAGGCGCCCCCCTGGCGCGGCCCAGGGGGTGGCCGCGCCGGGTGGCCGCCTGGGCCACCCCTGGCTCCGCTCTGGGCCCACTCGGGCTCTTCGCGAAGCTTCCTGTACGCTGATTTTTCCTATATTTTTCCCGGAATTTTTCTGGCACTTTTATATGGGGGAAAACTGAAATAGAAAAACAGCAGAAAACAGGAACTGGCACTGTGGTGCACTGAGTTAATAGGTTAGTCCAAATATGATCAAAAGTGTATGAAAGTGTATCTAGATCATAGCAATATCACACAAAACATACATGGAGCAACCAGAAATTATAGATACGTTTTGGACGTATCAACATCCCCAAGTTTAATTCCTGCTCGTCCTCGAGTAGGTAAATGATAACGGCATAATTTATGTGGTGACATGCTAACAACCATAAAAGAACTTTGAAAAGTAAAGCAATCAAGGTTAGATATTCAATTCAAGTCATAACATGCAAGATTCTATATTAGCATTGAAACAAGTAACAAAAGAACATTAGGTGCAAGAGCTCTCGCTGTCCGTGACTCGAATGTCTCCAAATGGTGTTTGCGTGCAAGAAGGGGGATAGGGAATACGAGAAAAACATTTATTTGATGAGAACTCAATCTACTAAAGTTTCACACTTGGTCCTCTTTGGAATCTTATCTTGACTCGTCCCCAGACCACTAGCCAGGTACAAGTCAATTTGATCCACTCCTTTTCGATATTTTGAGCACTCATGCAATGGATGAGCGTAAGCACGAGAGTTGACACTTAGGATGGCAAAGAGAGGAGTACGGAGGAGGAAGACAAAAAGGATGAGAAAGGCTCACATCAATGAGGACAATCATAGGCAAGAGATGCCAAATGATAGATATGATGTGAGGAGTAGGGATTGCCATGCAACGGATGCACACATGAGCTAGAAAGCTCTCCAATGGAACTAGTGAGGGTGCATCTAACTTGCTTGCTCATGAAGACCTAGAGCTAGTTTGAGGAGGCTCATCCTTGGAATATGCAAGCCAAGTTCTATAGTGTGAAGGTCCCCACATAGCTATATGCATAATGATCATCTCTATGGAGTATAAGGATATAAAGGGAGTACTAGTTTTGATCTCTCAAAAGGATTGTAGTGTTGCCCCTTTCTCTCTTTTTATTTCTTTTTCTCTTTTTTCTATTTTTTTGTATTTTTTTGCGGCCTCAATGGCTCTTTCTATTTAACTCTCATTTGTCCTCTTTGGGATCTTTTATTGTTTCCACTTTGGGATATTTTCCTCACTTAAGGGCAACACTCTATTTTACAAGAAGTTAAAGGAGATCTTCCATACTTTACAAGGTACTCAAAATCATAAAGAAGATGTAACTATCATGATGTATGCAATGTATGTCGCTGCCAGTGTAGCAGGAACATGTATGACATGAAGATCAAGTCATGAAGAGGTGGATGTTGCATGGCAATATATCTCGGGAAGGCTATGCAAATGCCTTGATAGGTAGGTATGGTGGCTGTTTTGAGGAAAGATATAAGGAGGTTTATGATGACAGAGCGTATCATGCCAAGGGTTTGGATGTACCGCCGAAGGTGGACACCAACTCTCGGAGTGAGAAGAAGGCAATGCACAGCACGGGAGAGGCTAGCAAAATATGGGAAGGTGGAACTGTCAACTTTCAATACTTACATTAGTCCGAAGAACTCATGCACTTATTATCGGTAACTCTCTATCTAATAAGGAGGTTCACAAAGAGACAAGTACCCCGAGGAGGAGTGTATGGGGGTTTGGTTATCCTTGCGCATCCTCGACTCATGGTACGTGAGTGTACTCTAATATCCGATCCCTCCAAAGATTAGTGATCCATCTAGTAGCTGGAGTTCTCAACTAGTTTTGTAGGTTTTGAAAATACACACGGATTGCCCAAAATACGACACCTATAACTAATAGGCTAGAGCTCTTGACACCAAAAGTTCAAACATTACTCACATCAATACTTCAAAACTATTGCAAGTTACTACTAGAATTAAATAGCAACCTCAATCACCTACTTTCAAGACAAGACACTACTCAGTGCAACAACCAACTCTCTTTAACAAGATAAACATGAAAACTAAAAAGAGTTCCAGCAACAAACTAAACAAAAGCCAAGGCTCTTTCTAAAGACAAACTAAGACTAAGACTAAGCATGGCAGCAGCTACGAAAACATAAAGAACACACAACAGCAAAAAGATAAGTAGGAAAAATCCTATGACGTGTTCTAAATTTTGAAAGTGGAGCGTGTTTCTCTCCCACACAAAGTGAGACGGGATCTAACTTGTTATTACAAGCAAGCAAAACTAAAGAAAACTAAAAATAAAACATAAGAGCGAGAAGCTCCAAGCATAGCACATAACGCATGAAGTGATAAAAATATAGTGAGACGAAGGACGAACTGATGATTGTTGATGGAGAAGGGGATGCACGGGGGCATCCCCAAGCTTAGATGCTTGAGTCTCCTTGAATATTTATTGGGTATGCATGGGGTAATCCCCAAGCTTGAGCGCTTGACACTCTTGGATCTTCTTTCATCATCTTCCATCGCACACTTGAAAACTCCCTTCATACATAACTCATCATAAGCTGATTAGAGAGGTTAGTACCCTTAATAAAATAAATTTTCCCCACTGGATATAAAGATATTCTTGAAGAGCTACTGTTTCTCAAGAGTGCCAAAAAGTTTTTGCAAAGAAAAAGCAAGCTTAAGGTTTGCAAAAGTTAGGAGAGACAAAACGTGGCAGAATCTGTGAAAAACAGAACATCAGGTAGTAAAGAATTTTTTAGGGATACTTCTGCAACTCAAATCAAAAAACTCAGAACATAAGGAAGTTTCACAATTGTATAGAGCATGCTGTGTAAAACTTTCAGCTCAAAAAGATGAACTGGGATTTTTATGGAATTTTTCTGGTCACGAGGACAGAATCTGTTTTCTGGACAGCATGTCAGAACTTTTGCTTCCCTTATCATAAGAGGCTATAACTTGGCACAAAGCTGAAAAATAAAGATACAATTATGTTGCTACAGTAGTAAAAAACTTCAAGACACAACAAAAGCAAAAATAAAAACCTAAATTCGTTGCGGGCTGCCTCCCGAAAGCGCTTCTTTAAAGCCATTAGCTAGGCTTAAAGATTATATAAGATGCTCTCACAAGAAGAATTTTGAAGCAAAAGAGAGCATCAAGAAGCAAATGTGAAACAAATTTAAGCCTAACCCACTTCCTATGCATAGGCATCTTGTAAGAAAATAAATCAAAGAAGCACAAATTGACATGCATAGGAAGGTAGAACAAGAACAACTTCAAAACTTTCAACATGAAGAGAGGTGTTTTTGTAATATGGAAGTTTCTACAACCAAACTTTCCTCTCTCAAAGTAATTTTCAGTAGCATCATGAACAATATCAAGAATATAACTATCACATAAATCATGTTGTTCATGACCTACAAGCACACGTGTATTGTTTTCAACACGGTTTTTAGGATGATAAGATAGATGCAACCCATCACATTGAGCCTTGATAAGAGCATAGTTCTCCGGAATATGAATTGGAGATTTCAAAAGGATAATAGACAATCAAGTGTGGGTGCAATAGAAATCATTTCATGCTTAACATGAGGAACTATAGCAAGTTCATCTCTGTAAGCATCATCCATAGTGGCATCACGGCCATAAGCATAGAAGGCGTCAACTTCATCAAAAAGGGATATTTCAAAAGAATCCATAGGATCATAACACTCATATAAGGTAAGAGTCAAAGAGTTACTCTCATTAGAAGGTAGATATGGATGGCTCCATTCTTCCTCCTCTTGTTCGTCACTCTCCTCCTCTTTTTCATCCAAGGAGCTTTCAGGTTCAGTAATTTCTTCTTCCATAGAGTCCTGCAAAACATTAGTCTCTTCCTTTGGAGGAGAGATTCTCTCAAGATGATCAGTAATATAATAATTTGCATCATAATTTTCCAAACAATAGTTAAGTATAGCAAGACTCTCAGATTTGTAAGGGGGGTCATCAATATTTTAAAGAAAAGAAGTAATTTCATAGGCACCCTTAAAAGCAACAAATTCTTCTATTTGTTCTGCATCATAAAAATCATAATTTCCCTTAGCATAAGAAGCTAAGGTTTCATCCTCATTGTACTCACATTGGAAAGCAAGGTGTTTGAGCCTCATAGAGCAACAAGATTCATCCCTGCAGAAAGATATATTATATATTGAGCACAAGTTTTTAGCATACTCATACGATTGATGTATGAGTCTCCATAAGTGTATCCCTTTTTGAGACAAGCGGTATTCCTTGTAATATTCTTGTTGATCCTCGGTGAATCCTCCATGCCAATAAGATCTAGTTTCAAAGAAGTTAGACATTGATTGGCAAGTAAGGAACTAGACATACTATATATATATATATATATATATTTTTTTTGATTTTTGAAAAAGGACACAAAGATAAAAACTGAAAGGTAAACTAACAAGACTAAAAAAACAAAGGTAAAGGGTAGTGTGAAACTCCCCTATCTTAGCACTCAGAGTCCCCGGCAACGGCGCCAGAAATTTGGCTTGATGTGCGAGGTAATGATAGTGATTTCTCTCCCTTCGTTGGTAAACCCCAAGTGGAAGGCGTGATGTAGCACAGCAGCAAATTTCCCTCAGTAAAGATACCAAGGTTTGTCTCCAGTAGGACTCCGGAGATGATAAGTAGGTGTCAGCGGCGCAACTGACGCGGACCTGCACAGACACAAATAACTTTGTTCCCAACAAAGTTCAGAGAGGTTGTCAATCTCTCCGGTCTTGTTGTTCACAAAGTATCAAACACAAGGGATAATGATAGCAACTGAAAGTAAAAGCAGAAAACTAAATGAGCGTGTAAACAATGATGAGGATATGGACCGGTATACGTGATTTTCACTAGTGATGTCTCTCTCCCAAAAGACGATAAAACTGCTATGCGAGGTAAACAAATTACAGAAGGGCAATTGACAGGATTATGAACGCACCGCAATGCTAACTATGCTACAAATGAAAGGAAGAGGCTCAAAAGCATGGGCAGTACGCCAAAATAAGTAGACCATAATCCAACTGCATCTACTACTAATCATCAACCTTGAGATATCTATCCAGAAAATCTCGCTGGTATTAAGTTGCGAGTCCCACCCAAAGTGTAAACCCAAAGCAACGGACAACTGCATTAAAAAGAACTTTGCGTAAAGTAAACAATCCTTGTAACCGCGGTTACAAGCACCGTTGTTTTCCCCCTTGTGGCAACAACACATCCCCTAGACTCATGTTTCTGTCACTCAAGCTAGTCATCAGGGGACATGAACCCACAATCGAGCAAAACGTTCCCTCTTGGGGTTACTACCTACTACTTGGCCAAAGCAATAAACAGTAACGGAGAACATGCAAGAATTACTTATGAACAAAAATATAAGAGATAAGAACCAAATATATTACTCAATCACAATCTGAACATAATCTCATAATCCATCAGATCCCATCAAACTCAGCATAGCAACAGCAGAAATATTACAAAAGTGCCTCGATCATGTAGGGCAGCTCACGAGGTCTAAACCATGAAGAACAAAGAGGGGAGGAGAACATCACATAGCTACTGATCACGGACCCATGGTCCAAGGAAAACTACTCACGAGACATCCGGGAAGCATCCATGGCGGAGAGGAGACTCCCGGAGGTCGGCCCTCCCTCCGGCAGAGTGCCGGGAAGAGGTCTTCTGATGCTCCCGATCTCGGAAGCGCGGCGGCGGCGGAACAAAGGAGAGATCGCGAAAAAGGGTTCTTCTTCTGGAGTTTCCCCGTTGATATGTCTCAAACATATCTACTTTTCCAAACACTTTTGCTATTGTTTTTCCCTCATTCTTGCATGATTTGGACGAAACTAACCCAGACTAACGCTGTTTTCAGCAGAGCTGCCTGTATGGTTTATTTGTGCACAGAAAAATGGATTTTTAGACGTCCCAGAAAGTTCCCAGAAAAATACCAGAAAATCCACGCACACGAAGGAGCCAGGAGCCAGAAGTGGGACCAGAGGGGAGCTCTGGGGGGCCCAGGCGCCCCCCTGGCGCGGCCAGGGGTGGGGCCGCGCCCTCAGGCTGCCTGGGCTGCTCCCCCCCTCCTCTGGTGCCCTACCGATGCTCCTATTTATCCCCGTGACGAGAAAACCCCAGAACATAAGTCGTTTTTCCAGTTTCCGTCGTGGATCCGCCGCCACCCTCTGTTCTTCTTCGGGAGGGCTAATCTGGAGGCTGATTTGGGCTCCAGAGAGGGGAGATCGTCGCCATCGTCATCACCATCGCCACTCCATCCATCCTCCATGACTTCTCTTCACATGTGTGAGTAATTCCCTGCTGTAGGCAAAGGGGATGGTAGGGATTGGATGAGTTTAATCATGTAATAGTTCGTCAAATTGTTGGGGGCATGTTGCCTATCATCTAGATTGGTGTTTATCTTCTTTGCTACAACTTGTTGTTCTTAATGCTTGTCACTTTGGGCCCGAGTGCCATGTTTTCAGATCTGAACCCTATGTGTTTTCATGAATATATTTGTGTTCTAGATCCTATCTATGAGTTGTATGCACCTATTATGGTCCGGAACCGGCGATCCCAAAGGTGACAGCTTGGGACACCAAAGGGGATGGTCCATAATTTGTGGATTCCATGTATCCATTGAGTTTATTGCTTTGTTCCGGTGCTCTTTGACAGGAGCACCTTAATCTCCATAAGTTCCTTTTGGCCCCGTTCGTAGCGGGATGGTAGGACAAAAGATGTTGTGCAAGTTCTTATTGCAAGCACGCACAACTACCTACGGGATACATGCCTATTGTTTGATATTTTCCTAGATGATCATTGCTTTTCTGTGTGCCTTGCCCCGTTTTAGAATTTATTATATGTTTACTCTCATCCATGCAGCGCCCAACCATCCATCTCCCTAGCCTACAGTGTTTTTAATTCTGCTGGTTATTAGTTATCACTTTTGCTATCTACTTTTACTGTTGCTATCATCACTATCATATTACTATTACCACTTATCTATTGTTGCAAGCAAGTATACTTCAGGTGCGGTTGAATTGAAAACTCAACTGTCAAAGCTTATAAATACTCTTTGGCTCCCCTTGTGTCGAATCAATAAATTGGGTTAACCTATCCGCGAAGACTACCTCGATCCCTTACGTTTGTGGGGCATCACCCGTGACGGAGAATAAATAGGCGAAGGGGGCAGCCAGAGGTGGACCAGAGGCCCCAGGCGCCCCCCTTGCGCGGCCCAAGGGGTGGCTGCGCCGGGTGGCCTCCTGGGCCACCCCTGGCTCCCCTCTGGCCCCACTCGGGCTCTTCGCGAAGCTTCCTGTACGCTGATTTTTCCTATATTTTTTCCGGAATTTTTCTGGCACTTTTTATATGGGGGAAAACTGAAATAGAAAAACAGCAGAAAACAGGAACTGGCACTGTGGTGCACTGAGTTAATAGGTTAGTCCAAATATGATTAAAAGTGTATGAAAGTGTATCTAGATCATAGCAATATCACAAAAAACATGCATGGAGCAAGCGGAAATTATAGATACGTTTTGGACGTATCAGCTGGTTACGGGCAAAAATGGGTATGTGTGTTTTGCTAATATTGTCTTTTACGCACCCCACAACTTAGCCGTTTACTAATATTGTGCTTTCCTTTGTCTTTTAGGCGGAGCATAATAAAAAAGAGCCGCTTGGTGTGTTCGACAATTATGGCATGGCCCATACAGCGTCGTACAAGAAGGCCAAGGCACTCTCAGAGTCGGATATTGCCACTCCGTCGAATTTCACCAATGCTGCCGCATATGGTAAGATGAAGGCTTATACCGAGGTGGCGAAGGAGAAGCACGGGTAGGATTATACCCCGGTTGGGAAGCCTATAGACCCGGAGCTGGTGATGATCTCTGGTGGTGGAAGGCGCCATGGCGCCATGGCCATTGGAGATAAGTTGATTCGGTGCAATAGGACTCTTCCTGAGATCAAGGCGCGCCAAACGAGCTCTTCTCCTGCTATAAGGACTCATGCGCGGCCAGTCGATCTCGCTATCGAGGTTAGCCATATGGACTCTTGCATTCTTGTGTTCTCTCATCGAATATTACAGTGCTAACTACAGGAGTGGGGTTGCAGGAAGCTCTTGAGAGAGAGCGACAGAATACCCAGCAGCTACTCGAGGAGAAGGAGCGGTTAGCGGAGGAGAAGGCAGCAGAGAGAGAGCGGTTGGCGAAGGAGAGGACAGCGAAGGCTCTTGAGGAGGCCACGGCACACCACGATGCGTCGAACCGGGCCTTGTACGAGCTCATCATGGTAAGTCACTTGTTCATATTCACCCAAAGAACGCATGTTATAATGTTTGTTTATATTAGGAACTAATATGATTGACTCGTGGAAAACAAATTTGTAGACTATGTGCGAGAAGACTGGCCAGGCCGCTCCACCGATGCCGATCATCTCTCCTGTGGGGACGGTGAGTATCTTTCAATGATCATCAATACCTTATTGCGTGGTGTCATGCTAACCGCTAGTTGATCTTTTCGTGCAGCATAACTCTCGGGCTGCATCCCATGACCCTTCTCCCCCGTCAACCTCGGGCAACCCGACTGATGCTTCTCAGCCACCTCAGCCTTGAGGGCTACACTTCGGTAAGTTGTCTTCCATACTTACCTTAAGAATTCCTATATTTATCCGAAAATGTCATACTCTGCTTATTTTGCACCAAAAGGGCATAATTAGCTTGTAACTTCAAAAACTGACATAGTCAACTTAGTTAGACATAGTTATCTCAAAACATATCATAGTTAGCTTAGTTATCTCAAAAAATGACATAGTTAGCTCAACAAATGGTATAATTAGCTAAGTCGGCTCAAAAATGGCATTATTAGCTAAGTTAGCTAAAAAATAATATAATTAGCTAAGTTGGCTCAAAAATGGAGGCTATTTCTTCCTCTCCTTCTTTCTTCTCTTCTATCTTCTTCTTATTCTTCGTCTTCTTCTTCTTATTGTTCTTCTTCTTCTCCTATGTTATTCTTCTTTTCCTCTTCATATTGATTTAGTTCAATACATTCTTTAGCTAGTTGCATATATAAAGTTTAGTTCTTGTTTCCTTTATTTTACATAACTAACATGATTTCATTTCTTTTTCAGATTTCGATGAGATCTAGCCTTTGGAGACTTTGGAGATTTTACCTTGTTGGAAACTTGTATATATGATCTTGTAGGATACTTCTATATGTGATGGTTTACTTGCTATGTGTCGGAGACTTGTGTGTTTTCCAATGTAATGCATATTATCTTGTTTGGACTATATATGTGAAGCTTTTTGTGCCTTTTTTGTGCTATATATGTGTGATGAAGCCTTTTGAGCTATATATGATGCACTTTGTGCTATATTCCTACCTGCAAAACCTTTGGTTACCCGAGCTTAGATGAACTCTGGGAGAGAATCCTTAATGATGATTATGTTACTCTTGATGATGATTTTTGCAGGGAACTCAGAGAGTGTGTCGACTCTGACCCTGGTGCTGTTAAAGAGTTGCTCAAAAGGCACGCCATGAAGAACAAAGTTATTCCTGATCCTCAATTTGCCACATCTCCTATATGCATCACTGATCCTGATTATGATTTCTCTGTTGATCTTTCACTTATATCTACAGTCGAGGCTGACCCCTTTTATGGCAGAGAAAATGATGATGCTATAGCACACTTGACCAAACTCGCTGAGTTAAGCAACCTATTCACTACTGATGAGAAGATACGAAACTTCTATGTGGCCAAGATTTTTCCTTTTTCTTTGAAAGAAGACGCTAAATCATGGTACGATGCATTACCTTATGGTTCCGTTAAAAGTCCTTAGAACTTAGTCCAATTCTTTGTTGATAAATATTTTCCTGCTCATCTGTAACATGCTGCTTTGCAAATAATCTATAACTTTAAACAATTACAGGATGAGAACCTCCCTAAAGCTTGAGGGAGGTTTTGTGATTTACTTAAGGTTATGCCGGGACATGGAATCCCCAAGAATGAACTGCTTGATATATTATATGCTGGTTTAGCCGATGAATCCAGATCCTATCTGGATAGTTGTGCTAGTTGTGTTTTCAGGGAAAGAACACCGGACGATGCAGAAGAATTAATGTGCAAAATTGCCAAGAACTATGAAGATTGGTCCGTCCCTGAACCACTTCTACCACCGAAAAAGAGGGGCATACTTGTTCTGAACCCCGAAGATATGCAAGAAGCAAAGAAGTCTATAAATGAGAAAGGTATTAAAGCCGAAGACGTGAAGAACCTACCACCTATTGAGAAGTTGTGTGAGCCTACTACTCACCCTCCCTTGGTAGAGGTACACTCTCTATTAGACTTTACTGAAAGTGACATCCCTAGAGGTAAGCCTCCCGACCAATGCTTAGATGAGCTTGATAATTTTATTGTTAAGCAAGACCATTTTAATAGGAAGTTACAAAGTCAGTTGCATGATAATTCTCTTGCTATCAAAAGTTTATGCGATGTTCTTGAGAGAACAGTTAATGATGTTAAATGTCTTGTTAAGCATTTTCATATGGTTCAAACTCAGCTTGAACAAATTTCTAATGTGAAAAAATATTTGCTTGCTAATAATGCCAAACAGGACATACAAGCGTATGGAATTAAAACGAGGGGTGGCACACACACCCAGGACCCACTCTATCCTGAGGGGCATCCAAAGAGGATCGAGCAAGATTCTCAAGTGCAAGAAGAAGATGAGATTGTTAGCTCTCCAAAGAAGAAAAAGAAGAAGAAACACAAGGAGGCTGACAATCTCAAAGATCCTATTACAAGTGAAAAGCCAGCTGTTGATCCTAACAGCATATCTACCTCCGATGCTGAAACAGAAGACGATGCCGAGCCTGAAGAAAAGGACAAGGAGAAGGATGATACACCCGAGGTAAGGGAAGAAGAAGCACCCGATAAACGCAAGAGGTACTCTAAAGAAGACTTCATCGCAAGAAGACATGGGAAGGAAAGAGAACCATGGATACAGAAACCCATGCCCTTTCCAGGTAAGTCCCTCAAATCTAAAGAAGAAGAGCATTATAATAAATTTTGTGAATGGATGAAGCCTCTTTTTCTTCAAATTCCTTTGACTGATGCTATTAAGTTGCCTCCCTATTCGAAATATATGAAAGATATTGTTACAAATAAAAGAAAAGTTCCTAATGAGGCAATATCTACTATGCTTGCTAACTACTCTTTCAGTGGCAAGATTCCCAAGAAGCTCGGTGATCCAGGTATACCCACCATTCCTTGCTCCATAAAGAATAATTATGTCAGAACTGCTTTATGTGATCTTGGGGCAGGAGTGAGTGTTATGCCTTTCTCTCTTTACAAAAGGCTTTGTTTAGAGATACTAATCCCTACAGATATCTCCCTTCAGGTGGACGACAAATCAACAGCTTTCCCAATAGGTATTTGTGAGGATGTACCAGTTGAAGTTGCTAATTGTTTAATCCTTAAAGATTTTTTTGTGCTTGACATGCCCGAAGATGGGAGCATGTCCATTATTCTTCGTAGACCTTTTCTTAACACCGCAGGTGCTATCATTGATTGCAATAAAGGGTAGGTCACTTTCAACGTTGATGATAAAGAACACACGGTGTATTTTCCAAAGAAGATCGACAAGAGGCATGGCCTTAACTCTATAGAGAATATCGAGACCGTGAAGATTGGAGAATGGGATTGTCCACTACATGTGCACCACAAATACAAAACCATTATGGTGGGGACAATGTCCATCAAAGTAAAGGTGCAATGATCACTTCATAAGAGGGGCGACTTCTTGTTCTATATATCGCCGGTTTGTTGGTAAGACTTGATTAACCTTACTAGTGAGCTTGTTTTCTATAGGTAAAAATTTAAGCTTGTTGTGTTTTCATTTGCTTTAGCTTTCATTCTCTTTGCTGTACCAAAGTTCTTATGTTTTTGAAGCTTCACAATACTAATCACCGCTTTAAGTTTTCAGAAAGTTTGCAGCTTTTTGAACTCTGAGAAATTTTCAACAGTGAAGTTTTCAGAAAAATTCCAAAAAAAAAAATTCCATGCCGGGAGTGACCCAGAGGCACCTGGGGCTGACCAGGGGGGCCACTAGTGGCCCAGGCGGCCAGCTGGCGCGGCCTGCCCCCTGTCCGCGCCCACAGGGCGCCTGGGGCCCACAAGGCAGCCAGCCAGGTATGTCTTCTTCCTCCTCCTTCCTCTCTCTCCAAAAACACGAGTTCTGCATTTGGTTCTTGCTTTCTTGCTGTTCTTGGAGGCGATTTTCGATCTCTCTCTACATCCCACCATTAGAGCTGAAATTTTGAGCAAATACTCCCTGGTATGTAACTCCTTCACCCCTCCAATTAGATTTTTGATTGGTGGCTTCATTTGTGAGTATTTAGTATCTCTTGGTGTTGTTTTTGTGAGCTTGCATGCATGTGTAGAATTTTATTTTCCAAGTTTTGATGCAAGTTTATGCCTTAGGTAAGTGAGTTGAGTAGTTTGCCTTAACTCACTTTGTTTAAATCCTTGTTTTTGTAATTTGCCAAAAAAATTCAGAAATGAGTTTGCTAGGAAGAGCAAAGGGGTGGCTTGGGAAGAAGAGGCCCGAGCGCTCCGATCGAGTTACGAGAGCTGCAGCTTCACCCTCGACTGCTAGGGTGAGCTACAACGAAGATCATGTGCCCTTGGAGTTGTTGGAGGACACAAATCAAGCACGTGCAATGACTTTCCCGTGTGATGCATTCCTTGAAGCTGCAGGAATTACGGGGGAGTTCTATAATCTTTGTGCTAATGCAGGTCTGACGCGGCTCGCTATGTGCCGTGTTTCCCAGTATCAAAAACTCACCTCCTGTTTTATCAATAGTTTTAGATATAACCTTGATGGTGGTTCTGTTGAGTTTAAAATTTATAATGATCTTTTGACCATGCCTTTGGAAAAGTTTTGTGAAATAATAGGTGTGTCGAACGTGGGACAGACGGCGAAGATGAGCTCTCAGCCCTCCGAGCTGAGAACCATCTTCAACTCTCTCTGTAGCATGGATACGAGGGATATTCATCGGTCAAAGATCTCCAGCATCTTATTCCCACACCTCAGGTATTTTGCGTATTTTATTGCTAGAGGGGTGTTAGCTCGTGACAACACGAGCAACATATCTGCGCCGGATATTGCTATCCTGGCAACCGCCCTCTCAGGGAGGTTTGATTATAATGTGGGTGCCTTAATTGCTCGTCGCCTTGCTATGAATGGTAACAAGGGAGATTTATTTGGTGGCGTTTACGCCACACTTGTCCTAGAGTCTATTAATGGCACCCCACACCCCGATGATAAGCCTTTTACTTATTTAAGTTTTGATCTTGCTTCTATGAAAAGGCATAAGTTTGTTACCATGACTTCCGATTTTGGTAACCTTGATTATATCTTGCGTTCCGGAGCTACCACGGAACGCAAGATCCGTCTACCTGCACCTCTTTTGTTTGATTTTTCTCGCAGGAACGGATGGTCCTTTGATACTACCCAGTTTGATGAGTTCGTGGTCCAGCGTCAGTTTCATAACCCCATGGAGGGGGTTGTGCCCGACGAGGAGGATCATGGTGAGTTCCCACCTTTCCAGGGAGAGACCGTCACCCAGTTTGGTGAAGGGTCTTCCTCTGCTTGGAGCGCTGATCCTTCTGCGTGGGAGGATCCGAGGACTTCGGTGTATGCACCGGAAGCCTCATACGACCCTTGGACTCACCCGTACTACCCTGGAGCAGGAGGCTCCTGGGGACATTAGCTACTACCAACTTAGGCCAAAAGCCTAAGCTTGGGGGAGTACGTGCCCATCTCACTTTTCCATTGTATTATCCATTTTATTCGCTTTGATCTTTTCGAAGCTTTTGCCCATTCTTCTTTCTTTCTTACTTTGCAAAAACAACAAAAATATTTTCTCTTTTCTTTTGCTTTCTTTTAACCTTTGAAAAACACAAAAATATTTCCTTTCTCTCTTTAGTTTGCTTTGTTTTCAGAGATCAGCTCGATTCCTTGATGGCGTTTGATTATATTTCCTACATTCGATCGTGCAAGTGACCAGGCAGTAATGACGAAGATCGACGAAAGGGAAGCAACAAGGAAAACCGGTATGAACTCTTCTTGTTTCTACTTTTGTACATATGCCTGTACTTATGATCTAGAGACCAGCTTGTAGCGACATAGTTCTATGTTTACAATGCTTTCCCAGTGTTCATGCTTTCCTTGTGGCTAGTCTCAAATAGTTAGAGTACATAATGTGTTGTTGAAATGATTTACATGCATTGCATCGTTCATGGTTTGGCATACTGAAGTGGTATTTCCCTTCGGAGAATTTTTGGATTGACTTGGCACATGTTCACACATGCTTATGACTAGAAAGTCTATTTTTTCCTTGATGATCTTTTTGTTTCAGAATAGTTATATCACTTTCATGCCCGATTCAATGTTACTTTGTCGCTCTGCATGATTATGACAGTTATTGCTCTCTAGTTGGTCGCTTCCCAGTCTTTTGCTAGCCTTCGCTCGCACTAAGCGGAATTCTGCTTGTGCTTCCAAACTCCTTTTCAAACCCAGTTGTTCCATTTGAGTCCACCATACCTACCTATATGTGGTATTTACCGGCCACTCCTAACTTAGACTTTCTTGTGCCATCTCGAAATTTATTCAAAAGATTCTCTTTTGTAACCGTACAAGCTCATGGTGCGGTGAGGGGAAATCAGTATCTTTCATGCCAAAAATATTTTGACGGAAGTTTTAACAGTCAAAACAGAAAAAGAAAAAAAATATGAGAGTTACACCTCCCCCATACTTGATGATGGAGTGAAATGGACGAAATGCTGCTTATGATAGGTGGAACGATACCCTCCTTCCATCCTTGAGGCAAAATAAAAGGTTCCGTAGACCCATCGAAGATTTATGGATAAGGGAATATGTGTAAGCAAAAGGCATTATATATGGTTGACATGGGAGATATTCAGAGACCTTTACCGTTCACCGTTGACTGGAAAGTTGCACTTCTCAAAAAAAATTATCTATGTTTTCAAAACTGAGAGCTCTGGCACATGTTTAGTCTTTGCTTCCTTTCACGGGTTTTCAACCTTGCCATCAAAATCCACGGTTTGAGAGTCTCCCCTTCTTTCTTCAAAGCACCAACTATGAGAGCATAATTGTCATTCTTAGTGTAACATGCATTGTCCCAAAGTATTACATTGTCTTCTGCATGCTTGTGTTATTGCTAGTCTGAAATACTGAGTTCTAGTCACCTTTAAAACTCCGGAGGAGTTTCTGCATTTATGTTTTGCTTCACTCATGGAGGCTAGCGAATTGCCACTCAAGTATGTTCAAGCTTTGTGCATTGTGATCCTGTCTTGATTTTCAGTAGCTTATTATTTACTTTTAGTTGTTTGTGACTGATCACATGAAAGAGAATTGCTTCGTGCATTGTCTTTATAGCATTGTTTACCTGCTAAACTCTTTTCGTAGTACATGCTTATATACATCTAATGAACCAAAAGATTTTGTCAAAGTTTTCTTTGTCGCGTCCAGTTCGTTGAACTGAATTGCTTGAGGACAAGCAATATGCTAAGCTTGGGGGAGTTGATACGTCTCAAACGTATCTACTTTTCCAAACACTTTTGCTATTGTTTTGCCCTCATTCTTGCATGATTTGGACGAAACTAACCCGGACTAACGCTGTTTTCAGCAGAGCTGCCTGTATGGTTTATTTGTGCGCAGGAAAATGGATTTTTAGACGTCCCAGAAAATTCCCAGAAAAATGCCAGAAAATCCACGCGCCCGAAGGAGCCAAGAGCCAGAAGTGGGACCAGAGGGGAGCTCTGGGGGCCCCAGACGCCCCCTGGCGCGGCCAGGGGTGGGGCCGCGCCCTCAGGCTGCCTGGGCTTCTCCCCCCTCCTCTGGTGCCCTACCGATGCTCCTATTTATCCCCGTGACGAGAAAACCCCAGAACAGAAGTCGTTTTCCTAGTTTCCGTCGCGAAGCCGCCGCCACCCTCTGTTCTTCTTCGGGAGGGCTAATCTAGAGGCTGATTTGACCTCCGGAGAGGGGAGATCATCGCCATCGTCATCACCATCGCCACTCCATCCATCCTCCATGACTTATCTTCACATGTGTGAGTAATTCCCTGCTGTAGGCAAAGGGGGTGGTAGGGATTGGATGAGTTTAATCATGTAATAGTTCGTCAGATTGTTGGGGGCATGTTGCCTATCATCTATATTGGTGTTTATCTTCTTTGCTACAACTTGTTGTTCTTAATGCTTGTCACTTTGGGCCCGAGTGCCATGTTTTCAGATCTGAACCATATGTGTTTTCATGAATATATTTGTGTTCTAGATCCTATCTATGAGTTGTATGCACCTATTATGGTCCGGAACCGGCGATCCCAAAGGTGACAGCTTGGGACACCAAAGGGGATGGTCCATAATTTGTGGATTCCATGTATCCATTGAGTTTATTGCTTTGTTCCGGTGCTCTTTGACAGGAGCACCTTAATCTCCATAAGTTCCTTTTGGCCCCGTTCGTAGCGGGATGGTAGGACAAAAGATGTTGTGCAAGTTCTTATTGCAAGCACGCACAACTACCTACGGGATACATGCCTATTGTTTGATATTTTCCTAGATGATCATTGCTTTTCTGTGTGCCTTGCCCCGTTTTAGAATTTATTATATGTTTACTCTCATCCATGCAGCGCCCAACCATCCATCTCCCTAGCCTACAGTGTTTTTAATTTTGTTGGTTATTAGTTATCACTTTTGCTATCTACTTTTACTGTTGCTATCATCACTATCATATTACTATTACCACTTATCTATTGTTGCAAGCAAGTATATTTCAGGTGCGGTTGAATTGACAACTCAACTGTCAAAGCTTATAAATACTCTTTGGCTCCCCTTGTGTCGAATCAATAAATTGGGTTAACCTATCCGCGAAGACTACCTCGATCCCTTACGTTTGTGGGGCATCACCCGTGACGGAGAATAAATAGGCGAAGGGGGCAGCCAGAGGTGGACCAGGGGCCCCAGGCGCCCCCCCTGGCGCGGCCCAGGGGGTGGCTGCGCCGGGTGGCCGCCTGGGCCACCACTGGCTCCCCTCTGGCCCCACTCGGGCTCTTCGCGAAGCTTCCTGTACGCTGATTTTTCCTATATTTTTCCCGGAATTTTTCTGGCAATTTTTATATGGGAGAAAACTGAAATAGAAAAACAACAGAAAACAGGAACTGGCACTGTGGTGCACTGAGTTAATAGGTTAGTTCAAATATGATCAAAAGTGTATGAAAGTGTATCTAGATCATAGCAATATCACACAAAACATGCATGGAGCAAGCAGAAATTATAGATACATTTTGGACGTATCAGCTGGTTACGGGCAAAAATGGGTATGTGTGTTTTGCTAATATTGTCTTTTACGCACCCACAACTTAGCCGTTTACTAATATTGTGCTTTGCTTTGTCTATTTGGCGGAGCATAATAAAAAAGAGCCGCTTGGTGTGTTCGACAATTATGGCATGGCCCATACAGCGTCGTACAAGAAGGCCAAGGCACTCTCAGAGTCGGATATTGCCACTCCTTCGACTTTCACCAACGCTGCCGCCTACGGTAAGATGAAGGCTTATACCGAGGTGGCGAAGGAGAAGCACGGGCAGGATTATACCCCGGTTGGGAAGCCTATAGACCCGGAGCTGGTGATGATCTCTGGTGGCGGAAGGCGCCATGGCCATTGGAGATAAGTTGATTCGGTGCAATAGGACTCTTCCTGAGATTAAGGCGTGCCAAACGATCTCTTCTCCTGCTATAAGGACTCGTGCGCGGACAGTCGATCTCGCTATCGAGGTTAGCCATATGGACTCTTGCATTCTTGTGTTCTCTCATCGAATATTACAGTGCTAACTACAGGAGTGGGGTTGCAGGAAGCTCTTGAGAGAGAGCGACAGAATACCCAGCGGCTACTCGAGGAGAAGGAGCGGTTAGCAGAGGAGAAGGCAGCAGAGAGAGAGCGGTTGGCGGAGGAGAGGACAGCGAAGGCTCTTGAGGAGGCCACGGCACACCACGATGCGTCGAACCGGGCCTTGTACGAGCTCATCATGGTAAGTCACTTGTTCATATTCACCCAAAGAACGCATGTTATAATGTTTGTTTATATTAGGAACTAATATGATTGACTCGTGGAAAACAAATTTGTAGACTATGTGCGAGAAGACTGGCCAGGCCGCTCCACCGATGCCGATCATCTCTCCTGTGGGGACGGTGAGTATCTTTCAATGATCATCAATACCTTATTGCGTGGTGTCATGCTAACCGCTAGTTGATCTTTTCGTGCAGCATAACTCTCGGGCTGCATCCCATTACCCTTCTCCCCCGTCAACCTCGGGCAACCCGACTGATGCTTCTCAGCCACCTCAGCCTTGAGGGCTACACTTCGGTAAGTTGTCTTCCATACTTACCTTAAGAATTCCTATATTTATCCGAAAATGTCATACTTTGCTTATTTTGCACCAAAAGGGCATAATTAGCTTGTAACTTCAAAAACTGACATAGTCAACTTAGTTAGACATAGTTATCTCAAAACATGTCATAGTTAGCTTAGTTATCTCAAAAAATGACATAGTTAGCTCAACAAATGGTATAATTAGCTAAGTCGGCTCAAAAATGGCATTATTAGCTAAGTTAGCTAAAAAATAATATAATTAGCTAAGTTAGCTCAAAAATGGAGGCTATTTCTTCCTCTCCTTCTTTCTTCTCTTCTATCTTCTTCTTATTCTTCTTCTTCTTCTTATTGTTCTTCTTCTCCTCCTATGTTATTCTTCTTTTCCTCTTCATATTGATTTAGTTCAATACATTCTTTAGCTAGTTGCATATATAAAGTTTAGTTCTGGTTTCCTTTATTTTACATAACTAACATGATTTCATTTCTTTTTCAGATTTCGATGAGATCTAGCCTTTGGAGATTTTACCTTGTTGGAAACTTGTATATATGATCTTGTAGGATACTTCTATATGTGATGGTTTACTTGCTATGTGTCGGAGACTTGTGTGTTTTCCAATGCAATGCATATTATCTTGTTTGGACTATATATGTGAAGCTTTTTGTGCTTTGTTTGTGCTATATATGTGTGATGAAGCCTTTTGTGCTATATATGATGCACTTTGTGCTGTTTAGGAGATGCACTTATGTGATGTTTATTTGTGTTGTTCCATATTTGTTTTGAAATGCAAGGATGGCCAGAAAACAGAAGAAAAAAACAAAATACAGTGTCTTTGCCGTCTGCAGGCAGTCGACAAAGCTCTTTGCCGTCTGCTGGTGGTCGGCAAAGGTGACACGTGGCACCCAGCTATGCAATCTAGGAACAGACTGGGTGCCATTTGGTTTGTATGTCGTCTGCATACGCGTGACAGACGGCAAAGAACATTACTACTGGAAATGCAACCATTCAAAGCCACATCCTCAAATTTCAACCCTTTCTAACTTCATTTGTTTTTTTTCATGCATTTAATGATTTTTTTTTGCGCTAAATGACCCTAAAATTGAAAAGGCAGTACAAATGAACTCTAAAAATCTTGAAACTTGCCATGATATCATCATTTCACCGACATAGCATGTGCTAAAAAGTTGTGAGGGTTACGGCAAAAACTGGATGCACTTCGTGTACAAACTAGACCATCTCCTTCGAAGTATGAGGGTTTTGGAAGAAACTCATGTGTTACAAAGATATTTTTTTAACTTATTTCAACTCCAGACTTTTTGTGCATTTAATGTGCACCATTCAAAGCCACATCCTCAAATTTCAACCCTTTCTAACTTCATTTGTTATTTTTCATGCATTTAATGATTTTTTTGCGCTAAATGATCCTAAAATTGACACACCCCATGTGTATCGCCTTTTCAATGTATAAAGAAATAAAATAAAATGATAAAAATTCAAAGAATAAAATCCCTTCAAGATGCCCATGTCTTATGTGGTCTAGTGGTTAGGAAAATTAACATGCATGAATTTTTACTTTTTTCGCAAAATCTCTCTTGAATTTGTAAAATGTGAATAACTTTTGCATACGACCTCCGATGAAAAAGTTTTTTATATGAAACAGAAAAACCAAATAGAAAAAATTTATGATGCTTTTAAGATTTGGAGGGAAAATAATTCAAAAAAAATTGGGATATAAATTTAAAAGGGCGCCCATCCACTTACCCCTGCATTCTTCTCCTTAATAAAACAATTCAAAAAAAGTTGGGATAGAAATTTAAAGTGGGGAAATATGAAATAAGGGTTTTCCGATTATACTATAGAGGGAAATATGAAAATTTTCAGATTTTCGGTTTTGCAAAAATCATTTTATTTATTTTTTATTCAAGATTATTATTATTTCATTACTTTTGTCTATTAAAATAATTATTTGGAATTAAAACAATATAGAAGTGTGACATTGTGACCAATAGGTTAATAAGATTGATATGATAATAATATCAACAACGTGTGCGCGGTGTAGTTGGAAGTGGAGACGAGAGAACTCAAAAGTTAAGCGTGCTATTGCTGGAGTAGTCTAAGGATGGGTGACCGGTCGGAAAGTTTGACTACGACTAAGTAATTTGAATAGACATTAAGGCTAATTAGAGACTAAACTGGTCAAATAACTCAAATAATAGAAATTGTGAAAATATAAAAAAAAGTGAAAAAACGGGTTAAATAATGAAAATAAAATAATTTTTGAAAAAAAGGAAAAATTAAAAATTAAATTATTTTTTCCCGTGGAGGCTTTAGTACCGGTTCGTACTATCAACCGGAATTAAAGGTCCTCCGCCCTAGTGCACCACAACAGCCTACGTGAAGGACCTTTAGTCCCGGTTCGTGGGCAAACCGAGACTAAAGGTATTGGGCTTTACTTACGACCCTTTAGTCCCGATTCTAGAACCGGGACACATGGGCCTCTGGAACCGGGACAAATGGGTTGTTTTCTACTAGTGAAGCTAAAAGGGTATAACTAAATATATGACAAAAACCAAAAAAAATCTATGACCCGTTAAAATAGTGTTGGATGGACGATTTAGGACGGATCCAAACATGGCTTCCATGGCGCCCCCTCTGATAGTACAAAACAATTTATATGATATATTTTGAAAATATATATCTACATATCAAATATATGCCTCAATTAGAGCTTATTTTGGGTCTATTTGCTTAAACTGATATCATATTTGGACCCAATTATACATGTGTAGTGTAATTTTCTTATGTTTTGAACATATGTATTAAAGTTATGTTATTCATACATCGTATATGTAAAACTGTGGCACCCCCAATTTTATGATCCTAGATCTATCTGCCATCTTCGAAATTGCCTGAATTTCATTGGAATGCTATTAAAAACAATACTACTACAGTTTTCACACGCAAAAACATTATGGAAGATATATGACGCTGTTTGACTGTTTTCCCTGGTTTATATTCTTATAACAAGTATTGCTGCTATTTGAGAGTGTCTTTACAAAGACAGAATTTCAGACGGTCTTAGGAGTTCCGAATAGAGTTCGTATTCCAGTTCAAAAAAAGAATACAGTTCGTCTTCCTGGAATAGTTGGAATCAATCAGGAGCATAAACGGTTTGTGTGCCAGGTAGTACCAAATTAGTACTAGTATTAATCTGGCCCGTCGCCTTCTTATAATGCAGCAGGAGGGGAACGTACCTAGTTAGGTCAATCTTGATTCCTAGTACTCCACAGTCGTAACAGCGCTATACACCGCCGTTCTTCCTCGAGGAAACGTACGTCGCGATCGATAGTTTCCGATCCGGCCGGCACAATATGCTGCGCAGCCTGCGCTGCTGGTTCCGCCCGGCGCCACCAACGCAAGGAAACTCCAATGTTTCTGATGCTCCGGGCTGTACTATCCTAGTTGACACGGAGTCGTCGTCGTACACGCTAAAGATGGCCGGATATTCAAGAACAAAGGCGGTGATCAGTACCGGCCAGTGGGTAAGATCTACGCTTTTCACTGTTGGCGGTCATGCCTGGGTTGTGCGGTATTACCCGAACGGTGACAAGGACGCTGATTTCGTATCTGTTTTCCTGCTTCTTGAATCTACTCCGGGTCCTGAGGGTGTGAAAGTGAAATGCACGTTCAGTGTGCTCGACAAGGATGGTGAACCAGTGCCTTCCTTCAGCCGTACCTTCCCCGCCGTACACACCTTCACACAAAAAGATTTGTCTTGGGGTTACACCAAATGTTTCAACAAGGCGAATTTAGAGGGGTCCCCGCATCTGATAGACGACTGTTTCACCATCAGATGCGATGTCGTCATCTTGAAGGGGGTCCGCACAAAGAAAACAAAGCGGAAACAATTCGTGGTGGTTCCTCCGAGCAACCTGGGCCAGCACTTCGGCAGCCTCCTAAACAGCAGGGATGGAGCGGACGTTACCTTTCATGTCGGTGGAGAGAGGATTTTGGCCCATAGGGCCGTGCTCGCCGCCCGGTCCTCCGTCTTCAAGGCGGAGCTCTTCGGCTCCATGAAGGAGAATGCCGGTGATCTGGTTGAGATCGATGATATGGACAGTGATGTGTTCAAAATGTTGATGTATTTCATTTACACAGACAGATTGCCTGAGATGACCCATCAAGATCTGGCGATGATGGCTGACCGTTTACTCGTTGCGGCTGATAGGTACGATGTCGAGAGGTTGAAACTTACATGCGAGAAGGAGTTGTGCGACCATATTGACTCCGACATCGTGGCGATTAGCTTAGCATTAGCCGAACAACATAGTTGCAGTGGACTAAAGGAATCTTGCTTTGAGTTCCTGGACTCTCCTTCAAATTTTGAGGCTATGGTGGCAAGTGATGGTTATAAGCATCTCGAGAGCAGTTGCCCATCCGTTATCAATGAGGTGATTGCTACATTCCTACCCGCTGGGATAAAATCGGCAAAGGATATCATCATGAAAATTTAGTAAGAGTGTGTGAATATATAATCAAGACTTGGTAGTTTAGTTTTTACTAGTCCGCCATATGTATCGTTGAATGTTCGTGTGTATTAATTTATATCTTAATTATGTAATTTGGTAATTGGTATGTGAGAAGCGAGATTACTCATCACAAGGAGACTGCCTCCTGTATATGCGTCAAAGGATTTCCTAGTAAGCTCTCTTAATTCTATGATTATAATCCAACAGCCGGGACATGATCCAGCTACAGGGAAAGATGTTATTTTTTGTCAAACTGCTCGGAACACAATGCGATAATGAGGACTACCAGCAAGTTTTGGTTGCCACCATCTCCTTCTTATATTAAGCTTAATCTTGCGAATTGCTGGTCTGATGGAAAGGCTGGTACTGGCATGATATTGCGTGACCACAATGGACATATAAATTTTTGGCATGCAGGGAGCTCGAAAGTTACACTGATTTGCTGGAGGAAATTCTCAACGCATGCGAGGGTCTCCAGATTTTTCTGAATCGATCTCACCTTCCTATTTGTCTAGAGGTGAATTATGTGTTAGCAATTAAACTTGCCTTAGGAGGGAAAGTTCAAAAACATCGATTTATGTTGCTATGGTCGATGAGATTAAGGAGTTGATCTCCTCGAGGAACAACTCATTAGTCCATTTTGTTAAGAGTTTAAAATGGTGCTTGCTCTTGTTTAGCTTAAGGCTCGATCCCCTTTTCTCCGCATCACGCTCAGGATCCAAGCGAGTGTGAGTCAGATGTGCCGCTGGCGGACCTCTAGGTTTCATCCCTGCTGGTCCTTCCCGTCGTGGAGGCGCACTACCTAGTTGTGTCCCTCGCGGTTAACAGTCGCGACGGCTTCGTCGGCAGGATTCTGGTCTTCGACCAGCCGCTCTTCTCCAACAAGCAGGGCTGGGCGCGGTCCCTCTTCTGCTCTGTGAGGCATGTCCTCTCACGCCGGTCGGCGGCGCTCTTGGCTTGGCGGCTCTTTTGGTGGCGTTGTAGTGAGGGGGATGCCAGATCTGGCTGGCTCCTCGTTGTCTGCCTGGCGGGGAGGTGTGCTGCCTAGTGGCTCTTCGCTGCTGCTGGCGCAGTGGCTCTGCTAGAGGTGGGCGGGTCAGTGCAGGTGATATGCGTGAGGGTGCTAGTGGTGTTGGATTGCTCCGGGCGAAAGCTTGCTCGATATTGTCGGCGGGAGGCGACGCCATAGAGCCCCAAATCCTCTTACACCTTCGGATCTTGCTCTTCGGGTGAAAGCCCAAAGGTCCAGTCGGGTCGGGAGACGACGTCGACATCGTCGCTTCCCTCTTTGGAGCGTCGCCTCGAAGAGCTTTCGATCCCGATTGTGCGCCCCTTGGGCTAGACGCTCACGACATTGCAGTTGGCTGGTGTCCATCCGACGATGTGATTGGTTGCACGGCTTCCTGTATGTGGCAACTATGGCAGCTTCAAGCGGAGTCGGGATTGCATATGTGCTCTGGTAGTCGGTCTATTTCGACGTGTTTGAGAGGTTGTTGTGCCCCCATTTTGTCTATGTGAAGTCGAAGCTGCTTAGGAGGACCTTGAGGTGATGATTCCACGAGGCGGTTGGTTGGCTTGGGTGCTCGCTCGGTGCAGGAACAATGCTTTTCCCCTGCGATGCTCGTCGACGGAGTCGAAGCTGCCTGGTCGTCTAAGCGTATGGTTGACTGTTTAGCTTCAGCCGGTGCAGGCCTCAGTGCTTGTTTGTGGTGTGGGCTCATTGGTGGTCCTCCATGAAGAAGTCGGAGTCGCCCTCGTGGAGGTGTAAGGACGATGACATCGGGTTGCAACCTCGACGAGCTTTTCTCCTCCACGACGTATGTGCGTTCTTGTGTGGGCTGCCAAGTCGCCAGGGTGTCCTGCTTTTGCTGGCGAGTTGTGACCGTTTTTTCTCGGTTTTCTGTTAAATAACCGGGCAACTCTTTTATTGCTTAATGAATTCGAGACCCTTTTAAAAAAATATGGTAGACTAGAACATAGAACTAGTGTTTGGTTCGGCATTGGTCATCCAAATATCCTAGCTTTATGTAATTCTGATAAACCTATATTTCAGGTTGATCAATAAAGCTACGATTACCAACTACTACCAATCTGGTCCGTGAGCCAATCGTAATTCTGACAAATCGTGAGCCAATCTGGATTTCATATTGATTTCATACCAACTAGTACCAATCTGGCCCGTCCCCGTCTCCTTCTCTTATTATAAATGCAGGAGGGGAACGTACCTAGCTAGGTCAATCTGGTGGATTCCTAGTACTCCAGTCGTAACAACGCCCCCGCCGGCCGGTGTTCCTCGAGTACCCGTACGTTGCGATCGATAGTTTCCGGCCGGACATCCAGAGCCCTTTCCGATCCGGCCGGCCGGCATAAATCATAATATGCTGCACAGCCTGCGCTGCTGGTTCCGCCCGGCGCCACCAATAGCAGCAGATCGTACCGCCGAAACGCAAGGAAACTCCAATGTTTCTGATGCTCCGGGCTGCACAATCCTAGTTGACACGGAGGAGGGGTCGTACACGCTCAAGATAGCCGGATACTCAAGAACCAAGGCGGTGATCAGTACCGGCCAGTGGGTAAGATCTACGCTTTTCACTGTTGGCGGTCATGCCTGGGTTGTGCGGTATTACCCGAACGGTGAGAAGGATGCTGATTTCGTATCTGTTTTCCTGCTTCTTGAATCTACTCCGGGTCCTGAGGGTGTGAAGGTGAAATGCACGTTCAGTGTGCTCGACAAGGCTGGACAACCAGTGCCTTCCTTCAGCCGTACCCCCTCCATACACACCTTCACAGGAGAAGGTCCGGCTTGGGGTTTCACTAAATGTTTCAACAAGGCGGATTTAGAGGGGTCCCCGCATCTGATAGACGACTGTTTCACCATCAGATGCGATGTCGTCATCTTGAAGGAGATCCGCAGAAAGGAAACAAAGCGGAAACAGATCGTGGTGCTTCCTCCGAGCAACCTAGGCCAGCACTTCGGCAGCCTCCTAAACAGCAAGGATGGAGCGGACGTTACCTTTTATGTCGGTGGAGAGAGGATTTTGGCCCATAGGGCCGTGCTCGCTGCCCGGTCCTCCGTCTTCAAGGCGGAGCTCTTCGGCTCCATGAAGGAGAATGCCGGTGATCCGGTTGAGATCGATGATATGGACAGTGATGTGTTCAAAGTGTTGATGTATTTCGTATACACGGACAAATTACCTAAGATGACCCATCAAGACCTGGCAATGATGGCTCATCGTTTACTCGTTGCAGCTGATAGGTACGATGTCGAGAGGTTGAAACTGACATGCGAGAAGGAGTTGTGCGACCATATTGACTCCGACATCGTGGCGATTAGCTTAGCATTAGCCGAACAACATGGTTGCAGTGGACTAAAGGAAGCATGCTTTGAGTTCCTGGACTCTCCTTCAAATTTTGAGGCTATGGTGGCAAGTGATGGTTATAAGCATCTCGAGAGAAGTTGCCCATCCGTTCTCAAGGAGGTGATTGCTAGATTCCTGCCCGCTGAGATAAAATCGGCGAAGGATATCCTCATGAAAATTTAGTACGAGTGTGTGAATATATAATCCAGACTTGGTAGTTTAGTTTTTACTAGTCCTCCATATGTATCGTTGAATCTTCGTGGGTATTAATCTATATCTTAAATATGTAACTTTAGTTTGTGCACCACAGATCCCATGATGGACTAAAGTATGCTTCCTTAGAGTTTTCTGCTTCTCCTTCCAGTTGAAGGTTATAATAGCGACTGATGGTTATAAGGGCATCTTTAATGTTGATCTTTAAATGGATATGTTATCTATCTGCAGATTGATCCGTACTACACCGTAGGTATTGATATACGATAGTTGGTCATTCAGTCATTACCGCAAACATTCATCCGCAATACAATCCTCGAACAAATTCTAATAAACTCAAACTCAAACTAATTTACATAAGTTAGACACATTTAATGTAAACCAAACGATATTCATTTAAATAGGACCAAATACAAAGTTTTTTTTAACCTAGTCTAGAACTAGACGAGCCGTGAGCTTCAGAAATTAAAGTTGCTTCAATGCTATCTTCGGGTCTCCCCACAATGAACAAGCTTCAGTGCAGCTCTAAGGCTCCCCGTAGAAAAGGTGTGGGAGGCCGGTCACCGGCACTGAAGTTCCCAAAATTGACACTGAAGTCGCGGGGAAGCCAAATGCGCATGAAGGAGGCACACATGGGACACAATACGTGACCATGTATGTCTCTCATGTTCTACTCTTCCTCCCCACTATCGTTCGTTGTGCGAACGTCGCCAGCGAAGGTGAGGTCCATGATCGATGTGGATATGTCGGCGTCATGGTCACCTGGTGTGGGCGTCAAGCAGGACACCAAGTTGCCCATGTAGTCGTCCACGACCACCTGCGCTACCTCCACGTCCGCCTCCGGCACAACCACGTTGTAGTTGGCCAATCGTGGCGGCATCATAAAGCACCCGTTGTTACTAACGAAGTTGGGATTCTCCGCGGCAATGTCCGTCACTGCCTTCCTGCTTGCGAACTTGCTGTAAATTTGACTCTCAGTTAGACGGTGTTGCGCGAGGAGGTCAAGGTTGTACGTTTGGTCCTTCTGTGGTAGCCAGAAGTCTGACACCAATGCCAAATACTCCTCTGCCATGGCAGTATTGAATTGCGCCCGCACCTGCTCCATGGTGATGATTCCGACATGGACCAAGGCGAACAAGGACATCGTTTGTCATCAGACTCCTTCATTGTCACATTATCGTCGTTGCTCTCAACTCCGACAAGCTTGCCGGCAAGTCGGCCATTATTCATCACGCATCGCGGGCTTGCCAGTTGGCCGTGATGTAGGCCAAATCATGCTTCTGATTTGTCAAGAGGTTATCCCACGATGCCTTAGAACTCGTCGTCATGACGAAAGTGGAGCACGAGGGAGGAATGGGAGCGTGCGTGGTGTGGTGTGGATAGTGCCCTGCATGGCCACACTTAAATAGCGGGCGCCGACGAGGCATGTGGGCACCAATTTGAATGTGTGGGGTCAGAGTAGGTTCCTCGAGCATCACGTGTGTTGAACGCCGGCAGGCAGAAGGCAGACGGACGGCTAGCCATCACGTTGTGTCTCTCCAGGAATGCGCGGAGATCATAGAATTCGATCGGTGCGCTGCTTCGGCCCCGGTGACCGATCGCATCCGCTCTGGAACGACATCAATGCTGGCTCCCGTGAAGGTCGTGTCCGCTCTAGAAGGGGGTGATCAACGTAAATGGGCGTGATCGATTCACGCACAGAGAGGGTTTTTGATGCGAAAAATTTAGGATGAGACCGGTGTGGGGCGCAAACGTGGTGGGAATCCAGACGCTCGCTTACCCCCCCCCCCCCCCCCCCCCTTCGAGTTTCGGCTTGCGTCTGATTTACAGGAAAACGAACGCGTGAGTCGATTCACATACAAATACAGATTCATGTTAAATAACAAAATATGTTTAACAATTTGATCCAGGCGGTTACTATAGATTTGAGGATCCGCGGTTGAGATGCCCTAAGCTGCTAAGCATCAGAAAGGTATATGTACGTCTGTTCTCAAGGAGCTGATTGCTTAGATTCCGGCATTTCTCTTATATAGAAGCGTTGAGTGACATCACCATGGACACTGAGTACACCAGTGTGACTAGTCCATATTTTGTCCAACCCAGGGGGTTCAAGTCTGAGGCAGTCTCGGAGACGAAGATGAAGCACCCAACACGTACGGCCTCGGGAGTAGTAGTACGTCGGGAACATTGTCTAGTCCATAAATATACACAGCGGCCAGGTTCAATACATCGTCGAGTACAGGAGAGGCAAACTCTAATCGAATCAGAAGGTTAAAAAAAAGTACGTAGAGGAGGGGAAACGAACCAAGGAACCCTAGAAAACGAAACCGGCGATGTCGGCGCTCCGATGCGCGGCAGGGAGGCTCGTTGGCCTGCGAGCGCGAGCGCAGCACCGGCCGCTCTTGCCAAGGTAGCTCCACAGCGGCCGGCCTGCCGCTGCCGGCGTTTCCCACCCTCCAACGACGGGCAACACCAAGGCCCAGGAGATCCAAAGGCAACTCAGCGAGAAGAAAGAAGAGATGTACAACCTGCTGGCCAAGGTGGAACTGAATTCATACTACAGGGATGGCTATGGCTCCATAGACCGGTACCGGAACGTGAAGCTTCTTCAGCATCTCTCCGTGCAGATCGACCCTAGACCCAATGACCATAATTGGCGCTGGTATCAATTATCACACAAATTCAACTTCTACCGGATGTTGGGGATGTCTGTTGTAACAAGCTTTGTGCTGTGGCCTCAACAGAAAGGAGATCAGGAAGATTCCAAAGGACAAAAGATGGCTCTCTGCACACCTCAAGATGGAGACACTGACTAGCATGCAGCTTCCCAGCACACGGTAGATATCACAAGTCTAGGAATGGTTATGAACTCGATCTTACATGTAAATGAAGATATCAGTGTGTTGTTTTTGTTTGAGGGGCACATAATTGTGTGTGCAAATCGCGTTTAAACTGATCCCTAGCACCTGTAGAGCATGCAAGGATAACATTGCTGTCTTTCAAAAAACAATGTTTAGATGTATATCTAGTTAAGTTAACGTTTATTTTTTTGGTGTCTCCTTGATATTTTCTGGGTTTAATTATATTCTGGCTTCTTCTACTCGAAGAAACACTTGGCTTAGCTTAGCGCGTGCATGCCACGAGTTGCACTTGAGCGGCACATTTTTAAACCATGAAATTTTTATTTGTTGCAGCCTGGAAAATTTAAATTTTGTATCATGGCAATTTAGCTTTTTAGCACGATAAATTTAATTTTTTAACATCATACATTTCATAAAAATAGTTTTTCGTAAAACAAATGTTATGACAAAATTTTCCATTCTATTTTTTTTCTTGACCAAAAAGCAATGGTAATATTTAAATAGTGTTTTTAATATAGCCTCGTGCCAACATTTGCAACTTTTTGCATGTTGCTATAATTGTTTTGCCACGTGGGCCTGTTACATGGCAAAATTAGTTTTATGACAATTTTTTAATTTATATTTTTTAATTAATAATGGTAAATTGGTCTTTTTTTTGGTCCAACTAAAGTAATGTGGGGGTTCGTGCTGACGGTGTGACCCTAATATCAAAAAACCCGCTGGTTGGGGTCCTGATAAAAAGAGACATATGCCAAAGCATTTGTTAAGGACAACATTCAACATAGTGCTTGCTACTGTTGACTTCAACTTGTTTTTTATGAACAAACACATTCAAACGGAATGTTAGATCTGATAATTATTAAAAAAAATACATTCGAAAAACAGCTCGTTGCCACCCTTCTCCACACCAATCCCTGTGATTTTCCCTTTCGCCGTTATATGGACACTCATGAAGAACTACCGGAGCAGCCGAAGGTGGAGGATTTAATCAACATGTTCGCCCGCAAGATCAATTCGGCATACCACAGCAAGTCTGTTGCATAAACAAAAAAAGCAAGGCAAGCTACATTGTCGTTCGAGCGGGGGCAGGACGGTCTACACCGGCCAGGCGAGCACGGGGCAGATGCAGGGGCTAGGAGGGCGTTGTCGTGCCCGCTCTCTGTTCATCGGAATGTCTCCGACCATCGAGATACACAAGGAGAAAGAGATATTCAACATGATCAACAAAGGAACTGAAGGTGGCTTCGAGAACGGGGCAATGGATGACTCTCAGGCGGAATGCAGATGCCATGGATTCAGGTATACACACCCAGCAACCATCGGGCTCGTACACTCAGTAAAAGATCATGTACACCTAGTAGATGGGATCGTACAACCAGCAGGTGGGCTCGTACGTCAGGCAACCGATCTAGGAACACGACGAGGGGGTGATTGGTCAACCAATGGAAATAAGAAGGGAAGAGGAGAAAGTTTCAATGTGTAGGAATAAGAATTGTTGTATGATACGTGGATCCGTTCAATGGATGGAGCAAAGGGGCTCAACATTTTGGTCCAAAATTCATATTTGGTTTCATGAGCACAAGCATTTTGAGCTCTATGCCAACACACTCATCCGAGATTGTGGGCCAAAATCGCTCAACCATCGATGGAACATCATTCAAGAGTCTGTGAGCACGTATTGCGGTCACTTCAAACAACTCTTGAATCGATGGCTAAATGGAGCACAAATGAACAAGCAAGTTATTTGTTTATTGTTTTGTTCAATTTATCAGATGTGCAAATTGTTGGATGAATGCTCTTTATGTTGGTACATTGGTTAGATATGCAAATTGTGTGCTAGATTCTATTTGTGTTGATCATTCGGCTGGACATGATTTTTGACAATAACGTTTTTTTCTAGTCCTTCCATGCTTGCAACTTATATTCACTACCAGAAACTGAAATTTTTCTGTGCGCTGAAGACTGACAGGAAAATAGGGAAAACCGACAGGAAAATTATTTCCTGTAGGCTAACCGTCAGGGAAATACGACAGGGATAGCTTGACAGGGAAATTAACTTTTGCCTGTCGGCCAGCCGACAGAAGAAATTTCCCTGTCGGTGCTGACCGACAGGAAAACACATTTTCGTCAGCTTTAGGCTTGCCAGGTTTTTTCACCATCTCTGTCGGACTGGAATATTATTTGAATGTGCTTGCATTTCACTAATAATTCATAACGGACAGGAATGTACGTGAATTTTAGATTGTATCTAATCATCAGCACAAATCATACTCATTAGACATGTTTCAGTCACAATTACAAATGGGAAGGTTACAGTTCAGTTTTGCACATCCAAAGCATCAGAAGCAATGTACATAACAGTTCTGAATGACAACAAAAGATAAATTGTTCAACTTGCAAGGATAAGCTTCGGTTTTGTATATCCAAAGCATTACAAACAAAATACATCACAGTTCATCTAAAGTCTTGAAATTACCAAAACACTTCTTCGCTTCCAACACCACCAATAGTTCTGAAGTCCTCTACGTCAACAAAAGGCACTGCCAAGGTAACAACACCCATGCATCTATAATTCTTAGTCTCGCTTGCACGGTTGTTGGAACTAGTGTCGTCGCCACCACCAGCACTAACTTTGTTGGTCTGAAGGTTAGTTGCATCGATTACCTGGCCGCTGGTATTCCCACTGGAGTTGTCAACACCACCCTTTGCACCCAAATCACCATCATCAGTGTTTTCATCGATGGCTTGGGGTCCATTATGATGTATTTCTGATAAAGGAAAATGAAATTGAATAAACGCGCACGATGCTTCACTAGAAGAAAACTAACCTACACTAACATTTTATTCACGACGAATGAAGCTTCAAGAAATAAACCATGGTGCATCAAGTGAACTTCGTAAGTGGGCACTTACCTCTATTTGACCAAGAAATTGTACTATCAACGAATCTAATGAACAATCCTTGAGGTTGCTTCAGTTTACTTCCTAAGTGAATTAGTACTCACGGTACCAGTGCTAAAGTAGGAACCTTGAGATGTCGATCCAGTGTATTTCTTCATAAAGTATATACATTTTTGGTATACATGTAGTACCAAGCTAAAGCTATTTTGCAAAATCTGTGATGTCACATGACACCACAAAGATGCGTGTAGCCTCACCAGTCACCACTCTACTGGATTTATATCCTGAACAAATGTACTGCAGATTTCTAATAGTAGGATGTTAACTAGCGAAACCCAAGAGCTACTAGCACAAGAGCATGTACAGTGGGGGAAGAGGTTAGAAGGAGTTACAGAAATCAACTCTATACGCATGTACCAAAGGTAATGGCCCGCAAAAATACTGGAAACACGGTAGATCTGGTGAGGTTGGTGCAGCACTGTGCCGGATCCAAGCGAGAGCCCCGCCACCTTCCAAACAAAGCAGAGGACCAGATGAGTTAAAAGAGAATGCACGCACAAATCCAATAAGCAACAACTGAAGCATTACCGTTTTGGAAGAGATGCAACCGTGCACACACACAGCCGGGGAAAGAAACTGAGATGGAGAGAGCAGGTAGTGGAGTTTGACGGCTGGGCACCTGGATGGGGAATGGCCGCAGATGGTGGAGGATGGGGCGGCAGCGGCGGCTGGAACAGTCACGACAACGGCTGGGACGGCGACGGCGACGTTCCAGGCAGAGGCGACGGTTTGGTGGTCGACGACCCGAGGAATAGTGTGGAGGAACGAGTGAGAGGTTGGAGAAGAGGATACGGATTTGAGGAGGTGCAGCCGGCAGCGAGGGATTTGGGGTGCGGCCGGCCTCCGGCGGCTAGGGATTTGGGGTCGCTCTCGCTCTCTCTGGAAAGAGCTCGACGAGATTGGAGGTTTTGCAGATAACACCATTTGTTGGGACAGTTTTTGCGCAGAACCACAATTCTTGTTCTTTTTTGCAAAGAACACCACTATTTGAGGTAATTACTTGCACAAAACACATAAAACATTATTAGTGCGTTTAACCCTAAATTAACAAGCTGGACCCATCCGTCAGGAATTAACGGGCAGAGACAGTAGATTTAATAACACTAGTGTGGTTAGTCTTTGTCAAATATACTTGACATCCTATTTATCCTTATGTATATAGTCTTAAGCTTCCAAATTCTATATATTGTATGGTTCCTGATGGGATATTCAAAGATGAGTCCAGGCTTAAAAAACCCTTAAAAAGACATATGAAAAAAGTTCAAAAATATCCAAATTTCATCATGATGAAAGATCTTTAGGGGGTAGATGTTCGTGTAAAATTTGAGCTTTTTTGGACATCTAAGAAGGTCACGGTAAGAAAAGACAAATTCAGTCCAAAATAGTGTATGAACAGTGTCGTTCAAAGAAACTGCAAATTTATCTTTTTTGCCGCGCGCTCTTCAGATGTTCGTACTTGACCAAAATTTGCATGAACATCTCGCACGTAAGCATCTCCTACCACAATTGTTTTTTGAAATTTTTGAGCTTTTCTCATATTTTTTTAATCTCCTCGGGTGCAGATGCACCCGGGCACCGAATCGCAGCTTCTGGTTTGTGTGTTCTTCGCAGCTTCTGGATCTTTCACCATGATTAAATTTAGAATTTTTAATATTTTTTTATGTATTTTTGAGGATTTTTTGAGCCTGGACTCATCGTTAAATATCCCATCAGAAACCATACAATATATAGAATTTGGAAGCTTAAAACTATATACATAAGGCTCAATAAGATGTCAAGCATATTTGACAAAGACTAACCACATTGGTGTTGGCAGATAGCTACTGTCCCTGCCCGTTACTTCCTGACGGATGGGTCCAACTTATTAATTTAAGGTTAAACGCACTAATAATGGTTTATGTGTTTTGTGCAAGTAATTACCCCAAATAGTGGTGTTCTTTGCAAAAAAAACAAGAGTTGTGTTTCTGCGCAAAAACTGCCCCAACAAATGGTGTTATCTGCAAAAACCTCACGAGATTGGGAATCTGATTTGGGCATTTGCGACGATGGGCCTAAAACGAAGCAGCGGGACATTTTGGTTTTGGCGCGCGTAGGGCAAAATCATGGCGCGAAATGGGCTAATCCTGTGGGCCGAGTGCGGACCGACAACCATATTACTATTGAGTTTTTTAGCCAGCGCGCACATGATAATTGATATATTCCTGGCGTGTAGGTTTGGCCCGACAGTACAATGCCCATTTTCCTGTGAGCTGCGGCGGGCCCGACAGAAAAACAATTCACGCACAGAAAAATTTCAGTTTTTGGTAGTGATTTGAAGGTGGAGAAGAAGAGATGCATCCTCATGCATTGTTGATTGAAGTTAAATGGCCATGGAAAATGTCTTTCAACCATTGTCAATACCTTCAAGACCGTCGGCAATCATGGGTATGCAGATGATCTGATAAACCCAACAAAGAAGCTACCCAAAAAGGTTAGAAGGGAGTTTCAAGAAAAGAAGTGGGAAAGAGAACCGAGAAGGAAGGCCAAGATGAGGAAGAGATTTGAGGACATCTTGGCCAATAAGGAGAACGCATGCATCAAGAACAATGAGTTCAAGGAGGAAAAGAAGGCAAAGATGTTTAGCACATCTTTATGATGACGGTCAAAAAGAGATAAACATCGAAGAGAAAACGATCAAGACCAAAGTACTCACCTTAAAGATGGATGATTTGGATCCTGATGCGGTGGTGATCGTGCAAGCCTCTCGCGTGCGAATGTTGAAGTGTATATCTGTCACTCTTGCGGAGGACGGAGTGGAGGCGGCCAATGCAGTAGGGTGAACTCGAAGGGGCACAAACAACTAACCATCCCGAGAGGAAAGTTTCTTACCTGAAATAGCCAGGATGAAACTTTTGTGGTTACTTTTATGATGAGGCATGTAAAAGCAGTTAACATCTGCTTCTTGTTATTCTTGTTATTGTGACTGAAAGCTAATTCACTTACGTTGCTATCCATTTTAAATTAAATTATTTTTTGTAAGGATAAAAATTAGGCAGACATTTAGGGTTGCGGTTGGATGGCTGACTTTCGTATCAATCTTCATATATTAGTTCGGATCAATTCATGAAAAAAATACAGTGTCTGGTTTGAAGGGTCGACATTGAAAATGTCCTTACCCTCAGAGTTGACGTCAGAGATTTTTTTTAGGGTTATTCGCTTCCCCCACCCCCCCCCCCCTCCCCCTCCATTAGGGGCAGCAAAAGCAGAATGGGCCGGGCTGGCACAATCTGGCCCATTACTGTTTCAGTGTTCATCCCCTCCTAACGCTTGCTACTCCTGAATCCGCCGCGGCCGCCTTTCATTCCGTCGAGGCGGCGAGCCGCAGACACCTTCCCCCACCTCAACGACCCGCCGCCGCGACATGTCTCCGTGGAGACCCCGCCGGCGTCGAGCTTCCCTCGTCTGAGTTGCCGCTTTGGGTGCTTCCTCCGCGCCGCAGCACCAGGCTTCTCGGGATCCGTGGTCAACGCTGCTCCCGCTCCCGTGAAGCCAATCCCTTCCTCCTCGATCGGCTCCGGCCGGGACGCGCCGCTGCGGACTCATCTTCGAGTCGCCAGCCTTCTAGTGTACCTCTACACCGACTATTGCTGATGTTGTTACTCTGCTTTTGCCGTCACCGCGACGGCGGGCCAAATTGTTCCGGCCAGATCGCGCCTGGACTTCTTGGCAACAATGGTATGATATCAGTAACTCAATGACAGCATATTATAGACTTGTAGTGCCGCAAGAATCTCTGGAGTCTGGGTCGGTCTAGCTTTCGTCCTCGAAAATGGCAGGCCATAGCAATCTTTCTGCTGGTGCTATTATAGTTGACGCGGAGGAAGGGTCATATGTGCTCAAGATAGATGGATACTCAAGAACCAAGGAGCTACTGGAGACTGGAAAGTAGTGCAACATCTACCTGTTTTAGTGTTGGAGGTTATGCCTGGGTTGTTGAATATTTACCCAAATGGCTATGAGAATGTAGATGCTATTTCTGTTTACCTGCTTCTTGAATCCACTGATGCCAAGGATGTCAAGGCCAAATTCACTTTCAGTCTGCTTGACAAGAATGGAAAGCCGGTGCCCTCGTACAGCCGTAGCCACTCTGTGTATACCTTCCAAGGAAAAGGTTCCAGTTTTGGCTACCATAATTTTATCAACAAGGTGGATTTAGAGGGATCGGCACATCTGATAGACGATTGTTTCACCATCAGGTGTGATTTCACCGTGATGAAGATCCGCACCAAGGAAACAAAACGTACCCTGTTTGTGGTGGTTCCTCCAGGCAACTTGCACAAGCACCTCGGTGACCTCCTAACCAACATGGATGGAGCTGACGTGACCTTTCATGTCGGCAGCAAGAGTTTCTTGGCTCATAGGACCGTGCTCGCTGCTCGGTCGTCTGTATTCAAGGCGGAACTCTTGGGCTCCATGATGGAGAAAGCGGGTAATCCGGTTGAGATCAGTGACATGGAAAGCGATGTGTTCAAGACATTGCTCCATTTCATATATACGGACTCACTGCCTGAGATGACTCATGAAGATGAAGTACATGAAGACTTGGTGATGGCTGGCCATCTACTGGTTGCAGCTGACAGGTACAATGTTGAGAGGTTGAAGCTGATATGCGAGGAGAAGTTGTGCAACCACATCGACACCAACATGGTGGCAACCAGCTTAACTTTAGCCGAGCAACATAGTTGTCATGGACTAAAGGAAGCATGCTTTGAGTTCCTTGCCTCTCCTTCTAATTTCAAGGCTATGATGGCAAGCGATGGTTATCAGCATTTGAAAAGCAGTTGCCCATCTGTTCTCAAGGAGCTGATTGCTCGATTTCTTCCTGCCGAGTTGGAAGTGGCGAAGGATATCATCATGGAAATTTAGTACTAGTGTGCTATTTTGAGTATGCAATCTAAATTTAGTATATTCAGTTTCTACTAGCTCTCTTCGTGTTCATCTCTTAATGGATAATATTGGGTGACTGCTGCAATTTGTGTTGTCTGTTATGGATTTTAAACTGCTTTATGTGGAGACGAATCCATACCCCTGTTATCTTGTGTTCAGATTATGGTAATCTGTTCTCTGCTAGTTAGATGTTTTATCTTTCCCCTAATCAGGCAGAGTTATATGCACAAGAATACCTGTTTATTCTGTTCTGAAAGTCAACAGTGTCATATTTCTGTTTTTCTAGGTTGACATGGCCAAAGTTCAGTTGAATGAACATTTTACATTGTTCAACTAATACTATAAGTAATTGTGCAAAGTTTGAGTCAATACTTGTTTTAGTTGAGGGATTCCAATCGTATATGTATAGTTATGACGCTAGTTCGTTGTTCACTTGGGAATCAAGAAATGATTTACTGTATTTTAATTTTGGTACAAGGCGTGTTGAATTAAGTGCTAAAGAAAGGAAAATACATGGTGTCAGCTTCACCGTACAACATTAGTTATATGGAGTTCATATACGCACATAGTGTTCTTCATTTTGGATCTCCAAACAACTAGAGGTTCTTCCTGTAGAATTCAATCAGATAACCACATCAAGGTTCTTCCATTTGCACGAGGAGAACTTCTCACGCCGTACCTCAAGAATTGTAAAGCATTTCGCAGATATACATGCAGAGAAGTCGTTAATTAGGATGTTTGAGGTCTCGGTGGTGCTCCATGAACATACAAAATTTCCAACTTCAGCTTTCTGCGTTGCGCTTAAGAACATTGGTATGTCCCCTATGTACTTCTTGCACGGCTGTTACATCAGCTTTCAGCGTTGGTATCTCGAAATGTCCCAAGCCAATGCTGCATCTTGCCGCAGGAGAGATCTCTTTCGATGGTGTAGCGGCCTGACTGATGGACAGAGCTCAACGCCAGGAAGCCTGTGCTGCTCCTCAGACATGGCAAAATATGCAAAACGAAATTCTAAAAATATATTTTAAATATATGAAAAATTTACAGCATTTTTTTATTTTATTTATTCACTGGATGGCAAAATTTTGCTAAAATAGGATACTTTTTTATTCAATTATTTTTTAATGTAACCATGGCAATTTTAATCTATAGGCTATGTCAATTTCAATCTGTAAACCATGGAAATTTATTTTTCCTATAACATGCCAAATTTATTTTTGGACCATGGAAAATTTATTGTTGGACCATGGTAATTTTAGTTTCTATAACAAGTTTGAACCATGGCAAATTTAATTTTAAAATTCGTAGATGGCATGGAAATTTCATTCATTATGGTAAATGTCATAGGATGGCAATTGTATTACACACTATGGCAATTTTAATTTTTTCCAAAACATGGCCATTCTGTTTTTTAGTTGAATAATGTATTTTTTTAATGTTTCTATGGCAATTGTAGATAAAAAAATTCACATATTCTCCCTGTTCCATATTAACTGTCACGGATGATGTATCTACCACTAAAATACATCTAAATACATCAATTTCAATAAAAGTTATTATGAAACAGAGGGAGTATCATGGCAATTGCACATAAGTGCCTATGGTAATTGTAGACAAACTTCGTTCCATATCATGGCAATTGTACATAATTTGTTTTCTTTTCTCATGGCAAAATTAGACCTTTTTCTCCTTCATATAATAACATGTTTTAATTATAAAAAAATTACATGGAAATTTTTAACATTTTAATAGTGTTTCATATATTCTTATGGAAATAACTAACATACATTATTTTTTAAATATATAGCAAATTTTATTAATGGTGTTTCTATATATAAAATGAAAAATTAATGATTGGGCGTTTGGGCCACCCAAGCTAGGGTGCGTCGGGGAGGATATGCACCAAACCAAAAGGTGGTTCGCTTGATCAAACTCCCCAAGCGAACCTAAGTCTCAAAAAAAAAAAGATCAAACTCCCCAAGCGAACCGTCGCGTCCGCGTGAGTGGACCTTTATCGCTCGCGATTAGGGTTCTTCTTTTATTAGGTAGGCTGATATACATTTTTTTGCGAAAAAACTTTCGATCTATTCATCTTCAATCATGGTAGTACAACGAATACCAAAAATAATAAAAATTATAGTTAGACTCGTAGACCACCTAGCGACGACTACAAGCATTGAAGCGAGCCGAAGGCGCGCCGCCGTCATCGCCCTTCCTCGCCGGAGTTGGGCCAAACTTGTTGTAGTAGACAGTCGGAAAGTTGTCATGTTAAGGCCCCGTAGGACCAACGCACCAGAACAGCAACTGCCGCCGTTGAAGAGTAGAGTAGATCGGAAGGATAAAACCCGAAGACACACAAACTACAACGAGCTCCGAGCAAATCCACCAAAGATAAATCTGCCGAAGACACACCTCCACACGCCTACCGATAATGCTAGACACACCATCTGGATAAGGGATAGGCGAAAAAAACTTTATTTCATATTCAGAAATCCGCCACCATCTCATCTTTCTGAGCAATATACAAACCCTAACAAAATTTAGAAGAAACGTCTGAAAACAATGCCTCCCACCGACAACAACCGAGATCTACCGCGTCACCATGGCCCTAAGGCCACAGAGACGAGGCGGATCAGCAGTAGCGTCGGCGGGAGGCGGGAGGAGGCGGCGGTGGCGTGCCAGGGGAGCTGACGGCGGTGGCTGCGCGTGGCTCTGTTGCACTATTGTGCGCTTAGGTAGGCCACGCTTTGTTGTTAGATATGATTCATTGAATATACTAGATGATACCCCTAGCGTTGGTGCGGAGACGTTTAACAAATAATTTAATGTTTTAAAATATAAGAAAATTTATGAAACTTAGTACAAACTAATTATTAAATCTTATTTGAAAAGATATTTTTTTAGTGTAAAGATCTAAGCAAAATTGATGAAAAAAAATAAAAAAACGAGTGTGATTTTTGCTTTATTAATATATTACCTTTAGAATATACCAATGGAATTATATGTGACGAAAACAACGTTCAGTGTAGACATCATCTTTAGCTAAGTCTAAAACAATGATAACAACTATATATGTGTATTCATAAAAATAATTATCGCATAGAAAAATAAAATATGAGCTAACTCATAATTTGATTATTTTTTTAAAAAGTCGCATCTGAATAATGAGGCTTAGTTTATAAAAAAGTTAATAATTATTTGTGATAGGTTTGCATACTCATGCGAATTTAATGAAAAATGTGCATGAAGAGTTAGTGGGGAAAAGGTGGACCTACTCGATGATGTGGATAGCTTGCATGTCAAAAATAAATGTGAGCTAACTCATAATTTAATTATTTAAAAAAAGTCGCATATGAATAGTGAGGCTTAGTGCATAATTTTTTTAATAATTATTTGTGATAGGTTTGCATGCGCATGCGGATTTAATGAAGAATGTTCATGAAGAGTTAGTGAAAAAAAAGTGGACATATTTGATTATGTGGATAGTTTGCATGTCAAGATAAATATGTTAGTGTGGATGAACTATTTAAGTATTATAGATTATAGATTTCAATTCCATTATGCTGTATGAAATATGAATATTTGAATTAATAATATGAGAACCAAACATGAAAAAAAAGGTATTAGATTATTGTATAGTTGCATAATATTTATTAAATATAGAATAATAGTAGAACATAACATGCTAACATTTTTCCGTGTATGTTTGCATGCTGAGGTGGGGGTATATCAGTTGGATGATATTCTTGCATGTTACAAAAATAAGATGATGAGGATCACATGTTTAGTATTTGCATATTGAGGCAGCATGCCAGGTTGCCCATTAGCATGTTCAAGAAATTAACTTATTAGGTGACCTACTGGCCTTTTGAGTTATGTAAGATATAATTCTATCTTCCCAAGGCATGCCATTTTTGCTAGGTAGATTACGAGCGTTCATGAGCTTTTGTTCGGCTGATATTGACCACTTACTCATTGCATCATTAGATGGTATAGGCATCCTTGATGCTTATGTTGCCGATACAATCACTGCGCATATAATCTTCCTGTTATTGGGCCTTTCGCTCCCCAACCAAGATGTGTGTGACTGGGACACCCAAAAATACGTTAGTGAAATGGAACCGCCTCTAAATAACTCGAACACGCGGGCTGTTTTGTGTTCCACAATATCTAGGGTGGAAACATGTTTTCTTCTCTTTGTCCTTGATTCTCTTTTATCTCTCTTCCCTCCCTTCTATTTACGATCTGTTTTGTGCTCCATAATATCTAGGGTGGCAACCTTTTTTCTTCTCTTTCTCATTGATTCTCCTTTATCCATTTTCATTCCCTTCTGTTCCCCAGTGTTAGATAATCGACACGCAAATAACAATGAAGTAGAACGAAAAAGCAACACAGGGGACACGCAGATTTAACGTGGAAAACCCTTCCGCGAAGAAGGGAAAAACCACGGGCGTCAGCCAGCGAACTATTCCTTATTGTGGAGGTGTTACAAACGCCGAGGGATTTACAACTTAAGGAACTATCCCGTGCGGCGGCTTACAAGGTATATTTATAGGCGGTAGGAGAGACCTAGGCCAACACTGATCCGTACCGGCGACGGGCCTCCGCTCCGCTCCGTCAAAAGTTTCCTCTTAACTTCATGAATGAATTTGGATCAACTTCAACACCCAGCCGACTCACAAACCCTAGTACCACAGTCACAAATGGAAAAATGCATATTCACCACCACTAGGGAGGTCGTAGCCCAAGGGAGTAGCGAGAAGGAGCGAAGGTGATGACATTACATGATTGAAGAGATTGCTGCTAATAAATTTTCTTCGACGGAGGGTGCTCTTACCAAGGTTTTTTATACTAAGCGAAAAATTGGTTACCGGGCAGTAATCTCAAATTCCAGTACCCCATGAAAAATCTACTTGTCGGGCAAAAAAATCCTGAATTTTAGATGAATTTTATATAAATTAAAATTTCATGAAAAATGGTTTGGTAGCCACCTAATAAATTTTTTTGTTACCATGCTAACCAAAAATCTCAGTGCCCCACGAGATTTTTTCATCCGGGTTCCAATACTTAGGTCTTACCCAAGGTGGAGTAGAAATGAAGGGTGATGCTCATCAACGAGACAGTCGGCAACATGGGCGATCCATGTCATCGTGAGGAGGATCGTGAGGAAGCTCACAGAGAATGTCGAGCAGTACACCGCATGACGGGTAGAAGATGAAAACAGCGCCACCAACAACGGCGAGTCCAGGAAATATTTGCAGGGCAGGCTCAAAGTTGATGATGATTAACTAAACGACTACTAGACAAAAAAAATAAGCCAATGTACAAGACATAAAATTATGTAAGATAAAATATCACAATTTTTCAAGTTAAAAGCACATAAATCACACTAATACATCCAATACTAGAAAAGCAACAACAAAAAGATAAAATGAACCCTTTAATAAAAGACAAAGAGATACTTCCGGCAGGTTGCACTGCCGCAGGGCGCAGGCCGGCGCGCCCCTCAGCTCCTCCGCAGGCCGCGGCCGCAGGGAGGCTAGCCGCTAGGATTTGGCGACTCACAGCTGGGCGGGTCCTCCATCTGCGCGCCGGTGCGGTCGTGGCTCGTGCGGGTGTGCGGCGCTCCGCCGGACGGCACGGACCCTAGCCCCTCCTCAGTCACCGGCTCGCCGCCTCTCGCCCTCGCCGGTTTGCCGATCGTGGTCGTATGTCCACCTTCGTCTCTGCTCTGTTTTCGTTGCGACTTGCAACTTGCCTGGGGATGAAACCTGAACGTGCGATGCGTGCGATGAGTGAGATGCTGCTTGTGTGGCTGTGTAAGTTGGGCTGGAGCTAATAGGCCTCTTTGTAAGATTACTAGTAGTAAAAAAATTACAATTTGGCAGGGCAGGCTCAAGCCTGTTAAAGCCCTCCTGTTGGCCTCGCCTTTGGCCACCAACATGGATGGGCGAGATGTGCATGTTTTGCCATTATTGTGGTCGAAAGGGGACCATGGATTTCTTCCCATATACAAACATGTCGCGGAGGAGAGCAGGAGCCATGCCAACACCACACCAAGGTGGTACGCGATATCACATGCGTCACCAATAGATGGCCACGGGTCTAGTTTTCTTTGACCTCCACACCCTCAGGCGCCTCGTGCGCCCCTACACATGAGCAACCAGGAAAGTGAATCAAACAACCCGGGTGTAGGGGTACCCCAATAGTGGAAGAACAAGATCTGACAAGGTCGGGTACCCTAGTCCAACCTGTTTACTCTGGCGAGTTGATGCCTACCACGATGAAGATCTGAGGGGCTCCATTAAGTGGGAGCATGCTCGCAAACATCAAAGTAGACATCACCATTGTGATCCTCAATGAGAACCATATCGGAGATGCACACACCTGTGTGGGCCACGACCCGAGAAGAGGCAACAGTGTGATGAGGGTCCAACATGGGTAGAGTGTGTTCGCGTGTGCCGTTGTGGTACAAGGAAAAGCTTCCCCAACATCGCCGGGGAGATCGAGCAGGGATGTAGTTGAGGCAATGGGTGTCCCTAGATAGCTAGCACATCCCCATGAATTGGTAGCCGTCGATGGGGAACCAGCTCGTGTCGACCGACATGCATCCAATGGATGCAACAAAATGGGTACTAGGCGATGTGGATTTGGATATGAGGGAGAATAGCCAAAATGTGCCTAAGTGGGAATCTAGAAGCCTCGCCGCTGACATCCACCGTGGGGCTTAGACCCACTGTTCCCCTCCGATGATGGTGAGGGGAGGGGTTAGTGGCGGCGATCTTCTTGGGAGGGGCCTTCGGAGTCGCCTCGAATCTAACAGCTAACTCTTAAGAACTTCTATTATTGTATTTTTTTTCTAATGAAGGGATTTCTCCCCAACCTCATTGATAAAATCATTGATACTACATGTCAAGCACTAGCTAAGAGAAAATAAGGTACTAAGTGCAACCCAAGTATATAAACTTGTCAGGTGGGTTCAATTTGGTACTAGGACTTCAAAAACATGTAGCGAGGGCCATAAATTTAGCTTCCATGTTCATCGGAGGTACAAACAAACTTTGTGCTAACACATGGACGTCGGATGGGGATGTGTGGGGCTGTTTCGCCTTTTTGAAAAAGAAACCCCATGATAATCTAAAATGACGTTAGACATCCCCTGGGGACGAAATAACCCGATAACCCATGTCATCCTTGATCTTTTGCCCTGAACTTGTTTCTTTGACAGTCCATCTAGTCATCATAGTCTCTATAGCATAGTTGTCATCACCACTTGGTTCCCTTCCACCACGTACGGTTACACATTATAATATTCATACCTAACCGAAGGTCATATTGTTGAAAGTTCTAACAACCATGTAGCTTTCTAGCGTCTAGATTGTAGATGCTCCCTTGTACATGTGAATAAGTTGGTTGGTTGAACTGTACTTGTATTTTTCAAGGATCACGTCTTTAGAAGTGTGGTCGCGGCTTCGGTTGCGTCTCTGTCTTCTACTGCATCTCCATTGATCGACGTTACAGAAGCAGACACCCTTTGAACATGCTTTCCCGTGATGCATCACCATGCCGCCCTACGCTTGCGTATAGACAACACCGCAGCCTCCCCCGTTGCCTATGGTTAGGGATTTGGAGAGTGAAAGGGGAAAATCGACAGAGGAAATTTCGATGGAGCGGCCCAGGGAGGTCCGACAACATTTTGTTCAAGTGGAGTGTTCGTTGTCTTTCTGCAAAAGTACCAAGCATTCGAACATGTACCTCTCATCCATGTGCCGTCAATGGGGCGATTTGTACCCTCTATGAACATCGAAGACAAGTTTTCGGGCTCGTGGTGCACGCTTTTCGAACTATCTATACCAAATGAAATCCATGTGTCAAGTTTATGCATCTGGAGTGCAATTACCTCGAGCAAAACATACAAGTTAAGTAGAGCTAGAGAAAAGAGTGGGGATGTTTGGATCCCGAGCTCCAGTGATCCTGCTTTTTGAAAAATTCAAAAAATATATTTTTGAGATTCGAAAATTTCTGAAAAAAAAATACGCATGAACATTGAGTTGTACACCATATTTCTGGAAAGTTTCATGATGAAATACGCTTTGGTGTGAGCTACACAAAAAAGATAAATTCATGTACTTTAATATATAGTGAATAGTATGTGTACTATAAATACAAGATTTTTTAATTTTTGTGTAGCTTGCATACAAACCTATTTCACCGTGAAACTTTGCAAACAAGTAATATACATACATATGTATATGTGCGTATTTTTTTAGATTTTTTTGAAACCTAAAAATTGCATTTTTGAATTTTCAAAATTAAGGAAGCCATGGAGCTCGGGATCCAAAAGGTAGAGAAAACTCTTATTATTGTACTCCATATATGTTTGAAAATTGAAAGATGCATGCATTGAACTTGAAGGGATATGCGGAGTGCCGAGTAGGAAAGTAGATGACTGTCACTCCAAAAGGCCGCGTCGCACGCTGCATTTGCTTTGGCCACCGGGTGTCATGTCGATCTACAGTAAGGAAAGGCTCTGCAGCATTGCATTTGCACAAATTCCAAGTATATGTCAATGAGTACTGCCTAAAATGGGTGGTCTTTCCCCACTGCTAGGATCAATCTTGTGTACCGTCCATGGACATCTCTCTCTCTCTCCCTCTCTCTCTCTCTCCTCTTCCTCTCTCTCTCTCTCTCTCTCTCTCTCTCTCTCTCTACCCTGAGAATCAAATTAACCCAGAGATTAATTAGTGTATTTCTGGAGCTAATTTACTGCGTGCATGGAGACCGTTGCATCAGGTTTATTGTAACAATGCAGACATTCAGTAGCAGTGATCTGGGTCTTATTATGATATGCTCTAGTCTACTACATCTACATGCTCCATGCATGCTGCCAGCGCGCACAGTGATCTCCCTCACGTGCATATGGACATGCACACCCATGAATACGCGGCAGGGAGGGAGACCGGCCATTGTCGTTTGACGTGAGCTTTGAAGCGAGTCGTTTGATGAGCATGGCATGAGAGAATGAGGCAGGGCCAGCCTCACGGTTTGCCCACTTCCATGTTGGTTTGTACCTCTCCACTCGAGTGGCTGTTCCATTTACACCAGCACAGTATACCACCATTGTTGTTCACACGACAGGATACATGAATGCATGCAGAGAAATCAAATATGCAACGAAAGGAAGAAATTAAAATGCATGGAGAGAGAGAGAGAGAGAGAGAGAGAGAGAGAGAGAGAGAGAGAGAGAGAGAGAGGTGTAATGCCTTGAGAGATAGAGGGAGGTGTAAATCCTTGGCATATATGCAGTCAAATTTCCAGCAAGCCAGTGAGAGCTTGGATTGCATGTGGTCAAGCTGCATGCATGCGGCCTGCACTGCACGCTTGGAGAGAGACCGGTTGCAAAGGCTGTTGGATACTGGACTGGAGTGGAGTGGCACTGCAGCTGGTTATCCAGGGAAAGATTTTGCTGGACATATGTTTGACAATGAGGAGATGGCCGGCATTACCGAGGTGTCCATTTCAGGATCGGTTGAATGGCCCGGTCACGCACACAACTGGCCCCGCACGCCAAGCACAAATCGGTGAAACGCAACTAGTAGTACATGCGTGCGTGCATGATCTACAGTGGCCACCCCTGTTCCCGGCCAGGACTCTGTCGCTCTCCATCGCCTGTGCTGCTGGCGAGAGAGAGATAGATTGACTGAGAAACTATGCCTAGCCAACTCTCCATGGCCATGAATGATAGCACTGCCCAGGAGGGAGAGAGAGGGTAGTGAATGGTGGACACAGATACATGAAAGTGACCAACAAGAACTACCAGTGGTCATCAAGCCTGCGTACCTGTGTCGCGCCAGTACAAATATATACCCAGTGCCGCTAGCTTCACTCCACTTGCCATGTATCCATCCAGCAAGCTCTCTTCTACCACCTCGATCTAAGCTAGCTACTCCACTTCTGTAAGGCTCGATTGACACCATGGAGAGCAGGAGCGCCGGGGAGCAGCAGCCATGGCGCTACAGCTGCAGCTTCCCGTGGCCGCCGCGCTCCTACACCTGCAGCTTCTGCAAGAGGGAGTTCCGGTCGGCGCAGGCCCTTGGAGGCCACATGAACGTCCACCGCAGGGACAGGGCCAGGCTCCGCCACGGCTCGCCCCCTCCTCCTTCTGCTCCTCCTCACTTTGCTGCTGCTGCGGGAAGCCTTAACCCTAGATGGGCAGCAGAAGCTATCCCCAACCTCAACTATCCTCCTCCTCCACCGCCGCCGCCGCAGCCATCCGTGTACAATGCGCGCTCGTCGGCGGTTGAGTCGAGCTCGAGGGCGTTAGAGTTGAGCCTGGAGCTAGGGTTGGAGGCCGGGCCGCCGTCCTATACCAAGGAGGAAGATGATAGTCTGGATCTTGAGCTTAGGCTCGGCTTCTCTTGATCGATCGAGCATATCATTCTAGCTAATTGCATCACTAGGTTGGTTCTATAGTTAGTGTGTGCCCTAGCTTGGTATTAAGGTCTAGCATGCAGTAGCTTAGTTTAACCTAGGAGAGTAGATGAATTGGTGTATGCTTATTCATTACTTCTTCAATGTATCATCAGTTCGGCTTTGATGTTTCAGCTAGCTAAGTATCCATGGTTGTGCTACCTACTAGTTACTACGTACCCTGGGCGACCCATGATCTATGAAATCATTTTACTGTTGGTTTTTTCAGCATTGTCTCTCCCGCGTTATGTAAATACTGGAAAACTAAAGGGAGCGACTAATGGTTAGGTGACTGGAAATTTATATTGGATCACCACTTTTTCATCTGCCATAAATTTTGATCAAACGTTAACAACCATATACAACAAAATGACTGAAATTTTGATTCAGTCGTTTTCCCTCACATAGCCCAATTCGTGCATTTATTTACTCGCAAAAACGACCAGGAGCCCAAAAACACCAAGTGGGTTGAAGAAAGCTAAAATCGACTAACCCGATAATAACAACATAAGAAAAGGCACATGTTGTCACTTCAAGGATAAGTGAATAAAATAATAATAAAAAGAATGAATATTCAATTTCGATTCTGGGCTTATCTGCATCCAGTTAAAACTAAAATAACAAAAGATCCAAAAATTATTGTGGTGAAAAATGCCTAAGTGCGAGATGTACATGTAAAATATGAAAAAGTTCGGACATCTGGAAGATCTTAGAAAAAAGGCCGCTGCTACGCGTCTACCGGTTGATGCTAGCAAAACATCCGCCTTTTTCTCACCGTACGATCTACAGTTTAGCCAGACGTTAGATTTGACAAGTGGTAGCTGTCACATCACGTGGGTGCACGCATATATTACTGCATACTTTTGCACCAACAACTAATGGGTTGATATATGTGGCTGGACTCAATCGAACATTTTATCTCTTTTGCAACAAAATGTTTGTTGCGAAACTCCTTTGCAACAAAATGTTTGTTGTGAAGTTTTTTTGTACGCAAAAAAAATTTACAGGCATCATTGGGTTTAGCGTATCACGTAGAACTTTCTTTGCAACACGATACTTGTTGCGAAGCTCTTTTGCAACGTGATTCTTTTGCAAAACTTTATTTGTACACACGTATTTTTTTTAACCCACTTTGCAACACAAATAACGTTGCGAAGCTCCTTTGCAACAACATCCTTGTTGCGTTCAACGAGTTTGCAACACACACCTTGTTACAAAAAAAAATTAAGCCATTCAAAAACATTTGCAACATCTATTTTGTTGTGCTTAATATTTTTGCAACAAGCACCTTGTTGCAAACATCGTATACATAAAAAAATGCACATGACATCACCTAGACACATACTTGGTGCGTACTATAGTGTGATGCCATTTTTTTCCTAGTATCACGTATGTGCATACAGCAGCTAGGCCGCGTGCCAGCTAATCCAACGGAACAACATGTCACAATCAGACGCTCCTGTGGGTGGCCATCACGAGATCAGCCGGTTGAACATAACCTTTTCCCTAGAAAAAAAAGTCCAAACAGTACACTTTTTCACATAACTTATTTTTTTTCCTAAGAGCTCCTCGGATGTTCAAACTTCTAGAAATTTTCCACGAACATCTCACACTTAGGCATCTTTCATCACGAAAAAATAGAATTTGTTGATATTTTTAATTAATTTTTCCAATGCCAGAGCTCATCTGAGTCCGGGAGACAAAACATACACCCTGCCCTAACAAGAAGAACATGTTTCTTTCGAGAGAAGAGATAACTCTAGAACTTGTGTTACCTGATAGGAAAATTGAAAAGGAAAAAAAAACAAAGAAGAATTTTTTTGTTTGTATAGGAAAAAATATATAATGTGAAAATAAAAGGAAGAAAATAAAATAATATTATGCAACTATTTGTAACATAATATAATGTGAACAAAGAAAAACAAAATGAAATAGTAAAATAATATTATGCAACTATCTGTAACATAATGTAATGTGGAAATATATACTTTCTCTAGCCTTCTTATTCCCCCCATACTTGTGTACTAAAATAAAAATAAAGGACAACAAACAATGTGTTTTTGTTAGGAAGACTGAATCATTGGCATTGGTCTAACCTTTTAATAAGAACAGAATAAAAAAACAAATAATAACAAAATTTGCATACACTTTACACATAAATTGTGTTTTTATAATATGCAACAATAATCATATAATAGTGGGATTTTCGTAAAGAATAAGTTTTTTAAAGGAAGAATGGATTGGTTGCGTTTGGATTACATTGTAAGAAGAATGAAAATTAAAAAAAAGTAAAACAAATAATGACAAAAATTGCATAACATCTATACATAAAGTGTGTTTGTCCATGGAAGAATACAAAAATAATGACGCATTTTTTTTGCAAAAAACAAATTTTCTAAGAAGAAATGAATTAGTAGAATTAATATTACCCTTTAAGAAGAAAGCATATGAAAAAAAATAAAGAATGACAAAATGTTCACATAATTTAAACATAAATTGCATTATTTATAATATGCAAGATTTTTCCCCAAGAGTATTCTAAGAAAGAATGAATTAGTTGCATTGGTGTTACCCTTAAAATGAAATAAAAACTAAAAAAATGAAGTTTTCTAAAGAAGAATGGATTAGTGAAATTGTTGTTACCCTTTAATAAGAAATAAAAGGAAAACGCAAACAAATGACAAGAATGGCACACATAAATTATGATTTTTTAAATATGCAAGGATAAGTATATATTAGTCGAAGAAGTAAGTTTCCTAAGAAAGAATGAATTCACGACAATGGTACTACCCTTAAAGAAGAATGAAAGTTAAATGAAAATAAAAAAGAATCTTTTTACAAAATAATGAATTGGTGGCATTGGTGTTACCCTTTAAGAAGAAAAGGAAAAATGAAAAAGTAAAAATTCAAATTGAACCTTTTCTAATTAACGAATTAGTGGCATTGGTATTACGCTTTAAGAAGAAAAAATGCATACAACTTTACATTAAAATTACACTTTTATAATATATGCAATGAATAAACATATACTGTGATTTTAGCACTTGTATGATTTATACAAATCTTATACGGTATTTGCGTGTATACTTACACATAGAGTAGAAAATGATAAAATTAGTGATATTGGTATTACCCTTTAAGAAGAAAGTAAATAAAAATAAAATAATGAAAAAACTACTTAAACATAAATTGTAATTTTTTATAATATGCAAAGAATAAGCATATAATAGTAGATTTCCGCAAATAAGGAGTTCCTAAGAACAAATGAATTAGTGGTAATGGTTGACTGACCCCAAACAAAGGCAAATAAAAATTCATCCGAAGAACCCATTAAACAACAGAAGGAAAAAATAACATGAAACTCAACAAAGAATCATTGGTCAAAAAATTGACCTACCCAAATTTAAAAATCAGGCAACTTACATATATCTAAATGGAAAATTTAATTGCCATTTTGCCATGCCTATAAAATTCCAGAGCACTATAGGTTGGAAATGGACTAATAACTGGAGAGAAGGGCTCTTCGTCACACCCAAATTCTCTACGAGCGCTTTCTCCTCTTGATTCAGCCATTCCCATTATCCCCAACGTGCTCCCCATGTGGTGGCGGGGGACATTCTCCAACTACGGGGTCGCCCCACTCTTTGTTAGGTCCTTGTCGAGGTGGTGGTGGCCTGCAACCAAAGTGTGGTGATTGTGGCATGGTAGTGATCACCTTTTTTTTTAAACGAGCGTTAACATCGATGGCCTCTTCAACGATTGATGCACGTAGCCTACATTTATTGCAATGTTTAAAGAATCCAACGTCTCACATAGGGATATAAAACACCACCAAGGCTAAAATTCAACCGAAAAGAAATAAGATTACACACCATCCACATAGGTTGCATATACCCCCGAGCTACCATCTTCCATACCATACGTTGCATCCATAGACCACGGAAGTTCGGTCCTCTTTCGTCAAAGATAGGGCCACATATGGATCCAAGTGGTAGACTTGAAGATGGCCTATACAAAACAAGGAACTTTCATCCTAATAACAATCAACCATTACCACAATTTCATATACTCGAAACTAATGCACGGATCTTAGCCTTCAGCTTGAGATGGATGTCCACAAAACCAATTTCCAAACATATTCGTGGTACTCTTAGGAGGTAGCAAGTTAAAGGCTATATTGATAGTAATCTAGAAATACGAAAAACGGGCACTCAAGAAGAAAATGTTGGAATAATTCAGAATTGTCAAGAAAATAACACTTTATGCGACACTTTCCAAAATTTCACAAGCATTTCTTTGAAATGTCCAAGCATTTCTTTAGTTACATGACCATTTTTTCAAAAAAAATATATTAAAGTATGAACAAATTTAAATACTTGAATACAAAAATGAATATTCTCTAAAAAATAGAAATATTTCACATCTTTGTTATTAAAATTGGATATATTCTTTAAAAGGTCCATTTTGGTAGCATTGTGGGCTGGTCGCAGTTTTGTTCAATCTTCTTCTATGGATGGACGCCTAAATAGGAAACGAAGGAAAAGTCTAGGGAACGTGCAACTGCTTTCCCCTTCCTCCAAGAAAGAAAAGAAAAACAAACAACCCTCCTTGCCGAATCCCCTGCAATCTCCTCCTCCTCTCCGGCGCTTCCCCGCCCCCTCTTCGTTGGCCTCAGGCAGGCGCGCCTTCACCCTTCCTCCGAAGATCGCCGGAGCTCAACCAAGGTAAACAATATTCGATCCACCCCTGTTCCCAAGTCTATCGGTGGCATGCACGCCCTTCTCCGAAATCCGTTGTCAGACGGGATGCCGGTCTGCGCGGCAGCGGTCTGCCTAGGGTACTGGGTACTGCTACTCTACTATGCGTCGGGGCGTAGACGGAACCGCAACGGAAGACCTGAACGCAGGCAGCAGCCAAGTTTTCTTGTTTTGGTGTGATGAAAAAGCAGCCAAGGTGTTCGTCGAAATGCCCCTGTGGTGCTCTCCGCCTTAATCAACGGTTTATTGAGATTCTTCTACCCTTGTCACGAAATTTATTCTGCCTGGATTGTTACAAGTCAAATACTACCTGAATTGCAGCACTATTCCCCCCGAAGAGAGTGCCTACCTCCTGAGTGAATGTCGGTCGAACAGCCGCTCCCACCAGCAGTGCCTCCCTCCCTGGAGCAGCTGCTCCCGCCTAGCAACGCCGGCGACTAGTCCATGGGCACGTAGAAACCATTCCTTCGTCCTCCGTCATAAACCCTTACCCCCATCTTCCAGTTAACATGCAGTTTAAGAGAGCAGGAGCTTTATCTTGGTTACACTGGCCGAAGTTGGTTAACACATTAGCACTATTGGTATTGTTGTCATGATAGATGTCCCAAATCTTGTTTATGATTGGGAATATAGTGGCACTGTTATGCTGTGTTGTTGATTTTAATAGTCGGGCCTAAAACATTACTCCCTCCGTAACAAAATGTAAGATGTTTTTATGCATTATGCAAAACCAAAACACATCTTACATTTTTGGTACAGAGATAGTATCATTTAAAGTGATTGTTTCTCCTTTTGCATGTTAGCTGATTGATCATCAGGTTCCACCTTTATTAATTTTACACTTACTAAAAGTCTAATTCTACACCTTTGGAACTTGGAGTTGGAACAGTGCATCAACATTGTCAGTTGGAGAGGCTTGGAGCTGCTTCGGCATCCACAGTAGAGCAAGATAGGAACAGCAGATGACCTTCTTGTTTCTATACATATAGATTTTTTTTTTGAATTAAAAATAATAGTAAAATATATCCCCGTATTTGTGCTTTTCCAAAATGGTGAATCTACGTATCCGTATCGGCCTGATACTGATAAACGTATCCATATCGGTGCGTTTTAGCTTCTTATTTAGTAGGAGTACTTACCTGACGAATTATGTCAAACCAATGGTCATTGTATTCCCTTTTTGTTTCATATGTCAGTTGTGCATTGCATATTTGTCTCTGTTCCTTCTGAGTCCCACCTCAAGTTGATTACTGTCGTCGTGCCATTTCTATACTGCATTCTCTTGAATCTCAGTTTGGTGAAGTAGATATTGCTCATTTTTTGTTTAAGTTTGCTGTAGTTAAATATGACAGATGGCATATGATTCTCCCTTCCCTGGTTAAATGTTTAGGATAGCTGCAGCGAGGCAGAAGTTGGCTTCAATATCATTACCCTGCTCTCCTCTTTGGAATATGCATATCAACCTTTTCCCCCTTGGTTTGTTTCAGTATTGACATGGACTCCAGCAATACACAGTCTGAAGGTTCTCAGCCACCTGCTCCTAAAAATACTACCATGCCGTCGTGCCGGAAGAAGAAAACTGATGATGATGTTACCTTCCTTGAAGACGTGAAAGAACACATTGATGAGTTCATCCATGCCTCCATGGACGAGCACAAGAACTGCTTCAAGAAGAGCATTCAGAAGGTATTTGCGCTGGCACTGAAACTCGAAACGTTTGTGGCTCTGCCTTGTGTAACTTTGGTGTGTTCATGATCAAGCCACTTGCTTTGTGTTGATCAGATGTTCGGGATGTCAAAGGTTGTTTCGGAGCGCTCCGCCGCAGCAAAGGAAGCTGAAGTCGAAAGCGCTTTGCCCCTTCAGACCAGTGTGTCCCAGTAGGAGACTGCAATGGCCGTGCCTTGTTCTTGCTTTCTGGTGGCCTGGTTCTTGTATCAGAAATCTAGCTAGTGGTTTTTTTCGTACTGTTGCTATGTGGTCACGATATATATTCTGTAAGAAACGTTGAATAATATAAACATGAGTATAGCGTGAGACTGGAGCACCAGCAGGTTTTGCTATACAAGGCTCACGACAATTAATGTAGGCAGAGAATTCCAGCATAGCCCAGTAACAGCAACGAAATTGGACTCAGCAATGTTTCAGTCTTGTGCTTGTGATAGGTTGAACGGTACGGAGTTACCCTCTCGCTAGGGTTTATCTCTCTCGCCGACTTTGGCGTTGAGTTCTCTTCCTTGCACGTCTGATCTTCCTTGTTAGGCTAGGGTTTTGCAGTTTACTCGTTGGGTGATCTGCCACTGCAAGACGGGATCTGAGGAGCCAGAGGAAGAAGTCTTGAGGATGATGGAGTTGGGCCTCGGACCTTGACGATGTGATCGTGGAGGAGGAACCTCAGCCGTAGCAAGATTCGATAATGTGGATGGCTATAGCCTGCGTTTATACAGAGAAATTGTATAGCCAATTTTGGTTTTCAAGAATTATGCGAGCTGCATGGGATCTAGCCAGGGACGTCAAGATCCGACTCCTCGATAATTTGTATGCTCTGCAGTTCACATGTCTAGGGGATTAGAAGGTGATGGAAGGAGGTCCATGGCCCTTCCGCGGTGATGGTGTCCTTCTTGCGGTTTATGATGTTTATACTAAACATTCGTCAATCACGTTGTTCACTTTTGCTATCTGGATTTAGATCCACGATCTACCTGGCGGTTTCAGCTACGTGGTTAGTTCTTTAGCAGGCAAAGTTGGAGAGTTTGTCGGGGCTGAGCCCCCCCTCCTTTGACTTCGCGGTTAACTTATTCCGTGCTCGAGTGATATTGGATGTGAGGAATCCCCTCAAAAATGATGTCAGTGGTTATGTCGGTAGTCTGGCTCGGCCTTTACCGTACAAGCGACAAATTTTCGGGTGAAGTTTGAAAGGCTTCCAAATTGGTGTGTTGTCTGTGGATATCTAGGCCAAGAGTATGAAGAATGAGGGGATGGACTACACCCCCAGAGTCATTGGTTTTCAAGGACATACGGGCTCAGTGGAACATGCGGTGTGGAGGCAAAAATGGTGGGGGGTAGTAGTAGCACATGAAACCGAGGCAGAGGAAGGAGGGGTCAACGCCATGAGGAACAATCTAAGCATGGCCAGTTAGAGGACCCTCGCCAGGAGGACGATAGAGATTAATGATGCTATCTTATCTAGGAAGCAGGGAGCTCCAAAGATCAAGGATCTGGTTGCGCCGATAGAAGCTACTGAACTTTCCGCTCAATCATCACAATTGCTTCTGATGACGGCTGCTATTGTTTCTCCAAGTCCTCCTATGAAAAGGGACCCAAAGCGCAATAAATCTGGTGTGAAGGATCTGGTGGATTCGAACAAAAAAAAGCAAACAATGTGACGAGCTCCGCCAAGAAGCGTCGTTGGAACCAATGAGTCTACTATATTGGAATTGTCGCGGCACGGGCAACACCAATTGTTCGGGAAATAAGCAACTTTGTGTCGCAATTTGCTACGGCAGTGCTTTGTATCTCGGAAACTCAAATTGGTAAAGCACATCTCGAGAAATCTAAAGATAGATTTGGTTATGATTGTAGTTTTGTAGTTCGGGTCAAAGTGGTGGCTTGGGTTTATTCCGGAATGATGATATAAAGCTTGAAGTTTCGGGATCGTATAAATATCAAATAGATGCTAAAATTTCTGGTATTGGTGATGCCCCGTTGAGGCTAGCAATAATCTATGGTGATGCACAAGTTGAAAACAAGATTTCAACATGGAATAACTATGCGAGATATTGATGATGATTCTAACCTACTATGGATATGTGTAGGCGATTTTAATGAGGTTATGACTATTAACGATGCATTCAAAGCATCTGGTGGTGATTGCGGTCTTATTGATGTTGGCTTCGTTGGAAATTCATGGAATTTAGAAAAGAGGGAGCCGGGGGACTCTTTTACTATAGTCCACCTTGATCGGGCTCTATCTACGGCTGATTGAAATGTTCTTTTCCCATATAGGCGAAGAACAAGGAGCGCAGTTTTAAACCATGTACCATAAGACGGTTGTTGGTTCAAACCATGTACCGATTCTTCTATCCCTTACCGATGATCTATTCCGGCGTGTAAGGAGCGAAGATGAAAATACGAGTTAATGTGGGATTTACATGGGGGTCTCAAAGGCTCGGTTATCAGTGGATGGGCGTCGGGGATCAACGTTGAAACGGTAGCAAATATCAGTAGGAAGCTGGCTAGCTTGTCATCATCCCGCAGGCATTCAAGGTAGTCACGGTAGTCGAGTGAGTATCATCTTGGGTCAAGAACAAGTTTTGATTAAACCCAATAGCTTCCTCCTCCATTCGTTCCTGAGACATGGCAGTAGATCCATCGGTCCTCCTAAGACGTTTGATTTTATCTGTTCGGTGTGTCTTCCTAGATTTTTAAATACGATGTGTGTCTTCATAGTTATTCCCAGTAGATTAGATAGCATTTAACCTCTTCCTCCCCTTTCCCTCTTATTCTTCCTGGTTCTGGTGAACCGTACTTTGTATTTCCGTTAATCTAATTAATGGAAAGGGGTTTGTATCCGGTTCAAAAAAAATACGATGTGTGTGAAATAAAATGTCTAGAAGGTGTTCATGCAAATTCTAATAAAAAAAATTAGGTAACTACAGACTCGGACTCTTCCTAGATGGGCCCTAAGTTCTTACAATATAAAACTAGAACATCACTACGCGCTAGTCGATTGGTGTTTTGAAAAGGTCGGTTTTTTCACACAAAAAAAGGTCGGTCGAATCACGAACCGTTAGACTTGACACGGGATAGTTGTCCGATCCAATTGATGAGGATCATGGTGTGCTCGGTCCGATCCAACTTACGAAGTTTATAACATGAATCATATATTGCGCTATGAGGTTTTTAACATGGCTTATGTTACGTTTAAATTTGCACGATGAGTGTTTTGCTTCATGGGCCATGTTTCCACCGCAACATGCCCTCTACAACCAATTTTCCTTTGTAGATCACAACAGTGATTTTTTTTCGTTTGTCGTCACCGCCGCCCTTTACAATACGGGCATGTAGCCCACCAATCGCAACACCCATTCGCGATATGGTGGCTAAAATGTTTAGAAAGTGTTCATGTAAATTCTAATAATTTGTCTAGATAAATAAAAACGTCTTGTGTGGAATAAATGTGTTCAACCATTGAAAAAAAAGTGTTCATGTATGTTGAGTAAAATATGCACACTTGTGAAATAAAATATTCCAACGTACATTTTGGATTATTTTTGTAAGAAAAATGTTCAGTAGGTCGTTAAATAAAATAAAAACTAATATAAAAATGGATAAAATTGAGAAGCGGTTCAAAATAGGATGGATGAAGCAGAATAAAAAAATAAAAAAATTCGAATAGAAAAGAAAGTGAAGAAAAATAAAATTGGAAACCGGAGCCAGAAAATTTAAATGAATATAAATCGAATAGAAAAAAGTGAATAAAATAAAATTGGAAATCGGTTTAAAATTCCAAATATACTAGGATGGATGAAACCGAGGCAAAACCTGATCGCCGGTGCTGGGAAAGACCCCTCCCCTGCTCCGTCCAGCACAAGAAATCGGAACTTCTGGACGCCGATGAGAATACGGGGTCGGACGCCGACTCATGGAGGGAGTCGGGCACTCCGTCGTTACAAAAGAGCCACCTCTTCTCTTCTCTCCACCAAACCAACCAAGCAAATCGATCCATCAGAAACCAGCGAAACAACATGGCGAGCGGCACGAGGGATCTCGCCGCGGCGACGATCTCGCTCGCCGTGCTGCTCATGCTCTTCTTGCCTAGCACCGCCGCCGCCGTCCCCAGCATCGACGCCACGCGGACGCGGCACCTTCCTCTGCCGCGCGGACTGCTGCGCGGCCCGGAGAGCGTCGCCTTCGACGCCAAAGGCCACGGCCCATACAGCGGCGTCTCCGACGGCCGCGTGCTCAAGTGGAACGGCGACGCGCTCGGCTGGACCACATACACATACAGCCCCGACTACAGCAGCGAGGCCTGCACGGCGTCTCTCCTTCGCCCGGAGACCGCCACCGAGAGCCACTGCGGCCGCCCGCTCGGTCTGCGCTTCCACCTCAAGTCCGGCCACCTCTACATAGCCGACGCCTACAAGGGACTCATGAGCGTCGCTCCAGGCGGCGGGGAGGCCACCGTTTTGGTCACCGAGGTCGACGGCGTACCTCTCCGCTTCACAAACGGCGTGGACGTCGACCAAGTCACCGGCGACGTTTATTTCACAGACAGCTCCACCAACTTCGATCGCTCACAACATGAGATGGTCACAAGAACCGGAGACTCGACGGGGCGGCTAATGAGGTACCACCCTGCCACGGGAAAGGCCGTCGTGCTCCAGTCCGGCATCACTTACCCCAATGGCCTCGCCATCAGCGCTGATCGGACGCATCTCATCATCTCGTCGACTGGGCCATGTAAGCTACTACGGTACTGGATCAAGGGCTCCAAGGCGGGCACCATGGAGTTGTTCGCCGACCTTCCAGGCTATCCCGACAATGTGAGGCCCGACAAGAAAGGAGGATACTGGGTGGCACTACACCGTGAGAAGTCTGAGCTCCCATTTGGCGTCGATAGCCACCTACTAGCCCTCAGGATCAATGCCGACGGAAAAATAATCGAAGAGATGAGAGGACCCAAGAGCGTCAGGCCGACCGAGATCGTCGAGAGGAAAGGTGGCATACTCTTCATGGGATCCGTCGAGCTTCCTTATGTAGTTGTTGTCAAACGCAAATAGATAGAGAGATCAATTAAGGATGCCTAGTTTAATGCTTTTGTTAGGACATGTTATTTTATATTTTTTATGTTGCTTTTATTCTTATTATTCGCAAGTCTATGATGTTAAGATGAGTTTTTCCAGTGTACAAAATTTCATGTATTTCAGTACTATAATGTATATACTAAATGAATTTTTTATTGATGATTATACAATAGCACAGTCGTGGTTTAAAAAGCAAACAGCACTAGCATTGTTCAAAGAGTGTTGTCACAGGAGGTTAATACTCGACTGAGCTGTTTGTAAGAGAGATCAACTGTTCATGAATTGAAAATCAGCTAAGGAACCGTTAGCAATACAGATCTCATGGCTTAGGTAAAGAACCATGCTATCCTCATGCTACCTGCTAACGATCAAATCTTGATTAAGAACGGTAATGTCTCCGCTTCTTGCTCACTTATGTGGCTTGTTCTGGCCCTCTGAATGTTGTGGCAAACCTTTTAGGTATGACTGTGTCGTATGGCTTTATTTATAAAATCAGACTGTTACCTTTCATCTAAAAAAACATGCTACCAGGAAGCAGTTCTATTGGTACCCTTTCTTAACATAATCCTGAATTAGCTCACTCAACAATCTAGGAAAAAATGGCCTAAAACCTTCTAGTTGTTACTGAAGGATTTTGAAGGACACAAAAGAGACTGGGAACATAAAAAGAACTGTTACTACTATAAAGGGTACCCAAAAAACCGAAAACAATCCAACTCACCAAAAGAAAATGGTTCTGAAAAAGAAACCAATTGTTCCCAAACTGAAAATCAACTTAGTGACTGTTAGCAAATCCACAAATGCATCAACGTTTGTTCACGATTTCATCCAGATAAAAGAACGTCCTTTCGCAAGGAAAAAAAAAACATATGTTGCACAAGAACAGCACGGTTCTTCCATTACACTACAAAGAATTGTCACATTATTGTTCATCGTCGCACCAAACATCCATGAATAATCCAATCCCCAGACGTATATATATCCCCCCAACACTCACCTGCACATACGAAAAAAGAAACGCCATATACAAAATACACAAGCGCCTACACGGATCGATCCGACGAACCAGCTACACTCCTTTGCTCCCGATCAATCAACCAACCAACCAACGGCCCGTGTCACTCCCCCCACTCCTACCTGCGCTACAAGCCGGCCGTCACAATGGCAGCCAAGAAAAAAAGAACATGGGCAGAGCCAAGTTTTGATGCTGTGAACCACCGGCTAGATCAGCCCGGTGTACGTGTTGCCCGGCATGGCGTGGATGGGCATCATCCCGGTGCCGGCGCCACCGTAAGGGTGGTGGGCACCCGCAGGCGCGAACGGGTTGGCGCCAAATGGGTTTGCGGGGGCCGCCTGTGCCTGGTGGTGGTGGTGGACCTGAGGCTGGTGGTGGCTGGCCATCATCATCTGCTGCTGGAGCATGAAGGCCTGCTGCTGCTGGGCCATCACGGCCATCTGCACCGCGTGGGGCGCCGCGTACCCGTTCGACCCGTAGAACGGGTCCTGCATTGGTGCTGGCTGTTGCATCATCGGGGCAGGGGCGGCACCCGTGGTCTCCCATGGGTTGTAGCTTGCGGGCTGGCTCGCTCGTCGGTTCGCGTCTTCGTATAGGCTGTCAAGGGTGAGCAAGTCCAGTCCACCAGCCTACAAAAGGAGTCAAGTTCAGTATGATCAAAGGATGGATGATCAGCAAGACATTGTCACATCTATATGGAAAATGAGTCTTACCAATTTTTTGCCTGAAGCGACAGCAGTTTCATTTGAACTGGGTGCAGTGACAAGGGCCAATTCCCAGCCTGTGACTCCATTTTCAAACGAGGGAGCCGCTTTGGGCACATCATCTGCAGCGATGAGCAAACAGTTAAGGAGTGTGCATTTTCACTTGACCAGATTCGGACCGATGAAAAAACGCCTGGTTCTAGTTCACGAGAGAGAAATTTGTACCTATTGGAACAATTGCCAGCGCTAGAGCGTTCCTCTCGTCTATTTCAGCCACAGCAGGGTGTGTTTCATTCAGACCCTGACAAGCAAAGGAAGTGTTAGCATAATTTATGCATGGCTAGTGACCTCCTTTGTGAGTACCAGTGCAGCACAGGATGTTACCAGCAAGTCAGCTGGTTCGTCAGCAGGTGCTTCCTCTTTTACTGGTTCTGGTTCTGGCTCTGGCTCTGGCTCCAGCTCTTGTTCTACTTCGGGTTCTGAAACCGGAGGGGGAGAAGTTGGCTTGACTTCCTCCTCTGGTTCTTTGTTGTATTCTATAGCCAGTATGGCCTGAAAAAAAAATTAAACATGCTTAGAGCAAACTCAAAATGGAACATATATCAAAGCATAGATAACTGACTAGCAGCCCCAGATAACAGAAGTATGCAACCAATGCTAGCTGGTTTGTTAGAACAGGTTCAGAACTAAATTCATCATCTTCCTCATAGTGGAGATTCTGATATCTACACATCACTATCTGTAGCCAATTTAGGTTTCAAACAGTTTACAAACCTTATCTTTCATCGCGGGAGCATCCCTCACATATTCCTCCATAGTTTGCAAGAATGATGCCGGAGGCTGTAGAAGTTATCAACAGAACTTTGTTAGCTGCTTGCGAACATAGATAACAAATACCAAAAGACTTGCAAATCGAGTATTTAACGAACCTGTTCGATTTTCAAGAACTTCTCACCACGTGCTACGTGTATCGTTTTACACACTTCATAAAATTCAGACAATCTCTCAGACTGCGCAACAACAACAAAAAGAAGATTTAAGTTTACAAGGATTAACTTATCAGTTATATTACATATTCCTATTCAACACAGCTCACAAGGATTAAATCAGTTGTTCAGAATTTCAGTTTTAAAATGGATCAGCATCACCAGAGATGATGACATTAAAGGGAGAAAAACAATGCTTTACGATGGCTTTTATAAATATTCCATACATAGGTATCTAAAACCAAATTAAATAGAAATTGTTGAATCCCCATGGTGAAGACTTGCTTGAGAATACATATAGCTAATCCTCATTGAAGAGAAATGTCATATGAAGAAGCAATAACCCGAATGGGCGCTGGGATGGCTGCATCAAGATATTCTTTTAGCAGTTTCATCAATCAAGCACTGAAGCAATAGTACTCTGTCTATGGGCAAAATCAAAAGAATAAACAACAGTACAACACTAGTCTATCCACACTAATTAGTGGGTTATCCCATATGTTGTCCCATTTCTATGTGCCGTAAGTGCTCAAATATAACCAAGTTCCCTTTATACGGGCAGGGATTTTCAGTTACATTCGTTAAAAAAAAGGTTTTTTTTTAAGGGATAAAAGGAATTTTAGTTATGTTGCTATATACAGGGGAGGGGTGTCCCGTAAGTGCTCAAATATAACCAAGTTCCCTTTATACGGACAAGGATTTTGAGTTACATTCGTTCGATAAAGGGAATTGTTTTCCCGAAAAGAGATAAAAGGAATTTTAGTTATGTTGCTATAAACAGGGGAGGATATCCAATGAACATTGTATAGTTAATCAGTAGCGGAGAAGGGACATGAAATTTACCTGGTTAGTTGCTCTTTTGTATATATCAAGTGCTCTAACAGCATCATTTCTTTGCATCTCAAAGAACTGCAATAGGTAATAAGGTATAAATTGGATGAGCAAAATAATAAAAACAGCTAACGATTTAAGAGGTTTCCCAAACTTATCCTAGGTGGTAAGCACAGAAAGTTCACCTTATCAACAAGATTGACTGTCCCATCACTAATGGCAGTATAGATCTTAACACTCTCCAGAGCAACCTTTCAGTAATGCATGAAACAAGGTCAGCGAATGCCAAAGCACTCATACACAATGCTTAAGATGAAACAAGCACAACATCTCAAAAGAAGAAAGAGAGGAAGCAGGCATGCTACTTACCATTGAAAGCGCATGCTGGATTATAACATTATAAGATGATGCCCCTTGTGGCTGAAAAATTGCAATAATTTACATTTAACATGTCAAGAACATCACACGAAGACATGATTTGATGAAATTAAAGAAATTGTGGTAGGAAAATACCTGGCAAGCAAGAAGCCGGAAAAGAAGTTGCTGCAGTGGTGGCAGATGATCTAGCACACCAACAGTATCAAGATCTCGAGTCCTCTGCAGATGTCAGAATTGGCCATTGAAACTTAGATGCGACATTGAACTATTGTAACACAGACATTTTGTGTTGACGTGTATTTCAAATAGGATAAACAAACTACTTTTAAGTTTTTTCTTCAGGGCAGACTATCTATTATGTATTGAAATTTTTGATCTAGTTATTATTCAAGCACCTGAAGCACGCTCCACATAATTATATCAACAACTAAAGAAAGTCTCACAGATGCGGGTAAGAGGAATAAGTAGCACAAGCATTGTATGTATCATTATTTTTCTGTTGAGGGAAAACTAGTCTGGTATACATACCGGAGGATCTGACTCCACATCATACTTCAGCACTCGGAAACATTCAAGTCTCTCTTCCAAATATGAAGCATAAGTGCGTACCCAGGCAGATAAATCCCAAGCTGAACAAACAAGTAGAGAGCAAGAAATCATGAAAAGTTCTCAAAATCAAAATTTCCAATATAGATATACAAATGCAGTACTAGTATGAATGTCACATGGGGTGCCCGTGACAACAAAACTACTAGCAATTAGTACCTCCTGCACTAGAATCATCCTTAAAGTAGGCCATGTTTAGCATATGTGATCTAGATCTGCCATAATTAATAAGCTCTTCACGAAACGTGGGATCAACTTCTCGAAGGGCACGATGTATGACAATTAATGTCTTCAGTGCAACCTGAGGAATAAATAACCAGGCAAAGAATATTTGTAAGTTTTTTATTGCATTACTCATGAAAAGCATTATAAATAAAACAAGGAAACCATCCACCATTCAACCAAAGTTTATTGTTGCAGGAAAATAAATAAAGAATCAACATTTGATTTAAGTTCAAACAGATATAATGGCCCTCAGAAGTTAGAATATGCGTAACATGCCATTCAGAATTAAGCGCCATGAGAGAGGAGGTATGTTAGTTTAACAGGAAAACTTCAGATCTGAACCTGTCCTTTGCATAATTAAGTACAGCAGAAATCTCCATCTCCAGCTCACAGTTATGCCAGGACAAACCATGCATCCCATCCCAAGAACATATCCGATACAAAATTTGAAGTTTAGACATTTCAAGTTTTATAAAAAGCAATACTGCATTTAACCATAGCTTTATGAACACCAAAGACACAAAGATTACACCAAGAAACTTGATGTAAAAAAGCTTTCTGATACAAGATGAGAACTAGACGACAATCACAAGAAAAACAAAGATGAAGGCATTGTATTTGACTATTGTAAAGGAAGAAATAAATCCATACCGCCCAGTTTCTTGTCTTTGAAAGACGCCTCGCAAGGGCATGGATGCAGTAAGCTACATCTGCCCTTGGCCTTGCAGCAGAAATGGAAAGGAAGATTTCTGCAAACCAATAAACATGCGACTTATGGCAATTGTAAAAGATATCTACTAACAATCAGAGAGAAAATTAGTGTGTCTGCAAATGAATACCAGGTTTCTACCGACAAAAGTATGTAATCGAAAGTGAATGAATTTCAAGCAGTACAGTTTTGGCATATGTTCACTGTTCAGTTGGAATTGCACACATGCTCGATTGCTTACGAAATTGGAGGTGGTTAAAAGATGCAGTGCTCAGTTTGCCCCAGTGTTTCATCTTAAGAGACAGGATGACCATTACCTCTTATGTACTTCTCCCTCGACGGGCGCTCACTGTGGTTCGTGGCCTTCACAATTGCGATGTCCAACTCCTGTTGTTGGGGAGAAATGGTAAACCACCGGTGAATAAAGCATGATGTCAGTAGAGGTTATAATATGAAAAGGCATCAAATGCTGTTCAATATTCATCGGAACCATAAAAGTGCCCCACCTTGTAATCGCTGTTAACTTTTGCCAGGCTCACAGTTGTTGTGTCCTTGAGGGCTCCTAGGTACTTCCTGATGCTCTGCTGAGTGCCACCACCCGCCATTATCGCAGTTCAGGTGTGTCCTAGCTGGCCTGATTGTGAAGCAAAGCAGCAAACAGTGTAAATGAGATGTGTGCACCAAACGCAAACCAAATAGATGTTGTTTTCTCACAAGACTGAACTAGACAATGTAACAGCTAGATGACAGATGCATGGGGCCTGAAATAGTTCCACCTGTGTTTGAACAAAAACTACTTGTCACCAAACTAGAATCATTTGCAAACCATTTGCTACAAGCATAAATCGAAGCAATTACTACAGAAATTTTTCAGACAAAACACACAAGATCAATACAACGGATCCAGAAGAATATCACCACAAAAAGCGGATCCAAATGAGCTGCAAACAGAAGAGGGCGAAACAATCTCTGACGAACCCCCAAGGGATATATTCAGCAAGAAAGACGACAGGAACATGATACCAAAGTGAACACCGAATACTTGTGCAGAACAATTAAGCTAAATTCGGTGAGAGGGTAAACGCTCAAGATCACTAATCCTATCACCGACAACTTGCGCAGAACAATTGAGCAAAATTGGTGGGAGAGAAAGTGCTCAAGGCCATGAATCCTATCTATCTATCAAGGTCCATCTGCGGCAAGACACTACTCACCTACAGGGCAGAGTCGTAAGAACACCAACAGGATGTGATTGCAAGAGGCTGCTGAGACTAAGATAGATGACTTCAACGGTTGAACAGAGCCTACACCGATGCTATTGGTCAAAGTAACCATACGAATATATGAAATGAATCAGATGGTTTCTCCTAGTTGAGCAGGACAAGGCATCCGGATTCTCCGGGGAAAGCAGCGCAAACTTCTATGCCGGACAAGGAACAAGGGGACAAGAACAGAATTCAAACTTCAACTCAACGCAATGGACAATTCAATTCAATTCAGCATACTGACACCGACGAAGGCGAGAGCCCAGAAGAGTCCGCCGGCTCCGGAAAGCAATCCCGGAGAGGGTGGTCGTTGGATCCAACGGAGTAGGCGCAAAACCAGGGATCCAGTTGCCCAACGGTAATCAAGTACACGGGCGGAACGGACGGAGAGAGGAGAGATTTCAAACGGAGCTCCGCCAAACGAGCAAAGCAGAGCAAATACTCCAGAAAAACAATCATTCGCCTTCGCGGCGCCCCAGAAAAAACAAAGGGCTTTAGTCAGGGGCTGAGGGCTCGAGCCCTGCGCCGCCACGGCCAGGCCGGAATCGGCCAAAAAGCTGGCACCGTACAACCACGCGCAGCGCCGCAACCGAGAAGCGTAGAGGAATACAAAACTAGCAAGCGGGAAGGGGATTAAGCGAGGACCGCAGCGTGGCCTACCTGCCTCCGGGGAGCCGCAGGGGAGAATCCGGCGGCCGGAAAGGGGGAGCCTTTGCTGCACGGAGCGGGGTGGGGGAGAAGAGGGGGTTGTGGGGTTGATTCTTGGCGACGGGGGGAGGAAGATGAGGAGGAGGAGGGGGGGAGGGGAGGTCGCTTTCGCGGCTCGGCCAACCCGGACGCGAACCACCACCCGGTGGCCGGACAGGGACGCGATACCGGAGATTAAACAATGGGAGGGGTGGAGGAGACAGACGACGGACGCAGGCAGCTGCCCCCGCACAGCGCAGCCACAGCCAGCCACGGCCGGAGATTAATCTACTGCTGCTGCGGATTATTAGCGTACGAGCTCGCTCGCTCAGCTGGGTTAATTAAGCGGAATTAAGTAGTGCTTGCTACTAGTAATTGCTAAGAGCAGCGCATTAAGCCGTTTGATCCTTCCGATTTGTTTATTGTTGTAAGTGCGTGCGTGATTGGCCTGGCCCTCCTCTTTTCTTTTCTTTTCTTCCCTTTGCACCGTCCGCTTTTCTTAAGTCGTTGGGCTCTCGTCGGTGGAGTGGAGAGGGATGGGATGGAATGGGATGCATTTTTGCCGTGGAAGAATTCTGGCTTTGTTTTTTTAGGGTTTTCTGGAAGGGGGAGGTGACTGTGACCTTTTCTTAGTCAGCATCATCATAGGTTTGATTTTATTTTTCTCCTTTCGACCGAAAGAGCGAAATTCATCGGAGATCATTGACGGTGCCTCATCAAGAGGGTGGGGAAGCTTTCGCAATTGCATTAAGGAGAAGAGAATTGATTCGATTAATGATGAAACGCATACAAAATCATGCATCTCTTGGTTAAACTGTTTGCACCTTCTTTTTTCTTAATTCCTTTGCTTTTGTTGATAGAGATGAATGTGATGTGTTTTTTTTAGTTTAGTTTGATTTTTATTAGTGTTTTGTTGAAAGGAGGAGAGGAAAGTCACTTTGTTTTGGTCAACATCATACATAACATTTACCTTTCTTTGTGGAAGATTTGAATGCATCAAACACTATTTTGAACATGAAAAATTCATCCCCAATTTTTGAAGGTGTATTTCTAGATGGGGTGACTAGTCCTAGAGTGGTTCAACATGAGCCCTATCCAGCATAGCTCGCCTCTTACTGCGGCACCAACCACCATGTTGAAAGGATCAAACTACGTCATATTTTTTGTTGTTGGAAGCTGAATAATTTTACTACTTGTTGTCAATATAGGATTGTCGTGCATCATGTCTCCAAACTGGTGTTGATTCCTAGCTGAGTGTTTTAAAAAGATCTGGATGATCGATGAGAGTCGACCTTACCAATTCTGTTCACTTTGATTTGGTAAAAATTTGTTTGTTGACCATTTATGGTAACTTCTAACCTTGGTTTCAGACAAATAAAATGTAATTGTTACAAACTCTATCACCGGAAAGATGAAGAAGATAACTATGTTAATTATTTTGGCGTATGCTGGCGTATGTGTTTTGAGGCTACTGGTATTTATAAGGAGGGAGAGGTGATGTAGAAGAAAAGGAAGTGTTGAATGAGGAGGACGACAAGGGGAGTGAGATGATGTCCATGCATAACTAGATCCATGATGGCACTGATGAGATGACACATGGAGGATCTCATGGTGTTATGTAGGGTGATTTTTCTGTGTATTTTGTGATATTTGGGGCTTATTAGAGGTTTTGTGTAATATCTCGAGACTGATACTATGCAGATCCAACATTTTCGCTAGCATCCGCATAATGTCGATCCTATAGGACGCCCATCAACATAATGTGAATGTCGCAACATACACCTTATGCGGGTGAAATTAGCAGATGATAACTCATAAATGTAGGGCATCGCAACATTCTTTAAGAAAGTATCATAACCTAAATTTATCGATTCAACATAAAAGGAGTCAAAGAATATTGTTAGGCCTTAGCAGTTGAATTATCACTTCAACCACAATTGAAGATAAATACATGCTTCAGAGGATTTATTAGTGGCAACGACATTGTAGTAGTGATGATAAGGTGATAAAAATAGCAGTAATTCTCAACAATTGCCAAGAGCAAAAATAACTTAATAAGAGAAACAACTATAAAAAAACATAGGCACAAGAGTGGATAGTGGACATTGTATGGATGGAATAATATATGTAATTGCAACAACTCAAGTGATAACAACATTGGCTCCAGTTCATCAATCATATGTAGGCATGTTCTCATATATATAGTTATACATGCTTGCAATAAGAAATAAGAACTTGCACATCATCTTTTGTCACATCCTTCCATTTCAGCGGGATTCTAATGGAAATTAGGGATAATTAAGGTACTCATTTCACAAAGTATCAGCACAAAGCATTAACAATCTATGAATACATATGATTCTCAAACTATGATCATCCACTATGATTATATGATTTCTATCACTTAAGGGTCTTCGATTCACAATCATAATATGTGCATACAACTTGCAGGTAAGATCAATAACACAAATAAGAAAAGTATTCAGATATGAAACCATGTCACTCGGTTCCTATCGTCAAGCATTAAGCGTAGACAAGTCATAGCAACATCAATCTCAAAACATATAGGATACCAAGGATTAAACCCTAATCAATTTAAAAACTACTAGATAAGAAATCTCATCCAATTCCAATCCACTCCCATGTGGCTTCAAAGAAATTACTCACACATGAGAGGAGTAATCATGATGGGGTGATGATTATGGTGTTGGCTATCACGATAACTTCGGATTCCACTCTTCGAAGGTGAAAGCCTCTGGATAAGCCTCCTGAAGGTGAAATATGGGCAGTGGAAATTCTATCAGGCGGATGGATTAAATATTGACATCGATAAAAATATCCACGGAAGAAAAATATAATCCAAAGGAGGGATTAAGGCGATGCCTGAGGGGATGAGACGGTTGAATGTAATAAAAATGTGTTGCAAAATGTTGAATGTAACACGAACCTACGTATAAGGATGAGACGGTTGTCCATTAATCCATCGAGTAGCTGGCCACACTATCGATCTTGTAGGACTATCATCTGGTACACATGTGTATCCGTCTTGGACAAATACCAGTCCGCGACTAAATTTCGAGTTCGTGCATCTCATGAGTAGGACAACAGGGATTCAAGAAACACGAATCGATCAGATCGTTGATCCCCGCATCGCCCCCACTGGCGACACGGGGGAAACCTAGCCGCCTCCAGGAACCCCTCCCTCATATCGCTCCCGTGTCGTCGCCGTCGCAGGGCTGGCCGACAAAGCCACGCCGGACCCTGGGATGGTGGCAACGGAGCATTTTTGTCCCCCTCACGTACTGCCTCCCTCCCGCCCCTGAGATCCAATCTCGCGTGACACGGGAGTCTTCATCCCTTCGTTCTTGTGGCCTTGCCATGACCATGGGCGCTCTCTTTGATGGCCCTTTCCTCCTTGTGGATGCATCCCAACCTTGTTGCTGGTGTTGCAGCTAGCCGAAGTGGACGTGGGCACTACGTTCGATTGCGGGAGGCCCTCATATTTGGCGGCGATCCCTCCCTCGATCTACGGTGGCTGCTCTGGTGTGGTCGTGCTTGAAATCCGACCCTCATCTCTGGCGAGACTCCTCCCTCGAGTTATGGTGGCTGCTCCGGCGTGGCCGCGCTTGAGGTAATGGTGGCCCAATCCCCGATGGATGTAGACGCTGGCTAGTTTCGGTCTTCCTTTCGGAGATCTTCGCTGATTGGCGCATGGAGCCACTGGCGCTTCTCGAGTACCGAGCGGCGGTTTTCAGGGTGAAAACCTAAGGTTTTGCCTTCATTGGTTGTACCTGGCAATGCCTCGCTGAAGGCATTGTTTTGGCATCTCGAACTTTATCCCGGGTGAAAACTCAAGATCCTTGATCGGACGACGATAATGCTTGTGCATTTCTTTGAGATATCGCTTTTGAAGAACCTCTTTGTAGTTAGGGTGTTGTTTTTGATGGTGGTCAAAGTGTTGTTGTTGCAAGTGTTTCACTCCGACAAGATATTGTTTTATATTTTGTATTGGTTGTGTGCATTTTTTTGTATTTCGATATTTTATTGGTGCAGAAACTGAATGTAATTGATATCTTCATAGTATTAATATACTCCCTCCGATCCAAATTAATTGACACACACTTAGTATAACTTTGTACCAGAGTTTTACTAAGTGTGCGTCAATTAATATGGATCGGAGGGAGTATTTTATTTATCAGAAAAAAATATTTACCTGCGTGGAATGAAACCAAAAAGATGAACACGGGAGTAGAGTAGATTAGCACTAGACGAAGATTAAACTATTCTCTCGGAGGACCCAAAACGGTGGGTGGGTAGAAACAGGGCCATTAGGATTATACTATCCCCAAGTGTACGTGTAGTTACATTACATGGTTACACCCACGTACATTGGCTGGCATGGTGGATAAAGATGGGTTAGTTTAAGTGGCATGATTAGAGTGAGTGACCGGTGACGCACGAGGGACAACGAATGCATTGCAGAAGTGGCAGGAGGTTAGATCAGCCAGTTGTACTGACCCGTCTAATCTTTTATTCCAGTGAAGGCAAGGCATGATACTACACGTAGTGTGCAAAAAGTGGTCGGTATTTTATTGGATGGCTGTCCACCGTAGCCGCTGGTGAGTCGGAGGGGGATAATAATTGTTGATTGGGGGTGCTTGGCGCTGCTGAGTAGGACTTGCTTGTCTGGGGTTTGTTTGAGCCTTTTCTCTCCACTGCCCCTCGCCGGATTGCCTTTCCATTTTGCGGCTCCACGTTTCGCCGCTTCGTTAGGTTTTGTGTGTGTGTGTGCGCGCGCGCGCGCGCTCTGATCTCTTCTCGCTCATTCTAGCCTTCTACTCCACTTGGTAACACTGCAAAGTTGCAGATACACCCTCCGCATACTTGGGTTTGTGCACATTACTTTTTTTTTGGATAAAAGAGGTGTTACCCCTGGTCTCTGCATCAAAATGATTTGTGCACATTACTATACGAGTATGAAGAAAATTCATCATTTTGAACCCCTCGGCTCCGTTCCAAATGATACCCTGAACTATGAGACCGGTTATTCGACCCCCTCAAGCATCTAAATGGGCTGCCAGGGACACATTCCACGCAAATGGCGGACTATCAATAGTACATGTAGCTAGTTTGATAAACAGGTAGTCGAAACAATATATAGTGGTTGGGGTTAGAAGATGGGGAAGCGGACCCGATCCCACAGTTGGAGGACCTCCAAGAGTCGAATACAAGAGCGTTGGACGAACAATTCGAGGGGCAAGAAAGGGATGGTGAGGAGAGTTTGCCCAAGAGTTCTCTATGTCCCCCGCAAAAGCAATACAACCAAGCGCGAGGAGGCAGGATTATTATTTTTTGGGCAAGAAAAACTTTCAATCTATTCATCCAACATTATGGTAGTACAAAGGACACAAGAAGCAATAAAAATTACATCATGCTCGTAGATCACCTAGCGACGATTACAAGAACTGAAGCAAACCAAAAGCACGCCGCCGTCATCACCCTTTTATCACCGGAGTCGAAGAAACCTTGTTGTAGTAGTAATTGAGCAAAAGCAATAGAACAAAGTGGGAGGCATGATTAGATTTTCTAAAGCGGTTTCCCTCCTTTTCCACAAACAGTCAAGTGTCAATGGAATGAGCATTTCATATGTACCCGATGGTGAGAAAATGTGAAGCCTCATAAAGTTGTGTGAAGCAAAAAATGACGAGTGACTGGGATCGTAATAAGCCTAAACAACCATGTCTAACTTTGATGAGAAGGCAGGAATAATACATCTGTGGCAACGCCCTCCCTTTACAGTTCGGCGTCGTGCATCCAGACAGACATACAGCACTCCACCCAGAGAACGAGCACAAACATTTCACCAACGCAGTGCACGTGGAAACCAAATATGCCTACTAAAAACTCCAGCCAGCGTACGCCGTCTCTCCAAATCTACCTGTAGCGCCTCACTGCAGAACAGCGGGCGTCTCGGCTGGGATGTGCGTGCGTTAACCAGATGGATGGATCGATCGTTTTCCGGTGGTCTGCATCGCGAAAGCCCCGCCTTTACCTACCACTCCAACCAAACCCCAGTTGTCCATGGCTAAGCTAGCTAGCTTAGCTTTGTGGCCGTATGATTTCTCTCGCATGTGAGCCGTTGGCGACGGAGACGATGATTAGCTTAGCTTAGCTTAGCTAGAGCCACCGAATAAACTAGGGAGGGAGGCGGGGCGAGATGGGATCATTGGGGTTGAGTAGAATGTGGGGGACGAAGAGCTGGCTGGCATAGACGAATACAAAAGGAGATCGACATGAAAGTCAGAATTGGGTAAAGCATCTAATCCTGCCTGCTAGATCGGCACCACCATCACCACCTTTCACCAGCCAGACAGACAGATCGGAGGCGCCGACATTCCCCTGCGCCAGCGGCATGGCATGGTGATCGATCGACCGATTTCACATTCTCCCCTTCACTGTGCTCGCCCTGCATGCTGCACTAGTTAATAGTAGTACTGTACTTAATACTAGTGGCAATAGTTAATGAGTATGCTGATAATTGAGATGTGTGTGTGGGGCCAAAGATCATTTTTTAGTACGCAAGCAAGATCATGGTACATGGGGTAGGTAGATTGTGTACCCTTTGCTTTCTTTTTGAGAATCAAGTGTAGCCCTTTGCCTTTTTCTCTTCTGAAATGAGGGTAGCCCATTACCTTAACTCCTAAGTAGAGCATCTAGAAAACAGGAAAACTCCTAAGTAGTAGAGTACATAATATGTTGATGGGTGGGATTTTTAAGAAAAAAATCATGGGGGGCCCGCCGACAGCCACCAAGCCTGAAAAGCACATGTTGTAGATTTTGTTTTAGAGAAGAAAAAAAATGAGCAAACCCTAAACCTTTATTAAGCCGTCACCACATTTACAGGGACAAAATCAAGTCCATCCGGGCTGCCCCACCAAGTATGGCGACTATGTCTCGCGAGATTATGAGCCTCGTAGTTCGAGCTTCTACTTTCGAAACTAATAGTACAAGAAGAAAAAGTAGCTTTACAATCTATGATTTCATGTAAAATGGCACCGTAGGTTGGTGAAACTTGTGTCTTGATGTCATCTACCACAACTTTGCAATCAGAAGCTATGAAGATGTCTGACACCTGTAAGTCTTTTGCAAGAGCTTGCGCTTCACGGATCGCCAAGGCTTCGAGAGTCGTAGGATCATGAATGTGCGGGATAAACAGCATAGAGGCACCCAGGAAAGAGCCTTCCGCATCTCTGCATATAGCCGCTGCCGTACCACATCGTCCTTCGTGATTCACTGCGGCATCAACGTTGATCTTTACTTGGTTCGGCGGAGGGGGGATCCACCCTTGAACCGAGGAAGAGAGATCATCGGCTGCTTGGAGATACTTGGCTGGGCATTTTTAAAGTCCGCCAAATACCGTAGTATGAAAGCATGTGTATAGTGAGGGCTCTGGAATACCTCCTCGTGGATAGCTTGGCGTCACGCATACCATGTTTTAGAGAAATGCACATGTTGCGATGGAAAATCGTCCGTCCGTCAGTCAGTCAAGGCCATCGATATTTTGTGAGCTGGCCCATTTAGGTAGCACAACACACATATTATGATTTTGGAACTTTTTCTAGAATGTTCAACCTGGTTTACTTTGTTTATTTATTTTCTGATTTACTGACTTTTTCGTTCTTGTTCTTTTACTTTTTCTTTTATTTTGAAATATAAAAATGGCTAGAATTCAAAAAGCGTTTGAAGTTTTCAAAATTTTATTATGTTTCAAAATGTTTGGAGATTTAAGTTTTTTGTTTTACAAAAAAAAATTCCCAAATTTTACAAAAACATATCACATTATTTGTTATTTATAATTTTTTAATGCATTTTTACAATTCTTGTTTACATTTTTTATAGAAAATCTTCATATTTTTTAAAACATATTTTCTCATTTTGAAATAAAGTATTCACCTATCAAAAATATCGTCTTTCTATTTTTTACTGTGATGGAAAAACAGCCGAAAATATTGCAGCTATAGTGAACCACTGGCTGTGTCAAATAGGACCACCACTATTGTTAAATCGTTGTTGTTGTTGTTGTTGTTGTTGTTATAGCCACATCCCATGGTCATGGACCGGCTCATTTTAGCTTGAATGCTTAATGCAAAACTTAAATTTCGCAAAATTTTATATGTTTACATCTCAAAATTTTCTGAAAACAAAATACAAAGATAGATGAAGGCATAATGCACAAGTGTGTAAAATTTCAGGAAAAAATACCCCAAAATGAGGGTTGTGAAAAAAACAAATCTAAGGTTTTTAATATATGATACTATTCACCTTTCCATACCATGAATTTGTCTTTTTTATGGAGATCTCATATGAAGCCATTTCATCTTGAAATTTTACACACATTCACCTCACATCCTTGTTTACTTGTACAATTTTTTTTAATTTTTTAAAAAAACTTAAAAATAGGTTTTTTGAAAATTTCACAAAAAAAATTCATGGAGCTCGAGCTTCAAAAATCCTTACTCCGTTTTCACATCATTTCAGAGCAAATTGGCATGGAGATTGTGGTGGAACCAGCGTGCGGAGATGATGCATGCTGAAGTCGCTCATCGCCACTATCCATCTGAGTAGATCGCTATGAAGCAAAGTAGACCTCTCCCCCCATCTCCACCCCACAACAGTGAAACCTGGCCTCACGACAAATAGTTTTTTTAGGACCGAGCATAGTGCCCCTTCTTATTAATCAGATCAACGAAAATATATCAGTCTGAGATCAACCAAGACACAAAAGAGAAGGAAAAGGGGTCAAATTTGATGGAGGCTATTAGAAAACCCATAACCTAAAGATTCGCAATCGAATTTCAGTCATAGAGAAAAACCCAGCAGTAGTGCCGCCCATCTAACCTACAAAAGTCACATAAAAGTCTTACAGACATCAGAACGCAAAATGATACTTCCTCCGATCCATAATAAGTGTCGCTCATTTTGTACTAAGCTAATATAAAATTTATAGTAGATGAGCGACATTTATTATGGATCGGACGGAGTAGAACCTAGCAAGTTTGTACGACCACAACAGAAGACACCCAATATAAAACCACTAGCACAAAAGCTTCCAGGAACCCCCATCATAGGCAGTGTAGTAGACCCCATCATATCTAGATGGTCAGATACGCACCATCATAGGGGTGTTAAGAAAGTGATGTTCTACTACCATGCAAATTTTTAAGTTGAGACATATTACGAGATGCGAGCTCTGTAGTAATCGTTCTTGGTCCGACGGAAGGTATATTTCTATGTGTAGTTCGGTGTTGTATCAAAGAAAAATTGCAAAAAATATATTATAAAATGATTATAACTAAATCAATACAAATAATACAATATTATTCTGAAATACCATGAAATTTATATATTTGACCTTCTCTAGCGAGCCTGGCCCAAAGGTGCTTTAAAAAACGTGTTATGCAGATCTTACAATGTTTACATGTAACTAAACAACGGGGCTGCGAAAAACCCTGCATACACCCAGCCTTGTTGGGTTGTATACAGGTAACCAAACGTGCCCGTAGTGAATTTGTGTGTTCAGTATCCTTTATTTTGGTATTAATGTATTCACACAGGCATGCTTCTCATCTGTTGAATTCAAGTAGGTCGTTGTGATGTTTGGTGCAATTTCTTCAGGCTGATGGCTGGATCTAAATTGTTTTGTTAGTCATTTTCAACACAAATTCTTAAAACCTTTCACAAAGGTTTGGATTAGGTTGTTCGAATCAGTTTTATTATTCAACGCGATTCTATATATGTTCACGGATCGGTTTGTTTGTCTGTATTTTTGTAAATCTGAACTAAACTAAGGGGGATTTTGCGGGAATCCGGACCGTAGACACGTAGAACTCTAACACCCTCGGCCCACTCAAATTTCCATCCTCGCTCAATTTATTCCCCACTCCACTCCTGCCCTCGATTGCTTTTCATCTGTACCCTCTCGCTTCACTGTTGTTGTATTCTCCGGTCTCTGTCCAGCATTGTCGGACCTCTGCAACATTCAGGAGCGCGCTTATCACGTACTATTGCGTCGCCGTCCACCTCGGATACGTTCGCCACAAAGGTACACTACGCTTCCTTGCTGTCGCCGTCCATGATGGATACCATGTTCGATAGGTGTTCGGTCAAATGCTATTAAGCTTTTATGACCGTCTCATTGTTTGTTTCAGATCACGATGGCAACATACTCGATGATGGGGGATGTGTTCTTCTGCGATGCTTGGTTGTTCGTATCTGTGAACTTTCTAGGCACGAAGCAAGCAGACATGACCTTTTGGAAAAAATGTTCATTCTTGGTTTCGTGAGCAAAATCACAATGGATACTACTCTTTGCACTTGCACATTATCCATGATCGCAATGCTAACTCGCTAAACCATCGGTGACACGGTATCTACAACTTCGTTAACAAATACCATGGTGCGGTTAGTCAAGTGAATTGTACGATGCAACGAGGAACCTCAGCTATGGAGATCCCTGGACGCATTGCAGTGTTAGTATCAAAGAAAAATTGTAAAAAATATTATAATTTTTTTGTAAATAAATATATAAACATGTTTTCAAATAATAAAATATTATTCTGAAATACGATGAATTTTTTTTATATGACTAAATTAATGAAAATAACTAAATAATAATCATAATATTATTTTTAGTAGGAATATTCATGATATTTTATTCAATTTTTGTGTATGTATTTATTCTAAAACATACATAAATTTCATAGTATTTTAGAATAATAATTAATTATTTGTAAACATATTTATTTGCAAAAATTTATATTAATATTTTTTCAATTCATAATTTAATTATATTGATGTTTCTAAAACTATATTTGTATATTTTAGAATACAATACTTTATATTTATGTTATCTATAACACATAATTATAATTTATATAACATCAGTGAAGAAGAAAAGTTAACAATGCAAGATGGACCATACTGGGAAGCGGCCCGTAGAAAAATGAGAGAAAGGTGCACAAAAAGGATAAAATTCTTTTGAATCTCTCTATTAAGCACAAAAAGTCTCATCGTCCGCTTGATTCAGGCCCAGTTCACAGGTTCTCTCGGACACATTTTTTGCTATTGATTTCCTCTGATGGTCTCACTGACAAGTGGGGTTCATGTGATGTTAAGTAAAAATATCTAATTATTTTGTATTGAACGCGTATGCATACAATAATTATAACCGTATTTACCCGTTCGTGCAAATTTACTCACCACAAAAATGTATTTTACAAATTTTTGCATTAAGGTGAACATCACGTGCTAATTTTATTATTTCAGATATATTTAGCTTTGAGGTATATGCCTCACTGGTCACTAAACTTAAGCGTGATGTTCGGTTTAATATATAAAATGTAAAATGTGTTAAAGTGGTCAGTAAACTTGCAACTATGTGCAAATACGGTCACAATTTCTACACATATACATATTATATGAAAATTATTTTAATTTTAATGAAAATCACATGAGCCCCACTTATCAGTGAAACAATGATCAGAAAATATCTACCAAAATTTTATTACAGGCACTCGACCTACTGCGGCTCATTTTGTATTATTATTATTTATTTTATTTCACTTCTGCTATATAAATTATAAAAAGCAGAGGGTAGATCCATTTAGCAATAATATAAATTATAATTTTGTGTTAAAGATAATATGAACATAATGTATTGCATTATAAAATATTCAAGTATAATTAGAAAAGATCAATATAATTATATAATGAATGGAAAAATATTTACATAAATATTTGTAAATAAATAAGGATGTTTACGAATAATACATGTTTATTCTTAAATAGCATGAAATGTATATATGTTTTAAAATATATATTAATGTATAATATAAAAATCATTAAATAGCAAATACTACATGATTCTTATAAAATATGATGAATATTATTACTGAAAATAACAGTATAATATTTGTACAGTGAAAATACTCTAACTTTAATTTTATTACATGATTATCAAAAGTAATTATAAGAATCACTGATTACTAGGAACATTTTTTATTAATACATTGCTTTGAAGACACATAAAATTCATGGTATTCTTATAATATTATTATCAATAAGAATATTAAATTTACTTTATTTTATAATTATAAAAAGTAATGTCACGAATATACTTATGTAATTTTAGAAATTTTTATTAACATTTTTTCAATTCTTAATTTATTTAAATTGCTATAATTAAAATTATATTTATTTTCATATAAACTGTATCACACAATTAGAATTTATATAGTAGCAGTGAGTAAAATAAAAAATTCTTAATGCAAAATAAGTCGCACTGGACATATGCCTAATGAGCGGAAGTGCACAAAAAGGTTAAATATTTGTGGAATCTTAATTTTATTGTAAATTGTTGTGGCCCAGCCGGTTAGGTGCTTGAGTTGCTCAGTCCCAACTCGAAGGTTTGACTCTGTCGTAGCATACAATTTTTGCTAAATGTTTCAATGACAAGTGGGACCCATGTGATATATACAACTATAATTATTTTGTATTAAATACATATGTGTACCGAAATTTTGATCGTATTTACACGTTCACGCAAGTTTACTGGCCACTTTTTTTTGCAAAAACGCAAAAGCCTTGCGTTTCGATGCATTGATAGAAAAAAGAGAGAATCATGTACAAGATATACAAAGGCGCCAGCCGCCCACCCGTACAACGCGACCCACTAGCCTTACGGTGCCACGGGGATCAAGGCCCCCATGTCCCTCGCGCCGGCGGCCACCCAGGAGCGGCCCTCGAAATGAATCGTAGCAAGGAGATCGCCCAGGTTAGGCGACGCGTTGTCGAAGACGACCGCGTTGCGCTGTTTCCAGATCCACCAGGCTGAAAGCATGATCAAGGAGGAAGTTCCCTTGCGCATAGCCCGCGGGGTCAACCGTGTCGCCTGGAGCCACCAGTCTATGAAGTCGCCGTCACCACTCGGAAGTGTGGCCGTGGATCGAATGCAGGAGAGCACCTCGTGCCAGAGTGATCTGGAGAAGGGAAAACAGACCAGCAAATGTGACATGGTTTCCTCCTCCTGGTCGCACAGCGGGCAGCGTGGAGGGTGTGCGAGCCCCCTCCTCGCCAGTCGTTCAGCCGTCCAGCAGCGGTCCTGGTAGGCCAGCCACACAAAGAACTTGATGCGTGGGGGTGCCCAGGATTTCCAGTTCAACTCCCAAGATCTCGAGACGGTAGATCCTTGAAAGAGGAACTCGTAGCAGGAACTAGAGGAATACCGCCCATCCGTCGTCCACCTCCAAAGGAGCTTGTCCGGCGCGTCAGAGAGCACGAAATCTCGCAGCCGCATCCAGAGCTGAGCGTATTGCCAAAGGGCCAGTGCTGAAAGCGCGCCCTGAATGTCAGAGATCCAGCGCCGGTCCAAAAGCGCCTCCTTGATAGTGCGGCGCTTCCTGACACGCTTTGGGATTAGCGCAAGCAGACATGGCGCAATCTCCCAATGGACTTCCCATCCAGCCAACGGTCAGCTCAAAATAGAGCAGTCGCACCATCACCCACCACCATCATGGTGGAGGCGTCAAAGACCTGAAACTCGATCTTAAAAAAATGCACGTCTAGGTCGCGCACGGTCGTAACGGGTCTGTGCGCATCCTCCAGATCCACCGTTACCGAAGGCTTATAGTCGTACGGGCTAGGTCCGAAACCCCCAAGCCACCATGGCGCAAAGGCCTGCACACCCTGTCCCAGTTGACATAGCAATGCCCGCCGCTAGCGTCCGCTTTGCCAACCCAGAGGAAGCCTCTGACAATCTTCTGGATCTGCTTAAGTGTGCTTTTATGAAGCCCCAGGGCCATGATCTGATAGAGCGGCATCGCCATAAGCACCGATTTGATTGGCGCCAGGCGCTTGGCCTTACTGACCACTTTAACATATTTTATAACTTTTTATATCAAACTGAACATCACGCGCAAGTTTAGTGACTGCTAGTGGAGTATATGTTGGGCCATGTCCCTCCACATGGAGGTGTGTTGGCAGCCCAACTTTAGCCCAAGAAGTCCAACACGTGTGAGCCGTTGATCCTCGCTGCATCCAACGGTTGAGTTGTCTCAAAGAGAGGCAAAGAGAAGAAAACCCTAGCCACCCTTGTGGCTGTGTAAGAAAGGAAGAGATAGAAGCCAGAACGTGGCTGCTGCTGTGTGTGAGTGAGAGAACACATAAGAACACCACAACCTAGTGAGAAGAGAGGAAGAAGAAGGAGAGGTGTTTTCTGTCAGGATTTGGCGCATCTGACCAGTCTGTCTTCAAGCCTGTGTTCGAAGGGTCAAACGTGCTTGGATCGACTCCATACTTGGTGAGCTCGTTCCTTACTTTGAGTACTTCGATCTGGATAGCTGGTTTGAGGTTTGGGTCAGAGTAGCATCAGATTTGAGAGTGGTTTTGTCAGCTCTGACTGCTGTAGTTTCAGAACAGAGTAGTTTTTGGAGACGAACAGTTTGGGTAGGCAAATGGTGTTCGATTGAGCTGAAATTTTGAGGGGATCTCAGGAACTCTTGTGTCTATTTGTCTGCCAAATTTGGTGCTGTTTCGTTCAGCGGTTTAAGAGCAGTTTGCTGATTACTGAAGAGGACAGAATCTATTATACTCTGCTTTGCTGAAATCTTGACTCTTGTAGTAGTTGTTGTTGTTGCCGGTGGGCAACGAGCTGAGGTGTGTGTTGTAATCCCTAGATGTTCTAGAGAAGACTCTTGCTCATAGTGAAGCTTGTGTGGACCGGTTGGTCCACAGCCGTGGTTTTTCTTTCTCACGTTGAGGAGGTTTTCCACGTAAATCCTTGTGTCACATGTGCATGTGATTGTTTATATTTCCGCTGCATATCTCTGCTGGTTGAACCTATCCTCGAAGTTCATTGCAGGCTGGAGGCAATTAGAGTTGTGTATCTTCTCCCCTTTGCCTCAACAAAGTGGTATCCAGAGCTGAGGTTCAGTTTGTACTTAAGTTTCAAAGCAAGGTTTGTTTTGGGCTGAGTGCAGTTTGCTTGTGTTGAAAGATGGAAGTGAATACCAGCAGGATGATATCTTTGAATGGTACAAATTATCAAGCATGGAAAAGCAAGATGGAGGACTTGTTATATGTCAAAGAATACTGGAAGCCAGTGTTCTCCACTGAGATGCCGGAGGGCATTGAGGAAGGTCAATGGAAGGTACTTCATCGCCAAGCTTGTGGGTTTATTCGGCAATGGGTCGATGACAATGTTTTGAACCATATCATTGATGAGACACATGCACGCACCTTATGGCAGAAATTGGAAGAGTTGTTTGCCCGAAAAGAAGGTACAAACAAGATGTTCTTGATCAAACAATTGATGTGTTTGAGGTACAAAGAGGGCATTCTAATTGCAGATCATGTGAATACATTCCAAGGCATTATAAATCAGCTTTCTTCAATGGGAATAACATTTGAAGATGAAGTGAGAGCCTTGCTGCTACTAGGCTCATTACCGGACACCTGGGAGACCTTTAAGGTCACGGTTTGCAATTCAACGCCTAATGGAGTTGTCACTTGGAATCTTGTGAAAACCAGGGTACTAAATGAAGAATCCAGAAAGGTGGCTGAAGCCAGTTCTTCCTCACATTCAGAGGTGCTGGTCACTCAGTCCAGGGGGAGAAGCAAGAGCAGAGGTCCAGGTAAAGGGTCAGAAAGAGGTAGGAGCAAATCAAGAGGCAAGTATGCTGATTATGAGTGCCATCACTGCCATCAGAAGGGCCACATTAAGTGGCAATGTGACAAGTGGAAGAAAGACAAAAAGAAAAAGAAGAAACAAGATCAGAAGCAAGCTGACAGTGATAATGACACAGAGGGCAACCGAGTTAGTGCAATAGAAGAGGACATCATGCTTGCTATGCATGAAGAAAATAAGGGAAGATTTGGTTCCACTGTTGAGGAGAGGATCACTGTTGTTTTTGATGAAACCGTCAACCTTGTGGATGGTGACGAGATGGTTTGGATACCGGACAGCGGTGCTACCATTCATGCTACATCTCGCAGAGAGCTCTTCACTAACTATATATCCGGTGATTTTGGTGTTGTGAAGATGGGGAACAATGATAGGGCAGCCATCATTGGAAAAGGAGATGTACATTTGGAGACCGCAAATGGTACAAGGTTAGTCCTCAAGTCTGTGAGGCATGTTGAGGCACTTCGTCTCAATATTATCTCAGTTGGTTTGCTTGATGGAGATGATTACTTGAGCAGTTTTGGAAAAGGGCAGTACAAGCTTACCAAAGGCAACATGATTGTTGCAAGAGGTAAAATGGTCTCAGTTTTGTATCATGTTCATACTAAGCCCTTTAGTGCTTCTGTCAATGCACTAGAGAAGGATGATCATTGTGCTCTATGGCACAAGAGACTTGGGCACATGAGTGAGAAGGGGATGACAGTGCTAGTGAAGAAAAAATTGTTGAAGGGTGTGAAAGGAGTTCACATCAAGAAATGTTCAGATTGTCTGGCAGGGAAGCAACACAGAGTTGCCTTCAGGACTCTACCTCCTCACAAGAAGCCTGAGAAGCTGGACTTGATACATTCCGATGTTTGCAAAATGTCGGTCAGATCTCTTGGTGGTGCTAAGTACTTTGTGACTTTTATTGATGACTTTTCCAGGAAAGTTTGGGCCTTCACTTTGAGGACCAAAGATCAAGTACTAGGTGTATTCAAGCAATTCCAAGCCTCAGTTGAGAGAGAAACAGAGAAGAAGATCAAGTGCATTCGCACTGATAATGGAGGAGAGTATATTGGGCCATTTGATGCATATTGCAAGCAGCAAGGTATTAGACATCAATTTACTCCCTCGAAGACACCACAACTGAATGGTCTTGCTGAGAGGATGAACAGGACAATTGTGGAGAGAGTTAGATGCTTGCTGTCAAGTGCAAAGCTACGTAAACACTTTTGGGGTGAGGCTTTGATGACTGCAATTTATCTTATTAATATCTCACCAATTTATCCTTTGCAGGGAGATGTTCCAAACAGAGTTTGGTGTGACAAGGACGTCTCATATGACCACCTGAAAGTTTTTGGGTGCAAGGCCTTTGTTCATATTCCTCAAGATGAAAGGTCAAAGCTTGATTCGAAGACACGACAGTGCATCTTTCTTGGCTATGGTGGTAATGAGTTTGGTTACAAGCTGTTTGACCCTATGGCAAGGAAAGTTGTGAGAAGTCGTGATGTTGTGTTTGTAGAAGACCAAACAATTGAGGATATTGTGAAGACAAAGGGGCAGGTTCCTCCTCAGCAGCAGCAAGACATGATTGATTCTGACCCAATTCCTGCAGCTCCATCTCCTGTGCAAGTTGAAGCAGATGCAGAAGATGTACAAGATGATGTACATGGTGGTGCAGGTGAAGAAGATGCCCCCCAACAGCAGCAAGAGTATGATGCTGAAGTTGATGATCCGGATCAGCAGGAAGCACCAGCACCAGAAAGTCCACCAGTCGCTCCACTTAGAAGATCCAACAGGGGTCGAATTCCTTCCAGCAGGTATTCCTCAGATCAATACGTGGTGTTATTATCTGATGATTCAGAACCTGAATGCTTTGCAGACACAATGGAAGATGAGCACAGGGAGGAGTGGAAAAATGCTATGCAAGAAGAGATGGATTCCTTGCATAAGAATCATACTTATGAGTTGGTGAAGTTGCCCAAAGGCAAGAAAATTTTGAAGAACAAGTGGGTCTATAGAATCAAGCAAGATGAGCACACATCACATCCAAGGTACAAGGCCAGGCTAGTTGTAAAAGGATTCGGCCAGAGAAAAGGCATTGACTATGATGAGATCTTTTCTCCGGTTGTGAAGATGACATCCATTAGAGTAATCCTTGGCATGGCAGCAAGTCTCAACTTGGAGGTTGAGCAAATGGATGTGAAGACTGCATTCCTTCATGGTGAGTTGGAGGAAGAAATATTCATGGAGCAACCTGAGGGTTTTCTTGTGAAAGGCAAAGAAGACTATGTGTGCAAGCTGAAGAAAAGTCTCTATGGCCTAAAACAAGCACCAAGACAATGGTACATGAAGTTTGAAACTGTCATGGGGGAGCAAGGCTACAAGAAGTGTAGCTCTGACCATTGTGTGTTTATTCACAGGTTCTCAGGTGATGATTTCATCATATTATTGCTCTATGTTGATGATATCCTGATTGTTGGCAAGAATGTCTCTAGGATTGCTAAGTTGAAGAAGGAGTTGAGCAAATGTTTTGCTATGAAAGACTTAGGTCCAGCAAAGAACATTCTTGGAATGAGAATTGAGCGAGACAGAAATTCCAACAAGTTGTACTTGTCTCAAGAGAAGTATATTGAGAAGGTACTTCAGAAGTTCAGGATGGAGAATGCTAAAGTTGTGAGTTGTCCACTAGCAGCCCATTTCAAGTTGAGCAAAAAGCAATGTCCTACCACTGATGAGAAGAAAAAGGAAATGCATCATGTTCCTTATGCTTCAGCGGTTGGGAGTTTGATGTATGCTATGGTGTGTACAAGGCCTGATATTGCTCATGCAGTTAGTACTGTAAGCAGATTTATGTCTAATCCAGGAAGACCTCATTGGGAAGCCGTGAAGTGGATTTTGAGATATCTTCGGGGCAGCACAAATCTGAAGCTTTGCTTTGGTGGTGGTGAGGCCAAGCTGATTGTTTTTTCAGATTCTGACTTGGCTGGAGATGTTGACAGAAGGAAGTCTACTTCAGGTTACTTGGTTACCTATGCAGGGGGAGCAGTGTCATGGAAAAGCAGGCTGCAAAAGTGTGTGGCACTGAATACAACTGAAGCTGAATTCATTGCAATAACAGAGGCGAGCAAAGAGCTATTGTGGCTGAAACGGTTGGCTTGTGAGCTTGGTTTTAAGCAAGACAAGTATGTGTTGTTTTGTGACAACCAAAGTGCTATCCACTTGAGTAAGAATGCAAGTTTTCATTCAAGGTCTAAGCATATAGAAGTCCGCTATCATTGGATTCGAGATGTGTTGTATTCCAAGCAAATGCAACTTGAGAAGGTTCACACCGATGACAATGGGGCTGATATGTTGACTAAAGTGGTGACGAGGAAGAAGCTCGAAGTATGCCGCCGGCTCGCTGGCATGGCTGCCGGTAGGCAGTGAAACCCTCCATGATGTCGGGAGGGGGAGTTTGTTGGGCCATGTCCCTCCACATGGAGGTGTGTTGGCAGCCCAACTTTAGCCCAAGAAGTCCAACACGTGTGAGCCGTTGATCCTCGCTGCATCCAACGGTTGAGTTGTCTCAAAGAGAGGCAAAGAGAAGAAAACCCTAGCCACCCTTGTGGCTGTGTAAGAAAGGAAGAGATAGAAGCCAGAACGTGGCTGCTGCTGTGTGTGAGTGAGAGAACACATAAGAACACCACAACCTAGTGAGAAGAGAGGAAGAAGAAGGAGAGGTGTTTTCTGTCAGGATTTGGCGCATCTGACCAGTCTGTCTTCAAGCCTGTGTTCGAAGGGTCAAACGTGCTTGGATCGACTCCATACTTGGTGAGCTCGTTCCTTACTTTGAGTACTTCGATCTGGATAGCTGGTTTGAGGTTTGGGTCAGAGTAGCATCAGATTTGAGAGTGGTTTTGTCAGCTCTGACTGCTGTAGTTTCAGAACAGAGTAGTTTTTGGAGACGAACAGTTTGGGTAGGCAAATGGTGTTCGATTGAGCTGAAATTTTGAGGGGATCTCAGGAACTCTTGTGTCTATTTGTCTGCCAAATTTGGTGCTGTTTCGTTCAGCGGTTTAAGAGCAGTTTGCTGATTACTGAAGAGGACAGAATCTATTATACTCTGCTTTGCTGAAATCTTGACTCTTGTAGTAGTTGTTGTTGTTGCCGGTGGGCAACGAGCTGAGGTGTGTGTTGTAATCCCTAGATGTTCTAGAGAAGACTCTTGCTCGTAGTGAAGCTTGTGTGGACCGGTTGGTCCACAGCCGTGGTTTTTCTTTCTCACGTTGAGGAGGTTTTCCACGTAAATCCTTGTGTCACATGTGCATGTGATTGTTTATATTTCCGCTGCATATCTCTGCTGGTTGAACCTATCCTCGAAGTTCATTGCAGGCTGGAGGCAATTAGAGTTGTGTATCTTCTCCCCTTTGCCTCAACAAAGTGGTATCCAGAGCTGAGGTTCAGTTTGTACTTAAGTTTCAAAGCAAGGTTTGTTTTGGGCTGAGTGCAGTTTGCTTGTGTTGAAAGATGGAAGTGAATACCAGCAGGATGATATCTTTGAATGGTACAAATTATCAAGCATGGAAAAGCAAGATGGAGGACTTGTTATATGTCAAAGAATACTGGAAGCCAGTGTTCTCCACTGAGATGCCGGAGGGCATTGAGGAAGGTCAATGGAAGGTACTTCATCGCCAAGCTTGTGGGTTTATTCGGCAATGGGTCGATGACAATGTTTTGAACCATATCATTGATGAGACACATGCACGCACCTTATGGCAGAAATTGGAAGAGTTGTTTGCCCGAAAAGAAGGTACAAACAAGATGTTCTTGATCAAACAATTGATGTGTTTGAGGTACAAAGAGGGCATTCTAATTGCAGATCATGTGAATACATTCCAAGGCATTATAAATCAGCTTTCTTCAATGGGAATAACATTTGAAGATGAAGTGAGAGCCTTGCTGCTACTAGGCTCATTACCGGACACCTGGGAGACCTTTAAGGTCACGGTTTGCAATTCAACGCCTAATGGAGTTGTCACTTGGAATCTTGTGAAAACCAGGGTACTAAATGAAGAATCCAGAAAGGTGGCTGAAGCCAGTTCTTCCTCACATTCAGAGGTGCTGGTCACTCAGTCCAGGGGGAGAAGCAAGAGCAGAGGTCCAGGTAAAGGGTCAGAAAGAGGTAGGAGCAAATCAAGAGGCAAGTATGCTGATTATGAGTGCCATCACTGCCATCAGAAGGGCCACATTAAGTGGCAATGTGACAAGTGGAAGAAAGACAAAAAGAAAAAGAAGAAACAAGATCAGAAGCAAGCTGACAGTGATAATGACACAGAGGGCAACCGAGTTAGTGCAATAGAAGAGGACATCATGCTTGCTATGCATGAAGAAAATAAGGGAAGATTTGGTTCCACTGTTGAGGAGAGGATCACTGTTGTTTTTGATGAAACCGTCAACCTTGTGGATGGTGACGAGATGGTTTGGATACCGGACAGCGGTGCTACCATTCATGCTACATCTCGCAGAGAGCTCTTCACTAACTATATATCCGGTGATTTTGGTGTTGTGAAGATGGGGAACAATGATAGGGCAGCCATCATTGGAAAAGGAGATGTACATTTGGAGACCGCAAATGGTACAAGGTTAGTCCTCAAGTCTGTGAGGCATGTTGAGGCACTTCGTCTCAATATTATCTCAGTTGGTTTGCTTGATGGAGATGATTACTTGAGCAGTTTTGGAAAAGGGCAGTACAAGCTTACCAAAGGCAACATGATTGTTGCAAGAGGTAAAATGGTCTCAGTTTTGTATCATGTTCATACTAAGCCCTTTAGTGCTTCTGTCAATGCACTAGAGAAGGATGATCATTGTGCTCTATGGCACAAGAGACTTGGGCACATGAGTGAGAAGGGGATGACAGTGCTAGTGAAGAAAAAATTGTTGAAGGGTGTGAAAGGAGTTCACATCAAGAAATGTTCAGATTGTCTGGCAGGGAAGCAACACAGAGTTGCCTTCAGGACTCTACCTCCTCACAAGAAGCCTGAGAAGCTGGACTTGATACATTCCGATGTTTGCAAAATGTCGGTCAGATCTCTTGGTGGTGCTAAGTACTTTGTGACTTTTATTGATGACTTTTCCAGGAAAGTTTGGGCCTTCACTTTGAGGACCAAAGATCAAGTACTAGGTGTATTCAAGCAATTCCAAGCCTCAGTTGAGAGAGAAACAGAGAAGAAGATCAAGTGCATTCGCACTGATAATGGAGGAGAGTATATTGGGCCATTTGATGCATATTGCAAGCAGCAAGGTATTAGACATCAATTTACTCCCTCGAAGACACCACAACTGAATGGTCTTGCTGAGAGGATGAACAGGACAATTGTGGAGAGAGTTAGATGCTTGCTGTCAAGTGCAAAGCTACGTAAACACTTTTGGGGTGAGGCTTTGATGACTGCAATTTATCTTATTAATATCTCACCAATTTATCCTTTGCAGGGAGATGTTCCAAACAGAGTTTGGTGTGACAAGGACGTCTCATATGACCACCTGAAAGTTTTTGGGTGCAAGGCCTTTGTTCATATTCCTCAAGATGAAAGGTCAAAGCTTGATTCGAAGACACGACAGTGCATCTTTCTTGGCTATGGTGGTAATGAGTTTGGTTACAAGCTGTTTGACCCTATGGCAAGGAAAGTTGTGAGAAGTCGTGATGTTGTGTTTGTAGAAGACCAAACAATTGAGGATATTGTGAAGACAAAGGGGCAGGTTCCTCCTCAGCAGCAGCAAGACATGATTGATTCTGACCCAATTCCTGCAGCTCCATCTCCTGTGCAAGTTGAAGCAGATGCAGAAGATGTACAAGATGATGTACATGGTGGTGCAGGTGAAGAAGATGCCCCCCAACAGCAGCAAGAGTATGATGCTGAAGTTGATGATCCGGATCAGCAGGAAGCACCAGCACCAGAAAGTCCACCAGTCGCTCCACTTAGAAGATCCAACAGGGGTCGAATTCCTTCCAGCAGGTATTCCTCAGATCAATACGTGGTGTTATTATCTGATGATTCAGAACCTGAATGCTTTGCAGACACAATGGAAGATGAGCACAGGGAGGAGTGGAAAAATGCTATGCAAGAAGAGATGGATTCCTTGCATAAGAATCATACTTATGAGTTGGTGAAGTTGCCCAAAGGCAAGAAAATTTTGAAGAACAAGTGGGTCTATAGAATCAAGCAAGATGAGCACACATCACATCCAAGGTACAAGGCCAGGCTAGTTGTAAAAGGATTCGGCCAGAGAAAAGGCATTGACTATGATGAGATCTTTTCTCCGGTTGTGAAGATGACATCCATTAGAGTAATCCTTGGCATGGCAGCAAGTCTCAACTTGGAGGTTGAGCAAATGGATGTGAAGACTGCATTCCTTCATGGTGAGTTGGAGGAAGAAATATACATGGAGCAACCTGAGGGTTTTCTTGTGAAAGGCAAAGAAGACTATGTGTGCAAGCTGAAGAAAAGTCTCTATGGCCTAAAACAAGCACCAAGACAATGGTACATGAAGTTTGAAACTGTCATGGGGGAGCAAGGCTACAAGAAGTGTAGCTCTGACCATTGTGTGTTTATTCACAGGTTCTCAGGTGATGATTTCATCATATTATTGCTCTATGTTGATGATATCCTGATTGTTGGCAAGAATGTCTCTAGGATTGCTAAGTTGAAGAAGGAGTTGAGCAAATGTTTTGCTATGAAAGACTTAGGTCCAGCAAAGAACATTCTTGGAATGAGAATTGAGCGAGACAGAAATTCCAACAAGTTGTACTTGTCTCAAGAGAAGTATATTGAGAAGGTACTTCAGAAGTTCAGGATGGAGAATGCTAAAGTTGTGAGTTGTCCACTAGCAGCCCATTTCAAGTTGAGCAAAAAGCAATGTCCTACCACTGATGAGAAGAAAAAGGAAATGCATCATGTTCCTTATGCTTCAGCGGTTGGGAGTTTGATGTATGCTATGGTGTGTACAAGGCCTGATATTGCTCATGCAGTTAGTACTGTAAGCAGATTTATGTCTAATCCAGGAAGACCTCATTGGGAAGCCGTGAAGTGGATTTTGAGATATCTTCGGGGCAGCACAAATCTGAAGCTTTGCTTTGGTGGTGGTGAGGCCAAGCTGATTGTTTTTTCAGATTCTGACTTGGCTGGAGATGTTGACAGAAGGAAGTCTACTTCAGGTTACTTGGTTACCTATGCAGGGGGAGCAGTGTCATGGAAAAGCAGGCTGCAAAAGTGTGTGGCACTGAATACAACTGAAGCTGAATTCATTGCAATAACAGAGGCGAGCAAAGAGCTATTGTGGCTGAAACGGTTGGCTTGTGAGCTTGGTTTTAAGCAAGACAAGTATGTGTTGTTTTGTGACAACCAAAGTGCTATCCACTTGAGTAAGAATGCAAGTTTTCATTCAAGGTCTAAGCATATAGAAGTCCGCTATCATTGGATTCGAGATGTGTTGTATTCCAAGCAAATGCAACTTGAGAAGGTTCACACCGATGACAATGGGGCTGATATGTTGACTAAAGTGGTGACGAGGAAGAAGCTCGAAGTATGCCGCCGGCTCGCTGGCATGGCTGCCGGTAGGCAGTGAAACCCTCCATGATGTCGGGAGGGGGAGTTTGTTGGGCCATGTCCCTCCACATGGAGGTGTGTTGGCAGCCCAACTTTAGCCCAAGAAGTCCAACACGTGTGAGCCGTTGATCCTCGCTGCATCCAACGGTTGAGTTGTCTCAAAGAGAGGCAAAGAGAAGAAAACCCTAGCCACCCTTGTGGCTGTGTAAGAAAGGAAGAGATAGAAGCCAGAACGTGGCTGCTGCTGTGTGTGAGTGAGAGAACACATAAGAACACCACAACCTAGTGAGAAGAGAGGAAGAAGAAGGAGAGGTGTTTTCTGTCAGGATTTGGCGCATCTGACCAGTCTGTCTTCAAGCCTGTGTTCGAAGGGTCAAACGTGCTTGGATCGACTCCATACTTGGTGAGCTCGTTCCTTACTTTGAGTACTTCGATCTGGATAGCTGGTTTGAGGTTTGGGTCAGAGTAGCATCAGATTTGAGAGTGGTTTTGTCAGCTCTGACTGCTGTAGTTTCAGAACAGAGTAGTTTTTGGAGACGAACAGTTTGGGTAGGCAAATGGTGTTCGATTGAGCTGAAATTTTGAGGGGATCTCAGGAACTCTTGTGTCTATTTGTCTGCCAAATTTGGTGCTGTTTCGTTCAGCGGTTTAAGAGCAGTTTGCTGATTACTGAAGAGGACAGAATCTATTATACTCTGCTTTGCTGAAATCTTGACTCTTGTAGTAGTTGTTGTTGTTGCCGGTGGGCAACGAGCTGAGGTGTGTGTTGTAATCCCTAGATGTTCTAGAGAAGACTCTTGCTCATAGTGAAGCTTGTGTGGACCGGTTGGTCCACAGCCGTGGTTTTTCTTTCTCACGTTGAGGAGGTTTTCCACGTAAATCCTTGTGTCACATGTGCATGTGATTGTTCTATTTCCGCTGCATATCTCTGCTGGTTGAACCTATCCTCGAAGTTCATTGCAGGCTGGAGGCAATTAGAGTTGTGTATCTTCTCCCCTTTGCCTCAACAGTATATACCTCTTTAGCTTTTTTTAAACTATATGGTTCTAAGATTTGAACTGCATCTTAGCATTGGGAAGCAAGCCAGAGCGTCTTGGTCGTATTCAGCCCTGACAGTTCTTCCCGTCCCCTGACCGCGAGGTTCCTGCTGCAAGACGCGACGTGGCATAATTGACAAAAGAACTGAAATGTTGATAGTTCAACGTTTGACTTGCCGCATGTCATCGTCATCCAACAATCGAGTTCTCAACGTTCTATTCCATCAAACAAAAAGCATGGCCGCCATTTTGAGGTAGAGTCCAGCCAGGGAGCCCACCCAAGGAGCGTTGCACTACTCATTTATTTTGGGACGAGTCTCCTCTGCGTTACTGCTCTCTAATTGACTAGGTTCTATAAGTGTATGAGGAGCCATTCAATATAGTTCATCTGTCCAAGCCAAACATACTGAACATACATCAATCCAAAATTAGATAAGCATATCTAATAGCAGAAACTGGAAGTCCAAAGACCCCATTAATCCATTATTAACCTGAGGGATGAGCATGGAGAGGTCGGGGACAACACTGAAGCATGGAAGGCAGGAAGGAAGAGAATGTGTAAAGTAGTAACGCAGTGCTGGAATCAATTACTAAAGTAAGACAGTCGATTGTTGAATATATTAGCAATTTAGCATATAATTTAATCCACGAAATAGACAAGCAATCCATGGCAATAATGAAACAGATCAAACTAGCCATGCGATCTACTAAAACAGTAGACAACGAGATCACATCTAAAGCAATTACTAGGAACACGACTTGCAACATGATCTCAAACAGAGAAGAACAGATCACGTACGGTGCAGCGGGTGTGGAGCCGCTGGTGTTGGTGTTGGTGTCGCCCATGTCGTTGATGGAGAGACTGCCGACGTCCGGGAAGAAGTCGTCGTCGGAGAAGTAGTCGTCGCTGTCAGCAGTCGCGCGAGTGCGCTCCCAAAAACCTGATCGCCCCTCTCCCGTACAGGATCTCGAGAGGCGGAGTTTCGGAGGCCTGCTGTCCCTTCTTGCGGTGCACGCCCGAAAGAAGGGATGGAGAAGACTTGAGCGGCGGCGCAATGATCTGAAACGAGGAGGAGGAACCATATGGCGGTGCGGCCAAGGTAGGGTTTGCGCTGTTTATATAGACGCAGCGGGACGGGCCGACGTGGGAGTAGATCCCACGAGAACGGCGCACCAATTAAGCATAATTAACGCGTCCGTTAATTACAATTAATGCCTCATTAATTTTTCCCGAGCTGCAAAAATATAAGCGTACGCATAGCTTTGTCCTCGGCTCGGCTCATTCCCGAAATCCGACGCGCGCGCGCGTCGTGACGAGGCGAGGCGTGGCGAGGCGAGCGAAGAGGAGCGCGCGTGTAGCACTTCTCTTCTCAAGCTCTTACAAGTGCTAGTGGAGCTCACCTTATAAAAAGGTGTGGCTCTCCCTCCACTAGCGAGGTGGCACTAAACTTCCCACCACTTGCTATGCATGAATGGGCCAAGAGAATTTCAGAATTTACAAAGTGCTTTGGGCCAAAGGCCCACTCAGCAAATGAGTGTAAAATTCAGCATCGACCTCATGATAAAGTTAAAACCTTGTTACTTTCATTGCCTTCCTTTTGCAAATAATTGACACAAACATCATTTAGCATGATTGAAAGATAGGTCGCATCATCACAAGCATCTACACTCTCTATGAATCATTCTCCTGTACTAAAAATAAGCAACATCACATTCAGTAGCAGAGTGTAGAGTGCTACAGCAAGCAAACAACATCACATCTCTGAATTTTTTGTGCACCACTGGTGCGACAGGGAGCAGTCACATTCTGTTAAAGCAGATCGTGGCTTATGAGCAGCGAATCGTGCGCGGAGACTCGACCTAGAAGCGCATGGTGTCGTCCAGATCGAGCATGAAAGATCGGGGCGCTGGTCGCCAGTCGGCAGGAAGGGTTGGGCGCGCGGCGTGGCGACGCTGGTCGTTGGCCCAGAGTTGTGTGGTGCCGACGAGATCCATCACGGGAAGGGTGGCTCGCGCATTACTAGGGAATACCCCTATGGTGGCGCCTTTTTTTTGAGGGATGCGCCACTAACTATAAGCCACTAATAAGGGCTTAGAGGTGGCGCATTCTGGATGCGCCACCCTTAAGGCCCTTAGGCGTGGCGCATTTCAGAATGCGCCACCTCTAAGCTCTTAGAATAAAAAAAAATTACAGAAAAGAATAAAAACATTACAGATATTTTTATTATATTACAGAAATGCAAAATACAATATAACAATGAGGCCAACAATTATTGATACAAAAGAATTGCATTATAATTCTTATTACAAAGATTTACAAAGGTTTAGAGGCCAACAAGATTGACAAGATTACATCCATCACAAAATTACAATGAGTCCAACATTATTGAAAACCGAAAGCTACTTTCGTCATCATATCTTGTTTGCTCTTCAACCTGCACAAAACAAAGCTTTAGAGGTCACATCCATATGAATTCATACCAAAGGAGAACAAAGCAATCTAGCATCTATTTTATCGACAACTTAAAGCAAGTCGATCAATGGCGAGAAGCATGTACATATGCATAAAAATGCATATGCAGTGACCTTTATACACAAAGAGCACCAAGAGTATTTGACACTACAATCTACTACACAAAGAGTACATCCAAATTACACAAAGAGTACATTCAATTGTTCTGACTCGGCTCGGGGAATGGGCGGCATCCTTCTTTCGTCATGAAAGGCCTTGTGTCACGCAGGGCCTTTAGGCGGACTTCTATCTCCCCATTGGATGGTGCAATGTTCGAATGGAACATCGACCCCCTCATTTGTACTTCATGAAGGATGATAGTCGCCATCTGCGCTTGGATGTGAAAGAACTCCTCCTTCAGATTTGCATCGGCGATTTCTGCCTTCCTTTCGGCCCACGCTCTGAGATGACTTGGCAGCGTAAGGTTGTGTTGTTCCTATACAATCGCCCTCATGTGATGAAGGGCGTAGTACGCATCCCTCACACTGCCAGCCGGCTGCTTGACGCACGGGAACTGCGTTACGTGGTTGAACACGTTCACGCCAGGCTGATTTTTCCTGAACTTGTGCTTCATGATCTTGCCTCCGGCTTTTATGTAGCCGACGAGAGCATCATCCAAAACTCTCATGATATATTTGTAATATTTCTTCTTCACACTCCCCGAGTCTAAATACACGGCATGCGAGTGTTGCGGTGAAAAGCAGATGAGCACACAGTCTTGATCCTCACTGCATAATTAAAACAATCCAAAAAGAATGTTGGAAGAGGACAATGGAAAGCTAAGAAAGCATATATGCTACGGAGGCGAGCGAATGACTTACTTGGGAGAGTAGGTCATAAGAAATGAATCCTCGTCGGCGTTCTGTAGCATGAAGTCTGTGATGTACCCCGCCGCGAGAGCCGCGTCCCCGTCGTCCATCAAGATGCTTTCACGCATGTAGAAGGGGTCCAATATCGCGACGCTCGGGGTCTTATCTCTCCTGATACTCATAGAAAGACCGAGCGAGAATAGACGGATAATGCTATGGTCCTGCCGCTTGAGATGGTACAAATTGAAGATCTCCAAAAATCGCAGGATTATCATATCCGCGGGGATAGTGTTGATGAAGCCCATGTTGAGTGGCACCTTGGCCATGAAAACCGTGTACGAGGGATTCTCTTCTCGAAGAAGAATCTTCTCTAATGCCATAATACTATGATGCACACTCTGCATATCCGAAGTTGCAAGGTCCAACATGTCCTTAGGTAGCATCGCCCTACCAGCCACATGGATTTCAAATGAGAGATCCTTGGGTCTTGGTGGCCCGTCCTGAGCCCGGATCGGCATCGAAGGTTGGCTACTCGAAGTGATGCTCTTCTTTCTTTTCCGTCCCTTCTTATTTTCAGATTTTGAGCAGTCACCGGCCTTTATCTGCTCAGTGGCCGCCTTATGGAGTGTGGACGGGCTGAGAATAGATCTCCTTGTGGCATCTGCTTGAGGCTCGGTGAAGGCGCAAGCTGCTGGAGACATTTCTTGAGAAGCAGCGAAGAGACGCGTGGAGCAAGCAGGCTTCGCCGCAGGATTAGCTGGACCGCGAGCTTCCTCGTCATGCTGATAGGCTACTTCAGCAGGAGGCATGAATAAGTCATCAGCATCATACAAAGTATTGATGAACTGGTCGGCGCTGATATCATCATCAAGATCATCGTCTTCTTGTTGTGCGCCGATGGGATCATGTGGCGCCGACACGATGACTAGCGGTGTTGTCCTAGGTGTGGTGCCCCTTTCCCCCGTCATTAAACGCATTTGGCTCTTCGGCCATAGGCATATTTGGTTGAAACAGTCACTGAGGACTGTCGGGTCGTCCTCATCGTATCCGGGGGGTTGAATGGGAGGTTCAACTCTCTCGTAGCCCGAAATCACGAGATAGATTTGAACCCTATGCATCTCTGGTGCCATCGGCATATTGTGCATGATTCGATTTTGTGGTTGAATGATTTTACCTTTGGCAACATCCTTCAACTCGCCGTCCACGACTTGTAATAGAATGCATGGAGTGTCCTCCTGCGAAAGATATATATATATATATATATATATATATATATATATGCATGTACGGCATGTTGGGGTTCGCAGCAGAAAACACAAATTTTTCTAACTAGCGTTCCCATAACCCAAGATCTAGCTAGCCGTATTACCATAACGGAAAGCAGTGCGGAAATAACATACCTCGGGGTGTAGTCCGTTGCGCGGGAAACGTTCCCGCAAACATGGTTGATGTAGCCGATCAAGTTTCACAGCCCCCTGGCTGTGTTGAGCACCCGGATGGGTGTAGTTCCACACGTGCAACACCTCGTAGTACTCGCACACATACGAGACTCGATGACGACCTCCGTTCTCCGATCTAGCGGAGGTGGCGGAAGCAGACCTCCGGACGGAGCTTCGGCAGCACGACGGCCTCCGATTCTAGCAGAGAAGCCTCAATTCCACTATAGGCTCACACTAGGGAGCCCACCGTGAAAGAGACAAGGGAGGGGAGAAGACCGGAGAAAACCGATCTCAATTCGGAGTAATATTTATTTTTTCACGAATTTCTGTGTATTAAATATGTGCACCCTGGCTATCTATATATAGGCAGAGGGGAGGGAGTCAACCCCTCTCCCTTAGCAATGTGGGACTAAAGTCCCTTGCTAAGGGGAGGTGGCCTGCCAAGGGGGGGGAGGGGACGCACCCCTCATGGGCCCTAGGGCCCATGGCGCCTCCCCCCTCTTTTTCTTTTTCTTTTCCCCTTTTAATTCCCCTAATGGGCCTTTTTCTCCACTAAGGCCCATAGCACATATTAATTAGAAATAAAATGATTTTAATTATTAATTCAATTAATTAATAACTAAAACATAATATTCCATCTCCCGGTGCTCCGGAACACCTTCCGGTTTACTCCAAACTTGTTTCGGTTCAACACGGTACTTCTCCGATATTGTTTCCTTTATTCTCTGGTTGCTCCGATAGTTCCGAAAAGGTCTCCGATTTCATCGAGCCCTTAAGTATGTTACCCTACGGTCCGAGAACACTCCAGTCATGACCGAGCAGAGGCTACAGTCAATGATCATCAGCGGGACCTGGATGCCCATAATGACCCCTGTGCATTCCGGATATCAAACACCGATTGGACCTTACGCCGTATAGCATTCCCTTTGTCAGCGATACTGGATTGTTCCGAGATTCGATCAATGACATCCTATGTTTGGTTCAACCTCATTCCGAACTAATCCTCATTCACTCGTTCCCGTGATATTCATCCCCGTGACCTAGTCACACGCTGCAGCTTTATGGATGGAATCTCACCGAGTGGGCCCCGAGTATCTATCCATTATATGGTTTGACAAATCCCGCTCTTGTAACAATACTCCTCAACATATCTCCACGGAATACCTAAGATACTACCGTTATGACCCGCATATTTCAGTCAGGTGGTGGGATGTAAGTCAAAGCATCCGGGAAGATAGTGATTATGCACGTACTCACGGTCAAAGGAACGGTCTACCACGTTATGTAATTACAACACTGAACCTTCATAAGATTTGATCATGCTGTAATGCTTACTTTGGGTAATGTTCATCACGTCACTTAACCAGTGAGGTGACCTCATAGTCAAGAGACTTAATTGTCCATGATCGCGAAACCACGATCATCATGTTGACCATGAACTAGTTATCGATGTAGAGGCTAACTAGGAACTCTGTGGGTTTCTATACCCTACCTGCATCATTGTTTCACTGACACAGTTCTAGCACGGTATGAAACTGGTTATGAACTTGCTTAGATATATTGGAATAATCATATATTATTTGCCTCTAGAGCATATATCCAACACGGCATCAGAGAGATTTCACTAAAAAGTCAAGGAGATGAAGTCCTCGTTTGAGTTGCAGACGCTTATAGTTACCTTGAGGGCGTCGAGGTCGGCTAGTGAAGAGACCCCGCCGATGACGGCGGGCATGCAAGAGACGGAGGGCGTGCTGCCTCCCGTGGCGTCGGTCGCCCTATTTGCGCTGCCGCCGGGTGCATTATTGTTATGCCCCGGTTGCTCGATCGTGGCTGGAGGAGTTACCATCATGTCCGGCGCCGCCGCCGCGGTGTTGGCGGCCGGAGTCACCAATACGTCGGGAGTCGGTGCGGGAGCCACCACTACGGCGGGAGTCGGGACTGCAGGCGCCGCGGTGCCCGAGTTGCTGCCGACCATGCTGGGGACTGGTATGGGCCCTTGTCCACCACGCGCTTGCCAATTCGCGAGCGACTGCATCATATCTGGAAGGAGAGCGTTCATCGTCTTCGCCACTTTGTCCTGGACAAGCTGCGGAAGCATGTTCACCTTCTCCTCCAGTCCACGAACATAAGCGGCATCTTCTTCGGACCTTCTCGCCTTGCGCCCCCTCGAACCGGACTGCTCCGCCGATTTTCCATAATATTCGGACCAATTTAGTCCGCACCAAAGCCGACCACACGGCCGGATGACGATGGCTTCTCCGTCACGTAGTCAACCTTCTTGACCTTGTTCAACGCCCTGTTAAAGGCGTTGTCCCACGGGCCGGCTGGCTTAACCGACGACTCCTGCGATGAGGCGATTTTCATTTCCGCTTGCTGCAAAAAGAATGTGAAACGTTAAGAAATTGTGAACTTCACTCGAGAATTCAATCGACAAGGTCGCGTGGTAAACTACTTACCACGGCAGTCGTAAACTCCTGAATCTTAGGATCGATAATTATTTTCGAGGTTGCTTTGTCCTTATAGCTCCGGGCCCTCACAAAGAATTTGGTTTGCGGATCATCTTTGTATTGCTGGAAGGGGTTAGGTATGCCCGCAGCAGTGTACTCGGCATCCTCCTTGTCCCATTTAGGCTTGGAACTTTTGTAACCACAGGCTGCGAGACGGTGGTTACCTATGACCTGCGACCGCATGGCCTTGCCCTTTGCACTCGCGGCCTTGGCTTGCTCGGACTCACACCTAGCCTTGAAAAGGTTGTAGGTAGCTTCCTCAATCAACGGCTCTTTCTCCTTGAGCTCCTCCCAGGTTTTGTTCTTTTCAAAAATTGCCCTCTTCACCCGGGTTTTCCAACTGGACAAGGCCTTGCTCATCTTCCTGAGGGCCCATGTGTTTACTTTGTTCCCTCTGAGTTTGGTGTTATCGTACGGCTCCGGAAACTTGTATCGTTCGTGCAGCTTGTTGATAAGAAGCTGACAATAATGAATATTCTCACGACTCCTGAGGTTAATCGTGGTGATCGGCACGGTGTTGCGGAGGATCGCCGCGACTTGACGGTCGTACCCTTCCGAAAAACGTTCGGGCTCTTTAGGAATCCTGACGGCGGTCACAACAGTAAACTCTTGCCTGATGAGCCGACCTTGGTCGGTTTCCGATTCCTCTTCTTCGACTAGGTACCATCTGTGTTGGAGCCGCCGGTCCCATCATCCTCGCCGATGTTCCTCTCTCCGTCTATCGTACCGGCCTCCTCCTCCAAGTCATCATCCGATGAGTCGGACTCCGACTCTATCTCCTCCTCATACTCCTCCTCGCCCGGAGGTACTTCCTCTTCTCTCTGCTCCTCGACCTCCTCCTGGGAGTATTCCCAAAATTGCTTCCTTTTTTCTCCCGGCTGAGAAGAAGGACCGGCGTCGGCTCCGGTCGACATGTTTGCACTAGTACAATATTAAGAAATGCAACTACTTAATTAATTAGCACAATAAATAAATGCAAATGCTCTCATGTTAAGAAAAATAGCAAAGGTCATGCACGAATTCACGGAAAAATTCGGCATGACCTTTTCTCTTTTTCTTAACATGAGAGTGCCCCATTCTCAACCGAAACGGAAGTTAATCAACATTTCGGGAGAAAGGGAATAATGATTTGTACCTGCACAACATATATATAGGCTAGCAAAATATTTAATAAGAACATATGCTATGCTTGCTAAGCAATGGCAGCAAGCAACAAAAATATTTAATAAGCATGAACTTAAGATGTAGGACACACACTGGTTTTTCTCCTCTCTCTTTTTTAATTTTTACTAAAGCATATAAGAGTCAAACCAGAAAAATAGATAAAAATGCTGAGATAAAACAAAAGATATTTCAACAGTAGATAAAAAATTGTATTGCAAAGTTGTTCATGTCACAAACTTGCTACAAAATTTGAAAAAATGCATAGTAGTTCTTTCATCTCATGTCATCTCAAAAGATTTTGTGAAATTTATTGGTTTGTCGATTTCAGTATTTCACCTCATTATACCACATACTCCAGTTCCTAAACATCCATGAATGAATTATATATGCTTTATCCTATAAATGAATCATCAGCCAACTAGCATATGCAAAGACAGCTACGGGCTTCCATAACATCCAACTAGCACATGCATATCAAATCATGAACGCAATTGCCAAGACATAATCTGAGTTGAAAAGTTCAAGCACCTCAAAATTTTCCAAAAGGATGAAACTAGTATCACTCCTGCTGCTACAAAGAGGAATTTTTTTAAGCTTGCTACAAAGAGGAATTACTGACTTGCATAACACCCATCAATTTTTTTGAAGAAATTAAAAAACTACTACTATCACTTCTACAAATGCAAAATTTTGATCAGAGGAGGTTTTATATTTAAAAAAATGGCTTGTTCTATATGCATCCAAAAACTGCTTGTTCTATACGCATAAAAATTCAGAAAATTCAGTTTTGTTGATGAGCTTTGTACAAATTAACTAAGATGCAGTATATTTTTTGCATATATGTTTGCATTGGATGACAGAATTTCTTTGATGTGTTAATATTTCTTTGATGTGTGAATCTGACTTGCTTCATGGCGAGCAGCAATGGCGAGCGGGCCGCGGCCGAGCGCGAGGCAAAGATGGAGGGGAGAGGGGGGAGTATGGGATGTACCTGGCAATGGCGAGCGGGACGGCGGGGAGGGGTCGTCGGACGATGGACGGTGGCACGGGGCGGCTACGGTGGGACTGCGGCCGTCAGCGGCTCCTCCGCGGTGGCGTCGAGGGGCAAGGGTGAGGGATCCGGTGTGCCCTCCGCGGTGGCGTCGAGGGGCTCCGGTGTGCTCCGGTGTGCTCTGGTGTGCTCCGGCGGCAACGACTAGGGCTAGGGGGGATCGAATGGGTGTGGGCACGGGCAAGGGGAGGGGGGTGATGGAGGTTAAGGCTTAGGGGTGGCGCATTTATGCGTGGCGCATTTTGGCGCCACGCATAAGAAACCTTTTGGTGGCGCATTTCAGCAAAATGCGCCGCGCATAAGAGCACTTAGTGGCGCATTGCGGCAATATGCGCCACCCCTAAGCGTTTATTTTTTATTTTTTTGTTGAATTATTTTTTTATTAAACATGCCTTGTCACATTATGAATGAATATTTCCATTTCTTCTTCTTGGAGTATATTGTAAGTATGTAACAACAAAGATTGTGTTTGATGTGTGTTGCTTGCTTCAGGTTCTCTTCCCATCGGTGTGTTTTCAGGTTCATTTCTTTTGGGTTTTTTAGCGACGCCATGGCCTTCCTTCCCATCGGTATGTTACTCATCCTATCGATCCACGTACCATGCATTAACCGTGTCGTCGCCGAACCAAGATCCACAAACACAAGGTGTAGCGGCATTTGGAAACATAAGAATGTGATCGTCAATTACAAGGTGTAGCTGGCCATTTCATCTTTTTTAAGGAGTTAGGCATGATTCTTCAATTGTGTATCATCGACGTTCATACACTTCAAACCTAAGAATGTGATCATCAATTACAAAGTACATATTAAATCCATGCATACACAAAGTGATCATGAATTACAAAATATTTTTCTTCAATTTGGAGCTAGCTATCTAGCTATTGTTTCCTCACAATCTTCTTCTTGCCCTTCTTTGTCGTGGTTGAATAATTTAGGCCCGGGACGCCTTCACTTTTCCTCTTGAACGGGAGGAGACCTTTCCTCGGTAGGGTTGTGGTGTATGTATCCTGAGCGGCCTAGTCATCCTCCATCTTCGGGTCGCCGTACTTTTCAAAGTCTTGCTCGTTGGCGACTCCATCCATTCCGATGATGTTTCTTTTGCCTCTCCTCACTACAACGCGGCTCGGCTTTGATGGGTCGGTAATGAAGAAGCATTGGTTCACTTGGCTAGCCAGTACCCATGGCTCATTTTTCGCGGTGACGTTTGCGCCCGCAGACTTGGATTTGGCTTCGGGTATAATCATGGTGGTGAAGTACCGGTCTTCTTTTACGACGCTCTTGGCCCATCTCACACGGAACATCGGCACCTTCTCTCCACAGTAGTCGAGCTCCCATATGTCCTCGATCCTTCCATAGAATCTTTCCTTGACGTCATCGGTGTAGAATATCCCCGTTACCCCTGAGTTCTGGTAATCGCAGTTATTGTCATTTTCCTCCGTGTAAAATGTGTAGCCGTTGATATCATACGCTTGATAGGTCATCAGGTTGCGTGCGGCACCTTGTGACAAGGTGAATATCATCTTTTCGTCCTCGGAAGCGTTCCTTCGAGGGGGGATTAGCACGAAGGTCGTCCCTCAACTGTGTGGAGTGAGAAAACCGAATAGATCTAAGGTGAGAAGAGTGGATCTAATTTGAGAATTGTGTGGAGTGAATGAGAGGTGGTAGGTGGGGTGGAGTAGATAAGGGCAGCTCTAGGCATTTAGTGGCGCATATAGAAAGTCAGTGGTGGCGCATTGGCGAAATGCGCCACCCCTAAGCTCTTATGGGTGGCGCATTAGAGAAATGCGCCACCCCTAAGGACCTTATGGGTGGCGCATTTACAGAATGCGCCACCCCTAAGAGCTTAGGGGTGGACGCCACCCATAAGGTCCTTAGGGGTGGCGCATATTGCTGGATGCGCCACGCATAAGATCATCCAGGCTGGCCCACTCTTAGGGGTGCCGCACTGGAAAATAATGCGCCACCCATAAGACCTTATGGGTGGCGCATTATTTTCCAGTGCGCCACCCCTAACTGATGGTGGCGCATGGCCTTTTCTATGCGCCACTAATAAGCTTTCCATGTATAGCTATTTCCCTAGTAGTGCCGGCGGGCTCAAGGAGCTGTTCGCTGACTGGCAGGGTGACCTGGGCGTGCGACGGGGCTCTTCTCGTTGACCGGCACCTCCTCGGGACGGAGCTTAGGTGTGGCCGCTGGAGGCGACCAGGAGGGCCGGCGACGTAGCAGTAAGATGATTCGTGGCGCGGCCACATTGAACAGAACGAGGGGAGCACAAGTACCACCACGACCTGCAATCCAAAAACCAGAGATCAAAATCAAAGGCATATTAGGATGTTTATGCCATTAATCTAAATAAGGGGTTCAGGATCCAGTAGCCATCATCCATTTGTCGTCGGTGTGCTGCTACAGATCTGAAACGAATGGGAGGGAGCAGGGCATCGAGCGAAATGATCTGAAACGAAGGGGAGGAGGCATCGAGCGAGAGGAAGGGAGATGGGTGGCTCGAGCTCGTGGACTCCATGGACTGGTTCACTCGCTAGCGTCGGCGGCTGGCTAGATAAATAGGCCACATTCGAGCCCAATCAACCACGTACCTCCGAAAAAGCTACGAGAATAGCAGCCCATTAGGACAGATGGCTGAGGACGAGACAAAATCACACGGGAAGCATCATCTAACGGTCAGAATTGATGCAACAACGAAATCTGACGGCCAAACTTGCTAATAGCGTGAGAGAACTCGCTTTAGGTCCAGTTTTACTGTCCTAGATGTATAATTAGGTTCTTTACATCCTTTTTATATGATCGGTCACTGATTGGATCATAACAAACGATTTAGATGTGCCACTCATATCAGCCCTATACAGCCGAGCTGATAGACACTTTTCATATCTAGCCTAAATCTAGAACGGATACGAGGAGGTCGGAGCACGGTGGGGGCCTATGCGGGATCAGTCGGAAACCAACGGTTCGACGGTCGTCCCATCCGATATGGAGGAGGCCAGTGAGGAAGCATTATGAATGCCGAAGGAGGACTAACCTTAACCGCACACATCCCTCTCTGTCTCCCTCTCCTCTCCATGTCGTCACTCACCCATCCGCCTGCCATGATCCGTTGGAAGATCAACACGTATGTGATGCTCACGTAGGAGCGCCACATGAAGCTTTATGAGGAGAACCAGGCTCGAGAAGCTTAGATAGATGTCGGCCATGCCTCCGTACTCGCAGGAGCGAGAGGAACAGGAGGAGGCCGACGTGGAGGCGAAGGTGGAGCAGGACGTACGCGACCATGAAGGACGCGTAACCGGTGGAGGAGGAGGACGTCGATGCTAGCAAGGAGGATCCGACGCCTCCAGCTGCGGGCATCGGGCTTGCAGAGTACGAGATGGACCCGAAGGCGGACGCATTGGAGAAGACGACCATCCTCGCCGCTATCCTATTTGAGGCGGAGCTGGAGGCCAACCATGGCTTCATCCACAGCGGAAGGAGGAGATCAACGAGATGTTCGCCGATCTAGAGGTGGAGGACGGTGGGAAGGAGGAGGAGGAGCCGCCGAAGCCATAAGAGACGGAGTTGCGGCTGCCGTCCATGTTGATCCCGGCACGAAGATGGATGATATCTTCGTCGACGACGTGTACTATATAGGCTAGTTTAGTTTATCTATGTAGCATGTGTGCTTTTCTTTTGCATGTGTAGGCTAGTTTAGTCTATCTATGTAGCATGTGTGTTTTCCTTTTACATGCTTTGTATGGATTTACGGTATAAAATATAAGGTACTCGGATACAGAGATGAAAAAATAAGGATTGCTCGATCACTATCTGTGGACGCACGCGTACAACACCGTTCACGGGCGTTTAAGGACACTGATTTGATATCCACGTTTGGAGATGCTCTACTTAATTAACTAGCCAAGTAACGTTTCCATGTATAACTCATATAAATATCTCACAAAATTTCATTATGAAAATTATATTTTAATCGAATTCAGAAAAGGGATTGCTAAATCTCAGTCGACCGAGTCTTAACGAAGTCTTAATCAATGTTATATTCGTGAGATCGTGTGTAAAGATTCGTGTAAAAAATGTTTTTTTTCTTTTTACTACGGCTGAGATCTAAACACACCCATTCAGAAAACATTTACAGTGCAATCTTTAATACTATATAGGTTCACTCGATCCTAAATTTTGTCGTATTCTAGCTAATTAAGGTATGATTGAAATAATGAATTTAAACTTTAAGGTTTGTCCATCCCGGCCTTAAAGTTTAACTTGTACCTCGATCAGACCCAACATCTGACATCCCGGCCTATAGTATTTATAAGCTCGATCGGGACGGCACACCTTCATTCTCTCATTCATCATTTCATATCGCACTTTCTTCGCCATGGAGAAGCCGGCGACTGGTGGTGCTGCGGAGGTGGCGCCGTTCGTGGCCAAGACGTACAGGATGGTGATGGACCCGGCGACCGACGGCGTGATCGCATGGGGAAAGGGCAGCAACAGCTTCGTGGTGGCCGACCCGCTGGTCTTCTCCGGCACGCTGCTTCTGCACTTCAAGCACTCCAACTTCTCCAGCTTCGTTCGGCAGCTAAACACCTACGTACGTGCACGTACTACTACTGCAACTGCAACTCTGCAAGGATTATCTTGGTTCTTGGGTACTGTGATTGATCTGCATGTACCAACCTCCAGGGATTCAGGAAGGTGGGTTCGGACAGATGGGAGTACGCCCACGTGTTGTTCCTCCGGGGGCACGAGCACCTCCTGCACCAGATCGTCCGGCGCGGGATCATCATCGGCAAACGCAAGGACGGCGGCGGCGACGACGGCAGACGCCGGAGCAGCAACAACGACGACGACGATGGCGGCAGCAGCAGCAGCACGATGGTGGCCATCGAGGTGGTCCTGCTGAAGAAGGAGCAGAAGGCCATCGAGGGCCGCTTGGCGGCGATGTCGTGCCGGGTGGAGGAGATGGAGCGCCGGCCGGCGCAGATGCTCGACTTCCTCCTGACGGTCGTCGGAGACCCCGAGGCGCTGCGCCGCCTCCTACTCCTAGGCAACATCGACGGCGAGGACCAAGGCCCGGCGGAGGTGATCAAGAGGCCGCGGCTGCTTCTCGATGGGGAAGGCCAAGCGAGCGATAACAATAGCATGGTCGTCGACGGGCCGCTAGAGGACGTCAACCAGGATGTCTTGGTGCCGGACATCTACCAGGAGGTGGTCTTGATGCCGGAAGCCAACGTCGTCGACGGCTTCTACACCGGAGGCGACTTGCTGCTGGACGGCGGCGATGAGGACCCGCCTTGCCCGTCCCCCTTGGACAGTGGCTACTGACTGCATGCTCTCGCTGGTCGATCTGAATTTACTGGCCAACTGCATGCTAGCTCTTCAAACAAGGGAAAGAGAGTCAGGTTCTTCTTTCGATCGATCGGTGTGCGCCTGGTTTGTGGGGGTATTCGGTTGTACAGGCGTGCGCTAATAAATGAGCTACTCCCTCCGATCCATATTACTTGTCTTAAAATGAATCTATCTAGATGCATTTTAGTGGTAGATACATCAATTTGGGACAAGTAATATGGACCGGAGGGTTATAATTCAAGTTTTCCTTTTTTGTTGTTGGGATAAAGCTAAATCAAGCTCTTTTCCGGCCTCTTAATGAAGAAGAGACCTCCGAATGATATTTAGGACAGTATAACCGAACCTAAAGCGAGATCTCACAGCGATTCGCGTTTTCGGCAGTTCATTTGTATGATTAATTAGTTCCTGACCGTCCGATCTCTATTAGCGCTGCATCTTTCGCGAAATGGGCCAACTGTCCTAAGGGGAATTTGTGGAGAGGTACGGCGAGCAGCAGCGCCACCGCACCCTTGATGAGAGCAGATGCTTCCACTCGCTGAACAGGGGATCCAAACCGCCGTCGTCGTCTATCAAGAAACGTTGGCTAGAAGGGGAACGCAAGGCCCGGTGTCCGTTGTCCATTGTCTCCTCATCTTCTCCACGACAACGCTTCTAATCTTCTCCATGAACGGTAATTACTCTCCCACCTATTGATTTCCCTCTTTCTATTCATCTTTTCCACCAAATCTTATTTCTCAACCTCCTATTAATTAAAAAAATCCATAAGGAAACATATCAATCTAGGAGTAAGAATAACCGATGTAGCTGCTATATACTGCAGCCACCCGATCGGTTTGGCCTCACCAAGAGAAGGTGCTGGAGGAGTAGGTCAGGAGGATTTCAGGTTTTCGATTCTCGCTGCTGCACATATGCTTCTCCACCAGAAGCACCAAGGAGTTGCACACTTTGTCCAGATATGCACGATGGTGGGGAAGAAAACACTTCATCAAGGATTCAATTGACCTTGAGAAATATAAAGCGTACTACAAGTCATGAGAAGAAGCTACGAGTCAATGTCCCCTCGCGGCCAATGATTTGCCCACAAGGAGCCCTCTCCATATGCAGATAGACTGCGAGATTGACCACAAAGACTCGTGTCGACAAATGGTTATCTCATCCTTAAATATTCATATTTATGCAATTTTCTCTTTTCCTTTGCCATGTCAACTTAGGTAATTAACATTATATATTATTAGATTTGTACCTATTGAACAATACTATAGGAGCAACTACTCGTGCCACCTTTTCACTGACGCACTAGGATGAAAAGTTTCTAGATGCATGTACATGGTGTGATGCAGCCACACAACCTTCTCTGCCTCTCGTCCTTTGACACGTACGTCGCCTGTAAATAATTTGCGTTGCTCTCCTCCTGATGCTTCACAATGTTTTTATACCATCATAGACCTAGTCATAAGATTTCTGAATCTGTAAAGATGTTACCAGATTTTGCCCGTACTATGCTTTCTTCTTCTACAGATCTGGTAGAAATCTAACTGTTCTTCACAAGTACTCTTGCTTTTATGTGAAAAGTGTGCTGAACACATAATATATATTTGTCGGATTTTATACCATAATTGTTTTACAACCCAAACATTGATATATCAACCTCAGTTTGTTTTAAATAAGAGAAAGACACTTCATTGTGATTTTTCTATTATAGTGATCATTTGAGTAAATGTATATATGTTTCAGCAGGCTATTTCTACCACGGTTTGTCAAAATTTAATTGTTTCATTTTTGAGTTATTATAGGCCTGCATTGATTTTTATGTGCAAAACTATGCTCTTTCCAAGACTTGAAGGTGCTAGCCTCTCAAGAGCCCATTTTCTGTGGCTTCTCTCCTATCTCCGACATAGAGAAAATGTAAAAAGAATAATTATGTGAATGTATTATTCTAATTTCAAATAAATATTCCCACCTCATATATTTACTTAGGCAAATGGTGATGAATGATGAGAATAATATTCTTGAAAGCTTTTAGTGTGTGTGCTTTTATCTAAACTCACTACTACAACTAAAGTGCTTTTTCAAATAGTTGTGTGATTTTGCCAAAACCAATTGTACGTTGCCATACATGTTCCCTATTATGTAACTCGAAAATTTGAACTATTCTTTTTTTACTAGGGAGGTGTGGAATCAATCATAGTCTATTCTGTTTGTGGAGCCATTGTTTTTCTCTAAGAGTTGTATGTTTTTTCAAGACCATAATTTTATCTGCCAAATGGTTGTTGTATTTCATAAGTGTAATAGATTCTTATATCAATGTCAACTTCCTTTTTGTTTTTCCAGGCGGTACGAGTGCTCTACCCATATAAATATGTCTATTTCATGCTTCATGTTTTCTTGGAACATGGGATTTTCAGGAAGTTTTGTTATCTAAACGTCTATTCTAAGTAGTGTTCAATGATATTTCTTTTTAGCATATATTATCCTTGGATCTATCTATCAAAGTGAGACCTGTTTTTTCTTATACTTTCACTCAATGAATGAAAATCTTAATTCCATCTTGATCACATTCAGATGTTACTACTTACAAGCAATGTATTATGATTCGTGTGATTGATGCTTCTCCCTATGTAATTCCTTGGCGTTTACTTATTAGATTAGACTTTTAGTTGGTCGTGCACAGGTGATGTTTTAAATAAAAACAGAAAAACTGCTATGTTGCTTTCTTTTTTAAGATCATCGCTTCAGCAAAAATGGACATCAAACACCTTATTGTATAAGATACTACTATTGTTTTAACTTTCAGCTAGCCTGCGGATAATTGCATCAAGCCTTAACAATCAACATTATAAAAAACGGTCGCATCAACGCGCGCCACAGATGATCTAGTAGCTACTAGAGGATACCCCGCGCGTTGTTGCGGGATTCAACTGCAATATATTTTGAATGTATGGAGCATGAATAGTTGAATTAATAATATATAAATTAAAAATAAAAATAAAAATATATATTGTATTTTATTATTGTGTAATCGAAAATATTAATTTAATATAAGTGACATGATACAATGAAAAAAATCTCATGCATGTTGATTGACCCTTGATGTGGTGCATGTGTGGTGAGATGGATTTGTGCATCAAATTAATTATTAATTAAAACTTTTATCTCATGCACATTGTGGTGGGCCTTTGATGAGGTGTCATGTGTGCATGTTAAGATAATAAAGGTAGTGGCTTAGGTGGCATGTTGAGGTGGACACTTTGCATGTTAAGAGAATTAAGACCAACTTCTTAAGAATGTAAGATGTGTGCTCTTTCTTCAGTACAACTAATAATTTTTTTTTACTTCCTCTGGTTTTTTTTCTCCATGTATAAGATTTATATGAAGTTAAATTTCGTAAGTGTGATCATATTTATATTCAAAAATATCAGCATCTACAATATTAAGATTATACAATGTGAAAATAAAAATCATGATGCATCTAATGATATTGAGTTCGTTTCGTGAATATTGATATATTTTTTACGATAAAGTTAGTCAAACCTTATGAATTTTGTTTTTGGATTATCCTGATGTGCAGAATAAAAAGGACCAGATGGAGAGTGAGGATTTTTGGATCCCGAGCTCCAGTGGGTCCTTTTTTTTAAATCGACAAATATATTTTGGTGAATCAAAATAATTCTGAAAAAAATACGCATTAACATTGCGGTGTATACCATATTTTTGGAAAATTTTATGATGAAATACGTTGGTGTGAGCTACACAAAAAAGATAAATTCATGTACTTTAATAATGAATAGTCGTGTGCTAGAAATACAATATTTTTGCATTTTTGTGTAGCTCACATATAAACATATTTCACCGTGAAATTTTTAAACAATTAATATACATCCATATGTACGTGTGTGTGTGTGTTTTTTAGTTTTTTTTTACCTAAAAATTGGATTTTTGAATTTTCAAAATTAAGGGAGGCATGGAGCTCAGGATCCAAAAGCTATTTCCGCTAGATGGAGTATTTTTAAACGGTTCACATGAACTACAACCACCAGAAGATGAGTTTACTTCACATGGTGGCGGCTAGGGGAACTTGGGGCGTCGGCTTTTGGATCTAGGGTTCATGGACACCCGGTGGCGCCGGCATAGGTCTTGATGGCGATGGTGTGGACCAGATATCGGGCTCTGGTCCAATCTAGACTTGATGCTAGCCGATATGAGCTTCGGGCCGCAGCTGCTGCGATGCCGCCCGCCTAGAGTTGGTGTGGCGGCCTTTGCGTGTAGTGCGACAGACCTTGGCCGTGCTGGAGGTGGAGCATGTCTCGGAGTTGCGTGTTCTTGGCCCCGGGGATGGTGGAAGAAGGGTTGCTGCTTAGCGGCTTCTCGCCCTTCGTTGGTGAGCCCCAAGTGGAAGGCGTGATGCAGTGCAGCAGCGAGTTTCCCTCGGTGAAGATACCAAGGTTTGTCTCCCGTAGGACTCCGGATATGATAAGTAGGTGTCAGCGGCGCGACTGACGTGGGCCTGCACACAGACACAGATAAATTTGTTCCCAACGAAGTTCAGAGAGGTTGTCAATCTCTCCGGTCTTGTTGTTCACAAAGGGTAAAACACAAGGGATAATGATAGCAAGTAAAAGCAGAAAAGTAAAGATAGCTTGGAAACAGTAATGAGGATATGGACCGGGATACGTGATGTTCGCTAGTGATGTCTCTCTCCCAAAAGACGATAAAACTGCTATGCGAGGTAAACAAATTACAGAAGGTCAATTGACAGGATTATGAACGCACCGCAATGCTAACTATGCTACAAAAGAAAGGAAGAGGTTCAAAAGCACGGGCAGTGCGCCAAAATAAGTAGACCGAAATCCATCTGCATCTACTACTAATCATCCACCTTGAGATATCTATCCAGAACATCTCGCTGGTATTAAGTTGCGAGCCCCACCCATAGTGTAAACCCAAAGCAACAGACAACTACAATAAAAGAACTTTGCGTAAAGTAAACAATCCTTGTGACCGCAGTCACAAGCACCGTTGTTTTCCCCCTTGTGACAACAGCACACTCCCTAGACTCATGTTTCTGTCACTCAAGCATGTCATCGGGGGGGCATGAACCCACAATCTAGCACAACGCTCCCTCTTGGAGTCACTACCTACTACTTGGCCAAAGCAATAAACAGCAACGGAGAACATGCAAGAATTACTTAGGAACAACAATATAAGAGATAAAAACCAAATATATTACTCTATCACAATCTGAACATAATCTCATAATCCATCAGATCCGATCAAACTCAACATAGCAATTGCAGAAATATTACAAAGGTGCCTTGATCATGTAGGGAAGATCACGAGGTCTAAACAATGAAGATCAAAGAGGAGAGGAGAACATCACATAACTACTGATCACGGACCCATGGTCCAAGGAAAACTACTCACAAGACATCCGGGGAGCATCCATGGTGGATAGGAGACTCCCGGAGGTCAATCCTCCCTTCGGCAGGGTGCCGGGAAGAGGTCTTCTGGTGCTCCCGATCTTGGAAGCGCGGCGACGGCCGAACAGAGGCGAGTTCGCGGAATAGGGTTCCTCTTCTGGAGTTTTCCCATGACGGGGGATAAATAGGCGAAAGGGGGCAGCCAGAGGTGGGCCAGGGGCCCCAGGCGCCCCCCCTGGCGCGGCCAGGGGTGGGGCCGCGCCGGGTGGCCGCCTGGGCCCCCCTGGCTCCCCTCTGGCCCCTCCCGGGCTCTTCTCGAAGCTTCCGTCATGCTGATTTTTTTTTCTGAATTTTCCCGAATTTTTTTGGCACTTTTTATATGGGGGAAAACTGAAATAGAAAAACAACAGAAAACAGGAACTGGCACTGGGGTGCACTGAGTTAATAGGTTAGTCCAAATATGATCAAAAGTGTATGAAAGTGTATCTAGATCATAGGAATATCACCCAAAACATGCATGGAGCAAGCAGAAATTATAGATACGTTTTGGACGTATCAACATCCCCAAGCTTAATTCCTGCTCGTCCTCGTGTAGGTAAATGATAACAAGCATAATTTCTGTGGTGACATGCTAGCAACCATAAAAGAACTTTGAAAAGTAAAGCAATTAAGGTTAGAGATTCAATTCAAGTCATAACATACAAGAGTCTATATTAGCATTGAAACAAGTAACAAAAGAACAAAAGGTGCAAGAGCTCTCGCTGTCTGTGACTCGAATGTCTCCAAATGGTGTTTGCGTGCAAGAAGGGGGATAGGGAATACGAGAAAAAAAATATTTTTGTTGAGAACTCAATCTACTAAAGTTTCACACTTGGTCTTCTTTGAAATCTTATCTTGACTCGTCCCCAGACCACTAGCCAGGTACAAGTCAATTTGATCCACTCCTTTTCGATATTTTGAGAACTCATGCAATGGATGAGCGTAAGCACGAAAGTTGACACTTAGGATGACAAAGAGAGAAATATGGTGGAGGAGGAAGACAAAAAGGATGAGAAAGGCTCACATCAATGAGGACAATCATAGGCAAGAGATGCCAAATGATAGATATGATGTGAGGAGTAGGGATTGCCATGCAACGGGTGTACATACGAGCTAGGAAGCTCTCCAAACTATATGTATAAAGATCATCTCTATGGAGTACAAGGATATAAAGGGAGTACTAGTGTGGATCTCTCAAAAGGATAGTAGTGTTGCCCCTTTCTCTCGTTTGATTTCTTTTTCTCTTTTTTCTATTTTTTTCTATTTTTCGGTGGCCTCAGTGGCTCTTTCTATGTAACTCTCATTTGTCCTCTTTGGGATCTTTTAATGTGTCCACTTCGGGATCTTTTCCTCACTTAAGGGCAACACTCTATTTTACAAGAAGGTAAAGGAGATCTTTCACACTTTACAAGGTACTCAAAATCATAAAGAAGATGTAACTATCATGATGTATGAAATCTATGCCGCTGCCAGTGTAGCAGGAACACGTATGACATGAAGATCAAGTCATGAAGAGGTGGAAGTTGCATGGCAATGTAACTCGGAAAGGCTATGGAAATGCCTTGATAGGTAGGTATGGTGGCTGTTTTGAGGAAAGATAAAGGGAGGCTTATGATAACAGAGCGTATCATGCCAAGGGTTTGGATGTACCGGCGAAGGTGGACACCAACTCTCGGAGTGAGAAGAAGGTAATGCACGGCACGGGAAAGGCTAGCAAAATATGGGAAGGTGGAAGTGTCAACTCTCAATACTTACATTAGTTCGAAGAACTCATGCACTTATTATCGGTAACTCTCAATCTAATGACAAGGTTCACAAAGAGACAGGTACCCCGAGGAGGAGTGTATGGGGGTTTGGTTATCCTTGCGCATCCTCAACGCATGGTACGTGAGTGTTCTCTGATATTCGACCCCTCAGAAGAGTAGTGATCCAACTAGTAGCTAGAGTTCTCAACTAGTTTTGTAGGTTTGAAAATAAACACGGATTGCCCAAAATACGACACATATCACTAATAGGCTAGAGCTCTTGACACCAAAATCTCAAACATTACTCATAATAATACCTCAAAACTATTGCAAGCTACTACTAAAATTAAATAGCAACCTTAATCACCTACTTTCAAGACAAAACACAACTCAGTGCAACAACCAACTCTCTTTAACAAGATAAACATGAAAACTAAAAAGAGTTCCAGCAACAAACTAAACAAAAGCCAAGGCTCTTGCTAAAGACAAACTAAGACTAAAACTAAACATGGCAGTAGCTATGAAAAGATAAAGAACACACAACAGCAAAAAGATAGGCATGAAGAATCCTATGATGTGTTCTAGATTTTGAAAGTGGAGCGTGTTTCTCTCCCACACAAAGTAAGAAGGGATCTAACTTGTTATGAAAAGCAAGCAAAGCTAAAGAAAACTAAAAACAAAACCTAAGAGCGAGACGCTCCAAGCATAGCACATAACACATGAAGTGATAAAAATATAGTGAGACGAAGGACGAACTGATGATTTGTTGATGGAGAAGGGGATGCACGGGGGCATCCCCAAGCTTAGACGCTTGAGTATTCTTGAATATTTTTTGGGGATGCATGGGGGCAACCCCAAGCTTGAGCGCTTGACACTCCTGGATCTTCTTCCATCATCTTCCATCGCACACTTGAAAACTCCCTTTATACATAACTCATCATAAGCTGATTAGAGAGGTTAGTACCCTTAATAAATATTTTTTCCCACTAGATATAAAGATATTCTTGAAGAGCTACTGTTTCTCAAGAGTGCCAAAAAGTTTTTGCAAAGAAAAAGCTTAAGGTTTGCAAAAGTTAGGAGAGACAAATCGTGGCAGAATCTGTGAAAAACAGAACAGCAGATAGTAAAGAATTTTTTCGGGGCACTTCTGCAACTCAAAACAAAAAACTCAGAACATACGGAAGTTTCGTAATTGTATAGAGCATACTGTGTAAAAATTTCAGCTCAAAAATATGAACTGAGATTTTTCTGGAATTTTTCTGGTCACGAGGACAGAATCTGTTTTCTGGACAGCATGTCACAACTTTTACTTCCCTTGCCGTAAAAGGCTATAACTTGGCACAAAGATGAAAAATAAAGATACAATGATGTTGATACAGTAGTAACAAACATCAAGACACAACAAAAGCAAAAAGAAAAATCTAATTTCGTTGCGGGCTGCCTCCCGAAAGCGCTTCTTTAAAGCCATTAGCTAGGCATGATGCAAAAAGAAGAATCAAGTTTTATCAAGAGAAAGAGAATAACTAGCCCGTGTAAAGGACTCAAAAGGTAACTTGATTTTTTTTCTAGGGAAGTGTTCCATCCCCTTTTTGAATGGGAATTGGAATTTTATATTCCCCTCTTTCATGTCAATAACCGCACCAACGGTGCGAAGAAAATGACGTCCCAAAATAATTGGACATAAAGGTTCACACTCTATATCCATAACAATAAAATCAACGGGAACATAGTTGTCATTGACAATGATAATAACATCGTCGATCTTCCCCAAAGGTTTCTTTATGGAAGAATCAACAAGACGAACACCAAAAGAACAAGGCTCAAGAGGCTTCAATTCAAACATATCAAATATTCTTTTGGGCATAACAGAGGTACTAGCTCCAACATCACATAAAGCATAGCAAGAGAAGTTATTTAATTTAACTTTGATCATAGGATCCCAACCATCATCTAGCTTCCTAGGTATGGAGGCTTCTACTCTAAGCTTCTCCTCCCTAGCTTTGATAAGAGCATTTGTGATATGCTCCGTGAAGGCAAGATTAAGTGTGCTAGTGTGGGGGTCTCTAGACATTTTATGTAACAAGCTAATAACTTCTGAGAGGGTGCAACTATCAAAATCAATATACTATCAAAGGTGGTAGTAGTGTCATCTAGGCTCACTTGTTTGAAACCCTCTATGTTCATAGGAGTTTCTTTATCTACGGTTGAGGTATTAGCATCACCATTAATAGGTCCAACGGGACTAGGAGTGCATTGGGTGCTAATAGTTTGAGTGTCCTCAACAATTTGGATAGTGGCAACTGTGTGGTGTGTAGGAAGGCTCTTAATTCTATCCTCTTCCTCTTTTTCTCTAGCCCATCTTTCTTTGAGTTTAGCCATCATCCTAATGTTTTCATTGATTTGTAACTGGATAGCATTAATAGGAGTGGCCTTATTCTCCTCAAGGGGGGAGGTTCTAATTTTAAGCATCTCAATATCAAGGGCTAAGCTTTCTACCTTCAAAGAGAGATTATCTATTTTAGCTAATTTCTCCTCTACATTTTTGTTGAAGGCTTTTTGGGTAGTGATAAAGTCTCTAAGCATGCTTTCTAATTCAGAAGAGGGGTTCTTGTTGCTAGGGTAAGTGTTGCTGTTCCCATAATTGGATGGAAACGGTCTAGAATTGCTAGCAAAATTTCCCCTATAAGCATTGTTGTTGAAGTTGTTTCTAGCAATAAAGTTCACATCTACTTGTTCTTGAGCAACCAAAGAATTTAAAGGAACATCATGAGGATCAATAGAGGGTTACTTGGTAAGTAGAGACATAATTAAGTCAACTTTTTCATTGAGGGAGGTAATTTCCTCGACAGAATTTACCTTCCTACCTGTTGGAGCGCGTTCGGTGTGCCATTGGGAATAATTGGTCATCATCTCATCGAGAAGCTTTGTGGAAGCACCAAGTGTAGTTGACATAAAAGTTCCTCCCGCGGCCGAATCTAACAGGTTCCGCGAGGTAAAGTTCAAGCCTGCATAAAAAGTCTGGATAACCATCCAAGTAGTCGAACCATGTGTAGGGCATTTCTTAATAAGAGATTTCATTCGTTCCCAAGCTTGGGCAACGTGTTCATTATCCAATTGCTTAAAATTCATAATATTACTCCTCAATTGGATAATCTTAGCAGGAGGATAGTACTTCCCTATAAAAGCATCTTTGCACTTATCCCAAGAATCTATGTTATTTCTAGGCAAAGATTGAAACCAGATTTTAGCATCTCCCCTTAAAGAGAAAGAAAAGAGCTTGAGCTTAACAACATCACCTTCTACTTCTTTATACTTTTGCATATCACATAATTCAACAAAATTATTCAAGTGTAAAGCAACATCATCTCCAGCACCAGAGAATTGATCTCTCATAACAAGGTTTAGCAAAGCAGGTTTAATTTCATAAGAGGTAGCTGAAGTGGCAGGTGTGGCAATGGGAGTGCAGATAAAGTCCTGGTTGTTATGACTAGCGAAGTCACACAACTTGGTGTTTTCAGTGGAACCCATAGTGGCAGCGAGTGTGGCAGGTATTTTTGGTAGTTTTGATAAAAGACACAAAGATAAAAACTAAAAAAATAAACTAACAAGACTAAAAAACAAAGGTAAAGGGTAGTGTGCAACTCCCCTATCTTAGCACTCGGAGTCCCCGGCAACGGCGCCAGAAATTCTCTTGCTTAGCGGCTTCTCGCCCTTCGTTAGTGAGCCCCAAGTGGAAGGCGTGATGCAGTGCAGCAGCGAGTTTCCCTCGGTGAAGATACCAAGGTTTGTCTCCCGTAGGACTCCGGATATGATAAGTAGGTGTCAGCGGCGCGACTGATGTGGACCTGCACACAGACAAAGATAACTTTGTTCCCAACGAAGTTCAGAGAGGTTGTCAATCTCTCCGGTCTTGTTGTTCACAAAGGGTAAAACACAAGGGATAATGATAGCAAGTAAAAGCAGAAAAGTAAAGATAGCTTGGAAACAGTAATGAGGATATGGACCGGGATACGTGATGTTCGCTAGTGATGTCTCTCTCCCAAAAGACGATAAAACTGCTATGCGAGGTAAACAAATTACAGAAGGGCAATTGACAGGATTATGAACGCTCCGCAATGCTAACTATGCTACAAAAGAAAGGAAGAGGTTCAAAAGAACGGGCAGTACGCCAAAATAAGTATACCAAAATCCACCTGCATCTACTACTAATCATCCACCTTGAGATATCTATCCAGAACATCTCGCTGGTATTAAGTTGCGAGCCCCACCCATAGTGTAAACCCAAAGCAACAGACAACTGCAATAAAAGAACTTTGCGTAAAGTAAACAATCCTTGTGACCGCGGTCACAAGCACCGTTGTTTTCCCCTTGTGGCAACAGCACACTCCCTAGACTCATGTTTCTGTCACCCAAGCATGTCATCGGGGGGGCATGAACCCACAATCTAGCACAACGCTCCCTCTTGGAGTCACTACCTACTACTTGGCCAAAGCAATAAACAGCAACGGAGAACATGCAAGAATTACTTAGGAACAACAATATAAGAGATAAAAACCAAATATATTACTCTATCACAATCAGAACATAATCTCATAATCCATCAGATCCGATCAAACTCAACATAGCAATTGCAGAAATATTACAAAGGTGCCTCGATCATGTAGGGAAGCTCACGAGGTCTAAACAATGAAGATCAAAGATGGGAGGAGAACATCACATAGCTACTGATCACGGACCCATGGTCCAAGGAAAACTACTCACAAGACATCCGGGGAGCATCCATGGTGGAGAGGAGACTCCCGGAGGTCAATCCTCCCTCCGGCAGGGTGCCGGGAAGAGGTCTTCTGGTGCTCCCGATCTTGGAAGCGCGGCGGCGGCGGAACAGAGGCGAGTTCGCGGAATAGCGTTCCTCTTCTAGAGTTTTCCCGTGACGGGGGATAAATAGGCGAAAGGGGCAGCCAGAGGTGGGCTAGGGGCCCCAGGCGCCCCCCTGGCGCGGCCAGGGGTGGGGCCGCGCCGGGTGGCCGCCTGCCCCCCTGGCTCCCCTCTGGCCCCTCCCGGGCTCTTCTCGAAGCTTCCGTCACGCTGATTTTTTATCTAAATTTTCCTGAATTTTTTTGGCACTTTTTATATGGGGGAAAACTGAAATAGAAAAACAGCAGAAAACAGGAACTGGCACTGGGGTGCACTGAGTTAATAGGTTAGTCCAAATATGATCAAAAGTGTATGAAAGTGTATCTAGATCATAGCAATATCACCCAAAACATGCATGGAGCAAGCAAAAATTATAGATACGTTTTGGACGTATCAGTTGCGCGCCTCAGCTGTGTGCGGGTTGTCGGTGCTTCGTGCCATTATGTTCACAACAATGAGGTGTTGCTGTGGCGGCGGAGTGGTCCATCGTGGATAGTGGCCGAAATCCGATGGGCGAGGAGGAGGTGCACGGTGGATGAAAATATTGTCCGTCTTTGTCGATGATGGTGATGGTGCCACCTGTGGGTGACGTTCCCCTTTTTGAAGGCGCCACGGAGATGTGTTGGCACCTCCTCCTTCTCACTTGGATTGTTATCTCCGGGCGAAAGCCTAGGTTTGTTTCGGATCGGCGATGGTGGCGAATCAACGTTGTTACTCTGATAGGATCATCGGTTGGGGATACTCGGCTTGTAGGTTCGTTGATGCGGTGCTTCGATGCTTGTCGTTGGTCCAGGTAGATCTTCATCGGTGCTATGTACGTCGTTACTGGTGATTTAAAGATGTTGGCTTTCTCAGGACAATCCGAGTCCCGCCACACACTCACCATCTCCTTTTAGGCATTCAAGGGTGGTTAGTGCGTCGTCAAGGAAGGTCTAATTGCAGTTGTTGCTCTTTGAGGTAATCGGTGTTGGTTGAGACGTGATTTTGATCTTTTTCCTAGGGAAGACTCCTTGTGTTGTGTTGTAGTGTGTACGGTGGTTGATATTTGGATTAGCTTGGGTGTTTACTACAGTCACTTTTGGCAGGGGAAGCGCTACGCGTCAACCGGCAGGAGTTTAGAAAAGATCCGCCACCTTCGGAGCCGTTCGATTACGTTAGATCAGTTCGTCGTATCTTATCAGCCTTTGCAACAAGAGGTTTGTTGCGATCTGGTCATTGCAACAAGTCCTCTGTTGCAAAGTCTGTAAGGTTTTTTTATAATAAAATCGGATCAAGTGGGGTCCAGTTGCATACAGTTTTACGCAAAACGTGTGTTCAAAGATAGTCCTTGCAGCAAAAGACTTGTTGCGTTCAAACCATTACAACAACACCCCTGACACAAAAAATTTAAAATATTTTATTGCGTGCACTCGATCTGCAACAAACATATGTTGCGAGCTAGGTTTGCAACAAAGACCCTGTTGCATTCTGACTTGCTTCCGCGTGTATCCAAAGCATTCCGATCAAAACGCATCCAACGGCTTCTAAGGCGGTCGGCGCAACGCGCACGATCCGCCGGTTGAAGCAGATCTTTTCCCTTTTGGCAGTGAGATGTAATTTCTTGTAATTGTCTTATGCCTTCTATAAAAGCTATAGTACGCCATGGCGTACTCTCAATAAAAAGATGGTTCCATCAGTCAATAGCCTATGTGGCACAGGACCAGGTCTGTAGAAAGAGATCAATGAGGCGGTTCAAAAGCACTTTGGGAAGTTGTGGGGATCCGAACGCGATCCTAGATCTTTCATAGTCTAGGTCAATAGGACCTCGTCCTCGCTCAAAGCTTCACTATCGTTGATCGCCACTCCACCCTGCAATGTGAAGGGATCGACAGTTTCATAAACCTGCATCTCTATCTCGAGAGTGTGGATAATCAAGAAAAGGGTTGGGGCAAGGGAGGAAACCCTAGGAACAAACAAGGTGGTGCTCAGATGGTTGGCAAATTCGATCAGATGGAGGTATCTAATCAAGGCCTCTATCAACAACAACAAACGGATAGTTAGTTTGCCCCCTTCACCCCAGTTCCTTACAACTTCAGTGTCCAAGAGCTATCTAGAGCATCTCCAAAAGCTGCCCTATTTTAGAGAAGCATATTGGGTTTTTTGTATGAAAATTCACATCTTCAACAACTGCCCAAAAATCAAAACACAAACTGTACCACAACAACACAGTCATCGTCGCTGACAACTATCAAAACTGAAGAATTTCTTTTGTTCGTCAAGCGCGGGCTACTGCGCAACAACGACAGGAAAATAATGTCCAACACCCACGATGGACGCGGCGGCGGTGCCATCGATGCCCACATGGGCTACAACGCAATGACGATTGGAGGACCCCAGGCACCATAGTGAGTCAGGCCCACGCGATGCCCCCCTCACACCGGAGACGGCTCCACCACGCCGACGGCAGGAGGAGCAGACGCAACCTCTCCGCCTGCGACAACACGCGGGGATGGAGCTCACCAGGGGGGGGAGCAGGCCACGGGCATAGCATGGTGGAAGTGCCGGAATGTCCCCGAGGGACGACGAGCGCATGGAAGGTGGATCGGTCGCCAAGGCGGCAAGCTCCTCAGCCCAAAGATCCCTTCGCTAGCAACCTACTGCAATGATTTCGAGCAAGAAAACAACGCATTGGCCACGGAAACGCCGACGAGATCAGACGAACGGGTCATAGGCGCAGCGCGGCGCTGATGCGATCGACGACTAGTCAGAGGTTCGGTTGAGTCAGGGTGACGGAGGCCGGGCATGGCAGTGCGACGGCGAGTGAAGCAGGGCCCGCGGGTCTGTTTTCGTTTTTGGGCACGACTATCGTGCTGCAAATATTGGGCATCAAAACCACATTTTTATGTAGCAAGTTTTTGTTCAACTGTTGAAACTTGTTTTTTTTGTCACTTTTTGGGCAAGAAGTGACTCTGCCATATGATAAAGCAATTGTTGAAGATGCTCTTAAGTATCACTTTCATAGTTCCTTGGTCATTTCTTTGGAAATGTTGTTTAAAATTTGTGTCTGCTACGTTGGGCGCACCTACGAGCCAACAGACAAGATATAACATTGTTGTTCGCCTGGCTATCCAAACGAACAAAATACAAATATATTTTGTGTCCATTCATCTTTTTCGATTGGAATTTCCCTAGGAGAAGCTCCAAGAGACTTCCTTTCTCTAATAGAAAACATTTGTAGATAAAGTTTAACCAAAAAACTACTTCAACAGATCATTTTTCTCATCTATTTTATTGATAGATCACCTATGTATCTAAAATTTTCGCATATGAAGGGAGTGTTTGATCTTACCTGTAATCCCGTAGTCTATTGTCGAAAGCCAACTGATGGATTTTTCACCGTGCTCAACTCACCTCTGATTGCCACTGACTCGCTCCCGATCGTCTCCGACTGGCCACCAGTCGCCGTTGCCAGCAGGGCAGTGCGACGGCGGATGAAGCAGGGGTCCGCGGGGCTGTTTTCGTTTTTGGGCACGACTATCATGATGCAAATATTGGGCATCAAAACCACATTTTTATGTAGCAAGTTTTGGTGCAACTGTTGAAACTTGTTTTTTTTGTCACTTTTTGGGGAAAAAGTGACTCTGCCATATGATAAAACAATTGTTGAAGATGCTCTTAAGTATCACTTTCACAGTTCCTTGGTCATTTCTTTGAAAATGTTGTTTAAAATTTGTGTCTGCTACATTGGGCGCACCTACGAGCCAACATACAAGATATAACATTGTTGTTCGCCTGGCTATCCAAACGAACAAAATACAAATATATTTTGTGTCCATTCATCTTTTTCGATTGGAATTTCCCTAGGAGCAGCTTCAAAAGACCTCCTTTCTCTAATAAAAAACATTTGTAGATAAAGTTTAACCAAAAAACTACTTCGACAGATCCTTTTTCTCATCTATTTTATTGTTAGATCACCTATGTATCCAAAATTTTCGCATATGAAGGGAGTGTTTGATCTTAAATTTAATCATGTAGTCTATTGTCGAAAGCCAACTGATAGATTTTTCATCGTACTCAACTCACCTCTGGTTGTCGCTGACTCGCTCCTGATCATCGCTGACTGGCCACCGATGGCCGTTGCCACCACATTGCACCTCATCGCCATGCCTCCACCATCATGGGCCGCCTCTGCACATGACCGCTGCAATTCCCATCGCACCTCTCCGATCGTCGATGTCTCACCAAACCGTCACCATCGCCGTTGTCACCATGCCTTGTTGGAACTCATTTACAAAAAAATGATTTTTACGGGTAAATTCAGAAAACTTTATTCAGACAAAGACATTCCTAGGACAATCAGCCAAGGTGTCGATCACTAGAAAGCTAGGAGTTTCATCAAGCCAACCGTCAATCACATTCAATTCAATGCACAAGCACACTTAGCACACAAATGAACTGCTATACATGGTTCATTTATCAAGTTGAAAATAGGTACTACATCTGACCCATATTAATGGGCACACACTTAGTACAACTCTAGTAGAGTTTTATATTCTTAAATAAACTGCATATACCTTCAATTATGTATGCAAAAATATTAGAGTTTTTGAGATGCTATTAGTAAATGTAAGGTAAAAATGAGGCGTATGACCAGCAGACAGGGTAGAAGTAGTCAAACCCCCACGGTCCCGTCCTGCTCGTCTCCGTTCGTCCGCGATCCCGGCAGGCGACGCCGGAGGCAAGCGGCGACCAAGCCCCAGCGCCCGACCTTCTCTCCGCCCCTCTCTGTAGTGCCCCTGCCCCCGCCTCACTCCGTCCTCAACCCCGTCAGGCAACGCCGGCAGCCAGGCCGCAGCGCCCGCACCTCTCTCGCCCCCTCTTTGCCCTGTTCTGATCCCGCCCCTGGCTGCGCCCGCGAGCATTCCCATCAAGCGGAAGAGAACCGTCAACGAAAAACGACGGCGGTAACGGAGCGCCTCAAGGTGAGTCTTCTCCACTACTTACTCCGCTCCTCTTCCTCATTTACTCGTCTGATTCATTCGTTCCCCATTTCGGTAACCCTAGAATTAGAAACTAGACCTGAAGTTCATGTACATTCGAAATCTCAGTTTTATCAGATAACCCGGAACTAGCGCATTTGGGCGGTTTGATTGATTCTTGTTGGTATGTCTTTTATATTTGGTTTCACTTCTTAAATATGTAGTGTGAAGCTTGTTGATTCATGATAAGCATGTGTTAGAATTTCAAACGCACATTTGGACATGGCATTCAAATAACACTAAGTTTATAAATTTTATACCCCTTAATTTTTTCCGTCCTGTATGCAGCAAGCCCATTTTCCATGTCAAAGAGGCAAATAGATATATTTACTTTATTCACTCATATGCGGTTGTGCAAACTCTCTTAGCATATTTGTTCTTCTACTGGATGTAAAATTACCAAACAAACCATTGCTAGAAATTAGAAGAACCTCACATATTGTATGTAGAGCATGTATGATGAGCCAATATATTAATGATGCAAATCCTTTTTAAACTAACACTCTTGAAGATTTTACAAAGTTTTATCAATTGGATTTTGAGTCTAAAACATATATTGGCAGATAGTTATTATTTCGGTGACCGGCAATCGATCTATCTTGCTTCTAATCTCACTCCACCTCATAGTATTTATAATTTATGACAAATGGTTGCTGGGTTTAGCAAAGGGACTGTATAGGCGATCTTGTGGTGCAAGCGTTTTATACTGGTAGATGTGCCATTGTTGAAATTATAATGCTTATGACAATCCCTGTTTATAAAGCGTCCCTCTTAAGAGATAAGGCGACCTGGCAGCGCCTTAGAAATATGCCCGCTTTAGGCGCTTAGGCGTCTCTTAAGCGTAAAAAAAGTGGTGCTCGCTTTAGGTCGCTTTACCGCCTTATAAACCATGATGATAATTCTTATAACCTGCCGCATGTGATCTTCTCGTGTATCAACTGGTTGTGGTGCTAGTCTATTATGCAGAGGCAGTAGGATCGGTAGCATGTGGTAGAGGAGTGTGAATTTGGAGGCCATTATCAGCGCATTCTGATATGAAAATATGTTTCTAATCTGGTCCGTAGAGAAAGCTAAAAAACTTATAAATCTCTATAGTTTGGCATGGCCAGGAGGCATGGCATGGCATCGACTATAATGCTTAGATTCTGAGGCGTTGTTTTCTTCCTTTGCTTTGGTTTGGAAGCTATTATTAGGGTTTTATATCCTAGCACAGATTCCTGAATTATGTTCAATGATATCTTGTTAACTAGAGAGACCTACTCTTCTATTCCCTCCGTTCCAAAATAACTGTCGTAGTCTTAGTACAAATTAATACTAGAGCTAGTACAAAGTTGAGTCAGTTATTTTGGAACGGAGGGAGTACTCTTCATGTATAGGAAATACCGGAATGTGGTGTATTGAAAATGCTCAGCTTTGTAATATAACACGTGATTTTATTTGCAGCGTATGCGACGAGCAGCTTCGTTTATCTTGTATATCTGGATTAATTTGTTCCCATCGTCTTATTTCCAGCATTATTTGGTATATCATGGATCACACTTATTAGTTGTAGAATACCTTATCTTACATTGTGTCTACATGTTCAGGCAGATAAAGATTCCTCATGGCAAAGCAGGCCTATGCGACAAGCAGCCTGGTTTTAGGATATGCTTTATGCTCGAGTTTGCTTGCGATTATTAACAAGTACGCCATCACCAAGTTCAGCTACCCTGGCCTCCTCACTGCCCTACAATACCTGACATCTGTGGTAGGAGTTTGGAGCCTTGGGAAGCTCGGTTTCCTCTACCATGATCCCTTCAAATTCCAGACTGCCAAAAAGTTTGCACCTGCTGCTCTTGTTTTTTACCTCGCCATATTCACCAACACCCACCTCCTGAAGCATGCCAATGTCGACACATTTATAGTGTTCAGATCCTTGACTCCTCTTCTGGTTGCTATCGCCGACACCACCTTCCGGAGGCAGCCATTTCCTTCAAAGCTGACATTCATGTCCCTTGTGATTATCTTGGGAGGTGCAGTTGGCTATGTGATGACAGATTCAGGGTTCACCCTCACAGCGTACTCGTGGGCAGTTGCCTATTTGGTCACCATAACTACTGAAATGGTGTACATAAAGCACATGGTGACTAACTTGGGGCTCAACACATGGGGCTTTGTGCTCTACAACAACCTTCTTTCACTGATAATGGCCCCTGTGTTTGCGGTATTGACCGGGGAGCACCTGTCGGTCTTCAGAGCCATCGAAGCAAGGGGCCAAAGCTGGTTTGAACTCGACGCGTTTGTTGCTGTGTCCCTGTCCTGCGTATTCGGGCTGCTCATCAGCTTCTTTGGTTTCGCGGCAAGGAAAGCGGTCTCAGCCACGGCATTTACTGTGACAGGGGTCGTCAACAAGTTCCTGACAGTCGCGATCAATGTCATGATCTGGGATAAGCATGCGAATGCAATTGGGTTGGTTTGCTTGCTCTTCACTCTGGCGGGTGGAATACTCTATCAGCAATCTGTCACAGCTAGAGGAAATGCTCCAGCACATCGTGAGACTGCAGTAGCCAACAAAGGCCGTGGTGACGATGATGGAACTGAGTTTGATCCGTAGGAGCAAAGCTTAATTTCATCTCCAAAGGATTCACACGTTTGATACATGTTCTTTATCAGGTACTCAGTTTGTCATTTTTGTCTAGAACAGAGACCGGGTGCTTCAGAACTTGTTATAACTTGCGTAGTACAGGAAATTCGGGAGATATAATATTTTTGTGAAAGGATGGCCTGCACCCACATCACAAGTTACATGTGTACCAGTGTGTTGTTTATTAGAATCATCTGGCCTTTTCATGAACAATACCATATAGGCGTTTATTGGTTCCTGTTTTCGCTTATTTTATATAGTTTCTGTTGTCTATGGCAGCAACAACAACATTGTACACTGCATATTATTGGTAGAGAAACCACCTCAACAAATTACAGCAGTATTAAGTAATTATGAGCAGCGTAAACCTTGATCTTAAAGAGATGTAAAATCGTTGAGCTCGTGTGATGGGGTAGTCTCCTTTCCAGTGGCATTGCTTTTTTGAACATTTCCATGCATTGGTACTTTACTAGCATATCATATCTCATTTTGAACATTTTATGTATTTAGCTCCAGACCTGCAGTGAGGATAATTTATTGGCTTATCCAGATGAATTGAGGATGACGAGTTGAACAATCTGACTTGGCATAATCCACTGAAATGTCAAACGCAATCATAGATAACAACTGATGTCTTACAAGCATTTTCAATGTGCTTAAGTTCGTTCTTTTTTTAGTTTTACATGTTTTTTAAGGTGAAAAATCTTACAATTAAGCTTCCTGGGAACAAAGGCCTAAGAGAGCTTCACTATTTTTTACTTCAAAAAAAATGTACCCCGCATGTAAGTGTATGGTGATGCTGCATGACAGTTCGTGGCGTGAAGCAATATGTACATTACATTTGCGAATTTTAAATTGTGGTCCCAGGATTCGAACCGTGGTCACCCTGCGACCCAACCACTAGGCCACTGCCTACTCCTCACATTTGCGAATTTTATCTGGTTGGTTTATCGATTGTTTTTTTACTTGATAAACACCACACATGTGGCACGAACACATGTCAACTTTGAATGTTCTTTATGATAAATTTAGTAAGATGACGATGGCAACTTTAGTTGTCGAAGCATACCAACTTTCATGCTTCAGTTTAGCATGATAACATTTTTTTTTTCTTGGATGGCAACTTTAACCGTAAAAAGTGTTAGGATCGGATTGCTTTGTGTCACATGTTATTTTTAGCTTGGTTTGTTTTTCTTAAATTAGAAAGATCGTCCTGCATGATCGACCCAACAACGCATGGAAGGTGAAGGTGAAGGTGTATGTTTACTCAAAGGGCCTCCTTTTTTAAGGGAAAATATGAATTTATTAAAATGAGTTGTGTACCTCGGTCTGAGATTACAACAAGAATACAATCCGGTGACCTAGATCGCCACAACTTCGTCGTTTCATTTCCTACAACTAGCTTAGCTAAAATATGGGATGCTCGATTAGTCGATCTTCTACGCTAGCTGGTCTTCCAAGTTCGGTTCCTCAACAAGTCCTTGATTTCGTGCTCCACTGGACCATTAGCCGAGAGCGGCCCTCAGCCTGAATCTTGCGCAACACCTGCTTACTATCATTCTCCAAATGAAGATTTTGTATGCCCAACTCATCAGCAAGCTCAACAGCGGCACGCCATGCTAGCAGCTCAAGCAACTCTAGGTTCACAAAGCAGTTTCAGGCTATTGTAGGAATCCTAACATCAATAATAGCATTCTTGTGCCACCAACCTCTGCAACGCTACCGGTGCACTGCAGTACCGATTCAACGAGTTTTTCAGAGGATGGTTAGCCAGAAAGAGACCATTAGGTTAGTACTTATTGATATCCCATGTCAACGACAAGCATTGCAACGGCATGGTGTTTTTATAGATATAAATAAGTACTGACCTAATAGTCTCTTTCTAGGTAACCTTCTTCTGAAAACTCGCCGAATCAATACTACAACGCGCTAGTGGTGTTGCAAAGTTTGGTGGGACAAGAATGCTATTACCGAGGTTTTGGATTTCTACAATAGCCTGTGAACCACTTGCACACTGAATGGCAAAGGTGCGAAAGTCATGACCACACGAAGGCGGTGAAGGTGCAGCGGGTGGAGTGCAACTGGTCTTCATCGAGCGTGCGCAGACAGAGGTCAAGGAGCTTCGGGATGTTACTGTGGGAGCGGCAGAGGGGGAGGAGCCACCATCAGAGCATGCATGGTCCACTGAGAATTGAAATGATATTTGTTGACACTCTTGAATGAATGAAGTGGCCATGGTTACCTTGTCCAATGGTCGTCTGGCGGCGATGTCCCGAGGTCGCCGTAGACTATCGATGCTCAGCGATCCCAATCCGATCTGCCACCAGCTGAAATCCTGCATGTCCACGCGCAACGCTCTCCCTCTCCGTTGCCTTCACCATGTACAACAACAATCCTCTCCTTGAATCCGATGGTGGCTCTTCCTCCTCTATCGCTCCAAGGGCACGGGTGCGCCACACGGCTCATCGTTCATCCTTGCTAGTTTTTCTCCGCCCTCTTTCGCTTCTCTCCAAATCGTGAACATGTGGACGCCCCGTGCCTCAGTTGTGATTCATATTCGTTGAGCCCAACAACTACTCGCAGTGGTACTGCTTCATGGACCTTCGTTCGTGGTCACCCCAAGGTGACCGCCGACGAGGCCGAAGCCGTCGATGATTCCATCCATGAAACAAAACCATTATGAGTAGTTGTTGGGCTCAGCGATGTCAAGCACAACCAAGACACGGGGGGTCAACATGTTCACAATTTGGAGAGAAGCGGTGGAAGGCGAAGCAGAACTAGCAGGGGTGAACGGCGAGCCGTGTGGCGCAGCCGTGCCCGGGGGAGCGGCGGAGACATTTTATCCATACATAAGGATATTTAAGTAAATGAAGACAAAATTAGTAGATATATCATTTGAATATGAAGTATCATGAGAAGCAAAGTGCTAACCTATTATGCACAGAACTGCTACTCCCAGTTGCTCCCAGGCTTGTCTTTTGTTCCTGCGAAGAAAAATATGTTATGTAGTGCGGCGATGCTGCCTTGAGAACTGATGGGTAATACTTCAAAATGTTGTACAGTCCAATGAGCGAAATGCATGCGAACCACAAGAGCATGCTAGAAGAGGAAGCGAAGCTGACTTTGCTTGTTCCATGGCTCTCAAAAAGGAACAGAATGACAACATGCTCTGGAACAAGCCACTAAATTGTTATAGTTTTTCCCTGGCCTTGTACTCCATTCATTCCAAAATGTAGTGCGTTCATGTTTTTCGAGGTTCAACTTTGACTATAAATTTAACCATCGAGACCGACTACGGCGGAAGAAAAAAATTATATAATTGAAAATTCTTTCAAACACGAATACATTGGTATAATTTTTGGCCCCACCGCAATTGGTCTCGTTGGTTAAATTTATGGTCGAAGTTAAAGCACGGAAACCGAAGACGCACTATATTTTAAAATGGAGGGAGTAAATTAGAACCGTGTGAAGTCATAGAGCAAAGCAAACAAATGACCAGATATTACCTTGTGTTATTTTAGGCGATCTTGATTTGGATTCCTCGAATAGCCGATAGAGATGTTTATTTTTTCAAAGATATAAATAAAAACATAAGAGAGCATGGTCTACTGAGAATTGAAATACTATTTCTTGGCACTCTTGAATGAATGAAGAGAGCATGGTCCCCTGCCTCCTTCTATCACTGTGGGTAACGATGACCAGTTCCCTATTTTACTCATCTGGCACAAACCCACTTTCCTCTTCCTTGAAGCCCATGTAATATACAAAATAAATATACATTTGAATGATCACTACATAATGATGTTGTTCAGTTTCTGTTGTTTCATTCACATCAACCAGAACCCAACTCCATTTGTCTCCCACTCCGCCGCTACTTCACCGCTAGAAGCCCTACGACGACGTCCAGATCCCAACACCCCTCGCCCCCCGCCTCCGCGCGCTCGGTGCGACCAGTCATGCTCCGCCCGCCGCACCATTGCCGCCTTGGTGTGGTCATGGCTTTCGGACCTCTGCTATTTAGGATGCAAGTGGTTCACAAAGCAGTTTCAAGCCATTGTAGGAATCCAAACCTCAGTAAGAGCATTCTTGTGCCACCAACCTTGGCAACACCACCGGTGTGATGCGGTATTGATTCAACGGGTTTTCAGAGGATGGTTAGCTTAATAGATACTATTAGGTTAGTACTTATTTATATCAAAGATTGCCCTTGATATATATTGTTGTTGCATATTGATCGTTCTTCGCCTCATAATAGTGGTGCCACCGGAGCTCTGATGGTTCGAGGCCACCAAAGCCCGCTGGTGCCATGTGAGACGAACAACGGTCAATATGCAATAATAATAGATATAAATAAGTACTAACCCGATAGTCTTTTTCTAGCTAACCATCCTTTGAAAACCCGTTGAATCGGTACTGTAGCGCGTCGGTGGCGTTGGAAAAGTTGGTGGCAATGCTATTACGAGGTTTGGATTCCCACGTCTGAAATTGCTTTGTGAACCACTTGCATACTAAATGGCAAAAGGTGCGAAAGCCATGACACTGCACCAAGGATGCGAAGGTGCGACGGGCGGAGCGCGACTGATCGTCATCGAGCGCGCGGCAGCAGAGGCTGAGGGGCGTCGGGATCAAGGCCCCGTTGTAGGGCTTCAGGCAGCGGAACGACATCGAAGTGGGTGCCAACTGAACTTGGGTTCGGGTTGTTGTACAGGGCGCAAACCGCAAAGGTACATACCACCTTCACGAAGTAAGCGTAGTGTGTAAGGACCTAGGCTCCAGAATCCCGTTGCAACAAGTCCAAGATTATTTTGGCAAAAGAAAAAGAATTAATATTGAACAATCAAGTACGTCCTTAGTGTATTTGTGCTTGTGATATACTGCTACTGTAGATAAAGAATTGTATGTTGGTGAAAATCTTTTCTTGGCCATTTTCCTTATGTTTTCTTGGCCATTGTCTTAATGCAAAAAAAGGAACCAGGGGTAATGTTCGGATAAAAAAACATAACAAAAATGCTGAGATACGCACTGATAATGCTAATCTACGAAGTTTGGTAATCCGGAAAGGCGGATCTTTATTTACAAAATATAATACCAGGATTTTCCCCAGAAAAGTACTCGATCAGATCTAGCTAGTAGCAGTATTCAATTGCTACCCATGTTTAGAATAGAGGACAGATCTACAGATAAACGCAGCAGTATCGATCCGTCAAACAAAGGCGACCCCGATCCGATCTGACACCAGCTGAAATGCTAGACGGATATATACCATAGTTTTAAATAGCGCGCTATAGCTTCGCTATAACGTTTAGAAGAGGTCCGACGCTAAGTAACTTAGCATCAAGCATATGAAGAAGCATCTTAAATAGCGTGCTATAGCACGCTATAGCATTTCCAAAAGGCACGTCGCTAAAAGGCTTAGCGCGCTATTTAAAACTTTGATATATACGCACGCACCGGGGCCTTGCGGTTGCGGTGCTCCATCTTGTAGTAATGGCTCAAGGCGGCGTTGTCGTCGTCGTCGTTCGTCGAGCTCCTCTCGTCGTCGACCGCGGGCGGGCGGCGGCGCTCAGCTGAACCACCACGTCCATCGTCGCGCCGAGGAGAGAGAGAGAGAGAGAGGTTGATCTCGCTAACAACCAGAGTTGCGTCTAGGGTTTAATAAATACTGCCAGCAGCAACGATCTCCTCTTCTTCACGCGGGGTTTTAGGAGGGTTCGTTTTCGTTTTGACAGTCTTTCTAGGGTTTAGGTTTAGTTGGTTCATTCGTTCGTTCGTTCGTTAGCAAGCAAATATAAAGGGCGACCGCGCGCCTCATTGATGATCCAACATTCCAACGGTGTATGCCGTCGCACTTATCAAGGCATAATATTGCATCCTTTACTTGAAATCTTTCTCTAGTCACCGAAAATCTTACTACTCCTATCGAAAATTTGTTTACATTCCCAATCCGTGTTCAACTGCTTCAGCAACTCGTGTGTTCACTTTAAAATTAAGCAAGAAGCCATGTTTTTTTTGGCGAATACTCAAAGCTTGCATACCATCGCATTGATAGACGAAAGCATAATGACTACACAAAAGGTATAACACATAGCAGTGACGCATACATAAGAAAGCGCAAATGTGGTACCCGAAGCACGGTGGCACAGGATGCTCGGCCCGAACAACGAAAAAAGAAACCACGGCTAAACCACTGATCCTAGGTAGAGGGGCAAGACATACATCGTCTCCAAATCCAACATCGGGGAGGCCGCGAGCAAGCAAGATGTCGCATTGAAGAAGAGGAGCAGCGTCGTGACACCGCCGCCATCCGATCCGAAGAATATGGACCAAGGGTTTCCGCCGGTGCTCGAAGAGGGGCTCATATAAAGGCCATGTAAACGCCTACAAGAAGGGAAACGACACCCGCAGGTGCAGCCGCAGCCAACGTCGACGAGTTGATTAGGGATTTCGCCATCGCATGAGTCCAAGCACCATCAAACAAGATGGAATGGAAGTTGGTTCCGCTGGATAGGAGGATTCTTGTTGTATTGATCGATCGATCAAATATTTTCATACATGAGGTAGTAAAGAGAGTCGGGAGCCATGGCGCGAGACTCGCTCCAATTCCGTTCCGCTGACACTGTCAACGAGGAGACGCGGCAAGGCGGGTATGGTCTTGGGGGTTGGACTGGTCTCGGAAGGGGGAGGCAGTGCCTCATGGCAGATCTACCAATATGTCGACATCTTGGGGTGGCTTCTGCCCTGCTCGGGCCTCTGCTTTGCGAAGAAGGCGAGCATCGACGATTCCTGTTTTCTGGTGCATGCGAATAATTGGACATCGCTAGGCCACATTATGAGATACTAGACCGTGTTCACAATATGTTTTAAGTGTTAAAATGCAACCCCCATACATAGTAAGGGACCACCTAGCGAGAATACCGCTCTGGCGACAGGGAGGCGATTGCCGAGGTGATCGACGTTCCTGTGGATAGGGTTAGGGTTTCTTGGCGAAGGTGCGTGGCTCCGGCGATGCAAAGGGCGACGACTGCATCGTCCAGTGCAGGGGTCGATGAGGCGTCTCTCCCCCGTGTCGCTACGACGGAGACGATGGATTAGAAAGCGGATCTGGCAAGGGACAAAATTCTTCTAGGAAGGCGATGAAACCAACTAGCAATCAATCTAACTCATCTACACCTTGTAAATCACCGGTGGCGAGCAAGCCCCCAATTACTGCTAAAACCCCTGATGCATTGTTTAGTCTTTCAGTCAGGCTGGGCCCTGGGGGCATGATGCTTACTAATAAGGAGGTAGAGGGGCTCGTGTTCGAGGATACAAAGCCGACGACGCCGCCAGTAAGAAAGTGGTCTCTTGTTGGCAAGGTGTGCTCTTACCGCGCTTTCAACATGGGCGCTCTGAAAAGAACTGAGTACAGGGCATGTAGCCTACACAAGAATGCAACCTTCAGAGACATAGGGGAAAATATGTTCCTTGTCTACTTTGAGGCGAGGGGGATTGGAAACATGTAAGTAACAATAGGCCGTGGCATTTCAGTAAGGTTCTCATTATGAAGGATTATGATGAATCAACGAGACCGTCCGAGATGGTATTCGATATCGTTGAAGCATGGGTTAGAGTTAAGGATCTTCCCATCGATAAGCGGACAACAGAGTTTGGAGTTGCACTTGGGAATTGGCTAGGAGAAGTTGTGAAGGTGGATGTATACGGAGAAGGCTTTGCAAGAGGTAAATATTTGAGGGTCCATGCCAAAATCTCAATATATGTACCTTTGGCTAGGTGTTTCAACGTGAAGTCCAAGGATGATAAAGTGGGCACACAATATGATTTTTTACTCACGATATGCAACGTAATTAACACAACAATCCTTGTAAAAATAAAATTAATTTTACCACTTACTCAAGAACAGAATAATAGTTTTTTTCTTCTTCTTTTGAATTGCATTAGGAGTATTTTTTTAAGGATGACAATTCAAAGCGAATGTTTGCTCTGGAGCATGACAAGCGCAAACGATTTTATGGTAACTGTAGTTTATACGTGATGGCAACTGCAGTACACACATGACAACTCACTGTGTTTTAATTTTTTATGGCAATCGTGTACCAAATTTTTCAACGCGTATGCTGCGAGTTGCCACGCAAAAGTTCGCTCTTGCCATGTCCGAAAGCGTTTCGGTCCCTATGATTACCCATTTTTTAAACATGCGGAGTAGTTTGGTTGAAGGAAGATCGTGCGTGGTATGCGCACCCGCGCAACCCCTTTTAGGGCATGTACAATTGTGTTATCTTAGAGCATCTCCAGCCGCGCCTCCAAGAGCCCCCCAAGACGGCGCAAATAGCGCCGGACGGACGTATTTCTCCCAGTCGCGCCCCCAAGAGCCCGAATAGCGCCGGATCGGGCCGATTTTGAGTCCGGCGATCCCAAGCTAAACCCGACGCGCAGGGGTCGCTTGGGGGCGCCGGACGAAACGAAAGCAGCTGCCTGGCCCACTGGCAGGCCAAACCGACCCAAAAGGGAAACCTCTTCCCCACCACCCTTGTCGCCGCCGGTAGATAGTCGTTTCTGCCGCCCCAAACACACCGCTGCTCCTCCCCGCCGCCCCTCTTCCAAGGCCGCCCCCCCCACCTAGTTCACCGGCGTTTGGCCGACGCGATCCGCCAAGCCGAGACCGCGGGCGCTCAGCCGCGCCCACCACGCGCCCCAGGTGTTCGACGAATTGCCGCCCCGAGATGGACTCTCACGACGAGGCACTCTTCGTCGCGTTGATGAAGGAAGAGGCGACCACCGGCGCCCAGGACGACGAGCACCTCATGATGCTCGCCGCCTTGGCCGACCTGTTCGGCGCCAACAAGGAGCCGCAGCGAGGAGGCTCCAAGATGGGCCGCCGGAAGGGAAAGGAGAGGGGCCGTTCGGAGGGCTACTGTTTGCTCTACACCAACTACTTTGCCGATGTTCCCCTGCACGGCGAGAAGGTATTCCGGCGACGGTACCGCATGGGCCGAAAGCTCTTTCTTCGCATTGTCAACTCACTCCGAGAGTACGACAACTACTTCGTTTGCAAGAAAATTGCACCGGCACAGTTGGGTTCTCCTCACTTCAGAATTGCACAACGGCCATGAGGATGCTTGCATACGGAACTCCTGGTGATGAACAGGACGACTATGCACGCATGGCCGAGTCCACCGCCCTTGATTGTTTCTACAGGTTTTGTAGAGCAGTAGTTGGCTGCTTTGGAGGACAGTACTTGCGAGAACCCAATGCAGAATACACTGCTCGAATCCAAGCAGAGAATGAAGCAAGAGGATTTCCTGGGATGCTTGGAAGCATCGACTGCATGCATTGGGAATGGAAGAACTGTCCATTTTTTTGGCAGGGGATGTACAAGGGTGCAAAAGGTCACTGCAGTGTGGTACTTGAGGCGGTTGCTATACATGATCTCTGGATTTGACAATTCTTCTTTGGCATGCTAGGAACACACAATGATATCAACGTCCTGTAGTGCTCAAATGTCTTTTCCAGGCTTGTCGAAGGTCATGCTCCTCCGGTGAACTTTAAGGTCAATGGGCACCAGTACAACAAGGGATACTGTCTGGCAGATGGCATCTATCCAAGATGGCCGGTATTTGTGAAGACTATCTCAAACCCTATGCCAGGGGGAAGCACGCCCACTTTGCCAAGTGCCAGGAGGCTTCCAGGAAGGATGTCGAGCGGACATTTGGGGTGCTACAGTCTCGATTTGCCGTTGTCCGGTACCCCGCTCAGACTTGGTCGAAAGATCAAATGTGGGAGGTGATGAATTGTTGTGTCATCTTCCAGAACATGATCATTGGGAACGAGAAAGAGGCTCCAGTGTATGACTGTGAACCATATATCAACCAGGGGCCTCTTGCAGTTGTTGATCACCAGATACCATCAGATCGGACAGCCTATCTCAACATGCGCCAGGAGATCCGAGACCCGCACGTGCATCGTCAACTGCAGAAGATCTAGTGGATCATCTATGGATGCGCAAAGGCAATGTCTAGTTTGATCTGTTTTTTTGTATTTGTGCCGAACTATGTGTTTGTAATATCATGTTGTGTGCCGAATTTGCGCCAAACTGCGCCTATATTTCATGTTTGTGCTGAAACTGTGTCAAAAAAATTGAATTTGCGCCGTTTTTGAGGCGGATCTGGGCCGAATCTGGGTCGGCCCCGCCAGTCTTGGGGGTTGCCTTGGGGGCGCGGCTGGGCGGCCGGCCGCCCCAAGACGTATCGCCGCGCCGAGCGCCCCCAAGCGGTGCTAAAATAGCGCCGCAAAACGTCTTGGAGGGGGGGGGGCGAACGGCTGGAGATGCTCTTAGTCTTATCATGCTGATGTAGAGGAGAACAAAATAAAAAAAAAGTTTTGCCTTCTTTTATTTAAGAGATCATCTCTTACCAATAATTTTCTCATCATAAAACTAGGAACCTCTAGTTATTAGAGCTAAGCTAAAATAAAATCTATTATATATTATTATTTTGCATATCTAAACTACTTTCTTCGTCTCAAAAAAACTTGTCATGATTTTAGTTTAAATTGAGCTAAAACCATGACAAGCTTTTTAGGACGGAAGAAGTATATGACAGCGCTAAAATAAAACAGTTTTAGGGCATGTACAATGGTGCTATCTTAGTCTTATCATGCTGATGTGGAGGAGAGAGAAACTGAAAAAAAGGCTTTGCCTTCTCTTAGCTAAGAGATCACCTCTTAGTCATTCTTAGCAATAATTCTCTCACCATAAATTTAGGAATCTCTAGTTATTATAGCTAAGCTAAGATAGAATCCATTGTATAGCATTTTTTTTGTCATAACTAAATTATGTGACGACGCTAAGATAAAACAGTCTTATCAACCATTGTATATGCCCTTAGAGCATCTCCAACCGTTCGCCCCCCCAGGACGTTTTGCGGCGCTATTTTTAGCGCCGCTTGGGGGCGCTGGACGCGGCGATAGGTCCTGGGGGGGCCGGCTACCCAGCCGCGCCCCCCAAGACTGACGGGCCGACCCAGGAGCGGCCCAAATTCGACCCAAAAACGGCGCCGATTTGATTTTTTTTGCACAGTTTCAGCACAAAACACGCGAATTTCGTCTCAATTCGGCGCAATTTCGTGTCGGTTCGGTGCAATTTCGTCATACAACATGATACTACAAACACATAGTTCGGCACAAATACAAAAAACTGATCAAACTAGGCATTGCCTTTGCGCATCCATAGATGATCCACTAGATCTTCTTGCAGTTGACGATGCACATGCGGGTCTCGGATCTCCTGGCGCATGTTGAGATATGCTGTCCAATCTGATGGTATCTGGTGATCAACAACTGCAAGAGGCCCCTGGTTGATATATGGTTCACAGTCATACACTGGATCCACTTTCTCACTCTCGATGATCATGTTGTGCAGGATGACACAACAATTCATCACCTCCCACATTTGATCTTTCGACCAAGTCTGAGCGGGGTATCGGACAACAGCAAATCGGGACTGTAGCACCCCAAATGCCCGCTCGACATCCTTCCTGCAAGCCTCCTGGCACTTGGCAAAGTGGGCGTGCTTCCCTCCTTGCACAGGGTTTGAGATAGTCTTCACAAATACCGGCCACCTTGGATAGATGCCATCTGCTAGGTAGTATCCCTTGTTGTACTGGTGCCCATTGACCTCAAAGTTCACCGGAGGAGCATGACCTTCGACAAGTCTGGCAAAGACATTTGAGCACTGCAGGACGTTGATGTCATTGTGTGTTCCTGGCATGCCAAAGAGAGAGTGCCAAATCCAGAGATCATGTGTAGCAACCGCCTCAAGTACCACACTGCAGTGACCCTTTGCACCCTTGTACATCCCCTGCCAAGAAAATGGTCAGTTCTTCCATTCCCAATGCATGCAGTCGATGCTTCCAAGCATCCCAGGAAATCCTCTTGCTTCATTCTCTGCTAGGATTCGAGCAGTGTCTTCTGCATTGGGTGCTCGCAGGTACTGCTTTCCAAAACAGCCAACTATTGCTCTGCAAAATCTGTATAAACAATCAAGGGCGGTGGACTCGGCCATGCGTGCATAGTCTTCCTGTTCATCACCAGGAGTTCCATATGCAAGCATCCTCATGGCCGTTGTGCACTTCTGAAGCGAGGAGAACCCAACTGTGCCGGTGCAATCTTTCTTGCAAACGAAGTAGTTGTCGTACTCTCGGAGTGAATTGACAATGCGAAGAAAGAGCTTTCGGTTCATGCTATACCGGCGCCGGAATAACTTGTCGCCGTGCAGGGGAACATCGACAAAGTAGTCGGAGTAGAGCAAACAGTAGCCCTCCGAACGGACCCTCTTCTTTCCCTTCCGGCGACCCATCTTGGAACCTCCTCGCCGCGGCGCCTTGTTGGCGCCGAAGAGGTCGGCCAAGCCGGCGAGCATCATGAGATGCTCGTCGTCCTGGGTGCCGGCGATCGCCTCTTCCTCCAGCAATGCGGCGAAGAGTTCCTCATCGTCGGAGTTCATCTCGGGGGAGGCAATTCGCCGAACAGGTGCGGCGCGAGGTGGGCGCGGCTTTGCACCGGTGGGCTCGGCTTGGCGGACCACGGCGGCCAAGCGCCGGTGAACTAGGCGGGGGTAGTCGGCGTTGGAAGAGGGACCGACATAAAGAAGCTTTTGGGCGGCGGAAACAGCTATCTAGCGGTGGCGCGGCAGCCGGCGGCGACAAGGGTGGTGGGGGAGAGGTGGTGGAGAGGTGTTCTTTTTGGGCCGGTTTGGCCTGATAGTGGGCCACGCACGCGTTTCCGTTTCGTCCGGCGCCCCAAGCGCCCCCCAGCGCGCTGGGTTCGGGTTGGGTTCGCCGGACTCAAAATCGGCCCGATCCGGCGCTAATTGAGGTCTTGGGGGCGTGGCTGGACGAAATACGTCCGTTCGACGCTATTTTCGCCGTCTTTGGGGGCCTCTTGGGGCGCGGCTGGGGATGCTCTTATCAACCATCCGGTCCAATGAATCTAGACGCCCAATTTTCGCAAAGGTTGCAACGGTCTGTGCCACTGATAGATCTACCCCACCCGTCAGTCCACCCAACCCGGTGCCACTTCGCTATCAAATCAGCTCCCGCTTCCCCCACTCTCCCCGACCATGGCCGCCGCCGCCGCTGGCTCCGTCAGCACCCCTGCCGCCCGCCTCTTCCTCCTCCACTCCAACCCAACCCCCTCGCTCCCGTTCCGAAGCCATAGCCCCACCCCCTCCCAAACCCTCCGCCCCGCCTACCCGCGTCTCGCGCTCTCCCACCGCATGGCGGCGGCCCCGGCCCCGGCGGCGATCGCCGGCGACTCCGACCGCGACCTGAGCGCGTCCGCGGTCTCCCTTGATGCTCTTGGGCCCGTCGAATCCTCGGATGCTGGTCGGTTTTATGACTGTGGTTTGTGCTTGTTGTTCTGGGGGAATTAATTGTGTGTAATGTTCGCCTTACTTCCGGGTGCAGGTCTGGAGAGGAAGGAGCCGAGCGTGGCCACGATACTGACCAGCTTCGAGAACTCGTTCGACAAGTATGGCGCTCTCAGCACTCCGCTGTACCAGACGGCCACGTTCAAGCAGGTACTTAGGGTTGCAATGCAAACACATGGCGGTGGCATCTATCTGACCACCGTGTAAAATTACATTCCACCAGTGTTTTCTCAATGTCCTTTGTTTGTTTCATACTACCTAGTTGTGATGATATTTCATATTAGTTGGGGGGTGGTGCCAACCGTAATCGTTTGACAATTTAGGAGTTTACCGTGTTTTTATCGGCTGGAATCGAGTGCTCAAGTATGTGTGGATTTGTTTTTGGTGGATTGCAATCGTGCGACTGTTAATCATTTTGTCGGACAAATCTCAACCGTGAACTCTGAAGAATTCTACTGGTTGACTAGAGATCGTTGTGCTTAAATGCTGCCCACCATGTATACCAGGTTACTGAAAATTTCAGTTGGCAAACGAAATTACCTAGTGCAGTAATTCATCACATCTTGGTCATCTCGATTTTTCTCATCATATCATTTTCTTGTTTGTCCCTCAAAATAATACTATGTTCTAATTGCTGAACGAACTCGGTACATTTTCCTTGTTATGTTTCTATTCATATAGGAATTGTAATAGTATACGGATATCATCACTGTAAAATTGTATGGGAATAGTTGTTAATTCGGTTTGACTAAAGAATTGTAATGTACACCTAGTTTAGGATGGCACATAGTTTGTACTCTTGTTTCCTAGTAGCTTAACCCTAAATGTTACTTTTCAGCCTTCAGCGACTGTTAATGGAGCTTATGATTATACTAGAAGTGGCAACCCTACTCGTGATGTTCTCCAGAGGTCACTCTCAGTCCAGCTGCTTATTCTTATTTACTTATGCACTGTAAATATATGCATTATTCAGTGGTATTGATAAATTTGATCAAACATTCAGCCTTATGGCTAAGCTCGAGAAGGCCGACCAAGCATTCTGCTTCACTAGTGGGATGGCAGCACTAGCTGCAGTAACACACCTCCTTCAGGCTGGTAAGTACCTAACATTTACTCTCTTACTCTTGTGTTTCATGCTTATTGCCATTGTTATGCACTTATGAATTCATTGGCTAAACACACAATTCTTAGGGCAAGAAATTGTTGCTGGAGAGGACATATATGGTGGCTCTGATCGTCTGCTCTCACAAATTGTCCCAAGAAATGGAATTGTAGTAAAGTTAGTTCTCCCTTTTCAGTGGAATATTCTGTCATTGTTCTTTTCTGGCTCACTTACAAGTATCTTATTCATTATGTGGCGTTATAGACGAGTGGATACAACTAAAATTAACGAGGTTGCTGCTGCAATTGGACCCTTGACGAGACTAGTTTGGCTTGAAAGTCCCACCAATCCTCGTCAACAAATTACTGATATAAAGGTAATAGTGTTGATGTATGCATGTCAGTGATCATGAAGAATATATATAAGATTTGATTAATCCCGATTTAGTTTCTTATGTAATATTCTTACCCCGTCTCTTTCATGTACTGCACAGAAAATCTCGGAGATAGCGCATTCTCATGGTGCTCTTGTTTTGGTAGACAACAGTATCATGTCTCCAGTGCTGTCCCTGCCTATAGAACTTGGTGCAGGTATAGAATCATGCAATTACTTAACTACAACAACACAATCTCATCTCATGCATTTTCATTCAGTCTACTTCACCGCAATGTACTGTCTTATGTGTAGATATCGTGATGCACTCAGCCACCAAATTTATAGCTGGACATAGTGATCTTATGGCTGGAATTCTTGCTGTAAAGGGTGAAAGGTATGTTCAATTGGCCTTCTTTGTCAGTACTGACCGTGCTGACTCATGCTAAATGTTTTTCATCCTCAAATCTGCTAGTTCTTTGTATGTGTAATAACAATCATAGTTATGTGTCTGTCTCCTGGTAAACACTACTTCTTGCTACCCCTTTTTTTTGTAAATAAGCTCCGTATTACCTGTTCCGTGCTAATTAGCATCAATACTTCTGAGCTGCTGGCCTAAACACTAACGAGCTCTCTCTTTGTTATTCACTGAATAGAGCTACTAAACACTCCTTCAAATCTAGAGTTATTGCATACAAAGTGATACTTGTTCTAACTGTTAACAGTTTGGCTAAGGAGATTGCATTTCTACAAAATGCTGAAGGATCAGGTTTGGCACCTTTTGATTGCTGGCTTTGCTTGAGAGGGATCAAAACCATGGCCTTGCGCGTGGAAAAGCAACAGGTGAAACTATGTTGTGATACAATAACTTGTATGCTGAAGTACATACTTGTTATCGAAAATCTTGGAGGGCTTCATAAAATGCTGATAGCAACTTTGCATAGATTGATTCATTTCATTTTGCTAAAGACGTTCAATGTTTATAGTCATTTTAATCTGTGAGGCTGATGTTTACTTTATTTTTGTAGGATAATGCCCAGAAGATTGCTGAATTCTTAGCTTCTCATCCAAAGGTCAAGCAAGTGAATTATGCTGGACTTCCTGATCATCCGGGCCGATCTTTACACTACTCTCAGGTGCCTATCGATTTTCAAGCAGCTTAAGTGATCCGTCAATTTGGCATTGGGCCTCCAGCTTTCAGATCTTCTGGAACAGTTTATAATCTGTTTTCCCTTCCTTGCTTTCTTTGCAGGCGAAGGGAGCAGGCTCTGTTCTCAGTTTCCTAACTGGTTCATTGTCTCTCTCGAAGCATGTTGTTGAGACAACCAAGTACTTCAATGTAACGGTTAGCTTCGGTAAGCACCCATGTACCTGCTCCACCCTCCTTGCAGGAATCACCTTGCTCCTATATCCATTATATCATCCAATGCACTCTGTTTAGAAAATCTCTACAGAGCTAATCCACTATAAACAACACAGTCACTAATCATTTTCATAGTAGCAATTTCTCTGACGACTACTTTTCCTCTGGAAATTTGCTCGTTCTTACTCACCGAATCTGTGCTGGTGCAGGAAGTGTGAAGTCGCTCATAAGCTTGCCCTGCTTCATGTCGCACGCGAGCATCCCTTCCTCGGTGCGGGAGGAGCGCGGGTTGACTGATGATCTAGTCCGGATATCGGTCGGCATCGAGGATGTGGAAGACCTCATAGCCGATCTCGGTTACGCGCTCAGGTCCGGTCCAGCATAGAGCATACAAAATCTGGACTGTGGCGCTTCGGGTTCCTGTTCGTCAAGTTGTAGATGTGATATGTAGTGGTGTTTCATTTATTAAACTGCATCAGTAATACATAATAAACCTCTGCATGCATATTTTCTGAAATGATGAGCATGCGTTTGCATCAACAGAAAAAACATGAGGCCAACTGACAAGTAACGGCATAGTTCCTCCTGTCGATGGAATGGATGTACTATCTAAATTGGGTACATCCATTTCAGGGACAGTTAATATGAAACGAAGGAAGTACATAAACTTGACAACATCGAAACTTTGTTCTGCCATGTTCTTTTTTCTTGGCTGCCATTGTGACGGCCGGCTTGTAGCACAGGTAGGAGTGGTGGAGTGGCACGGCCGTTGGTTGGGTTGATCGGGAGCAAAGGAGTGTAGCTGGTTGTAGGCGCTTATGTATTTTCTATATGGCGTTTTTTCGTATGTGCAGGCAAGTGTGTGTGGGGGGGATGTATATATACGTCTGGGGATTATATTATTCATGTATGTGTTGGTGCGATGATGAACAATAATGTGTGACAGATCTTTTGTATTGTAATGGAAGCACCGTGTTGTTCTTGTGCAACAACATATGTTTTGCCTCGTGTCTGGCCGTGAGCGGCTGTTGTTTCTCTGGAAGAAATCACGAACGAATATGTTTTTTTTAGGGAAAGGCCTTCAAGGCTAGCTTTATTACTTCAAATTATGCTTACATCGTCAGCCAAAAAACTAGAAATAAAGCTAGGAGGTGTGTCCATTCATAAGTTTGGAGGATCAACACTTCCCTTTTGCGCTAGCACATGAGCTACCAGATTAGACTCTCTATTGCAATGCTCAATAAAAACCTCCCCGAAATTTTCCACAAATAAACAACATTCTTCACGAATGAATAATGTTGATACATCTGTGGATTTGCTAACAGTAACTTAGCTGATTTCTAATTTGTGAACAATTGCTTTCTCTTACATGATCGTTATTCTTTTCGCAAGATTGGATTCTTTTCGTTTTTGTGAGTTTTAACATGTACTGCCTCTGTAAATAAATTCAAGACGTTTTAGGTCACTACTTTAATAACCTAAAATGTTTTATATTTGTTTACGGAGAAAGTACTCTTCTACTCTAATGGTGTTTGGTGCTCACATCAATGCTACTGCCTTTTGTGTCTTCAAACTCAGAACTCTACTGATAATAGTCTGAATAAAAGATTCGGATTTGCTAAAGCACATCTAGATGTGCTTTAGCTAAAGCACATCTAAGTGTAGCACCACACGATCAATGTGTTGAGATTAGTGGGTTTCAGCACGAGGGAGCGAGGCGGAGCAGTGGCGTGAGCCTCTGCGCTTTGTCATTTCTTTATCATGGGCCTGCAACCCTTTGTCTTTTTCTAGTCAACTGTGGGTAGAAAGTGGGGCGGGCTATCCATATTTGTAACCGTACACTTCATCATTTGATTGTTTTATTTTTCACTGTGGTTGCCTAGCGTACGCTCTAATCAAGCGTTTTGTTCCGGTAAATAGACTAGGCCTTTCGATTAGTCTATATTTTCTTTCTTTTTTACCTTTATATATAGCCTTCTGTTTTTTCTCCTTTTGTTGTTAGGTTTTGTCTAGTGTACATTTTGAATAAGGCTGTTGTTAAAAAAAAGACTAGAACTTTGAATTGTCTTTAAATTTTTAATTTTTTGTATATTTTTTGTGTGGGATATTTTTTGTTTGTATATAGGTTTTATTCTCCTTTTTGTAATGAAAATGTTTCTTAGAGAAACCAAATATACAAATTTGAAACTTTAAAAAATTATAACAAAATTTATTTTCCCATGAATTTTAAAAGAGTTTTGAGTTTAAAAAAAATGTAAATAACTTTTTTTCTATTTAAAATAGTTGAGTTTCTGTTTAAAAATTAAACTCGCAACTGGAAGACTGGGGGCGGGTTTTTTCCATGTCCGACCAGTTGCAAGCCCAACAACTAACTCGCAACTAGTTTAATATTATATATATATATATATATATATATATATATATATATATATATATATAAATTGCAACACCAACATCAAGCCGCAATTAACCTAAGTGCACCACCCTCGACCCAAGTTGCAAGTCAATTATCGATCCCGCAACTGAGGGTTTCCCCCTACATTTGCAAGTCAAATATCAAACTCGCAACTAGGAGACTGGGGCGGTTTTTTTCACGTCAGACCACTTGCAAGCCCAACAACTAACTCGCAACTAGTTTTATTTTTTTATTTTTTATTGTTTTATATAAATTGCAACACCAACAACCAAGCCGCAACTAACCTAAGTGCACCACCCTCGACCCAAGTTGCAAGTCAATTATCGATTCCGCAACTGAGGTTTTTCCCCTGCATTTGCAAGTCAAATATCAAACTCGCAACTAGGAGACTGGGGCAGTTTTTTTCACGTCAGACCACTTGCAAGCCCAACAACTAACTCGCAACTAGTTTTATTTTTTTTATTTTTTATTGTTTTATATAAATTGCAACACCAACAACCAAGCCGCAACTAACCTAAGTGCACCACCCTCGACCCAAGTTGCAAGTCAGTTATCGATCCCACAACTAAGGGTTTTCCCCTACAGTTGCAAGTCAAATATCAAACTCGCAACTGAGTGACTAGGGACCGTTTTTTCACGTCCGACCAGTTGCAAGCCCAACAACTAACTCGCAACTAGTTTAATATTTTCTTATTTTTTATTTATTTTTAGAAATTGCAACACCAACAACCAAGTCGCACCTAACCTAACTACACCACCTTCACCCCAATTGCAAGTCAAATATCGATCCCGCAACTGAAGGTTTTCCCTACAGTTGCAAGTCGAATATCAAACTCGCAACTCGGAGACTGGGGACGGGTTTTTTCATGTCCGACCAGTTGCAAGCCTAACAACTAACTCGCAACTAGTTTAACATTTTTTATATAAATTGCACCACAAACAACCAAGTCGCAACTAACCTAAGTACACCACCTCGACCCCAGTTGCAATTCAATTATTGATCTCGCAATTGAGGGTTTTCCCCTACAGTTGCAAGTCGAATATCAAACTCGCAACTGGAAGACTGGGGGCGGGTTTTTTCCCATGTCCGTTCAGTTGCAAGCCCAACAACTAACTCGCAACTAGTTTTTATTTATTTAATATAAATTACAACACCAAGAACCAAGTCGCAACTAACCTATCTACACCACCTCGACCCTAGTTGCAAGTCAATTATCGATTCAACAAATGATGGTTTTCCCCTACAGTTGCAAGTCAAATATGAAGCTCGCAACTGAGAGACTTGGAGCTGGTTTTTTACGTCCGACCAGTTGCAAGCCCAATAACTAACTCCCAACTAGTTTAACATTTTTTTCCATATAAATTGCAAGACCAACAACCAAGTCACAACTAACCTAAGTACACCGCCTCGACCCTAGTTTCAAATCAATTATCGAACCTGCAACTGAGGGGGATATTTTATATAAAGTATTTTTTTGCGACCAATCACAAGTTTACTATCAGACTCGCAATCGAGGAGACGCGACTTAATATTTATTTTTTATTTTTTTATAAATAATGCAACAAATACTAACAATTCTTAGGGGGGAACAAACATTTTATTTTTATAAATAGCACAAACATTCTTTAGGGGGAGAACGCAATAATTTTGTGTCATTGATTAACATAGTTCCATTTCAGAAAGAGGGGCATTTTTGTAAAATTTACCTTATCCTCATTTTGTCGATCCCCACCAACACAAGTCAACATGCGACACTGTTTTGAAATTGGAGTAGAGAGAGGAGCGGAGAAGACACATGGTGTGCACCTCGATCGAAAGGGGGAGCTCACCGGAGATCACCGGCGACTACACCCTCTTCAACGATGCTAATTCAATGGATGCGACGCCCGCGAAAGCCCCAAAGGTCAACGTTTGTCCTATCATTTTTTGTCCCGCACCAAGCTATATATCCCGGTGATGTTCACAATTTTTCGCTAAATCCCGAAGATAGAAATAGTGATTCCCAATCGACGGCGCAGCCAGCGGCGATGAATTTTTTGGCGGAGTACACTATGGGATTTTGTTGAGGGCACAACGACAGAGATGGGATTTTGTCCAAACGAAAGCCGCGGGAGATGAACAAATCGTGCTGACATTTTTGCAATTCGTTTTCTCCAAAATTTGTGGGGGAGAGCTAGGCATCAACGAAGTTGTGTGGTACCGATTTTGTCAAGGGCACATCAAGGGGCAGGGCAGGGAGATGGGAAATGGAGCTAGCGAAGTGTTGTGCAAGAAGCCTACGTTTGTGTACGTACTAGTTTGTACACGGCCTAGATGCAAAGCTCAGTTTGTAGCGGCTGGTATTTTGTTTTGTCGACAACATGCAAAAAAAGGCCCAAAAAAGGATAGCTAACAAAGGAAAAGACAAAAACAAAGACAGATTGATGATGTCAGGTTTTAGATGTGCTCTATCTTAGAGCACATCTAGATGTGCCATAGACAGACCCTAAAAGATTGTTTAATTGCTAATACATAATAATGAAAATATTAATAGCTAATACGTACATAATAATGAAATACATGATGTTGTCCAACAGAAAACCTATCATAATCAAATAGACTTACACAAGAATAAAATCTCTTAAAACAAAATCTTAACCTATTACATTTAAAAAAGAAAGCATGTCCTTAAAATATCCTAAAACTACATGTCCTTGGTTGAATTGATCTCTCTATCTATTTGCGCTTGACGACGGCCACGTAAGGAAGCTCGACGGATCCCATGAAGAGTATGCCACCTTTCCTCTCCATGATCTCGGTCGGCCTGACGCTCTTGGGTCCTCTCATCTCTTCGATTATCTTTCCATCGGCATCGATCCTGAGGGCTAGTAGGTGGCTATCGACGCCAAAGGGGAGCTCAGACTTCTCACGGTGTAGTGCCACCCAGTATCCTCCTTTCTTGTCGGGCCTCACATTGTCAGGATAGCCTGGAAGGTCGGCGAACAGCTCCATGGTGCCCGCCTTGGAGCCCTTGATCCAGTACCGTAGCAACTTACATGGACCCGTTGATGAGATGATGAGATGGGTCCGATCAGCGCTGATGGCGAGGCCATTGGGGTAAGTGATGCCGGTCTGGAGCACGACGACCTTTCCCGTGGCAGGGTTGTACCTCATTAGCCGGCCCGTGGAGTCTCCGGTTCTTGTGACCATCTCATGTTGTGAGCGATCAAAGTTGGTGGAGCTGTCTGTGAAATATACGTCGCCGGTGACTTGGTCGACGTCGACGCCGTTTGTGAAGCGGAGAGGTACCCCGTCGACCTCGGTGACCAAAACGGTGGCCTCCCCGCCACCTGGAGCGACGCTCATGAGTCCCTTGTAGGCGTCGGCAATGTAGAGGTGGCCGGACTTGAGGTGGAAGCGCAGACCGAGTGGGCGGCCGCAGTGGCTCTCGGTGGCGGTCTCCGGGCGAAGGAGGGACGCCGTGCAGGCCTCGCTGCTGTAGTCGGGGCTGTAGGTGTAGGTGGTCCAGCCGAGCGCGTCGCCGTTCCACTTGAGCACGCGGCCGTCGGAGACGCCGCTGTATGGGCCGTGGCCTTTGGCGTCGAAGGCGACGCTCTCCGGGCCGCGAAGCAGTCCGTGCTGCAGAGGCAGGTGGCGCGTCCTTGTGGCGTCGATGCTGGGGACGGCGGCGGCGGCGGCGACGGTGGTGCTAGGCAGGACGAGCAGGAGCACGACAGCCACGGCCAGCGCCACGAGATCCCTCGTGCCGCTCGCCATGACGATCCCGGCCGTACGTGTTTCGCCGGCTGGAGAGCTTGTTTCCGACCGATTGGTGTTGATGAGTTGCTCGATCGATGGATTGATGTGGTGCAGAGAAGCAGGTGGGTGCCCCTGCTCTTATGGCGATGGATGGGTCCGACTGCCTGCCTGATTCGGCCGGCCGTCCTCCTCCGTCTCAAAATTAAACTGACGGCGGGAAGGGAACCCGATCCCATATTCTTCTCCTCTACTAATTCCGATTTCTATTCATATACTACTGAAACAGAAAGAGACAGAACTTTCGAACGGGGGATTTGTTAGTGGAAACAGATGGCAACAAATCAACGATGACATTTTGTCTTAACATGAACGCCAATGCAATGAATTTGTAGGTATAATGAACCATCAAGAAATGTTTATGAACTTTCAGAATACCATGAGCACATTTAGAAAGCCTTGATTTTATGAACTTTCTAAATTTCGGCCAGGGCTCGGGCGCGCTTGCACGTGAATTAATGGTCCGCCAAAATATGGTATGAGGCCCTCTAGGAGCACATCTCTCTTTTGCTATTTTATCTTTTGATGTTTTGGCAAATAAGTTGATTAATTCATTCTTGTCTCGTAAGTTGGAAACCAAGTCGATCGGTTTGTGATCGTGATCGTGATCGCGACACGATACAACCTCTAGTTCTCCTATGTATTTATAGCATATCGGCCATAGCCAAATACACACCAAAATCAAGCTAGGGATTTTGCCTACGCTCTCTACTTGCGCCGCCGCCATAGTCTACGCCATCCCGAACGCTAGCGTGCACTTGGAGCAGGAGAGCAGGTCTCTGAAACCTCTCATCCTTGTAATCCTACACCAGGAAAGGATGAATAAGATTTTTTTGGATGTTTACTGTGAGGCAACAACCCCACAGTCTTTTATTTCCAGAAATTTCAGACCTGTTTAAATTCGCTCCCACTAGGAGTCGAACCCAGGACCTAGCGTGCTACTGGGTTTGCTGCAACCACTAGGCTACATGCCCGGTCGCATGAATATCCCACGGATAAGGTTTTTGGGAAGCATTCGACGCGACTGCTTAAACTCCATCACCATATCTCATCTACCTCTAAGGTTAGGTGTTGTTGCGCGCCGCAATCACCAACGATTGCTACTTCTATTGATCATTGCCAACTTCGTCATCAAACGTTCAACGCATGCGCAGTGATCTGTTCTAATCTGTTACTATGGTTGTTATTGCATGTTGTATGATGATGTTGATGCTATTTAGTATGTCTAGTATGTTTGTTATATGCATGTTAGTTGTTGTTTTAGTCATGAATTATCTACTAGAATTACTTATTAATTTGCCTAATATTTCAACAATCCAAAACCTCATTATAGGCAAATTTCTGAGTTACCTATGGCTTGATTTCCTGATGCACTAAGGCCGAATAAGTGTATCAGCGTGCACTTTAAGAGGCGGCAAGTGAAGTCCATGTTCTGGATTACTGCACTGAAAGTTTTCCACGTTAGTAATAACATGCCAGAGGGAAACTCTGATGAAGATTAGTGGAAATTCTAGGAAGCCAATACTATCTTTATGGTATGTGTTCTCAGTGTTCTTGATGACCGTCCATGTGATGTGTATATGCACATACAAGATGTGAAGACATTGTTGGGTGCACTCAATGCTAAATTTGATGCAATAGATGCATGCAGTGAACTATACATCATGGAGCTTTTCATGACTACAAGATGGTAAATAACCTTTCAGTAATTGAACAAGCCCATGAGATACAGTGCATTGCAAAAGAATTGGAACTCCTTAAATGCGAGTTACCCGGTAAATTGTGGCCTGGTGGCGATCCGCTTTCTGTTTACATGAACCCAAATTCGCTCTAAATTTAAACTAAAATAGATCATCGTAAACCAAAAACCGAACAACGATCTGTTTTGCATTCCTACGTCAGACGGCGGCGATGAACCCAAAAGAACGACCCGGATCAAAACGAACGATTTGAATCGCTCGGTTGGGATAGAGTCGGTCCACCGCGGATGCAACCGTTGGTCCGTGATCAGTTAGCCCGCACCTGTTTCTCAAAAGGAAGGAAATGCCCGCGCCAAGACGGCAAGCCAATGCATGCACCCGAATCGGTTGCCGATACCCACCCTGCCGCTCTCGTACTCCTGGGAGATCCGTTTCCGAACTGCACACTGGTCACTTTGTCCGAGCAGACATGGAAGTCGGGAACAGCCAGCCAGCCAGACGCCATAAATAGGCGGCCATGGTCACGATCTTCTCCACACCGAAACCTGCGTATCCAATCCATCGATGGCCGCGGCGGCTCTTCTCCGCCACCTCGTCTTGCTACTCCTCCTCGTCGTCGGTTGCCTCGGCAGGCCCGTCCCACTCCCACCCTCTCCAGCGCCGTCGTCGGCGCCGAGGACGACGGTGGATGGCATCACCGCGATATACAACTTCGGGGACTCCATATCGGACACCGGCAACTTCATCCGGGAAGGCGCCGTCGGGCTGATGAGCCACACCGGGAACCTCCCCTACGGCTCCGCCATCGGCGGCCCCACGGGCCGGTGCTCCGACGGCCACCTCATGATCGACTTCCTCGCCAAGGACCTCGGGCTGCCGCTCCTGAGCCCGTACCTCGACAAGGCCGCCGACTTCACGCACGGCGTCAACTTCGCCGTCACGGGCGCCACCGCGCTCGACACGGCGGCCCTGGCCAGGGCAGGGATCAGCATGGCCCACACCAACACCTCCCTCGCCGTCCAGCTCCAACGCTTCAAGGACTTCATGGCCAGCACCACCAAAACCCCCTCGGAGGCGCGCGCGAAGCTGGCGAGCTCGCTGGTCATGGTCGGAGAGATCGGCGGGAACGACTACAACTACGCCTTCGCCATGAACAGCCCTCGGCCCGACGGCGGCATCTACAACAACATCGGGCGCATGATGACCGGCGCCGTAGAGTCGCTGGTCCTCGTCCCGCAGGTCGTCAGGTCCATCACCGGCGCCGCCAAGGAGCTGCTCGACATGGGAGCCACGCGGCTGGTGATCCCGGGCAACTTCCCGCTCGGCTGCGTGCCGAGCTACCTGGCGGCGGTGAACGAGACGGACCGGGCGGCTTACGACGGAAGCGGCTGCCTCATCGGGCTCAACCTCTTCGCGCAGATGCACAACGTGCTGCTGCAGCAGGGCATCCGGGACCTCCGCCGGCAGTACCCGGCGGCGACCATCTCCTACGCCGACTACTTCTCGGCCTACGTGCAGATGCTCAGGAGCGCGTCCAAGATGGGCTTCGACGCGGCGGCCGCCACCAAGGCGTGCTGCGGCGCCGGCGGCGGCGCGTACAACTTCGACATGGACATGATCTGCGGCGCGCCGGGGGCGACGGTGTGCGCGACGCCGGAGGAGTACCTTAGCTGGGACGGCGTCCACCTGACGCAGCATGCCTACAAGGTCATGGCCGAGCTGCTCTACCACAGAGGCCTCGCGTCTCCGGCGCCGGTGAATTTCACGAGCATGTAGGGTAGATATTAGGCATCCAAGTGTTCGCGTGTCATTTGAATTTTCTTTTCGTTTTCGAGTCTTGTGGAGTGTCGACGACAGTTCGGTGGTTGTGTTGATGTATGAATTTGTGGTGCCAAGCCACACGATGAATGAAATACATTTTGCTTAAATATCAGTCGATTGATTTCGATTTCATTCTAAGTCGAATTTATAGTCCATCTGTTCCCTTGCCCTGAATTTTAGCGCGTTGCGTGTTTCTTTTAAAGAACACAGTACAACACAGACGCTCACATACACTAGTATACACTCAGTCCTATGAACGCACACACGCATGCCCTACCCATATGAGCATCTTCGTAATACTGAGTTCAACACATCATCTTAAAATTAACGAAGTCACCACCTCGTCTTCGACGGGAACGTATCCTCCCACTGAAAGCATATCGCCGGAAGCCTGAAATAAATCCAGAAAAATGCAAATACCAATGTCAAATTTAAGATTTGAACTCTGGTGAGCTGGGATACCACTGTCCCTCCAACCAAATCAACCACAAACTGATTCGCGCGCGTTGCATATGTTGAATTACTTGTTTTTGTGTCTTTCACTCTAATCCAAAAATCTGTAGAGCAAGATGAAAATGGCTTTTGCTGCATTGATTAAAAACAAAATAATCCATTTATTCAATATATATCTAGGCAACTTCAATTATACAAATAACACTGATGTGAGGGCTTCCTTTTTGCGTTCCCTTGGTTTTCCGAGATCACTAATTATATGGTACTTTTGCAAAGGTCACTTTTCATTTCAGTATTGACAAGTAATGTAACATACTCGTGTCACTCGTCGCTACTAGAAAGGTTTAAGCGCTTTTCCCATTCGACTGTGAGGATGGGTTGTTGATTGTCCGTGCTTTTTTCGTACATAGGATTTTTCAAAGTAATTTGTCTTTTCAATCGTTCGTCCAAATCATTAACCATTTTTATGGTTGTGTTACCCTCTTCGAGATCTTTAAAAGTAATTCATGTTGATAGGTCTCGGTGATTTTTTTGGGTGAAAACTATGGTGAAATTTGTCATAGTTTTTTTTTCACTTTTTTGGCGATATCTTTGCTAAACCATGACTGAAAAATGTATTAAATTATGGTCAAAATCAATAATAGTTTTTCTATTTTCATTTTTTTGTTTCTTGTAGAGCCACAAATTTGATTGTTGCACAGCCATAGATTTACTTTTCATGGAAACATAGTTTTTTTTCACTTTCTGTTTCTCGTAGAGTCATAGTTTTGATTCTCATGTAGCCATAAATTTACTTGTTGTTCAGTTAAATATTTTGTTCGCAAAAAGAAACTAAATCAATGCGCTTAAAACACATTACGTGGCACCGTCTAGACGCATCGAAAATAACCTTTTCCGATGTTCCAAACGGGTACGCATCAATTAGTCACTCTCAAAAAAAAAATCTTCTTTTTTCCTAATTGGACCGTGCCTGTGATTTACACACACGGTGGGCTATCGGGGGTCCAACCGCATCAATCTATACGCCATCGAACCCTAAGCTGCGGAAGGAAGGAACGACCCATTCGTGGTGAGGTGATCGGAGCCGGAGCGAGAAAGAGGAGGAAGGAGGAAGGAGAAGATGGGGAAGATGCCGGTGCGGATGAAGGCGGTGGTGTACGCGCTGTCGCCGTTCCAGCAGCAGGTGATGCCGGGCCTGTGGAAGGACATCACCACCAAGATCCACCACAAGGTCTCCGAGAACTGGATCTCCGCCACGCTCCTCGTCGTCCCCGTCGTCGGCACATACCAGTACGTCCCTCCCCCTCTCCCCTCCCCTTCCCCTCCCACGAACGATCCCTGTGGATTTGGATGTGGATCCATCTGGTCGGGCGGATCTAGGTTGCGCCGGTCGCTGGTGACTTTTTTTTTTGTAGGCGGCGAGATCCGATTTGGTGCTTTGGGACGGAACGGTAGCTTACTCCTGTTGGCTGCAGCAGGCAGGCAAAATTCCTAATCCCTAGTTGAATTGGTGGGGATTGAATAAACAGGGAAAGTTAAGACTTGGTTGACTCTGCAATTGGTTTGTTCACCGAGGAGAAACATCTGATAGGGTGTGGTTTTTCACCATCATATAGTTTTTCAAACTCTTTGGTCGGCATACAGTACTTGTTTTGTTGGTTAAAGTACATATGATGGATATTATATGGGATTCGGTTAACTTGATTAGTGTTGTGGAACTGACTGTTGAAGCTCCCTCGCACGGGCTCTGTGATTATTTCATGGGGAATTCTGCAACCCTGTTGTTGAGCCAAGTTTAGGAGATAATGTAGCATCTTGTATTGATAACCACATCAGCCTAATGTTTTTGCAAGACATTTCAGTGATTTGAATTTAGAAATTCTTTGTAAATTGCGTAAGGTTTATCTAAGGGCAAGGTATGCTTAACCTTGGCGCAAGTGGATCTTAAGCTTTTATGGAATGAACTCGCTTTGAAGGTCACCTCCTAGATAGTATCGAGTTTCGGTTCAATGCTTTGGTCAGAACTCCCAAGTATCATGATCCTCCTCTCAATGTGTACATGTTTCTTTTCATAACACTCAGAAATCCTCACATGCTTTTATTTGTTTGGACTCTTAAACTTCCTGATTAATGCTAGCATCACATTCAATAGTCTTGTACAATAATTCACAATGTTTTATTGTAAGCATTATATTTTCTTGCACCGTGGAGCTTGCATGCTTTAAACAATTGAAATCCTTTGGCTATTAGTTGAGTAGGAAAATGGCTTGTGCTTGTCAAACATTTAACATTCTTGGTCTGTTTTGATGCCATGTAGGTATGCGATGTACTACAAGGAGCAGGAGAAGCTACACCACAGATACTAAACGTGAAGAGGTCTGTTGAATGTCGCAGCAGTTGGAATTTTCATGTTATATAATCCACCAAGAGTGATTTAACATTTTTGGAATCACTTCTAGTTGTACGCTTTTCCTCTTCCCATGCATATGCAACGATGCAGTAAGTGTGACTTGCAAACTTGTTTTGTGGCCTCAGATGCTGGCGTTATACATTCACTGGAGTGATTGTTAAATAAAGCAAATTAACTTGTCATTTTACTTGGTAACTACCTATTGGCCGTTGCCTCGGTGGTATATCTTTTTTGAGGGTGGTCTACATCTTCAGCGATGATCCTGTTTCGGTTGTCAATTTTAATTTTTGTCTACATCTTCAATGATGATCGCTGTTTCGGCGTTTTCATAAAGCTTGCCACTTGTGAATGATTTATTTGTAATCATGTTTCACATGAAATAAAAAACCAGGAAACCTTTGACGGTGGTTAAAATCAAAACTACCCTCTATGGGATGACAAATACAAATGTAGAAGCACACTACGCCTTGAAAGTTGAAACACTAGATTCTCTAGCACGGACTGCTCGCCGCGGAGTCGTTGCATCCTTCTGGTCTCTTTGTCTTATCGTAAGGAAGGTGATCGTGGTTGCCTCCTCCTCGTCGCTTCTTTGTCACTGGGAAGGATGGCTCATTGGTCAGCGTCGTAGCCCTCCCGTGCCATCATCTCCTCCACCGGCACCATGGCTGCAGGTTAGTTGCCAACCTTGACCTCTCTTGTTTCCCGTTATTCTCCTTCACCATCATCCTGATCAAATAGGCGAAGAAAGGAGGGCTTTTGAGGGTTTGATTTCCCAAATCAGAGAGGTTGGGTTTTGATGGCCATGGCTCCAATTCGTGCAGTGGCAGATGTATTGCCATGCTAACAGTTCCCTCATGGTTTCGACTGGAATGGATGCAATGGCAGTAGTTGTGGCCTCGACTATGACTGAAATCCCTGCCATGGCATGGGCTTGGCATGATGAACATGGGGCTCATTCTGTGACAAGAGCACTGTTTTTGTGATAAGTGGGGGGAAAACTTGGGAGTTCTTTTTCTGTGATTGCATCAATTATGTGTTGACCAAAGCTTTCTAATTTGTGCAACAACTGAAGAAGATCTACCATTTGTTCATGACAATTTTTTTGTTAGATTGCACCACTTTGGAAAATATGATAGAGCAAATAGATTGCTGGAGTACAATGATGGATTGATTGTTGAGGTTTTTGTGGAAAAATCTAGACCGGGTTATGCAGAAGTGCTTGCACACGCAAAGGATATGTATCATGTGGAAGAGAGAATTCCTTCTATGACACTACTCCTAAAATATGATGCCTTATATGACACTCCCAACTTTTTGCTTCCTTCTATGGCCACTTGTGTAAAATTTATGCCTCACATGACACTCTAGTGTATTTTTAGAGTTAATGATGTCAACTTTTCAAATACAAAGTCACTTTTGCCTTTGGTGCAATGTGTGACAAAAATTGTATTACTATGTAATATGAAACTGTGCATGTAAATTCATAATAACTGAAACGACAATTCAAAAAAAAATTCAAAAAATCAGCAAACCTCCCCTGTATTTTGATGCCATATGTAACAGCCCAGTTTTCACAAAAATTAAAATTTTTGTTTTCGATGTGAATTGTTTGATTGTCTGATTTGTTTGCGGTGTTTGCATCCCCGATTTATCGATCGGCGATTATTTTTCACCCCTCTTATCTCGTACCGGACGGAGACCGACCCTTGCCACCTTGACACTCGACCTTTGCGACACTGGGTTTCACCCGATCACCGTCGCGAAAACCGCACAAGACCAGCCGAAGCCAACGGAACGAAAACCCCGTTTAATAATTAAACGGGTTATTTTTATAGCGCGCCGGAAAGTGTTTTCGAAACGGTTCCAGCGCGAGGTGAACGCCTCCGGCTCGACGCACTGATCGCGCAGTTCGAAGTTTTACCCGAATCGGAGGTACTGCGGACCCCCGGCGGTCAGAAACGTGAGCACCGCGCGCGCGAGAGAAAAACCGGGGATGTTTTTGCAAACTGCCAGCCACCGGGGCTATATAAAGACCACCACACTACCACCCATTTCTAGGGTTTCCCTAGCACCAATTTGCAGCCACCCCCTCCACTTTGCCCAGTTTTACCCCAAAATCCCAATTTTTCGCAGCAGTTCCAGCCCAGCAGATCTGGACCGTCAGATCGCCCGATCTGACGGCCGAGATCGCCTCCCACCAACCTCTCCTCCCACCTCTAGCCTTCTCTCTCCTCCCTCCATCTCCACGTCGCCGCCGCCTCCCGAACTCCGGCCAACGGCCGGCCGGCAAGCCAGCCGGCGTCGCCACCCCTCACCTCCTCTCCCTCCTCTCCTCCCTCCCCTTTCCCTCTTCTCCTCTTTCCTCTCACCCTCCTCTCTCTCTCTGCAGGAGATCGCCGAGCCGCCATGGGAGGCAGCAGCCGGCCCGAGCTCCTCCCGCCGCCCGGGGCCACCGGATCCGGCCCCCACCGCCGCCTGCCGGCCAACTCGCGCCCCTCCTCGCCGCCGGCTGGCCGGCGAGCCATGCCGCGCAGCCGCACTCGCACGGGAGGAGCCCCGAGCGGCTCCCTCCAAGCCCAGCCGGCTGGGCAACCAGGCCAGGTGGGCCGGCGAGCCCACCCAGCCCAGCAGGCCAGATCTGGCCCAAGCCGGCCTCCCCTCTGCTGCAGATGGGCCAAGACCCATGTGAGAGCCCGAGATCCCCCTCTGCCCTTTTTTTTCACTAAGTCCCCTGTATTTTAACTCAACTGCACTGTTTGCCCGCTAATTTCCCGCTAATCCGTAGCTCGTATGACGTTGGCCCCAAAAGGTTTTTTGTTGTGCTTGATGTGGTGAAACTTTTATCTTTTGTGAGCATTTGCATTTGAGCTCATCTTGATTGTGTAATTGTGTGTTGAACAGGGCATCAGGCCGTTAAACTGCTACTTTTTCCTGTTATGTGCTGCTGTTATTATTTTGTTGCAACTTTGCATGATGATTGTAACAAATCCATGAGGCCTTTTGCATTGATTCTTTCTCCTATGTGTTAAGCATCATGTGTACTTCATTTCCATGCTTTAACTTGCCATGTTTGGGTGCTTTAGCTATATTAAATATTGCTCCAAAGTGGTGACCTTGATGTTATTGTGCTGCTGTTGCTGAAACTGTTATTTTATTGCAACTTCGGGTGACGATTGCTTCGCAACCGTTTATCAGAATTGAGTGATTCCAATTGCATATTTTTAAGAATCATGTCTACTTTCATTACATTTATTGCATCTTCATGTTAGCATTCCTGGTCATATAGATTTTTAGCTCCAAAGTTGCTATGCTGCTGTTTTTGACAGCCACCTCTGTTTTTCACTAAGTCTGTTACTTTGCGATGCCATGTTGTTTGCTTAATATCTTTTGATCTATGATGCCTTTTTGCATGATTCTTTTTGCCATGCCTTCCATGTCATGTCTACTTCAATTGCTAGTCATTTATGAGCATGTTTGCATTCATTATCCTGTTTATGCAATTCTTTAAAGTGTGCTTCCTGATGTTGGCAGTTTGTGCCCGTAACTTGTTTTGCTTATATCTTTTTAACCGTAACTCCGTTTGGGGTGTTCTTTATATGTAACTTGATTAGTTTTTCGTGTACTTTGTGTTTGTGCTTTTGTTTGCTGTTGTTAACCAACCTAAAATATGGTTTAGGACAGAACATTACCAAATGTTTTAATCAATGTGCGACACTTAGTGTTATGCCATGTTTAGGTTGTGCCTCATTTAAATTGACTAGCATAGATAGTTTACTTTGTGCTTCACCTCTTGGCCTGTTTGTGTGCTATGCCATGCTTGCTTGAGTTGCCATGTTAATAACCATTGTTTGATCACCTGTAGCTAAGTAACTTGAACCGCCGTAAACGTGCGGTATTCGTCGTGTGTGACCGATACCCCACTTAAACTGTTAGTAACCGTTCTCGACGATAGATCCGTATCGCGTTGCCGTGCCGTGTGTTGCCTATTTGATCTTGTGTTGCCTCGTAGTAATAGATGCTTGCTCGTTGATTACTTTCCAGTGTTTACCGTCTTGTGTGCTTCCGCGGGTACCTCTCGGAGACGATGCGAGCTTGCGATCAACTACACCTTCGGAACCCGACTTATCAACAGGCAAGGACTATACATTACTTATGATCCATTCTATTTCAACCATCGGTTTTCATGCTAGTCTAGGTTAGGTTTGATGTTTGATCCTACCACATGTTTACAGTCTCTTTCAAACCGATACAACCATGTCCCTTCCCAGAAAACCTTGTACTGCTATGTTACTATTGCTCGTTGCTCAGCCCCTGCTTAGTATGCATGCTTAGGATGCTACGATGTTACCCCCTGTTATTCTTTAGTTTGGGTTATCACATTATTATATTGTTGTTGATGATATGATTATTATAATGTTGACTATATTCGATGAAGGATGGAAGGTCTAGGTTATCCCTCCCCGACGCTTTGTTTCATTCGAGTCACCTAGGATCCGAGTTCCGGGTATTGGTTTTAAGACTGAGCGTGCCTAACCGCGTGTGGGATTTTATGGGGTCTCCTTTTCTTATCTACCTAGCTTCAAACAATTCTAGAGGTGGCCCAAGCTGATTTACCATTTGAAACCGTGTGTGTGCTGGTCAGCTGCCAGTAGTTTTCAAACAACTCGGACCAGCGGAGACTTAGTTCCTCTGTTGGTCCACACTTGGTGAGCTAGGGGTCCCCTGATGTCAGGTGTGATTTCCCGATCTTAGCCTTACGGAAGAGTCCGATCCGAGAGCGTGGCCAGCTTTTGGATTGGGTGTCGACTCCCCGGGGGCCACCCGGATTTGTGCGTTGTTAGTTAGAGGGACATGTCATTTCGGATCTCTTGGAACTAAATCATAAAATGGTTTCCTATGATGGGTAGCAACTGAGAGAGATGGGCGAGCATGCGACGCCTCGTAATGGGCAGTTGGTACACCCCTGCAGGGTTAAATCTTTTCGAGAAGCCGTCTCCACGGTTATGGACGACTTGAGACCTACTCCTTGTTCATAGACAACAACAACTGAGATAATCTTATTATAACTTGATCAACGTGTGTGTGTGCCTTGACTGCTTCTTCTTCGTCGGGATGCGAAGAGGAGGACAAGGATATGATAGGTGTTATGTTTGCGTAAGTAGTTGATAGCAAGACTTGTTGGAGGCGATTCCTCATCAAATGCTTGGCTTCTTATCTTACTCTTTAGATCGTTAGCCACTTCATAAATGCTAGTGCGGCAGCAACCTCACCACCTACCCCTTCCTTACCATAAACTACTAGTTGTTCTAGAATGACGAGTGATGAAGTCCTTGCTGGGTTAGTTGACCACTACAGTTAGATGCTGAGTACTTCTGTACTCATGATACTACCCCCAAACTCTTTTCAGGGTTCGTGATCGACAACAGGTATGGTGATCGACGTTTCACGCGGAGACTCGACGACGACTAGTTAGGCGGATCCCGAGGAGGGCCTGGACCCGTGTGGTTATGGGATCGATGTTTTTCTCTTTTCCAGTAGGCATTTGATTGTAGTCTGTACTCAGACATGTATCTTCCGCTGTTGTATTGTATTTGAGGCAGTTGTATGCCGATTGTATGAGATGTTGTATCCTTGTATCTGTAATGTTGTGATATCATGTTGGAAATCCGGGGCATATGGCTTTGTCATATGTCGCGGTGGGACCGATATGTGCTTCGTCCCCGGATCTGAGTGGAAACACCTAGATCTGGAACAGTACTGCATATCGGACCTTACACCATATCCCCTGCGCACAGTTTATATGTATATAATCGATTGAACAATTGTCAACAAGTGCCATAAGCAATCAGATTCACACATAAGGCGCGAGGAAGGCTGCGGGTTCGATCGAGTCAAATGGGGGCAGTTTGGTCCAGACGGGTAAAAAGTGACGGAAGGAATTAACAGAATGGACGACAGTGTCATGTGAGGCATAAATTTTATACAAGAGGTCACATGAGGAAGCAAAAAATTGGGAGTGTCACATAAGGCATCAAATTTAAGAGTAGTGTCATATAAGGAATTCTCTCCATGTGGAAAGAGTGCACATCAGATGCAATTAAGTCACAAATTGCATTGGCTAGTTCTCGATAAAACACGACACTGCAAAAACATATGGAGAATTTGTTGACATATATGTGAAGGAAAGTGAACAAATGTTAGTGCAAAATTCAGAGTAATGAAAAAAAGGAACTGGAGTGGAGGGATATAAAGATGCAAAGCAAACAAATGGGGAGGACGCAACGAAGAGGAATTCAGATCAGACATTTTTAGATGCCACAACCCTTGTTTCAATTAAAGTTGCTAAAACTTATTGCATGCACATAGGAAAAAAATGGTCAATGTTGAGACTGTGGAGGTAGGAATGGTGGGAAGATTCTTTTTAGTAAAGTATGGTACTCATGCAGAAGAATAAAATGTTACCGAATTGCAATACACACAAAATTATGTTGCTGAGGAGAAAACATTTAGCACTGATGATATGCAAGGGGGAAAAATATCTGATGTTCCGAAAGAAAACCTGAGAGTAATGCATGATGTTGAAGTTTTTATATCCAAGTATCATAGTCCTGTACTTTCAAAAAAAAAGTATCATAGTCTTGTTAGAAAGCAAACGCTAGAGCTAAAGTGCATGTTAGAAGAAGGAAAGTACATGTGTGAGATGACATATCATGTTGATATAACAGATCCTACCGAGAGACCATCTCCAGAAGTACATACATCTGCACATGTGGAAGTTGGAACAAGCGCACAATCTTTGAAAGAGAATGAAGAAAATGCATTAGTAGAACAAGAAGAGGAAGAGAGTGAAATAGAATATCAACCTATGTCAAAGCATAAATATGCCATAGAATGAGAAGCAAATGAAAGCAGTGGCGATTTTAGGTGTGGGGGCAATATGCTTTGTCGACTGTAGCAAACAGTACAACTACAACAATACTGTTTACTACAGTGTACGAAGCTGGCCTGGGGCGTCTCGAACCTTGCGGTTCGCCACTGAATGAAAGTATAGCTCGATTGAAGAATGAGAAGCAAATGGACTTAGAAAAGTAGCCAAGGAGACTACAAGACAAAATAGAGCTAAGAATTTGGATGGTACAAATATAATCGAAGATGATGCATCCGGTCTTAGACGATGACAACTGTTTTGATGAAGAAAGTTACGGTGACGGAGAAACCATATTGACAAGAAGGGCAAGTGACTGGAGAGGTATGATATCAAGGCGGGAACTTTGCAGAGATGGTTTTCGGATTCAGTAGTTTCACTTTAACCTAAATATCGATTAATCAAACCCCTCTTGATAGTATGGTTTGCCCTACGACTCAATAAAGAGAAAAATGGACTACAAAAAAGAACCACGTCTTGTTTCACCGTCTTCATTTTTTTCGGTGGGTGAATTCTTCATCGGACGACCGTCAACATCAAATAGCTCGACAATATTCTCAGGGGTCATCTCCGACTCCATTCTATTGCCAAATTCACTCTTTTTAGAACTTACAACAAACTTCTCTACAACTCCGAGAACAATTCGTTTTGTGTACACTAATAAACATACTAGTTACTTACAGTTTTGACCTACAATCTCCGAAAATACTAAGGGACACTAAAATGCACCTACAATCTCTCACCTTCTTTACAAGTGTTGACAACAGTTTTGCATCGGTAGTGTAGATAGAATTTAAATAACATTGCGGAGTCAAAACATCTAAGATATAAACTAAGCTCCCCCTAAATGTATGCATATGATAAAGAATATACGTTACGAAGTAAATGCGTATGTAGGATAAGAGTAGTGGAGAGATAATTTATCATCCTAGAAAAAAAGGATTGTATTGTCGAAAGATAATAATATTGAGACACACACATCCAATTACTTTTGACCTTATATAATAAAACCACCTACAAAATAGTGTATGGAACATTGCAACATAGGGGATTATTAGTGACAGATGAAAGTTCAAGGCCGAGAGTTTTTTACATCACATAAATTATTGAACAAAAAGCGAGAATGCATAACTCAAACGCAGCAAACATGAGAGATTCATTGAAGTGAGGACCACATGTAGGACCGGGGCAACAATTGCGTCCGGAGCGGTGAATCCGCTAACCAGGCAGAATCATCGGCAACGAAAACCAACGATCCAAAGAGGAACATCTCGCCATAGATGAGCTTGGGGCCGCGTGCCAGCGATGAAGATGAAAAAAAAACATCTTTGTGATTGATGATCAAACTCAGCCCCCCGATGGGCGCCAACTGTCGTGGATATGATCCTGACAATGAGTATTGGGGTATGAATGTAGCTATATGGATCTGTACGCAAGGATGGTGACGCAAATGATGTATACATGTTAGGCCTCAACCTTAGTCATGTCCCAGAGCCCCTAGGGTGTTCTTGCTTAGTGTTTGTGAAAAGAGTATGCGTAACCCCACCTTTGGCAAGGAGTAGGGATTATATAGAGTACGCCCTGCCCTTTCAATGCCCTAATGGTGAGATTTAATTACAAGGAATAATACATATCATTATTACATGAAATTTACTACCCACTACTGCTAGTGAAGGAGAAGTAATGCTGAAAGTCCAAGTATGTGATCAGAGGGGGAGGGGGTGAATGATCACTTCAAATTTTTGCATGAAACTATGAAGTGAAGCATAACTTAGCAGCAGAAGAAATTCAACAGAAAGGTAAACATTGAAGCAGAACTGGATTGAAGCATAACATAGCGAATCAAAAGCATCGAATCAATTGCATTGAATCAAATCACTGAAGCAATTGATAAACTGAATGTAAGTGTGAAAAGTAAAACGAACTCTTGACTCGACGATGTTTGTTCGACCAGTTCACACTCTGCGAAGTGCTACGTCTGGTTGGAGGGACTTGTGATTGAACACAGGAGCTAACCTCTCTCCATCCGTATCTCCACTTCACCAATCTCCTTGAGCTTGGTCAGTTCTTCACTCGTGGTTGATTATTGAGGGAATCACCGAAACCTTTGACAAACTGGACTTCGAGGCGACAATAACTCTTCGCTCTCTGAAGAACAACGCTCTAACCGTCTAGGAGAATTGTAGTTCTCCAAGATAAAAAGGCTAGCAAACTTCTTCCTAAGTCATAATGAATCAACTCAGATCAATAGGACTTATGCTTCGGTGGATGGGTTTTTGGTTTGCTTCGGTGGGGTTGCTCTTTCTCTTTACTGTCAGAAAATATTCTTGGAGAAGCCACCGACTAATAAGGGCGGGGGTGGCGTATTTATAGGTGGCAATCCCAAGGTGCGAAAAGTCTTAAATGACCCGATGCGACAGCTTGACACCTGTCCGCAACGTTCATATTTCCAATCAAAGCGCAACTTTACTTGCGGTCCAAGTAAAGCTGACTCATGGACTTGGTTCTGCTTCAGGAGCCGAAAGAACAAAGTCTTCGCTGGTGAAGCATTACCTAGTGCACATGAGATTTCTCATCTCTGGCTTCTCACAGGTTTGGATTCGATCTGAGTCTTTTCACCAAAACCTTTAGAGTACATTTACTAAACCCCTCTTGATAGTACGGTTTTTTCCTACGACTCAAAGAAGTGAAAAAGAACTATGCAAAAACTAGTAAGTCTTGCGCCATCTTGGTCATCTCCTTCGATGAGACGTGCTTCAGGATCCCTTATCTTTTTAGGGGTCGACATCCATGATGAGCTTCACTCCAGAGGATATGCTTCAGTAAGTATGTAAATCTTCGTTGAAGCTTTATCACCAACCTATAACTTCAGGAACCTGACCATCTTTTTTACACTAGAAAACTTGTTAGTTCCTCTACTGTTTTGTCCAACAATATCCAAAACTCATGGGGGCATAACTTTGCTCTTACAATCTCCCCCTTTTTGGACTATTGTTGACAAAACAGGCATCGATAAAAATATGGAATTTTGAGTTGAGTTGAGAGAAAACTCTAAGATATGAAGCTTTTGACTCCCCCTGAATGCAAGCATCAAATATTTATATAATCGAAGTGAATGCTTGATGAAGAATATCTTTGATGAGAAGCCTAACACATATCTTAGTGAATCAATTGCATATAGAGGATATTAGTCTTGAAGAATATGCAATCATCCAATGACCTATGAACTTAAAGGTAACAACCACCTGCAAGATAAAAGATACGAGAGCAACTTGCAAGCACGGGGGTTATTAACACAAAACAAGTAGCAGTTCACAGACGAAGTAAAACTTAAGTTACAATCCAATCGAAGCAAATGAAATGTTTGTTGTAACTTAACACACAAAAGATCGAATCGAAACCCTAAACCCCGCAGCGAATCTAAACTCAATCAATGCTACTTTCTCCCCCTTTTTGTCAATAATTGGACAAAAGGTTGAGAGGTAGATCAAGAGTATTTACACGTTTGCTGCAACCCGGGGACCCTACTGATTGGCTTCGCCCGAAGAAGATGCATCTCCTGAAGTGTCTCCTTCGGTTGAAGCAGGCGACTCAATTTCGTCAATGTCCATCGGCGCTTGAAGCAAATCAACATCGCTGTCGTTGAGAGGGTCATCTTCTTGCTTCGATGTGTGGGAGTCTTCATCGGAGAGAGTATCAGGGCGAATCTATTTAGCTGGATTAACAAATAGGACTTCATCAATCTTTTCCAGCGGAAGGATCTTTGGGTTGGGGCGGTCTATCGAATCATTTATGGAGAAATGGTGTTGAAGGTGCGGATACTCCTTGAAAATCCGATCAGCTTCAAGCTTCTTTACTGAGTTGAACTTCCTTAAACCTTTCCATGAGTGGCGTCTCAAAACCTTCAAGTACTGGTTGTTGTTCAAAGCAATGTTGCCAACTTTATTGATCTCATCAGAAAGATGTTGCATTTGGCGTTGATTTCCTTCAATGAAATTTTCAAGCAACTGTTGGGAGCGAATGCCAACCTCAAAGTGATAAACTTCTTTCTGGAAAGACTTCGACATGTTGCGTTCATTGACATGTTGTCTGACTCCGACATATGTGGCAAATGGATCATTTGGCCTTCTGAAGATATTCATTGTATCACACACAGGAGGACAGAACAGCTTCGGGTGATGCTTCGCAACGAAGTCTTCACGACGTCCATGGTTGCAAATGGCTTGGAGCCAGGGAGCATATGGCTTCAATTGATGTACAAGTTCAGCAGCTTGGACCATATAGCGAAGAAAACAATCCTCGAAGTCAAACACATGGCCGTGAGTAAGCTTCAGCAAAGCATGATGTGTATGATAATGAATGTTGGACTCATCATTTGTAGTGCTGAGAGGCATCAGTGAGTTAGACAAGATGTAAAACCAAGTCTTTGATATGAATACCAGATGCTTCGGGCGAATGTTATCAGGCATGTGGTCTCCAGTGACTTCGGGATCCAACAATGAAGCAAATTCAGCTTCAGTAGGATCAGGCATCAAGTGAACCTTTGCAAGTTTTCCAGTGTGCCTTGGGATGTTCACAATATCCATGAATTCATCAGAATGCATTTGAAAGACTTTTCCTTGAATCATCCACTCAAGTATCCAAGAGGTTGTGTCATGAGGATTTCCAGAGACATAGAGAGTGGCATAGAATTGCTTCACTACCTCGGAATTGAATGGTGTTTCCATAGCAAATAGGCTAGTAAGATTCTGTGCTTTGATGGTTTCCATAATGTTCTGGAAGCATGTTGCTGAAGTTAGACTTCGCATATCCAAGTACTTATGCCTGAATAGAACACCCTTCTGGCAGTATAGCTTCGTGTACAGAATCTGTTGCTCGGCTGTCCAGAAGCAAAGGTAATCAGCAGTCCGGGGTGAATCATAAGGACTTGCGCCAAAGAAGCGAAGCTTCTGGCAATGAGCTTCAAGGTCAAACTCAGGACCATGTCTTGAAGAAGAACCATCTCCCAAGAAAATAGGAAAATTTTCACGTGGGTAGATGGAGTCCAGTTGGGTATCTTGCGCAGGAATGCAGTGCAGAGCTTGCCGTCGAGCAACTATGGCTCGTTCTTGAGGTTGAGTCATAATTGCCAATTCATTGTCTTCGGCTTCTGCATCGGCTTCAGGCTCTTCTGGAATAGCTTGGTCTTTGGATTCACCTTCTTGTTCTTCGGACTCATCTGCAGAGTGAGCCGAAGAATAATCCCTTGAAGGAATTGGTATGTCTTGAGCTTGAGGAGAAGGCTCTGGCTCAAAGTTGTCGTGGTGCGATGGTTGAGGAGCGGGTTGAGGAGGAGGTGGAGTTGGAGCATGGGGTGGAATGACTTCGGGAACGGTTGGCTTTGCAGTTGGGGTTGGAAGAGTGATAATCTTGCATCGAGGGGGCGATGCTTGTCTTGGGGCCTTCTTGGCCGGATGAGAGCTCACCTCATCAGGTTCGTATTGTATATTGTGCTTTGTATTTTCATTGACACCAGCAATCTTCTTCGAAGCAGCTTCGGCTTCGTTCTTAAAATCTTCATCCGTTTTAGATCGGGCCTATATAAGGTAAATCCTCCAGCGAACCATTCCCCACGTTCATTCTCTTCCAATTTCCCCATCTCCCTCCTCGAGCACGCCGCAGAGCTCTCGCTCCCGACGTCGACAACGCCGCTTAACTGCCAGACCGCCGCCGCCGTGGACGTTCTCCGTCGACGAAGAGCACATCTCCGCACTCCGTCGCCGTAGCCACTTCGCGTCACCGAGTTAGGGTACGCAAGTTCCCTTGGATCCAATCTTTTCTGTGAGTTATTCATCTAGGGCTTGGATATAAGATTTGTTAGGGTTTTTTTTTCTGTTTATAGGACTGTTCTGATCCGTGTTGATCATTGATCTTTGGGAAAATTGTTTGTAGCATCAAAGTAATCCCATCTACTCAGGTCAGTATTGAGATTCGATCTATTCAGTGTTTGGACTGAGTTAGGTCTTGTTCTTGAACTAGTTCTAGCCCAATCCAATGACAGATTTGCATCTGATCTTACTTTGCTCTGGGTTCTTGTCAAAATTTGGTTTTGGTCGAAACTTTTGCCTGTGCTTATTCATTCCCTTTCCTATTCCCTCTTTTCTATCCTTCTGGTCACAGGATGTCTGACGAAGAGGCAGCCATGTGGAATGAGTCACCTATTGTTGAAGGACTTGAGAACTATCCTGAGCCCCCGAAGCAGAAAGGCTAAGGTGGAAAGACGAAGGAAGTCAAAAATGCCCGAGGCATACCCGAAGCCATTCGAATCAAGATGGGCTATGACACACCTCCTGAAGAATCTGACCATGATAGAAAGATTCGACTGCAAAAGATTCGACGCTACTGGGCTATAAGATGGTACAAATACAAGAGCATTCCAGACTGGAAGTGGGCAATGCAGTTTGACTTCAGTCCTCCATATCGGTACACAACTGCCATGTGTGCCCAATACAATGCTGCAAACATAACAAAGTACTACCCGAAGGCTCCTGCTGTTCCTCACCCCAATACTCTCAAGACGCCAGACGATTATCCCGATGAGCAAGAGAGACTTGCCATATTGGCTGAGAAGAAGAGAATCCGAGAAGAAAAGAAGGCCAAAGCACTTGCTGCTGGAGGTCAACCTGAAGCAGGTGCATCGAATCCTAAGAGACGAAGGCTTCGAAAATTGAGTGCTTCACCGCTTCCTGCTATTTCTGAAGAGGAGAGTGATAATGAAGCTGATGACGAAGCTGAACCTGCCGCACAGCCTGAAGTCTCTCTCCCTGAAGATCCTGCAGATGATGCTGATGATGAGTCTGAGCACTCCCCTGTTCCCCCGAGTCCAAAGAGACAAAAGCTTCGGAAGCCTTTGAAGAAGAAGGCTGGAGAGAAACCTCCTTCTTCAAGAGGCGTAAGGATTCAAGATCCAACTGACCCTCCTGTTCCTAAACGAACCATTGATATGACAAACTTGGTGGTTGAGGCTCCTTTGGCTTCAAAGCCACCTCGCCGCCTGGTTCCTGCTGAACAGAGAACGAAGGAGAGGCATGACCCGAAGGCAAAGCCTGCTGCTAAGCCCGAAGCTAAAGCTCCTGAATCAGCCAAAGCTTCAAAGCTAAAAACCTTTGTTTCCAAGCCTGGCCAGTCTTATGCCCAGGTCGGCACCAAGAAGCTGTCTGAAGCAGATATGCGCAAGAGAGACCGTGCTGAAGCTGAACGCCTTCATGCTGAAGCACAAGCCCAAGCTAAGGCTGATAAAGAAGCTAAAGCAAAGGAAAAGGCAGATAGAGATGCTGCTCTGTTGGAGAAGCAAAGGAAAGATCTTGCTGAAGCAAATTAGAAAACTGAAGCGAAGCGCAAGCTTTTTGAAGTAAAAGTTCAAGAGGCTAAGGCTGCTGCCGAAGCCAAACAACTTAGTGATGTTGAAGCCAAGCGCCATGCTCAACTTGATATCATTCGCACAAAGAAAGCAGAGAAAGCTGCTAGAGCCACTCAGAAGGAAGCTGCTGTAGACATGACACCAAAGGATATCACTCCGAAGCCAGTCACAGACCCTGCCCCCGAAGCTCATGAAGAAGCTGAGCATAGTCATCACAACTTCCCAGATGCAAGAGAAGGTGAACTATGGGACTGTTTGAGCCTGAATCAGGCATTCTGCCAGCTTGCTGAAGCTGTTGATCCCAAAGCTGTGGATGTTGGGAATGTTTACATTTCACCAACTCTTTCTGCCATGATTGAAACTTTATATAATCAGCTAAGGGCATTGTAAGAGCAAAGTTATGCCCCCATGAGTTTTGGATATTGTTGGACAAAACAGTAGAGGAACTAACAAGTTTTTTAGTGTAAAACAGATGGTCAGGTTCCTGAAGTTATAGGTTGGTGATAAAGCTTCAACGAAGATTTACATACTTACTGAAGCATATCCTCTGGAGTGAAGATCATCACGGATGTCGACCCCTAAAAAGATAAGGGATCCCGAAGCGTGTCTCATCGAAGGAGATGACCAAGATGGCGCAAGACTTAGTAGTTTTTGCGTAGTTCTTTTTCACTTCTTTGAGTCGTAGGAAAAACCGTACTATCAAGAGGGGTTTAGTAAATGTACTCCGAAGGTTTTGGTGAAAAGACTCAGATCGAATCCAAACCTGTGAGAAGCCAGAGATGAGAAATCCCATGTGCACTAGGTAATGCTTCACCAGCGAAGACTTCGTTCTTTCGGCTCCTGAAGCAGAACCAAGTCCGTGAGTCAGCTTTACTTGGACCGCAAGTAAAGTTGCGCTTTGATTGGAAATATGACCGTTGCGGACAGGTGTCAAGCTGTCACATCGGGTCATTTAAGACTTTTCGCACCTAGGGATTGCCACCTACAAATACGCCACCCCCGCCCTCATTGGCCGGTGGCTGCTCCAAGAATATTTTCTGACAGTAAAGAGAAAGAGCAACCCCACCGAACCAAACCAAAAACCCATCCACCGAAGCATAAGTCCTATTGATATGAGTTGATTCATTATGACTTATGAAGAAGTTTGCTAGCCTTTTTTTTATCTTGGAGAACTGCAATTCTCCTAGACGGTTAGAGCGTTGTTCTTCAGAGAGCGAAGAGTTATTGTCGCCTCAAAGTCCAGTTTGTCAAAGGTTTCGGTGATTCCCTCAATAATCAACCACGAGTGAAGAACTGACCAAGCTCAAGGATATTGGTGAAGTGGAGATACAAACGGATAGAGGTTAGCTCCTGTGTTCAATCACAAGTCCCTCCAACCAGACGTAGCACTTTGTAGAGTGTGAACTGGTCGAACAAACATCACCGAGTCAAGAGTTCGTTTTACTTTCCGCACTTACATTCAGTTTATCATTTGCTTCAGTGATTTGATTCAATGCAATTGATTCGATGCTTTTGATTCGCTATGTTATGCTTCAATCCAGTTATGCTTCAATGTTTACCTTTCTGTTGAATTTCTTCTTCTGCTAAGTTATGCTTCACTTCATAGTTTCATGCAAAAATTTGAAGTGATAATTCACCCCCTCCCCCTCTGATCACATACTTGTACTTTCAATTGGTATCAGAGCTAGTCACTCTTTGTTTGGATTAACCTCCTAGAGTGTTTTGCAAGTATGTCTTTCGCAGCCATTCGCTCCGGCGAACCCATACCTGTGTTCAATGGAAAGGATTATCCATACTGGAAGGACAAAATGAAGAAAAATATCATGGCTATCAACTCAACTGCCTGGCAAGTTGTCTTGTATGGAGTTACAGTTGCCGATAAGAATGCCATCACTCCTGAAGAAGCGAAGCTGATCGACCTCGATTCTGAAGTCTGGGTTTTCATCACTGTCGGGGATGGGCCCCGGCAAATCCCATGGTCGGGGACCCTGGGTTAGTTGGAGAATACACAGGTTGGACGATAAGCTCGTCGGCAAACAAGAGGACACACTTCCTGCTCGATATATTGATTGTGGAGAGGTTACAAGGGACGCCGAGGCAGATGCGCTTCGGGCTAGGGTTACATGCGATGTATGATTCGATCCTCTAGGCGTTGCCCCTCCTGGCCTTTATATAGTAGACCAGGTCTCGGGGAATCAATCTCTAATTACAGGTAATCTAACCCTAGCTTGTACGGCAAGTCCCTGCACCTTCCTTGTCAGTCGAGGACTCCCAATGTCGGTGCCATCTAACGGGCCAAAGCGAGTCAGGCGGTAGCTCCGTGGGCCTTCAATGACACCGGGTAGGCCCATTAGTAGGAGTCGTGGGGTCACCCCCTCGTCAGTAGCCCCCCAGTGCCTGGGGGACTCGAAGAGTCGCGCAGGGAATCGAGTTCGTCTTCATACGTCCGTGGCTTGTATGCGCGGTGCATCCGCGGTCGCTGGCAGCATGGTGGCCATGACAAAACCTGTTTCGAGGGATGCTAAGCAGAAAGGGCCCAAGGAGTCGACGGATTGAGCCTTGGTGAATTGCGCTAGTGGCAAATACCGCGATCGCCCAATCAAACCCATGTCCCTCGACATGAGCTTGGAATACTAGAGCATAGCAAAAGTTCGGCCGCTTCAGGTCTTACGGTGTTCATTTGCCGCCAGTTGGTTGCGTAGCCTAAGGCGCGTCCGCCCGACTTTATACTTCATGCGCAGCGCATGGAAAGGTTGGGAGTGAAATCGCTCTTCGGCAAGTCCCAGCCCGGCCGAACTTCGCAGTGGGGTCTTACCTACACGCTGGTCTTGCGTGGCATCTGGGCACAGTGTGTCGTGGTTCCAGGAATAGGTGTGTTTTTGAGGCGCGGAGCCTTATAGCATTTCACCCACTTGGAACAAATCATCAAGTGAGCTGTTCACTCATCTTACTCGCGGAGCTTGTTTCGAGTGCTCAGACGAGGAATCCTTCTGCGAGTAATTACTCGAAAGCTGTTTGAGTTTCTTTCAGAGGTGAGGGAGCACCCGAGACTCTTAAGGGTGCGAGTGGTCACTCGAGCACCTTGTGGGTCCATAGGTGAGGGAGCACATGTAACTCTAGTGCGTGCGAGTGATCACTCGAGCACCTTGTTGATCTTCAGATGAGTGAGCACCTGGGGACTCTCGAGATGGGCTCCTCCCGATGGGAGTGAGAAGTTTTTTCTTTGATGGAAAAAGATCTGATAGGATTTCTGGGTTTCGGTGGCATTCTGATAAGCTTTACTTGTGATGGGACGTTGGTTGGTCTTCTGCTTTTCTGTCAGGATAACCACGTCGCTGTGTGGTTATTGTCATAGATGCTTGGCAGTGAACCGTCTTTTCATCTTGACCGGTCATAATGATGAGCTCAGTGGCGTGCAAGCAGCGCCGGTTAAGTTCCCGAGGCGCGCGTTTCCAACGCGCGTGATTTGATGGTAATGTGAACAGCGCGCCTCGTGGGCGAGCATCTTTGGCCTCGGATTTTGAAGCGTCAGCGTGGTTTTTGATTTCTGGATTAAGTGCGGGCACCGCTTGGCCTTGCCGCGTCGGGGCTTCCTTGCACTATAAATTGGCTTCGCCCTGGTTTGCTTTCCTCCATCTGTCTCCTCTTCTACTTCCCTTTTACTAGCTTTTCATGGCTCCAAAGCGAGGCTTCGGCCGTGGTCGCGTCCGTCGTAGTAGAGGTGGACGTGCTCCTCGTTCTGGACGCGGTGGTCGACATGGCACTCCGCTACCACCTTCTTCGTCTGCTGCGGAGGGCTTTTGGCGGCATGACTTCTTATTGCGCGTTCGTGGCCTTAATGCCACTCGCGTTCTTCTTCCTCCTTCTTTTTCTGCCGTTGTGGCCGATCTTGGTTTGGATGGCTTGCTTCTGCATCTTCAGGGGAGCGATCGAGCTCCCTCCTATGTCGATTTGGAGTTTGACCGTTCCCGCTTGGTCTTTCTTGGCTCTGGTTGGAGTTCGTTTTCTCGCCGTTTGGGTCTGCGCGATGGCGATGTTCTTTGCTTTCGATTTGATGGAGAGAACACTGTTGCCGTCCGTGCTTTTGATCCGAGCGGCAACAACATGGACCCGCGAGCTCAGGAGTCAAGCGGCGATGTTTCCACAAGGTCGGGGGGTGCTACGCCTTCTTCTTCTTCGACTCCGTCTTCCAAGAGCTTCTCTGGTGGTGGTGACTTGGTGGTCAGCTCTGGCGAGGACGTCGACGTCAAGCCTTCGACCAAGCGAGCGCGCCAAGAGGCTTCGTAGAGCTGACGATGACTTTTCTTCGACGGATGTGTGGCTGCAGCTGGAGAAGAAGCTTTTGTGATGTCATTGACATCCTCCACGAGTCCCTTTTCCTCCCGTCGTCTGTGTTGATGTCCTTGTAATGTAGTCATGTACTTCATGGGCACACATGTAGAAGTCATAATTCCTTGGGTAATTCCCTCTTGTAGTAGGAGCTGCCTTCTATCCAAATGTAACCGAGTCTTTGTGTCCAAGTTGTGTTTCTGGCTGTATGATTAAAGTGTTTTGCCTCTGGTCTTTCCAACGTTATGCACTCGACTGTGTCGGGTCGTCGACTCCTTCTGCTGTGTCTTTTCTTTCTTTAACTTCTTGAAATTTGCTCGGCTCCTCCTGGTGTACTGCCTTTGGACGTGATTTCTATCGGGTGCGCGTCAGCGCTCCCGATGGGAGTAGCCAACGAGGCTTCGTTCGAGTTGTAGAGTCGAACGTAGGCTGAGAGAAATTTGGCCGATTTCCTTTGGCGCCATCCTTGGATCAGCTGCGGTTGATCTTCGCCGGGGTGAAGTTGGAGGTAGTGCTGACTACACCCTTTGCGAGTCTCGTGTCCTTTCGCAGGTGCAGCTGGCTGTGGCTTGCTTGTTCAAACTCTATTGGGTGCGCGTCAGCGCTCCCGATGGGAGTAGCCCCCGAGGCTACGTTCGAGTCGGGGAGTCGGACATAGGCTGATATGAACTTTGCGTGATGATCTTCTGCAGTAATCCTCTTATTTTACTGTGGCGAAGATGTAGGCGTTGCCGTTTGTGAAAGCTTTGGGTACTCCTGTTTGTTGCTATGGTGATTCCAGTTTTCAAGTGTTGAATCACGTGGGCGATGGCGTGCTGGGGGGATTTTTCTTAAGCCCCCGAGTTCTTTTTGACGTAAGATCGCATAGGCGATAGCAGGGCTCGGGGGGATTTTTCTTAAGCCCCCGAGTGCTTTTGATGTAAGATCGCTTAGGCGATAGCAGGGCTCGGGGGGATTTTTCTTAAGCCCCCGAGTGCTTTTGATGTAAGATCGCATAGGCGATAGCAGGGCTCGGGGGGATTTTTCTTAAGCCCCCGAGTGCTTTTGATGTAAGATCGCGTAGGCGATAGCAGGGCTCGGGGGGATTTTTCTTAAGCCCCCGAGTGCTTTTGGTGTAAGATCGCGTAGGCGATAGCAGGGCTCAGGGGGATTTTTCTTAAGCCCCCGAGTGCTTTTGATGTAAGATCGCGTAGGCGATAGCAGGGCTCGGGGGGATTTTTCTTAAGCCCCCGAGTGCTTTTGATGTAAGATCGCGTAGGCGATAGCAGGGCTCGGGGGGATTTTTCTTAAGCCCCCGAGTGCTTTTGATGTAAGATCGCGTAGGCGATAGCAGGGCTCGGGGGGATTTTTCTTAAGCCCCCGAGTGCTTTTGATGTAAGATCGCGTAGGCGATAGCAGGGCTCGGGGGGATTTTTCTTAAGCCCCCGAGTGCTTTTAGTGTAAGATCGCGTAGGCGATAGCAGGGCTCGGGGGGATTTTTCTTAAGCCCCCGAGTGCTTTTGATGTAAGATCGCGTAGGCGATAGCAGGGCTCGGGGGGATTTTTCTTAAGCCCCCGAGTGCTTTTGATGTAAGATCGCGTAGGCGATAGCAGGGCTCGGGGGGATTTTTCTTAAGCCCCCGAGTGCTTTTGATGTAAGATCGCGTAGGCGATAGCAGGGCTCGGGGGGATTTTTCTTAAGCCCCCGAGTGCTTTTGATGTAAGATCGCATAGGCGATAGCAGGGCTCGGGGGGATTTTTCTTAAGCCCCCGAGTGCTTTTTGAAAGCTGGTAATGTTTGGGCAACATATGCTTTATTGCGGTCGAGTGATTACATGAGTTGCCGGTCATGTCCAACCGATTGATGCTAAGGGTAGAACAGTCGCAGTTTTGCGACATTCCATGGATTGCCCACATCTTCGTCCGTCTTTGGGTTCTTCAGCCTGTAGGCGCCGCCTCCGATGACTTCTGATACTATGAATGGGCCTTCCCATTGGGGGGCTAATTTGTGGACCTTCTCTTGTATCAGTCGTAGTACTAGGTCCCCTTTGTTGAAGGTTCTAGTTCGAAGGCGACTGCTTTGGTAAGTGCGCAGCTTATCCTGGTATCCTTCTGACTTTGACAGGGCCACGTCTCTTGCCTCGTCGACTGTGTCTTTGTCGTCTTTGAGTGCTTCTTCTGCTTCCTCTTCCTCGTACCCCGTGATCCGAGGGGCTCCGAACTTGAGGTCATGTGGTAGTACTGCTTCGGCCCCGTAAACCATAAAGAACGGTGTGAATTGGGTCACAGTATTTGGCGTGGTCCGTAGGCTCCAAAGTACTGCGGGGAGCTCTTCTACCCAGTTTCCGGCGGCCTGCTCGAGTGGTGCGAGGAGCCGCTTCTTGAGTCCTCCGCATACGAGTCCATTTGCTTTCTCCACCTGGCCGTTGGATTGCGGGTGCGCGACTGACGCGTAGTTTATTTTAATGCCTAGTTCTTCGCAGAAGTTCTGGAATTCGGCAGCTGTGAAATTTGTGCCGTTGTCTGTGATGATGTTGTGTGGAACTCCGAATCTAAAGATTATTGACTTGATGAAGTTCACGACCGTGAGGGCGGTGGAACTGGTGATTGGCACTGCTTCGATCCATTTGGTGAACTTGTCGACTGCGACCAGTAGATGTGTCCTTCCTCCTTTTGATGATTTCTTGAGTGGGCCGACCATGTCGAGTCCCCAGGTGGCGAATGGCCAGGATAATGGTATGGTATTGAGCTCTGAGGCCGGGGCGTGCGGTCTGTTAGCGAATTTCTGGCAGGCGACGCAACGCCGCACTATGTCCTCTGCGTTTTTCATAGCTGTGGGCCAGTATAATCCTGCTCGGAATGCCTTCTACACGAGTACTCGACTGCTTGCGTGGTGCCCGCATGTGCCCTCGTGGATTTCGAGGAGTAGGGCTTTGCCGTCTTCCTCGTCGATGCACTTTTGTAGTATTTGTGCAATGCTGCGCTTGTACAACTGTCTATTGATCACCGTGAACGCTTTGGAGCGTCTGCTGATGCGCCGTGCTTCGGCCACGTCTTGCGGTAGCGTTCCCTCGATTATGAACCGAAGGAATGGTTTTGCCCAGGCTGGTCCGTCGAGCTCGTCTGCTGCTGTGCCGTCGGGTGTGCTGGTGCCGGTGCCTTCTGACGGGCTTGCTGATGCCACCTGCACTGAGTCTGTTGCGTCCTCTTCGTCCTCGGCTGTCTCGAGTGCCACCGCCGGTGTTTTGATGGACCTTTGGCTGATGCTTTCCAGGAAAACTCCGGGTGGTATTGGTCCTCGGGTCGATCCGATGTTTGCGATCTTGTCTGCCTCCGTGTTGTTGGCCCTGGTGATGTAGTTGAGCTCGCAGCCGTCGAAGCTTCCTTCGAGTTCGTTGTAGAGTTTCTGATAAGCTGCCATGTTGTCGGCTAGGGCATTGCAATTTCTCATCGCCTGCTGGACGACGAGATTGGATTCCCCGTAGATGATGAGGCGGGTTGCTCCGCATGTTTTGACCATGCGCATGCCGTGGAGGAGTGCCTCGTACTCTTCTTCGTTGTTGGATGCGTGGTTGAAGTTTATCTAGAGGATGTACTTCAGCTTCGTTCCTTTGGGGGAGATTAGGACGACTCCTGCTCCTACTCCTTGTTGTCTTTTCGATCCGTCGAAGAACATTGACCATGAGTTTGACAGATCCGGGGGGCCTGGTGTTTGGACCTCTGCCCACTCGACCAGGAAGTCTGGGAGTACTTGGGCTTTGATTGCTGTTGGGTGCTTGAACTGTAGATCTCGCGGGCTGAGCTCTATGTTCCACTCGGCAACTCGTCCAGTTTCTCCTGGGTTGTTGAGGATGTCCGCGAGTGGGGTGCTGCTCACTATGGTGATCGAGTGCTCGTCGAAGTAGTGTGATACCTTCCGTGAAGTCATGATGACGGCCAGCAGTAACTTCTGGTAGTGTGGATATCGCTGCTGGGACTTGTTCAGTAGCATGCTGAGGTAATAGATTGGCCTCTGTATGCTTTGGACCTTGCCTTCTTCCATGCGTTCGACGATGAGTGCCGTGCTTACTACGCTGCCGCGTGCTGCTATGTAGAGGTAGAGTTTCTCTTTGTCCCTGGGTACCGCCAGAACTGGTGGAGTTGAGAGCGTCTTTTTGAGGTCCGTGAATGCTTGGCGGGCTTCCTCTGTCCACTCGAATTTTTCTCCTTTCCTTAGCAGTTGGTAGAAAGGTAGCGTGCGTTCCCCTAGCCGGCTGATGAAACGGCTTAGTGCTGCGAGCCTTCCAGTTAGCTGCTGTACTCCTTTTATGTCAGTCGGCTCTTGCATCTTGGCAATGGCTTGGACCTTCTCGGGGTTTGTTTCGATTCCTCGGGCGGAGACCATGTAGCCGAGCAGTTTCCCGGCCGGTACGCCGAAAGCGCACTTCTTTGGATTCAGCTTGATCCTGTATTTGTTGAGTGCTACGAAGGTTTCGCGCAGGTCGTCGAGTAGCGTGTCTGTTTTGTAGGTCTTGATGACGATATCCTCTACGTACACCTGTACGTTCCTCCCGATTTGCTCCTTTAGGCAGGCTTGCATCATCCGCTGGTATGTGGCACCTGCGTTCTTCAGCCCGAAGGGCATGGTCTTGTAACAGAATACACCGTAGGGTGTGATGAATGAGGTGTGATCTTCGTCTTCTTATTTCATCCTGATCTGGTTGTATCCTGAATATGCGTCCACAAAGGAAAGCAGATCGCATCCCGCAGTCGAATCGATTATTTGGTCGATCCTTGGCAAGGGAAAGTGGTCTTTCGGGCAGTGCTTGTTCACTAGACCGTAGTCGACGCACATGCGCAGTACGTCCGTGTCTTTCTTGGGCACGAGCACTGGGTTTGCTATCCAAGTGGCCTTCTTGGTTTCTCGGATGAACTGGGCGTCGAGCAATCGGTTGACTTCTTCTCCGATTTCCCTACGCTTGGGCTCCGAGAATCGTCTCAGAGCTTGCTTCACTGGTTTCGCGTTTGGTTTGATGTTTAGAGCGTGTTTTGCGAATTCGCGTGGTATGCCAGGCATGTCGGCTGGGCACCAGGCGAATATCTTCCACTCGTCTCGAAGGAGAGCCACTAGAGCAGTCGCTTGTTCTTCTGGCAGGTGGGCGTACACGCGGACTGTTTTGTCTGGGTCCGTCGGGTGTACTTGGTGCGTGACCGTATCGCTGTCGATGCTGAAGATAGGACCATACTCTTTTGACTCGCTGCGGCTTGCCAATGGGAAGATTTTCTTGTCGACGACCATGAATATTTCTCTCAGTTCTTGGTCCGCTCCGAGTGTGTCGGAGATTTTGTGGAAATCGCGGTCGCATTGGTCTGACTTGACGAAGCTTCCGTTGATTGTGAGGACTCCTGTTGAGCCTGGCATCTTGAGCTTGAGATAGGCGTAGTGTGGGACTGCCATGAACATCGCAAACGCTGGTCGTCCCAATATTGCATGGTATTGAGATGGCCAGTCGAGCACCTCGAACTCGAGGACGTGCTTGGCGAAATTGCGTCGGTTGCCAAAGACGACCTCAAGCTCGATTGATCCGAGTGATGTTGCTGCTTCTCCAGGTACTACGCCGTTTAGTACGGTGCTTGACTTCTTCCATACCCACCGAGGGGTCAGCATTTTATGTAGGGTGCTTGCGAAGATGATGTTCATGCTGCTGCCTCCATCCATGAAAACCCTATCCATGTCATATCCTCCAATTTGTGCATCGAGCACGAGGGGCGCGTGTCCTGGTCTTGGTATGGCTGGCGGGTGGTCATCCTGCGAGAACGTGATGATGGTCTCCGCGTCGTGCAGTTGGTAGGTTTCCACTGGTTTCATGTTCTCGGTTGCTGTAGCCTGCAGGGTGTAGGCGTCGCGCCGCGCTTGTGGCACCTTGCTTTCCTGTATCATGAGCACCTGCCCATGCGGGGGGCTGCGGCGTCCCTCGGGGCTTGGTGGTGGCGATTGCTCGAGCTCTCGAGCGCGCTTGACTCCTTTGCGTTTTTCATTCCTGAGGTCGTCGGCCAGCTCGTTGAACAGGCGACATTCTCCCAGGGTGTGGTTGGATCTGATGCGCCCCCATTCATCTTCAAAGTTGTGAATTGTGCAGGGTCCTGCAAGCTGTTCTCTGACCGTAAGTTTGCTTGACCCGTTGTGTCTATTCCTCCTTGAGATTGTGAAGACATGCTCGTGGTCCTCCGGGTGTTCGTAGAATCGAGGGTCTGTTTCGATTCCTCGAATTGTGTCCTGATGCTTGATGAGGTTGGCGAATTCGTCCGGCCTTCGCTCCGGGTCGTAGTATTTGCCGACCGGTGTCTTCGAGTCGCTGTCTTGGCTGTCGTTGAATGCCCGCGTGGCGGTGCGTCGGACGGCCCTTGGCTCCTCGACTGCGTCGTGCGGCTTGCAGGGTTTGTCCTTGCTGCAGATCTCCCTGGCGCGCCTCCCGGGTCGTCGATTCCTTCTTTGGCGGAGATATTCTTGGTTTATGGTGTCGGGCTCATAGCCATCGTCGTGATGCTCGGCGGGTGCCCGGGTGGTGGTGGGCCGTCGAAAGACCTGCGGGCCGCCTGCTGCGCGTCGCGCCTCCTCGAGTGGGACTCCTGCGTAGGGGTTCCTTGCAGCTCTTCTGGATCGCCGGTTCCTTCGTTGCTGACGCCGTGTTTGGTTGCCTCCACTATACTGGGTCTGATACGGTTGCGACTCGATCGATACTGCTGGGGCGGCGAAGATGTTTGCCGTGATATTGAATCCTTCGAGTGAGTTGGGTCCGGCTCTTGCCCTTGAGTTGCGATTTGCTGAAGACGGGACCGCCGAGATCGTAATGCCAACCTGTGTGGTTCCCACAGACGGCGCCAATTGTCGGGGATGGGCCCCGGAAAATCCCATGGTCGGGGACCCTGGGTTAGTTGGAGAAGACACAGGTTGGACGATAAGCTCGTCGGCAAACAGGAGGACACACTTCCTTCTCGATATATTGATTGTGGAGAGGTTACAAGGGACGTCGAGGCAGATGCGCTCCGGGCTAGGGTTACAGGCGATGTATGATTCGATCCTCTAGGCGTTGCCCCTCCTGGCCTTTATATATTAGACCAGGTCTCGGGGAATCAATCTCTAATTATAGGTAATCTAACCCTAGCTTGTACGGCAAGTCCCTGCACCTTCCTTGTCAGTCGAGGACTCCCAATGTCGGTGCCATCTAACGGGCCAAAGCGAGTCCGGCGGTAGCTCCGTGGGCCTTCAATGATACCGGGTAGGCCCATTAGTAGGAGTCGTGGGGTCACCCCCTCGTCAATCACCAATCATCTGACGCCAGAGAACTATCATGAAGTGAAGAATATTCATTCTTCCAAAGGTGTCTGGGACTATCTTGAGAAGATTGGTGAAGGTGTTTCCACCTAGAAGGATGCTAGAATTGACACACGAAGCAAATTCTATCGATTCAAGAGAAACGAGGGTGAAAAATTCAGATCCATTTATAGCAGACTCACTGCTCTTGCAAATGAATTGATTTCCCTCGGTGCTGATGACATTACTCCTCACTCAGTTGTTAGAACTCTGCTTCGCTCGTTGGATGATTCGTTTGATCACATTGTGCTGATGATCAAGGAAAGGACTGATTTCAGACGTCTTGTTGCCGCTGATATTCTTGAGAGACTCAATACTTTTGAAATGGAAGAAGATGAGAAACGTGACATAAATGGTTCTCGAAGAAGATCTCATGCCTTGAAAGCAAAAGCTTCGCGTCATTCTTCACCCGAAGTCAGTTATGCTTCAGGTGTCGAATCAGATGATCCTGCAAGCATTGGAAAAGATCTAGCATTGATCATGAGACGCTTCAGTCGCTTTCAGAGAAAAGGTTTTTCTTCACCCAAGAAGAGTTATCCTTCAAGAAGATCAAGTCACTCTTCTCACCGTTCATCCTCAAGAAGCTCTCCATCGAAGGACAACTGCTGCTACAAGTGCAAGAAACCAGGTCACTACATTGCTGATTTCCCTCTGTGGGAAGCTGAGAACAAATCGAAGCATTCGCTCAGAGACTCGTCAACAAAGTCCCACAGATCCTCCAGAAGCTATGAGTCAAAGAGACATGATTCCAGTTCGAGAAGAGAAAAGAAGAAGGATTCTGATGATGATAAGAGGAAGAAGTATCATAAGAAACGTGAGGGTTCTTCATCAAAGACTCACTCGTCTCGTCGAAGCAGCTCTCACCGTGCCAAGGCCTATCTGGGAAAGGAGATTAACTCTGAAGACGAAGCCTCTGGCTCCGAAGCTGAATCAGGCTCGAGGTCTGGGTCTGGGTCCGAATCAGATGGTGTTGCTGGTTTGGCTTTCGCTTCGGCAGATGCTTCGATCAACGCTTCGAGCTCATTCTTCACCAACAACAGTAGTGAAGATGAAACTCCTGCATATTGCTTCATGGCCAAGGCGAAGGTATCTTCATCCAAATCAAACTATGATACTTCTGATTGTTCCTCATATGATAGTGATTCGAAGATAAGCTATGCTAAACTTGCTAAAATTGCTTCAATCCAACAAGATGAACTTGATTCACTAAGTAAAACCATTAAGAAATCAGAAACTCTGTTGATCGATGAGATTGAGAAAGGTCAAACTTTGACTAATGAGCATGCTGCTCTAAAAGAAAAGTTCGAAGAATTATCCTCTCGGCATGATCTTCTTTCGGTTGATTATGAGAAGCTTACCTATGAATTTCTTCAAAGGAAAATGGCTCTCGAAAAACTGAAAGAGGCTCATGAAGAATTGGAAAATGTCAATCTCTCTCTCATGGCTCAACAAGGTTCTGAAGCAAATCATAAAACTGATTCACCTTGCTTAACTTGTTTGGAACGAAGCAAAACCGATTCCAAAGGGAAAGCTCCTATTTTTATTGATGATACTAATGCCTCTGATGAGGAAAATCCTGTTGTTACCGAGGAACTCCTCAGGTTGAAAAACTTATTTGAAACAGGCATGTTCAAAAGTGTGCAAGGACACCAATATCTCTGTGATATCCTGAGGAAGTCTCTCCTTCACAGGAATCCCAGGAATGAGGGTGTTGGTTTCGAGAGAAAGATAAACCCTGATGGCACATATTGGGAACCTGAGAAGTCCTAAGACTGTTTGGGTTCTAGCGAAGGAGAAACCCATTGACATTGCTAACCTTTCAGATTTTGACTGCAAAATGAACAAAGCCATTGTGGATGAATCACTTGATTCAGACTACAAACTCATTAAGGATGAACAGGGAAAAGTTACTGCTGAGTATGTAGGTACTCCACCGAAGAATGGCTTCTATAAGAGGCAGATATGGGTGCGGAAAACACTTGTGGAAAAACTGCCTGCTAACCATACTATGCAGGGAAAGCCTTCGGTACCGCCGAATCATTTCTATTCTCTAGAGACGAGAAATGATCCACTGGTGCCCGAATCAAATGTTCCACAGAAGCAATACTATCGTACTGGTCATCATACGTATCGTCCTCATAATAACCATACTAAGATTGTATATGCTCATTCTTATCCTAACCATTCGCAGAGGACTTACATTTATGGTGTACTTCATGGTACATCGAAGCAATACACTCATGTTCGTTTTAATATTGCTTCAACCAGTGCTTCAACATGTTCTCAGTCACCTGCTCATTTGTGGGTGGTGAAGAAGAACTAATTCTTCTGCAGGGCTATGTCTCCGGTGGATCCGAATGGGTCATGTATAGTGGTTGTACAAATCATATGACCGAAGACAAGGAGTTATTCACCGAAGAAAAACTATGTCAATCTTCTCAGAAGTACATTACCTTCGGTGATAACAACAAGGGTAAAGTGTTAGGCTTGGGTAAGGTTGCCATACTGAAAGATAAGCACATTGACAAGGTTATGCTAGTCCAATCACTTGGATATAATCTTATGTCTATTTCGAAGTTATGCGATATGGGTATGCTTGTTCTATTTTCTGCTTCGCGTTGTGTTGTCTTTTCACAGGATGACTATACGTTTGTCTTCGAGGGTTGCCGAAAGGCAGATTTATACATTGTTGATTTTTCTTCGGGCCCTGCTGTATCCACATGCTTAATGGAAAAAGCTTCATCTGGTTGGTTATGGCATCAAAGACTTGGTCATGCAGGGATGAGAAATCTTCATAATCTAGTGAAGAAGAAGCATGTTATTGGCCTTAGCGAAGTAAAATTCGATAAGGATCTTCTCTGCAGTGCTTGTGAAGCTGGTAAAATCACGAAGAAACATCATTCAACGAAGACTATGATGGCTACCACTCATCCTCTTGAATTGCTTCATATGGATCTTTTTGGTCCTCAAAATTATGCAAGTTTGGGAGGAAACAAATATGGTCTTGTTATTGTTGATGATTTCTCTCGTTATACTTGGGTTTTCTTTTTGGATGACAAGAGCAAAGTTGTTGAAATCTTCAAGTCATTCGCTAAGAGAGCTCAAACTGAATATGAATTATCTCTGAAGCATATCCGAAGTGATAATGGAACTGAATTCAAAAATACTCATATTGAAGATTTTCTTGATGATCATGGTTTTACTCATGAGTTCTCTGCTGCTTACACACCTCAACAGAATGGTGTAGTTGAAAGGAAGAATAGAACTCTTATTGAAATGGGCAGAACTATGCTTGCTGAATACAAGACCCCCATTATGTTCTGGGCCGAAGCAATTAACACTGCATGTCACATCATCAACAAGGTTTACCTTCACAAATTCCTCAAGAAAACCTCACATGAACTTATCACTGGTAACAAACCAAATGTTTCTTATCTTAGGGTATTTTTTGCTCCATGCTTTATTAGAGATATGAATCATAGCTCCAAATTTTCCCCTAAGGCACATGAAGGTTTTCTTTTAGGTTATGGCTCAAACTCTCACACTTACAGAGTGTATAGCTCTCACTTTGGGAAAGTTATGGAAACTGTAAATGTGAGGTTTGATGAAACTAATGGCTCTCAAAAGGAGCATTTGCCTCATGATCTAGATGAACCTCCACTTGATGAAGTGATCAGGTCCATGGCTATTGGAGAGATTCGCCCTGTTGAAGCCAATCCTCCTCAAGCTGTTAGGGATGATGATGGTCCAATGTTCCCACACATAGCCCGGGGCGCTGGAGATCAACATCCTGAAGCAAATGGTCAACAGGACGAAGAAGGACAAGGGAACGAAGGAAATGCTAATCCTGAAGGAAATGCTGGAGCTGAAGGTGAAGCAGATCCCGAAGCTGATGCAGATCCTGATCCTGAAGCAGAAGCTGAGCCTGAAGCAAATGATACTACGTTATCACGAGTTCGAAGAAGATTTGATGTTGATTCGATCCTCGAAGATATTCATCAACTAGGTCGTCCCACTACTCGATCTCGTACTCATTTGGCTAACTTCAGTGGAAGTTTTTCTTTTGTTTCTATGCTAGAGCCTTCAAAATATGATGAAGCCATGAAGGATCCTGATTGGTTATTGGCTATGATGGAAGAACTTCACCAGTTTGAAAGGAACAAAGTCTGGTCACTTGTTGACAGGCCAGATCCCACGAAGCACAATGTTATTGGCACCAAGTGGATATTTCGCAACAAGCAAGATGAAGATGGTATTGTGGTAAGAAATAAGGCTAGATTGGTAGCACAAGGTTACACCCAAATCGAAGGCATTGATTTTGGTGAAACCTATGCTCCAGTAGCCCGTCTCAAATCCATTCGTGTCATGCTTGCTTTTTCTAACCACAAAAATATATTGCTATATCAAATGGATGTCAAAAGTGCTTTTCTTAATGGTGAGATAGAAGAAGAAGTGTATGTTATGCAACCACCAGGTTTTGAAGACTCGAAAAATCCTGATATGGTGTACAGGCTTCACAAAGATTTGTATGGACTGAAGCAAGCACCTCGTGCTTGGTATGAAACATTGAAGGATTTCCTCCTGAAGAAAGGCTTCAAACCTGGAACCACTGCCCCCACTCTTTTCACTCGATCATATAACAATGATCTATTTGTGTGTCAAATATATGTAGATGATATCATTTTTGGCTGCACTAACACTGAAATCAGCGAAGAATTCGAAGGATGATGTCGAAGAAATATGAGATGTCAATGATGGGTGAATTGAAGTTTTTCCTTGGACTTCAGATTCTCCAACAGAAGAATGGCACCTTTATTTCACAAGAGAAATACTTGAAGGATTGACTGAAGAAATTTGATCTTGCTGAATGCAAGACCATCAGAACTCCCATGCCTACCAATGGTTTTCTTGATGCTGATGAGAAAGGGAAACCCTTCGATCAGAAGAAGTATCGGTCTATGATAGGTTCACTCTTATACTTATGTGCATCTAGACCTGATATTATGCTATCAGTTTGTATTTGTGCTCGTTTTCAGGCCAATCCGAAGGAATCGCATCATACTGTTGTGAAGCGAATCTTCGATATCTGGCACATACTCCTTCTTTGGGACTTTGGTATCCCAAAGGAACTCAGTTTGATTTAATTGGATATTCTGATTCAGACTGGGCTGGTGATAGAGTTGACAGGAAATCTACCTCAGGCACTTGTCATTTTCTTGGTAGATCTCTTGTGTGTTGGGCTTCAAAGAAACAAAACTGTGTCTCAATATCTACTGCTGAAGCTGAATACATTGCTGCTGGCTCATGCTGCACTCAAATACTTTGGCTTAAGCAGACGCTAAAAGATTATGGCATTTATGTGAAGAAAATCCCTCTGCTTTGTGATAATGAGAGTGCTATCACAATTGCACACAATCCTGTGCAACACTATTGAACGAAGCATATCGATATTCGTCACCATTTTCTTCGAGATCATGTTCAGCGCGAAGACATTGAGATCAGCCATGTTAGAACTGAAGATCAATTGGCAGATATATTCACGAAGCCATTGGACGAGAAAAGGTTATGTGCATTGAGATGTGAGCTAAACATCCTAGACTCACACAATGTTCAGTAAGAACGAAACTTTTCATTGTACATATTCACCTTTGTTGCGTGTTTGGTTATTTAGTTTCGCTTGAGTTTTTCTTTCGTCCAAGTTTATGTGTCTAGCTTCGTTCGTCATTTGCTTTCAGTTCTGTGTTGTTTTTATTCGTTTTGTTCGTCCCTTGTACTTATCACTTTAGGTTCGTTGTTGTTGTTCTTCGAAGTGATAAGTTTCGGACCCTATCCCTCCATTCTGATTCGCTCCCAATCTATTCTGTCTTGAATGGTTAAGCACAATTGAAACAGAAAGCATATTGCTTCGAACGTCATTGAGTTCCGAATCAAATGCTTCCAACTTTATCGAAGTTTCTACTCTCGGTCAAGACTTATTATTCGGCCGTTGAGTCCCCATCTTTCTCGGGTCGTTGAGATTCGCTCGCGAACCGCCACTTCATCTGAGCCATTGAATTGGAAGAGACACTCGCTGGAAGCCGTCTGATACGATTTGGCAACCGTTTCAGATCGGGCCTATATAAGGCAAATCCTCCAGCGAACTGTTCCCCACGTTCATTCTCTCCCGATTTCCCCGTCTCCCTCCTCGAGCACGCCGCAGAGCTCTCGCTCCCGACGTCGACAGCTGATACGTCCAAAACGTATCTATAATTTATGCTTGCTCCATGCATGTTTTGTGTGATATTGCTATGATCTAGATACACTTTCATACACTTTTGATCATATTTGGACTAACCTATTAACTCAGTGCACCCCAGTGCCAGTTCCTGTTTTTGCTGTTTTTCTATTTCAGTTTCCCCCCATATAAAAAATGCCAGAAAAATTACGGGAAAAATACAGGAAAAATCAGCGTACAAGAAGCTTCGCGAAGAGCCCGGGAGGGTCCAGAGGGGAGCCAGGGGGGCCCAGGCGGCCACCCGGCGCGGCCCCACCCCTGGCCGCGCCAGGGGGCGCCTGGGGCCCCTAGTCCACCTCTGGCTTCCCCCCTTCTCCTATTTATTCTCCGTCACGGGGAAACTCCGAGGAGAGAACCCTATTTCGCAAACTCGCCTCTGTTCCGCCGCCACCACGCTTCCGAGATCGGGAGCACCAGAAGACCTCTTCCTGACACCCAGCCGGAGGGAGGATTGACCTCCGGGAGTCTCCTCTCCACCATGGATGCTCCCCGGATGTCTCGTGAGTAGTTTTCCTTGGACAATGGGTCCGTGATCAGTAGCTATGTGATGTTCTCCTCCCCTCTTTGATCTTCATTGTTTAGACCTCGTGAGCTGCCCTACATGATCGAGGCACTTTTGTAATATTTCTGCTATTGCTATGTTGAGTTTGATAGGATCTGATGGATTATGAGATTATGTTCAGATTGTGATTGAGCAATATATTTGGTTCTTATCTCTTATATTTTTGTTCCTAAGTAATTCTTGCATGTTCTCCGTTGCTGTTTATTTCTTTGGCCAAGTAGTAGGTAGTGACTCCAAGAGGGACCGTTTTGCTCGATTGTGGGTTCATGCCCCCCGATGACACGCTTGAGTGACAGAAACATGAGTCTAGGGATGTGTTGTTGCCACAAGGGGGAAACCAACGGTGCTTGTAACCGCGGTTACAAGGATTGTTTACTTTACGCAGAGTTCTTTTTAATGCAGTTGTCTGTTGCTTTGGGTTTACACTTTGGGTGGGGCTCGCAACTTAATACCAGCGAGATGTTCTGGATAGATATCTCAAGGTGGATGATTAGTAGTAGATGCAGTTGGATTTCGGTCTACTTATTTTGGCGTACTGCCCTTGCTTTTGAACCTCGTCCTTTCTTTTGTAACGTAGTTAGCATTGCGGTGCGTTCATAATCCTGTCAATTGCCTTTCTGTAATTTGTTTACCTCGCATAGCAATTTTATCGTATTTTGGGAGAGAGACATCACTAGCGAACATCACGTATCGAGGTCCATATCCTCATCGCTGTTTACACGCTCATTTAATTTTCTTCTTTACTTTTAATTTCTATCATTATCCCTTGCGTTTTATCCTTTGTGAACAACAAGACCGGAGAGATTGACAACATCTCTGAACTTCGTTGGGAACAAAGTTATCGTGTCTGTGTGTAGGTCCGCGTCAGTTGCGCCGCTGACACCTACTTATCATCTCCGGAGGCCTACTGGAGACAAACCTTGGTATCTTCACCGAGGGAAATTTGCTGCTGTGCTACATCACGCCTTCCACTTGGGGTTTACCAACGAAGGGAGAGAAAACACTATCATCATCTCGCACATCAAGCCAAATTTCTGCGCCGTTGTCGGGGACTCCGAGTGCTAAGATAGGGGAGTTGCACACTACCCTTTACCTTTGTTTTTTAGTCTTGTTAGTTTATCTTTCAGTTTTTATCTTTGTGTCTTTTATCAAAAATTACAAAAAAATCTGCCACACTTGTCACAAGTTCCACTGAAAACACCAAGTTGTGTGACTTCACTAGTCACAACAACCAAGTCTTTATCTGCACTCCCATTGCCACACCTTCCACTTCAGCTACCTCTTATGAAATTAAACCTGCTTTACTAAACCTTGTTATGAGAGATCAATTCTCTGGTGCTGGAGATGATGCTGGTTTACACTTGAATAATTTTGTTGAATTATGTGATATGCAAAATTATAAAGAAGTAGAAGGTGATGTTGTTAAGCTCAAGCTCTTTCCCTTCTCTTTAAGGGGAGATGCTAAAATCTGGTTTCAATCTTTGCCTAGGAATAGCATAGATTCTTGGGATAAGTGCAAAGATGCTTTTATAGGGAAGTACTACCCTCCTACTAAGATTATCCAATTGAGGAGTAATATTATGAATTTTAAGCAATTGGATAATGAACACGTTGCCCAGGCTTGGGTTCGAATGAAATCTCTTGTTAAGAAATGCCCTACACATGGTTTGACTACCTAGATGGTTATCCAGAATTTTTATGCAGGCTTGAACTTTACCTCGCGGAACCTGTTAGATTCGTCCGCGGGAGGAACCTTTATGTCAACTACACTTGGTGCAGCCATGAAGCTTCTCGATGAGATGATGACCAATTATTCCCAATGGCACACCGAACGCGCTCCAACAGGTAGGAAGGTAAATTCTGTCGAGGAAATGACCTCCCTCAATGAAAAAGTTGACTTAATTATGTCTCTACTTACCAAGCAACCCTCTATTGATCCTCATGATGTCCCTTTAAATTCCTTGGTTTCTCAAGAACAAGTAGATGTGAATTTTATTGCTAGAAACAACTTCAACAACAATGCTTATAGGGGAAATTTTGCTAGCAATCCTAGACCGTTTCCATCCATCTATGGGAACAACAACACCTACCCTAGCAACAAGAACCCCTCTTCTGAATTAGAAAGCATGCTTAGAGACTTTATCACTACCCAAAAAGCCTTCAACAAAAATGTAGAGGAGAAATTAGCTAAAATAGATAATCAATCTTTGAAGGTAGAAAGCTTATCCCTTGATATTGAGATGCTTAAAATTAGAACCTCTCCCCTTGAGGAGAATAAGGCCACTCCTATTAATGCTATTCAATCTCAAATTAATGAAAACATTAGGATGATGGCTAAACTTAAAGAGAGATGGGCTAGAGAAAAAGAGGAAGAGGATAGAATTAAGAGCCTTCCTACACACCACACAGTTGCCACTATCCAAATTGTTGAGGACACTCAAACTATTAGCACCCAATGCACTCCTACTCCCGTTGGACCTATTAATGGTGATGCTAATACCTCAACCGTAGATGAAGAAACTCCTATGGACATAGAGGGTTTCAAAAAAGTGAGCCTAGATGACACTACTACCACCTTTGATAGTAGTGATATTGATTTTGATAGTTGTACCCTCTCAGAAGTTATTAGCTTGCTACACAAAATGTCCAGAGACACCCACACTAGAACACTTAATCTTGCCTTCACGGAGCATATCACAAATGCTCTTATCAAAGCTAGGGAGGAGAAGCTTAGAGTAGAAGCCTCCATACCTAGGAAGCTAGATGATGGTTGGGACCCTATGATCAAAATTAAATTAAATAACTTCTCTTGCTATGCTTTATGTGATGTTGGAGCTAGTACCTCTGTTATGCCCAAAAGAATATTTCATATGTTTGAGTTGAAGCCCTTTGAGCCTTGTTCTTTTGGTGTTCGTCTTGTTGATTCTTCCTTAAAGAAACCTTTGGGGAAGATCGACGATGTTCTTATCATTGTCAATGACAACTATGTTCCCGTTGATTTTATTGTTATGGATATAGAGTGTGAACTTTTGTGTCCAATTATTTTGGGACGTCCTTTTCTTCGCACCGTTGGTGCGGTTATTGACATGAAAGAGGGGAATATAAAATTTCAATTCCCATTCAAAAAGGGGATGGAACACTTACCTATAAAGAAAATCAAGTTACCTTTTGAGTCCGTTACACGGGCTAGTTATTCTCTTTCTCTTGATAAAACTTGATTCTTCTTTTTGCATCATGCCTAGCTAATGGCTTTAAAGAAGCGCTTTCGGGAGGCATCCCGCAACGAATTTAGGTTTTTCTTTTTTCTTTTGTTGTGTCTTGATGATTTTTACTACTGTAGAAACATCATTGTATCTTTATTTTTCATCCTTGTGCCAAGTTATATCCTCTTACGGCAAGGGAAGTAAAAGTTGTGACATGCTGTCCAGAAAACAGATTCTGTCCTCGTGACCAGAAACATTCCAGAAAAATCCCAGTTCATCTTTTTGAGCTGAAATTTTTACACAGTATGATCTATACAATTACTAAACTTCCGTATGTTCTGAGTTTTTTGATTTGAGTTGCAGAAGTGCCCCTAAAAAATTCTTTACTATCTTCTGTTCTGTTTTTCACAGATTCTGCCACGTTTTGTCTCTCCTAACTTTTGCAAACCTTAAGCTTGATTTTTATTTGCAAAAAGTTTTTGGCACTCTTGAGAAACAGTAGCTCTTCAAGAATATATTTATATCCAGTGGGAAAAATTATTTATTAAGGGTACTAAACTCTCTAATCAGCTTATGATGAGTTATGTATGAAGGGAGTTTTCAAGTGTGCGATGGAAGATGATGAAAGAAGATCCAGGAGTGTCAAACGCTCAAGCTTGGGGATGCCCCCATGCATCCCCAATAAATATTCAAGGAGACTCAAGCGTCTAAGCTTGGGGATGCCCCCGTGCATCCCCTTCTCCATCAACAATCATCAGTTCGTCCTTCGTCTCACTATATTTTTATCACTTCATGCGTTATGTGCTATCCTTGGAGCGTCTCTCTTTTAGGTTTTGTTTTTTTAGTTTTCTTTAGATTTTCTTGCTATTCATAACAAGTTAGATCCTGTCTTACTTTGTGTGGGAGAGAAACACGCTCCACTTTCAAAATTTAGAACACATCATAGGATTTTTCCTGCCTATCTTTTTGCTGTTGTGTGTTCTTTATCTTTCCATAGCTACTGCCATGTTTAGTTTTAGTCTTAGTTTGTCTTTAGCAAGAGCCTTGGCTTTTGTTTAGTTTGTTTCTGGAACTTTTTTTAGTTTTCATGTTTATCTTGTTAAGAGAGTTGGTTGTTGCACTGAGTTGTGTCTTGTTTTGAGAAGTAGGTAATTGAGGTTGCTATTTAATTCTAGTAGTAGCTTGCAATAGTTTTGAGGTATTGTTTTGAGTAATGTTTGAACTTTTGGTGTCAAGAGCTCTAGCCTATTAGTGATAGGTCTCGTATTTTGGGCAATCCGTGTGTGTTTTCAAAACCTACAAAACTAGTTGAGAACTCTAGCTACTAGATGGATCACTACTTTTCTAAGGAGTCGAATATCAGAGAACACTCACGTACTATGAGTCGAGGATGCGCAAGGATTAGCAAACCCCCATACACTCCTCCTCGGGGTACTTGTCTCTTTGTGAAGCTCCTTATTAGATTGAGAGTTACCGATAATAAGTGCATGAGTTCTTCGGACTAATGTAAGTATTGAAAGTTGACACTTCCACCTTCCCATATTTTGCTAGCCTCTCCTGTGCCGTGCATTGCCTTCTTCTCATTCCGAGAGTTGGTGTCCACCTTCGCCGGTACATCCAAACCCTTGGCATCATACGCTCTGTCATCATAAACCTCCTTATATCTTTCCTCAAAACAGCCACCATACCTACCTATCAAGGCATTTCCATAGCCTTTCCGAGTTATATTGCCATGCAACATCCACCTCTTGATGATTGATCTTCATGTCATACATGTTCTTGCTACACTGGCAGCGACATACATTGCATACATCATGATAGTTACATATTCTTTATGATTTTGAGTACCTTGTAAAGCGTGAAAGATCTCCTTTTATCTTCTTGTAAAATAGAGTGTTGCCCTTAAGTGAGGAAAAGATCCCAAAGTGGACACGTTAAAAGATCCCAAAGAGGACAAATGAGAGTTAAATAGAAAGAGCCATTGAGGCCACCAAAAAATACAAAAATAGAAATAGAGAAAAAGAAATAAAAAGAGAGAAAGGGGCAACACTACTATCCTTTTGAGAGATCCACACTAGTACTCCCTTTATATCCTTGTACTCCATAGAGATGATCATTATGCATATAGCTATGTGGGGACCTTCACACTATAGAACTTGGCTTGCATATTCCAAGGATGAGCCTCCTCAAACGAGCTATAGGTCTTCATGAGCGAGCAAGTTAGATGCACCCCCACTAGTTCCATTGGAGAGCTTCTTAGATCGTATGTGCATCCGTTGCATGGCAATCCCTACTCCTCACATCATATCTATCATTTGGCATCTCTTGCCTATGATTGTCCTCATTGATGTGAGCCTTTCTCCTCCTTTTTTGTCTTCCTCCTCCATACTTCTCTCTTTGCCATCCTAAGTGTCAACTCTCGTGCTTACGCTCATCCATTGCATGAGTGCCCAAAATATCGAAAATGAGTGGATTAAATTGACTTGTACCTGGCTAGTGGTCTGGGAGCGAGTCAAGATAAGATTCCAAAGAGGACCAAGTGTGAAACTTTAGTAGATTTAGTTCTCAACACAAAAATACTTTTTCTCGTATTCCCTATCCTCCTTCTTGCACGCAAACACCATTTGGATACATTCGAGTCACGGACAGCGAGATCTCTTGCACCTAATGTTCTTTTGTTACTTATTTCAATGCTAATATAGACTCTTGCATGTTATGACTTGAATTGAATCTCTAACCTTGATTTTTTTACTTTTCAAAGTTCTTTTATGGTCGCTAGCATGTCACCACAGAAATTATGCTTTTATCATTTACCTACTCGAGGACGAGCAGGAATTAAGCTTGGGGATGTTGATACGTCCAAAACGTATCTATAATTTCTGCTTGCTCCATGCATATTTTGTGTGATATTGCTATGATCTAGATACACTTTCATACACTTTTTTATCATATTTGGACTAACCTATTAACTCAGTGCACCCCAGTGCCAGTTCCTGTTTTCTGCTGTTTTTCTATTTCAGTTTTCCCCCATATAAAAAATGCCCGAAAAATTCCGGGAAAAATACAGGAAAAATCAGCGTACAGGAAGCTTCGCGAAGAGCCCGGGAGGGGCCCGAGGGGAGCCAGGGGGGCGCCTGGTCCACCTCTGGCTGCCCCCCTTCTCCTATTTATTCTCCGTCACGGGGAAACTCCGAGGAGAGAACCCTATTTCGCAAACTCGCCTCTGTTCCGCCGCCGCCGCGCTTCCGAGATCGGGAGCACCAGAAGACCACTCCCCGGCACCCTGCCGGAGGGAGGATTGACCTCCGGGAGTCTCCTCTCCACCATGGATGCTCCCCGGATGTCTCGTGAGTAGTTTTCCTTGGACAATGGGTCCGTGATCAGTAGCTATGTGATGTTTCCTCCCCTCTTTGATCTTCATTGTTTAGACCTCGTGAGCTGCCCTACATGATCGAGGCACTTTTGTAATATTTCTGCTATTGCTATGTTGAGTTTGATATGATCTGATGGATTATGAGATGATGTTCAGATTGTGATTGAGTAATATATTTGGTTCTTATCTCTTATATTTTTGTTCCTAAGTAATTATTGCATGTTCTCCGTTGTTGTTTATTGCTTTGGCCAAGTAGTAGGTAGTGACTCCAAGAGGGAACGTTTTGCTCGATTGTGAGTTCATGCCCCCCGATGACACGCTTGAGTGAAGGAAACATGAGTCTAGGGGATGTGCTGTTACCACAAGGGGGAAAACAACGGTGTTTGTAACCGCGGTTACAAGGATTGTTTACTTTACGCAGAGTTCTTTTTAATGCAGTTGTCTGTTGCTTTGGGTTTACAATTTGGGTGGGGCTCGCAACTTAATACCAACGAGATGTTCTGGATAGATATCTCAAGGTGGATGATTAGTAGTAGATGCTGTTGGATTTCGGTCTACTTATTTTGGCGTACTGCTCATGCTTTTGAACCTCGTCCTTTGTTTTGTATCATAGTTAGCATTGCGGTGCGTTCATAATCCTGTCAATTGCCTTTCAGTAATTTGTTTACCTCGCTTAGCAATTTTATCTTCTTTTGGGAGAGAGAAGTCGGGACCCGGGGTTAGCGTATGCAAGTACAGTTAAGACATAGTCATATGGAGAGCCGAGAACCGCACCCACTTGTCTAAGAAGACAAGGCCAAGCACTGAACATTCTTGGAAAGCATCATACGTGAGGGGCATCCCATCCAGGCCGGATGATCAACTGAGATGGGTCCTCATCGTCCGCACACAAGTCTAATGATATGGGTGGTGAACTCCCATAGTCAAAGACAAGTCGCCTCAACCATACTATTGACTATCTCATAACTCTTACATAGACTTACTCCAGCCCGATCACTTAGTCGGGGTCTAGGGCGGGCTCGATCATACCACAAAGTGTGCCCGAGATCGAGTCTCGAACAATCGCATCGCGATGCCCCAAGCTGCGCACATCTAAGGGCCACTTGGTGTATGAAAGACCGCCAGCCAGAACACAACTAAGGTCTCGAAAACCCATACAAAGACATGTATGTTATAAACATACACGCAGCACACATGCCTTGTATGAACAGCAGGTATCATTGCAATTCTCTACAAAGTGTACATATTTATTGATAACTCTTATAGAGTGCACACAGAGATCACATACATGTGATCCAACATTACATTACAAGCGGAAGAACATTATGTCTGGGTACAGACAAGTTTAACAAATGGCTTAAGAAGCCTTATTTAAACACAAAGCCCTCCACGAGGGAACCAGTCGTCTGACTGGGACTAGACTAGTTTGTCTTCAGTCGTCCAGCTCGATGAAGAAGCCACCTTCGGGGTCAGTGGCGTCATCTAAAACATAGATTAAGCAAACGTGAGTACAAAGTCGTACTCAGCAAGACTTACATAGGAGCTATACTACTCATGCACATGTATCAAGGTAAACGGAGGTGGGGTTCACTTGCAGAAATTTCAGCTTTGACTTTGCTAATCCTGAACTACGAGTACCAGACTTTGAGGTAAGAAGCGTACACGAGTCCACTACTTTCTCCAACCAATTACACCACTATGGTGCCTTCCTCGTCTTCCCCACGAGAAAGCACGCCATATCACTCACACTTATCTTGGTGTGTTTTAGAAGTATCCGATTCAAGTTATCTAATAATCAAGCTAAGCTTTCCAAGTAGTCCATAACCGCGGACGCGGCTATTCGAATGGTTTTGTTAACCCTGCAGGGGTGTACCGCTACACACACATGACCATCATTTACCGCCTTTGTACTCGACACCATTCAAGGGGTGCCAGCGAGGATGCTGACCACAACTGTTACCTCATAGCCTATCTAGTCCAAGAAAGCCGCCTACTTGGGTTGGCTACCACTATCGTGAACCCGGCCGGTTTACCGAAGTGGACCCAAGCGATGTGTGCGTGGTGCATAAGCCGGTCTCGGGTGAGCCGTTCTCTCACTTAGCATCCAGGCCACAAGCCTACCAGAACTCCGAACTACTGCGACATCTGGACATCGAAAGGGATGAGTTAGTAAGTTGAGAGGGGTCAGTGAGCCCAATGTGTGGTTGTACTCTTCATCTTGGATCACCACACAAGAACTCGGACTTAGGGCGGTATTCAATGAGACAACCCACTGTGTACTCCTACACAGCCTCTCATCATTCACCTTGTATTAGGGTCGATTCACCAACACTTTTCTACCATCATCAACATGATCACTACCATCCCGACTCACATCACAGTAACAACGTGGTATCATACTAAGCATGCAATAAGCAGTAGCATTGCAGGGGTTACATGATATCAACCAACTCCTACATTTGCTAGGATTGTGGTTTGCTTACTACTGTGACAAAAGATAGGTCATGCAAAGGAATGGGTTCATCTATGCGGTAGAATCGTAACATGGTGATCATCCTATACAATTTATAAGCGAGACATGAGAGGGAAGTGGGATTTTATCGACATGATCAATTGGGGTTTGCTTGCCTTGCTAACGAAGTTCGGGTTCTGGATCTTCAGCGAAGGGGGTGACCTCTTGCTCCGGTTCCACCTCTACTCGACAAACAAAGCACGAAGTAGCAATCAATATGAATGCAATGCTCAAGCACATGAATGAATGTTGAAATTTGAGTATAAGTTTTGATGTGTGAGGCAATTCCATTTAAGTGGAGTATATTGCATTTGAAATGCAAATTCAAAATCCACATTTGAATTCAACTTAGCCAAGTTGTATGTGACATAGTTTGATCATTTTGAATCATCTTCACTTGTATAAGATATGCTTCTGATGTGTGGTTGAATTATATCATAATTCCAAGGTCCAAGTTGCAAAATCATTTGATTTGAATTTGAATTAATTTCAAATAAAGCAAATGACATATGCTACTGGTCCCATTTTAATTTCAACTCAAACATAGTTGAAAGTTGCATATTTGGAAAGATAATTTTATCCTGTTCATTTTTCATATATTATTTGTCCAATTTGGAGTTAGTATGAATTTTCTATGAATTTCCAAAGTTTGGGGTATTTTCTGGAATTTCTGGAATTATTTTAGTTCAAATAATCTCTGGAATTAAGCCACTGGGCCCATTGGTCAGTGACCCAGGGGGTCATTAGCCGAGTAATTAACAGGGGGGGTTAGAGCTGACACGCCGGCGGCTAAACGCCGGCGACTGGAGTCGCGGCGGCGCTGCACGGGATCACGATTCCGGCCATCATTTGGAGCGCGAAGACCACCAGTTTGAAGCCCTCTCCTGTGCGCGTCGAACGGGACCGATTCCAAGAGCTGGGGTGCACGGTACGCTCGCCGGCGTCAACTTTTGCGGCGACCTAGCTACGGCCGTGATCGAGATTCCGTTCCAGGGCACGGATCGAGGCGGGGTTAGGCTGGTTCGACGAGGAGGAACACGGGGAACAAGATGGACATCATGGCTGGCTCGATGGCGTAGCGGTTGGACGTCGCCATGGATCCCGGCGGCGAGAAGCTTCGGCTTTCATGGCGGTCAAGGCTACAGGGAGTAATCGAAGGGGGAAAGTGAGGGTTTTTGATCCCAAGCTCACCAGGAGCTCAGCAGAGGTGGTGGCGATGGCTGGGGTGGCTCAACGGCGACGTAATTGACGAAGTCCTTCACGGCGGCCGGCGGGAACTCGAGGAAGAATCCGACGTCTACGCGGGCTCCGGGCTCGATTCCTTCTGCAGGTCGATGAAGACGACGACGACGAAGAGCTTGGACACAGTCTTGGGGCTTCTAGGCGTCAATGGCCACGCGTGTGCTCGACGGCGCTCCGGCGTGCTTCTCGGGCGGCGATGAAACGGGCGAGAGAGGAAGGGGAGGTGTTCCTGGAGGGGGGGGGAATGAAGCGGGGCGGTTCCAGGACGCTTCCAGACGTGACTACGTGGACGGGGAGGAAGCAGGAGGTGGCCAGCGTCGTCGGCATGCGCGCCACGGCGGCAGCAGCCTGCCTGGCGCGAGGAAGAAGACGGCCTTGTCCCTGGGCCGGGCTGCCTCGGTAAGTTGGGCCCGTTTGAGGTCAGCCTTCTTTTCCTTTTTTTGTTTTCTGTTTTTCTTTCTGTCATTTGTTCTGTTTAGCCAAAATAAATAGCTAAACATTTTATTAAATGCTGAAAACTTTTATGTGGCCTCATAATAATATAGACTAGCCACTCATAAACTTTCAACATTTTTAAAATTCAAAAGGTTTGAATTTTAAATCAAATAGGGGTATTTCTTTAATTCCAAGGCACTGTTTGAATATTTGAAAAATCTATGAGCATGGGGTGGGTCCCACATCACTTGATATGTGATCACACTCATTTATAAGACTTTTCAAAACTCTAACATGAATTTTTGGAGAAGATTTTTATCTGGCCTTTTGAATTAATTCATCTGGGGGGGGTTCCTTCTCCCATTTGCTTTTGAATTTGAATTTCCTTTGATTTCTTTCATGAATTCAAAGTGAAAATGACCCTAGCACATTATCTAACAGAGGGTTCTGACAACTCGCCCCCACTCAAAAGAATCTCTTCCCGAGATTCAGAAGTCTGCGGGAGGAAGGTGGGGTACTCGGCACTGAGACGGTCTTCTCTCTCCCACATGGCTTCTCTTTTAGAGTGGTGTGACCATTGCACTTTCAGAAACCTAATCTTCTGATGACGAGTGACACGCTCTGCGGAATCAAGAATACGAACGGGGTATTCTCGATAAGAAAGGTCATCTTGGAGATCAAGCGTTTCATGGTCGACTTCGCGGATGGGGTCCTTGAAGCAACGCCTGAGTTGGGACACTTGGAATACATCGTGTACTCGGGAAAGGTGCGGGGGTAGTTCAAGTTGGTAGGCAACTTCTCCACGTTTGGCTAGAATGCGGAAAGGTCCGATGTAACGTGGCGCCAACTTGCCTTTGATACCGAAACGTTGGGTTCCCTTCAGAGGAGTAACCCGAAGGTAAGCCTTCTCATCCAGATTGTAGCTCTCTTGCCTATGATGACGATCATAGTAGCTTTTCTGACGAGACTAGGCTGCTTTCAATTGTTCACGAACAATGCGAACTTGCTCTTCTGCTTCCTTGATCATGTCCGGTCCAAAGAATTGTCTTTCACCGGTTTCTGACCAGTTTAGTGGTGTTCGACATCGTCGTCCATAAAGGAGTTCAAAAGGAGCCATGTTCAGACTAGATTGAAAACTATTGTTATAAGAAAATTTGGCGAATGGAAGAGACTGCTCCCAATTCTTTCCGAATGAGATAACACAAGCTCTGAGCATGTCTTCAAGAATTTGGTTAACCCTTTCGACTTGACCGCTAGACTGAGGATGGAAAGCCGTACTAAAGGAGAGATGAGTTCCCATAGCCTTTTGAAAGCTTCCCCAAAATCTAGAGGTGAAAAGGCTACCGCGATCAGAATTGATTTCCAAAGGAACACCGTGAAGGGATACAATCCTAGAGATGTACAAGTCCGCCAACTGGCTAGCAGTTATAGACTCGCGAACCGGAAGGAAGTGAGCAACTTTGGAAAGCCTGTCTATGACAACGAAGATGGCATTGTTTCCTTTCTGGGTTCTTGGAAAGCCGGTGATGAAGTCCATACTGACTTTGTCCCATTTCCACTCGGGAATAGACAAAGGTTGAAGTGTACCAGCAGGTCTTTGATGTTCTGCCTTAATGCGACGACAAACATCACATTCGGCAACAAATTGAGCAATGTCTCTCTTCATCCTAGTCCACCAAAATCTCTGGCGTAGATCTCGGTACATTTTCGTGCTACCGGGATGAATCGAGAGGGGTGTGTCATGGGCTTCCTTGAGGATGAGTTGCCTTAGTTCCTTATTCTTAGGTACTACTAGACGATTTCCAAAGAAAACCGTTCCTTTACTATCTGTGGAGAAACATTTAGCAACTCCGCTAACAATGTTCTCCTTGATCCGGCGAACACCTCGTGCACGCCTTTGGGCAACTATGATTTGATCCTCAAGAGTTGGTTTCGCCACCAAGGTAGAAAGATTGCCATGAGGAACAATCTCAAGATTGAGCTTGCGAAAGTCCTCATGAAGAAGTGGTTGATACTGTTGCAACATGAGGTTGTTACAATACGACTTACGACTTAGTGCATCAACCATGACATTGGCTTTGCCTGGGGTGTAAGAAATTCCTACGTCGTAATCTTTTATCAACTCAATCCAGCGTCTTTGCCTGAGGTTAAGATCTGGCTGGGTGAAAATATATTTGAGGCTTTGGTGGTCGGAATAAATCTCACAACGATTACCAAGGAGGTAATGTCGCCAAGTTGTTAGAGCATGAACTACGGCAGCGAGTTCAAGGTCATGGGTAGGATAATTTTCTTCATGTGGCCGCAACTGGCGTGAAGCATAAGCTACCACATGTCGATCTTGCAGAAGTATGTATCCTAACCCTTGCCGTGATGCATCACAATAGATCTCGAAATCCCTTTTGGTGTCTGGAGGTGCAAGTACGGGTGCAGAAGTCAATCTTCTTTTTAGCTCTTGAAAGCTTTCCTCGCACTTGGGAGTCCATAAGAATTTCTTATCTTTCTTGAGGAGTTCAGTTAGAGGCTTTGCAACTTTAGAAAAGTTCTCGACGAAGCGACGACAATAGCTGGCTAGGCCAAGAAAACTCCTAACTTGCTTAACCGATTCAGGTGGAGTCCAGTCAAGGACGGCCTGAACTCTCTCGGGATTCACAGCAATGCCTTTTGCAGAAATCACGTGGCCTAAGTAGGTCACTTCTGGTAGCCAGAATTCACACTTGGAGAATTTAGTGTACAGGCGATGCTCTCTAAGCTTCATCAATACCATCCTTAAGTGTTCGGCATGATCTCCTCCGTTCTTCGAGTAGATGACAATATCAACGAGATAAACCACAACAAATTTATCTAGGTACTCCATGAAGATCGAATTCATCAGGCGTGAGAATGTGGCGGGGGCATTGGTTAAACCAAAGGACATGACGGTGTACTCGTAAAGACCATAACGAGTAGTAAAAGAAGTTTTGGGAATGTCCTCGTTTCGGATTCTGATCTGATGATAACCTAATCTCAAATCCATCTTGGAGAAGACAGCGGATCCTGCAAGTTGATCATAAAGATCATTGATCCTAGGCAGTGGGTATTTGTTCTTTATCGTCGCTAAATTTAGCGGGCGATAGTCTACGGACATCCTTTCTGTTCCATCTTTCTTCTTCACGAACAGAACGGGGCAACCCCATGGCGATGAGCTAGGGCGGATGAAGCCTTTTGCCAACGAAGCATCAAGTTGGGTTTTTAGCTCAGCTAACTCATGTGGGGACATTTTATATGGGCGTTTGGAAATTGGTGCGGTTCCTGGAACAAGATCTACTATAAACTCTACACATCTGTCGGGTGGCATGCCCGGCAGCTCTCCAGGAAAGACATCCGGGAAGTCACGAACCACCGGAATATCTTCAAGTTCGGGAAGGGGAAGTACATTCAAGGAATGCACTTGGGTTCTTGTTCTGGGTGAGGTATAGTTGACTGTTTTGCCTGAAGGGTGGGTGAGTTTCACGGATTTGCCTTTGCAATCCAGGTAGGCATTCTGTCTTGATAGCCAATCCATGCCAAGGATGACATCAATATCTGAAGACTTGAGGGCTATGAGTGAAGCAAGGAATACTAAACCCTAAATTGCAATTTGATTACCATGGCTCACTCTATTAGTTTGCCATCTTGACCCTGGAGTTTGAATAACCATTGGGGTGGACAATTCAACAAAGGGTAACTCATGACGAAGTGCATAACTTTCCGACATGAATGAATGAGATGCTCCTGGGTCGAAAAGAACGGAAGTAGGAACAAAATTGACTAGGAGCGTACCAAGAATGACGTCAGTGGTGTCGTCAGTCTCTTCGGCGGCAATCTGGTTCACACGTCCACGAGTGGCGGGAGGAGCGGGTTTGGCGGTGTAGACCTTCTGGGGTGGCTTGCCACGACCATTGTTGTTGTTGCCTCCGGCACGTGGTGGAGCATTCTGTTTCTGGACCTGGTTCTGGGGGCACTCGCGAGAGTAGTGGCCTGCCTGACCACACTTGTAGCAGGCTCCAAAAACAGTGCGTGGAGCTGGGTTGTTTGGTGGAGCTGGGTGGAACTGGGTGGGTGGACGAGGCGCCACATAGGATGGCCTCGGTGGGTTGTTCTGGCGGAACATGCTGTTGGGGATCCAGATCTTGCGCTTCTGGGAACCAGAGCTGGATGAACCGTCATCTCTAGGGTGTTTACGGAAATCGTTGGGGGTGTTCATGTCCTTTGCCTTGATGGCCTTGTTGACAAGGACCTGGAAGGTGGCAAAGTCATGAAGGTTGAGCTCGCGACGGAGTCCACTGTTGAGGCCACGATGTAACCTCTCTTGTTTCTTGGAGTCGGTGGAGACTTCTTCAGTTGCGTAATGAGCAAGTCGGTTGAACTCACGACTGAACTCGTCAACGGTCCTTCTGCCTTCGGTGAGGTTGCAGAACTCCTCACGCTTGCGGTCCATGAGACCCCTTGGGAATGTGGTGCTCGCGGAAGGAAGTGCAGAATTCCTCCCAAGATGTAGGTGGTCCAACGGGGCGCATATTCAGGAAGTTCTCCCACCAAGAACTAGCTGCACCTTCAAGGTGATAGGTGGCATAGCTGACCTTGTCGCCATCTGCAACATGGCCTTCTTGGAGCTTCCTTTCGATGCTGCGGAGCCAGTCATCGGCGTCAAGGGGCTCGGTGGAGTAACTGAAAACCGAGGGATGAAGCCGGATGAAGTCGTTCAGGGACACCAGCTCATTGCGCTGCTGAGTGGTGTTGCGTGCAATGACTTCCAACAGATGGTGAGAGTCTCGGCGGTTCCTCTCGACCTCCATCAGAACCTGTGCCATCGTGGGTGGGGGTGGAAGGTTGCCTTCCTCCTGGTCATTCCCACGACCTTGGTTACGACCAACCTGGCCACGGGTTCCTTGAGACATCCTAAAGGTGAAAAACAATCCAAAGTCAAACAAAGTTGATTTAAAGAGTCTAATCAAGGTATTGAAGTACTGGAAGGATTACAGAGCAAAGGAAGTAATCATCTTGACAACATGGTGATAAAAGCATACAATCCATATATTCACAAGCTGTCATACAAACCATACATCGTTTTAGTACAAGCATTAAGCTAATACAAACGTGATGAAGATGATACATCCTTCAGAGGCACTCTGACTTCCTATACATTATTTATCTAAGCCTCTGGAACTTAGACACCTTGCTTACAATATACTAGGATACTACTACATCCTCACTAAGTAAGACCACAGGCGGTCTCACTCATCTCCATCTCCATAGTAGTCCTCGTAAAAGTTACCCGCGTATCCCGGTAGCTGGAGGTGACCATCGGAAAACACGGAGGCCTGCGGACCCTGATATCCATTTGGGCAAGGATGGGGCCTAGGTCCAGTGTAGGGTGGAAGCAAAGGACCACGGGGTGGAAAAATGCCTCCAATCTCGGGCCAAGCAACTCGAGAAGGCATCTGAGTCCTCACTGGATAGATCGCATCATACTCAGCTGATCCCACGCTCACAAAGGGTGCCAAGAGCATCAGTGCTCGATACAGACGAACTCGGGTGGCGTGAAGCTCGAAACGGAGAGCGCGTGCATCACGATCTCTGTCACTAGCAAACCTAGCAGTCACCTGAAGTGCTGGATCCTCTGCAGAGTGATCTGAGTAGAGTCCGGTGTAATATCCCTCTTCTCCTGGAAGTGCAGCAGGGATATAGCGGAAAGAAGTCTCTCTCAGCATAGTGTGCTCCTCTCTCAGCAGTGTAATACATGAATATGCAGCATCCTGCACAGCCATGTTCTCGGTAACGCCAATGCCATGTCCAAAGTGGATAGGCTGAGTGACTCCAACGTGGTGCGGGCAGATCCGGACAATGCAGTGGAACTGCGTCTGGTTGAAGTCGTGGAACTGCTCCTCGACGGTATACTCAGGGTACCATCGATATCCCACATAGGACATCATCTCGATCAACGTGGCGGGATGGCCACGCACACCGAGGCACCTGGTCAAACGAACAATCTGCCGAGGGGGAAGATCTGCCATCTGAAACAGAAAGGAGTTTGCAAATGCATCAGATTATGAGATAAACCTGAAATGACTCGGACAGCATAACGGCTGTAATTGTAAGAAATGACAATTTCTTTCAATCACGAAAACAACACTTACATAATACGATGTAAGAAATCAGCATTACAACAATGTTAGGAAAACCTGACACAACTTTCCTACGGCTATAAGGAAGCAAACAACGAGATGTGCTAATCAGACAGAGGAGAGCCTAGTCCTATCTTCCCGTAGAATAAGATGAGGGTAACTCAGAACTCAGAACGAAGGGGGTAAGGAGAAAAAAGAAGCCTTACGTTATTCCCTTATATACCCATAGTAACTATATAACTATAGCAAGCTAGACTCGACTTCGGCCAAGGCTACTAGTCCTACAGTCAGTCCTGCTCTGATACCAAGTCTGTCGGGACCCGGGGTTAGCGTATGCAAGTACAGTTAAGACATAGTCATATGGAGAGCCGAGAACCGCACCCACTTGTCTAAGCAGACAAGGCCAAGCACTGAACATTCTCGGAAAGCATCGTACGTGAGGGGCATCCCATCCAGGCCGGATGATCAACTGAGATGGGTCCTCAACGTCCGCACACAAGTCTAATGATATGGGTGGTGAACTCCCATAGTCAAAGACAAGTCGCCTCAACCATACTATTGACTATCTCATAACTCTTACATAGACTTACTCCAGCCCGATCACTTAGTCGGGGTCTAGGGCGGGCTCGATCATACCACAAAGTGTGCCCGAGACCGAGTCTCGAACAATCGCATCGCGATGCCCCAAGCTGCGCACATCTAAGGGCCACTTGGTGTATGAAAGACCGCCAGCCAGAACACAACTAAGGTCTCGAAAACCCATACAAAGACATGTATGTATAAACATACACGCAGCACACATGCCTTGTATGAACAGCAGGTATCATTGCAATTCTCTACAAAGTGTACATATTTATTGATAACTCTTATAGAGTTCACACAGAGATCACATACATGTGATCCAACATTACATTACAAGCGGAAGCAAATTATGTCTGGGTACAGACAAGTTTAACAAATGGCTTAAGAAGCCTTATTTAAACACAAAGCCCTCCACGAGGGAACCAGTCGTCTGACTGGGACTAGACTAGTTTGTCTTCAGTCGTCCAGCTCGATAAAGAAGCCACCTTCGGGATCAGTGGCGTCATCTAAAACATAGATTAAGCAAACGTGAGTACAAAGTCGTACTCAGCAAGACTTACATAGGAGCTATACTACTCATGCACATGTATCAAGGTAAAGGGAGGTGGGGTTCACTTGCAGAAATTTCAGCTTTGACTTTGCTAATCCTGAACTACGAGTACCAGACTTTGAGGTAAGAAGCGTACACGAGTCCACTACTTTCTCCAACCAATTACACCACTATGGTGCCTTCCTCGTCTTCCCCACGAGAAAGCACGCCATATCACTCACACTTATCTTGGTGTGTTTTAGAAGTATCTGATTCAAGTTATCTAATAATCAAGCTAAGCTTTCCAAGTAGTCCATAACCGCGGACGCGGCTATTCGAATGGTTTTGTTAACCCTGCAGGGGTGTACCGCTACACACACATGACCATCATTTACCGCCTTTGTACTCGACACCATTCAAGGGGTGCCAGCGAGGATGCTCACCACAACTGTTACCTCATAGCCTATCTAGTCCAAGAAAGCCGCCTACTTGGGTTGGCTACCACTATCGTGAACCCGGCCGGTTTACTGAAGTGGACCCAAGCGATGTGTGCGTGGTGCATAAGCCGGTCTCGGGTGAGCCGTTCTCTCACTTAGCATCCAGGCCACAAGCCTACCAGAACTCCGAACTACTGCGACATCTGGACATCGAAAGGGATGAGTTAGTAAGTTGAGAGGGGTCAGTGAGCCCAATGTGTGGTTGCACTCTTCATCTTGGATCACCACACAAGAACTCGGACTTAGGGCGGTGTTCAATGAGACAACCCACTGTGTACTCCTACACAGCCTCTCATCGTTCACCTTGTATTAGGGTCGATTCACCAACACTTTTCTACCATCATCAACATGATCACTACCATCCCGACTCACATCACAGTAACAACATGGTATCATACTAAGCATGCAATAAGCAGTAGCATTGCAGGGGTTACATGATATCAACCAACTCCTACATTTGCTAGGATTGTGGTTTGCTTACTACTGTGACAAAAGATAGGTCATGCAAAGGAATGGGTTCATCTATGCGGTAGAATCGTAACATGGTGATCATCCTATACAATGCATAAGCGAGACATGAGAGGGAAGTGGGATTTTATCGACATGATCAATGGGGGTTTGCTTGCCTTGCTGACGAGGTTCGGGTTCTGGATCTTTAGCGAAGGGGGTGACCTCTTGCTCCGGTTCCACCTCTACTCGACAAACAAAGCACGAAGTAGCAATCAATATGAATGCAATGCTCAAGCACATGAATGAATGTTGAAATTTGAGTATAAGTTTTGATGTGTGAGGCAATTCCATTTAAGTGGAGTATATTGCATTTGAAATGCAAATTCAAAATCCACATTTGAATTCAACTTAGCCAAGTTGTATGTGACATAGTTTGATCATTTTGAATCATCTTCACTTGTATAAGATATGCTTATTATGTGTGGTTGAATTATATCATAATTCCAAGGTCCAAGTTGCAAAATCATTTGATTTGAATTTGAATTAATTTCAAATAAAGCAAATGACATATGCTACTGGTCCCATTTTAATTTCAACTCAAACATAGTTTAAAGTTGCATATTTGGAAAAATAATTTTCTCCTGATCATTTTTCATATATTATTTGTCCAATTTGGAGTTAGTATGAATTTTCTATGAATTTCCAAAGTTTCGGGTATTTTCTGGAATTTCTGGAATTATTTTAGTTCAAATAATCTCTGGAAATTCATTTAACTGATTTATTGCGCAAGTGCTGACGTCAGGGGGGGGGCTGACAAGGGGGTCCCACCTGTCAGTGGCTGGGTTCACTTAACCGGTGGGTTAAGTTAATCCAGTGGCTTAATTAAGCCACTGGGCCCATTGGTCAGTGACCCAGGGGGTCATTAGCCGAGTAATTAACAGGGGGGGTTAGAGCTGACACGCCGGCGGCTAAACGCCGGCGACTGGAGTCGCGGCGGCGCTGCACGGGATCACGATTCCGGCCATCATTTGGAGCGCGAAGACCACCAGTTTGAAGCCCTCTCCTGTGCGCGTCGAACGGGACCGATTCCAAGAGCTGGGGTGCACGGTACGCTCGCCGGCGTCAACTTTTGCGGCGACCTAGCTACGACCGTGATCGAGATTCTGTTCCAGGGCACGGATCGAGGCGGTGTTAGGCTGGTTCGACGAGGAGGAACACGGGGAACAAGATGGACATCATGGCTGGCTCGATGGCGTAGCGGTTGGACGTCGCCATGGATCCCGGCGGCGAGAAGCTTCGGCTTTCATGGCGGTCAAGGCTACAGGGAGTAATCGAAGGGGGAAAGTGAGGGTTTTTGATCCCAAGCTCACCAGGAGCTCAGCAGAGGTGGTGGCGATGGCTGGGGTGGCTCAACGGCGACGTAATTGACGAAGTCCTTCACGGCGGCCGGCGGGAACTCGAGGAAGAATCCGGCGTCTACGCGGGCTCCGGGCTCGATTCCTTCTGCAGGTCGATGAAGACGACGACGACGAAGAGCTTGGACACAGTCTTGGGGCTTCTAGGCGTCAATGGCCACGCGTGTGCTCGACGGCGCTCCGGCGTGCTTCTCGGGCGGCGATGAAACGGGAGAGAGAGGAAGGGGAGGTGTTCCTGGAGGGGGGGGGAATGAAGCGGGGCGGTTCCAGGACGCTTCCAGACGCGACTACGTGGACGGGGAGGAAGCAGGAGGTGGCCAGCGTCGTCGGCATGCGCGCCACGGCGGCAGAAGCCTGCCTGGCGCGAGGAAGAAGACGGCCTTGTCCCTGGGCCGGGCTGCCTCGGTAAGTTGGGCCCGTTTGAGGTCAGCCTTCTTTTCCTTTTTTTTCTGTTTTTCTTTCTGTCATTTGTTCTGTTTAGCCAAAATAAATAGCTAAACATTTTATTAAATGCTGAAAACTTTTATGTGGCCTCATAATAATATAGACTAGCCACTCATAAACTTTCAACATTTTAAAATTCAAAAGATTTGAATTTTAAATCAAATAGGGGTATTTCTTTAATTCCAAGGCACTGTTTGAATATTTGAAAAATCTATGAGCATGGGGTGGGTCCCACATCACTTGATATGTGATCACACTCATTTATAAGACTTTTCAAAACTCTAACATGAATTTTTGGAGAAGATTTTTATCTGGCCTTTTGAATTAATTCATCTGGGGGGGGGTTCCTTCTCCCATTTGCTTTTGAATTTGAATTTCCTTTGATTTCTTTCATGAATGCAAAGTGAAAATGACCCTAGCACATTACCTAACAGAGGGTTCTGACAAGAGACATCACTAGCGAACATCACGTATCCCGGTCCATATCCTCATTATTGTTTACACGCTCATTTACTTTTCCGCTTTACTTTTAATTGCTATCATTATCCCTTGCGTTTTATCCTTTGTGAACAACAAGACCGGAGAGATTGACAACCTCTCTGAACTTCGGTGTGCAGGTCCGCGTCAGTTGCGCCGCTGACACCTACTTATCATCTCCGGAGTCCTACTGAAGACAAACCTTGGTATCTTCACCGAGGGAAATTTGCTGTTGTGCTACATCACGCCTTCCACTTGGGGTTTACCAACGAAGGGCGAGAAATCACTATCATCATCTCGCACATCAACAACGCCGCTTAACTGCCGGACCGCCGCCGCCGTGGACGTTCTCCGTCGACGAAGAGCACGTCTCCGCACTCCGTCGCCGTAGCCACTTCGCGTCACCGAGTTAGGGTACGCAAGTTCCCTTGGATCCAATCTTTTCTGCGAGTTCTTCATCTAGGGCTTGGATCTAAGATTTGTTAGGGTTTTGTTTTCTGTTTATAGGACTGTTCTGATCCGTGTTGATCATTGCTCTTTGGGAAAACTGTTTGTAGCATTAAAGTTATCCCATCTACTCATGTCAGTATTGAGATTCGATCTATTCTGTGTTTGGATTGAGTTAGGTCTTGTTCTTGAACTAGTTCTATCCCAATCCAATGACAGATTTGCATCTGATCTTAGTCTGCTCTGGGTTCTTGTCAAAATTTGGTTTTGGTCGAAACTTTTGCCTATGCTTATTCATTTCCTTTCCTATTCCCTCTTTTCTATCCTTCTGGCCACAGGATGTCTGACGAAGAGGCAGCCATGGGGAATGAGTCACCTATTGTTGAAGGACTTGAGAACTATCTTGAGCCCCCGAAGCAGAAAGGCAAAGGTGGAAAGACGAAGGAATTCAAAAATGCCCGAGGCATACCCGAAGCCATTCGAATCAAAATGGGCTATGACACACCTCCTGAAGAATCTGACCACGATAGAAAGATTCGATTGCAAAAGATTCAACGCTACTGGGCTATAAGATGGTACAAATACAAGAGCATTCCAGACTGGAAGTGGGCAATGCAGTTTGCCTTCAGTCCTCCATATCGGTACACAACTGCCATGTGTGCCCAATACAATGCAGAAAACAGAAGAAAGTACTACCCGAAGCCTCCTGCTGTTCCTCACCCCAATACTCTTAAGACGCCAGATGATTATCCCGATGAGCAAGAGAGACTTGCCATATTGGCTGAGAAGAAGAGAATCCGAGAAGAAAAGAAGGCCAAAGCACTTGCTGCTGGAGGTCAAGCTGAAGCAGGTGCATCGAAGCCTAAGAGGCGAAGGCTTCGAAAATTGAGTGCTTCACCGCCTCCTGCTATTTCTGAAGAGGAGAGTGATAATGAAGCTGATGACGAAGCTGAACCTGCCGCACAGCCTGAAGTCTCTCTCCCTGAAGATCCTGCAGATGATGCTGATGATGAGTCTGAGCACTCCCCTGTTCCCCCGAGTCCAAAGAGACAAAAGCTTCGGAAGCCTTTGAAGAAGAAGGCTGGAGAGAAACCGCCTGCTTCAAGAGGCGTAAGGATTCAAGATCCAACTGACCCTCCTGTTCCTAAACCAACCATTGATATGACAAACTTGGTGGTTGAGGCTCCTTTGGCTTCAAAGCCACCTCGCCGCCTGGTTCCTGCTGAACAGAGAACGAAGGAGAGGCATGACCCTAAGGCAAAGCCTGCTGCTAATCCCGAAGCTAAAGCTCTTGAACCAGCCAAAGCTTCGAAGCTAAAAACTTCTGTTGCCAAGCCTGGCCAGTCTTATTCCCAGGTCGGCACCAAGAAGCTTTCTGAAGCAGATATGCGCAAGAGAGACCGTGCTGAAGCTGAACGCCTTCATGCTGAAGCACAAGCCCAAGCTAAGGCTGATAAAGAAGCTAAAGCAAAGGAAAAGGCAGATAGAGATGCTGCTCTGTTGGAGAAGAAAAGGAAAGATCTTGTTGAAGCAAATCAGAAAACTAAAGCGAAGCGCAAGCTTGCTGAAGTAAAAGTTCAAGAGGCTAAGGCTGCTGTCGAAGCCAAACAGCTTAGTGATGCTGAAGCCAAGCGCCAGGCTCAACTTGATATCATTCGCACAAAGAAAGCAGAGAAAGCTGCTAGAGCCGCTCAAAAGGAAGCTGCTGTAGACATGACACCAAAGGATATCACTCCGAAGCCAGTCACAGCCCCTGCCCCCGAAGCTCATGAAGAAGCTGAGCATAGTCACCACAACTTCCCAGATGCAAGAGAAGGTGAATGATGGCTTCTCCAGGCAGCCCCGATCTGAAAACGGCGGCGGCGGCGGAAGGAGAGGTTTCCGCGAAAAAGAGTTCTTGTTTAGGGGTTATATAGGCGAAGGGGGGGCGTCGAGGGGCCACCCAGGGCAGCCAGGAGGGTGCCTAGAGCGCCCTAGGGTTGGGGTCGCGCCAGGGACCCTTCTGGCTCCCTGGTGGTGGTCCCGGCTCTCTCCCTTGGTTATTCCGAAAGATTCCTTCCTGCTGATTTTTAATATAATTTTTGCGGAATTTTTTGGGCACTTTAATCAGCCGGAAAACCTGAAAAACAAAAACAGCAGAAAACCAGAAGCTGGCAACTGGGTGCACTGAGTTAGTAGGTTAGTCCAAATTGGTTTAAAAGTGTAATAAAGTTCAACCAAAACATGGCAAAGTCACACAAAATATGCATGGAGCAAGCAGAAATTATAGATACGTTTGGGACGTATCAACATCCCCAAGCTTAATTCCTGCTCGTCCTCGAGTAGGTAAATGATAACAAGCATAATTTCTGTGGTGACATGCCACACAACCAAATAAGGACTGTGAAGTAAAGCAATAAAAGCATGCTATTCAATTCAAGTCTTAACAGGCAAGAGTCTATATTGGCATTAACACAAGCAACAAAAGAACAAAAAGTGCAAGAGCTCTTGCTGTCCGTGACTCGAATGTCTCCAGATGGTGTTTTTGTGCAAGCAAGGGACTGGGAAGAAAGAGAAAAAAGTTTGTTGAGAACAACTATCTACTAAAGTTTCACACTTGGTCTCCTTTGGATTCTTATCTGGACTCGTCCCCAGACCACTAGCCAGGTACAAGTCAAACTGATCCACTCCCTTTCGATATTTTGAGCACTCATGCAATGGATGAGCGTGAGCAAGAAAGTTGACACCTAAAAGGCGAAACAGAAAAGGGGTGGAGGAGGAAGACAAAAAGGGTGTGTGAAAGGCTCACATCAATGAGGACAATCATAGGCGAGAGAAGGCCATATGATAGATATGATGTGAGGAGTAGGGATTGCCATACAACGGATGCACATGTGAGCTAAAAGCTCTCCAATGGAACTAGTGGGGGTGCATCTAACTTGCTTGCTCAAGAAGACCTAGAGCTCGTTTGAGGAGGCTCATCATTGGAATATACAAGCCAAGTTCTATAGTGTAAAACTTCCCCACATAGCTATATGCATGATGATAATCTCTATGGAGTACAAGGGATAGAAGATGAAGTACTAGTGTGGATCTCTCAAAAGGAATAGTAGTATGCCCCCTTCTCTCTTTTTCTTTTTCTTTTTTTTCTTTTTTTCTCATTTTTTTGGTGGCCTCAATGGCTCTTTCTATTCAACTCTCATTTGTCCTCTTTGGGATCTTTTGATCTTGTCCTCTTTGGGATCTTTTCCTCACTTTAGGGGCAATACTCTATATTTTACAAGAATATAGGAGATCTTTCACACTTTACAAAGGTACTCACAAAAAGAAAATGTAACTAATCATGATGCAAATGTATGCCTCTGCCAGGATAGCAGGATATGCAATGATACTAGCGCATCATGTAGCAATGATTATGTCGGGACCCGGGGTTAGCGTATGCAAGTACAGTTAAGACATAGTCATATGGAGAGCCGAGAACCGCACCCACTTGTCTAAGCAGACAAGGCCAAGCACTGAACATTCTCGGAAAGCATCGTACGTGAGGGGCATCCCATCCAGGCCGGATGATCAACTAAGATGGGTCCTCATCGTACGCACACAAGTCTAAAGATATGGGTGGTGAACTCCCATATTCAAAGACAAGTCGCCTCAACCATACTATCGACTATCTCAAAACTCTTACATAGACTTACTCCAGCCCGATCACTTAGTCGGGGTCTAGGGCGGGCTCGATCATACCACAAAGTGTGCACGAGACGGAGTCTCGAGCAATCGCATCGCGATGCCCCAAGCTGCGCACATCTAAGGGCCACTTGGTGTATGAAAGACCGCCAGCCAGAACACAACTAAGGTCTCGAAAACCCATACAAGACATGCATGTTATAAACATACACGCAGCACACGTGCCTTGTATGAACAGCAGGTACCATTGCAATTCTCTACAAAGTGTACATATTTATTGATAACTCTTATAGAGTGCACACTGAGATCACATACATGTGATCCAACATTACAACACATTCGGAAGCAAATTATGTCTGAGTACAGACAAGTTTAACAAGTGGCTTAAGAAGCCTTATTTAAACACAAAGCCCTCCACGAGGGAACCAGTCGTCTGACTGGGACTAGACTAGTTTGTCTTCAGTCGTCCAGCTCGATGAAGAAGCCACCTTCGGGGTCAATGGCATCATCTAAAACATAGATTAAGCAAACGTGAGTACAAAGTCGTACTCAGCAAGACTTACATAGGAGCTACACTACTCATGCACATGTATCAAGGGAAAGGGAGGTGGGGTTCACTTGCAGAAATGCCAGCTTTGACTTGGCTAATCCTGAACTACGAGTACCAGACTTTGAGGTAAGAAGCGTACACGAGTCCACTACTTTCTCCAACCAATTACACCACTATGGTGCCTTCCTCGACTTCCCCACGAGAAAGCACGCCATAGCACTCACACTTATCTTGGTGTGTTTTAGAAGTGTCCGATTCAAGTTATCTAATAATCAAGCTAAGCTTTCCAAGTAGTCCATAACCGCGGACGCGGATATTCGAATAGTTTTGTTAACCTTGCAAGGGTGTACCGCTACACACACATGATCATCATTTACCGCCTTTGATCTCGACACCATTCAAGGGGTGCCAGCGAGGATGCTCACCACAACAAATTTATCTAGGTACTCCATGAAGATCGAATTCATCAAGCGCGAGAATGTGGCGGGGGCATTGGTTAAACCAAAGGACATGACGGTGTACTCGTAAAGACCATAACGAGTAGTAAAAGCCGTTTTGGGAATGTCCTCGTTTCGGATTCTGATCTGATGATAACCTAATCTCAAATCCATCTTGGAGAAGACGGAGGATCCTGCAAGTTGATCATAAAGATCATTGATCCTGGGCAGTGGGTATTTGTTCTTTATCGTCGCTAAATTTAGCGGGCGATAGTCTACGCACATCCTTTCTGTTCCATCTTTCTTCTTTACGAACAGAACGGGGCAACCCCATGGCGATGAGCTAGGGCGGATGAAGCCTTTTGCCAACGAAGCATCAAGTTGGGTTTTTAGCTCAGCTAACTCATGTGGGGCCATTTTATATGGGCGCTTGGAAATTGGTGCGGTTCCTGGAACAAGATCCACTATAAACTCTACACATCTGTCAGGTGGCATGCCCGGCAGCTCTTCAGGAAAGACATTCGGGGAGTCACGAACCACCGGAATATCTTCAAGTTCGGGAAGGGGAAGTACATTCAAGGAATGCACTTGGGTTCTTGTTCTGGGTGAGGTATAGTTAACTATTTTTCCTAAAGGGTGGGTGAGTTTCACGGATTTGCCTTTGCAATCCAGGTAGGCATTCTGTCTTGATAGCCAATCCATGCCAAGGATGACATCAATGTCTGAAAACTTGAGGGCTATGAGTGAAGCAAGGAATACTAAACCCTCAATTGCAATTTGATTACCATGGCTTACTCTATTAGTTTGCCATCTTGACCCTGGAGTTTGAATAACCATTGGGGTGGACAATTCAACAAAGGGTAACTCATGACGAAGTGCATAACTTTCCGACATGAATGAATGAGATGCTCCTGGGTCGAAAAGAACGGAAGTAGGAACAAAATTGACTGGGAGCGTACCAAGAATGACGTCAGTGGTGTCGTCAGTCTCTTCGGCGGCGATCTGGTTCACACGTCCACGAGTGGCGGGAGGAGCGGGTTTGGCGGTGTAGATCTTCTGGGGTGGTTTGCCACGACCATTGTTGTTGTTGTTGCCTCCGGCACGTGGTGGAGCATTCTGGTTCTGGACCTGGTTCTGGGGGCACTCGCGAGAGTAGTGGCCTGCCTGACCACACTTGTAACAGGCTCCAAAAACAGTGCGTGGAGCTGGGTTGTTTGGTGGAGCTGGGTGGAACTGGGTGGGTGGACGAGGCGCCACATAGGATGGCCTCGGTGGGTTGTTCTGGCGGAACATGCTGTTTGGGATCCAGATCTTGCGCTTCTGGGAACCAGAGCTGGATGAACCGTCATCTCTAGGGTGTTTGCGGAAATCGTTGGGGGTGTTCATGTCCTCTGCCTTGATGGCCTTGTTGACAAGGACCTGGAAGGTGGAAAAGTCATGAAGGTTGAGCTCATGACGGAGTCCACTGTTGAGGCGACGACGGAACCTCTCTTGTTTCTTGGAGTCGGTGGAGACTTCTTCGGTTGCATAACGAGCAAGTCGGTTGAACTCACGACTGAAATCGTCAACGGTCCTTCTGCCTTGGGTGAGGTTGCATAATTCCTCACGCTTGCGGTCCATAAGACCCTTGGGAATGTGGTGCTCGCGGAAAGACGTGCAAAATTCCTCCCAAGATGCAGGCGGTCCAACGGGGCGCATATTCAGAAAGTTCTCCCACCAAGAACTAGCTGCACCTTCGAGGTGATAGGTGGCATAGCTGACCTTGTCGCCATCTGCAACATGGCCTGCTTGGAGCTTCCTTTCGATGCTGCGGAGCCAGTCATCGGCGTCAAGGGGCTCGGTGGAGTAGCTGAAAACCGGGGGATGAAGCCGGATGAAGTCGTTCAGGGACACCAGCTCATTGCGCTGCTGAGTGGTGTTGCGTGCAATGACTTAGCAGGTGGTGAGAGTCTCGACGGTTCCTCTCGACCTCCATCAGAACTTGGGCCATCGTGGGTGGGGGTGGAAGGTTGCCTTCCTCCTGGTCGTTCCCACGACCTTGGTTACGACCAACCTGGCCACGGGTTCCTTGAGACATCCTGAAGGTGAAACACCAAAGTCAAACAGAGTTGATTGAAGAGTCTAATCAAGGTATTGAAGTACTGGAAGGATTACAGAGCAAAGGAAGTAATCATCTTGACAACATGGTGATAAAAGCATACAAGCCATATATTCACAAGCTGTCATACAAACCATACATCGTTTTAGTACAAGCACTAAGCTAATACAAACGTGATGAAGATGATACATCCTTCAGAGGCACTCTGACTTCCTATACATTATTTATCTAAGCCTCTGGAACTTAGACACCTTGCTTACAATATACTAAGATACTACGACATCCTCACTAAGTAAGACCACAGGCGGTCTCACTCATCTCCATCTCCATAGTAGTCCTCGTAAAAGTTACCCGCGTATCCCAGTAGCTGTAGGTGACCATTGGAAAACACGGAGGCCTGTGGACCCTGATATCCATTTGGGCAAGTATGGGGCCTAGGTCCAGTGTAGGGTGGAAGCAAAGGACCACGGGGTGGAAAAATTCCTCCAATCTCGGGCCAAGCAACTCGAGAAGGCATCTGCGTCCTCACTGGATAGATCGCATCATACTCAACTAATCTCACGCTCACAAAGGGTGCCAAGAGCGTCAGTGCTCGGTACAGACGAACACGGGTGGCGTGGAGCTCAAAACGGAGAGCGCGTGCATCACGATCTCTGTCACTAGCAAACCTAGCAGTCACCTGAAGTGTTGGATCCTCTGCAGAGTGATCTGAGTAGAGTCCGGTGTAATATCCCTCTTCTCCTGGAAGTGCAGCAGGGATATAGCGGAACGAGGTCTCTCTCAGCATAGTGTGCTCCTCTCTCAGCAGTGTGATACATGAATATGCAGCATCCTACACAGCCATGTTCTCGGTAACGCCAATGCCATGTCCAAAGTGGATAGGCTGGGTGACTCCAACGTGGTGCGGGTAGATCCTGACGATGCAGTGGAACTGCTTCTAGTTGAAGTCGTGGAACTGCTCCTCGATGGTATACTCAGGGTACCATCGATATCCCACATAGGACATCATCTCGATCAACGTGGCGGGATGGCCACGCACACCGAGGCACCTGGTCAAACGAACAATCTGCCGAGGGGGAAGATCTGCCATCTGAAACAGAAAGGAGTTTGCAAATGCATCAGATTATGAGATAAACCTGGAATGACTCGGACAGCATAACGGCTGTAATTGTAAGAAATGACAATTTCTTTCAATCATGAAAAACAGCACTTACATAATACGATGTAAGAAATCAGCATTACAACAATGCTAGGAAAAACCGGACACAACTTTCCTTCGGCTATAAGGAAGCAAACAACGACATGTGCTAATCAGATAGAGGAGAGCCTAGTCCTATCTTCCCGTAGAACAAGATGAGGGTGACTCAGAACTCAGAACGAATGGGGTAAGGAGAAAAAAGAAGCCTTACGTTGTTCCCTTATATACCCAGAGTAACTATATAACTATAGCAAGCTAGACTCAACTTCGGCCAAGGCTACTAGTCCTACAGTCAGTCCTGCTCTGGTACCAAGTCTGTCGGGACCCGGGGTTAGCGTATGCAAGTACAGTTAAGACATAGTCATATGGAGAGCCGAGAACCGCACCCACTTGTCTAAGCAGACAAGGCCAAGCACTGAACATTCTCGGAAAGCATCGTACGTGAGGGGCATCCCATCCAGGCCGGAGGATCAACTGAGATGGGTCCTCATCGTCCGCACACAAGTCTAAAGATATGGGTGGTGAACTCCCATATTCAAAGACAAGTCGCCTCAACCATACTATCGACTATCTCAAAACTCTTACATAGACTTACTCCAGCCCGATAATTAGTCGGGGTCTAGGGCGGGCTCGATCATACCAAAAAGTGTGCACGAGACGGAGTCTCGATCAATCGCATCACGATGCCCCAAGCTGCGCACATCTAAGGGCCACTTGGTGTATGAAAGACCGCCAGCCAGAACACAACTAAGGTCTCGAAAACCCATACAAGACATGCATGTTATAAACATACACGCATCACACGTGCCTTGTATGAACAGCAGGTACCAATGCAATTCTCTACAAAGTGTACATATTTATTGATAACTCTTATAGAGTGCACACAGAGATCACATACATGTGATCCAACATTACAACACATTCGGAAGCAAATTATGTCTGAGTACAGACAAGTTTAACAAGTGGCTTAAGAAGCCTTATTTAAACACAAAGCCCTCCACGAGGGAACCAGTCGTCTGACTGGGACTAGACTAGTTAGTCTTCAGTCGTCCAGCTCGATGAAGAAGCCACCTTCGGGGTCAGTGGCATCATCTAAAACATAGATTAAGAAAACGTGAGTACAAAGTCGTACTCAGCAAGACTTACATAGGAGCTACACTACTCATGCACATGTATCAAGGGAAAGGGAGGTGGGGTTCACTTGCAGAAATGCCAGCTTTGACTTGGCTAATCCTGAACTACGAGTACCAGACTTTGAGGTAAGAAGCGTACACGATTCCACTACTTTCTCCAACCAATTACACCACTATGGTGCCTTCCTCGACTTCCCCACGAGAAATCACGCCATAGCACTCACACTTATCTTGGTGTGTTTTAGAAGTATCCGATTCAAGTTATCTAATAATCAAGCTAAGCTTTCCAAGTAGTCCATAACCGCGGACGCAGCTATTTGAATAGTTTTGTTAACCTTGCAAGGGTGTACCGCTACACACACATGATCATCATTTACCTCCTTTGATCTCGACACAATTCAAGGGGTGCCAGCGAGGATGCTCACCACAACTGTTACCTCATAGCCTATCTAGTCCGAGAAAGCCGCCTACTTGGGTTGGCTACCACTATCGTGAACCCGGCCGGTTTACCGAAGTGGACCCAAGCGATGTGTGCGTGGTGCATAAGCCGGTCTCGGGTGAGCCGTTCTCTCACTTAGCATCCATGCCACAAGCCTACCAGAACTCTGAACTACTGCGACATCTGGACATCGAAAGGGATGAGTTAGTAAGTTGAGAGGGGTCAGTGAGCCCAATGTGTGGTTGTACTCTTCATCTTGGATCACCACACAAGAACTCGGACTTAGGGCGGTGTTCAACGAGACAACCCACCATGTACTCCTACACATCCTCTCGTCGTTCACCTTGTATTAGGGTCGATTCACCAACAGTTTTCTACCATCATCAACATGATCACTACCATCCTGACTCACATCACAGTAACAACATGGTATCATATTAAGCATGCAATAAGAAGTAACATTGCAGGGGTTACATGATATCAACCAACTCCTACATTTTCTAGGATTGTGGTTTGCTTACTACTGTGACAAATGATAGGTCATGCAAAGGAATGGGTTCATCTATGCGGTAGAATCGTAACATGGTGATCATCCTATACAATGCATAAGCGAGACATGAGAGGGAAGTGGGATTTTATCGACATGATCAATGGGGTTTGCTTGCCTTGCTGACGAGGTTCGGGATCTGGATCTTCAGCGAAGGGGGTGACCTCTTACTCCGGTTCCACCTCTACTCGACAAACAAAGCACGAAGTAGCAATCAATATGGATGCAATGCTCAAGCACATGAATGAATGTTGAAATTTGAAGTATAAGTTTTGATGTGTGAGGCAATTCCATTTAAGTGGAGTATATTGCATTTGAAATGCAAATTCAAAATCCACATTTGAATTCAACTTAGCCAAGTTGTATGTGACATAGTTTGATCATTTTGAATCATTTTCACTTGTATAAGGTATGCTTCTGATGTGTGGTTGAATTATATCATAATTCCAAGGTCCAAGTTGCAAAATCAATTGATTTGAATTTGAATTAAATTCAAATAAACCAAATGACATATGCTACTGTTCCCATTTTAAAATCAACTCAAACATAGTTTAAAGTTGCATATTTGGAAAGATAATTTTCTCCTGATCATTTTTCATATATTATTTGTCCAATTTGGAGTTAGTATGAATTTTCTATGAATTTCCAAAGTTTGGGGTATTTTCTGGAATTTCTGGAATTCTTTAAATTCAATTTGATTTTCTGGAAATTCAATAAATGATTTATTGCGCAAGTGCTGACGTCAGGGGGGGCTGACAAGGGGGTCCCACCTGTAAGTGGCTGGGTTCACTTAACCGGTGGGTTAAGTTAATCCAGTGGCTTAATTAAGCCACTGGGCCCACTGGTCAGTGACCCAGGGGGTCATTAGCCGAGTAATTAACAGGGGGGATTTGGGCTGACACGCCGGCGGCTAAACGCCGGCGACTGGAGTCACGGCGGCGCTGCTCGTTCTTCCTCTCCTGGCCTCCAAACTCTGCGCCGATACCACCGTTCGAAAGCCCGTGAAGAGCCGCGTCGAAAGCACCACTTGTACGTCGCCGGGGAGGTCGCGTTCGTCGACTGCTTCGACCTTGGCGGCGACAGAACCACGGCGAGGTCACAGTCGTCGTTGTGGTGCACGGTTGGAGTCGATTCGGGGCTTGTTCGAACGCTAGCACGTGCAGGAGTCAAACGCGTGCACTGGGGGTTCATGACGAGCACTGGAGCGAGGAGGACGACGACCATGGCGGCGAGGTGCTCGGGTTCCCATGGCGGATCCGGCTAGAGGAAGCAATCGAGGGGGAAAAAGAGGGGTTTCGCTTGCGAGCTCACCCTGAATCTATCTGGAGTGGTGGCTTGCTCGGGGAGGCGCTGGAGTTGCCGGAATTCGAAGTCGATCCACGGCGGCTGGCGATGAAGACGACGAAGCTAGCGAGCTCGTGGAGGCGTCCGGCTCCGATTCCTTTCGCAGGTCGATGAAGACGACGACGACGAACTCCTTGGACACCTTGGCTTGGCTTCTCGACATCGATGGTCGCGAGTCCGCACGGCTGCGCTCCGGCTAGGCTACGGTGGCTTCGCTGTTCTTCGTGGGGAGGACGAACTGGAGGGCGAGGAAGGAGGGGAAAGAGGCCTGGGCTTCTCCAGGACACGCGGGCGGCGAGAAGGAGGCAGGGGGGTCGCTGTGGAGCTGCCACCGCGACGGCCACGGCATGCCGGGCACGCAGCTATGTGCTCGTGCCCGGGGAAGACGACAGGGGAGTTCCCCCTGGTGGGCTGGGCCGGCTGGAGAGGTGGGCCTCGCCCCTGGCGAGAGGTAAGCCTTTTTCTTTTTCTCTTCTGTTTAATCTTTCCTTTCTTTTCTGTAAATTTGTTTTGACTTTGGTAAAAATACCAAATCATTTTATTAAATGCTAAAAACTTTTATATGGCCTCATAATAATATAGACTAGCCACTCATAAACTTTCAACATTTTTAAAATTCAAAAGATTTGAATTTTAAATCAAATAGGGGTATTTCTTTAATTCCAAGGCACTGTTTGAATATTTGAAAAATCTATGAGCATGGGGTGGGTCCCACATCACTTGATATGTGATCACACTCATTTATAAGACTTTTCAAAACTCTAACATGAATTTTTGGAAGATTTTTATCTGGCCTTTTGAATTAATTCATCTGGGGGGGGTTCCTTCTCCCATTTGCTTTTGAATTTGAATTTCCTTTGATTTCTTTCATGAATGCAAAGTGAAAATGACCATAGCACATTACCTAACAGAGGGTTCTGACAGATTAGGGCAAGGCCCAACTAGCATGCGGCTCATCGATCAAGCAAGTAGCATGTATGACATGAGGATCAAGTCATGAGAGGGTGGATGTTGCATGGCAATGTATCTCGGAAAGGCTATGGAAATTCCTTGTAGGTAGGTATGGTTGTTGTTTTGAGGAAAGATATAATGAGGCTTATGATGACAGAGCGTATCATGCCAAGGGTTTGGATGCACCGGCGAAGTATGCGCCAACTCTCGAGGTGAGAAAGGGCAATGCACGGTACCGAAGAGGCTAGAAAAAGTATGGGTAGGTGGAAGTGTCAACTTTCGAATACTCACATTAGTCCAAAGAACTCATGCACTTATTATCAGTAACTCTCAATCTAATAGGAGGTTCACAAAGAGACAGGTACCCCGAGGAGGAGTGTATGGGGGTTTGGTTATCCTTGCGCATCCTCGAATCATGGTACGTGAGTGTACTCTAATATTCGAACCCTCCAGAGGTTAGTGATCCATCTAGTAGCTAGAGTTCTCAACAGGGGTTTTTGGTTTTCGAAAAACACACGGATTGCCCAAAATACGACATCTATCACTAATAGGCAAGAGCTCTTGACACCAAAAGTTCAAACATTACTCTAGTCAATACCTCAAAACTATTGCAAGTTACTACTTCAAAAAGAAAAGCAACTTTAACTACCTACTTTCTAGTCAAGACACATAACTCAGTGCAACAGGCAAACTCTCTAACAAGATAAAACATGCAACCTATAGAAAGTTCAACCTGAAAAGAAAAGCTCTAGAAAAACTAAAGCACTACAGCTAAACAGACCAGCAGCTAAGAAAAGAAAAAGAACAACTCACAGCTACAAGAAATAAGAATGCAAATCCTATGAGGAGTTCTAGTTCAAGTGGAGCGTGTTTCTCTCCCACACCAAAGAGTAAGTTGGGGTCTAACTTGTTACTACAACAAAGAAAGCAAAACAAACTTAGAAAAGTAAAGAGCGAGACGCTCCAAGCAAAGCACATAACTCATGAAGTGATAAAAATATAGTGCAACGAAAGACAGACCGATGATTGTTGATGAAGAAGGGGATGCCTCGGGGGCATCCCCAAGCTTAGACGCTTGACACTCCTGGATCTTCTTTCATCACCTTCCATCGCGCACTTGAAAACTCCCTTCATACATAACTCATTGTAGGCTGATTAGAGAGGTTAGTACCCTAATAAAATAATTTTCCTCTACTGCAAATAAAGATTTCCAGGAAGAGCTACTGTTTCTCTTGCCTGCCCAAAAAATTTTGCAAAGAAAAAGCAAGCTTAAGGATTGCAAAACTGCGAAAAGAAAAACTGGGGCAGAAGCTGAGAAAAACAGAACAGCAGAGAAAGGAGAATTTTTTCGAGGTACTTCTGCAACTCAAATCAAAAAACATTGAACAGAGGCTAGCAAGACAATTGTATGGAGCATGCTGTCAAAAAAATTCAGATCAAAAAGATGATCTGGTGATTTATCGTGAATTTTCCCGTCAAGAAGACAGAATCTGTTTCTGGACAGCAAGCTCCAACTTTTGAACTTTCAAGCACCCTGAGGCTAAACTTGGCACAAAGCTTAAAAAATAAAGATACAATGATGTTGCTACAGTAGTAACAATCATCAAGACCACTAAGAACAGAACAAAAACAAAAAGAAAAACCTAAATTCGTTGCGGGCTGCCTCCCGAAAGCGCTTCTTTAGAGCCATTAGCTAGGCTTAAAGCAGAAGATCAAGTTTTTTCCAGAGAATAACTAGCCCGTGTGACGGACTCAAAAGGTAACTTAATATTTTTCCTAGGGAAATGTTCCATCCCTTTCTTGAGAGGGAATTGGAACTTGATAGTTCCCTCTTTCATGTCAATGATAGCACCGACTGTGCGAAGAAAAGGACGTCCCAAAATAATTGGACAAGAAGGCTCACACTCAATGTCCATAATAGTGAAATCAACGGGAACATAATTGTCATTGACAATGATAAGAACATCGTCGATCTTCCCGAAAGGCTTCTTTACGGAAGAATCAACAAGACGAACACCAAAAGAACAGGGATCAAAAGGTTTCAAATCAAGCATATCATACATTCTTTTGGGCATAACAGAGGTACTTGCTCCAACATCACAAAGAGCAAAACAAGAGAAGTTATTCAATTTAATTTTAATCATAGGATCCCAACCATCTTCTAGCTTCCTAGGTATGGAGGCTTCTAGTCTAAGCTTCTCCTCCCTAACTTTAATTAGAGCATTGGTGATATGCTCCGTGAAGGCAAGATTTAGTGTGCTAGTGTGGGGGTCTCTAGACATTTTGTGTAGGAAACCAATAACTTCTGGTAAAGTGCAGTTATCAAAGTCTAGTTCACTACTATCTATAAGGTAAGTAGTGATATCATTTAAGCTCACTTGTTTGAAAGCCTCTATGTTCATAGAGGTTTCCTCTTCTATGGTTGAGGGTGTAGCATCACCATTGATAGGTCCAATGGGACTAGGGGTGTGATGGGTGCTAGCAGTTTGGATCTCCTCAACTACTTGGATAGTGGCTACTGTGTGGTAGGTAGGAAGGCTCTTAATTCTATCTTCTTCCTTGGGGATAACTTCAGGTTTGGCTGCAATTTGGTTTATCAAGGTAGATTGGGTGTGAGACATGTTTGAAACATAAGTTTCAATGGAAGTGAGTCTGGTTTGGAGACTAGAAATATCACCGTTCAGGCTCTCAAGTTGTTTGCTAATGCTTTGCAGGATGGAGGAGTGCTCATCTAATTGTCTAGAAAAGGCCTTGTTTTGCTCAAACTGAGTGTGCATATAGTTTTTAGTGGCCTTTTCTATTTCTACAAGTTTCTCATAACTAGGCAGGTCTCTCTCCCTATAGTTTTGGCTGTAGGAGTTGCTGGTGGTAGGATAAGTGTTGTTCCCATAGTTGTTGGATGGGAAAGGCCTAGGATTGTTCCTACCAAAGTTACTCCTATAAGCATTATTGTTGAAGTTGTTCCTAGAGACAAAATTGACATCTACTTGCTCCTGAGCAACCAAAGAATTTAAAGGAACATCTTGAGGATCAATAGAGGGTTGCTTGGTAAGTAGAGACATGATAAGGTCAACCTTTTCATTTAAAGAGGAAATTTCCTCGATAGAGTTTACCTTCTTACCAGTTGGAGCTCTCTCGGTGTGCCATTGTGAATAATTTAGCATCATCTCATCTAGTAGTTTTGTAGCAGCACCAAGTGTGATTGACATAAAGGTACCTCCCGCGGCCGAATCCAACAGGTTCCGCGAGGTGAAGTTCAAGCCTGCATAAAAAGTCTGGATAACCATCCAGGTAGTCAGTCCATGTGTAGGGCAGTTCTTGACGAGCGTCTTCATACGTTCCCAAGCCTGGGCAACGTGTTCGTTATCCAATTGCCTGAAATTCATAATGTTACTCCGCAATTGAATAATTTTAGCAGGGGGATAATACTTCCCTATAAAAGCATCCTTGCATTTACTCCAAGAATCAATACTATTCTTGGGTAGAGACTGTAGCCACTCCTTGGCTCTCCCTCTCAAGGAGAAAGGGAAAAGCTTCAGCTTGACGATGTCTCTGTCCACCTCCTTGTATTTCTGCATGTCGCAGAGCTCGATAAAGTTGTTTAGGTGCAAAGCAGCATCTTCTCCTGCTCCTGAAAATTGATCTTTCATGACAAGGTTAAGCAGAGCGGATTTAATCTCATAAGAAGGTGTTGAAGTGGCAGGTGGAGCAATAGGAGTGCAGATAAAGTCACTGTTGTTGTGACTGGTGAAGTCACACAACTTAGTGTTTTCATTGGAACCCATAGTAGCAGCAGGTATTTTTAGTATTTTTGATTAGGGACACAAAAGTAAAAACTGAAAGGTAAACTAACAAGACTAAAAATCAAAGGTAAAAGATAGCGTGTAACTCCCCTATTTTTGATACAGGAGTCCGACAACGGCGCCAAAAATTGGCGGTTATCAGGACTCGCGTATTTGTACTTCCTTTGAGTCCCCGGCAACGGCGCCAGAAATTAGCTTGATGGCTTCTCCAGGCAGCCCCGATCTGAAAACGGCGGCGGCGGCGGAACAGAGAGGTTTCCGCGAAAAAGAGTTCTTGTTTAGGGGTTTCTACCCCGAGGGGGTTATATAGGCGAAGGGGGGCGTCGAGGGGCCACCTAGGGTAGCCAGGAGGGTGCCTGGTGCGCCCAAGGGTTGGGGCCGCGCCAGGGACCCTTCTGGCTCCCTGGTGGTGGTCCCGGCTCTCTCCCTTGGTTATTCCGGAAGCTTCCTGTCCGCTGATTTTTAATATAATTTTTGCGGAATTTTTTGGGCACTTTAATCAACCGGAAAACCTGAAAAACAAAAACAGCAAAAAACCAGAAGCTGGCAACTGGGTGCACTGAGTTAGTAGCTTAGTCCAAATTGGTTTAAAAGTGTAATAAAGTTCAACCAAAACATGGCAAAGTCACACAAAATATGCATGGAGCAAGCAGAAATTATAGATACGTTTGGGACGTATCAGTGAACTATGGGACTGTTTGAGCCTGAATCAGGCATTCTGCCAGCTTTCTGAAGTTGTTGATCCCAAAGCTGTGGATGTTGGGAATGTTTACATTTCACCAACTCTTTCTGCCATGAATGAAACTTTATACAATCAGCTAAGGGATTTGCATGCTAGGGACAGATCTGAGTCTGCCAAAATTCCGAAGTTTAAGAAGAAAGCAGATGCTGAATCAGATGAAGATTTTAAGAACGAAGCCGAAGCTGCTTCGAAGAAGATTTCTGATGTCAATGAAACGACAAAGCACAATATTCAAGTGTTTCAAGGCAAGATAAAATCTGCCATTGAAGAATGTTGCAAGACGCACAATGCTTCGATCATGGCTCTTGATTCCAAGAAGCGCGAAGCAATGCTCAAGCAACTAGCTTCACCCCTTCCCTAGCTGCAACAAAGGAAGCGCCGTCTTATCACAGATGCAGACGAAGCTGATGAGGTGAGCTCTCATCCAGCCAAGAAGGCCCCAAGACAAGCATCGCCCCCTCGATGCAAGATTATCACTCTTTCAACCCCAACTGCAAAGCCAACCGTTCCCGAAGTCATTCCACCCCATGCTCCAACTCCACCTCCTCCTCAACCCGCTCCTGAACCATCGCACCACGACAACTTTGAGCCAGAGCCTTCTCCTCAAGCTCAAGACATACCAATTCCTTCAAGGGATTATTCTTCGGCTCACTCTGCAGATGAGTCCGAAGAACAAGAAGGCGAAGCCAAAGACCAAGCTATTCCAGAAGAGCCTGAAGCCGATGCAGAAGCCGAAGACAATGAATTGGCAATTATGACTCAACCTCAAGAACAAGCCATAGTTGCTCGACGGCAAGCTCCGCACTGCATTCCTGCGCAAGATACCCAACTGGACTCCATCTACCCACGTGAAACTTTTCCTATTTTCTTGGGAGATGGTTCTTCTTCAAGACATGGTCCTGAGTTTGACCTCGAAGCTCATCGCCAGAAGCTTCGCTTCTTTGGTGCAAGTCCTTATGATTCAGCCCGGACTGCTGATGACCTTCACTTCTGGACAACCGAGCAACAGATTCTGTACACGAAGCTATACTGCCAGAAGGGTGTTCTATTCAGGCATAAGTACTTGGATATGCGAAGTCTAACTTCAGCAACATGCTTCCAGAACATTATGGAAACCATCGAAGCACAGAATCTTACCAGCCTGTTTGCTATGGAAACACCATTCAATTCCGAGCTAGTGAAGCAATTATATGCCACTCTCTATGTCTCTGGAAATCCTGATGACACAAGCTCTTGGATACTTGAGTGGATGATTCAAGGAAAAATCTTTCGAATGCATTCTAATGAATTCATGGATATTGTGAACATCCCAAGGCACACTGAAAAACTTGCAAAGGTTCACTTGATGCCTGATCCTACTGAAGCTGAATTTGCTTCACTGCTAGATCCCGAAGTCACTGGAGACCACATGCCAGATAACATTCGCCCGAAGCATCTGGTATTCATATCAAAGACTTGGTTTTACATCTTGTCTAACTCACTGATTCCTCTCAGCACTGCAAATGATGAGTCCAACATTCATTATCATACACATCATGCTTTGTTGAAGCTTACTCACGGCCATGTGTTTGACTTCGAGGATTGTTTTCTTCGCTATATGGTCCAAGCTGCTGAACTTGTACATCAATTGAAGCCATATGCTCCCTGGCTCCAAGCCATTTGCAACCATGGTCGCCGTGAAGACTTCGTTGCGAAGCATCACCCGAAGTTGTTTTGTCCTCCTGTGCGTGATACAATGAATATCTTCAGAAGGCTAAATGATCCATTTGCCACATATGTCAGACTCAGACAGCATGTCAATGAACGCAACATGTCGAAGTCTTTCCAGAAAGAAGTTTATCACTTTGAGGTTGGCATTCTCTCCCAACAGTTGCTTAAAAATTTCATTGAAGGAAATCAACGCCAAATGCAACATCTTTCTGATGACATCAATAGAGTTGGCAACATTGCTTTGAACAACAACCAGTACTTGAAGGTTTTGAAACGCCACTCATGGAAAGGTTTAAGGAAGTTCAACTCAGTAAAGAAGCTTGAAGCTGATCGGATTTTCAAGGAGTATCCGCACCTTCAACGCCATTTCTCCAGAAATGATTCGATAGACCGCCCCAACCCAAAGATCCCTCCGCTGGAAAAGATTGATGAAGTCCTATTTGTTAATCCAGCTGAACAGATTCGCCCTGATACTCTCTCCGATGAAGACTCCCACACATCGAAGCAAGAAGATGACCCTCTCAACGACTGCGATCTTGATTTGCTTCAAGCGCCGGTGGACATTGACGAAATGGAGTCGCCTGCTTCAACCGAAGGAGACACTTCAGGAGATGCATCTTCTTCGGGCGAAGCCAATCAGCAGGGTCCCCGGGTTGCAGCAAACGCGTAAATACTCTTGATCTACCTCTCAACCTTTTGTCCAATTATTGACAAAAAGGGGGAGAAAGTAGCATCGATTGAGTTTAGATTCGTTGCGGGGTTTAGGGTTTCGATTTGATATTTTGTGTGTTAAGTTACAGCAAACATTTCATTCGCTTTGATTGGGTTGTAACTTAAGTTTTACTTCGTCTGTGAACTGCTACTTGTTTTGTGTTAATAACCCCCGTGCTTGCAAGTTACTCTCGTATCTTTTATCTTGCAGGTGGTTGTTACCTTTAAGTTCATAGGTCATTGGATGATTGCATATTCTTCAAGACTAATATCCTCTATATGCAATTGATTCACTAAGATATGTGTTAGGCTTCCCATAAAAGATATTCTTCATCAAGCATTCACTTCGATTATATAAATCTTCGATGCTTGCATTCAGCGGGAGTCAAAAGCTTCATATCTTAGAGTTTGCTCTCAACTCAACTCAAAATTCCATATTTTTATCGATTACTGTTTTGTCAACAATAGTCCAAAAAGGGGGAGATTGTAAGAGCAAAGTAATGCCCCCATGAGTTTTGGATATTGTTGGATAAAACAGTAGAGGAACTAACAAGTTTTCTAGTGTAAAAAAGATGGTCAGGTTCCTGAAGTTATAGGTTGGTGATAAAGCTTCAACGAAGATTTACATACTTACGAAGCATATCCTTTGGAGTGAAGCTCATCATGGATGTCGACCCCTAAAAAGATAAGGGATCCTGAAGCACGTCTCATCGAAGGAGATGACCAAGATGGCGCAAGACTTCGTAGTTTTTGCGTAGTTCTTTTTCACTTCTTTGAGTCGTAGGAAAAACCGTACTATCAATAGGGGTTTAGTAAATGTACTCCGAAGGTTTTGGTGAAAAGACTCAGATCGAATCCAAACCTGTGAGAAGCCAGAGATGAGAAATCTCATGTGCACTAGGTAATGCTTCACCAGCGAAGACTTCGTTCTTTCGGCTCCTGAAGCAGAACCAAGTCCGTGAGTCAGCTTTACTTGGACCGCAAGCAAAGTTGCGCTTTGATTGGAAATATGACCGTTGCGGACAGGTGTCAAGCTGTCGCATCGGATCATTTAAGACTTTTCGCACCTAGGGATTGCCACCTATAAATATTCCACCCCCTCCCTCATTGGCCGGTGGCTGCTCCAAGAATATTTTCTGACAGTAAAGAGAAAGAGAAACCCCACCGAAGAAACCCCGCCCTCATTGAACTCTTCTGCGTCTGCTTAAGCCAAAGTATTTGAGTGCAGCATGAGCCATTCTTCAAGTATTTATCTTGTGAAATAAAGGTGCCATTCTTCTGTTGGCGAATCTGAAATCCAAGGAAAAACTTCAATTAACCCATCATTGACATCTCATATTTCTTCGACATCATCCTTGCGAATTCTTCGCTGATTTCAGTGTTAGTGCAGCAAAAAATGATATCATCTACATATATTTGAAACACAAATAGATCATTGTTATATGATCGAGTGAAAAGAGTGGGGTCAGTGGTTCCAGGTTTGAAGCCTTTCTTCAGAAGGAAATCCTTCAATGTTTCATACCAAGCACGAGGTGCTTGCTTTAGTCCATACAAATCTTTGTGAAGCCTGTACACCATATCAGGATTTTTCGAGTCTTCAAAACCTGGTGGCTGCATAACATACACTTCTTCTTCTATCTCACCATTAATAAAAGCACTTTTGACATCCATTTGATATAGAAATATATTTTTGTGGTTAGCAAAATCAAGCATGACACGAATGGATTCGAGACGGGCTACTGGAGCATAGGTTTCACCAAAATCAATGCCTTCGATTTGGGTGTAACCTTGTGCTACCAATCTAGCCTTATTTCTTACCACAATACCATCTTCATCTTGCTTGTTGCGAAATATCCACTTGGTGCCAATAACATTGTGCTTCGTGGGATCTGGCCTGTCAACAAGTGACCAGACTTTGTTCCTTTCAAACTGGTGAAGTTCTTCCATCATAGTCAATAACCAATCAGGATCCTTCATGGCTTCATCATATTTTGAAGGCTCTGGCATAGAAACAAAAGAAAAACTTCCACAGAAGTTAGCCAAACGAGTACGAGATCGAGTAGTGGGACGACCTAGTTGATGAATATCTTCGAGGATCGGATCAACATCAACTCTTCTTCGAACTCGTGATAACGTAGTATCATTTGCTTCAGGCTCAGCTTCTGCTTCAGGATCAGGATCTGCATCAGCTTCGGGATCTGCTTCACCTTCAGCTCCAGCATTTCCTTCAGGATTAGCATTTCCTTCGTTCCCTTGTCCTTCTTCGTCCTGTTGACCATTAGCTTCAGGATGTTGATCTCCAGCGTCCCGGGCTATGTGTGGGAACATTGGACCATCATCATCCCTAACAGCTTGAGGAGGATTGGCTTCAACAGGGCGAATCTCTCCAATAGCCATGGACCTGATCACTTCATCAAGTGGAGGTTCATCTAGATCATGAGGCAAATGCTCCTTTTGAGAGCCATTAGTTTCATCAAACCTCACATTTACAGTTTCCATAACTTTCCCAAAGTGAGAGTTATAAACTCTGTAAGTGTGAGAGTTTGAGCCATAACCTAAAAGAAAACCTTCATGTTCCTTAGGGGCAAATTTGGAGCTATGATTCATATCTCTAATAAAGCATGGAGCACCAAATACCCTAAGATAAGAAACATTTGGTTTGTTACCAGTGATAAGTTCATGTGAGGTTTTCTTCAGGAATTTGTGAAGGTAAACCTTGTTGATTATGTGACATGTAGTGTTAAATGCTTCGGCCCAGAACCTAATGGGGGTCTTGTATTCAGCAAGCATAGTTCTGGCCATTTCAATAAGAGTTCTATTCTTCCTTTCAACTACACCATTCTGTTGAGGTGTGTAAGCAGCAGAGAACTCATGAGTAAAACCATGATCATCAAGAAAATCTTCAATATGAGTATTTTTGAATTCAGTTCCATTATCACTTCGGATATGCTTCAGAGATAATTCATATTCAGTTTGAGCTCTCTTAGCGAATGACTTGAAGATTTCAACAACTTTGCTCTTGTCATCCAGAAAGAAAACCCAAGTATAACGAGAGAAATCATCAACAATAACAAGACCATATTTGTTTCCTCCCAGACTTGCATAATTTTGAGGACCAAAAAGATCCATATGAAGCAATTCAAGAGGACGAGTGGTAGTCATGATAGTCTTCGCTGAATGATGTTTCTTCGTGATTTTACCAGCTTCACAAGCACTGCAGAGACGATCCTTATCGAATTTTACTTCGCTAAGGCCAATAACATGCTTCTTCTTCACTAGATTATGAAGACTTCTCATACCTGCATGACCAAGTCTTCGATGCCATAACCAACCAGATGAAGCTTTTGCCATTAAGCATGTGGATACAGCAGGGCCCGAAGAAAAATAAAAAATGTATAAATCTCCCTTTCGGTAACCCTCGAAGACAAACGTATAGTCATCCTGTGAAAAGACAACACAACGCGAAGCAGAAAATAGAACAAGAATACCCATATCGCATAACTTCGAAATAGACATAAGATTATATCCAAGTGATTGGACTAGCATAACCTTGTCAATGTGATTATCTTTCGATATGGCAACCTTACCCAAGATATGTCAAGTGATTGGACTAGCATAACCTTGTCAATGTGCTTATCTTTCGATATAGCAACCTTATTATTTGTACAACCACTATCCATGACCCATTCGGATCCACCGGAGACATAGCCCTGCAGAAGAATTAGTTCTTCTTAACCAACCACAAACGAGCAGGTGACTGAGAAGATGTTGAAGCACTGGTTGAAGCAATATTAAAACGAACAGGAGTGTATTGCTTCGGTGTACCATCAAGTACACCATAAATGTAAGTCCTCTGCGAATGGTTAGGATAAGAATGAGCATATGCAATCTTAGTATGGTTATTATGAGGACGATACGTATGACGACCAGTACGATAGTATTGCTTCTGCGGAACATTTGATTCGGGCACCAGTGGATCATTTTTCGTCTCTAGAGAATAGAAATGATTCGGTGGTACCGAAGGCTTTCCCTGCATAGTATGGTTAGCAGGAATTTTTTCCACAAGTGCTTTCTGCACCCATATCTTCCTCTTATAGAAGCCATTCTTCGGTGGAGTACCTACATACTCAATGGTAACTTTTCCCTATTCATCCTTAATGAGTTTGTAGTCTGAATCAAGTGATTCATCCACAATGGCTTTGTTCACTTTGAAGTCGAAACCTGAAAGGTTAGCAATGTCAATGGGTTTCTCCTTCGCTAGAACCCAAACAGTCTTAGGATACTGCTCAGGTTCCCAATAGGTGCCATCAGGTTTTATCTTTCTCTCGAAACCAACACCCTCATTCCTGGGATTCCTGTGAAGGAGAGCCTTCCTCAGGATATCACAGAGGTATTGGTGTCCTTGCACACTTTTGAACATGCATGTTTCAAATAAGTTTTTCAACCTGAGGAGTTCCTCGGTAACAGCAGGATTTTCCTCATCAAAGGCATTAGTATCATCAATAACAATAGGAGCTTTCCCTTTGGAATCAGTTTTGCTTCGTTCCAAACAAGTTAAGCAAGGTGAATCAGTTTTATGATTTGCTTCAAAACCTTGTTGAGCCATGAGAGAGAGATTGACATTTTCCAATTCTTCATGAGCGTCTTTCAGTTTTTCGAGAGCCATTTCCTTTGAAGAAATTCATAGGTAAGCTTCTCATAATCAACCGAAAGAAGATCATGCCGAGAGGATAATTCTTCGAACTTTTCTTTTAGAGCAGCATGCTCATTAGTCAAAGTTTGACCTTTCTCAATCTCATCGATCAACAGAGTTTCATATTTCTTAATGGTTTTACTTAGTGAATCAAGTTCATCTTGTTGGATTGAAGAAATTTTAGCAAGTTTAGCATAGCTTATCTTCGAATCACTATCATATGAGGAACAATCAGAAGTATCATAGTTTGATTTGGATGAAGATACCTTCGCCTTGGCCATGAAGCAATATGCAGGAGTTTCATCTTCACTACTTTTGTTGGTGAAGAATGAGCTCGAAGCGTTGATCGAAGCATCTGCCGAAGTGAAATCCAAACCAGCAACACCATCTGATTCGGACCCAGACCCAGACCTCGAGCCTGATTCAGCTTCGGAGCCAGAGGCTTCGTCTTCAGAGTTCATCTCCTTTCCCAGATAGGTCTTGGCACGGCGAGAGCTGCTTCGACGAGACGAGTGAGTCTTTGATGAAGAACCCTCACGTTTCTTATGATACTTCTTCCTCTTATCATCATCAGAATCCTTCTTCTTTTCTCTTCTCGAACTGGAATCATGTCTCTTTGACTCATAGCTTATGGAGGATCTGTGGGACTTTGTTGATGAGTCTCTGAGCGAATGCTTCGATTTGTTCTCAGCTTCCCACAGAGGGCAATCAGCAATGTAGTGACCTGGTTTCTTGCACTTGTAGCAGCAGTTTTCCTTCGATGGAGAGCTTCTTGAGGATGAACGGTGAGAAGAGTGACTTGAGCTTCTTGAAGGATAACTCTTCTTGGGTGAAGAAAAACTTTTTCTCTGAAAGCGACTGAAGCGTATCATGATCAATGCTAGATCTTTTCCAATGCTTGCAGGATCATCTGATTCGACACCTCAAGCAGAACTGACGTCGGGTGAAGAATGACGTGAAGCTTTTGCTTTCAAGGCATAAGATCTTCTTCGAGAACCATATATGTCACGTTTCTCATCTTCTTCCATTTCAAAAGTATTGAGTCTCTCAAGAATATCAGCGGCAACAAGACGTCTGAAATCAATCCTTTCCTTGATCATCATCACAATGTGATCAAACGAATCATCCAATGAGCGAAGCAGAGTTCTAACAACTGAGTGAGGAGTAATGTCATCAGCACCGAGGGAAATAAACTCATTTGCAAGAGCAGTGAGTCTGCTGTAAATGGAGCTGACTTTTTCACCCTCGTTTCTCTTGAATCGATAGAATTTGCTTCGAAGTGTGTCAATTCTGGCATCCTTCTGGGTGGAAACACCTTCACCAATCTTCTCAAGATAGTCCCAGACACCTTTGGGAGAAGGAATATTCTTCACTTCATGATACTTCTCTGGTGTCAGATGATTGGTGATGAAAACCCAGACTTCAGAATCAAGGTCGATCAGCTTCGCTTCTTCAGGAGGGACGACATTCTAATCGGCAACTGTAACTCCATACAAGACAACTTGCCAGGCAGTTGAGTTGATAGCCATGATATTTCTCTTCGTTTTGTCCTTCCACTATGGATAATCCTTTCCAATGAACACAGGTATGGGTTCGCCGGAGCGAATGGCTGCGAAAGACATACTTGCAAAACACTCTAGGAGGTTAATCCAAACAAAGAGTGACTAGCTTTGATACCAATTGAAAGTCCAAGTATGTGATCAGAGGGGGAGGGGGTGAATGATCACTTCAAATTTTTGCATGAAACTATGAAGTGAAGCATAACTTAGCAGCAGAAGAAATTCAACAGAAAGGTAAACATTGAAGCAGAACTGGATTGAAGCATAACATAGCGAATCAAAAGCATCGAATCAATTGCATTGAATCAAATCACTGAAGCAATTGATAAACTGAATGTAAGTGCGGAAAGTAAAACGAACTCTTGACTCGGCAATGTTTGTTCGACCAGTTCACACTCTGCAAAGTGCTACGTCTGGTTGGAGGGACTTGTGATTGAACACAGGAGCTAACCTCTCTCCGTCCGTATCTCCACTTCACCAATCTCCTTGAGCTTGGTCAGTTCTTCACTCGTGGTTGATTATTGAGGGAATCACCGAAACCTTTGACAAACTGGACTTTGAGGCGACAATAACTCTTCGCTCTCTGAAGAACAACGCTCTAACCGTCTAGGAGAATTGCAGTTCTCCAAGATAAAAAGGCTAGCAAACTTCTTCCTAAGTCATAATGAATCAACTCATATCAATAGGACTTATGCTTCAGTGGGTGGGTTTTTGGTTTGCTTCGGTGGGGTTGCTCTTTCTCTTTACTGTTAGAAAATATTCTTGGAGCAGCCACCGGCCAATGAGGGCGGGGGTGGCGTATTTATAGGTGGCAATCCCTAGGTGTGAAAAGTCTTAAATGACCCGATGCGACAGCTTGACACCTGTCCGCAACGGTCATATTTCCAATCAAAGCGCAACTTTACTTGCGGTCCAAGTAAAGCTGACTCACGGACTTGGTTCTGCTTCAGGAGCCGAAAGAACGAAGTCTTTGCTGGTGAAGCATTACCTAGTGCACATGAGATTTCTCATCTCTGGCTTCTCACAGGTTTGGATTCGATCTGAGTCTTTTCACCAAAACCTTCGGAGTACATTTACTAAACCCTCTTGATAGTACGGTTTTTCCTACGACTCAAAGAAGTGAAAAAGAACTACGCAAAAACTACTAAGTCTTGCGCCATCTTGGTCATCTCCTTCGATGAGACGTGCTTCAGGATCCCTTATCTTTTTAGGGGTCGACATCCGTGATGAGCTTCACTCCAGAGGATATGCTTCAGTAAGTATGTAAATCTTCGTTGAAGCTTTATCACCAACCTATAACTTCAGGAACCTGACCATCTGTTTTACACTAGAAAACTTGTTAGTTCCTCTACTGTTTTATCCAACAATATACAAAACTCATGGGGCATAACTTTGCTCTTACAAATGCCCCAGGCTTCAATACTTCCAAGGTCGTTTGCCATTCCTCCTCTCCGAGTAGCGGCCAACTCGTTAGCCTTTTTATCGAGTACCTGATCACTCGGGGTCCTTCTTTCCGAATAATTGATAGCTCGGGGTCTTTCTTATCATCACCAGTACGGAGGACAGGCTTCTTCAGGTGATCTGCCTCACCTTTGAAATGATTGCCTTTCTTTCTTAAGGCATGCTTGGCTGGAAGAAATCGACGATGTCCCAGGTACACATTCTTCATGCATTTGTCCAAATATATACTTTCAGTCTCATGTAAACAGTGCGTGCATCCGTTGTATCGCTTGTTTGTCTATCATAAAAGGTTACTAAGAGTAGGTCAATCATTGATGGTTACAAACAGCAACGCTCGTAGGTCAAATTCTTGCTACTTGTGCTCATCCCACACACGCACACCTTTTTTTATTCCACAGCTATAAAAGTTATTCAACTAATGGCCTTAGGTACACATCAATGTCGTTGTCGGATGCTTAGGACCTTGGATGAGCACTGGCATCATAATTAACTTCCGCTTCATGCACAACCAAGGAGAAAGGTTAAAGATACATAGAGTCACAGGCCAGGTGCTATGATTGCTTCTTTACTCCCCAAAAGGATTAATGTCATTTGCACTTAAACCAAACCTTAAGTTGCTTGCATCCTTTGTAAAGTCCTTGTGCTTTTTCTTGATTTTTCTCCACTGCGACCCATCAGCAGGGTGTCTCAACTTCCCGTCTTTCTTACGGTTTTCATTGTGCCATTGCAATAACTTGGCATGCTCTTTGTTTTCAGAACAAACATTTTAACCGTGGTATTATAGCAGCATACCACATCACCTTGGCAGGAACCCTCTTCCTGGGGCGCTCGCGCTCAACATCACCAGTGTCATCTCGTCTGATCTTATACCGCAATGCACCGCATATCGGGCATGCATTTAAATTCTCCTACTTCTCACCGCAGTAGAGGATGCAGTCATTAGGGCATGCATGTATCTTCTGCACCTCTGATCCTAGAGGGAAGACAACCTTCTTTGCTTCGCATGTACTATCGGGCAATTCGTTATCCTTTGAAAGTCTCTTCTTAAATATTTTTAGTAACTTATCAAATCCCTTGTCAGGTATACCATTCTATGCCTTTCAATGCAGCAATTCCAGTGTGGTATCGAGCTTTGTGTTGTCATCATCGCAATTTGGGTACAACAACTCTTTATGATCATCTAACATGCGATCGAACTTCAAGTTCTCTCTTTCATTTCGCATCCTCTTTGTGCACAACAATGACCCAACAAAGATCATCATCGGGAAAATCTGGCGCCTCTTGATCTTCAGCTTCCCCCGTTGTAGTATCACCGTATTCAGGGAACATATGATAGTTGTCATCATCCTCTTCTTCTTCGTTGTTTTCCATCATAACCACTCTTTCTCCGTGCTTGGTCCAAACATTATAGTGTGGCATGAAACCCTTCTCAAGCAGGTGGAAGTGAAGGATTCTCGAGTCAGAGTAATCCTTCGTATTCCGGCACACAATACATGGACAATACATAAAATCATTCTAATTGTTTGCCCGAGCCACATTAAGAAAATTACACAGACCCGTACTATACTCAGAGGTGCGTTGATCACTGTACATCCATTGTTGGTTCATTTACGTGCATGATATAATTAAGTATATCAAAAACCATTACAGAACATCATGAATAGATAAATGACCAAATTAATACAAATGTATCATCACATTAAAACCAAAGTATAGTAGTGATCAAATGATATTACTAAACAAATAAATACATAAAGTTCATACATAGTTCTCATAGAACAACATACAACTCTCTAGAGTATCTAATTAAAACATACATTGAAATTAACATACAACTATGTAAAACATTTAAACACAACAACAAATGCGATCAAAATCGCAACTAAGGTAACAATTGATCCAACAACATAATGATACCAAGCCTCATTATCAATGACATATTTTCTAATTTTTCTAATCTTTCTAATCTTCAAGAGCATTGCATTCATCTGGATCTTGTGTAGATCGACGACATTGGCAACATGCAACTCCAATTTCATCTTCTCTTCTTCAATTTTTTTTCAAAATTTCTTTTAAATAATTGTTTTCTTTTTCAACTAAATTTAAACTCTCAATAATAGGGTTGGTTGGAAATTGCGGTTCACATACCTCCTAGATAAAGACGTATATGTCAAGTTGGTCGGCATAATTTTCATGAACACTAAATGAAACAAATAGTTATAAAATATACCATATCCGAATCATAGACCGGACGAGAGCCGACGAGGGCGGATGTCAAAACCATGGCACTATATAATAACAAACAATAATACAAAGTAAGAAAGTTATACAAGTAGCTATATAAATCATAGAAGTAAGATTTATTTTCTTAAAAAAAGAGATAAAAATGGGCTCACCACGGTGGGACCGGCGACAAGATCGGCGCGGGCGATCGACGGCGGTGAGGATGGGGACAGGGACGGGACGGCAACCAACATATGTGCAAACAACGAAGTTAATTTGAGCTCAAATTATGCATCTAAATCAAATAAACTCACACATACACTCCTCCACTAAAACCCACAAACCACACTACTTCTAGAGCATTTGAAATGAGCTAAAGTAGCAGTGAGAGATGTAAGGATGAAGTTGATAACCTTTTTAGAACACTTGGATAGTTGGTGCATCTCCAAACCTAGACCAATCTTGGGGAAAGTGGAGCTTGGAGGTCGAGTTTGGAGGAAGAACAGAGGAAAAAGCTTAAGTGTGGCTTCGGCATTTCATCGAACACGTCATGTGCATCTATAGGCAACAAACAGAGTAGCCAACACCTTCACCCTTCCAGGCCAAAAAACAAAAGAGATGGGGGGTGTGATATATATAGGCCGCCTACCCTTTAATCCCGGTTTCAGACATCAACCGGGATTAAAGGTGTTGTGTCAGGGACGACACCCTTTAGTCCCGGTTCGTGTCTGAAATCGGGACTGGTGCCTGCCGTGGTCCGGCCAGCGTCATAGTCTCCCGAATCGGGATAGATGCTCTCATTAGTCCTGATTCATAACACGACCAGGAGTAATGCTCTGATCATGGATGGACCAAAGATCTTTTTTTACGAGTGTGCTTACACCCTGTGCCAGGCATGCACACAACTGCATCCAATGGGTTAACCACGTCACCTATCTTAATAACGTGGATTAACTAACTTTAGCATCGTTAATAAATTGTAAATAAATAAAGTAGCAACTTTGCCACGCCCCTCAATGCAAGTTACGCATCATGTTGGTACGTAATCTTAATTAGTTTGGCTCCTTTTGTTAAAGCCCGAAGTGATAGTGCTAAAGCGGCCAATGCTTTCTGCAAAGCACACTAGTAGTCCAATGAAGCTAAGCATAATGGTAGTGTAATTAAGCATACTTAGGAAGTAACACCGCTCTTAACATTCATTATACTATCTTATCTCACTTTAACCACGTGATGATACAGCAAGAAGGTGATGTTGATAAGGTCGAATGCTGGCTCTTGCTTTTCTTCCTCTTCGTCTTCCGCTACACTACATACACACGACTGCAAAACTTGAGAAGCCAAAAGAGATAGCGCGTGTAGCTAATTAAGCTAAGCTAGGTAAACAAGGCTGCAGGATGTCGTGGGTGGTGGACATGAAGAAGAAGCTCGAGGATGCTGAGCCGTCGGTAACGGTGGAGAAATGGCCCAAGCACTGCATCTTCCGCGTCCCATTGCGCTTCAAGATGGTCGATAGCAGGTACGTAATTAATTAAATTTAAGCGCCACACCACACACCACCCGCATCGATTGTACTACATACATATAGTACTTCTTTTGTTTAAAATTGTTTATCTTAGAAATAATATGTATCTAGATATATTTTAGTTCTAGCTACATTTTATTTTTACCAATTTTTTCGATAAGTAATTTCGAAGGGAGGAAGTACATAGTAATAGTAGTAGTAGTAGTCATCGATCTTATTTACGGGTAAATTCAATGGCAGTGTCTACAAGCCGCAAACAGTGTCTCTCGGCCCATTCCATCACGGCGCCCAGGACCTGGAATCCATGGAGGAGCACAAGCTGAGGTCCGTTCGTCACCTTCTCTGCCGGGGCCGTGAGAGCAAGCTGACCCTTGACGACCTCGTCGCCGGCGTGGAGGAGGTGGCCGATGAGCTGGAGGACGCCTACATGGACCTAGGTGACGAGTGGCGAGGCAAGGAGAACAGGGGCAAATTCCTCGAGATGATGATCACGGACGGCTGCTTCCTGCTGGAGGTGATGAGGACGGCCGTGACCCTACTCGAGAGGACTGACTCCATTGCAGAGGAATACGCGCACGACCCCGTCTTCAGCTGGCGTGGCATCCAGCTCATCAAGCCCTTCGTCCAGCGTGACATGCTCATGGTCGAGAACCAGCTGCCACTGAGGTTGCTCGAGAAAATCGTCACTGTGGAGCAGGATGGCAACTCTCCAGTAAGTACAACGCATTATTGTGATCTTCAGCTTTAATTTCCATGGAGACACATGCATGTTCTAGCTCACCGGCCGAGTTTAATTTGATGGATGAAGCATGCATGCAGAGCGCGGCTTCCATAAATTCCATGGTGCTCAAGTTCCTGGGCCTGGGAGAGTCCATCAACCAGCAGCTGGGACTCCACCCGCTCGACATCTACCGGACGAGCCAGTTCGGGAGCATCGTCCAAAAGCATCTTGACAGTCACAGATGGATGGAGATGATGAGGGAGGCGACGGACCGCCCACAGGCACAGAGAGCCCTGGCGGCTCGATCGGCGCGGAAGCTGAGCGAGGCAGGGATCCAGTTCCTGCTCAGCGAGAGGAGCTACCTCAACGACGTTAGCTTCGTTTACATTGGGAGGTTCTTCATGCCCAAGGTCCAGGTGCACGACTCCACCGTCTACATGTTCCGCAATATGATGGCGTTCGAGGCTATGCACGTCGGCACAGCAACGACGTGACGGCGTACGTGCTGTTCCTCAAGGACCTCCTCGAATCCGCCTCCGACGTTCGCCTGCTGGTGGACAAGAAGATCATGGAGCACGACCTTGCCGACGACAAGGCCGTGGTGAGCCTCTTCAGCGGCCTCACCAGGGATGTCGCCAGGAACTGGGAGAATCAGCTGGGGTTCATGTACATGCGTGAAGACGTGGAGGGCTACTGCAAGTTCCACCACCGCAGAAACAGCGTGCGCCTCTTTCTGTATGAATCCTGGGATTACCTCATGACCAAATACTTGCGGAACCCCTGGACGATCCTTGCCCTCGTCGCCGCCACCTTGCTCCTCGTCGCAGACATCGTCAACACTGTGTATGCAGTCAAATCATACTACCAGCAGCCTGGCAACAAGGGTAATTAAGCCCAACAAAGTGCAAATCGAACAATGCTTCTCTAGTTTCTCGAGTCCTTCCTTTTACAGTAAATGGTGCTTAATTTAATCGCCGCCACCTTGTAATACCTGGTTGCTACGTTTTTTAGAGTTTTTTTTGTCAGTTTTTGTAATACTTGGTTGTCAGTTTCAAAAAAATTCTGTCGTTTCGATTATAACTAGAAAAATATGGCAACAAAGTCATTTTTTATCAGGTAAATAAGTAACAGTAATATGACAAATTATGATGAATTTTTTTTTATCAAAACATATTAACATGGGATCTAGTTTTAAATTTCTCATCGCGAAAAAATAATGATGATACGGACAAATCTTCAATTGAATAAACGGTTTGAAAGATATGACTTTTTAAAGTTTAAAGAACACAAAAAAAGCAGGCGCCACACCGCAAGCTCCAGGTGCGGCGCCCCTGCGTAGTCAACTCCAACACTTTATTTATTTATGCCGCACATAGTGTGTAGCACGGCATCGCCGGCGCTGCTGCGAGGGACAAGCCGAACTTGCCATGACACAAGGTGAGGCAAGGCCTGGAGGACTCCTCTGGATGGGCTGGCTTGATCTCAACGCTCATCTCCAACTGTTGGCTTTGCCGGCGGGACTCCATCTTCTCCCTCAACCTCTGAGAAACGAACACGCCCTCCTGATCACAAGACAAGGGCACATGGAGATCCCTCTCCGACCACCCGTCCACGCAGAAGGCCGGCAGCTCGCCCCACCCGATGCTCGTGCTGTTAACACCGTCCGCCGCTTCCTCGTAGTAGAGGATCACGTTGCTCTCCTCCACGCAGACTCGCCGCATGTGCTGCTTGTTGTTGACGTGGATGGTGAGGTTGAACGCCGGCGAGATGGTAGGGTTCTGCGAGGGGTCAAGGCCTTGGACGCCGGTGAGCTGGACCGAGTACCCTGGGTCGAGAGCTCGGGTGAAGAAGGACACGCCGGCGCAAAGCAGGAGCACGAAGCACACCGCCAGCGTGACCTGCAAAAGGGACTTCGCATCGTCGGCGCGGCGGCTCTCGGAGTGTTCGTCGACGGCCTCAGGTTGATCCGGTTCATTGCCGAGGACGTAGTACTCGCCGTAGTTGCCGGATTCTTCAGCCATGGCCGTCATGGTACTGCAAGCTAGGTTCACAGATCTCTAGGGCAAAGCTTCTAGGGTCTGCAGCGTTACGTCTATATAGGAGGAGAAGAGAGGTTCAAATTCGAGTCTGAAGTCTGAACCGAGGACATATCATATCATATCTATGCCGTGTTGCGATCGGGCTCTGCATCTATCTGGTTCATCGACTGGTCACGCCTGTGTGCATATATGCAGACAGAGGTCCGTCGGTTAGGCATAGACGACGTACACACAAAAAAACCATGGAAGATCCGTCTGCGTCTGCGTCCCTCTTCCTCGTGTTCTTCAAGATGGCCAAGTACGCGCTGCTCGTCTTCTCCATCGCCTTGTCCCTCTTCCTCGTGCTGGCGGTTGCAATGCCTCTCATCTCGACGATCCCATCAACAACAAACCCTGCGGAGAGAAGGTCGTCCTACCAAGTGGAGATCACCGGCATAGAGGCGGCGTCAAGCTTCCAGACTCCTCCGCAGCAGGACGCGGCGGCTCCGAGCTTCTTGCGCTTCAACCTCACGGCGCGCGTCGTGAACCGGTACAAGCGCGAGATGTGCGTCGCCAACTGGGAGGCGGACGTGTGGCACGGCAGGACGCCCCTTGGTAAGGCCTACTTCCCCAGGACCTGCCTGGGGAAGATGACCGAAGCGGCGGCGACGGTGACGGCGACGACGTCAACGGAGCTGGTCGGGCTGAGCTTGGCAAATGGGGCATCGCCAGGGGGAGAAGCAGCGACGGTGCTCCGGGTCGAGATGACGCAGTCTACCAATTTGCTGCCTGATGACCATGATCATTGGACAGTGGCTCACAAGAGATACCACTGGCTATGGTGCACGGCCACGTTGGGCGGGCAGTCTTCTTCCCCGTCCCCTCCTTGCCGCATCTACCATCTGTTTGAGGCGGAGACTAGTGATATGAGGTTCGTTTTTCCTCGGGGGGAATATATGAACTAGTTGTTGGTTGCCACCTAGTAGTAGATTAATTTTCTCGGGTTAGCTTTTTTTTTTGAAACAAATTTCTCGGGTTAGCTTGTCCTTGTTGGTTTGGCAACTGAGTTGCATTTATAACAAGCTCATCCTGGAATCATGCATGTGTGTCATTTTATCATCGGTTTTGCTAATTCTCATGTACATGAGAATTAGCTAAGTCACATGTAATTTGTTTTTTCCTTTTATTGAATACAACATGCGCGTATGTACATTTGTAGTTTTAGGAACAACTTTGCTGAAGCTCGCAGCATAGCCAGGTCGGCTGTGCACATATTTTTTCTTTTATTTTTCTGTTTCTTTTTTCCTTTTTCGTTTTTTCAGGGTTTTCTTTTCTTTTGTTTTGTTTTTTCTGTTTGAATTTCGGATTTTAATATTTTTGCATCTTCCTATAACTTTTGAAGATATACGGTGATTTGTTTAATATAAGGTGAACATTTAATAAATATTTAAATAATTTTCTTTAACATGATGATCTACTCTTAAATATACATTGATTTTTAATATAAGTTGAATATATTTAATATAGAATGAACATTTTTAATATAGACTAACCGTTTTTATATTATATGATAAATATTTTTGAATACCATCGACTTGTAACTGGGGTCGATTTTTTTTAACTTGTTACTGACCTGACTTTTTTTTCTTATAGAAGTTGTAGGTTCACCACCAACTTGCAACTGGACCTGACTTTTTTTTACTGTGTCAGTTGCAAGTTCACCATCAACTTGCAACTGGGCTCGATCTTTTTTTCTGTACCAGTTGCAAGGCCATCAGCGACTTGCAAATTGATCCGACCTTTTTTAGCCACCCCAGTTGCAACTGCACTACCGACTTGCAACTGGGTCTATTTTTTTCCGCCCGAGTTGCAAGTCACCATCGACTTGCAACTGAGATCGGCTTTTCACCCACCCAAATTACAAGTCAACCAACTATTTCAATTGGGGCCCGACTCTTTTTCCTTCAGTTGCAAGTCCACAACTGACTCACAACTTCCCTCGACTTTTTTTCTCCGCCCCAGTTGCAACTCCCATCATTGACTCTTTTTTCGCCGAGTTGCAAGTCCACCACTGACACACAACTGGGCTTGAATTTTTTCTCCACTCAGTTGCAACTTTCACCATCGATTTTTTTCGCTCATTTGCAAGTCCACCACCGACTCGCGACTGGGCTCGATTTTTTTTGCCCAGTTGCAAGCACATCAATGACTCTCTACTGGCCTGATATTTTTTTTCTTGTACCAGTTGCAATTTCACCATCGACTTGCAACTGGGCCCAACTTATTTTTACTGTCCGAGTTGCAAGTCCACCACCAACTCGCAACTGGTCTCATTTTTCCTATCCAGTTGCAAGTCCACCATCGACATGAACTGGTCTCGATCTTTTTTGATATACCAGTTGCAAGTTCAACATCGACTTGCAACTTGACTTGTTTTTTTCCCACCCAAGTTACAAGTCAACCACCAATTTGCAACTAGTGCCCTGCTCTTTTTCCACCAGTTGCAAGTCCACCATCGAGTCGCAACTGGATCCAATTTTTTTTCTCAGTTGCAAACCCACCAACGAGTCACAACTAGTTTCAATTTTTTTTCTCAGTTGCAAGTCCATCATTGAGTCGCAATTGGGTTTGATTATTTTTCTCAGTTGCAAGTCCACCAAAGAGTCGCAACTGGGTCCGATTTCTTTTTCTCAGTTGCAAGTTCACCAACGAGTCGCAACTGGGTCCGACTTTTTTTCTCAGTTGCAAGCTCACCAACGAGTCGCAACTGGGTCTGACATTTTTTGCTCTGTTGCAAGTCCACCAATAAGCCGCAACTGGTTCCAATTTTTTTCTCAGTTCAAGTCCACCAACCAGTCGCAACTAGGTCCGATTTATTTTTCTCAATTGCAAGTCCATCAACGAGTCACAACTGAGTCCGATTTTTTTCTCAGCTGCAAGTCCACGAACGATTCGCAACTGAGTTCGATTATTTTCTCAGTTGCAAGTCCACTAATGAGTCGCAACTGGGTTCGACTTTTTTTCTTCTCAGTTGCAAGTCCACCAGTGAGTCGCAACTGGTCTGACATTACTTACACTTTTTAAATTTACTTTTTTACATTTATTGTAGTAATTTTTTGGTACATCTGTGTTTTTTCTTAAATTTTGCATCCTCCCTCAAATACACAATATAATTCTCAACTTTTTGGAGTGTAGGATCCAAAATAAATTATAATAATTGTAGGTCAATTTTTTAAGAATATAGATTATGAGATACACATTTTCTATATAGTATGAGATTAGTTTTGCAACACTCTTAACACAATTGTGGTGGGCTGTGCTTTTTATCTGCCCGAAATGTTAAATTTTCAATAAAAATATAGAAATACTTAATTTTCATTATTTATCTTGTCCAAAAAATTAAATAAAAAACAATTTCAAAATATATACAAACTAAAACGGGACTATAGCATAGCAAAACACAACCCGAATTAAAAAAAAATCTTGACTACACGCACCTTTTTTTTGTCCATTAAAGCCCACTAGACAAATTATCAGTATCAAACAAACAAACAAAGCCCAGTTCAAAAAACATACGGGCTGATGTCAGCGCATGTGACTTAGTTAAGTCACATGCACATGTGCCCTAGTCACTCCCTTTTATCATATACATGAGCCGGTTTCTCTTGTTCTCTAGTAATGGAAATATTAGTTAGAAAGCATGCAACTTTTTTTTTTGAACGGTCACCCGGGGGGGAGAGATTCCCCACCTGAATTATATTACCACTCAAAACGAGCAGAAACTCGATATACATTTTGAAATTTCCGAGGTCCATTTTAATCGCATGACGAATATGTAGTTCGGTACCATGCTCTACTACTGCTTGACTACTTGTAGCATGAAAAAAAAAGCAACAACATGTGTTCTCACTCATTTCTCGGTATGCAACACAATGTTTGGGTCGCTTTTCGTGAATCGAGTTCGAGTTCATCCTAATGTTATGCGCCTTGTGGGAATAACTAAATTTTAAGAAAAGATCAAAATCGCATGACTGATTTATCGCGGAATTTCGGCCAGGCGTTGTGGCCATCACATATGATGGCACGATGCAGCCAGGCACCACTCCTTGACTACCCTTCACAAAAATATCTTGAGGCCTTATTCTCTTCTCATATGAGTCACACCCACCATAATCTTATCCCAAGCTCTTCTCGACTTCTCTCCCCCCCCCCAATCATCAAGGTCTGGCCATTGCTTTTCCCCTCCCTCTCGCTTGTCTCTCACGTGCCTCTATCGTAGGCCATTACTCGACCACCCACCATCGCTATTGCAACACGGTCAACACCACTTCAATGGGGTGAGGTGACCATGGTGTTGCAATTGACTCTCCTTCGTGTTGCCGAAATCCGCTCTATCCCCATCCTCTCCCCTACCTATTGTTTCCATCATTTATCTTAGTCACTCTCGTCCTCCACAACCGATGATGTGAGCTCAATGCTATTCGCAACATCTGAAGGTAACCGCAAATGTTCCATGTTGCAGTGCATGACCAAAGGCCCATGTCACACGATTTGGAGGTGAAGGCAAAATGGTTCATGTTGCAATGGATGATTAAAGCCCTTGTCAATGCAAGCCGAGGTGACCGCAACATGGTCCATTTTGCAAAGGCTGATTGCAACATGGTACATGTTGCAATGGATGATCAAAGCACATGTCATGCAAGCCGAACGTAAATGTAATATGGTCCATGCTGGAAGGAGTGATCACAACCTGGTCAAAATTGTGATGGGTGATCAATGTCACATGTACCTGGGGACGCAAAATGGACTGTGTTGCAAAGGTCACGTACTAATATAATTAACTATGAATAACAGCTTCGAAGCTTCTCAGTCTTTTCAATGTCGCTAATGATTATAGCGACATTGCTAGCCCACAACTCACTATTCTCGGTCTCGAGGTGGTTCACCTCGACCTTGAGCTTCGCGTTTTCATCCTTGATCTCAAGAAGGTCATGGTTGAGGTTCGCCTTGTCCTCAAGGAGGTCGTTGCACTTTTGCTGGAGCTTGTTGGCATCTTCTTCGAGGATCTTGATCATCTTGTTGTGAGACTCCACGATCATCTTTAGCACCTCCGTCTTTGCTGACTTTTCACGAAGTTGGAACCGGTTTGCCTACAAAAAAGATAGCAATTACATACTCATCATTGACACGCACACATCGCAAATAGCAAACATATAATATGATTTATTCCTTATGTTTTTCGCGGTGTTGCTGCTGGCTTGGTCCTCCATAATGGCAAGCTGATCATTATCCATTTGTGCTGATAAAAATATAAAAAGTCAATGGCAATGCAACAGAATGGCAACGTAATTAAAATTCAGTGGCAATGCAACAAAATGGCAATGTAGTAAAAATTTAGTGGAAATGGAACATAATGTCAATGCAATAAAAATTCAGTGGCAATGGAACAAAATGACAATGCAATAAAAATTCAGTGCAATTCAACAAAATGGCAATGTAACTAAAATTCAGTGTAATGCAATAAAAATGCAGTGGCAATGCAACAGAATCTGAAAGCTACAAAGCTATCTCTATCTCTATCGCTAATTTACCATCTAACTAAAATCACTCTAGATTAACATGTGTATGAAAATGCTAACTTTATTTACCATCTATCTCTATCGCTAATTTACCATCTATATCTATCATAATTTTACATCTATATCTATCACTAATTTACCATCTATCTCTATCACTAATTTAACATCTATATCTATATCCCTTATCATCTATCCCTATCACTAATTACAAAGCTATCTCCGATCTATCTCTATCACTAATTCAAACCGTGATGAAAGAATTAGTGCATCGGGGCGGCAGAGGGATTTACCAACGGGGGATGGGACGGCAGAGTCGGGGCGGTGGGTCGTCGGGGCGGAGGGTCGTCGGGGCGGAGGGGGTGAGGCTTCGGGAGGGGATTGGAAAGAAATTCGTCGTCGGCAACAGTGGCATGGTTGGGGGCCTGACGGTGACGGATAGATATCACGATGGTGCCGCGGTGGCGGACTGGATCGGGATGACGTGGGAACCTGCTGCCGTGATGATAAAGGTGGCGTCTCCTCTTCTCGCATCATGATAACGTGACGCATGATTGGTACTCCTCGATCTGATGATCGATGTGTTCCGAAACTATTATTGGCGATGTCGCCCATGGATATCTAGATCGGATAAATCCGATCGTGCTCATCCAAATCAAGTTTGATATTACCTCTATATCAAAATATAAGATTTTTTGTACTATAATTTAAACTAAAAAACGTTTTATATTTTGATACGAAGGAGAATAAAATGGGCAGCATATGAGAAGAGGTTTTGATATGTTAGGAACTCAGCGTTTTTTCCTTCCAGATGACCAATTGAAGTGCTGTGTTCTCTGTTCTAAATTTCTATTTACTGATCAGGGATCTGAAATTCTGAACTGGCTAGCTAGTGATCGAGTCTGAAGTTGAGCCTCCTGAGCCAGACGGAGTGCAGGATCATGTGGAACATGTCGAGCCTCTCCGGCGGCTGCCGCAGCATGAAGTGCCGCTTCACCAGCCGCACCCCGTCCAGGAGCCGCTCCACCTCCGCCGTCGGTATCGCCTCCAGCACCTCCTTCAGCCTGGGGATGTCGGCGACGGGGACGGACACCGAGAACCCCTCCCACCGCAGCACGTCGGCGAAGGGCGGCGCGTAGCCGTCGGACACGAGCACGGGCACGCAGCCGGCGTGGATGGCCTCCACCACGCGCGGGCTCGCCACCTCGAACCCGCTCGGGCACAGGCAGAAGCGCGACCGGTGCATGTAGGCGAAGTAGTCAGTCTGCCTGTCCTTGCCTCGCCGGTCGTGGCTGCTGCCGTTGCCGGTGCCGTTGCCGGTGATGGAGGGGAGGTCGTACTCGTACACGGGGAAGGTGGCCGGGTCGCGGCCCTTCCAGTGGCGGAGAAGGAGGTCGCGGACGTGGCCGTGCCGCCCGCCGGCGAAGAAGGCCAGGTAGGGCCGCGCCGACAGCCCCGGCGAGGGGCCCAGGAGCTGCCGCGGCATCTCGCCGTCGTAGAGGTTGATGTCCGGGATGCTGACGTCCTTCCCCGGCCGGAACCCCTCCGACGTGTTGGCGTTACAGAGCGCGCGGACGCCGTTCGCGTACAGCTCCGGGTCCCCCTTGGACGCTTCAGGACCCTGCACGCATTTAATGTGGTAATCATTCATCGATCAAGGACACCTGAAGAAAGATACTGTAGTGATCCTGTGCACGGCGGCGTACCCAGTCGTGGCAGGCGAGCATGAAGTGGTCGGCGCCGGCGGAGCGGTTCCAGAATGGGTGGCGGGAGGCGACGACGCGGACGTAGTCGGCGACGAGGGTGAGCAGCGGGGCCTTGTCGAAGGAGAGGGGCCGGTACGCGAGCTGCACCATCTGGCTGACGCTGAAGGGGAGGAAGAAGGCGTGCGCGCGGCGGCCGTCCCACGTCCGGACGTCGGGCGCCGCCGGCGACAGGAGCTCGAGCTGCTCGATGAAGCGGCCCTCGATGGTGTAGATGTCCTTGCAGGGCCCCGCGTGCAGGATCGGCGGCTCCCCCTCCGCGTACACGTACACCTTGAACCGCCTCTCCATCTCCACGTAGCTCCTGCCACGCCAATACGCCATGAGACACGGTGAGCATGCAAGATAAGGAGGTGACGCCGGTGAGGAGAGGAACTAGCGGTTGACGGAACACGGAAGTACTTACCGGTGGAAGGCTGCCGGGTTGCGGTAGACCCTGGCGAGGAGACCGTACTCGACGTCGTCGCCGCGGAACCATGAGCCCGGCGCCGAGCTAGCGTTTTCGCCATGGTGCCGCCGCCTCGCCGCGCGCCGTATGGCGGCCCGCGCCGCGTCGTGCTCCCGCTCCACGCTCGGCCTGTCGGCACCGGAGACGGAGAAGACGCCGACCACGAGGGCGGCGACCAAGAGCGCAACGGCACGCAAGCGCGCGGCAGCCATGTGCACGGCCCGAGCTTCCGGCCTCGCTTGACTAAAGAATTCTGCGCCCCGGAGCCGGATCGAGAACGTAGCGTCGGCACATATGGATGGATCGATGGGATCTGGGATCGGATCGATGGATGATCTTACCAAACTGAGCATTATTAACTATAGCAGCCAGTCAACGAGGATTTGGATCATGTGTAGTTTAGCAGGTCGCAAGCCTGGGTTGGCGACGTCGTCCGCTCTGCGCAAGCCGTGGAAATCCGCGGCAATAATGCACTACTGTACAAATATCGTTCGCTTCCATCTCCTTGGCGGCGCCCCGGTCGCCTACTCGACGCCGGCCACCGCGGAAGGCCTCGACACATCGCGCGGAGCGGTGCCGGTGAGCCGGATCCGCATGGACCGATTAGGAAAGGGCCACGGGATCGATGACGATCAAAGTTAAGTTTGCCTTTGATCAACACCAACGACCCCAAATATGGAAAACTATAAAAATATGTCGGTTATAAGTGTAGCATAATTAGGCTATAGCGTATGAGATAATAATGATAAGTGTGATAGACTTCAAAGGATATGTGGCGTGCCACAAAGATGGCAACGAAACAAATTGTTTCCTAAATAGCTCTCACTGCACACTTTGTTTGATTACGTGGGGTAGCACAAAAAACGCACGATCGTACTCCGCTGTGGAAGTATTAGAAAGAATAGTATTTCCTTCGTTTCATATTAAGTTAAAATGGATATACCTAGATGCATTTTAATGCTACATACATCTATTTGAACGATAGTTTTTATGAAACAGAATAAAAAAAATTATGATTTCATCCAATAGATCAGACAAGAATTGCACTAGTCGCCTTCCATGCCCGAACAAATAAGTTGTTGCCCCATGTGAAAATTCATTGCCGTGACTGATAGGAGTATCATCAATTCCTCGTTATGTGTCTTATCATTTCTCTTTTTACCCCTCTCACATATCGCTCCATATGATCGCCTACCTCCTAAACTCCTTCATATGCTTCTCTCTCGCCATAGCCACCACATCGACGATCTCGCCTTTCCCAAGTGCGGCGAGCACTAAACCTCTCTCTCTCCAAAACTCAACAACATCACCTCCACTCGCGGTTGTGTCTTCCACATAACTGGAAGAATAATTCGCGCGTTGGAGCAGAAATCTCTATAAAACTCTACAAGGTAAATTGAAAGGGTATAATATCCATGTGAATGTGGATGACATGGATGACAAATGATTGGCTACAATAGTGGTTGATGTGGATATATAGCTTGCATGTTGAGATAGATATACCATAGATGCATGCATCTTAGTGGAATTTTTTTAGTGGATGACATGGACAAATGATTGGCTACAATAGTGGATGATGTGGATAGCTTGCATGTTGAGATAGACACCATAAATGCACCTTACTGGGGTTTTGCTTTATAAGATATATAGATAGATTGGTGGGTTACACTTTGTATCATTTATTTGAAAATAAATAAAAAATTATACAGAGCAGGGTCCTTCTGTTTCCTTCAACAAAAAATGGTGAGTTGAGGTCGTGCTCTGCGATGAGTCTTTGTGTTATGAGAATGCGCAATGACGACCGTGTTGTTGCGACCGTGACATCGGTTGTATAACCGGTGCTCCCTACAGCTAGTGAAGACAACTCAACAGCGTTGGCTAGGCTCCCACACAATCGATAGGGTTCCTTCCGACATATCTAGTTGGGCTCTTAATGTCAGATGAATCCTATTAACCCTAGGACCCTCTTCCCTTTAGGTCTGTTCCAATGCAAATATGCTAAGTGATGTGCTAGGTGTATTAAATAAGTTAAGCAACTAGGGTCTTTAATGTTGGAATTATGCCCTAGAGGCAATAATAAATTGTATTATTATAATTTCAGGTTCATTATTAAGGTTTATATGTCTGTGCTATAACTGCAATGGCTTATAAGGAGGTTTGCCAAGTAGCATGTTAACTGCCTCCGGAGAAAAACCCATATGCAGGTGTGGAGTATAAACACCAAGTGTTCTTAGTCTGCCTCTAGGACTAACCCGTGTGTTATGGATGAGATGTTTTCCTGTTCATAGGGCATTGGAAATGCCGGTAACACATGGGAGCACGTTGTTGCCAGAACAAGGGTGTTGAACCGACCCATTTGTATGATTTACTTTGAGATCACTTTGTTCCCATGTTATAAGTAAAATCATCTAAAGTTAATATGCATGTGTCCTTCATGACCATAAGAATGTTTCGTAACTTCATAACCGGAGGGTGGGTTTTGACACTGTCCCAACACCACCCGTAACAGGCGTGGCAATAACGGCTTTGATCACTCACACCCGAAAGTGTGTCAAGGGACTTAACGATTCGAGTTGGGAATTTGCTCCTCTAACGATGGAGAGATACTTCTGTGGGCCCTCTCGGTATTACGGCATCCAACATCGTCTGGCCAGACACTGTGAATTGATCACAAGGGATACCGGAATACTAAACAAGAAAACTGGAACAAAACAGGAAGGAGGATGACTTGGTATAATGGTTAATGGTTAATCATGCGGATACCTAATAGATCTCACCTCAGGTTTTGTATAGTATCGTGAAGCAAATAGGACTGGCATGTTAATCTTGTGGTTCACTCGAATTTATATTCGTGTAGGTACGGGAACCGTTATGGGTGTCCATGGCTCCGCTATCGGTTATTGTTCCGCGAGAAAGTCAGTTTCCGGTTCATGTCCGTATCCTACCGAACCTATGGGGTCACACACTTAAAGGTAGATGATTTGTAGAGTATTAGAGTGATAGGAGCATGTATTTATCACACCGTGAAAGTCTCGGAGTGATCGGGTTATAATCGATGAGAAAAACGGAACTGTTTCGGGGACCCGGTAAAGTACTGGGAAGAGTTTTAAGAAAACCGGGTAAAACCAGAGGGCCGGAAAAGTTCCGAATTGGTCTAGATATATTTAATATTCATTTATTATGTATTTCGAAAAGGTTTCGGAATTAATTTAATGAATTTAATATCAACGGGCTCCCTCTCACTTGGAAGGCCCAAGTGGGGAGGGAGCACTTGGGCCAAGGGAGCCCAAAGGGGGGAGGCGCTTTGGGGGAGCTTCCAGGAAGCTTCCCCCCCCCCTCCTTGGCGCAACCCTAGGGCGCAGCCCCTAGGGCTGCCCCTCCTCCAAGATGGCTCCCCTCCCCCTCCACCTATAAATAGAGGAGGTGGGGGCACCCCTTCAACACACAATTCAGATTGCTTCTCCGCCGAAGGGCTGCCCCCTCTCTCTCCCTCTCATTAGATCCAATCTCCACCCTCCGGAAGGGCTGCTCCTCCCTCCTCTCTACTCCGGTGGCGCCGAGCTCTAGACGGCGGAGCCCTGCCGGATCATCTACACTGTACGTGTGGATCAACCGTAGAGAGATCGTGCGTTCGATCTTTGTTCGAGGGACTCCACGGTGATTAGATCTATACGTGGGAGTGTTCATCTTCATGCTTCTCCGACTCTCCATCAACATCTTCCGCTGTGAGAGAAGTGCATCCGTTGAACGGTTGCAAGAAGGTAACAAGATCAATATTCTCATCTGCATCTTCCTAGATCCGTTCTTGGGTTTGGTTTCGTAGTGCCGAATTTTTTTGTTTTCTACTCCGAATCCCAACATTTAATGCATTGGTGCTTAGCTTGTTGTTGTTAAGGCTGCTCCCAATGCTCCAAGGTGTATCGGTGCTAAGGATGCCACGTAGGCAAAAAAACTGACGTGGCAAGGCAATTAAATAGGAGAGAGAGAACTTTGGTGACCCCATGAGGAAACGGTGCTAAGCGCGTGGACCTATGCAAAATGTCTACCAACCAATGCATGAAGGAGTTTAGTGATTAAATAATTAAATAAAGCAAGCTTAGCTACAATAGTTAAGCACCTATGAATTGGGGATATTGGTTGCTAAGCTTTTTAATACCCTTAGCACCTCATCTAAGCACCAATGCATTGGAGGAAGCCTAAGGTTGATTCATTTAATGGTTTAGCAACTAAAGTCTTTCATGCATAGACTAGTTTCATTCATTTTCAACGTTTGGCATAGGTACTAGCAGCGTTTCTTTCTCGGGTCATCAAAATCATTTCTCTCCTCTTAGAGCAAGTACAGTAGAGCTGAGTCAACGGTCTATAAGAAATAAAATGGTATATTTGTGCTTAGTTGGATGAAAGAGAAGAGAAGAGAGAAGGTAAGCATGCTCTTCGTGAAGAGCCAGCTCTAGCACGTGCTTCTAGGCACTTCGTAAGGATGAAAGGTGGGTCATATATTATAAAAATAGTATACTTTTAAAGCTAACTATTGTACATGTTAGCTATAGGATGAGCAATCGATGACATACAATGGCTTATAGCCAACAGCGGGCTATACTATTAACCATGCTCTTAGTTACCTTATCACATTGGATTTTTTGTCTAGTTGGCACACTTAGCACTTGTACAAGGTGGAGCATGGGAGCAGCCATATAAAGGGGGTTCCGGGATAGTTTTGGGGCATCTCATCGGCAATCTCATAGTCTCGATAGAACCTACATATCGCCAATACTTTCTTAATAGATGTGACGAGGTTGGACCTCGGTAAATCCCATGGTTAGGTACCCTGGGTTGATTGAAGGGGAAGGAATGCGTAGTTGGTGATCTCGTCAACTAAAAGGAACAAGAGATTTACCTAGGTTCTAGGCCCTTGATCGGTAAAACCCTGACCTCCTACTCGATTTACTATATGGAAAAAGGAGTTTACAGCGGTGGATTCAGCGAGATTGCTCAAGCCGAGAGGTGTTGCTAGATGTATTGCGATGTCCCTAGACGTCCCCTCTCCCAGCCTTTATATATTAGGCTAGATCTCAAGGAGTCCGTCTAGGTTACAGTAGGATTCCTATACCACTTGTCTTGCACGCCACGCCATGGACTCCACGCCGTCTGGGACTCCTTATCGGCTCACCCATCGGCGCCTGGAGTGGGCTCATCGGGCTGAACTTGGGACTCACGAGGCTTCCAGTGTGCCATCAGTCTTGACACGCACCGGGTACCCTCGCGGAGGGGAGTCGTGGGGGTATTCCCTCGTCAAGATATTCATATCATCAATCAAATCCAAAAAATAGTAGGCTATTATCTTCATCATAAGGGTTCAAATCTGGATGAATCACGTGCTCTTCCTTCTAATACTTCCGATTATGCTAACCATTCTATCAGGACCACTATTGATTTCATACATGAATCATGACTTTTTTCTAAGAGAGAAAGGCAGTGAAGGGATGGAATGGCAATTTTTTTAAACCATGTGTTTGCTTGTCGCATAACGTGTGCGCTTGACACAACCAAATCGGGGTGCATCTTTGTCTCTCTTGATGAGAGACGAGAAACTATTGTTGAAGGGCGTGCTCAACTGGGTCAGCCAGGTTGGCGCACATGTGATTTCTCTTTTTCAAATCTCGTTGGAATTGAATCTTTTCTTTTCCCTTTTTTCTTCTATTCTTTCGGTTGTTCCACGCCTTCCTTGTATTGGTTTTTGCTTGCTTCTTTACTTCTTCATTCATTTGGATACATTTTCTTCTTTTCAACTTACTTTGCTTCTTCTACGTACCATTTGGATATTATTTTCTCATGAAAAGTTACTTGTTTCTAAATTTTATGTACAAATAAAACAATACTCGTGATATGCACATTGATTTATCTTCTTTCTTATTTTAATGTACCTCAGGGAAATATACATATTCCCTCAGAAAAATGATATTTGGACATGAAAATGGACTTGTTTCTCAGTGAGCAATTTGTTTTGACAAATAAAAGAGGTAGGAAAATATTAGATAAACTGAAACAACAACATAACAAAATTCTCTCCATTGAAATCATTTCAATGTTTTTTATTGGGAACTAAGCATTTACTCAACAACTCCTATGTTACAAATGCTATCAACGAAGTGATTCTTGCTAAGTTGTTGAAGTTTTTTTGCATATTACATGTAGATTCTTTTTCGAGTCGCCATGATGAACTTTCAAATGGTGAGCTTTCATATTATAGTTTCAAAGATTTCAAATGGTACAGAGCCTGCATCCATTTGGAATAGAAATTGAATTACTTCAACTTACAAACCTAGATGAATAGAATTGGTTTTAAAATAGTACTAATTAAAGTGAATGCACGGCAAACTTACATGTTTTTTTCTAGGAAATCCTTCACACAAGGTAGTATTATTGTGTTGTATACTTGTTTGCTAACGGTTAGGACAAAATTTTCTCTCGTAAAGCTTACACATCTAGCTGAAGAATAATATGGGAAAAACTAAATATAAATGAATATTGCATCTCATTGTACCATGATATCGAGCAAATGTAAAATCAAAGACATGAGGAAAATAAATCTTTTTTTGGCAAACTCTAACCCTCATTTAGGGCTAATTTTTATTAATCAACATCCTAAACAGTGTACAGAAATCAGTTTTCCCAAGGGAAAAGAGATGGCTTCAAAGGCCATTCTGAAATTACATCTGGACCCCTTTGCTACAAAGAATAGAGCAAGTAGAGGAACATATATTCAAGAATGCTTTCTTGGCTAGAGAATGAGCAAGAACATTCTGAGATCTGGAAATGTGAAATACTTTGAAAGGGTTAATAGCATCGCGCTACTACAAATTATCTAAATAGCAGCGCGGGTTGCAACCATTGCTACTACTATATATCTTTTTTTTTAAGGAATATATTAATATCGCAAAAATACCAATTTTTCTTAGACTTTTTACTCTTTCATCAATTTTTTAAAAGGAAATTATAATCAAATTATACTAAATTTCATAAAAAAATTATATTTTAAAACATCAAAGTAAATGTTAACAGTCCCGCTGCAAGGGTATCATCTAGTTTTTATAATTCATCGTACATTCGTGAAAGCCTTACTATATACACGACGAACAACTTCCATATGATAACTAAAGCGATTGAGGGCCAGTTTTTTTAGCGGAAGCTGCCCAGCTTCTCTGAGAAGCCACTTCAAAAAATTAGGGAGGCTTTTAAAATAGCCTAATACGAAATATTTTGAAAACCTATCTAACTTTTTGAGACGGCTTTTTAAAAAAGCTAAGAGGAAGGCAGCTTCTGGGAGAAGCCACCAAATTTCTGTCTATTTATCAGTGATCTGAATTCTGAACTGGCTAGCTAATGGTCCAGTCTGAAGTTGAGCCTCCTAAGCCAGACGGAGTGCATGATCATGTGGAACATGTCGAGCCTCTCCGGTGGCTGCCGCAGCGTGAAGTGCCGCTTCACCAGCCGCACCCCGTCCCGGAGCCGCTCCACCTCCGCCGTCGGTATCGCCTCCAGCACCTCCTTCAGCCTGGGGATGTCGGCGACGGGGACGGACACCGAGAACGCCTCCCACCGCAGTACATCGGCGAAGGGCAGCGCGTAGCCGTCCGACACCAGAACGGGCACGCAGCCGGCGTGGATGGCCTCCACCACGCGCGGGCTCGCCACCTCGTACCCGCTCGGGCATAGGCAGAAGCGCGCCCGGTGCATGTAGGTGAAGTAGTCGCCTTGCCGGTCACGGCCTCGACGTTTGTGGCTGCTGCTGTTGCCACCGCCGGTGATGGAGGGGATGTCGTACTCGTATACGGGGAAGGTGGCTGGGTCGCGGCCCTTCCAGTGGCGGAGCAGAAGGTCGCGGACGTGGCCGTGCCGCCCGCCGGCGAAGAAGGCCAGGTAGGGCCGCGCCGACAGCCCCGGCGAGGGGCCGAGGAGCTGCCGCGGCGTGTCGCCGTCGTAGAGGTTGATCTCCGGGATGCTCACGTCCTTCCCCGGCCGGAACCCCTCCGACGTGTTGGCGTTGCAGAGCGCGCGGATGCCGTTCTCGTACAGCTCCGGGTCCCCCTTGGACGCTTCAGGACCCTACACGTAATTAAATTTCTAATCACCAAGGACACCTCAAAGACGAATCAAGAAAGATATCGATCTTGTGCATGGAGGTACCCAGTCGTGGCAGGAGAGCATGAAGTGGTCGGCGCCGGCGGAGCGGTTCCAGAAGGGGTGGCGGGAGGCGACGACGCGGACGTAGTCGCCGACGAGGGAGAGCAACGGGGTGTTGTCGTAGGAGAGGGGGCGGTACGCGAGCTGCACCATCTGGACGACGCTGAATGGGAGGAAGAAGGCGTGCGCGCGGTCGGCGTCCCACGTCCGGACGCCGGCAGCCGGCGGCGCCAGCAGCTCGAGCTGCTCGATGAATCTCCCCTCGACGGTGTAGATGTTCTTGCAGGGGCCCGTGTGCAGGATCGGCGGCTCCCCCTCCGCGTACACGTACACCTTGAACCGCCTCTCCATCTCCACGTAGCTCCTGCCACGCCATGACACGCGTGAGCATGGAATACCAGGACTCAGGCCATGAACGGTGGACGGATGCTGTTTGGCAACGGCGACATCGACGTCGATATACGTAGTACATATCTTACCGGTGGAAGGCTGCCGGGTTGCGGTACACCCTGGCGAGGCGAGCGTACTCCACGTCGTCGCCGCGGAACCACCTTGCCGGCGCCGAGCTGGCGTTGTTGCTGCCATGGTGCCGCCGCGCCGCGCGCCGAATGGCGGCTCGCGCGGCGTCGAGCTCTCGCTCCACGCCCGGCCTCTCCGCGCCTGAGACGGGGAAGAGACAGAGCACGAGGAGAGCGACGGCACGCACCGCCGGAGCTGCCGGCATTGTCACTCAAGAACTCTCTGCGCCGGAGCCGGATCGAGCACTCAAATCGATGGATGGATGGACGGGAGTATTAACGGGTAGCAAGTCAACGAGGAGCTCGTGCGATGAGCGAGTGGGGTTGAGTTAGCAGGGTGGCAGGTCGCGAGGGGTTGGGGACGCCGTTCGTCCTACGCAACGCAAGCCTAGCTTGGAAATCCGCGGTGGTAGTAGTAGGAAACGAATTGCTTCGATCTCCTCCTCCTCGGCGGCGGCGCCTCGGTCGGCGGGCCAGAATTCAATGCTCACCTCGGTGCTCCATCGGTCGGCTGCTACTGCTACTCGGCGCCGACGACCGCGGCGGAGAGGGCGCGCGACACGTCGCGCGGTGAGCTGGGTGTGCTGCGCGTGGACCAATTGGACAGGGGCCACCACACACGATGGGTGACGTCGAGGATAGGCCATGTTTGGCTCATATTCAAAGTTTGCCAAACAAAAAAAAATATGGCTGTTAAGTTATAAAGTGCACTCCTAAGAATGTGTATGAGCTACTCCGAGCATATGTGTGGTGCACTCCATTTGCAAAGAATATGTGGCCTCCTCCTTGAGTATAAGTGTGGGAGGCTCCAAAGAATATATATGTGGCGTCCCATGGACGTGGCAATGAAACAAATTAGGGTTATATGTATATGCCGTGTTTGGTTCATGATCAAAGCTTGACTCATCTGTTCAACAAAATGTGGCAAACCATAAAAAGATGGCTGTTATAAGTGTGACAACAAGATTAGGCACAACTATACTCCAAAGGATAATGATAAGTGTAGTGGACTCCGAAGGATACGTGGGGTGCCGCAAATACGGCAATGAAACAATGCCGCAAAGGGCGCGCGGCGCGACCGTGCTGCACCTCGTCTGTGCCACAGAAGTGGACATAACTATTCTTTTGAAGTTATGGGTATAGTTTACCCCCCCCCCCCCCCCATATATTGAGCATATACACTTTCTTTATGAAGACAAGGATGAAAATGGATTAGGGTATTTAAGTTTGTAATTTAACTACCCTGGTGTAACTGGAGGATATAACACTTGAATCCTCCAAAACGATCATATATAGCTCAAATGCGTTAAATAAAGCATTTTCAAGATGCAACTCACAACTAGTTTTCGGATTTGATTGACCAACGAAGGAAATGTTACCTTGCTTTAGCAAAGTCACTCTTGTTGTTTTCTTTCAATAAAGTGTCAAGTTTTTATTTTACTTTCATTGACTAGGATGCATGGTAGCTATTTTTTTATGTTTGCTATTTTGGTGTAGGCCATGACAGATTGCTGGAGCATGATTTTGAGCAAAATAAATAAATACACAGCAGAACCATCTATGTATAGTATATTTTTTTGGGAACCTTCTGAGTTTTGAAAGTACCATTCAGAAATTTGTTTATATGTGTTGTTCTATTTTGACAAATTCCCAAGTAATTGTTGTATTTTCTAAAGAATTGTATAGTTTTTAGTTTCTCATTGATCAAGGGAACCTATGATTGTGTTCTATACTTTAGTTGTTATTCCGACATGTTTTCATGAATTTTATACAACAAGGCAAGCATTTGTTTTTATTTATGGACTAACTTGGACTCAAACTTTCTTTGAACATTATTGTTATATGAGGTTTAACTTCATTGAGGATACCAACACAATCACAAGCAAGCAGAATGGTTTGAGAACCAAGCTTCGGGATTCCCCACATCCTCACTTTAATTCCAAGAATAACCAAAAGTATAGGCTTGGTGATGCCTAAGGTATTTCCACTTTACTTCAACGTCAATGTTTGTATGATCTCTCGTGTTCCTTTTATCTAGTTTTGCTCTTTTTGCATTAACTTGGAGTGTCATTTATATATTTTTTATCTTTGAATGAATAAATACATCACCATTGGTCATTCACATTAGTTTGTAGAGTTAGTTCTTGGCTTTGACATTTTATTGTATGTGCTTCATTTTTCGATTTGTTTGAGTGTTGGGATTTGCAATGTCCTAGAGGTGAATTCGGAAAATACCCCGGTAGTATAACCTGAGCTAGGTAATCAAGAGTCGATGGTAACCAGAAACACCGAGTTACCAAGATTCAGGTTCTCCAAGGAGATAAAATCCTAACCTTGCTTATTTCCAGTTATGACGGAGTGTGTCGCAAAGTACAATGTACCTTGAGATAGACAGAATCATTTTTGCTATGCTATGTTTGAATGTAGATATTGAAGACCTTCATATTGCATTGGCTCCAATGCCAAATATCTGAGGACATCTATAATCTATAATACCTAAATAGTTCATCCCACTAAACTATTTATCTTGACATGCAAGTTATCCACATCATCAAGTAGATCCATGATATTCAAACTTTTTTCCACTAAGGGCCTGTTCTGATCTCCTCCAGCTCCACACCTCACAAACTTCACGCATGAAATTGTCCAGAACGTTTTTACTCCAATAAGTTGGATTCTAGAAGCTATACTCGACGGTAGTGTAAAATTGTGAAGCAGCCTCGGCCCAGCTCCACCAATACGAAAAGCTGGAGTTTGGTAATATTACAACCAAACTGCCACCGCCAAGTCAAGCCTACTGAACCGGTACGCTCGCTCAATATGTCGCTCTTGGTTCCCTCGTTGTGCTGCTGCTAGTGACCCGATTTGGGCTGCCTCCACTCGGCCCAACTAGACCCGAACAGGCCACAATCCTCCCAATTGGGTTGTAGCGCTGGAAGAAGCTAGAAATTGAGCCGAACGTGTTTGGAATCGCTGCTTGGAGTAGAAGCTGCTGTAAGAAGCTGAATTTCTGAAGTTTTGAGAAGCTAGAGGAGATCAGAACAGGTCCTAACTCTTCATGCACATGTTCCCATTAAATCTACATATCCATGCAACCTTTCACAATTAAATATTAACTATTTTTTTGCACTCAACATCATGATTTAGAACTGATTTATTTTATAGAAAATTAAATTATGAGTTACCTCATATTTTTTCTATTCGCAAACTTTTCTTATGAATGCATATATGTTGTTGGTATCATTGTTTTGGGTTTATCCAAGGGTGATGTCTCCACTTTCTCTACTCAACGTTGTTTTTATTTCTATCATCTTGCTGATATATTGTCAAGGTAATAAATTAAAGAAACAAAAAATCACATTCATTTTTTGATGTTTCATCAAATTTTCTTAATTTTTTTATAATATTGAATAAATAATTTATAATCAAATTATACTATGTTTCATAATTTATTTTTATTTTTAAATATAATAAATTATTTATTAATAGTTATTTGGAGTGCCTTCGCTTGCGACCAATTGTCCCCTCGTCTCGTGTGTTGCTTTCCCCAGTCGAAGAAGAGCAATGCTATATCCACGGGATTACTACGGGGTTTTACGGAATGGTTCACGTTTAGAGAGAGCTGATTGGGCTAATGGAGAGGGTTGGCTCCACACCCGGGTTAAATTCAGGGGGGGCAGTTATTGATTACTGAAGAGAAGTCCGTAAAACTCCGTATTACCCCGTGTCTCTAGCATTTTTGGTCGAAGAAGGGGGTATGCGAAGTCGAGCGCTGGGGCAAATAAGCCCAAAACTGAGCACACGAGCGAAACATTCACGAAGAGCGCGCGTAGTGTTTTCGATCTGCGTTCAATAGCAAGGTTCAGCTCCACGGTCCAATACCTGGAGCACCCAAACGCTTGGCATTCGGGAGCGACAACCACAAATGACAATACCGAATTCCACCCTTCAATGTCTACTTCCAAACACGGTGTTAGTGTGATAGGTAGAATCATTTTTTTTTAGGATAATAGACAGAATCAATCACATAGGCAAGGAGGAAAAGGAAAATCCCCGGCCCTTGTGTCCCCATCCTTCTGACCTTTTTTTTTCTGCGAGGAACCCCCCATCCTTCTGACTTGCTTGGATCCTCGATTTCCTTCCGTCCAAGTCCAATCCCTTACTGGAATCATGGCGGCGCCGCGCCATGCAGGCGACGTCGGGCTAAGCGCCCTGCCGGACGATCTCCTCCACGCCATCATGTCGCGCCTGAAGGCCCTGCAGGTGGCGCAGACGTGCGTGCTGTCCACGAGGTGGAGGCACCTCTGGCGCGCCGTGTCGCGCCTCGACATCGACGAGCAGGAGTCCGGCACCCACAACAACAACTTGGAGAACTTCACCACCAACCTTCTTCTAGGCAGCCATGACATCGCCTTTCTGGACGAGTTCCGGCTGCACGTAACCTCGGCTCATCTCGCATTCTCTAGTCTCATGTCGTTTCCAACCTGTATTTGGATCTGGAAGACATCGCGAGTCACATCAGTTCCGGCCATTGCCCTGCTCTCGAGGTCTTGGAGCTGGAAAACTGCAACTACTACCTCAACTGCAATGTTAGGATCGCCTCCTCCTCGCTGAAGAAGGTTGTCGTCGATGCTGAGACCTTTGGTAGGGATGATAATACTTTTGCGCTCATCATAGACGCTCCTGCTCTCGTTTCTCTCTGCTTGGACGTGGAGCTTGAACACCTTATTGATTATCACGAGCCCCATAGCATGCCGTCTCTTGTCGATTCATCTGCCCGTCATCGACGTCCATAGCGCTGAATTATTCTACACCCCAACTAAGCACGCACTGAATATTATCTGCGCCCTGTCTAATGTGACAAGCCCTGCGGTTCTCGCAGTTTTTGGTCATGGTATATTGTTCTTGTTCTTGAAATCCCCTTTTTATGCAACTTGCATCTCCTTTATCTATACTTCTATGGCCGTTTAAAAGATAAAAATGACTGCGTGGGCCGGTTTCAGTTGCGTTTGTATGAGGATTGTGAGGATCTTCCTGTATACAACTTCAAGAACCTGAGAACCTTGTCCCTGGACGAGTGTCTTATCAGCGACGACTTCCTCGGGCTGCAGCAATACCTTCGGAACTCGCATAACCTTCAGAAGCTCACTTTGTTTTGTTGCAAGGTGAACTACTCCTTCTTTATGAACTATCACCATAACTCAATTTGATATATATTAATGCCTTGATGATGTTGTTCAACAGGTCTCCAATTTTGGACCTAGAAAGGAGTCGATGGAACGCCGCCACTCATATTTTGAGGACCTGGCGGATTTCAAGTGTGACAACCTTAGGCTTAGTGAAATCATGTACCCAGATGGTGACGATGACGTCCACCTACTGGTCAAGTTTTTAGAGGGCATGCGGAGGAATCTGTCAAACAACAAGATACAACTCACTAAAGTTGACTAGCAGGACTGTATGTCAATACACTGTTTTGTCTATCGTTTGCTAATCTCTGCCCAGGATGCATGTCTGACCATATGTATCATCATCTTTACAATTGACTGGTAATTCGACACATGCAAACATATCGTGCGCAAACTAAATGCACTATGTAAAAATTCTATTGTGGAATCGTTCTCATCTCCACTGCATTCATTTTCTTTACACACAGTCACAGACACACAGATGATCTGCACTTAACGCACAAAGATCGACTTGTAGTTAATGTCTTGATTTTTTGAAAGCATGGTATACATAAAATCTACTAGATCTTGAGTTACCGCATCCATCTATTTTAACAATAAAGTTATATAAATATATCGCAAGAAACATTAAAGTTAGATTTGCATAAACTGGCATATATTTGTTAGCAAAGAAAGATGTTTAGTTTGACTATTTTCCGTATCAATAACACTACACACACGGACAAAGAGCTACGGATTTTCACGGACGAGTGTATTCCCTTCACTAATTGCCCCCCCTGATTTCAAGTTGTGGGCCTACTTCATTTAATTGAATCTCAGCCAATCAAAACTAATCCATCCCGTAAAACCCAGTAAAGTCCCAGTGTGTCTAGCATTGCTCTTTCCGTATATATCACATCGCAAGAGGCTGTTGTTCATGGGGGTATTATAAATTACAGAAGAAAGTCCGTAGCTTTAGTACTGCTGGATCTCCATCCAGCCAGAGATTGTCTAAAATACATGCCAATAGTACGCCTGAATAATGATGAAAAAAAGTTTTTCCTAATAGCCAGAAAAGAACTTTCACAATATGTACCTAAAATTGGCAAGTAGGAAACTGTACCTTAACTCAAAGGTACACATTATGCAATAACAAAATATTGCTGAAGACAAGATTCTTAAGGAAAATATATTAAGATTCCAGAACTTCCCAAATGATATAAACAAAATATTTCCCATGAATATTCAAACACGGCCAGACCCTGTGACATGCAACAGTCAAGTGACCGAGGCAAACGCAATAACCAATAGCTCCATCACCTTCAAAAAGATCAAAATGAAAACGATGTGATGAATACCTACTTGTACTTAGTTGGTAATAGAGCTGTTCCTTACACAAAAGTTGAGGAAACTAGCAGAGTTCATGACGCGGTACTTAACTAAACCTACACACTTAGTACAAAAGCATGAGTCATCAGTCCATGGAAAAGCGGTTAACATTAATGTCTACTTACGGAAGTTCTTCCTCAGCGTCCAGATTTATGCCACCTAGCTCGACGCCTGTAGGAACAGGCAAGCGAGTGCCTAGCTGCTGTGTTAACTTCATGGCGCTGCGGAAGTGTGGGCAGTCTGCTTTACTTTCCGGAACACCATTGCTGCGAAACCATTTTGCCCATGCTTTGCTAAGTTTTGATCTTGTCTCCGCCTCTTTCTTGACTATCACGTCGATTCGAGTTTGTGTCAGTACCCGGCTTGGCACAGGACCCGTATCGATTTCTCGAATTCTGTTGTTTCTCTTGTCTAACGTATCTGCAGTGATAAGAATAAATGATTCAAACACATGTCACAGCTGTCCATACAGGTTTTTTGCAAACTTTCTAAGAAATGAGCTATTAGCAATAGCAACCGCGCAGGTGCAATCATTACATATTAAGAATATTGCTAATGGAAACCCACAAATCTGCTCTTAACTGATATACGCCAAGTTCCAAATGGCCAATGTCTGTTTGGTTATAGACACATAAATCAAGATACATGTATCTTACCTCCTTCCGCTAGAGTTCCAGTCAAGGCAGCTGCAACATTGTCTCCTGCCGGTCCTACCCTCCTTGAAGGAGGAAAGATGCTGACATCCTTCGCCAGAGGTCTGGGGATGATGCCACCAACTCTTCTTTCACATACTGACAAGTCACTCACTAGCAGGGAGAGCTGATGTCAGATTGAGAAAATGGAAAAAGAGGCGACCAGGAGAGACTAAGATGCCAAGAGGTCAGACCTCAGAGTCTTGAGTCTCAGTGTGAATAGGTGATAATCTTTGTACATATATGATGCAAATACACTATCCGTATGACATTGTAAGGCCATGAGTGATGGGATGTGAAGCCGTCTACTAGTAAATTTAATCCATGTTCACTTCTTATGCATTATGACATTAAATAATAGAACAAATAACAGAAAGACTAAATTGAAAAAAAAATGTTAACAACAGGAATGGCCAAAAACCAGCAGTAACTGGCTGGTTAGGAACACATTTAATTTACTCACAAACTAAGTCAGTAATCTGTCAGAAAGATGAGCATTCAAACACCACAAGATATGAAAGGTATTCCATATTTCCTCACAAACATCACAGAGGACTGAGATCTCAACCCTCCTCAAAAAAGATGAGCATTCAAACACCACAGACACAATAAAGTAAAGTTAATCAATTAACAAACACTTCAGTGCCACAACAGAGGCATTCCAGCAACCAAGTGCAAAAACTAATTTGGTCATTTCCATGATTGTGTTTTCGGGAATTATAGAGTGAAATACCTGCAGTATAGAAACTTCTGTAGGGATAATATGCGGTGGTCGTGAAATTATCTTTGCCAAGATTCTTGAACTGCATTGTCTGAAGCTGGATGATGCAGACACCAATATCTGTCCTTACAAAAATCGCATGATCATCTTCATCATACCCCAACATCAGATTATCCATTCCTCCCATGGGCCCCAAACCAAGAATCGTGTTCATTCGAAAGGTCTTCTGCAGCATCCATCCAGCAACACCATCAGAACCAAGCTTCCTCTCCCACATTTCGAATTTTTGGTATTCCAAGATGGCAAGGCCAATGCTGCCATCATCTGTCGGAAAGATCTTAGAGCTGGTCGAGGCGCTATAATACCTCAAATCCGGCATCTCAATATTAACTAGGGTATGCCTATCTAAATCAAATCCGAGTATGCCATCCTCATCGTCATCAAACGCCCAATAAACAGAGTCCCCAACAATGGTGCCGGGACGACTCAGGTCATACATACAATATTAACTAGGGTCCCCATGCTCCGGTCTCCGATGAGTAGACCGAGGAAAACGCTCGGTTATTGTCTCTGTGGATGCCTATCAAAATCACCTGAAAGGGACTGGAGTGGCAATCCCCGTGCACGTGACCCTCGTCGCCGGCAGCGCAAAGCACGGCGCCGTTGAAGACGATAATCTCCTTGTCGTCGAACACTGGTGGGACGGCCACAAGGCGGAGGCGTCCAGCGGCGGGGTCCCACGCCATGACCTCAAGCAGCGTCCGGTCGAAGAAGAGGATGCGCCCATGGCGGCAGCCCATCAACTCCATGTAGAGATTGAGGACGTGTGGAGGAAAGAAGCGCTCGTGCGGGATGAGATCTGGAGAGCTGAGGGTGGACCTGAAGAACGGCTCCCCGGTCTATCCCATGACGAGGCCGAGGAGTGGAGGCTTCTGGTGGTGGCCGCGGAAGCCCCGGAGGAATCGGCGGTCCGTGACGACGCCGCGCCATTGCTTGCATACGGCGAAGACGCGGGGAAGGGAGGAAGGCTGGGGCGGGAGGAGGAGGAAAATCTTCCGTAGGAGGTCGTCGTCTTCCAGCGCCGCCGGTGGCGAGGCGGTGCGAGCGTGGCGGCAGCGGCGGGTCATGTTGTCGTCGACTGGATGTGTGGTGTGGGGGTGTGGAGTAGTGGACGGACTGTCGACAGTGTGGTGTCCTGGTCCATCCGTGTAAGCTTTCGGCCTCTTGTCAACCAGGGCCGAAAAAGAACCAGACCCATGAGATGCTCAATTTTATTAAAGATTTTAGTTTCTTAATACTCCCTTAGATCCATTTTTTAGGTTTCTTTCGAATCCATAATATATGTCATTTATCTAATATAAAACGGTAAGTATAGAGAGCGAAACGTTCGCTCCAAGATATGACAATTTCAAACAATTTACGTGACAATTGCAGTACAAACGCATGGCAATTCAGAGCACACGACTGTCATAAAAACTAAAAAACGCAGCGAATCGACATGCATTTGTACTGCAGTTGCCATGCATTTATACTGCGAGTTGTTATAAAAACGTTCGCGCTTGTCATGTCCTGAAGCGAACGTTCGCTCTAAATTACCATCATATAAAATATGTATTAGCTTAATATAAAATAAGCGATACTTATTATGAAGCAGAGAGAGTACGTTATTATAGATAGAATAAAATTTTAAGAGATAACTAGCGCAATGCATTGTTTTTTCCCTAAGTATAGAGTGTGAATGTTCAATTTCTGGCTTTTCGGCACGATTCATTTTTAACAACATGATTCTGACGCACAAATCTTGATGCATATAATTGGTGTTGTAGTCGTCCGCGTAGAAATAATTAAAGCGCGAACACCATTCCTTCACTGAAACACATGCCTAAGCTAGGTGGTTACACCTTTGAGTGAGAGATTTAGGGACTGTTTGGATTGAAGCCAAGAGCTGCCACGCCAATATATTAGTCTTTGATCAAGTGTTGGTGCCCTTTTAGATGAACGCGAAATAATTGGCTTGCCCAGGCTACAAGGGATTCCGTAGTTCATTTTCTAGCCAACTTTGGCCGAGTCACGGGCGGCCGAAACCTTCGCCAAAATTTTGGTCCGCCAATGGATTGGCAGGGTGTGGTGGGGGCCATCCAAAAAACCCACTAGGTCCTGGTTTTCACCAGTACTAGATAGATGGCAAGTTTACTTTTTGATTTTTTTTTCATCTTATTCATTACAATTTTGTTAATTTTCTCATAGTTTTATTATGGCAAGTTTTTTTAATACTTAGGTGCCAAAAAGCATGCAAAAATAGCTGTACATAGATGGCAAATTTACCTTTTTGTTTGTTTTATAAAACCATGGCAAGTTAAGTTTGTATATCATGGAATTTTTAGTTTATGTAGGATTGCAATTTTTTTTAGCATGACACACTTAGTTTATGTAGCATGGGAAAATGATTTTTTGAACATGTCAATTCTAATTTATGTAGCATGGAAAATAAAATAAAATTTAGATCAGGGCAAATTTATGTATCAACATGACAAATAAGCTTCTGCAGCATGACAAATTTAGTCTATGTAGCATGGTAAATGTTTTTTTGTAATTTTTTGGACATGAAATTTTTGGCGTATATATGATGGCAAATATCTTTGTTTGGACATGGCAGTTTTAGTTTCTGTAGCATGGAAATTTTAGTTCAGGTAGCATGATAAATGAATTGGTTTGACATGGCAATTCTAATTTATGTAGCATGTCAAATAAAATTTAATTTTTAGATCATGGCAAATCTAGGTGTAACACTGTAACATGGCAAATGTTTTCTAGTTTATGCAACATGGCAAAATTTTGTGTTAATGGAGCATATAAATATATTTCTTGGAGATGGCAATTTTAATTTATGTAGCATGTTACATTAAGTAGTTGAACCATGGCAAATATAACATTTTAGCATGGTGAATTTCACAAAACAAGTTTTTCATGGCAACTTTGCCATGGCAATTTTTATAAAAATTAGTTTATCTCTATGCAAATTTTCATAGCAAATTTATCATTGTGTTTTTCATTTTTTTCACATAGCAATTTATTTTCCACCCAATGGAAAAAGAAAAAATATTTTTATTGTAAAATCGCAATTTATCCATAAACCCTTTTTCAAAATTTTATTATGCATATTTTATTTCATATCTATTAAAATGTAAAAAATTGAAGAGCTTGGGATCTGAACCCAAGTCTCCTTGGTAGAAGCAAGAGAACATTGCCACTGGAACATCACTATGTAACTATATAGAGGTGTGTTCGCAGAAAATCCTCAGCTGACTCGGGTGGAACCTGCATCTAGCAGATGCCACGTTCTTACTAGGCCACATCATGTAGAACCCACCCACCCTCCCAGCTTTATATATGTGTGAACTAAAAAAAAGTGAGGTCCAATGGGGAGGAGCCCATGGCCTAGAAATTAAGATAGAATCCACTTTGGTGAAAAACCACAAATCCACTCCCGATGGGATTTGAACCGTGGTCTGCTGGGTTAAGCCACTGCCACCCAACCACTAGGGCACTGCCACTCCCAACTTTATATATGTGAGAACTAGTGTATTCAGCGTATCTATGGTGTACAAATGTTTTTTGTGGTGGCCCATGGCTGACAAAGTTGAGAAGTATGGGGCCATTGAAAGACTTTTGTGTACCAGTGCCTCTCTCTTTGTGGTGGCCCATAGCTAACAAAACTGAGAGGTATGAGGCCATTGGAAGAATTTTGTGTACCGGTGCCTCACTCTACTCGCTTCTCTCCATGAGTCCATGCCGGGCTGCACCACCTCAGTCGTCAATCATATGCTCAAGGTGCCTAGAAACTCGTACTCGATAGAACTGACAAAGAACTAAATTTGCAAAGCTTATAGAACTGATAAAAAAACTAACAAAGAGCTGACTAAGAACCAAACATGTTTGCAAAGCTTATAGAACTGACAAAATACTAACAAAGAAACAAACATGTTTTCAATTTATACACCCAACAATCCAAGCGATAGAATTGACAAATAACTAACTATGTTCTTTCAAGATGATTCCAAGCACCGCCCTGCCTAACTCAACGCGAATAAAGATGATAATTATTGCCGGTTCGAGTGACTTCATATTTCTGTGTCGTGGCCCCACAAAACATGGTAAAAAACTATTCTCTCGGTGAAAACATATGCACTCGATGCAGACTGTGGTCCGTGCGGGTCATCGTAGTGTGCAAAGAGGAACCCACGTGCTGCTTGTGTCGGTATATTTTGCTGTATTGGCAGCACGACGCATATTTTTCTACTTTTCAGGCGTGGATCCCCAGCTAACAATAACCGGCGAGATAGAACGTACAAGGGCCCGCCGTGTTTAGGATGTTCACTCGCTGTGTTCGCGCACTATTTAATCTAGCGTGAACGAGTAGAAACTCAATCGGTCTAGACCCAGTCGTGCTGGATTAGGGTCCTTGTTTTTTCAGGATTGTATCTAATATAATGATTTAAGTCTCATGCATATGATGATTGGTTCATCAATGTTTTTTTGCATATGACCACGTGCAAGATTTGTATGTTTAACTAAGATACAAATTTTAGAACATGGTGTATGTGAGCCCGAGCTCACATAAGCTTGGGTGAACAGTAAAATTGAAAAAATAATAAAAAAACTCAGATTTTTTTGTGGTAAATATTGAGAAAAGTTTTATATGTGTGCATAATTTCGTTATAAGATCACATTTGTGCAGATGTGGGCGAAAAAAACAATTTGGATGCTCAAAAAGACTGTTTTTAAAATCATTTTGGAGCATTGATTTTATTTTTTTACCCACACATTCTTAATTGTGATCTCATAATAAAATTTTACACATATAAAAAACTTTTTACAATGTTTATGACAAAAAAATCAGTTTTTTTTTTATTTTTAAATTTACTGTTTACCCGAGCTCATGTGAGCTCGGGCTTATAACATCACTTTCGTAAAATTTATCTTTTTCTTCACTAAATAGTATGCCAGATCAGCAAAATACATATGATAATTTGCTAAGAAACAAGCATTAGAAGTGGATTTTTTTCAACAATACCTTTTTTTGGTAAAGTACAGACATAATACATAGTTTTAAAAATTTACAAAATTCCGTTTTGGCTCTGATTCACTAATGATGATCATTTATCATCGCTCGCCAAAGCTCAGACACAGCGTGCTAAAGAGCAATCCACCAGAGCATGCCTCATCTTTATCTGTTCCATTACATTTTCCTTTTAGACTTTGTTCGGTGCAAGTGGGTTTAAACCTCTAGTGTATCTAATCCTCTAGAGGATTGGGTGCCAGACTAACTCCCACGTGGAATCTGTCCACTAGGGGGTTTAATCCCATGCTGTTAAATCTTGTTCGGTTGCTAAACGATACATAGCATGTACAGCAGATACAGGGCAAGTCAGATACAAGGCACATACAACAGCATGTATAGCAACAGCACAGGGCACAGCAACTGGTGACTAAATAAAATCTGGATACTAAATAAAATCTGGTACAGGTAACAACAATGATACAAGACACAACAGATTGGCACAAAACATCTGGATTCAGCATTTTGTCACAGCAGGTTACATTCAGGCATAGGTTACAATAGATTGACACAATAGGTTACATTCAGGCATGGACAACATCTGGATTCAGCATTTTGTCGATGATCCCAAACATCAAAACATCAAACCTGCATTCCGGATAATTTTCAATCAGTCTTTCATTTTGCATCAAGGTTAGAAATAAATATTGGGTCTTGGCACAGAAATATGCAACATGGTCTTACAAGATTATTAAAACAAACAAAACATGTAGAAAGAAATAGGATTTTTTTTACCTTTTCAAGCAGATCCTTGCAGATTTTAGAATATGTGCTAATATATTTTTAATCCATACATGTTTTGGAAGATAAATTCAGTATTTGGAAGCAAAAGATACTACTGTAAATCTTTTGACGTGCAAATATGTCGATGTATGAATCACAACTTGAACCTTGAGCATTATATTAACTAGAAGCAACAAGAACAAAGAGGGCTGGACAAAAACAGATGCATGGTGTAAGCATGTACCTGCGTTACTCCATTTAAGACCTAAGCCACATAAGAGCAATCTCCGGGTTGGCACTCAGGAAAATCTCTCGGTTCTCGGGGATCTTAAAGACTCGGAAAGCTTTGATTTCTTCATTTGGTGTGATATCCATTGTGTTGAGCAGATTGATGCATTTCCTGATTGAGAACTCGTCCACAGCCTTTGCCTTTTCTTTCTCATCCTCCACCTGCTTTGCCCTCATTTCAATGTACTTCTCCATCATAGCAGCCACATCACCATTCGCCGACCTCCGCCTCTTTGGTTCTTTCTCTTGTTCACTTCTTGAGGGTACAGTAGCCACCCTTGGTTCAGTTTGAGTGGGATCCGCATCATCATTGTGCTCCCTTTCTTGCACAAACAACACCTCCACATCATCAGTGTGCTCCCTTTCTCCTCCAAGATTATGAGCATCTATTGATGTTTCTCCAACATTCTCAACTTGTGATTGTGTCGGGTATTGCGATGACTCCGTAGAGGTGAAGTTGTATGTTCCTATAGCAGTTTGACCTACAAGTTAGAGTCACAAGAGAACATAAGATTTGAAGCAAGAGTAAACAAACACAAAACAATAACATGAATATAAGAGCTCAAGCGAGAGCTAACCATCATGCAATTCTCCTAAAGCTTCATATAGAGGAAAAGCTTTTGTCTTGAACTTCCCAGCTTTAGGGTGAGACTAGAAAGTTGACAAAAGTGATATAAGAGCGGGCAAGAGTAAAACAAAAGACATTGGTCGTCAACAATCAATGATTGTGCAACACACTTACAATGATTATGTTTCTCCAGAGTGGGGGATCTGCTAAAATCATTCACCGTTGGTCGTCCCACAAAACACCACTTTGCTGTCGGATCTCCTTTATCATCTTGTACTCTTTCTTTAACTCTTTCTCCTTTTCTTGAATCTTCTTCTTCTCGTACTTAGCATATGGATTCTTTTGATGGAATTTCTGCACCATCATATTCCATGTTTGAGAGCTCCAACCATTTTGGCCCTTATATTCAGGAGTAACGTGCTCCCGAAGCAAATCCACAAGATCTTTCTCAAGACTGGGATTCCACTGAGCTCTATCTTCTGCATTTTCACATAGCATGTTAATGCTGGGACACCCTCTCATAGATAGAGAAATAAATTCATAGCTAGAGAAATAAAGTTGTACCTTTGGGAGACCCTCTCTTCCTCTTTGCCACACGTCATGTAGGTGACACCCTACCCCTTTCAGCTGCTTCTTTCATGAGGCTCAACCTCGGTGATCCTCGAGCAGTCATCATAGTGATTTATGGACAATAGCCATGACATGAACAACAGCAAAAATAGTTCCCAAGTGACATGAACAACAACAAAAATAGTTCCCAAGTGACATGAACAGCAGCAACAATTTATTAACATGATAGCAAAACAAGTTCCCAAGTGACAATTTATTACATGACACAAAATAAAAATAACATCTACTTTATTACATCTCCAATAACTATTGTGCAGCTTGTTGATAAGCAGCCCACATTTGATGAGCAATTGCATCTCGAAGGTTGTCCCCTTCATGATTGACTTGATGATTTTGAGGAACATCACCGTCAGGAAGATCGACAAAATTAATGGGAGGTATGTTATCTGGTTGGTTATCTAACCAACACTCATCTCCGTGGTGAGATCGAATGATGTTATGTAAAATTGCTGCAGCTGCTGGTAGCGAACACCACGATATGGTGCCAAGAAGTAAGGAGTGTTGGCATAACCACCATCAACGAGATAAAACTTGCCCGGAGGTACATGAAACCTGTTCTCGAGTGCTGACCGAAGAACTTTAGCATCAGTTGCGGATCCCTCCCAACCGCAAGAAATGAATGTAAAGTTCAGGTCGAAGTCACACGCGACCATAACGTTATGGCTTAAGGTCCCTTTCCTATTTCTGAACGGTGCAGCCTTGTCTCCAGAAATTGTTATCGGAACATGTGTCCCATCAATGGCCCCGATGCAATTCTACAATGAAATACTACATGTTAGCATGTAGAACAAGAAGAGTAAGTTGTCAATGTGGATCGGAGTTGACGAAGAAAAAAACTGGAAATAAGGGAAGAATCTTGTGCTCGATAGAATCTTAGGATGTACTTGGTCGGGATTTGGGGGCTTCAGAAAATGGTTCGATAGAGTAGGGATTATGTTGAAGAAATTCTTAATTTTCCAATGGAAAGTATCCCCACTATGACCGAACCGAACTTGAAGATCTTCAAAGGAAGAATTGTGAGATAGCATCCACAAAAAAAATGCTAGTTTCTCTTCGACTTTAATTCTGGTATCGAGCACCAACTTCTCTCGTCGAAGATAACTAGCCAAAGATCTAAATATGTGAGGCTCCATCCTAAATGATACCCGACAGTTCTTGATGTGTCCTTCAAGTAATTCCCTAACGAACATCTCGCCTGTTAGCAGCGATGTATGACGCGGCCTTGGCTCCCTATGAGCAGTCTCCATCAAATGTAATCCCGGGAAAATGAATAACATCATTTCATCATCATCCTCATCAACCCTCGGATCCATTTGAAGACTAAATAAAAAAATGTCGCTAGTTACAAATTTTACTTGAATGTACAACATATTGCTAGACTAAAAGTAATATGGCTGCATGCTGAAAGACTGAAAGTGACACTAGTTTCAGAAAAATAAAAGACTGAAAGTGGCACTAGTTTCAGAAAAATAAAAGACTGAAAGTGGCACTAGTTTCAGAAAAATAAAAGACTGAAAGTGGCACTAGTTTCAGAAAAATAAAAGACTGAAAGTGACACTAATTTCATAAATATAAAAGACTTGAAAGTGAAAGATTTAAAGTACACTTGGCCAGTACTACTTCTAAACTATATTTCTAGTTTGTAAGTTGAATACTATATTAACAGAGGATCTAAGCTACACTTAGCCAGTACTACCTCTGAACTATACTTTTAGTTTTATTTACTACTCCACTGATTAATTAGTATGTTCATTCTAGAGTACTCTTTTAACTCAAGAAGCATGGGCAGGCCACAAGCAGCAACAAGAATTAGCTAGTAAGATCCTCTCGGTTTGCCTCCAGTTGTGTGTCCATTTGTGTAGTACCAAGATTAAATTAGGAGCAACAGTAGCAGCACACAAATTCACAGGAGGAGCATGCCTATCCGGCGGCTGCAAGAATTAGCAGTAGCAGTAACACCTGCAGTTCCACTTCCATGTCGCCAAGAGGTTCAAGTTGGAATACTGTTGCCTGATGGCGCAGACCAGTCTTGCACCAGCAGCAATGGTTCGGGGTCCAAAGTCTTCCCTCCATGGATGTTCAAAGAAGGCATGGATCATACTACAACACATACCGGTGGGAATGCACAAGCGAATGAAAATGATGATAAAAAGATGAAGTCGAATGAAGAAGAAGATAAGCGTATCCTGGACCAGGAATACTTGAAGGATTATTATGAAGCCCTTGAGAAACAGCAGCAGCAGCAGCAGCTGGCCACCAATATCAGACGTGAGGATGAAGACTACCTCAAGGAAGAAGTTGATATTGAGTGGGAAGATGGCTAAATGGCAATGACAAATATGACAAACGACTTTCCTATTTGTATGTTGTCACCTATTTTTAAAATCTACAATAGCAAAACAATCAATTTATCTAGTAATAAATAACATAGCATCCCACATGCTACAACTTTATTTAGCACTAAACAAGCATTGCACAGATTGGTAAATAGGGGTTTTAGATGCTGCTGCCAAGTCCAACAACACAAAATATAGCCAGGCATAATTTTATCTCCAAATTTCTTCTCTAAATATCAACAATAATCAAGAAAGCTAGGACATATGGATCCAGGCACAACTAAATCCCAGAAATCAAGAGAGGAGGAGGGGGAGGAGATAATACATATCAATGTCAATTGATGGATGGGTGCATCAACCAATGTCAAGTTATGGATCTCGACCCTGTTTCTATACACATCAAACAATCACATCTAAAGGCCTACAACACCACATCACAATCATTCATGGTTCCAGATCACAGCTTGTACCAGATGCAAGAAAACATTCACATGCATCCAACACTTGCACAATATAGCAAAATCCATGGTAATTTGCAACCTCATCCACCTATTCACACATGTTCAGAGCAAGAAGAAAACGAAGAAAATAAGCTCACCTTGGAAAGTTGTAGCCGAGGCAGAGGAAGATGGGCGGAAGGAGGCGCGTGCCGACGGCGGGGGAAGATGGGCGGGGCTAGGGTTTTGGCGGGGGCGCCCTACTGCCGTTTTCTCCCAGGAACGTTGCGCCACCGCTGCCGTTCGCTGCCCCCTTCGCTGCCGCCTGCTCGTCTTTGTCTTCCCCTGCCGCCGCCTGCTCGTCTCCGCCGTCCCCTGCCGCCGCCGCTCGGGAGAGGACAGGAGAGAGTTGCGAGGGTTATTTCCACCAGCTCCGGGTCGAGGGTAGGTTCCGCGCGGAATCGAGGAGGTTTGGGCCAAGGAAACAAACCACCGGGCCTAACCGAACGTACAATTATTTGTGGGCTGGGTTTATTCCCCGGCGGGGGAATTCCCTGTCAATCCGTGCGGATTTGGCCCATAACCCCGCCGGGGTGGGTTTAAACGAACATAGCCTTAGGGGTTTTTGAAGTTTTTTTTAGGGTGCCTAGGTTTTTTTTAAGTTTTTTTAGGGGAGCCTAGGGTTTTTTAAGTTTTTTTAGGGGTGTCTAGGGTTTTTTAAGTAGAGATCCCACACTCTGTCTGGCCCGTGTCAACATTTCATTTTGGGGGGCCGCTCGCCCGAAGTAGGCCTGGCCCATTGCCGAAATTGCCTTCAATTTTTGCTTCATCGACAGAACAGCACACGGCGCAGTGTGCTTTTTCAGGTGGGCTGGCTCGTTGCCGGAGGAGATCGCCATCGCCGCCATGGAGACGCTGGCCAGCGCCATGCGGCGCGACAACCGCCGCTTCAAGGCCCCCTCCTCCTCCTCCTCCGCCGCCGCCACCTCCGCCGGCAGGGTCCCCCTCGTCATGGCCTTCCTCTCCTGCCTCGCCTGGCTCTACGTCGCCGGCCGGTACGCTCCCCCCCTCCTCCTCCTCGCCCCCCAGATCTCTCCTCGGCCCAGGATCTCTGCTCTGACCCCTCCCCGATTCGTCCGCAGGCTATGGCAGGACGCGCAGACCCGGGCGGTCCTCTCCGGCCTCCTCGAGAGGAGGACCAGCAATGTGCGGATCTCTCCTCCCCCTCTCCGCCAACCTACCGTTATTTTCTATCGATTTCTCCCTGACGGCGGCGCTTAATCAATCGCAGCTCCCCAAGACGGTCTCGGTGGACGACAAGCTGAGGGACCTCGGATGCACGTAATTTCTTGGTTCTGCACTGAGGTTATCTTATCTCGGTTCTTCTGATTTTCTGATTCGAAATGGGCGTTTGGTGGCAGCGCGATCGGAAGGAAGATTGCCGAGGCGGAGATGGAGATTACCAGGGCGAAGAGCGAGGGGTACTTGTGGGGGAATAGGACTGGTTCTGGTACCGAGGGTTCCGACAAGAAGAGGCTCCTTGCTGTCATTGGAGTTTACACTGGATTTGGCTCCCGGCTCAAGAGGAGCACATTCCGTGGCTCCTGGATGCCAAGAGGTTTGTTCTTCTGGTTTCATTTGGTTTTTACACTTCTCAGTGACAAAATAACCCCACCCCTGATAACACTGACCAGTTGTAGACATAACAACTGACTAGTTGAAGATAATAACTGTGATTGGAGCTGCACTAATTTGAGACTGTAGGTTGATGGTAGTTGCCAAATTACTGGAACTTATATTTTTCATAATGTTACTAAAATTGATGAATGCTGACTAGGGTTCTTAACTTAATTATGTGTTTTCTAATTCTAATCGCTGAATCTAAACCAGGACCCCCTTCACTCATATGATGATAACTCTGTTCTTCTACCTCACTGTAAATTTCAGGTGATGCTTTAAAGAAGCTTGAGGAAAAGGGTGTGGTTATTCGTTTTGTTATTGGCCGGAGGTTTTGTTCTCCAACCATTCCTTTCAGTTGTTCTAAGATCTAAGTTTAGAATCCATCCATGTCATTCTCATTTTTCTCTTTGTGCTAAATTAGAATTTCCCCTTGTTGTGCACGTCCTTTGCCTGAAATTTACTTTGTGGACTCTGCAGTCCGAATCGAGGGGATAGCTTGGACCGTAATATTAATGAGGAAAGCAGAAAGACAAATGATTTCTTGATTCTGGTAAGGCTCGTTTAGTAACTTAATATCTATATCGTGGCTCTTCTCAATTTACCGTCAGACCTTCAATATTTGTGGTATGACCTGCATAGGAATTTAACCTTGTTAGCATGGAAGACTATGTTGCATCCTCGAGAATCATTTGCATTTCATTCATTGATGAGCCTGTAGAACAATGAAATTCATATAGCTTGGGAGGATCTCTATAACATTTTTGTGATATTCGTTTGTCAAAGTTTGGAATTAATGCACCTTGTTCTAAGCAAATCAATGACCATTCAGGAAAGTCACGAGGAGGCTGCAGAGGAATTACCTAAAAAAGTTAAGTTTTTCTTCAGTGCAGCCATAGAAGCCTGGGATGCAGAGTTCTATGTCAAAGTTGACGATAACATAAATCTTGACTTGGGTAATTTTGGTTCAGTTTTTGTCTGTAAAACTGTTTTTCCTACTTCTGATTTATTAACCTCACCTTCTATTTTCCCTGACTCCTTGCTATTGTCCATTAGCTGGGTTAGTTGAGATGCTTCATGCCCGTCGAGGTAGCCATGGGTTGTACATGGGCTGCATGAAATCAGGAGCTGTCGTTAGTGAAGAGTATGTGCTTTCCTACCTATCATCATCATCAATATTTTGTATTCAGACAACATGGATGGTATCTATTTAACTCCAACAAGACCACCCATTCATGACTGGAAGCAGCTTGTACTTTTGGGGGTTAACTTAGGATTGATCCTTCCATGCTGACATCCTTCCTACGTCGTGCACACAGTGGAATGCATTGCACACCTGCATCAGTTTCCCCAATCAAGGGACAACAGTGACAAACCTCAGCATTGTTCAATTTGATTGATTAACTTATCATTTCAAGGAACAGCTAGTAACCAGTCAATAGGTGCTCCCTTTACATGAACTTGAAAATAATAATGCATGTAGTACATTCGTTATTGCACTGCCTTCATGCTTATTTGAGCGATATTGCAGTTTGAATGTTGCACTCTTTGGCTTTTGTTAATCAATCATTAATAAAGTATTATGTCAATTTCAGGGAGCAACAATGGTATGAACCTGAATGGTGGAAATTCGGAGATGCAAAGACGTAAGTAACCTGGCATGTTCCTATGAGTCTAGTCAGCTCCTTTTTCTGCAGTTCATGCCTGGTTCCTGCCATTTACTAGAAGTTAGCATAGTTGTGTCTTAGTTAATAACTCTGTGCCTAGAGTAAGTGATGAAACTTTGTTTGTGAATGTTGGTAAGAAAAAGTTAATAACTCTGTGCCTAGAGTAAGTGATGAAACTTTGTTTGTGAATGTTGGTAAGAAAAATCTGACCTAATTTTATCCCTGAGGATCTGGATGACCAAGTGTAATGCTCATACAGACCTAATGCATTTCAACTGGCTAATGTAATGGGTAGATGAAATAATGCTAAAATAGCTCATATGCTACAAATTATGCTGCACATTTTTGTTAGTGTGTTCTGGGACTAGGTCTCGCTGATCTTGTAGATTCTATTATGCCACATATTTAAACTGAACAGATATTACGTTGCAGTTCATTTTGCATCAGGTGCTTGTAAGTTTTAATTGCAAAGATTCAGTAATATCCTATATTATTTGTAGTAACTGGACCTGCTTAGTGTTCAATTGCCTTTCTGACTGATGCAATAACTTTCTTTACTACGCTCGTTCTCTAGGTTCTTGCTTTTGATTTTCATTGCTTGATTTTTAATTGTCAGGTATTTTCGCCATGCTTCTGGTTCTTTATTTATCCTCTCAAACAATTTGGCTCGCTACATTAACATAAACAGGTAATTAGTGTGTATTTTGTTTATATTAAATCATAGTATGCTAAACCATTTTTATTAACACCAACCAAGTTGCTCAGAGTAGGGGTGCAAATGGGTACCCTAAACTAAAGGGGACTCTGTGACCCTATCTAGTTCCATCAAACGAAATAAAATTGCAAAAGACATCATGAACAAGAACAACAACAACACTAAAGCCTTTTGTCCCCAAGCAAATTGGGACTTTTGGAATTAATAGTTCATTTGATTGAACTAGATAGGGTCACAGTGTACTATATGGACCTTCAATTTGCATTCCTAGCTCTGAGCAATGGTAGTGTTTGTCATCTCCGGAGATTTTGAACCTGCTAAATGTAATATGCATTAGTGGGACCAGCAGTTTGAATGTTGCAATTTGGTCTAGTCTTTCTTGGTTGATTAGAAGCTCAATTTATTTTCCTGGTCAACTTTATTCTCATATATCTAATTACCTTAGGACAATCCATGTGCTATCACGTTCCAATCCATCATCTTGATATACTAAATCTGTAAACTAATATAAGACGTTTTAGAACACTACTTTAGTATTCTAAAACATCTTATACTAGATGATAACCCTGCGCGTTGCTGCGGGAACTGTTAAGAAAGAATTTGATGTTTTAAAACATGTGAAAAAATATGAAACATAGTATAATTTGATTATAAATTCTTTTTTGAAGAAATATTGTTTAAAGTAAAAAATCTAAGAAAATTTGATGAAAAGTCCAAAAATGAGTTTGTTTTTTGTTTTGTTAATTTAGTTACTTGACAATATATCGGTGAGATGATAAGGGAAAAAAACTACGTTGAGTAGAGACATTGAAAACGTGTCCACCCTTGGTTAAACCTAAAACAATGATAACAACTATGGATGTGTATTTATAAAAAACTTCATATAGAAAAATAAAATGCGATGTAACTCATCATTTGATTTTCTATAAAAGAAAGTTGCTTATAAATTATGAAGTTGAGTGCATAAAAAAGTTATTATTTATTTCTGATAGGTTGCATGCACATGCAAAGTTAATGGGAGCATGTGCATCAAGAGTTAGTGGAAGAGTTTTTACATGGTGGACCTACTTGATGATGTGGATAGCTTGCATGTCAAGATAAATAGGTTAGTGGAGATGAACTATTTAGGCCGATAGGTTGCATGCACATGCACAATTAATGAGAGCATGTGCATGAAGAGTTTGTGGAAGAGTTTTACATGGTGGACCTACTTGATGATGTGGATAGCTTGCATGTCAAGATAAATAGGTTAGTGGGGATGAACTATTTATGTATTATGGATTATAGATTAGTTTACGGAGGGAGTACATAGAATTATTAGCAAAACAATCATTTACAACATGTACTATAGGACATTTGAGAAGAAACCATTCATTGACAAGCTATTACTGGCTAACTGGCAGATATATAACAATTTCTTAAGAGTACTATATACTTTTATCTGGCATTCCCTCTCAAAAAGTTGAGCGATAGATGTTACTAGTAATCGTATGTTCTTCCAAAGTTTTCTAGGACCAATGCCTATCATTTCTGGGTCTTTTTGTGTCCACAAACCAGGTTTTCTATTTTCAACCTCTGACTGGATAGACTATTTCCCCCCTTTTCTCTTCAATACGTAGTGCGTCGCTACAGAGCTATGCCCATGACGACATATCAGTTGGTTCTTGGATGATGGGGCTTAACGCCACTTATGTTGATGACGACCGTCTGTGTTGCCTCAGCGCAGTACAAGGTAGATGCTCATCTGCAGAATATTTTCCTTCTTAATTACGATGTGTTTGTTTGTCGCTAACTCTGTGTCTGCGTCATTCTTCTCCAGAGAAAATCTGTTCGATGGGATGAGCCAAGTAGAAGGACCATTCAACCCCCTTCTGATGGTGGCGTCCTGACGAAGTGGTGTTTTTGTACATTAGCCATTTTGTACACACCTATAGCAGGCAGCCTATGTGAATGAATGAGTGGAAGAAGCGTATGAAGAAACTACTGCGAGACAAAATATTCTTCTGCGGCTTTATGCTAGCAGCATACTTCACAGTTAACACAAAGTGTAGAAGAACAACCTGACCAGACTGTATAAGCATTTCTGTTTTCATGGACATCGCCAGATAGTCCATCGACTTTTTCAGGTAAACCCTTCATCTTCTTTGCTGCAATGGACGAATTCCCCAAATTCCATTAAAACTAGTGAACAATATGTCCCTGGACCTTGTAAAACTTGATCCAAGGAGTTTGTGGTTTACCATATGTCTCCTCGTGGACATCGCCCCAGTTCATCTTTGATCTCAACCCGCCGTTTGTCTAGACGATTGGTTCATGGGCATCCATGGAATGCAGGCCACAGGATATACCTGGAGGAGGTCAACCAGAACGAACATGAAGAATTTTACCCCCTGACTAACACTTACCTTGCCATTTTTTAACAGCAACTGACACTTCAATTGACTGAACACGTGGAACATGTGGTTGGCAATCTTCGAAGTTCAATATCCTGACACCTGACGTTGCGTTGGTAGAATATCCCAGCACGTGATGTTGCCATACTTAGAGATACTGTAGAATTTCTCGATGTTCATCAGTCCGTGTCATCCGTATCTTCAGAGCCGATCACGGCAGATCGCAATACAACCATGTGTGATTTTGCCACCGGCACCGGCGCACACATGCGTTAGGATCGTGCAATCCAAGAGCAGAGCTCCACACAATCTTCAGGTCCAGACCAAAGCACTACGTACTTGTTTAGTTGATTGTAACCCCATTTTTCATTGGAAAATGTTCTATTTCAACCGGATGATTTACTCCAACGCATAAACCGCCTCCATCAGACGACACGTGTCTGGCCCCACCACCGCTTATCCTTATTCCTCCCGAATCTTCCTGAATCTTCTCGTCCTCACATCGTCTTCCTCCCCGATCTAATCCTCTCCCAACTCCATCGCCTCCCTCCTTCTCCTCCATTCGGCAGCCGAGAAGACCACGAGGGAGACACGCTGCAAGCGAGGTGGTGCCGCATACCGGCAGCCTGAGCTGCAACCCCATGCATCTCGCCGGCGGTCGGGGATGTTGCAATGTAACGCGTAGTTCCTTGTCTCTGTGGACCTCGCCGGGCGGCGGAGTTGCAAGCCCCATATCTCGTCGGAGGCGGAGGTTGTAATGCAATGCTTCTGGTGCTACCCCGTCGATGGCGGAGCTGCAATACAGCGTAGGTGGTGCTGCGACCCATGGATTGTCGGCGGCGGAGCTGCAAAGCAGTGAGATGTGGTGCCCCTACTGATCTCATCGATGATAGAAGCTTCAGTGGCGCCGGAAAGCCGCCGGCGAGCGCTGCGTTGCAGCTCCGGGAAGCCGCCGGCGAGCGCTTCATTGCAGCGCCGTCACCGGAAAGCCGTCGGAGAGCGCTGCGTTGCAGCTCCGGGAAGCTCCATTGCAACTTCGGCGGAGCTTCTTTGCAGCGCCGGCGATGCTTCATTGCAACCTCGGCGGCGCGACGAAGCTCAAACGCAGCACCGGCGCACCCCCGACGAAGCTTCGTTGCACCTCCGGCGGCAGGTGACGAGCGTCACAGCGCATCTCCATGCGCCTCTCTGCAGCGCACGCGAGTGCTGCGGTGCAGTCTCGCCGGAGCTCGCCGGAGACCACTGCGAGGCTCGTCGGAGCAGCTCTTGTTGCTGTGTTGGGTGCTTGGTTGGTGACGGCCATGGATGAAAGGTGTCGATGGCAGCTGGCCGGTGTGACAGGCAGCAGTTCAGGAAGGAGGACGCCGAGCGATGAATGGGCGTTGCGTCGCCTGCAACGAAGTCAACCTCTGCTGGGTTGGTCTAGCTGTCAAATCAAACGGCTGTGCAACACTTCATCTGACGGTTCGCAAGACGGTTTATATTTAACTCGTATCAACCGGATGACGCCTAGCAGTGGCCAACGAGTTCGGGAGATCGCTGCTCCCCGGAGAAAGATGAGTGTTTCTGGTCGGCTCGCCTATGAGCGGTACGAAATTTAAAAATTTGAGATTTTTTTTTAACATGACAAACGCTTTGAGCCCACGGTCCTGGTTCGCTTTGACCGCCAACTATTTTATTTTTATCAATTTTTCCTTATTAGGTTCCGTTTCTCCACAACTCTCTCTTACACTTCTCAAGATAAACCTTGTCTAAAACCACTATCAATTTGTGGGAGCATGAAGCTTTTAAATTGATATGTTGTATCTGTGTCGACAAGCATGGATGACGAGATATGGGCCCTACCGGTCTATATATTTAGAAGCTTAGTTTCGACCTAATTTGAGAGAGGTTAACTAGTTGCTGCTATCTCCCGAACGGGTACACAATTTAGTTAGCTTACACTAGTTAGTTGTGTAAATAAAATATAAATCAAACAAGGAACATTACAACACACATAATTTGTATTCACATCATACAAAAATCTCACTTTCACACCTAAATAGAATATAAATCAAACATTTGCATGTTACTGGTGATGTGGCAACGACATCATGCATGTGAACAGAGAATAATTTTCACCCCGGAACGATCATCACTGATGAGTTAGAGCAGGTGAGGGGATTTCGGAGAAATAATTTGTTGTCACATCATACAAAAATCTCTCTTTCACACATAAACTTGTTTTGGGAGAAAAATGGTAGTGAAAGCCCGTATTGCATCATCTTTATTATTTTATAAAGAGGTAATTGCACCAGCGATGCTTGAACTTGGCACGAATGTTCACTTTAGTGTCTGAACTTGAAAAATACGTCGAACTGGTTCTAAAACATGGCACGAACGTGCAAATACGGTGCTAATCTCATTCGTTTACGTAAAATGGGCCACTGTAGCGATTAATTTGGGTAGTTATGAATATTCACCAGTGTATAATCTCACTCATGGCTTATATCAATAATTTTTATGTAAGATAAATATAATATACAGTTCATATTCATATAAACAATTTAAATTTAAAAATATTATATTTTGTAATTGTAGTTAACTTTACTTAAGTATCGTACTAATAAATTATAAAAATGTGTGTATAATTATTCAAATATCATACTAATATTTATGAGCTTTAATTTTAAAACTATTTACGAGGTTTTTGAAAAATATTAGTATTATTTTATAACATACAAACATTGTTATGGTTCATGTATATTATTTGTATTTTTTTGATATAACACATGCAAACTTTTAAAATACATGAATTTTCGAAAATTTAGTTATTAATTGATTGTATAATATTCATAATTCTTGTATTACTGTTATTATAATTTGCAAACTTTTTTACATTACAAAATATGTGTGTAAGTTGGACATTGGGTGCAACTGTATCACAGAATGAAGGGTTGTACTTGCCAACTTAATTACTGTGGTCGAATGATTGATTGAGGTTGTAAGCGAGGTACATGTCTCAAGTCAAATTTCAGAAATGAATTTTGCCAATTTTTCTGCAGTATTGACATGCGAGACCCATTAGTCATAGAGAGATTAGTACCAATTAATCTTGTCTAGTCGCTACAGTGACCCATTTTATGTATACGAACGAGGTTAGCATCATATTTGCACGTTCATGTCAAGTTTTAGAACCAGTTCAACGTATTTTTCAAGTTCAGGCACTAAAGTGAACAGTCATGCCAAGTTCAAGCACCGCTGGTGCAATTACCTCTTTTATAAAAGATGAGCAATGTACACATGGAGGTTACAACGGAGATCTAAGCTCAATGCAATTAAAAGAGTCTAGCCAGAACTGCATGCCTTCCTTAAGGCTAGGTCTAGCTCTATCAAAGTGTAAAAGAGGATATAAATATTCACATACATGCAGTTATTTCACACCTAAAGTTGAAAGTCATATCCTCTAGAAACCTCTCAAAATCATTTGTTAAATTCATAAACTCTAACACTATCTACCAAGGTTTGTAGATATTTTTTTTAAATAAAAATTGTGCATATATTTAAGAACACTATGGACAATTACACATATAAGTGCAGTAACCTATGTGGGCAACTTGATCATTTTGGCTTGCTCAGATATAAATTTGGTAACTGGAGATTTTCCCTCTATATGACAAACTAAATTAAGAAAATAAAGTAATTTCAACTCAATTTACATAAATATGTACATTGCAATGTTATTTTTGTTGCTTATACTTGAAAATAGTATGTCGAAAGGTGTATAAATAAGAAATGGCATATATTTAGTGACATGGTAAGTTATCACAAAATAAAGATGTTTAGTATAAATATGTGAGAAGAGATGATCTCTCATTGTGCAACTAGTTCACGCGATCTCCTCCACTCTTATCACTTACTCCGCTACATACCCCACCATCAGGGTGATATTTGCAATTTACTCTACTAGGACTTTTTCATCGGCTTGTGTGACACCGTAGGTAAAGGGAAGAAGTCGTAGCAATCATTGTTTGTAGTCGGCATGAGGAAGTGATGGTGGCGTAGTGGTCTGGAAGATAAAGGACAACAATGCATACATTAACATTTATTGGAGAGTAACATGGACATTAGGAAGTGTAAGCGGTTTATGCTTGATTTGGTCAGTCGAGATAATGTTTAAGACATAACTTCAAACCTTCTATACAATCGAATGACCGATAGTACATTTGATTCATACATAGTTGTTAGTTTTTTTAACAAAATAATTTACAATGAAATTGAAATAAAATCGATAAATGAAGTTGTGTCCAACTTTGAAGTTAGAAGGGAGTCACGTGCAACTTTGATCCTCTAAATTTGTTGTTGCTATGATGATGCAGGTCTTAGGGAAGAACTATGCACGACAATAAATATACAAAGTTTTTAAGAGGTGCCATGGAAATTCTATGAAATCAACCATAATTTTTCAAAGAATGATCGCTTCAGCTCATTTTCAAAGAAAAATAGTTCTAATCTCATTTCAAATAAAATCGGTATAGTGTATAAGCTAAGATGAAGGGTCGGTCAGGCTTCTAATGGTAGTGTGATAATGAAGTTGTCAGTTGGAAAAATCTAGCAATAATTTGGAAGGCTCAGACATATTTTTTTGTTTTTTTTTCAATGGTGCTCATGTGCGGCTTGGACTTGTCCGTTGCAAAAAATAAATATTACATCCAACCAAAGGGGAATTCATCGGCATCTTTGACGTGTAGAAGCCAATGGACTGCTATGAGCCTTGCTCGATGGCCTACCAACTCTACATCGTCAGAGCCAAGGAGTCGATGTAACTATGGAGAAGCAACCAACAACAACAACAACAACAACAACAACAACAACAATTTGAAGCAGATTGTCTATCTGGAGAAGAAGATGAAGGTCGAACGAGGGGTCCCAATGACGCTTCAAGGCCGAAGGTAGCATCGCATGATCTTAGTGACGATATCACTAGAGCCGCCACCAACTAAGCCAGATGCAATGTGATGGAAGGCTCTCCTGCACAACCCAGAAGATAAGTCTAGCTGATGTTAAAGCAAGGTGTCATCATGACAAGATGGACTAGAGGTACTTACTCCACTGCGATGTTGCCTTGACCACCATCATGACACGACCGCACGAGGACATCTAAACATAATAATATGTACCAAGTCACCCTAGCTACAAGAATGATGTGGGACCACCATGTCGGACGACACGACCGCACATGATGTCACCAATCTTTTTCTACCTCATTCATCTTCCTCCCTGTAAAATATCTCCGTATTGGACCAGAGCCTCTTGAATTTTTTTTAGAACTTCTTGATGCATATGAGTCCGTGTTATTTCTCACTTGTATCTCCAGAGCTGATCACAACCAAAAAAATTTAGGCGCCTATGGGCAGTACAAAATTTGAAAATTTCAAAAAAGAATTTAACATGACAAAACGCCTCGAGGCCACGGTCCTAGTTCGCTTTGACCGCCAACTATTTTATTTATATCAATTTTCCCTTATTATGTTCAGTTTCTCCACAACTCTCAACTTTTCAAGATAAACCTTGTTGATGTTCGGAGTCCTACGAGATACATAAACCATATCCTCTACTTTAGGATAAATTTTCCTAGCTACATCTCAACCTTCCACTTGGGGTAACCAACGAGGGGCGAGAAGAAGATAATCTCTCGCGCCATCAGATGCAGGGACACTCTGCTTTTGATATAGCACCTTTGATCGTTGCTGCCGTGGAAACTAGAACCCTAAACAGACAAACGGTGAGAGATGCTCTACAAGACAATACTTGGACTGAGGATGTGCAAGGAACCCTATCCTTCACTGCGCATATTTAGGGCCTGCATCTGGTACAAGCAATCGCTGATGTGACTCGTGATAGCCAGCAACCGTACTGCTTTAGTTGGCCTTGTGATCCTTCAGGAGGTGGTTATACGACTCGATCAACCTATCGCGCCCTCTGTCGGGGAGCTACACGCTCCAGCATGGCAAGCTGTATCTAGAGGAGTTGGGCGCCTCTCAAAGGAAAAAAATCTTTGCCTGGCTTACGCTGCAGCGCCGCCTGTGGACCACGGACCGCCGCGCTAGGCATGGCCTGCAAGATGCGCCCTCATTGTGCTATACATGCCTGCAAGATGAGGACAACATCGAGCATATCTTCACCCATTGCGTATATGACAAGGAAGTGTGGCACCGAGTCTTGGACACGCTCCATCTCAACGTTCAGAGACCGACGGGGATGGTTGAATTCGGCACATGGTGGACTACCTCGCGGGTTGCCTTTCATAAACAAGAGAAGCGCGGTTTTGCCTCCCTGGTGATCAACGTGTTTTGGAACGTGTGAAAGCAACGTAATGCAAGTGTCTTCAATCGGCCTGAGCAACAAAGAAGCCCGAGTAGGCTGGCGGATCACATAGTTGAGGAACTCGCTTCCTAGCGCAAAGCTGGTGTGGGTGTTGGTGGTTTAAGTCGATTTTGTGAGAGAGTAGTTTAAGTCTTCGGTAGGTGTGGGAGTGGCCTTTTTGTATGTTCACATTGGAATAGGTCTCTTGTATAAACTGATGTTTTCTCCTTTTCTATAAAAATAAGGTACGCCTTTGGCGTACGTTCAAAAAAAAAAGAAGAAAATAAAATATGCAATGGAAAAAGTGCTACAATCTCACTGTGTCTGGATGATCTTGGTCCTGATGTATCATTATGAAGTTGTAAAATCGAACCTTACTTGTTATACTCTTGAACTACCGGGGATTGCTTCCCTACTAGCTTTTTTAAAGAACTTCCCTACTAGTGAAGCGTGTTGCGTGCCACTGAGGGGAGGGGTTTAGGCCATCTTCAACACGGTTCCCGTAAAGGTCCGAACCATGCTGCTCGGGCTTATCATTAGATGTCATCCCATAAACGTTTGCGACCTCGTTCGTATATTCGTTTTCCCGTCAATCCGAACTATAAACTGGTTTTACGGGAGTCCGGACATCTGCATGCCCAATCAAAAGCAAACACGTGATTCCTCTTTCTCTTTTCTCTTTCTTCTCAACAACAACAATTCATATAATATATCTTTCAAATCAATTTGGTCCACTTGTCTTTATGTTCGAATTTAATGCATACATTGAATGACAGTCCTTCATATCACGCCTTTGAATCCATACGGATACTATCCACGAACAAATAATATGTCTCTTTTAAAGGGACAGCGTTGGAGATGCTCTTAGTTTTCAGCTTACTTTTTTTGTTCTTTTAGCTTTGCTTTATTGCATCTGGATGACGGTGCATGTTTTATTCTGTTATCGTAGTAAAACTCAATCGATCGTTGGATCCATTGACAAAAAAACCATTCCTGTTATGGTACATCAAATAAATATTAACCATTCATTTTTATCGTTGGACGGCTCAGATAAGAGCATCTCCAGCCGTTGGAGACCCCAAAAGCACCTCGACGCTACTTTGAAGGAAAAAACACCCCGTCGACGCTATTTTGATGTTTTAGGGAGGACAAGTTTCCAGTCATATAGCCATCCCAAGCAAAAGTTGTCTCACAAACTTTCGGCGTGGGCAAGGAAAAAAGACACATGGAAGAGCATGATTGGCTGTAGTTTCATCCGACGCCCCCAAGAGACCCCTAGAAACCTGGGTTTCGCTTGGGTTCGCCGGTGCTATTTCGGCGCTTGGGGGGCATTGGGGGGGGGGGGGGGACGGGGACGAGTGAAAGATTTTTCATGGATCCAAACGTAAAAGGTGGTCCCGGGGGCGCTGGGATGGGCGCTTGGGGAGACGGCCGGAGATGCTCTAAGGCAATACTACAGAAGATTTTTTGTAGTATATTAAGTACTTAAGGGTATTCTTGGTATTTCTCCATTTACAAATCCTCCGGAGAGGTTCCCACGAAAAACAAGTGAAGAGGCAGTTGGAGTTTCACCGCTACCATACATCTTGGCGGCTCAGATGATACATGAGCGCTGTTTGCGCTGGTCGGCTAGCCGGTGATCCGGCGACGACGCTTGTCTCGCTTTGGAGCGGCAACCTTGCACTTCCTTCTGCACGTCCTTGTTTTTTTTGACGTGCCAGAGATCTTTGAGGTGCAAACGGGGCTCGGCTCGCCATCGCTGTAGGAGCTCTGCAGCAGCAAGAGGGGTTGTTGATGACATGCACGTTGTTGTTGATCTATGTCACCATCATCCCCTGCTTGATATGGTCGGCCGGCTTCCCGTCAAAGGCACCGCCGTGGAGCCGGTGGCCGCCATGCTGTTGCCCTACTTACTCTTGTCGCCCTTGCCCAATTTCATGGACGTGTTCTTCTGCTCCCTCGTCAACATGCCCGTGCCGTGAGACGAAAATAGAGGAAATTACCAATATATCCTGGGAAAAAAACGTTGACTGATCTGTATTGTCCATTGGATCAAATAAATACTAGCCACCATATCAAGTAGTATGATGTACTGTAAATAAATCCCACCTGAGCTCTTCGTTTGCCTAGACGATTCTCATACGTTGTGCATCCATGAAATGCAGCCAACAGGAAGAATATACCCCTCACTAACCGACACTACATTTCTCTACAGCAACTAACTGACAATTTGATCGACCGGCGGCCACATGGAATGTATGGTTGGCCATCTTCAAAACCTAATACCCCGACGCTTAGCGGTATGTAGGTAAAATATCCCAGCACGTGGTCTTGCCATCCATGGAAATACTGTAGAATTCATGGATCGATGCACATCAGTCCCTGTCGCTCTATCTATCTCCAGAGCCGATCACGATCATTTATCCTTTTTTCTCATCGGGGGATACTGTAGAATTTCTGGACGCCCATGCGTATCTCCACAGCCGATCACGACCGGCACTGCTCGGATCACGGCAAGCAGATCGCGATCTCCAGGACCAACAAAGTTGCTTGCGGTAGTACGTTTAGAGCACGCCAATTTTTCTGTTGCATGCGTTTGTTTGGTTTCGTTCTTCATCTTTATCGTGGCTCGCAACTTGTTTTTATCTTTTGTTGTAACCGAAATAGGAGGAAGAGTTCACTGGCGTTCTCTCTCGTGGGAACACGAGCGACGCCACCGGCTGCCGGGACCGGTCCTTGGGAGTTGGCCGGGATCGCCGCTGCTTGCATTTTACGGGGCTTGGGACCGAGGTCCACGTACGGCACAGTAGACGGTGGCGCACGTACGGGTACGGACCATAGATGGTGGCCCTCAGGCGCAGCTGTATTTCTCTCTCACTTTCTTCTCTCCCTTTTATTGAATTTTAGATGAGTTTTAGGAAACATGAGTTTCTGCATCCGATCTTACATGATGAGCAGTAAACATCGACGAATGTTCTACATACCTGTAAGTTTTCATAAAAAGAAAACATTTATGGTGCTTTAAAAACAGTTCTTTCAGAAAACAAATTTTTTAAGCTTTTTTTTTGTCGAAAGCATCACGAATGTATTTGGTTTACGAAATTTTTACCTGTATCAATAACATTCATCAATGTTTACTGTCCAAAAAAAACATTATTTTTATAATTTGTTGTTCATAGGGATGCATGTGGGCTTAGATGCAGATGAACACTTTCGAGTTTTAGATCTATATAAATAATACTTCTTACAAAAATTCAAAGGTTCATGTGAGATATCATGAATGTTGGAATGTTTAGTCTTACCAGTTACCACGCTAGTGAAGAAGGTACCTCTAAAAAAATCACGCTAATGAAGGGGAGTTAAGACCTTTTCATAAAATATTTTTTCACATGTTATTGGAGCTTGAAAAAAAAGAGTGGTACATGCTCCTTCTTCGCCGCCTGCATCATCCTACGTCAATCAGATCACATCTTCTCTACCTGTTCACTCACATCCCATCATCATTTCTCTCACTATTGTTGTTTCTGGCGACCCCATTATGTCGGTCGCATGCACGCCCATATAGGACAACAGGACTTTGGAACCTTGTCCATTGAGATCTCGGACCGGGAGAAGGCGATTAAGTTTTGGGAAGCGTCTTAGAGCGATTGATCATCAATGTTCATCTTCGTTTTCTGTTTCGATTCTGTTATCGAACTCTCCAACATCGCCATGGATGAAAACTCTGTATCCTCCAAAAGTAGACCACTGTTGAGATCGTAGTTGTTGTCGCGACTTTGTTATGGCATACTAAAGGCTATGATCCAGTCATTCCCTACTTACTCGATCGTGTGTTAGGGCACTCGTTGTTTTCATCGATGTTTAGGTTCTATGCTTAGTGTGTGCTCACATGTTTAAATATCAATAAGATATTAATATTTTTTATCACCATAATAATAACTTATTTATGAATTAATTTAATTAAAAAATTCTAATATATTCAGCAATTTAAAAATCTAATGTTTATAAACATTTTTTGATTCAAGGCTTTTCTTCTACATTGAAACCAAACTTGTTTGTGGGTGCTCATTTTAACAGTTTGGTAGATCAATACTATTGTGTTGGTCATATGTCCTAAATGTGTTTTGGATCGCTGGTGGCACTCCTCAAGAAACGATTACTCCTAAAAGTAAGAAGGTGTTTGAGGATGCAAACACCACATCTATGTCAAAGTCTTTGTGAGTGTAATTGGAGACAATCCATCTAGCGCCGCCAACCCCCCAACCCATCTAGCGCCGCCAGGGGTTCTCCCTTGCCGCTGCCGCCGACCCTTGGCCGCGGTGGTGGCGCCCCTGCACCCAAAGGGGAGGGGGGACTCCGGCCGTTCTCGGCGGAGGCAGGACCTAGGGCGGCGGACCTGGAGGCGAGGTGTGGCGACTTTGATGGCCGCTAGGGCGGCGTCGGAGTTGGGCCCGTCGGCTCTCCTCTCCGGCCAGCCGTGCGCCTTGTGCGTGCGTGGCTGCATGGGTGCCAAGGATCTGGCCCGAATAATGGTGGTTCTTGCCCTACCATCTTCTACCACCGATGTGGGATCGATCTGATCTGATCTCGCATCTCGGCGGTTGGTGGTGATGTGGTGCGGTCCTAGGGTTTCAAATCGCGCCAGGAATCCGATCTGCCGGACGGAGATCCTCTTTGATCTGGCTGAAGTGACGGGTTCCGGAAGGCTCCACCGGTGATTTTCCGTGGGCATATGCCTGAAGATTGCTGGATCGGATGGGATTCGGTCGCGACGCAAAAAGTAGCGTGAAGCTCTGCTCTGTTGCCATCATGGGCAAATCCGTGATGAAGTCAGAGGTGAGAATGCCATTAAGGCTGAGATTGGAGGCCTTGCAATGGTGATTGGAATCTTCGCGTCGATGAGGAACTGGTTCAGAGTTTCAGGAATCGTGGCAGCAGTATGGTAGCGGGGGCGACAACACGGGTGAAGTTCAAAGTCCCACCTTTCTGGATGAAAATCCAAGGTTTGGCCTTAATTGGTTGTGCCTCGCAATGGTCTTGCTGAAGACATTGTTTCGAGAGCGGGGATTATCTTCAGGGTGAAAACCCAAGGTCTGGCCTTAATTGGTTGTGCCTGGCACTGATTCCTTCTTGAAGGCGGTGTTTTTAAAGAATTGGACATCATGTGTTGGCTTGGTGGTGGTTGTGCTGCTGTTGCAAGGATTGTAACTCTGTAGCGGGACTTTTTTTTTTGGTTGGCTGAGTGCATTCGTACTGACTATTGGGCAATGCGTAGTTGCAGAGGCCGGGTGTAATTGGTATCATTTCAATATTAATATATTCTCGTTTTCCAAAAAAACTGGAGACAATCTATGCCCAAACTGGGCCGGTCGACCGGCGCTGAGCATCGTCCTATCTAAATTATGTGGCGGAGCAAAGATAAAATTGCTTTATCAACCATTGTACATGTCCTAAGCAGAAAAAGAAGATGGCGTGTCTCAAATAACCCGCATCCGACGGTCAAGGACCGGCCATGGGAGACGATATTTCCCTACGCCAACGTCGTGTTGATCATATGCCTAGCGGCTCCAACGACAGCAGCACCGTTTGTGTTGTGTACGGCGCCTAACGTGAAATGATTGATGCCAAAGCGAGATCTCCTTCCAATTCCAACTCACTCCTGTTGGTTTGGGTCGACGTACGCGTACCTCTCCGGCCGCCACGGCTATCAACCACGTCGCATCTGAGTCGAGCGAGCTCATCCCCGCCCCGGCCCTCTATAAATGGACCAATGACCTCAAGCTCCACACCACCCTCGAGCTCAATCAAGTAGACGACGCAGTGGCGAATTAATAATTTCGTGTGTGGTATCATCATGGTGCATCAAGCTCAAGCTCTGCTCGTGCAGGAGGTGGCCGCCGACGGGGAGCTCCCGAGCCGCTACGTGCTCAAGGACAAGGAGCAGCAGGACCGCCCGGCCGCCGCAAAGCGTGCCGCGCCGTCCATCCCCACCGTGGACGTGAGCCGCCTGGCGGACGCCGAGGCCGGCGAGGCCGACAAGCTCCGGGCGGCGCTCGCCTCCTGGGGCCTCTTCGCGGTGACCGGCCACGGCATGGCGGACCCGTTCCTCGACGCGGTCCTCGGCGCGGCGCGGCGGTTCTTCCACCTGCCGACGGAGGCCAAGCAGGAGTACACCAACGTGGTCGTCGATGACAGCGGCCACGGCAAGTTCCAGCCCGAGGGCTACGGCGTGGACCGCGTCGACACCGACGAGCAGGTCCTCGACTGGTGCGACCGCCTCTACCTGCAGGTCCGCCCGGACGACGCGCGCCAGCTCCGCTTCTGGCCGGCCCACCCGCCGGGCCTCGCGGATCTCCTCCGCGAGTTCAGCCTCGAGGGCGAGAAGGTGGCCAAGCTCGTGCTCACGGCCATGGCGAGGTGCCTGGGCTTCGAGGGCGAGTTCTTCGTCGACAAGGTCGGCGAGCGGATGCCGTCGTACGCGCGGTTCACCTACTACCCGCCCTGCCCGCGCCCGGACCTCGTGCACGGGCTCAAGCCCCACACCGACAACTCCGTGGTCACCGTCCTCCTCCTGGACGAGCACGTCGGCGGCCTCCAGGTCCTGAAAGACGGCAGCTGGATCGACGTGCCCGTTCTCGGCGGCGGTCAACACCAGCTGCTTGTCGTCGTCGGCGACGAGATGGAGATCATGAGCAACGCGGCGTTCAGGGCGCCGGTGCACCGGGTGTTGGCGCCGGGCGAGGAGGCGGAGCGGGTGTCGCTGGCGGTGTTCTACCAGCCGGAGCCGGATAGGGTGCTCGAGCCGTCGCCCGAGTTGGTCGACGGGGAGCGGCCGGCGATGTACAAGAGCCTCCAGGCCAAGGCCTTTGGCGACGGCTTCTGGGACGCGTTCGCGCTCGGGGAACGAACCATCGACTTCCTCAAGGTCAAGGTCGACGCCGTCGATCAGCCGGCGGCCGCCGTTTCAGGCGCCTGAGCCTCTCCATGCATGTGCGCTATATGGATCCATATCTCTGCACGTTGCACGCACGTGGTACTGTTGATTTTGTTTGTATATTAAGTGTGTAATTTCCAAGTTGTTCGTGTATCGATCGTTTACAATTCCACTGTAGTGACATCGATCAATACTATAAAAAATAATTCAAATTAAATAAGATATGCAGTATTTTTATAAACATATTAGTTAATTCTCGTTTAGATGAAAAATAAAAAAATATCATCTAACTTCCACTACATATATTCAATCAAAACAAAATAAAAAACCCGCATGAATCTTTATGTAAAAATCAAACAGTGTATGAATTACATGTGACTTTGCTAATTTTCATGTAGAAAAAATCTAGACAAACAATGACCTTTATTCACACAGAACACATAAAAAGAACACTATTCGTACATTGGGGCCGACAATTGAAGAATCGAGCTTGAAAAACTAAAATCAGCTCACACAGGGAGAGATTGATGTTGCAAGATTTTCTAAAATATATATACTGGTCTGTCATAATTTTTGAAAAATATAGCAATTTTTTTATAATTCTATTGGTCTGTCGTAAACTATCTACCGGCAGCCCGCTATTGGTAGTTATACTGTGTTTTTTCTGGGTCGAAAGACACTATCGATAGACAGTCCAGCGACAATGATCTTTTTATTTTTTCAAAAATGTGATCGGGTTTTTGGACGCACATATCACATATCACATATCTTTTTACTCAAACATCAAAGTTGTTTGATACAATGAGACGAGCAACTTTGATGTCAACCATTTTTTCATAAAAGGTCATCTTCATGAATGAACTTTTTTGGTTAAAATGGTATGATGTAGTGGATACAATATTTTCGTGCACATGCAAACATGTTGGAGGCTTGGAGCGTCTATATTTTTCACCTTGATTTAGCTATGCGTTTTAGGATCCATACGGTTTTACTATCCCTACAAATCAAATACACAATTATGCCAAATACTTCATAAGCCTCTTATTTGCACATGTAAAATCAATACATTACTATGCTTTTCTTATTCCTACTTTTGCATAATCCTACAAAAAAAGCCCTAAGTTTGTATAATGCTTTTTGCCATAAGATGGATATCTACGTGATACTCTAAATATTATTTTTTTACTAAGGATACTCGTACTTTAAGTTTTATTTGGATATGTTTTTTATTATTGATTTTGAGATAGCTAATGGACTTGCATACGTCGAGGTAGAATTTTTAGATATCGAGCTAGCTCTAACTCACTAGGCTCTAACTCATCAAGGTCGTTAATGTTAAGGATAAAAAACAAAACGTAGATCATATTTACCCATACAAAAAGCTTATACTATTTTATTATATACCAACATATTATATATACTTAAAAGTGAGCCATAACGATTCACACGGGACGAAACCACCACCTCCGGGTTGCTCTGCTCCTGCCGACACCGCCGCTGGTCTGCCTCGTCTCTGGTGGCCTCAGGGCCATGCGACGACGTGGTGGATGCCGACTCTTGCAGGCAGGAGGGCTCTTTTTTCAGTTGTTCTTTTGAGATTAGTTAGATCTTTATGTCTTTCTCGGGAAGACGAGATGGCAGTGGCCCCCTGAAGATGGAATAAGGTTCTCCCCATCTAGACCTATCCTGGTGGTGCGTCTAGCATTGCCGGTGGGCACGAGGAGATGTGTGTCCGACAGACCTGTCCTTGGTGGATTTGCTCGGATCTGATCTTAGTTCATCTACGTTCGTGTGTCTTCAGGTTGAATCTTTCCGATCTGCACTACTATGTATTTGGATGTATCGTTGTTAGGTGGTCTATGTATTTGGATGTAATTTTTATTATTTTTGGTGTTAGTAGTACTGCTATGATTGAAGATGAATAGATCAGAAATTTCTTCACAAATATATATATTCTATATACTGAAATAGTGGATTCTTATTCATTTGTATTTATATACCTAAATAATTGATTCCCACAAACTAATTTATAATAACATGCAAACATGTCAACACATCATACTATCATGCATGGAAAAGACTCACCTTAACATACAACCATGCATTAAGAAATATCACCATGACATGAAATAAGTCATGAAAAATACTTCCTATTTTATTCTACAACACATCTCTATTATATTTAAAAAATCATAGTCGGTTTGTTTGTTTCACATATAGTCATTAATGCTTTCATATTTTAATTGTTTCTTTCCTAATCTCTGTCCTCACATCGACATACAATTATTAGTCAAACAATTGATTATACATGTTAATCACTTAGATATTAATTTATATACAGTGGATCGAACTTTGAATGGACGGATCACATTGTTTATGAAGAGTATCATTTTTTTAACATGATGTTAATGTAAATTATGGAAAGTATCATCGAGCATTGGATGGAAGGGTCAAATTAATTATCGTGATGATATTAATTTGTCGTAAAAAAAGTTTATTTGTTGAATTTATCTGATGATATATTGGGTCGTATGTGGAACTGCATGCCTTCAATAATATATCGTCTCATGTGTGTGTAGTTATTATTTTTTTGGAAAAAATGTGTGTGTAGTAGTCACTTGCGGAGAGGGCCACAAGCGTCGGATTGAGCAACTTGAGCCATGGCCCACGGCCCACCCTTCCCTCTGTTTTTAATTTGACCCATTACAGAAAATGGTCCACTATGATTATGAGTGCGTATTTGGCCCATTCATTCTTAGTAGCTGAGATGTTATCAAACTAGATAATGCCCCGCATGTTATTGCGAGATTTTGTTATAAAATAATTTAATAAAATATTTGATTAAATGAAACAGTTATATTTAAATAATATTGTTTAACTAATATATGAATTTAATTTAAATGTCATAATAAAATGAAAATTAAACGCATACATGTTTTTTTAAATATAACATGCATGCATGCTGCATGTGAATTTTTATTATGCATAGTGGTACATTTAATGAGCTTTTTTATACATGTTGAATGATAAGGTGAGAAACTTGCATATTAAGAAAAAGATGCTAACGGAAATTGGCTATTTAGATATAGAAGATAATGTTATCAAAGCTCAGACATCACATGATCCTACCGTAAAATAGTCTAAACTCCACATGTACAACTTTGTCTAACCTAACAATCTGTACTCCATGTCTACACTTCTTTTATCTGGGATCTAACTAAATACTTATAATCCGAGCTCCACGTGTAGCCAAGTACAGTACATCTATACACAACATTTTCTGTGTCAATTCGGCAGTTACAGTGGCACTATAGGCTGGTTCATCCCCTCAATTTTTTATGTATATATTTATTGAAATTATAAGATTGTATGCTTGTCCCCCCCCCCCCCCCCCCCCGGTTCTTCGACCTCTCGGGGGCCGAAGTGCCTCTCCAAGGAGGCATCGGCATGTCACGCTCCAAAGGTCATATCGTCCTTCTGCTGGACGAAAAGGGCCATTTCAGCATCAACCAGGTCGAAGAGATGCCTTTCATGCCTTTCCTAGATTTTTTTAAATTTATTTTCTCTTCATCTTTTTTTTTCATTCTGATCGTGCTTTCTATTTCCCACCATTCTTTTTCCCGTTCTTTATGCTTTCCGCCAAGTTTTGCCCACCCACTCTAAAATTTACACTCCGCATGTTGTAGTTATTAGTTAGTCATTTATTCATCCGATAACCGTTTATCTTTTCATGACTCGTATAATCCCTCTCAACCATTTATGCCATTGATGACATTCTATGTTTTGAGAGGTGCCGTTAGAATGAAGTAGGGGTTTAAGGGAGCTCCAGGGGTCCATTTTGATGATTAACTTAGCAGTGAGATCCACCTGCAGAAGTTGTCTAAGGATGATTGTCCTGATAGAAACCCTGAGGAAATTCGAGAATTTTTTTTCTGGTTGCGTGTAAGGTGGGAGAGACTTTGCGAACTTAAATTTATGCAAGCGTGAAAGTTAGGTACAATTGTTGATTTCAACACCTCGCGTAACATTTCCGCAGAAGGAATATAAGGACATCATCAATGTGATGCATGGGAGTGATAATTCTGGACCGAGGAGGATCTTCGAGTGGCACGTCAGTGATGTAGAACCGCTCTTCTTCCCAGTTCATTTTCGTCCTTATGAAATCCAAAATCATATATCTGGAGCTGGCGACTTTATCCATGGAAACCCCGATTACCTCAAATGTCTTATTGACGTTGGTTGGGAGGTTACACTAAAGTATTTTGGCCACACGCTAAGGTGTGGCTCGCAACAAAGGAATGGTTCACATAGTGTTATAAAGCACCCTATGTGGAGAATGGAATTGGGGGAAAGGTGATGAAGCTGAAGACCGCAAACGTGACAAGGCCCTTGAAAAAGGGGTGGATGGGGGAAACCGAGCCTGTGATTAAGAAAGGGAATGAAATATACATGTTCCCCCACCTTTGCATGGAGTATGGGCCCATACTCGGAGGCGTTAGTGGTGCTCACACGTGGGCAATCTCTGATGGTGTTAGGTAACCGACATTGGATAGATGGGTCAGTTGGCGCGTGCCTGTGGTGGAGGTGTCCCATTTCCCCTTCGTCCTGGAAGGCTCCTTCTGCTCTGGTACCGATCCTTTACCAGTGTCCGTCAGCAGGACATCCTTGTGCATCCTCCTGCTGCCTGTCATTAAGTTGGTGGGAATAGCGGGGCGAAAATCTTCGAGCTTGGAGCACTTGAGGGCGTTGGGCGCGAGGAAGAAGAGGATGTATATGTGAAGATGGGTGGGCAGAGAGCGTAAAGCCCCCCTGTGCAGCATTTCCCTTTATATACAAAAATAAATGTGAAGCAAAAGTGGCTTAAGATGTCGCCAAATTGTGGAATATATCTGCCCACTCCCTCTATAACCCACTAATGGTGCATGGGGATCGAGAAGACAATGTTAATGATGCACATAAATCAAGGCACATGCGCGCCCTTGATGGGATGTGGCCCTAGTGGGGCCATGTCCTACTCCAACACGCCACGTTGATCGTCAGGCCAAAGAAACCATGTAGCCATGTGGGACCATGAATGGGAGTGCTCTGGTTATGTTAGAGCCGGATCGGACAAACCTTCGTGGTGAGAATTCTCCCTCCCAAGTGTCTAGCGTCGCAAAAATATCTCCAAGGAGCACGTTCACTATGTTCTTTCGACATTCTCAAGACCGACATGGTCTAACTCTTCTCGGATGTCAACACGACCGATGGAGGATGACTATGATGTGAAGATGGTGTTCAGAGAAGCTTTAGTTGAACCGGTTTCAAGATCAACGACCAAATAGGACGAGAGGATCGGATAACCCGCGGTGTTGCTGAATTGAACACCGGTTCAAGGGATACTAACGGTGTCCCGTATAAGGGGCTCTCACCATGTTATTTCGAGCCTCATGGTTCGGGCCGTAAATTCCGTATCGGTTTTTATCTTGGGTCACAATGGGCAGCCCATGACGGGTAAAAGAAAGGTTTCCTAAGACTTGACATAGAAGACAAGTTGACAATGTCGTGTGTGTGTGTGTGGGTTGGGGATCCTATGTCCTTATAGCTATCTAACTCGGTTTCATCTAATCGAGGACCCCTTTGATGTAGTACATAAGCCAAATGGATCGAGCTAGTAGAATATCAGATCATACAATCTCTCAGTACTCTGTACTTTGTACACACTTCAATGCAAAAAGAACAAGAAGGAAGTAGGGTTTTCTCTTCATGGAGAGCCTGAACCTGGTAACCGCGTCCCTGTTACCATCGATTCCTAACCATCTAGCTCGGAATACCCTATTGAGGGATCTGTCAGAATCTGCTCCAACATTGGGATAGGGACAAGACACAAGCAACATGACATCGTCTAAGCCAGACACAAGAGCATTAATGCCCAAAGTTATTAGGCGAGGCCATATCTTGACATGACTCGCACTCGTGCAACGGATCTCATCCATATTGAGCCTCAAATCCACCTCTGCATGGAAGCATCATGGGCTAACATTATCAAGTGAAAACATTGTGTAAGGTTAGGTTTTGACTTTCTGGCGATGCCCACCAAACTACTTAATGTCGTGATACCCATCAAAGTGCTTACGTCCATCATGCTCTCTGTGTGTTAAAATCAAGTGGCTCCTTCGAACTAAGAATCGAACATGGGAGGGTGAACTGAAAAAGAAGATAACCGCCACAGGCACAGGAACATGAAGGAATACAATGACCATACATTTTGGCTGCTTTAATTTATTCTGCGATGATCCACAATTATGTCAATGCCACACAATTATGAGAATAAACACATACACTTTATCTAGTGAGTGTGGAGTATGTTTATTGAAGGAGCAGCATGCAAGCGGGATGAAGGTTGCAGCCGTAGGATAGAGCTTGAAGAGTCCTGCGCCGTCTGTTCCAGCTACCTCCTACTTCTACTCAAGAGCTAGCTAGCGTAGTAGCACTGGAGTTGTTGACTTCTAGGATTGATGAAGATGCCTTGAGATCCAGAGATCTTGAGAGTAGCGGACGCAAGGGCCCCAAGAGCCAACCGGCGGCGATGAACTTGTACGCCGACTCCGTCAGATGGATGCCGTCCCAGCTGATGTGTGCGGCGGGGTCAGCGCACGAGGTCGCGCCGGGCAACCCGCACGCCGCCGCCAGGTTGTAATTGTACGGCCCGCCGCCGCCGCAGCACACCTGGAGCTTCGACGACGCACTAAACCCTGCGGCATCGTCCCTGAATCAGCGACTGCTAAAAATGGAGTTGGTATATATATAGTAACTCATTCATCTTTTCAGAGCCGTCTAATTAATTACCGAATTTTACTGGCTCCTTAAGAAGCTCCATGATCGGTGTGTAGTAGTCGGCGTAGACGATCTTGGCGTCGGGGTACTTGATCCGGAGCCGGTACACGGCCCCTAGCAGCACCTTGTTGTGGTAGCGCGCGAGGGCGTTGTATCTTCTCAGGCACCCGGTCTGGCTGTCATAGTCCGTCTGGTTGGAGCTCGGGTACAAGGTGAGGATGATGGGAAGGCACCCCATTGGGGGTTGCCCCGGCACCACCACGTTCCTGCCTCCCTCCTTGACTATTTGCTGCACGTAAACCATAGATCAAAATCATGCATCGATCTCACTTACTAGGCTATTATTTTCTTGGGCGATAAAACTAAATGAAGCTCCATCTCGGACTCGTCCAACGCTTTTTTATCTAGATATTTGTTTTTCTTATGGTACAATACTACTGTACTACATACTTCCTCTGTTCTGTAATATAGGTCGTTTTAGCAAGCTACTCCCTTCGTCCTTGAAAAAGTGTCCTTCCAACATTCTTGGATAATCAAACTATTTTAAACTTTGATCGAGTTTACACAAAAATATAACAATACTTATGAAACAAAATAATTATATAATAAAAATATACTTCATAATAAATCTAATGAGACTAATTTGGTGGTATAAATATTGATGCATTTTCATATAATCTCGGTCAAAGTTTAAAAAGTTTGACTCTCCAACAAAGTTGGAAGTACACTCTTTCAAGGACGGAGGGAGTATACCTCAACGCCTGCTGAGATGGCCTGTACGATATCTTCCGCGTATGACGCGGCCTGGTCCAAGGTTTTCCCGGCGGCCATGAGGAAGATGTAGTCGTTCCCTCCGAACTCTCCCATCAAGAAGAGGGATCTCTTGAAGTAGTCTCTGCAACCTGAAGATAAAACACAACTTATCAGCAATTCGTTATTCTTGGAGTTGAGGTACGCTAGCTAGGTACGTACGTAGTGTATACGTGCTACGTTATGGTGTTGCTATACTAGGTAGCAGGTAGTACGTACGTTGTGGTGTGTAGCACAAGCTGTCGTTCTTCAGCTTCTGGAACCAGTCGAGCTGCACGCTCAAGGAGCTCTTGAAAGGGGGCACACTCGTGATGTTCCTCTCGTAGAAGTAGGCTAGATCGAGCGCCGTAGCGCCGACCACAGCGAAGTTTGCTCCATGGTTGAAGTAGTATTGTTCTTCACCCAGAATCGGGGGCACGAAAGGGAGCCCAAGCTCCTCGGCTGCCAAGTTGATTGATCAATCATCAGTCCAGGCATTATTAGACAATTAGCTAGTACTTTCTCTGTACTGAAATAACTGTATGTGCCTTAGTATAATTTTATCCTAGAGCTAGTACAAAGTTAAGACTGTTGTTATTTTGGAACGGAAGGAGTACCTTTTATCTATAGTATTCTCTCTAACAAATACCTGAAAAGCTTGCTAACTCGATTTAAACAAAGGTCCGAAACATATGTATAAATACCAATGAAATCCATGATGATGCGGCCATCGGAGGCCCGGCCAGTGGGGCGACCGAAGAAGGTCTCCCCGTAGGGGAGGTTGCTGAAAGGGACGACCGGAAGCACCGGCGCTGCGAGCTTCACAAAGTTGCCGGTGTCGGCGTAGGAGTTGCCGAAACTGAAGATGGAGTGGATCCAACGACGACCTACAGGATTTCCCTGAGTGCAATGGACGCTGGCCAGGAGAAGGAGGAAGAAGGCTATACAGCTTGGGGATGAGTGATGTTCCATAGTTGTGGCTAGTGTGTGTGAACTGGTCTCTGGCGGAAATACCCTTGTGCACTGGGATTCTTTCATGTCCTTTGGGGTCGACGCAGCACACGAAGCCTCGTTTACTGCCTCTTTCCAAGTCAACTGTTAGCTATATCCCTCTCCCTCCCGGATCCAGATCCAACATTGGAAGGGAAGTCAGGGACAGTCCCTTGGTTCTCAGTTAAATTACTCTAAATTTCGGTGCAACATTGGGATAATTATGTATAGTAATTAGTAAACAGTACGGGTCTATACGGTAATTCATTGATAGAGATAACCCCTGTGACATCCCTTCTTTCTTTTACGCATAGAATTTACTGTAGTTTGTGACTTTCCTTGTGCAAGTCAGAGGATCTCCGACTCTTTTTTTTCCAGCCTTCAAAATCTTTCGGTTCTTCCTTTTCGACCTTTATTTCTTCCGTTTTTTTTTGCGTCGCTTGCTTTTGAGAAATATTTTGTAAGCTAGAAGAGTATGTTTTTTTTGCGTCGCTTGCTTTTGAGAACCGTTTGTGTTTCGTTTGTTTAGCTAATGATATTTATTTGTTTTTAGGTGGCGCAGTAATCCTGATAACTCCAATCAACAAACATAGATAAACAATAACAATAGACAAAACTACTAGACATCATTCTAGCAAATAAACATACTGCATCATGCTCTTCGACGCAAGAACAAACCGTAGCACTCGTGCCACTGCTGCAATAGACATAATCCTAAAAACTTACCAAATTGAAACGGAAACACGTCGCCTAGCATCTGCACCACCGCATGAGAAAATCGTACCATGGCGTCCACACATGTGCTCTCGGACATCCGAAGGTACTCGTCCCACGAATTCGTAGCCATGCCATATGCAAGAATCGGCAATGCAGTCGTACACTTCTGATAGCCGAGGAATCTAATTGTCCCCACGACATCCTTCTTCAAGATGAACTGAAATCACCAGACGCCATTGTAGAGGCAATCGAATACATTCTTCCGCACCTAAAAACATTGACAAAAAAATGTTTGTGAACAAGGCATCGGAAGCAAATTAATTATCCATCAGTGTCAAGTGTTCTCGTGCCATGTTGCGATTCAACACTCTATGGCCTTTAATCGGTCCCTTGAATTTAAGAACATGATTTTCCGCTTGCTCCGCGTCTGCAAGGGCTGCCTGCATCACCATAGTTTGATCCGCATATTCATCCTCGTCGGAACATCATTAGTCAACTCAATGAAGTTCTCATACATGTAATCCGAGTCCGAATCCATTTCTTAAAGAGAGGAGAGAAACTGGTTAGTAAAAATGGCATGTGCATTTCGACAAACACTAGCCAGGCGAGTTCATCATCATAGATGAAATCCGCAAGGGAGGATAGTACCTGCGCGAGGAACGGGCGAGAGACCGAAGGAGGTCTTCGGCAAGGCCTTGGCCATGCTGAGGCGGTGTGGTGGCACAACTGAGTTCCGGTAAGGTCTTTGGCAACGTTGTGGTTGTGCAGCGGCGGCCGCCGAGAGGGAGCGAGCGGATATGGAGGATGAAGAAAGTGGCGAAATTGCAAGCTTGTGAATGGTTTTGAGCTGGGCTGAGGGTACCAGAACATGATGTTTTTTATGTCCGTACTCCCGCAAAGCCCCCTCAGTTTAGTTCATATTTGTGGAAAAACGGACAGGGGACCAGTTCCATCGACGGATACAAAGCCGCATTGGATCGCTAAATAGGTTCGAACAACCCAATCTAAATGGATGTGGGAGTTTTAAAAACATCTCCTGAAGATGCCCTTAATTTGCAAAATGATCTTATATTATAAACGAAATGAGTACTTCTTATCGTGACCAGGCTAAGGACGATCAAGACTAGAGACGGAGCTAGCGGGGTAGAGCTAGGGCCATGCCCCCCTATAACTTCTTTGCAAACCATCTCTATATGATATTTGGAAATAATCTCTAAATTCATGCATTTGCCCCCCTTCAATGTTTTGATACTATTGACCTCTTTTTTATAAAATTCCTAGCTCCGTCCTTAATCAAGACATATACGGTGTGGAAGATAAAAATTATTGTCAGCTATCTGGGTCCCGGCTCAACTTCTACGATGTGGTGGTAAACAATTTTTTTATTGTAGGTGGTAAACAAATGAAGAAGCAAAAAAGGTTGAATATAGTAGCAATTTAGTATATATTAATCCACGAAATAGATAAACAATACATGGCAATAATGAGTAAGATGATCAAACTAGTCATGCGATCTACTATATCAGTAGACAAACAGATCACATCTATCATGAACATTAGAAACAAAACATGTAGCATGATCTCTAACAGAAAACAGTGGATTACGTATGGCACGACGGGAGCAGAACGGCTCACGTTGGAGCCGTTGTCGTCCATGTCGCTGATGAAGAGGTTTTCTACATCGTTGAGGAAATCGTTGTTGAGGAAGTGGTCGCTGCCAGCAGTTGCGCTCCCTAAAAATCTGATCGCCCCTCTCCCGTACAGGATCACGAGAGATCTGTTGTTTCTCCAATGGGTGCACGCCGAAAGAAGGGGTGGAGAAGACTTGGACGACGGCGCAATAATTTGAAACAAGGTGGAACCATATGGCAACATGACCAGAGCAGGATTTGTGCAGTTTATATAGATGTAGCGGGAATGGCCGATGTGAAAATAGAACACACTGAAACAACGCAATAATTAAGCGCAATTAACGCACCAATTAGTTACAATTAAATGTCTCATTTATTTCTCCTGAGCTACAAAAATATAAGCGCAGGCCTAGCTTTGTCCTCGGCTCATTCCTGAAGGCTGACGCGCACACGTGTCGTGACAAGCCGTGGCGAGGCGAGCGAGGAGGAGAGGCGCGCGTGTAACACTTTTCTTCTAAAGATTTTACAAGTGCTATTGAAACTCACCTTATAAGCAAGTGTGCAGTTCTCTCCAATAACGAAATGGTACTTAATTTTCCATCATTTGCAATACATAAATGGGTAAAAAAAAATCATTGTGCTTTAGACCAAAGACCCACTCAATAAATGCTACTTCCTCCGATTCAAATTAATTGACGCACACTTAGTACAACTTTGTACTAGAGTTATATTAAGTGTGCGTCAATTAATATGGATCGGAAGGAGTAGTAAAAGTCCAACACATTGAGCTTTCGACTCCATTTACGCTGAATATTTGTAGGGACCTATGACATGGACGTATGGACCAGTAACATAAAAAAAACTATACCCACATCTACATCTAGAGCTTAACGTGAAAACAGCCAGCCCGATCGAACTATATTTGGAGTTGAAAATAAGCAGTATAGGTTGGGATCGATTTCAAGACCTACCCAATTGAGGACTTGTTTGCAAAAACCGATTAAGGACACCACGTGATGAAGCACATGTCACATCGGTCTACCACCCGGCAAGCCATATGGTGGCCGGCAAAATCTATATTTTTAACCCTTTTCGTAAAATAATTTTATAAACTGAATTTAGTTCAAAAATATTTTATGATTTTTTTTAGGTAAGTCCTAACATCTAGGCGTTAAGTTCTATTGTATAACGCCTAATTTTTAGGTGTTAAGCTCTATTATATAACCCCTACCTCTTAAATATTATGTTTAGCTTTTAAGCGTTAAGCTCTTAACGCCTAAGAATTAGACGTTATGTTTAGCTCTTCTGCGTTGTGCTCGTTTGAAAGGCTAGCTAGTCCACCCGTCTCAACCACCATCTCTTTCTATAGAAAAATCAATTATCTCTGCATAGTTTCTGCCGGGTTCACATGCAGGGCGCTTAGGCCACTTGCGGATCTTGTCTCTGACACGCGGGCTGTTTCGATCTGGAGTACTTGTTGTTTTCGAAAGGGCCGGCGCAACAATTTACATGATAATACCTTGCCACTTGGGAGCAACTAGAATAGAATCTGTGCTTCATGTGCAAAAATAGAAAAAACTAGCAGAGCCGTTAGATTAGAAATGGATGATACAGATTCTGGTGGGGGTTCTGTTCCCAGTTGATGCATATTATTTGAAACACCCCTGCTAAGATTAGGTATAGAACGGGACTTTTACAATAATAACCCCAGGTCTCTCATCCATTTCCACATGTGCAGAACGTTCCATACCATCCCTGTCAAGCACGTTAATATTTGAGTACACGAGAAAGTAAAGTCATCTCTTTCAAGAAAACTAAATGTACATTTCAAACTCAAGTATCCCAAACAAAGGACAATAGAAAGATATGGCATGAAGGAATTTGAACCTCAAAGACAAAAACTAGTACGGAGTACAATATTCCAGACTCAGCAAACACCTTATTTCTGAACTTACAAAAGATACTTATCTAGCTTGACACAATGGTCGAAACGATGGAAGTAAAATAAATTGAACATACATCTACAGAAGACTCCAGCAATTAAATTAGACAAGGCTACTAATTTTCAATACACAAATTATATGTAGCATTAAATTAAGGTCAGCATTAAGCTTATTTGCTAATATGCACACACATCTAAAGAGGATGGTGAAAATTGACTCCACAAAGTTATTCCATTCCTGGGTCCACTGTGATTCATAGACGTGCATAACAATTGATACATAACATGAGAGGATCAACAACGGAATTAAATCTATTTTATGGGCAAATGAGTTCCATTGTCACAGTTGTCAGCAAGTGAAACCTTTGTTAAACGCTACTTCCCTCCATATGTATTCCTCTGTGAGAGGCTGAGAGCATCATCTATCTGCAAATGCAAGAACAGTTTGACAGTTTACATCACAAGGCGAGATATTGGAAACAATTATTCTTTGGTGGACTAAATGATTGTAAAGGGTAAAATAACTTGAAGCTGTAACAAACATATATGTTGAAATTTATGCGCAAGAACACCACATTTTGTTCAATATCATAAAAAGTAAGTAAGATTTTCATAACTGAAACATCGACCGGAGTACCGCATTCTTTTGCAAGTGGAATACCTACATTGGTTCAGTGGACACCCAGAAGAATTGCTCAGGGCAATTCCAACCAACCGACGCAAACGAAAGCCGGATTTGTCCGATTTTTATCCGTTTTGGTCAAGCACGCGGGCGCGTGTGTCCGCGTTTTGTCCCTCGGCTGTGTAGTCACCAACGCGTCGATGCAACGCAAAAAAGGTCGTGCAAACAACAAATTCAACTAATTCAAAAAGTGTTAATTGAACAATGTTAACATGACAATAAGTTTACATTACACTAATTAAAACGCCTAATTAAACTTAAACACAAATAAAAAAAGACGTGTCACGCCGTGTCTAAGCGTCGTTGTTGCCGTTGTCATCGTCGCCGACATCGTGCATGTCGTCGTCGTTGCTCGACAGGCCGATACAGGGCGGCGATGCCGGCACTCATGGGAAATCGGCCTGGTAGCGCGCCGCGGCCCTGCTGTGTCGCCCTCCGCGCGACTTGACTCGACGACCGGCTTCTGCATTTCGGTGTACTCTGCGTTCATCATGCAGCTGAACACCGAGCAAACGTGACCGCACCTACAAATATGAATGCGTCCGCTCGTGGTGTGCGTTTTTCGAGGTTTTGACACAAATACGAACGCACGCAGGGCGCGTTGAAGTTGCCCTCACATTAGTGCTATAGTGCAAATTTCTAGTACGACAGAAGTTCACGTCTTTTTTTTTAACGTAAGCAGGTCACGTCCTAATCTTGTGTTGGTTCCATAATTTAGAATGGATTTGATGTTCTTTTCCTAACTCATAGATGGTTAAAAGGTTTACCACAAATGATATGAGCCCTGGTATGTCAGACTAGTGAACAAATACGTATGTCAGACTAGTGAACAAAAAAGGACAAGAATACCATATTGCAAAATGGGGGGACTTTTGTGCATAGAATTAGATAACCGTGGGTACAGATCCCACTCACCACAATCTGTACCATCGATCTCAAATCTGACGGACTAGGTTCTGTTTTTCTATTTTTTCACACGAAGCTCAGATTCTATGCTAGTCGCTCCCTTGCCACTTCGGTCAGTCCCAGCACCATGTGCACATAAAAAAAACTGGGATTGTGGCCACGCTCGCCGCGGACGTGGTAACACAGGCCACCAGGTGCGATTTTTTTTTTTACAAATTTGATCTAAATTTTAATTTTAAATACAAAATGAACCTAGAGTTAGAACCTTATTTGCTTTTTTTCCCCATGGCGCTCACCCCTAGGACGTCATACTAGATATCATAACACCCAATTAAATGGGTCGTGAATCAAGCTATGTCAGAGACGTTGGGTCCCACTAAATAGTATGACGCCTTGCACTAAGGCGTTGTGCTTACAACCATGGCTCTTTGGGCCGTGATCGTCGTGCTTATTACCATGGCTCATTAATTAGGATGCGGCTTCGTACTATAAACGGTCATCCATTCTTCATACGAACTTCGATTTTGATGTGTTTGGACTCGTTGAAGTCATATTGACGAGGCCTTATATTGAAATCATTAGATCTTTATTTAGAGTATTTTTTTAAATGCCATTTCGACAACTCCAAAATTAATGGCTAAGTCTGTCACTGTAGGTCCTTTCATGTGACTCTAATTTAATTTCTTTTAACGTGCAAGACCATGCACATGCCAATAAACCTAAAAATACCATAAAACAAAGAAAAAATATTAAAAATAAAGATATGCAATAAAATTATAAAACGTAAAATATGAAAAACTATGCAATATTGATAAGGAAAAATGATGGATATGATATAAAGGATTTAAACATTGTTATATATTATAAGAATTAAGTATAAAGTCCATGCATCATGCATTTTAAAAATAAAATCTTAACCTATCCAGAATTGTAACGGAAGCTTCCGTATGTCTCATTTTGTTCAAGAACATAAGAGATACGGAAGCTTCCCTATATATAATTGAAGAACATCATGAGCGATATGAAAGCTTCCCTATAATTAAAGAACATGAGAGATGTGAAAGCTTCCATATAATTAAGAACATGAGAGATATGGAAGTTCCCCTGCAGTTATGCATAGTTTAAGATTTTACTTTTAAAAAATAGATAGAAAAAACTCTTACATGTCAAATGAATCTTACAATAGTGCATCAAAGCAAACATATGAATTAAAGCATACTTGTAGCATATGATTCTTATTTGAGAAAAATATTACAAATAAATAAATTCATGATGCTAATGAGTGAGATGCACGATAAGTGAATTTTATGCGCAATTTTCATAGCATGACTAGTGAGATACATTAACGAATACCAATGACACTCTTTTTCTCTTCAATCGTTTGCATCTTCAACACATCAGAGATGATACACCTCCCTACCTTCAATAGCCGACCCATTCAACCGTTCCTCATTTGATTTGCTTGTAAATAGCCCCGATCCCTGGCTTTGTTCTTTTCTTTATAGGTTTGTTCTTTAAAGCTCCATTGGATCCGAATCTAACAGAGTTCTCAGCGCCTAAGCGGATTAGGAGCAAACTCCGAGTGAGATGCATAATGAGTGAATTTTATGCATAATTTTCATAGCATATTTTGGTGCCAAAATCCCTCATATCATATCATATCCAACTAGCTTTCCTTGTCAATAATGCATAGTTTCTCATATTTTACGTTTTACAATTTTATTGCATCACTTTATTTTTTATTAGTTTTTGTTTTTGTTTTATGGTATTTTAAGGTTTGTTGACATGTGCATGGTCTTGGGGCGTTAAAAGAGATTAAATTAGAATCAAATCGGAGGACCTACAATGCCAGACTTAGCCATTTGAGAAGTATCAAAATGACATTTTTTTAAATGCTCTAAATAAATATCCAATAATATCAACATTGGGCTCTCGTCAATGCGAGTTCAAGAACATAAAAAACGGAGTTTGTATGAAGAATCAACGACCATTTATAGTACGAAGTCTCAATCCAAGAAATCATGGTAGTAAGCATGACACCCCAACTCAAGGCGCCATGGTAGTAAGTACTGCATCTTAGCCCAAGATGCCATGCTATTCAGGTAAGACACAACGTAGCTGACATGACTCGATTTACGATGACTTTAATTGAGATGTTATGATGTCTAGCATAATGCGTTAAGGGCGGGCGTCATGAAAAATATATTAAATAATAATTTTTTAAGATATTAGGTTCATTTTATGCTTAAAATTTAAATTTAAGTTAAATTTGTAAAAACATCAGCTGTTGGCTGGCCGCGAATGCGGTGGCGCCAACTGTAGTCTGATGCTGGTCACCAAACAGGGAGGTCGGAACGCCGATGCTGGAAGTGGATGTAGGGACGACGCATCTGACCGTGGGGACGCCGGCCGGTTGCCGTAGACATGGGTCGTCGGCATACAATGTGGGGTTGCAAGGCACGCGTAATGCGAGGAAGATGATAGAATTTTAAGTTGGAATTGGAGTAAACAAAAGAGGAGGAGAGTCGATCACGTTTGCTGTTGCGAAGATGGAATGTCATTTCTCACGTGATTTCAAGCAAGAAGTATATTCGTTCAAAATTCACTGGCCCATACAATAATCTGTATAAAATCAAGAGACTTTTTTTGTTTGTCATCTTTTTGCCTATCGTGAAATATTCATTCATAGGCCTTGAGCCTTTCGTCTTCTTCCTGCTTCATCTTCCTCTCCTTCGACATAGGAATGTGTCCCTTCGACGCAGGCCTAACTGAATGCCACCCGTTACTGTGCGTGTCTTGCTCTATCTGAGCCATTGCCCAGCATGGCATCGGTTTCCGTGTTCTCGCTGACTTTTGTAGCTACTATAAATATTTATAACACATACGTGCCACTAGTGCAAAGAGTGGCTATCACGACACTCTTTCCTAAACCATTGGTCAAAACTGTTTTCGATACTATGAACACAATGGTAGAAACAAAAATCCGTGTGCCCGAAACAAAATCATCTGGGGAACATAGGCCATCAGCCACCCTTCTGAAAAATATTTCGTAGGCGATGTACGGTTGACGTTTCATCCAAACAACCGTCCGTGATCCGTAGGGTGAAAAACTCATGCTTGCAAACAATAGACCGTTAGCCCTTTTTCTCAATCGTTCATAGTTATCGAAATGTCTGGAATGTTTAATCTATCAGGCACGCTTCTAAAAATTCTTTCGTAAGCGGAATCAAGGTTGATGCTTCGTTCAAACAACCGTCCGCTATGATTATTCAAAAAACTCACTATTGCAAACAATGAAACGCAGATCACCTTGTCTTAACCCCTTGCGGGTCGTGAAATAATGACCTATGTCATTGTTAACTTTGGTTCCAACGCAACCTTTCTACGTGAAGGTTCACCACTCGTTCAACGGATGTCATCCATTTCGAGCCTCACATCCACCTCTGCATGAAGCATCATGGGCTAACATTATCAGTTGATTTCAACTTTCCGGCAATGGCCACCAAAATGCTTATCGTGGCGGTCACTTGTGGCAGAAGTGTTTTTAATGTACACGCCCATGTAGCCTTTCATTTTTTGCTCAACACCCTCCATTTTCTCACTTCTAGCAACACATCAAAAGCGTCCAACAACATATGTTACGTCCGCGCTTAGCCGCCGTCAGGATGTTGCACGTTATGTTTTTGTTATCCACACGCCTGCTACCTCGCCTAGATCGAAAGGCACCATCCTTCTCCCCGTGCAAAGTCGTTGGGAGGTTCCAAGCAAAGGGTGTGGACCATATTAGTAACCTTGCTAAGAAATTCCTCCACGGATAATAATAGAGCCTCTACCTGTTTCACCTCAGTAACAATATTACGAGTAAATAGCAAAAAACTACCAGAATTCGGGTCGTTATTCCGAAAAACTATCACTTTTTAAAACGTCTCTGATAAGTACCATGTCAGAGGTCAAAATTTTCAAAAAACACAACTCGCTCTCTAGTGACTTTATAAGCCTGTTTATGACATTCCAGACCCACTTGTCAGATTTACTTATTACAGAAAGGTCACTGAGAAGAAAATAAAAAAGCAACCAACCCCCTCCTTCTCTTCTCCCCCGTGCGCTATCCTCCTCCACCTCCTCCTCCCAGGTCCTGGCCGTCCCAACTCCTTGGCCGCCACCGCTCCCATGGCCGCCCCACCCTGGCCGAGGTTGCCTCTGCCCGGGGACGCCGTCGCCCGGGGCCGCCGCTGCCGAGGCCGACGAGGCCGCCTCCGACGGGGCCACCACCACCCAGGCCGCCTCCGCCCAGGGCCGCCACCGCCCAGGCCTCCTCCGGCCGGGCCCGCCGCTGCCCGGGGCTGCCGAGGCTGCCGAGGCCGACGAGGCCGCCTCCGCCCAGGCCGTCTCCGTCGGGGCCGCCTCCGCCCAGGGCCGCCTCCGGCCGGGCCCGCCGCCGCCCGGGTCGCGGCCGCCGAGTCTGCTTCCGCCCGGGGCTGCCGCCGCCGAGGTTGGCTCCGGCCGGGGCCGCCGCGCCTGAGAGGCGCGCCCGATGCAGCCACGCCCGTGGCTTGGGAGTAGCAGCGGCTGACCATGCCCGACGCCTCCTCCCGGCGTCGCCGCGGTGCTCCTCCTGGCGCCTTTCAGCGACATCTTCCCACCCCAGCCCCGCAGCCCCGGCGGCCGGCCAGCATATGGACCTAATTGTTATTATTATCATTTCCAGAGATCTATTTTGTAAAAATAAAATCTGACAAGTGGGCCCAATATGTCATAATCATGGTTAAAAGTTGCTAAGACGGTCATCAGAGTTTTTTGAAAATTTTGACCTCTGACATGGTAGTTATCAGAGACGTTTTAAAAAGTGGTAGTTTTCCGGAATGACGATCCGAATTCTGGTAGTTTTTTGCTATTTACTCCAATATTACTCAGCTCGACCTGAGACTCAACCTCAGTGCTTGGCGTGCCGATGGCCTCCATCATGCTCTCGACCAACACTACGGCACAACACTGATACGCCGACGGCCGGCCACAGTCTGCGTAGAGCCAAATGCCGTCGGCGTATCCCCGTTTGAAAACAAAAATATTTTTCGTATTTTTTATTTTTTTAAATTATTAATTATTATTTTATTGCTACGCCGACGGCCTGGCCGTAGGCGTATCCCCGTTTGATTTTTTTCAAAAACAAAATTTAAATTTATTTTTGAATTTTTAAAATTATTATTTATTATTTTATTTTTACGCCGACGGCCTGGCCGTAGGCGTATCCCCGTTTGAAAAAAAAACAAAATTTCATTTTTTTTCTTAATCTAAGATCATTATGCTTAATCTCAGGTCAAATTGACCTTTGTTGTCAAATTTTTCCAAGGGTCATCCATCCTCACACTACTCCAGCCCGAGCACGCTTAACTTCTCGGTTCCATTCAACACCTACCCCAACTCGCTTAACACACACTTGTTGATATATGTATCATATCAATCATATTAAACCTTGTTGATGTTTATGGTGTGATGAAATTTTGAATTTTTTTTGAAACTGCCCGATTGATTACCTATCATATTTTAAACATTTTTAACATATTTTTTTTGAAAAAATATATTTCTTTTTAATTTTAAAAATCTATTTTTTATTTTACGAGTGACAAAAGTAGGTTTTTTTTTGTGAAAGTTCTATCAAATATTTGATGTCAACTTAAAACACTTTATTTTTGTAAAATACTAGACCATATTTTATTTACAATTGACCAAATTTGTCATGTAATATGTTTTTATATAACTCTCCTGAAAAAGACAAATTTCCGCAAGTTCAGCTGGAACGGGGTCAAATTTAACTACATGTGCTTAATAGTTTGCTCTTTATTTTTTCAAAAAATCATTTCTAGATACACAAGTAGTCATTTCATCAGGGATCCACCAAGATTTTTGTAAGATTCCGCCCCTATCTATTACCGGTTATGCACTCCATTTTGACCACTTTTTGAAATCAACAAAAATAAAAAAAAATGTAAAACCTTCGCGTTGCATCCTAATTTATGTCTTAGTAACCATACAAAACAACAAATTTGGAATAAGGCAAATATCTTAAAAATGTCTTTTCAAAATGAGCTATCGAGTATGAAGATTCATGACTTTCAAGCCAAATGACCGATGTTATACCTAGTTTCAAAGGATAGTTTTCCCAAATGATCTCATATTTTGCACATGTGTGTATATTATACAGCTTACAAGTTTGTCAAAGGAAGTTTTTATTTTCTTTGCACAAAAAATCTATTTTTCATTTTCTGAGTGACAAAAGTAGTGGTTTTTTGTGAAAGTTCTACCAAATATTTGATGTCAACTTGAACCACTCCATTTTTGTAAAATAATAGACCATATTTTATTTACAATGGACCAAAGTTTCCATGTAATATATTTTTTATATACCACTAGTAGGAAATAGGCTACTGCTGGCGTACAGGTTTTCCCTACCGCTGGCGGGCGGGCGTACGCCAGCGTTGTCTCTCCAGTGGTAACATGTACCGCTGGCGTACAAATTCTACCTTCTCTTACCGCTGGCGTACAAGAAGTATGCCCGCCAGAGGTATGCTTCTGGCGTCCAGATCTGCCCGCCAGTGGTCAATAATTTGTACGCTAGCAGTACAATTTCTGGATTTGGTACTGTCCGCCAGCAGTAACTTTTCTGTACGCCAACAATATATTTTCTGGAATTACTTTTCTGCTAAAACTAGTTATTCCAGCAACACAAATACTCAAATATTTTCACAGTTTACCAACACAATACAAATACACTGAATTCATAAGTTCAAATATACAAGAGTGATCAAATATTGTTACATCACATTACTAACCAAAATAGAGAAGTTGTGTAGTGGATCACACATAGATCACAAACCGAAAAATAGACAAGTTGGGAGTTACATCACTACATTGTATCACACACAAACTACATCTCGATAGTTGGACTTCATTGTATCGCATACAAGAGAATGGTAAAGACGATGAGCAAGAAGGGGATCACGAGGAAGTTGGACTTCATCCGGTGGTTCTTCCTCTCTTGCTCTTGCCGGTAGTTCAAGTACCGAGCTTCCGCCTCCGCTTTACTCTTGTAGCTCTTGTAGTTGTTGCCCTTGTACTTGTTCACTTGCTTGAAGCAATCTTCCCAGTGCTCATAGACTCCTGGAACGCTACCTTCGTACACCACATACCACTTCTTCATCTATAAAAGACATATATAAATATTAACCAAGATAGTTAAAAAGGAAGATTTGTGTACATTCATGCATTATAAAAGAAGACTTAGTTCAATGTAAAACTAGCTACATGTTCGTCATGCATAAAAGAAGACTTAGTTCATGCATCATGTAATACGTACACAAGTTCAACATGAGATAAAGTTTACAACACATGTTCATCGATTGTTCGAAAAAAACTAGCTACATGCATAGAGAACACACCCTCTCACTTCTTGCTCGGCTTCGGCTTCGACTTCGGCTTCGTCTTCAATGGAGGGAACGTGAGACAACCTTGCAATGAGTTGAACGGTCTGTCATCGCCATGTTGATGTAAGCGGGCTTCTATTTCAGCGTTAGGTGGTGGACGATGACTGTAGAAGAACACCCCATCGCTATGTATGACATCCATGGTGATCGTCCGCGCGATCATTTGCTGAATTTGGCCGAACTCTTGTCTTATTTCGGCATCGGAGGACACCGCCAAGGTATCGCACCATTTTGCGAGAGACGACGAATATTGTAGTCGTTGTTCATCCTTTATATACTCTCGCATATGATAGATGACGTACCAGGCCTCCCTCGTACTTCCTAGCGCCTGCTTGATGCAGGCGAACTCAGTTTTATGTATGAATGTGTACTTTCCTCGCCTTTGATTTTTTCTTTTTATGATGCCCTCCCTATAAGAGTAGCCAGTGAGAGCATCATCAAGAACATCTTTGATTAGCTTGTAGTCTTTGTACTTCTGATGACTCCCCGAGTCGAGATATATGGCAAGCGAGTCTTTCGGCTCCAGAGTGATGAGGGTGCCGTATTGGTTGCTACACAAAATAGTTCGTGGTTCAAAGAGATTATCAGCCTCAGATTAGTTTAACAATAGGAAATCTACGAAAGCATGTTACGGCTGCAAGCGAGAATGACTTACTCAGGAAAGTAAGGCATCAGAAAGATGTTCTTGGAGGGATGATCCACGAAGAAATCTTCGATGTACTTCGTTGCCGCTACCTTACCCTTAGGGTTGTTCAAGAACATTTCTTGCATGTAGAAGGGGTCCATTATAGCGACATTCGGGGTATTCTCTTTGATGAGCTGGTGAGCCAAGCTAAGCGCAACCAGGCGGACCATGGATGGGTGGAGCGCATTCATGTGGAACATGTCAAAGATGTCATTAAACCTCAAGAAGAACAAGTCCCCTGGGTATTGATCCACAAAGCCCAAGCCCTCCGATACCTTTCCTATGAAAAGCGGGTATGTTGGATTGTCATCATTGGCAAGATTCGACTCCACATAGAGAACAGAATTATGGAGGCTCCTCATATCCGAAGTGACGATTTCTAAAAAATTTGGCGGCAACATAGGTTTACCCAACTCATGGATCAGATGCCAGTTTATGATGGGTACCTTGTCCTGGACCCGTATCGTCTTCCTACACCCCTCCACCGGCTGGCTGCTGGAGTCAAAGGCACGTTTCTTAATTCTTTTCCGCCCCGTCGTCTTCCTGCTACGCTGCACAAATGAATCTTGGAGCGCCTCTTTGAGTGTGTCTTGGCTGAGACCAGCTGGATCACCAGGGCTGAAGGGGGCTGATTCTGGCGCTCCTTGAGAAGAGAATAGACGCCTCGAGCACAATTTATCTGTCTGATCTGCGCGGCAGGAGGGAGGACCCTGGCTCGGACCGGCGACTAGTGTATCATCAAGAGGACCCTCGCTGGCAGCAGGTAATACTTCCTCGTAATCAACGAGGAAGTCTTCGACGCGAGCATCATTGTCGTCGTGATCAAGATCCGCAGGTTGAGCAGCAAAGGGCTCGTTTTGCTGTGGGGTGGTGAAACAAGAGTCCACACGAATCAGTTCTTTAGGCCATAGCATGGGCCAAGACAAGCATTGTTCGAGGTTCAACTCGCTATCGGCTTCGGGGGTTGAGTCGGAGGATCCAAATTGGCGCAACCCGGAAACACCCGGTCCAATGCAACCCTAAACATGGTATCGGCCATAGGCACTGTGTGGAACACACGGTTAAGTGGTGCCACGATACGTGCCTTTTCCACGTCCTTCAGCTCATTGTTAACTTGTAATAGCAATGTGCATCCCACCTCGTCGGCCTGCGAAAACATGTAAGGCGATTTCCGAGCGGGTTCTTAAACTTCGGGTAGGGGTCCGGCCCTTTCCTTTCCGCGTCCTCCTTATCCCAAACTGGCTGCTTTCCGGGGTAACCACGGCTTCCGAGATTGTGGGGAGCTACGTTCTTCTTATGCATATCTTTCCCCCACTTCCTAAGCGCCTTAGTTGCAGGTAGGTCATGTTTGGCCTTGAAAACATTGAAGTCCTCTTCCGAAATTGAGGGCCAGTGGCCCTTGATCTTATCAAAATCGGAACCCGCATCAAGCTCCTGCCTCACATACCCTTTCCAAGTGGACAAGGCTTTGCTGAACTTGCCTAGGGCGAATGTGTTCGCCAGATTTTTCTTGATATCAAGGTTATCATAGGGTTCCGGGAACTTGTATCGCGCGTGCAACCGCTGAATGAGGAGGGTGGCCAAAGGTTCGTTGCTTTTTGACCTTAAGTCCTCTTCATTGAGGTTGACAAGTTCTCGAAGGATGCATCCAATGCTGTTGCCGTACCCTTTTTCAACATGAACAGGAAGTGTAGGCAAACCGCTAGCGGGGTCCACCTCCGTAAATTCTTCCCGGATGGTGCGGAGCTTGTTTGGGCCCCTTTCCTTACGCTGCCGCTTGGCTTCGCTACCAGATGTCGCGTTGCCATCCCCGGCACCACTAGTAGTGGTCTCGTTGCCATCCCCGGCACCACTAGTAGTGGTCTCATTGCCTGCATCCCCGTCTTCATCATGTTGATCAGCGTCAAAGTGTTTACCCGCAAGCATTGAGAAATAAGGATGATGCTCCTCAGGATCGACAGGTACCCGAGAACCACCGTATCATCGTTGTTTGACATCTATTATAACCATTTAAAAATACTACTAGTAAGTGGGATAGGTTAATGCGAAATGAGTTATAAAAATGTAGCATGTGTGTATACTAGGTCATTTAAACAGTAGAAAAATGAGTTAAATTTCTCATAATCAGTATGCACTAAAAATATATATATTACTTCTGCTATGTCCTATTTTTAGCATAAGTCATGCAAAAATTCACGGAAAATTTTGGCATAACCTTTGCTGAAAATAGGACATATGGAGTACCCGAATTTGCCGGAACGGAAGTTAATCAACATTCCGGCAATCTCAAGGCCTCATGGGTACCTGCAAACTTGAGCAAAGCATATATAGCTACAAGACAGCAGCACAACCAACAACACAAAACTCATATAGACCACACCAAGCACATTTATAGCTAGAGCACCACTCAGCAGCACACACCCAGCAACACACATTCACCAACACATACCCAACAGCACTAGAAAACCCATATAGACCAGGGCACACACACAAGTAGTAGCCATGAAGAGATCACCTCGAAGGTTGGAGCACACGGGGCTGTGGTAAGGCTTCCTGGCTGCGGTGCGGCGAATCGTCTTGCTTTTCTATAATATAAGAACATATATTAGGAATGGGCATAACCACCTAATTAACAAAACAGTAGCAAAATAGGTTATAAAAATATACCAAAATGCTACCCTATGTAGTCTCCTACCAAGCTCATTTCAGTATTGAGTGATTCACCCACCACAGAAGAAGATAAAACGATGTTGGAGTGTGATGTAGTACAAGCTTAGTGCAACTTGTAAACTATCTCAATTTGTTACTAACTCTAGTACAAAGTAGGCTAAGACAACTATTTTAGAACGGAGGGAGTACTTCATTAGCAAACCACCACCAAGGTTTATTGGGCCAAGCTAGATTTTCTCACATTTTCAAAGAACACATTATATGTAGCATCGATTTAAGACACCTATGGATTGAAAAATCCTAAGGATTGAAATCCTAGAATCCAAACAGGCCTTGAGTTGTTCCATTTTGGCAGTAGCCCATGACACTAATGAAGTAGAGTAATGGTGATCATCAGATTCCCACACAGAGCTAACAACAATGGGGTTTCTCCCTGTACATTCACCAAGGTCAGCAGCCCTATGATGATCTTGGAGCATGGAAAAGTGCGTGTGCAGAGAAAGAGAAAGTGCAGGATAGTGTAGTGTATTCAGCATGGAGCATGGGCAAAATCTGTAATTAATTCAGTTTTTTTCCACAAATTTCTACTACCAGGGAAATGAACCCAGCTTCGGTGACTTGTAGGTTACAATTCACCGCGTGACTTGCATCAACCTGGGCCCTTTATTATTGATCCAACAGCTGAAATTTAAGATGATGCTTACTCATAAACCGTTTGTCCAAATTATAAGTCAACGGAGGCACGACCTCATACAAAATGAAGGCATGACCTTATACAAAACGAATGCATGACTATATAAAAAACGAAGGCACGACCTTATACAAAACGGAGTCAGGACCTCATACAAAACGGAGGCATGACTATATAAGAAACGGAGTCACGACCTCATACAAAACGGAGGCACAACCTTATATAAAACAGAGGCATGACTATATAAAAAATGGAGACACAACCTCATACAAAACGGAAGCATGACCTTATACAAAACGGAGGCACGACTATATAAAAAAGGAGGCACGTCCTCATATAAAACGGAGGCACGACCTCATACAAAGTGCCTCCGTTTTGTATGAGGACGTGCCTCTGTTTTTTATATAGTCATGCCTCCGTTTTGTATGAGGTCGTGCCTCCGTTTACGTACAAATAAAATCAGCAACAAGGATAAACTTTTGCACTTATAACTACCCAAAAATACCCCACACATTCTCTATACATCATTTATTTCTACAACATGGAATGAACTTGATATAAAATGCATCAAACTGACATACACCGATACACAAACACATAGTTTTTAAATCCAATTTCAGTTTAAAAAAACCCATTCATAGAGCATGGCTTGCATTGTCATAACTGAGATCAATTCAATTGAGAGGACGTCATAGATCTTGGTTGTATGGAAAAAAATCTTGAAACTGAGTGGTTGCAGAGGAGGGAAGCAGAGGGAGAAGTGCTCACCAAAGAGGAGGTCGCCGTGCGCGGTTCAGTTGAGAGGACGACGACGTTCCTCGGGTGCTCGTTGTAGCCCTAGAACGGGTGCTCGCCGTAGCCCTAGCTCGGGTGCTCACCAAAGAGGAGGTGTGGGCGCGGGCGCGACGACGTGGAATTGCACGGGAGGTGTCCACGTGGTCCACGGGGAGGCGGCGATGGGAGATGGCGGCGGCGATGGGAGGCGGCGGCGGCGCGGGATGGAATATAAGAGAGAAGGAGTGGAGTGGAGGAGAGATGCGCACGGGGTGGGTGGGCTGGCCCATAGTCAACAGGTACACAAGTACCGCTGGCGGACAGGCATAAGCATCCGCCAGTGGCAGCTCCTATCACTGGCGGACGTTATGTAGGTGTCCGCCAGTGGTAGTTTCTTTTCTCTGGCGGTCGTGGTTAGTCGTCCGCTAGAGGTGAGCCTACCACTGGCGTACTACAGGGTTGGCCACCAGAGCTCTTTTCTCTTTATTTTATTAAAAGGGTTGTTTACATATAAAAATGGTCAAAAAATTTATGACTTAATAACATAATTCCAAGTATTCAAAGATATATATTACAAAAGAGAGGTACATATAATAAGAGTGTCATCGAATATTAGTTCATCGATACAACAAGTTTGTAGTCTCATACAAAAGAGAAATCAATACTAGCTAGTTTCTTCGCACACATTGCGCGTCTTTCTCAGCGTTTGCTAATTTTCTTGCCTTTTTTTGTCGCAGTTGCATAATTTAGCCCGACATCATGACTACTTCTTTTGAACGGACGACCTGACCTAGGTAGCGTCGTTCTGCTCCTTCTTGTGGTGTATTTTGCCCTATCGTCGTCATCTTCATCATCTTGGATATTTGGGTCGCCGAACATATCAAAGTCGTCTTCGTCAGCCATTCCTATGATATTTCTTTTGCCTCTCCTCACGACCATACGGCTAGGCCTACAGGGGTCTGTTATGAAGAAGCATTGCGACATGTGCTTAGCCAATATCCATGGCTCATTTTGCGCAGTGACGTCCACGCTTGATGAAGTGCTGCCGGCTTCGGGTATAACCATGGTGGTGAAGTATTTGTTTTCTTTCATGACAGTTGATCTCCTAGCCCATCTGACACGAAACATCGGCACCTTCTCTCTAGAGTAGTCAAGCTCCCATATCTCCTCGATCCTTCCGTAGTATCTTAATTTTTCATTACCGATTGAGGATACCATCGTAACTCCTGAGTTTTGATAAACATAACTTTTATCCTTTTCTTCCGTGTAGAATGTGAACCCATTTATATCATATGCCTGAAACGTCGCAACGTTGGGGGAAGGACCATGTGCCAAAGCATATAAGAGTCTGCCTTCTGGACAATCCATTGGTGGATCAGCGATAAGGCGTTCTTTGAACCAACGCAAGAAAGTGGAGTTGTGCTCTCTGATTACTTCCCCATCAGTCCTTTCCCTACCTTGGTCAATGTACTTCTTCCTAATGATGTTTTCGTGCTCTTTGCACCAGGGATCGACCATTTCAAGGTGTTGTAGAGCTACCAAGTTTGCCCTGTTAAAGTCGACGCGTCGTTTTTCAAAGTCCACATGCAATTCCCTCCGGCCATTCTTGTGGCCTACTCCATCGAGCCTGCCAAGGTGCCTGTTTCTGGCTAGGCCAATAGGGTCATCGACTTCGCCCAATAGATTCGTGCAGAAGGAGATGCACTCTTCGGTGAGATAGCCCTGAACGATGCTTCCTTCCGACGGGCCCTGTTACGAACGAATCCTTTGATGACTCCATTCATCCTTTCGAATGGCATCATGTTGTGCAGGAACGCCGGTCCGAGGTGGATGATATCATCCACGATATGGACCAACAGATGCACACAAATATCAAAGAATGCGGGTGGAAAGTAAATCTCAAGTTCGCATAATATCACAACGATCTCTTCCTACAACCTTGTGAGTTGCTTCCGTGTAATCGACTTTCGAGAGATCACGTCGAAAAAGTTACAGAAACCGAAAAGAGTTTCGCGTACGTGCTTGTCCATTATCCCTCGAATCGCAACCGGAAATATTTGCGTCATCATCACATGATAGTCATGAGACTTCATCCCGCTGAACCTTTGTTTTTGTTGGTCTAGATATCTTCTTATCAGCCCACAATAATTGAAAGGGGTTTTGACTCCTAGAAGGCACTTGATCAATTGTTGGACCTCGTTCTCACTTAGAGTGAAACAGGATGCGGGGCAGTGGTAGTCATTTTTCTTAACCTTTTTTCCCTTGTGTCGGTTCGTCTCCTCATCATCCGATGACTCGATTCCCCCGTGAATCTCTTCCCTAATACCTAGATGTATCAGGTCATTTCTTGCTTTCGGACCATCTTTGTTTTTTTCCGGCATGTTGAGCAGATTGGCAAACAAACTCTCGAACAAATTCTTCGTGATATGCATTAGATCAAGGCAATGAGGCGTATCGAGAACAGGCCAGTACTTCAAGTCCCAAAACACAGACCTCGTCTTCCATACATCGAGGAGCGGTTTTGGTGCCTTTTGCTTCTTTCCTGGCTTAGGGCACTGATCCCAATCATTTAGCAACTCATATATTTCTTCACCGCACCTCTTACGTGGAGGTCCCCAGAGCTCATCTTCACCATTGAAAAGGTCTCCACGCCTTCTCCACGGGTCATCCTTGTGTAACCACCTTCGATGCCCCGTGTAGACAGTTTTTGAAGACCCGGGATCTTTCTTAAGTTGCATAAACGTTGGATCATCCATGCACCTCATACATCCCTAATGTCCGTGGAAAACCTGGCCTGCGACATATCCGTAGCCGAGATAGTCGTGCACCGTACAAAGAAAGGCGGCTCTCATAGGGAAATATTCTTCTGCGACGGCATCCCATGTGTTCACACCTTCCCATAACGTGTCTAGCTCATCTTTCAGTAGCTTTAGATACAGATTGATGTCGTTTCCTGGTTGTTTTGGCCCTTGAATTAGCATGCACATGTGTATGTACTTACTCTTCATGCATAACCAGGGGGGAAGGTTGTATATCCATACAAACACGGGCCAAGTGCTATGTGTGCTGCTCTGGTTGCTGTATGGATTCACTCCGTCGGTGCTCACACCCAACTTGAGGTTCCTCGGATCTGCCGCGAAACTTGCATCGACGCCGTCTAATGCTCTCCATTGGCTTGCGTCCGAAGGGTGTGTCAGAACTGCCTTTTCACACCGTTTTGGATCTTTCAACACTACATTTTTTCTGTCCGCGTGCCACCGCATGAGCTTTGCTTCCTTGTAGTCCGCGAAATACCGCTGCAAACGGGGAATGAGGGGAAAGTACCACACAACTTTCCGAGGTTCTTTCTTCCCTTTCTTGTATCGAGCGGCATTGCACACCGGACATGTGATCATGTCTGCGTCCTCTTTCCGATAAATGTAGCAATCATTGATGCACACGTGGTATTTTTCATGCGGTAAATCAAAGGGGCACACGACTTTCTTGGCCTCATCACAACTTGTAGGACACGAGTTGCCCTCTGGAAGCTTACTCTGCCAGTATTGCAGGCTAGCGTCGACGCTTACGTCAGTCCATTTGTGTTTTGCCTTCATTTTGAGAACATCGAGCGCTACTTTCAAGCGAGAGTCTTCCGATCCACAACCTGGATACAACGGAGTATTCGAGTCTACCTCCAGTTGTGCTAGCTTAGCTTGCTCTATACTAGCAGATCTGCAGTTAGTCGTCTTCTTTAGAAGAAGCTCTTTGAGATGAGGGTCCCGCACGGCTGAAGCTAGCAGTGTTTGCATGTCATCGTCTTCGGTTACGTGTTGTTCAACATCTTCTAGATCTCCAACATCATGTGCGGGAGGATCATCAGGCGGCTCTTCGTCTTCTTGCTCGTGATTGTTATTATTGTCATGCTGATCATGACCATCCGCCGCACCATCATGGACTTCATCATCATCATCTTCATCAAGCCACTGAGTGTGGCCATCCATGAAACCATGTATTAGCAGATGCTCCAGCAACTCTCCCGAAAAGGGGTTCAGCAAGCCCACTTTTTTGCATTTGCGACACAGACATCTTATCTCCGTGCGGTTATTTTGCATCATGTCGTCTGTAGCGTATCTCAAATATTTGTTCACGACACGTTCACTCATACGGCCGGGCGCCATATCGCCTGCACGTGATATAGAATCACAAGACAAGTAAAACAATCATTTTTCATGAAAAAATTTGGCACGACCTTCCTACAAATAGGACTAAGAGAGTGTCAAAATTTGCCGAAACGGAAACACATATCCGGCAAAATTTCATCATCTACTATATGCATGCGTCATCATCATCAAGAGAATAACACACACATATATATATATATATATATATATATATATGCATCATCACATATCCGGGCACAATACAAGAATAGCACAATTATGTTGATCCCTCACCTTAATTGAGGCAATGTAGGAGAGGAAGAGAGATGTAGATAGATCTAGCTAGACCTAGGAGATGATATATTTGGAACCACACCAAAAGGAGCTAAATTTGGTTCTTTTGTGGCAATTTCTTTTGGTAGAGAGGAAATTAGAAGGATAATGGAGCTAGATCTATCACCTAAAGTAGTTTTAATTGGTTAGAAAGTGTGGAGGAGATGGGGGGAGGGGAGGAACTTTGAGCTAGTGAGAAGAACAATAATGGTGTTGCAATAATGAAGGGACATGGTGGCAGCCGAAGCATCAATAATTGCACAGTATTACCGCTGGTGTACAGTTCTACTGGCCGCCATAGCTACATACGTTAGCACTGGCGTACGAAATATATTGCCCGCCAGCAATAGAACCTTCAGCTAAAAGTAATTTAGGGGCAAATTACTTCTGGCGTACAAACAAATATGTACGCCAGCGGTGACTGCACTAGCGCTGACGGGCGTGGCAACCGTACGCCAGTGGTAGTTAGCCCCGCTGCCTAGCCCGGGGCAAGTCGTGCCTCCGGCGTGCACAAACATTTGTACGCCAGAGATACCACCTACTTCCCTGGCGTGCACACATTTCTGTACGCCAGCGATACTATCACTGGCGTACAAATTTTTGTGTCCGCTAGCAATAAGCTGGTGGCTATAGCCTATTTCCTACTAGTGTACCTCTCCTGAAAAAGATAAATTTCTGCAGATTCAGTTGGAACGGGGTCAAATTTGAACTACATGTGCTTCATAGTTTGCTCTTTACTTTTTCAAAAAATCATTTCTAGATACACAAGTAGTCATTTCATCATGGATCCACCAAGATTTATGCAAGATTCCACCCCTATCTATCACCGGTCATGCCCCCCGTTTTTACCACTTTTTGAAATCGAAAAAATAATTCAAAAAAATCAAAAAAATGTAAAACCTTCGCGTTGCATCCTAATTTATGTCTTAGTAACCGTACAAAACAAAAACCTTGGAATGAGGCAATCTCTTAAAAAAGTCCTTTCAAAATGAGCTATCGAGTATGAAGATTCATGACTTTCAAGCCAAATGACCGATGTTATAGCTAGTTTCAAAGGATAGTTTTCCCAAATGAACTCATATTTTGCACATGTGTGTATATTATAGTAGCCAACAAGTTTGCCAAAGGAAGTTTTTATTTTCTTTGCACGAAAAAATCATTTTTCATTTTCCGAGTGACAAAAGTAGATGTTTTTGTGAAGGGTGTACCAAATATTTGATGTCAACTTGAATCACTCCATTTTTATAAAATACTAGACCATATTTTATTCACAATTGACCAAAGTTTCTATGAAAAATATTTTTATATACCTCTCCTGAAAAAGACAAATTTCTACAGATTCAGCTGGAATGGGGTCAAATTTGAACTACATGTGCTTGATAGTTTGCTCTTTATATTTTTGAAAAACTTTTTTCTAGGTCCACAAGTAGCCATTTCATCATAGATCCACCATGAGTTTCGCAATATTTCACCCCTAGCTATCAACGGCTATGCCCCTCGTTTTGACCACTTTTTGAAATCGACAAAAATAATTAAAAAAATCAAAAAAATGTAAAACTTTTGCGTTGCATCCTAATTTATTTCATAGTAACCATACAAAATAACAAAATTGGAATAAGGCAAATATCTTAAAAAGTCTTTTTCAAAATGAGCTATCGAGTATGAAGATTCATGACTTTCAAGCCAAATGACCGATGTTATATGACTCCATTTTAATAAAATACTAGACCATATTTTATTCACAATTGACCAAAGTTTTCATGAAAAATATTTTTTATATACCTCTCCTTCAAAAGACAAATTTCTGCAGATTCAGTTGGAACGGGGTCAAATTTGAACTATATGTGCTTGATAGTTTGCTCTTTATTTTTTCAAAAAATCATTTCTAGGTACACAAGTAGTTATTTTAATTTTTTAAGTTTTTCTTTTTAAAAATTGCAAAAGAAATCGATTTTTTTATTTTTTATTGCTACGCCGACGGCCTGGCCGTAGGCGTATCCCCGTTTGAATTTTTTATTTTTTATTTTTTTATTTTTATTGTTTTTAATTTCTTTCTCTACGCCGACGGCCTTGCCGTAGGCGTATCCCTATTTTAATTTTTATTTATTTTTTATTCGAAATATTTTTAATTTTTTAATTAATTTTTTATTTTGTAGGAAAAAACGTCCCTGTAGGCTGCCCTCCTGCTCGGCGCCTGACTCGGGGTCAGACGCCACCATGCCTTCTTCTTCGACCGAGTCAAACAGAGGCAAAAGAGATGTCGTGGAGCCTTCTCTTGCAATCAATTCATCCAAGGCCTTCTGGGCTGACTCCACCGAGTCAATGACTGCCACCTGCTGCATCTTGACCTGTTTGCCACGATAATGAGCATGGGGGCGGCCCGAGCGCTTCTTCTTGTGGCGGACAGATAGCGGCGCCGGTGCTTGACGATGGGCCGACAGTTGGAGGCGTAGAGCCCCCGACTCGTCAGCTAGGAAATGGACGCTGCCTCTCGAAGGCAGCTGTTGTGCCTGGAGCGGAGAATCCACCAACCAGGCGGAATCATCAACGACGAACGCCAATGATCCGAAACGGAAAACCTCTCCGACGATGAGCTCGGGGCCGTGAACCGGCGAAGAGGATGAAGAAAGTGCCATCTCTACGATTGATGATCAACTCAGCCGCACGGTGGGCGCCAACTGTCGGGGATATAATCCTGAAAATAAAGAGGGGGTATGAAAGGAGCTAAATGAATCTGTACATAGAGAGGGTTGACGCAGGGAAATTATACAGGTTAGGCCTCTCCGTAGAGATAAAAACCTTATTCATGTCCCAGGCTGACTGGGGTGTTCTTTGCTCAAAGGCTAAGAAGAAATCTTGCGCGTGCCCAAACTGGAGGAGGGGAGGCTTATATGGAGTACGCCTCTGCCCCCCTTAATGCCTCAACTTAAATGGGTCTTAATTACAGGATTGAATGCATACTAAATACAAGAAACGGTCTACCCATTACTGCTAATAAACGAGGGGAAACGCCCGTGACCTTGAATGCTTCCCGTCCGTTGCGTTTCCATCTTCCGAGTGATGAATGGCTCGCCACTCTTCTTTTCCGAGTACTGGTCTATTCAGATCTTGCTGATCCTTCGAGTGATTACATACTCGGAATCGACTTCTGTTTCCGAGTAACGTCTTACTCGGAGAGGCGTTGGGGATTGCTTCTCCAGGGTTGTTAAGGCTCCATGTTTTTTACTGATCTTATTTTGTTGAGTGCGTTTGGAGAACCAAGGGCTTAAGGATACCCCTTGGTTTCCCTTGCCTAGATTCCCGCGGCGGTCTTGTAGGGTAATAATTAACCGCCCATGGGGAAGTGGGAGGGATTATGGGGAAGTGGAGCGGTTTTATGGGGAGGGCAATCGGCAGGCCCATAATGGGGTGCGGATCTGACGCGTGGCGGTTGCTATCTCAGGCTATAAAACCGCTCCCCCTTTTGCTTTGGGGCAGATCTTCTCACTTTCCCCCGCGCGGCCGCTCCCGCTTCTCTCTCTCGTTCTGCCTCTCTCTTCCTCTCACATACTTGCCTCCTCTGCTGGGAAACCTTCGCCGGTTGCTCGTGCTTCACCCTGGGAGGCCGCCACTCGCGCTGTTCCTCCGCCGCCGCCGAGACCATGTGTGCGGAGGAGTGGCTCCCGTCGATCGTGACGGAGGATATGTGATACGTCCCAAACGTATCTATAATTTCTGCTTGTTCCATGCATGTTTTGTGTGACTTTGTCATGTTTTTCTTGAACTTTCATACACTTTTGAACCTATTTGGACTAACCTACTAACTCAGTGCACCCAGTTGCCAGTTGCTGTTTTCTGCTGTTTTTGTATTTCAGGTTTTCCGGCCATTAAAAGTGCGCCAAAAAATCCGGATAAAAAATCAGCATCAAGGAAGCTTCCAGAAACACCAAAGAAGAGAATGGGGGCCACCACCAGGAGGCCAGGAGGGTCCCTGGCGCGGCCCCACCCTAGGCCGCGCCAGGAGGCCTCCTGGCTGCCTGGTGGGTCCCCTCGACACCCCCCTTCGCCTATATTTACCCCTCGGGGTGGAAACCCCTAGGACGGACTCCCTTTTCACGATCTCGCCTCTGTTCCGCCGCCGCCGCCGTTTCTAGATCGGGGCTGCCTGGAGAAGCTGCTTCGGCACCCTGCCGGGAGAAGCTACCCCCTCCGGGAGACTATCCATGGCCATGGACGCCTCCCGTATGTACCGTGAGTAGTTTCCCTTGGACCATGGGTCCGTGACCAGTAGCTATGTGATCTATCTCTCCCTCTTTTGTGCCTCCACTTTTGAGTCGTCGTGAGCTGCCTCACATGATCGAGGCATCTATGTAATTTCTGCTGTTGCTATGCTGAGTTTGTTGGGATCTGATGGATTATGAGACTATGTTCAGATTGTGATGAGTAATATATTTGGTTCTTCTCTTTTATACTTTGTTCTTGAGTAAATTCTTTCATGTTCTTCGTTGCGGTATTTGCTTTGGCCAAGTATTTTATTTGCAACTCCAAGAGAGAGCGTTATGCTCGATTGTGGGTTCAGCCCCCTGATGTCTAGCTTGAGTGACAGAAACATGAGACTAGGGGATGTGCTGTTTCCACCAGGGATAAAACAGGTGCTTGTACCTGCGGGTGCAAGGATTGTTTACTTTACACATGGTTCTTTTAATGCAGTTGTCTGTTGCTTTGAGTTTACACTTTGGGTGGGATTTGCAACTTAATACCAGCGAGATGTTCTGGATAGATATCTCAAGGTGGATGATTCGTAGTAGATGCAGATGGATTTCGGTCTACTTAACTTAGCGTACCGCCCATTGCTTTTGAGCCCTTCCTTTCTTTGCAACATAGTTAGCATTGCGGTGCCTTCATAATCCTGTCAATTGCCCAACTGTGATTTGTTTACCTCGCTAGCACTTTTATCGTCTTTTGGGAGAGAGACATCACTAGTGAAAATCACGGGACCCCGGTCCATCTTCATATCATTGTTTACACCCTCAATTTACTTTCAGTCTTTACTTTCAGTTGCCACTATTATTATCTCTTGCGTTGATCCTTTGTAAACAGCAAGGCCGGAGGAATTGACAACTCCTCTGTACTCGTTGGGAGCAAAGTTATTTGTATCTGTGTGCAGGTCCAGGTGAAGTTAGCAACCTCGGCGCCATTGTTCACTTTACCACTTTCTTGTATCTCTGCGAGTCCTACGGGAGACAAACCCTATCCTCTACATAGGGGAAATTTGCTTCTACGCTACATCTCACCTTCGACTTGGGGTAACCAACGATGAGTGGGAACTATCCTCACCGTATCAAGCTAATTTCTGGCGCCGTTGCCGGGGACTTCAGTCTACAAGATAGGGGAGTTGCACACTATATTTTATCTTTGCTTTTTAGTCTTGTTAGTTTACCTTTCAGTTTTTTACTTTTGTGTCCTTAATAAAAAATACCAAAAAACCTGTTACCTTGTCAGTAGTTACCACTATGACTGGTCCTTTTGCCTTTGGTGAGGCAGAAGTGCTTACCTTTACTCAAAGAGGTGGTGAAAGTTTGAAAGATGCTTGGTATAGAATTAATGATTCTCAAAAAAGAGCCACCAAGAAGCAATCCACTACTATCCTGCTTAGAAATTTTTATGTTGGGATTACTTCTTGTAATAGGTTTCTTTTAGACACTGCTATCAATGGGAACTTCATAGAGGCCCCAGTTTTGGAAGCCCTTAATGTTATTGAAAATCTTGTTGGAAGTCTCCCCATTGTTAGTATTAAGGAGGACATTACTTTAGCTCACATTATGAGAAAACTTGAAAATATAGAGCTAGAGATGCCAAGTATCGATAGGGTGAATGAAGTGGATCGTAAGATTCAAGGGAATTTGAATAGGCTAGATAATTCCATGCAGAAAATTTTCAAAACTTTGGAGACTATCAAATCCCTTGATGAAAAGTCTTCTAGGATAGAAAAGATTGAGGAAGTTATTGAAACTTTAAGAACTACCTTTTCCTCAATCAAAACAAAAAAGGATGAAACTCTGGCAAAGAAGGAACCTAAGTTCGTTTACGTCCCCAAGGTTCCTCGAGCTAAAGCAAACACACCCATTGCCAAGAGAGTTGAACCGGTGAAAACTTTGGAGGAGACACCTATCTTTAACTTTAATGAAACTCCAATTGATTTCCCTCCTTTTAATTTTATTCCAAGAAGCATTTTCATTCGTCCTTTATTTGAGAAACCCATTAAGGCTAGTTGTACTATTGAATATCTTTTTGATGATCATGATGATGGTTCAATACATGCAACTTGATCTTCTGCTTTAAGCCTAGCTAATGGCTCTAAAGAAGCGCTTTCGGGAGGCAGCCCGCAACGAATTTAGGTTTTTATTTTTGCTTTTGTTCTGTTCTTAGTGGTCTTGATGATTGTTACTACTGTAGCAACATCATTGTATCTTTACTTTTCAAGCTTTGTGCCAAGTTTAGCCTCATATGGCAAGGGAAGTAAAAGTTGTGACATGCTGTCCAGAAAACAGATTCTGTCCTCGTGACTAGAAAAAACAATGAAAAATCCCAGTTCATCTTTTTGAGCTGAAATTTTTACACAGTGTGATCTATACAATTACGAAACTTCCGTATGTTCTGAGTTTTTTGATTTGAGTTGCACAAGTATCCCTAAAAAATTCGATTCTATCTGCTGTTCTGTTTTCACAGATTCTGCCACGTTTTGTCTCTCTTCACTTTTGCAAACCTTAAGCTTGCTTTTTCTTTGCAAAAACCTTCTGGAAATCTTGGGAAACATTAGCTCTTTCTGGAAATCTTTATTTTCAGTAGAGGAAAATTATTTTATTAGGGTACTAACCTCTCTAATCAGCCTACAATGAGTTATGTATGAAAGGAGTTTTCAAGTGCGCGATGGAGGATGATGAAAGAAGATCCAGGAGTGTCAAGCGCTCAAGCTTGGGGATGCCCCCATGCATCCCCAATAAATATTCAAGGAGACTCAAGCGTCTAAGCTTGGGGATGCCCCCGTGCATCCCCTTCTTCATCAACAATTATCAGTTCGTCTCTCGTTGCACTATATTTTTATCACTTCATGCGTTATGTGCTTTTCTTGGAGTGTCTCGCTCTTAGGTTTTGTTTTTAGTTTTCTTTTGCTTTGTTTGCTGTAGTAACAAGTTAGATCCCAGCTTACTTTCTTTTGTGTGGGAGAGATTCACGCTCCACTTGAACTAGAACTCCTCATAGGATTTTCATGCTTATTCTTTTAGCTGTGAGTTGTTCTTTTTCTTTTCTTAGCTGTTGTTATGTTTAGTTGTAGTGCTTTAGTTTTTCTAGAGATTTTCTTTTTGTCTTAGGTTGAACTTTCTATAGGTTGCATGTTTTATCTTGTTAGAGAGTTTGCCTGTTGCACTGAGTTTTGTGTCTTGACTAGAAGTAGGTAGTTGAAGTTGCTTTTCTCTTTGTAGTAGTAACTTGCAATAGTTTTGAGGTATTGATTAGAGTAATGTTTGAACTTATGGTGTCAAGAGCTCTTGCCTATTAGTGATAGATGTCGTATTTTTGGCAATCCGTGTGTTTTTAGAAAACCAAAAACCCTTGTTGAGAACTCTAGCTACTAGATGGATCACTAACCTCTGGAGGGTTCAAATATTAGAGTACACTCACGTACCATGAGTCGATGATGCGCAAGGATAACCAAACCCCCATACACTCCTCCTCTGGGTACCTGTCTCTTTGTGAACCTCCTGATTAGATTGAGAGTTACCGATAATAAGTGCATGAGTTCTTCGGACTAATGTGAGTATTCGAAAGTTGACACTTCCACCCACCTATAATTTTTCTAGCCTTTCCTGTGCCGTGCATTGCTTTCTTCTCACTCCGAGAGTTGGCGCATACTTCGCCGGTGCATCCAAACCCTTGGCATGATACGCTCTGTCATCATAAACCTTCTTATATCTTTCCTCAAAACAGCCACCATACCTACCTATCAAGGCATTTCCATAGCCTTTCCGAGATACATTGCCATGCAACATCCACCTTCTCATGACTTGATCTTCATGTCATACATGTTCCTGCTACACTGGCAGCGACATACATTTGCATCATGATAGTTACATTTTATTTATGTGAGTACCTTTGTAAAGTGTGAAAGATCTCCTATATTCTTGCAAAATATAGATTATTGCCCCTAAAGTGAGGAAAAGATCCCAAAGAGGACAAAATCAAAAGATCCCAAAGAGGACAAATGAGAGCTAAATAGAAAGAGCTATTGAGGCCACCAAACAAATACAAAAAAATAGAAAAAAGAGAAAAAGAGATAAATAAAAAGAGAGAAGGGGGCATACTACTATTCCTTTTGAGAGATCCACACTAGTACTTCATCTCCTATATCTTGTACTCCATAGAGATTATCATCATCATGCATATAGCTATGTGGGGACCCTTCACACTATAGAACTTGGCTTGTATATTCCAATTATGAGCCTCCTCAAACGAGCTCTAGGTCTTCTTGAGCAAGCAAGTTAGATGCACCCCCACTAGTTCCCTTGGAGAGCTTTTAGCTCACATGTGCATCCGTTGTATGGCAATACCTACTCCTCACATCATATCTATCATATGGCCTTCTCTCGCCTATGATTGTCCTCATTGATGTGAGCCTTTCACACCTTTTTATCTTCCTCCTCCACCTTCCTTCTGTTTCGCCTTTTAGGTGTCAACTTTCTTGCTCACGCTCATCCATTGCATGAGTGCTCAAAATATCGAAAGGGAGTGGATCAGTTTGACTTGTACCTGGCTAGTGGTCTGGGGACGAGTCCAGATAAGAATCCAAGGGAGACCAAGTGTGAAACTTTAGTAGATAGTTGTTCTCACCAACCTTATTTTCTCTCTCGTATTTCCCTATCGCTTGCTTGCACGCAAACACCATCTGGAGACATTCGAGTCACGGACAGCAAGAGCTCTTGCACCTTTTGTTCTTTTGTTGCTTGTGTCAATGCTAATATAGACTCTTGCTTGTTAAGACTTGAATTGAATTGCATGCTTTGATTGATTTACTTAAAAGTCCTTTTATGGTTGTGTGGCATGTCACCACAGAAATTATGCTTGTTATCATTTACCTACTCGAGGACGAGCAGGAATTAAGCTTGGGGATGTTGATACGTCCCAAACGTATCTATAATTTCTGCTTGTTCCATGCATGTTTTGTGTGACTTTGCCATGTTTTTCTTGAACTTTCATACACTTTTGAACCTATTTGGACTAACCTACTAACTCAGTGCACCTAGTTGCCAGTTGCTGTTTTCTGCTGTTTTTGTATTTCAGGTTTTCCGGCCATTAAAAGTGCTCCAAAAAATCCGGAAAAACCAGATAAAAAATCAGCTTCACGTAAGCTTCCGGAAACACCAAAGAAGCAAAGGGGGCCCACCACCAGGAGGCCAGGAGGGACCTTGGAGCGGCCCCACCCTAGGCCGCGCCAGGAGGCCTCCTGGCTGCCTGGTGGGTCCCCTCGACACCCCCCTTCGCCTATATTTACCCCTCGGGGTGGAAACCCCTAAGACGGACTCCCTTTTCGTGATCTCGCCTCTGTTCCGCCGCCACCGCCGTTTCTAGATCGGGGCTGCCTGGAGAAGCTGCTCCGGCACCCTGCCGGGAGAAGCTACCCCCTCCGGGAGACCATCCATGACCATGGACGCCTCCCGTATGTACCGTGAGTAGTTTCCCTTGGACCATGGGTCCGTGACCAGTAGCTATGTGATCTATCTCTCCCTCTTTTGTGCCTCCACTTTCGAGTCCTCGTGAGCTGCCTCACATGATCGAGGAATCTATGTAATTTCTGCTGTTGCTATGCTGAGTTTGTTGGGATCTGATGGATTATGAGACTATGTTCATATTGTGATGAGTAATATAGTTGGTTCTTCTCTTTTATGTTTTGTTCTTGAGTAAATTGTTGCATGTTCTCCGTTGCGGTATTTGCTTTGGCCAAGTATTTTATTTGCAACTCCAAGAGAGAGCGTTATGCTCGATTGTGGGTTCAGCCCCCTGATGTCTAGCTTGAATGACAGAAACATGAGACTAGGGGATGTGTTGTTGCCACCAGGGATAAAACAACGGTGTTTGTACTTGCGGGTGCAAGGATTGTTTACTTTACGCATGGTTCTTTTAATGCAGTTGTCTGTTGCTTTGAGTTTACACTTTGGGTGGGATACGCAACTTAATACCAGCGAGATGTTCTTGATAGATATCTCAAGGTGGATGATTCGTAGTAGATGCAGATGGATTTCGGTCTACTTACCTTGCCGTACTGCCCATTGCTTTTGAGCCCTTCCTTTCTTTGCAGCATAGTTAGCATTGCGGTTCCTTCATAATCCTGTCAATTGCCCAACTGTGATTTGTTTACCTCGCTAGCACTTTTATCGTCTTTTGGGAGAGAGACATCATTAGTGAAAATCACGGGACCCCGGTCCATCTTCATATCATTGTTTACACCCTCAATTTACTTTCAGTCTTTACTTTCAGTTGCCACTATTATTATCTCTTGCGTTGATCCTTTGTAAACAGCAAGGCCGGAGGAATTGACAACTCCTCTGTACTCGTTGGGAGAAAAGTTATTTGTATCTGTGTGCAGATCCAGGTGAAGTTAGCAACCTCGGCGCCATTGTTCACTTTACCACCTTCTTGTATCTCTGCGAGTCCTACGGGAGACAAACCCTATCCTCTACATAGGGGAAATTTGCTGCTACGCTACATCTCACCTTCCACTTGGGGTAACCAACGAGGAGTGAGAACTATCCTCACCGTATCAATATGCTGCTGGGGTACCAGGACGCTGGCCTGGTTCCCCGCGAGGGCTGTCGCCTTCCTGCGGCTAGAGAAGACGAGCCTGCTCCGCGGGACGGTGAGAGGGTCATTCTGCTTTCGCATGTGGACCGTGGGTTTTCTCTTCCTCCGCATCCTTTCTTCTTGGATTTCTTGGCTTTCACGGGTGCTCAACTTCATCATATTATCCCCAATGCTATTACTCTCCTCTCTAGCTTCTTCATCCTCTGCGAGGGTTTCTTAGGCATAGAGCCCCACTGGCATCTTTTCCGCACCATATATCTTATTAATCCTCAGAAGGCGAAGAATTCTGGAGAGGGTGGTGGCGTGGAGTTCAGTCACTTATGTCGCGGTCTGTTCTTGGCTAGGAAACAAGGGGTGCAGTATTTTTCCTCTAGCCTGCCGGATTCTGTTAAGAATTGGCAAAACAGTTGGTTTTATTGCAAGGTGGCCGAAGAGCCAGGAGTGCGTACCTTGCCCCTTACTCGGATGTTAGGCTAACTTCCTCCCAGGGATGGAATCCCCGATTTACCAATGCTGAGAAGGAGCAGGTGCTCCCCTTGATGCGTGAGGTCATTAGGCTGAAGAAAAATGGTTTGGACGCCATGGATGTGATAGCTACCTCTGTGATTCGGAAGATTCAGCCTCTTCAAGCCAGGGCTCGGGGAATGTCGGCGTACTGCGGGTTGCAGGATGACACTCGTTATAGCAACACCGAGATGCCCCTAGACGAATTTGAACTCCAGATGAAGATAATTACCAGCGTGACCCAGGGTCTTCACCCGACTGGCCGAGTGAGACCCCTCAGCAGTGAGAATCTTCTGACCTTGGTATGCCATCATGCGTCACATGTGTCTTGAGTGCGTATCGTCTATTGGTTTTAACTCGGACTCCTCTATTTTCTTGCCAGGATTTTTCTCTGTTCCATTCTCCTATTCCTATGGCTCTGCAGCATCCTGCCGAGGAGGATGAAGATAGTACTGCTGGTGCAGGTGTCGGGGTTGAGGCGGGGGAGGAGTTGGAATCCGAGGTGGCCGAGCAGCGTTCAAAGGGAAACCAGGACCGCGAGTCGGTGCGAGAAGGCCCTTACTCGGACTTGCAAGAGGGCCCATACTCCGAGTGGTGAAGAGGGCAGCGGGAAGCTTCCTCCCTTAAGCCTCAGCTCTGGGAGGGTTGCGCCCATGAAGAAGAAGAAGCTTGTCACGCTTGGTGGCCGGAAGGCTAACCCCTTGGGGGGTACTGCTGTCGAGAAGGTCAAGGGGGCTGGAGCTGGTCCGGCCAAAGTTGCTCCGCCGAGGCGTAATTTGAAGACTGTCCACAAGCAATGACGTTAGTTCTCTTATGACTTGGTGCTTTATTGACCTCCCAGGCTTTTTCCTTAACTACTTCGTTTTGCAGTGTTCGTTCGAGTGGTTCTGAGTCATTGCCCGGGGTTGAGGATCCTGGTGCTGACGTTTTCGGGGATGTCAGTACCTACGGGGTGACTGACTTTCCTGTCATGGACACTATTCTGGAAGATGCTGTAGCTGTTGGTGAGGGTTCCTCATTCTTTCTGTTGAGGCTTTTATTGCTGCCGTCTTTCTGTTTTTAATTGTTTGATGTATCTATCGTAGATATGGATGTTGAATCCTCTGCTGGCCCAACTCGGATTATGACTGAGCTAGCCATTGCTGGGACCGCTCCTCCTGAGGTGATTGTTCCTGGGGGGGGGCAGTGTCCTCTAGGTCCGGGCACCGAGCTGCCGGAAGCTTGTCTGCCTCTTCTGCCGTAACTGACGCTCCTGCTGAGGAGGTTGTTAAGGAGACTCCTGTCACCCCGGAAGCTGCTCAAGGGGATGGGCCTGCTGTCTCGGTATCCATTCCAGTCGGTGCCCCGGTGGAGAGTGCCATTATTGGTGGTCTGAAGGAGTCTTTGGTAAAGGCGACTCAATTTGAACTGCGGCTGCGTGAGCTGGCTTCCGAGGCGGAGTTGGTGAAGTCCAACATGCACGTAAGTACTTATGTAAGTTTTCTACCCACTGGGTGTCGGAATGACCTTTGGGTGTATTGTTGTTATTCTTCAGGTTTGAAATCTCCGCTGGGGGCACTTTTTAGTGCACCTAGTGGGTGTAGCCCCCAAGGCTCCGAGTAACTTCTTGAAGTTATTCGGAGTCTTTTTTATAGGAGTTATTATGTTGATGATCTTCCAGTGGGAGCACTTCTTAGTGCACCCATTGGGTGTAGCCCCCAAGGCTCCGAGTAACTTCTTGAAGTTATTCGGAGTCTTTTTATAGGAGGTTTTTATTTTGATGAAATTCCAGTGGGAGCACTTCTTAGTGCACCCACTGGGTGTAGCCCCCAAGGCTCTGTGTAACTTCTTGAAGTTATTCGGAGTCTTTTTATAGAGATTTGTATTTATAACATGGTGTTTCTTTCGTCTTCATAGGAGGCTTGCAAACTTGGATCGGCCTTCGTGAAGTTGCAGGGGGGAAAACACTGCTGCCAAGAGTGCGTACGAGGTACTGCTTGAAGAACATAACAAACTTAAGAAGCAGCATGCTGAGGACAATGGTAAGGACTCTTGCATTCCCGTGTTAGTATCTTTCATCTTCCTATTTATCCGTTTGGAACTCTGTTTGCAGAAGCGGCGAAGAAAGCATTTGATGCCAAGGTTAAAGAGAACGATGATTTTGTGGCGAAAATGAAGAAGGAAATAGACCAAGTTGAGAGGCGGGCCAAGGAGAAGAAAGCTTTGGAAACAAGTTTGTACCACTACAAGCAGGCGGCGAAGGAGAACGAAGCTTGCATCACGAAACTGGAGTCTGACTTGGAAAAGCTATCCGAGCTACGTGCCAAAGATGAAGAGAAACATCAAGCCGAGCTGGAGGCTACTCGGAAGGCGGTAAGGGTAGCTGAGGAGTACTGCGCTCGGCGGTTTGCTGTTTTCAGCGAGACCTTGTCTTGTGAGTTTTGTGACCCAATTTCGACAGAGAAATGATCTCATGTCTTTTCATTATATACTCATCTTCTTCATCGGCGCAGCGTATTGGACGGACCCGGAAGCCGAGCAAGCCCGAATGGCCGAGTTTGCCGAGATGATGAAAAGGGATAATTACACGCCGGTGAAGACATAATTTGCTCTGGATCGGGGTCTGTTGACCATGAGGTGTGCCAAGGCGAAGAAATTTGCTGAAGAACTCATGGGTGCTACTCTGGCCTTGAAGAGCAAATTGTCTCCTGATGAGGGAAGCAGGGTGAAGCTGGACACTGTTGTGCCCGTCCTCCGAGAGGCCCCTCAGCAGCTGGCACGCTGGAAGCGTTCTGCGGCACGGAGCGGTGCGAATGATGCGCTGGCTTTGTCCAAAGCACATTTTCCAGAGCGGGTCCATAATCTGGAGCGGGTTGGCGGTGGTGATCCAAAGGAGGGTCGGAGCTGCACTGCCTTCCTGCCGCGATATGCTGAGACTGCCGGCCGTGTTGCCCTGATGCCTGATCTGGACTTCTTCGTAGATTCGACTGGCATAACAAGTGAGTTCGACGAGGCGGGCAAGGAATGAGTGAGCCTGATTGGATAGGTGTGCCGAAAAAAACACTGGTGTTAAATTTGCCTCGGAATGCCGAGTGAATCTGTAATAAATTATACTGCTTGATGTTGTGATCTATGTACTGGGCACTCCTTTCTTTTATGAACTCCTATTCTGTTTCCTATTGGGGAACGAATTTGTCTGCCGATGCTTGGTTTTATCATTGTGTGAATTTTCGAAGTCCTCATCTGGGCTGCGTGCGGTTCGGAAGAAACTGTTCTATTGATGATCTTACGGAGAAGATCCTCAATGCAGATGATGTTGTGCTTCCCCAAGACTTTTGGGTTTTGGTAAACACTTAGCCTGTGCTTTCTAAGTTCTCGTCCGAGCTGCGCACAGCTCGGGTGAAAACCTGATTGTGAGTTTTCGTCCGAGCTAGGCACAGCTCGGAAGAAAATCTGATTTTATGACTTTAAGCAGCCCCCAATTCTCCTGAGACTTGAAGGGTACTTAGAAAATTTTCTATTGATGATCTTGTGGACAAGATCCTCAATGCAGATGATGTTGTGCTTCCCCAAGACTCTTGGGTTTTGGCAAGCACTTAGAATTTGTGTTCTAAGTTCTCGTCCGAGCTGCGCACAACTCGGATGAAAAACTTGATTGTGAGTTTTCGTCCGAGCTGGGCACAACTCGGAAGAAAATCTGATTTTATGACTTTAAGCAGCCCTCAAGTCTCCTAAGACTTGAAGGGTACTTAGAAAATTTTCTATTGATGATCTTGTGGACAAGATCCTCAATGCAGATGATGTTGTGCTTCCCCAAGCCTCTTGGGTTTTGGCAAGCACTTAGAATTTGTTTTCTAGGTTCTCGTCCGAGCTGCGCACAGCTTGGATGAAAACCTGATTGTGAGTTTTCGTCCGAGCTGGGTACAGCTCGGAAGAAAATATGATTTTATGACTTTAAGCAGCCCCCAAGTTTCCTGAGACTTGAAGGGTACTTAGAAAATTTTCTATTTATGATCTTGTGGACAAGATCCTCAATGCAGATGATGTTGTGCTACCCCAAGCCTCTTGGGTTTTGGCAAGCATTTAGAATTTGTTTTCTAAGTTCTCGTCCGAGCTGCGCACAGCTCGGATGAAAACCTGATTGTGAGTTTTCGTCCGAGCTGGGTACAACTCGGAAGAAAATATGATTTTATGACTTTAAGCAGCCCCCAAGTCTCCTGAGACTTGAAGGGTACTTCGAAAATTTTCTATTGATGATCTGGTGGACAAGATCCTCAATGCAGATGATGTTGTGCTTCCCCAAGCCTCTTGGGTTTGGCAAGCACTTGGAATTTGTTTTCTAAGTTCTCGTCCGAGCTGCGCACAGCTCGGATGAAAACCTGATTGTGAGTACGAATGTAATGAAAAACAGATTGAGGAAGGCATATTGTATGTGCTAAATAATATTTTAATCAGGTCTTACAAACATGCTCATGCATAGAAACGTCGCAATAACTGGGCGTTCCATGCATGTGGCTCTTCTATATTATTAGTTACATCGTACAAGTGATAGGCCCCATTGTGCAGTACTCTAGAGATGACATATGGACCTTCCCATGGGGGAGCTAGTTTGTGGTCTGAAGTTTGCTTGATGCGAAGTACCATGTCACCCTCTTGAAATGAGCGAGCTCGGACATGTTGGTCGTGATATCGGCGAAGATCTTGCTGATAGAACGCCGAGCGGGTGAGAGATAGGTTCCGCTCTTCTTCCAAGATATCAACACCATCTTGCCGTGATGCTTCGGCTTCAGCTTCTGTGTACTGGCTTACACGGGGGGCATTGTGCTTAAGATCACTCGGGAGAACTGCTTCTGAACCGTAAACGAGGAAAAACGGGTTGACCGAGTGGAGCGATTGGGAGTTGTCCGCAATCCCCACAGGATCGAAGGGAGTTCGTCGACCCAAGCACCCGCTGCTTCCTTCAGTTCCCGAAGCAGACGGGTTTTGATTCCTTTGAGTATTAATCCGTTTGCACGCTCGACCTGGTGATGCCCCACAGTCGTAAGGGATCGAGATAGTCTTTGCGGGTAAGCTAACCCAATTTATTGATTCGACACACGGGGAGCCAAAGAGTATTTATAAGCTTTGACAGTTGAGTTGTCAATTCAACCGCACCTGAAATATACTTGTTTGCAACAATAGATAAGTGGTAACGGTGATATGATAGTGATGATAGCAACAACAAAAGTAAATAGAAAAAAAGTAACAACTAATAACCAGCAGGATTGAAAACACTGTAGGCTAGGGAGATGGATGGTCGGGCGCTGCATGGATGAGACTAAACATATAATAGATTCTAACACGGGGCAAGGCACACAGAAAAGCAATGATCATCTAGGCAAATATCAAACATCAGGCATGTATCCCGTAGGTAGTTGTGCGTGCTTGCAATAAGAACTTGCACAACATATTTTGTCCTACCATCCCGCTACGAACGGGGCCAAAAGGAACTTATGGAGATTAAGGTACTCCTGTCAAAGAGCACCAGAACAAAGCAATAAACTCAATGGATACATGGAATCCTCAAATTATGGACCATCCCCTTTGGTGTCCCAAGCTATCACCTTTGGGATCGCCGGTTCCGGACCATAATAGGTGCATACAACTCATAGATAAGATCTAGAACACAAATATATTCATGAAAACACATAGGGTTCAGATCTGAAAACATGGCACTCGGGCCCAAAGTGACAAGCATTAAGAACAACAAGTTGTAGCAAAGAAGATAAACACCAATCTAGATGATAGGCAACATGCCCCCAACAATCTGACGAACTAATACACGCTTAAACTCATCCAATCCCTACCATCCCCTTTGCCTACAGCAGGGAATTACTCACACATGTGAAGAGAAGTCATGGAGGATGGATGGAGTGGTGATGGCGATGACGATGGCGACGATCTCCACTCTCCGGAGGCAAATCAGCCTCCAGATTAGCCCTCCCGAAGAAGAACAGAGGGTGGCGGCGGCTCCGCGACGGAAACTGGGAAAACGACTTCTCCGGTGGGTTTTCTCGTCTCGGGGATAAATAGGAGCTTCGGTAGGGCACCAGAGGAGGGGGGAGCAGCCCAGGCGCCCTGAGGGCGCGGCCCCACCCCTGGCCGCGCCAGGGGGGCGCCTGGGCCCCCAGGGCTCCCCTCTGGTCCCACTTCTAGCTCCTGGCTTCATCGGGTGCGTGGATTTTCTGGGAATTTTCCGGGATGTCTAAAAATCCATTTTCCTGCACACAATAAAACCATACAGGCAGCTCTGCTGAAAACAGCGTTAGTCCGGGTTAGTTTCGTCCAAATCATGCAAGAATGAGGGCAAAACAATAGCAAAAGTGTTTGGAAAAGTAGATAAGTTTGAGACGTATCAACTCCCCCAAGCTTAGCATATTGTTTGTCCTCAAGCAATTCAGTTCAACGAACTGGACGCGACAAAGAAAACTTTGACAAACTCTTTTGCTTCATTAGATGTATATAAGCATGTACTACGAAAAGAGTTCAGCAAGTAATGAAACAATGCTATAAGGACAATGCACGAAGCAATTCTTCTTTCATGTGGCCAGTCACAAACAACTAAAAGTAAATAATATACTGCTGAAAATCAAGACAGGATCACAATGCACATAACTTGAACATACTCGAGTGGCATTTCGCTAGCCTCCATGAGTGAAGCAAAACATAAATGCAGAAGCTCCTCCGGAGTTTTAAAGGTGACTAGAACTCAGTATTTCAGACTAGCAATAACACAAGCATGCAGAAGACAATGTAATACTTTGGGACAATGCATGTTACATTAAGAATGACAATTATGCTCTCATAGTTGGTGCTTTGAAGAAAGAAGGGGAGACTCTCGAACCGTGGCTTTTGATGGCAAGGTTGAAAACCCGTGAAAGGAAGCAAAGACTAAGCATGTGTTAGAGCTCTTGGTTTTGAAAACAGAGATAAAACTCTTTTGAGAGGTGTAACTTTCCAGTCAACGGTGAACAGTAAAGGTCTCTCAATATCTCCCATGCCAACCATATATAATGCTTTTTGCTTACACATATTCCCTTATCCATAAATCCTTTGATGGTCTACGGAACCTTTTATTTTGCCTCAAGGATGGAAGGAGGGTATCGTTCCACCTATCATAAGCAGCATTTGGTCCATTTCACTCCATCATCAAGTATGGGGGAGGTGTAACTCTCATAATTTTTTTTATTTTTCTGTTTTGACTAGTTAAAACTTCCGTCAAAATATTTTTGGCATGAAAGACACTGATTTCCCTTCACCGCACCATGAGCTTGTACGGTTATAAAAGGGAAACTTTTGAATAAATTTCGAGATGGCACAAGAAAGTCTAAGTTAGGAGTGGCCGGTAAATACCACATATAGGTAGGTATGGTGGACTCAAATGGAACAACTGGGTTTGAAAAAGGAGTTTGGAAGCACAAGCAGAAATCCGCTTGGTGCGAGCGAAGGCTAGCAAAAGACTGGGAAGCGACCAACTAGAGGGCAATAACTGTCATAATCATGCAGAGCGACAAAGCAACATTGAATCGGGCATGAAAGTGATATAACTATTCTGAAACAAAAAGATCATCAAGGCAAGAGTAGAATTTTTAGTCATAAGCATGTGTGAACATGTGCCAAGTCAATCCAAAAATTCTCCGAAGGGAAATACCACTTCAGTATGCCAAACCATGAACAATGCAATGCATGTAAATTATTTCAACAACACATTATGTACTCTAGCTATTTGAGACTAGCCACAAGGAAAGCATGAACACTGGGAAAGCATTGTAAACATAGCACTAAGTCGCTACAAGCTGGTCTCTAGATCATAAGTACAGGCATATGTACAAAAGTAGAAACAAGAAGAGTTCATACCGGTTTTCCTTGTTGCTTCCCTTTCGTCAATCTTCGTCATTACTGCCTGGTCACTTGCACGATCGAACGTAGGAAATATAATCAAATGCCATCACGGACTCGAGCTGATCTCTGAAAACAAAGCAAACTAAAGAGAGAAAGGAAATCTTTTTGGGTTTTTTAAAGGTTAAAAGAGAGCAAAAGAAAAGAGAAAATCTTTTTGTTGTTTTTGCAAAGAAAGAAAGAAAGAAAAACGGGCAAAAACTTCGAAAAGATCAAAGCGAATAAAATGGATAATACAATGGAAAAGTGAGAAGGGCACGTACTCCGCCAAGCTTAGGCTTTTAGCCAAAGTTGGTAGTAGCTAATGTCCCCAGGAGCCTCCTGCTCCAGGGTAGTACGGGTGAGTCCAAGGATCGTATGAGGCTTCCGGCGCGTACACCGAAGTCCTCGGCTCCTCCCACGAAGAAGGATCCGCGCTCCAAGCAGAGGAAGACCCTTCACCAAACTGGGTGTTGGTCTCTCCCTGGAAAGGTGGGAACTCACCATGCTCCTCCTCGTCGGGCACAACCCCCTCCATAGGGTTATGAAACTGATGCTGGACCACGAACTCATCGAACTGGGTAGCATCAAAGGACCATCCGTTCCTGCGAGAAAAATCAAACAAAAGAGGTGCAGGTAGACGGAACTTGCGTTCCGTGGTAGCTCCGAAACGCAAGATATAATCAAGGTTACCAAAGTCGGAAGTCATGGTAACAAACTTATGCCTTTTCATAGCAGCAAGATCAAAGCTTAAATAAGTAAAAGGCTTATCATCGGGGTGTGGGGTGCCATTAAGAGACTCTAGGATAAGTGTGGCGTAAACGCCACCAAATAAGTCTCCCTTGTTACCATTCATAGCAAGGCGTCGAGCAATTAAGGCACCCACATTATAATCATACCTCCCTGAAAGGGCGGTTGCCAGGATAGCAATATCCGGCACAGATATGTTGCTCGTGTTGTCACGAGCTAACACCCCTCTAGCAATATAATACGCAAAATACCTGAGGTGTGGAAATAAGATGCTGGAGATCTTTGACCGATGAATATCCCTCGCATCCATGCTACAGAGCGAGTTGAAGACGGTTCTCAGCTCGGAGGGCTGAGAGCTCATCTTCGCCGTCTGTCCCACGTTCGGCACACCTATTATTTCACAAAACCTTTCCAAAGGCATGGTCAAAAGATCATTGTAAATTTTAAACTCAATAGAACCAGCATCAAGGTTATATCTAAAACTGTTAATGAAACAGGAGGTGAGTTTTTGATACTGAGTAACACGGCACGTTGCGAGCCGCGTCAAACCTGCATTAGCACAAAGATTATAGAACTCCTCCCTAATTCCTGCAGCTTCAAGGAATACATCGCACGGGAAAGTCATTGCACGTGCTTGATTTGTGTTCTCCAACAACTCCAAGGGCACATGACCTTCGTTGTAGCTCACCCTAGCAGTCGAGGGTGAAGCTGCAGCTCTTGTAACTCGATCGGAGCGCTCGGGCCTCTTCTTCCCAAGCCACCCCTTTGCTCTTCCTAGCAAACTCATTTCTGAAATTTTTGACAAATTACAAAAACAAGTATTTAAACAAAGTGAGTTAAGGCAAACTACTCAACTTACTTACCTAAGGCATAAACTTGCATCAACACTTGAAAAATAAAATTCTACACATGCATGCAAGCTCATATAAACAGCACCAAGAGCTACTAAATACTCACAAATGAGGCCACCAATCAAAAATATAATTGCAGGGGTGAAGGAGTTACATACCAGGAAGTATTTGCTCAAAATTTCAGCTAGAATGGTGGGCTGTAGAGAGAGATCAAAAATCCCCTCCAAGAACATCAAGAACGCAAGAACCAAATGCAGAACTCGTGTTTTTGGAGAGAGAGGAAGGAGGAGGAAGAAGACATACCTGGAAGTGGGGCCTGTGGGCCCCAGGCGCCCTGTGGGCGCGGCCAGGGGGCAGGCCGCGCCAGCTGGCCGCCTGGGCCACTGGTGGCCCCCCTTGGTCAGCCCCAGGTGCCTCTGGGTCACTCCCGGCATGGAAAATTTTATTTTTATTTTTCTGGAATTTTTCTGAAAACTTCACCGTTGAAAATTTCTCGGAGTTCAAAAAGCTGCAAAACTTTCTGAAAACTTAAGGCGGTGATTAGTATTGTGAAGCTTCAAAAACACAAAAACTTGGTACAGCAAAAAAGAATGAAAGCTAAAGCAAATGAAAACATAACAAGCTTAACTTTTTACCTATATAAAACAAGCTCCCTAGTAAGGTTGATCAAGTCTTACCAACAAACCGGCGATATATAGAACAAGAAGTCTCCCCTCTTATGAAGTGATCATTGCACCTTTACTTTAATGGACATTGTCCCCACCATAATGGTTTTGTATATGTGGTGCACATGTAGTGGACAGTCCCATTCTCCAATCTTCACGGTCTCGATATTCTCTATAGAGTTAAGGCCATGCCTTTTGTCGATCTTCTTTGGAGAATACATCGTGTGTTCTTTATCATCAACGTTGAAGGTGACCTTTCCTTTATTGCAATCAATAATAGCACCTGCGGTGTTAAGAAAAGGCCTACCAAGAATAATGGACATGCTCCCATCCTCGGGCATGTCAAGCACAACAAAATCCGTAAGAATCAAATAGTTAGCAATTTCAACGGGTACATCCTCACAAATACCTATCGGGACAGCTGTTGACTTGTCAGCCATCTGAAGAGAGATATCTGTAGGGATTAGTTTCTCTAAACAAAGCCTCTTGTAAAGAGAGAAAGGCATAGCACTCACTCCTGCACCAAGATCACATAAAGCAGTTCTGACGTAATTATTCTTTATGGAGCAAGGAATGGTGGGTATACCTGGGTCACCGAGATTTTTAGGAATCTTGCCACTGAAAGAGTAGTTAGCAAGCATAGTAGATATAGCCTCATTAGGAACTTTTCTTTTATTAGTGACAATATCTTTCATATATTTCGAATAAGGAGGTAACTTAATAGCATCAGTCAAAGGAATTTGAAGAAAAAGAGGCTTCATCCATTCACAAAATTTATTATAATGCTCTTCTTCTTTAGATTTGAGGGACTTACCTGGAAAGGGCATGGGTTTCTGTATCCATGGTTCTCTTTCCTTCCCATGTCTTCTTGCGATGAAGTCTTCTTTAGAGTACCTCTTGCGTTTATCGGGTGCTTCTTCTTCTCTTAGCTTGGGTGGATCATCCTTCTCGGCGTCTTTTTCTTCAGGCTCGGCATCGTCTTCTGTTTCAGCATCAGAGGTAGATATGCTGTTAGGATCAACAGCTGGATTTTCACTTGTGATAGGATCATCGGGATTGTCAGCCTCCTTGTGTTTCTTCTTCTTCTTTTTCTTCTTTGGAGAGCTAGCAATCTCGTCTTCTTGTTGTACTTGGGACTCTTGTTCGATCCTCTTTGGATGCCCCTCAGGATAGAGTGGGTCCTGGGTGTGTGTTCCACCTCTAGTTTTAATTCCATAAGCTTGTATGTCCTGTTTGGAATTATTAGCAAGAAAATCTTTTTGCACATTAGAAATTTGTTCAAGCTGAGTTTGAACCATATGAAAATGCTTAACAAGACATTTAACATCATTAACTGTTCTCTCTAGAACATCACATAAACTTTTGATAGCAAGAGAATTATCATGCAACTGACTTTGTAACTTCCTATTAAAATGGTCTTGCTTAACAATAAAATTATCAAGCTCATCTAAGCATTGGTCGGGAGGCTTACCTCTAGGGATGTCACTTTCAGTAAAGTCTAATAGAGAGTGTACCTCTACCAAGAGAGGGTGAGTAGTAGGCTCACACAACTTCTCAATAGGTGGTAAATTATTCACGTCTTCGGCTTTAATACCTTTCTCCTTTATAGACTTCTTTGCTTCTTGCATATCTTCGGGGTTCAGAACAAGCATTCCCCTCTTTTTCGGTGGTAGAAGTGGCTCAGGAACGGACCAGTCTTCATAGTTTTTGGCGATTTTGCACATTAGCTCTTCTGCATCGTCCGGTGTTCTTTCCCTGAAAACACAACTAGCACAACTATCCAGATAGGTTCTGGATTCATCGGTTAAACCAACGTAAAATATATCAAGTAGTTCATTCTTGGGGATCCCATGTCCCGGCATAACCTTAAGTAAATCACAAAACCTCCCCCAAGCTTTAGGGAGGTGCTCATCCTGCAATTGTTTAAAGTTATAGATTCTTTGCAAAGCAGCATGTTGCAGATGAGCTGGGAAATATTTATCAACAAAGAATTTGACTAAGTCCTAAGGACTTTTAATGGAACCATAGGGTAGTGCATCGTACCATGATTTAGCGTCCTCCTTCAAAGAAAAAGGGAAAAGCTTGGCCACATAGAAGTTTCGTATCTTCTCATCAGTAGTGAATAGATTGCTTAACTCAGCGAGTTTGGTCAAGTGTGCTATAGCATCATCATTTTCTCTGCCATAAAAGGGGTCAGCCTCGACTGTAGATATAAGTGAAAGATCAACAGAGAAATCATAATCAGGATCAGTGATTCATATAGGAGATGTGGCAAATTGAGGATCAGGAATAACTTTGTTCTTCATGGCGTGCCTTTTAGCAACCCTTTAACAACACCAGAGTCAAAGTCGACACACTCTCTGAGTTCCCTGCAAAAATCATCATCAAGAGTAACATAATCATCATCAAGGATTCTCTCCCTGAGTTCATCTAAGCTCGGGTAACCAAAGGTTTTGCAGGTAGGAATATAGGTAGTAGGGGTCTCGGTCTTGGATTTTGTTGCAGCCTTAGCAGTCTGAGTTTCAATATGACGACCAAGAAAAGTAGCATCATCAAGAGTAGTGGAAGCATCATCAAAAGTATCGGACATAGTAACAGACTCAATAGAAGCATCATGTAGTGGTGGTGAAGTAAACTTACTCATAACAGAAGGTGAATCAAGTGTAGCACTAGTGTTCAGAACAGTACCTTTTCTTGTACGGGATGGTAAGATCGGAACCTTGGGGTCTACTTTCTTACCCATAGCGGATGATATGCAGCAGGAAGGATACTTCAAGTAGACTTGTAAATATTGCTATGCTCCCCGGCAACGGCACCAGAAAACGCTGCTTGATGCCCCACAGGCGTAAGGGATCGAGATAGTCTTCGCGGGTAAGCTAACCCAATTTATTGATTCGACACACGGGGAGCCAAAGAGTATTTATAAGCTTTGACAGTTGAGTTGTCAATTCAACCGCACCTGAAATATAATTGCTTGCAACAATAGATAAGTGGTAACGGTGATATGATAGTGATGATAGCAACAGCAAAAGTAAATAGCAAAAAAGTAACAACTAATAACCAGCAGGATTGAAAACACTGTAGGCTAGGGAGATGGATGGTCGGGCGCTGCATGGATGAGAGTAAACATATAATAGCTTCTAACACGGGGCAAGGCACACAGAAAAGCAATGATCATCTAGGCAAATATCAAACATGAGGCATGTATCCCGTAGGTAGTTGTGTATGCTTGCAATAAGAACTTGCACAACATCTTTTGTCCTACCATCCCGCTACGAACGGGGCCAAAAGGAACTTATGGAGATTAAGGTACTCCTGTCAAAGAGCACCGGAACAAAGCAATAAACTCAATGGATACATGGAATCCTCAAATTATGGACCATCCCCTTTGGTGTCCCAAGCTGTCACCTTTGGGATCGCCGGTTCCGGACCATACTAGGTGCATACAACTCATAGATAGGATCTTGAACACAAATATATTCATGAAAACACATAGGGTTCAGATCTGAAAACATGGCACTCGGGCCCAAAGTGACAAGCATTAAGAACAACAAGTTGTAGCAAAGAAGATAAACACCAATCTAGATGATAGGCAACATGCCCCCAACAATATGATGAACTATTACATGATTAAACTCATCCAATCCCTACCATCCCCTTTGCCTACAGCAGGGAATTACTCACACATGTGAAGATAAGTCATGGAGGATGGACGGAGTGGTGATGGTGATGACGATGGCGACGATCTCCCCTCTCCGGAGGCCAAATCAGCCTCCAGATTAGCCCTCCTGAAGAAGAACAGAGGGTGGCGGCGGCTCCGCGACGGAAACTGGGAAAACGACTTCTCCGGTGGGGTCTTCTCGTCACGGGGATAAATAGGAGCTTTGGTAGGGCACCAGAGGAGGGGGGAGCAACCCAGGCGGCCTGAGGGCGCGGCCCCACCCCTGGCCGCGCCAGGGGGGGGCGCCTGGGCCCCCCCAGGGCTCCCCTCTAGTCCCACTTCTCGCTCCTGGCTCCATCGGGTGCGTGGATTTTCTGGTATTTTTCTGGGAATTTTCCGGGATGTCTAAAAATCCATTTTCCTGCACACAATAAAACCATACAGGCAGCTCTGCTGAAAACAGCGTTAGTCCGGGTTAGTTTCGTCCAAATCATGCAAGAATGAGGGCAAAACAATAGCAAAAGTGTTTGGAAAAGTAGATACGTTTGAGACGTATCACCTGGCCATTGGACTGAGGGTGTGCAACTGAGGCGAAGTTGACCTGAATGCCATTTCTCCAACAGAATTTCTTGAATTCGGCCGAGTTGAAATTTGACCCATTGTCAGTGATGATGTCGTGTGGAACGCCAAAACGATGTATGATGCCTTGCATAAAACTGACTGTTGTGGCAGAGTCGAGGGCTTTGATAGGTTTTGCTTCTATCCATTTGGTGAACTTGTCTACTGCGACCAAGATGTGGGTGAAACCATGTTTGCCTGTTCTGAGTGGTCCGATCATGTCCAGTCCCCATACTGTGAATGGCCAGGCTAGAGGGATTGTCTTCAGCTCGGAGGCCGGTTTGCGTGGTTGGTTGGCATAAAACTGACAGCCTTCGCAGTGGTCTACCATGTACCGAGCATTGTTGAGGGCTTGAGGCCAGAAGAAACCAGCTCGGAAAGCTTTTGCCACCAATGTCCGACTTGAGGCATGGTGGCCACAATCACCCGCATGGATGTCTTGCAGGATACAGCGGCCTTCTTCCTCGGAGATGCATCGCTGGGGGAGCTGAGTGATGTTGTTTCTGTATAACTCCCCATTGATCACCGAGTAAGACTTCGATTTGCGGACAACTTGCTTAGCTTCTATCTCGTCATCAGGTAACTCTTGTTTTTGCATATAAGTAAGGATTGGAAGTGTCCACTCGGGGGGAATGACCTCCACGTCAAACACCATGTCGACTACTACAAGTATATCTTCCTTGTTAGGAATGTTTTTGTCAGGCAGCATATCTGGATCGGCTTCTAGGAAAGGGTCTTCCTTGACTGTTGGAGAGTGCAAGTGCTCCAAATAAATTCCTGGTGGGATCTGACCCCGAGTAGAGCCCAGCTTTGCTAGGTCATCTGATGCCTGATTTTGAACCCTTGGAATGTGATGGAGCTCTAGCCCATCAATTTTTTTCTCCAATTTTCTCACCGCTACGCAGTAGGTTATCATTGCTGGACTCCGGATGCCCCACTCTTTCATTACTTGGTTTATCACTAGGTCTGAATCTCCGAATATCATGAGTCTCCTGATTCCGAGTGAAATGGCCATTCTCATGCCGTACAGAAGAGCTTCGTACTCGGCTTCGTTATTCGTTGTTGGGAAGTGTATTTGGAGGACGTATCTCATCTCGTCTTTCCTTGGGGAAACCAGTACCACTCCTTCCCTTGCTCCATTTACCATCTTGGATCCATCAAAAAACATCGTCCAATGCTCTGGTGTTGGCTGTGGAGGATGTTGGACCTCAATCCACTCGGCCAGGAAATCCACCAGTGCTTGCGACTTGATTGCTTTTTTGGCTTGGTAATTGAGGTCAAAGGGCAGTAAGTCCAAACTCCATTTTGCAATTATGCCTGTTGAGTATCTGTTGTTCATGATTTCTGCCAAGGGAGCTTCAGAGACCACTATAATGGAATGATCCTGGAAATAATGTGCAAGCTTCTGTGATGCCAGGTAAATTCCCATTGCCAACTTCTGATAGTGGGGATATCTCTGCTTGGATGGTGTGAGGACTTCGGAGATGAAGTACACCGGTCTTTGTACCTTTTGTGACTTTCCTTCTTCTTCTCTTTCCACCACTATAGCTACGCTGAAAACTCGGCTTGTGGCTGCAATATAGAATAAGAGCGGTTCTTTTTCTTTAGGTGCTGCCAGGACTGGCCGAGTTGACAATTGCTTATTTAGCTCTTCAAACGCCATTTGAGCTTCTTCCGTCCAAACGAAATTTGGCGATTTTTTTCATCAGCTGGTAGAGAGGCAGGGCTTTCTCTCCCAGTCTGGAGATGAACCGACTGATTGCTGCAAGACAGCCTGTCAATTTTTGGACGTCTCGGAGCTGCTTGGGAGGCTTCATGTTTTGGCTTGCAGCAATTTTTTCCGGGTTGGCTTCTATCCCACGCTCGGAGACCATGAATCCGAGTAGCTTCCCCGCTGGCACACCAAAAAAACATTTTTCAGGATTGAGCTTGATGCTGTAGGCTCGGAGGCTCTGAAAGGTTTCAGCTAAGTCGGCTAGCAAACTACTTCCTTTAACCGACTTGATCACAATGTCATCCACGTAGACCTCCACATTTCTGCCTATTTGCCAGATCAGGCAGTTCTGCATCATGCGTTGATACGTAGTGCCTGCGTTTCTGAGTCTGAATGGCATCGTGACATAACAAAAACATCTGAATGGGGTTATGAATGTTGTTTTAAGCTCATCTCGTTCATATAGTCGGATTTGATGATAACCCGAGTACGCATCGAGGAAACATAATCTTTCGCAACCCGATGTGGAATCCACAATCTGGTCAATGCGAGGAAGAGGGAAATGGTCTTTTGGATAAACTTTATTGATATGACGGAAATCAACACAATTTCTCCAAGATTTATCTTTCTTCGGAACCATTACAGGATTCGCTAACCACTCGGAGTGGAAGATTTCCCTAATGAATCCGGCTGCTAATAATCTAGCTATCTCCTGTCCGATGGCCTTCCTTTTCTCGAAGGAAAACCGCCGAAGGGACTCTTTCACCGGTCTTGCTTTCGGATCAACGTGTAACTTGTGCTCGGCCAACTCCCTTGGGACACCAGGCATATCAGAAGGCTTCCATGCAAAGATATCCCAATTCTCACGGAGGAAGTTGGCGAGCTCGAGTTCCTATTGGGGATCCAAATCGGTTGCAATGTTGGTGTATTTGTCTTTATCCGTGGGATGTATCTGTACCCTCTTGGTCTCTCCAGCCGACTCAAATGAAGATGTCTTCTTTGGTTGCAGTAACTCGAATGAGTCAGAGGCTTTTTTGTACTCGGCCAGTTCGACCTGAGCCATTTGCTGGTCGGCTATCAGAGACCCATTCTACAATAGTTCTTCGGCTTGCTTGTAATCTCCCGAGACAGTGATCACGCCATGCGGGCCATGCATCTTTAGTTTCAGATAGACGTAACATGGAATGGCCATGAATTTTGAATAAGCTGGTCTTCCGAGTAGAGCATGATATGCACTCGGAAAATCCACCACTTCAAAGGTGATCTTTTCTTTCCGGAAGTTACTCGGAGTACCAAAGACCACATTGAGGGAGATCATTCCGAGTGAGTATGCCTTTTTCCCCGGGATTATCCCATGAAATTCCAGATAGCTTTTGCGAAGCTTGGACATTGCAATGTTCATGCTCTTCAGAGTGCTTGCATATAGTATATTAATCCCACTGCTACCATCCATCAAGACATTTCTGATCCTGAAGTTCCCATTCCCTATTTCCACCAAAGGATCAACAATCAGAGCATGCCTTCCTGGGTGAGGGATGTGAGGAGGGTGATCCGACTGGTCGAAAGTGATTGGGGTGTCAGCCCAGTTCATATAACTCGGAACTGCCGGAGCTGCCGAATTGACTTCTCTGAACCTTATCTTTTCTACCCTCTTCGACTCCCGTCCTGCAAAGATGACTAACACTCCGTCTTCTCTTGGGAAGCCTTCGCTGTCCAGATCTGGGCTGGCGCTTTCTTTTTGCCGGTATCTTTATCTTGCTGGGGACCTGTTCTTGCATTCTGAGCTGCTCTTTTGATCAGGCGACATTGCCGAGCTGTATGTTTTGGAATAACTAACTTTCCCTCGGCATCTCGAGTAGTGTGAAGAGGACAAGGTTGATCCAGGACTTCATCATCATTGGACGGCTTTTTCTGCCGCGGCTGCCACTCCTTTCGTGCCTGACCCTTGCCATGGATTCCTGAGGCGTTTGCTGCTGCCACTAACTCTGCGACTGTTGGGGAATCTTCTGCTTTCCGCTTGTTGTTGCCTCCGGTCTTCTGTTTTGGGTTAGGTGCCGAGTTGCTGCCTCCTCTATGCTGCTGGTTCTTCTGCCGAATCTCCTCTTCACCGTTGGCGTACTTATTCGCTATCTCCATCAGTCTTCCGAGTGAGGTGACATGAGGTGATCTTGCCAACTTGAGACTCAACTCTCTGTATTTGACCCCTTGTTTGAAGGCATGAATGACCTGGAACTCGGAGACTCCTTCAACCGAGTTATGAAGTGTGATCCATCTCTGGATATAATCCCGAGTAGATTCGGTGTTGCTCTGGACACACAACTGTAGCTCGGTTAGCCCCCCGGGCCTCTTGTAAGTCCCTTCAAAATTCTTGATGAACACTTTCTCAAGGTCCTCCCAAACCCAGATGCTACTAGGGGGAGCTGATTCAACCATGCCCGAGCTAAGCCTACTAGCATCAACGGCAGGTGCATCATAGCTATCTAGTCCCCTCCTCCTCCGATTTTCACGACTATTCTGTAATCATCTAACCATGTCTGAGGTTTGGCGTCACCTCGGTATTTATCCACCCCTTGAGCTATCCTGAAGTGAGGCGGAATAGGGGTAGACCGAATCCTTTCGCTAAAGCAAACTGGCCCTGTAGCCATTGAGGGACGAGCCTGGTCCTGACGATGTGATCTAGCATGGTCGACTCGGCTCTGTACCAAATGGCTTCGGGCATCGTCTCCAACATCAAAATGACGGTCGTCCCGGTGCCGAGGGAACTCCTCTCTCCGCGGTGCGTCCCGACCCGTCCTGCGAGCTTCTGCCCTTCTGTGGTCTTCATGCCGAAACTGATCTTGGTGGTGATCTCCTCGGGGTTCATTTCTGTGCCGAGGGGAATTGTTCTTGTTTCTCCGCGCCTCTCCATAAGGCGTATGTACTGACTGTGACGTTCTTGCAGGGGGAACCTGAGAGTGAATTCGCTGATGTGATTGACTGACGGCAGCGTTTTGATCCACTGCGGTTTGCAATAAAAATGCCAGGTGCTGAATTTCTTCTGCTGCCGATCCACTAGGCTGCAGAGAGTTTGCAATCCGAGTTGCCGCTATGAGATTTTCTACTGGGGTACCCATAGCTCGGAAAGGTTCTCGGCCTGGGCCCCGCAGTTGCCGACTTGTTCTGCTTTTTCTGAGCCGAGCTACCTCCCGGGCTTGACGCTTCAAGGTGCTTTCTAGCTCGGCTAGGAACTCTCGCTCAGCCAAATTAGTTAATCTGGACGCCTCCAGGCCTCGTCCTTATGGAGTGCTTGTGTCAATGGGGGTGTTTAGCAGTCGCTCGGCCGCTTCTGCTTCTTCCGGCTCCTCTTCAGTAAGGGGGCGGGGCTGCCGACTCGCTTCTCCAAGCTCTAACCTTCGGAAAGCGGATATACGCCGGGCTGGCTCCCGAACATCGGCCCTGGATGGACTGTTAACCTCATCTCGGGCGTGAGTATCCCGAGCTGGCGATGGCTGGGAAGGTGGGGTTTCCGCCATGCACACTTATGCAACTGCGACTGGAGCACCGCTGCTGCCCTCCTGCTCGGCGCCTGACTCGGGGTCAGACGCCACCATGCCTTCTTCTTCGACCGAGTCAAACAGAGGCAAAAGATATGCCGTATGTGGAGCCTTCTCTTGTAATCAATTCATCCAAGGCCTTCTGGCCTGACTCCACCGAGTCAATGACTGCCACCTACTGCATATTGACCTGTTTGCCACGATAATGAGCACGCGGGCGACCCGAGTGCTTCTTCTTGTGGAGGACAGATAGCGGCGCCGGTGCTTGACGATGGGCCGACAGTTGGAGGCGTAGAGCCCCCGACTCGTCAGCTCGGAAATGGACGCTGCCTCTCGAAGGCAGCAGTTGTGCCTGGAGCGGAGAATCCACCAACCAGGCGGAATCATCAGCGACGAACGCCAATGATCCGAAACGGAAAACCTCTCCGACGATGAGCTCGGGGCCGTGAACCGGCAAAGAGGATGAAGAAAGTGTCATCTCTACGATTGCTGATCAACTCAGCCCCGCGGTGGGCGCCAACTGTCGGGGATATAATCCTGACAATAGAGAGGGGGTATGAAAGGAGCTAAATGAATCTGTACGTAGAGAGGGTTGACGCAGGGAAATTATGCAGGTTAGGCCTCTCCGTAGAGATAAAAACCTTAGTCCTGTCCCAGGTTGACTGGGGTGTTCTTTGTTCAAAGGCTGAGAAGAAAATGTTGCGCGTGCCCAAACTGGAGGAGGGGGAGGCTTATATGGAGTGCGCCTCTTCCCCCCTTAATGCCTTAGCTTAAATGGGTCTTAATTACATGATTGAATGCATACTAAATACAAGAAATGGTCTGCCCATTACTGCTAATAAAGGAGGGGAAACGCCCGCGGCCTTGAATGCTTCCCGTCCGTTGCGTTTCCATCTTCCGAGTGATGAATGGCTCGCCACTCTTCTTTTCCGAGTACTGGTCTATTCGGAATCTTGCTGATCCTTCGAGTGATTACGTACTCGAAATCGACTTCTGTTTTCGAGTAACGTCTTACTCGGAGAGGCGCTGGGGATTGCTTCTCCAGGGTTGTTAAGGCTCCATGTTTTTTACTGATCTTATTTTGTTGAGTGCGTTTGGAGAACCAAGGGCTTAAGGATACCCATTGGTTTCCCTTGCCTAGGGGTATACCTTTAGTATGACCACGACAGACGGCCCCGATATTTGGCCGTCGGCGTAGAGACCGACCGTGGGGCTCCTTCAAACGAAGAATCGAACATGTGAAGGTGAACTGAAAAAGAAGATGGTCGCCACAGGCATACGAAGGAATACAGTGACCATGCATTTAGTCTGCCCTAATTTATTCTGCGATGATCCACAATTGTGTCAATGCCACACAAGTATGACAATAAGCACATACACTTTAGCTAGTGAGTGTGGAGTCTGTTTATTGAAGAAGCAGCATGCAAGCGGGATGAAGGTTGCAGCCGTAGGATAGAGCTTGAAAAGACTTGCGTCGTCCATTCCACCTACCTCCTACTCCTACTCAGGAGCTAGCATAGATGTAGCACTGGAGTTGTTGATTTCTAGGATTGATGAAGATGTCTTGAGATCCAGAGATCCCGAGAGTTGGGCGCGCAAGGGCCCCAAGAGCCAACCGGCGGCGACGTACATGTACGCCGACTCCGTTAGATGGATGCCATCCCAGTTGATGTGCGTGGCAGGGTCAGCGCACGAGGTCGCGCCGGGCAACCCGCACGCCGCTGTCAGGTTGTAGTTGTATGGCCCGCCACCGCCGCAGCACACCTGGAGCCTCGACGAAGCACTAAACCCTGCGACATCGTCCTTGAATCGATCAACGTCTGCTAAAAATGGAGTTGGTAGTTTGGTACTACTCCCTTCATTCTGAATTACTTGACATCACTTTAGTTTAAGCTGGGTTTTAAACTTAAACTAAAGTCATGTTAAATAATTTGGAACGGAGGGAGTAGTACCAACTCATTTATCTGGTAGAGCATGCTTAACTAATTACCGTATTTTGCTGGTTCCTTGAGAAGCTCCATGACGGGCGTGTAGTAGTCGGCGTAGACGATCTTGGCCTCGGGGTACTTGATCCGGAGCCGGTACACGGCCCCCAGAAGCACCCTGTTGTGGTAGCGCGCGAGGGCGTTGTACCTTCTCAGGCAGCCGGTCCGGCGGTCGTAGTCCGTCTTGTTGGAGCTCGGGTACAAGGTGAGGATGATGGGAAGGCACCCCATTGGCGGTTGCCCCGGCACCACAATGTACCTGCCTCCCTCCTTGACTATTTGCTGCATGCAAAATCATACAAGAAAATCATGCATCTATCTCACTTACTAGGCTAGTATTATTTTGCTTGGGCGAGAAAACTAAATCAAGCAGCAAGTTAATTAACTTGGTAATATACATACTACTGTACTGTATATATACCTCAACGCCTGCTGAGATGGCTTGTACGACATCTTCCGTGTATGGCGCGACCTGGCCCAAGGTTTTCCCGGCGGCCATGACGAAGATGTAGTCGTTCCCTCCGAACTCTCCCATCAAGAAGAGGGATCTCTTGAAGTAGTCTCTGCAACCTGAAGATAAAACGCAACTTATCAGCAATTCGTCATTCGTGGAGTCTCAGTCGCAGCCGCAGCCGGAAGCCCCTAAATAGGAGCTTTTGACTTCGAAACCGGGAGAGCTGCAGCTGAAAAAAGCCCAACTAAACGCCCCCTAAGTTATGGTGTTGATATACTAGCTAGGTAGCAGGTTGTACCTCGTGGTGTTGAGCACAAGCTGCGCTTCAGCTCCTGAAACCAGTCGAGCTGCACGCTCAAGGAGCTCTTGAAAGGGGGCACACTCGTGATGTTCCTCTTGTAGAAGTAGTCTAGATCGAGTGCCGTGGCGCCGACGACAGCGAAGTTTGCTCCATGGTAGAAGTATTGGTTTTCACCCAGAATCGGGGGGACGAAAGGGAGCCCAAACTCATCGGCTGCCAAGTTGATTGACCAATCATCAGTCCAGGCATTACTAGACAACTAGCAACCTTTTATCTATAGTGTTCTCTCTAACAAACACCTGAAAAGCTAGCTAACTCCATGGAGACAAAGGTCGGAAGCATATGTGTAAATAAATACCAATGAAATCCATGATGATGCGGCCATCGGAGGCCCGGCCGGTGGGGCGACCGAAGAAAGTCTCCCCGTAGGGGAGGTTGCTGAAAGGGATGACCGGAAGCACCGGCGCCGCGAGCTTCACAAAGTTGCCGGTGTCGGCGTAAGAGTCACCGAAGCTGAAGATGGAGTGGATCCAGCGACGACCAGGATTTCCCTGAGTGCAATGTGCGCTGGCCAGGAGAAGGAGGAGGAAGAAGACTATACACCTTGGGGATGTGTGATGCTCCATAGTTGTGGCCCAGTGTGTGAACTGGTCGGCAAGGTATGCTATTGCTATCTGGCTGAAATGCCCGAGGACATATATAGCGGAAATATGGAGTGCGGACTAAATGATCTCGAGCTCAAATGCTCTCCTGTGAACAGTAAATTCAGAAGAAAAAAAGGTATATGATATAAAATATGAAATTTTAGGTAGAACATTAACGAATGCATTAAGTGCTTGCCAAATTTCATAATTAAATGATATTTTTGGAAGTCACGGCACAAAAAATAATTCGATGCTAAAAAAATTACTATTTTCAAAAATATTTTGGAGTACTGATTTTATTACTTTTACTGAGACTTTCATGAATGCTATTTCATGATAAAAATATTTAAGAACCAAAAACACTTATCATAATTTTTCTAAAAAATGTTTTTTTTCTAATTTTATTGTTCTTCCCGAACTCACTTGAGCTCGGGAGCAAAACATCACTTTTCGGAAATACTCTCGTGCACTCGGGACAAGTTCTGCCTCATATCGAATGGTCAAGGACTTTGAGATTCGTTCTTTGTCTATAAGTATCTTTTGTAATCATGTACTGCACCAAAGCCATTCTTACAATTTCAAACAAGTATTTCGGCAAAAAATGTAAAATCATACAGGTACATTTTCATCTCCTTCCTGAACCATACAAGCCCCGTCTCCGCCTGAATCTTTCTTTTCTCTTCACCTTTCAAAATCTTTCTGTCGGCCGTTATTTCTTATCGTTGTCGTCTATGAAACTAGCATGGTGTTCCGCGCATTTGGTGGCTAGATTTTTACAGTTTTGACACACCATTTATATATGCTAAGTAATATGATTGGATAGAGCATAAATAATTACTACGCAGAATAATTCGTCGGGAGAAAATGCATGGATACTTTTGAAATAAAAAATTAAGATATATTTCATATTTATCGCCACTGTTAGAAAGATTGAATGCACACAGATACAGTCTTCTCACTATATGGTTTATGATTCCACAACTATAGGTAGTTAGAAAATTAAAGCATGACATTTACATACTTCTAAAATGGAAAATTAAAACATATCTTATATTCAATGCCACTGTTAGGAAAGATTGAATGCACATGGTCTTCCCACTATATGAGTTTATGAGTCAACAACGACATGTAGCTAGTTAGATAATTAAAGCTTGAACATTTTGTTAGAAATGCTTTGTAAACTACGAGCGTATGTGTAATTTGCCACATCGTTTCCCTTTGTTACTTTCTTGTTTTTGGTTTTCATATGCCGAGCAATCGTTGGGAATCCAATCTACAAATATGTATCAACAACCACAATATAAAAAATAGCGAAACACCGTCCCTAACAAAGAAATATACCACACCATACTCCCTGGGACGAAAACAAATTGTAGCAATCATGCAACAATGCGGCATCCATAAGCCTAAAAGCATACCAAATCGAAATTGGACCACGTTATCCGGAACCCACAGACCAAACACCGCCCATCAACATCAACATCCATATTTCAATTGCCCGGTAACCGTAAATATCAAAGATGCGGTAAGTAATAGAGTAGAAAGAAAGGTAACAAACTTTAGTGATTAATATATGTACAAAGCTCACACCATCATTATATTTACCATGGAGATCCATCCATTGAGAGAAGCTGAGTGCTAAGAGCATCATCTCTAGTAGATTATATATTCGTAAAAAAACTGCTGATTATGAAAAGTTTGGCCTAAAACATCTCCAGCAGATCTTGTAACCCCAAAAATTAGAGGATCATGTTAATTTAATCCTAACTTTCCTCACATTTATGAGAGATTTTCCTTCCCCTAACTTTTTTTGTGGCAAAAATAACCATCTGTCAAAATTTTAGACGGCTGCACTGATATCCGCTCACCATGCCGCCGCACCACTACGCTGCCCCGCTGAGCCACTACGCGGCCACATCATGTCGCACATCTTCGGTCGCCACCGCCACTCCACGTTGCATCTCACGGGCCACCATCACACATGTCACTGACTTGTGGGCCTTACACGAGAAATAATAATTCAGGGGAAGAAGTTTATGAGATCTAACAAAATAGCTTTTGAAAACTTTCACTTAAAGTTTACAGACATTTCGTAAAATTAGTTTTATAAGATATTTCTAGAGGCACTGTTAGAGATGCTGTAAGACATAGTCAAAATCAGGCTATCAATCAACATCAAAGTGCTCAATGAATGAGAGACCTTCAATTCTAAAGAGCTTAGTGATATAGACGATAAATTTGAGGTTGGTCATGTTAGCTTGTTCCTCCGTGGCTGTATTTTGCAAATTGTGAAATCGAAATAATAGTCAAATTCTAAAAATAGAAAGTACTTCATATATATGCCTTCTAATGCACCTATCAGAATATTTGTTGTATATAATATATACTTTAGTGAGATACTTATGAACCATATGTGAATACCGAAGGAAATAAAAAATAACCTAAGATTCTATTCAAAATTTCATACATAAAAAGAGAAATTCTGAATTAGGTATTGAGATTTTTAGATAATGTTTATATAAAATCCAAACTACTTTTCCTCAACAAAAAAAGCCAAACTACTTCCTCTCGCTAGAGAAAATACCAAACTACTAATATATTTTTTACGCTCCCGACACATACCCCAATCTTCTCGTGGTCGTACCCACCTGTCATAAAGGTTGGGACGTACTAAAGGGTAGAGTGCATTTCGCTACGTCGTTTCTGTTTCTTGGGTTGCATAGGTTTTTTATGTGTTATTTTTTAAGTTGTGAATATTATTTGCTTTAATGTTGTGTTTGAGTTGGTCCTTTTTTACCGTTTTGATTATGAGATAACTTCTAATGAGTCCATGAATATGAGCAAATTAACTATGTTGCTGATCATGTGTGTTGTGATGATGGTAATACGTCGTAGGCGGCGCTTTATTCTTGACAATCATGGTCGTCCACATCATCAAAGGAACGCATCCATTAAGAAATCCCAATATAAATCCTAGGGCTATGCCATAATCAAAGTCTTGTATCTAATTCTAAACTGAAGACCTCAATTGAATGAGGAGGTCCAAAATAAGAAATTTAGTGAAGTTAGAGATATATTGATTCTTGAAACGCCAATTAGTCGTGTCTGGATCTAGTGTTAAATTGGAATACCAGATTATTGCGCATGTTGTGGTTGAAAGTTGTTGGAACGACATCTATTGTATGAGCGGAAACCTCTAATCATGAAGAAGATAATTTTGTGTTGTAAATATTTCTCGATTGTAACCTCGCAACAAATTCACTACAACATAGACATATGAAGCATATTAAAATTGACATTCATTATTTTTGAACAAGATAAATGTTGGGGTACTCTTGTAAACATCAACTTAAAGAAATAAGAGATGATAAAAATTCAATAAAAAAAATGTTATATACATAGCCAGAAGATATGACTAAATTAAAAGTATCTATCTTATTCTAAATGTGAAGCCTCAGTTGACTTATAGGACATTCACCTTGACCAAAATTGTTGTCAGCTATCTGGGATTCCATACATCGATAGAAAGCTGCTCCCTAGAGGTGGTAAATAAATGAAGAAGCAAAAAGGACATCGAGCTTTCTACGTACTCCATTACGCTAATTATTTGGAGGGACCAATGAGGCAATGACATGCTATGGACGTGTGTGCCCATAACCCACGTGTTGGCGCCCTGCACCAAAACGACCCACGTCCACATCGAAACCTTAATCATACCTCGAGGCCATATAGGCGCTCGTCAAAACGTCCAGCCCGATCTATATCTGGAGTTAAAAATCAGTGTAGCTAGGGATCGATTTCATGATCTACCCAAATAAAGACTTGTTAGCAATTATGACACGTGAAGAAGCAAGTGTTACATCGGTGGACCACCCGGCAGGACAGGTAAGCCATCAACACGAAAAAATTGTTACTCCTTCCGTTCTAAAATATAGTGCGTCCACACTTTCTAAGATTCAATTTTAATCATAAATTTAACTGAAGAGATCAATTGTGGCGGAGCAAAAATTATATATTCAAAAATTTTGTTGAATATGAATTTATTGATATAATTTTTTCTCTCGTTACAATTGATCTTATTGATTAAATCTATGATCAAAGTTGAAGCACGAAAACTAAAAATGCACTACATTCTTCGGAATGAATGGGAGTACATTGATGTTACGTGTCAGTGACATGGATGTGTGTCGACACTGCACCCACCAGCTGTGACCATGTGTCCACATACGAATTGTACTCATTTTAAAGGCCAGTGAACTCGTACAGGGAGTGGGGGACCCGTACGGGCATGTCTCAACCACCATCTAATGGAAAAAAATATTTTAATTATTCCCGGCAAAAAAATCAATTGTAATTATAATTGTGCAATACACGTTGATTCGGATCTTAGGCTCCTTTTTGCATGTCCATCAACAGTAAATAAAATTTAAAAAATGAGTAATTAAAAAGTAAACAAAATCTAAAAAATGTAGGCACTCAAGCTGTTCAAGTGCGCTACATGCAAATGACATTTAAGGAGCTTGGGGCAAAAAATTTGATCAAAAAATTGACTGCCAATGAAACTTTGAAAAAATGCACTATATAGACTTGTTTTGTTCGAGAACTCCACAGATGTCATTTGACCTTGAAAATTTGCATGCTTCTAGCGCATCCAAACATCTTGAATCCCTAGATTAATATTGTTTTGAAACATTTTTATTTGCTGACAAAATTTATTTTTCCTTTTGAATCTACTGTTCACTGAAAGCAAATGAGTCTAGGCTAATCTTTGGATTATCGTGCAATAAACTATATATTTTCCATCTCCATGTAGGCATGTCACATATGCAATGTCATTCATAAACTGCTTTTTTTTACTAAACTACACATGCAACCAAGCAAGCTAACAAAGTTATGCATGCCATATATATCTTATATTTTTTTGTATTAATTTAGTGTTTTTTATTATTGCCACTAAATTTCTTCAATATTGATTGTACAGCTAACAATTGAGACGAAAGTAAGCATAACCACCTACACATTGTTTCCGCTAGTTTCTGTCAGGTCTCAACACACGCCAGCCAGGGGGCGCATGGGCCCCCTGGACCTCCCCCGAACCGACCCTCGATACCTATATTTATATTTCATCTTCAACATCCACGATACGGAGTTCTCACGAGCGTTCTTCCATCCCAATCCTATTGTACCTTTGTGATCCAATAGGAGGCTGATTCTGGAGCTTTGGCGGAGGGGGGGAGACTTGTACGATGGCCTTCTTCATCACCCTAAGGTCATCATGCCCTCTTGTGAATAGTTCCTCTTAGACCTAGGATCAATCTCTCTCAATATTTAATACAACGATCACATGAGCTGCCTAACACGATTGTGATCTATCTGATATAATTTTTGTGTGTTCGTAGTGAGATGATTGGACTGTCACTTTACGATCAGATTTATCATGATTCCTTTTGAGATCTTTTTGGTTTATATGCATAATTTTTATTTATATATGCACTTCTATCTATTTTTCTTTCTTTGGCCAAGTTTGAGGGATGATCTTTAATACGGAGTGGTGTATAATAGTTGGGATTAATCTCGCAAGTAAGGTATCCAGTGACAAAAATAGAAAAGGCTTGTGTTGTGTTTTTGCCATTAGAGATAAGAAAATGGTTGAGTAATTGTCCTTCAAAGCAGGGAGAATATGATATATCATCTACTTCATGGATCATACTTAATGCAATACTTTGTTTAGCTTAATACATAAAGATGCATGCTAGCTAGCGGTCTTTAGTGAAGTATTAGCTATATATGCAGTTGGATAACGGTCTAAAAATATTTGTAGGTGATGTTCATATGATAATTATGCCATGTATCGTAAATATTGCAATCTTGATCGGTGCACCATTGTATTTTATTTACCACACCACGATATCATAAAGAGAGTGAGTCACTTGTGAAACCATCAATCCTAGTCCATCTACTTCATAGTATAAAATAACTTCAATATTTACTACTTGCATTTACTTTCAACTTGCCATAAAAAAACAAAGTCTTCTTCTATACCGCTACTGCCTTGAATCTTACATCTTACATTCTTAAGAAGTTGCTCCCCACTACTACCAATTCTCTCAACATGCACACACTCCACCTCATCATGCATGCCAAATCACCCTCCACTAGCATATTTCTTTCAACATGCAAGCATGCCACCTCATCATCCAACATGCATGAGAAAGACCCACCTTAATATGCCACTATACATAATAAAAATCCATATGCAACATGCATGCATGGGAATTTTTATGTTATTATGATATTTATATTAAATTCATATATTAGTTTAAAAGTTATTATTTCAAATATACATGCTTCATTTAACCAAACATTTTCACTGAAATATTTTGCAAAAAAGTTCCGCAACAACGTGCGGGGCATCATCTAGTTACCTTTGTAACTAGTGACAACCTAACTAGTGAATTTGGGGGCTGAGGTAGTGTTTTATATGTGTGTAGGTAAGCGTGATTGTTTTCTTTGCAGTCTACTTTGGTTTGATAAATCTTACAAGTCGCCTAATTTTTAAGGGAAATTTGCTTTATCTTATAAACCCTTGCATTTGGAGGCCCGACAACTATCTAGTTGAGACATAGCTGCTGCTTCCCGACGCCTTTGTATCTTGTTGTATTCTTATACTTAGTTTGTTCGTGAATTTCTTTCGTCTCGCCGTACAGATAGCCCATAGAGACGCATCGATCCGGACAAACTTGTCATGTGGCAGCGTCTCCAGCAGATTGAACAGCCAACTCTTAGGACTGACTATTCTGGTCATTATCATATGCTCCACAAGATATTGGTCTTCAAGTCCCCAAACGCAACGTGCCATCGAGCAATCAACGAGAGAGTGCCACCATGAATCTATGGTTCCACAAAGTTGGCAGCTTTCAGTTATGCTCATGTTTCTACTCTTTCTGACATCCTCCGACGACAGGGAATGGCGCTCTAGTCTCCAGAGAAAAGTTTGGATCTTTCCTGGCACTTTGACATTCCACAATCTCGTCCAACATTTCTCGGTCGGAGTGAGATCAGAGGAAGCCTCACGGGCCTCTAGCCCGTCCCCCCTAAGGTTCCTTGTGTCAATAATCACGCGGTACACTGATGTGACAGAAAAAACGCCATTCCTTTCAAAGTTCCTCTGCTTGGGAAGTAGGTATTGGAATATTTTTCATTATTGCAGCATCCATTGGGAGGAACAACGCGTCAACCACGTCACTAGCGGACCCGTAATAAATTCAGCCCGTAAAATCAATATACGGTTCGCTCTAAAATCAAAATGTAGTACATAATCCATCGCTGCAGAACAGATCCGCCATTCGGAATCCAATATGTCACAAATTGGAAAACATAGATAGTTCGTCATTACAATCTATCGGAGTACACACCGGAGTTCATCATCTACTTCACGACGTGCACTACTTCATCATGTACTACGTAAATAAACTAGATGCTAGATAAAGTTGTGGCAGAGACAGCGGCTCAAGGGTCGGGGTTGAAACGGACGCACGCCACCCTGCACTGCTCTATGGCGAGGGTGTACGCCGCATAGGCCTCGGCACGGGGTACGGCTGCGCCATCTTTACCACGGAGGACGGCGTTGCACAACCTGGAGGTGTGCGGGGCGATGTAGCGGCTGAGTTGAAGGAAGTGCATCCAAGCGCGATCGGAAGTCTCATCGCCCCGCCGGGAAAGAAAAGGAAACTGGGTTGGATGGAGCTACGGTCCTTTCTCCACGGCAGCCGCAGTTTTCGTCATGGCAGGGACGACCACCACTACGAACACTAGCCATGGAGTTGGAGGATGAAATCGGCGAAGAAAAGACATTGCGGCGGAGATGGGAAGAAAGGATCAGGGACATAAACCCTAAATCTACCTCCGCTCTGTAGATATAATGATTGAAGCGATCGTTTGCATGTTGTCCGTAATTCTTTTACGGTTCGCGGAATGTATGCAGTATCTAATCTGCTCTGAAAATATTCTGATCACTAAAAAACTAGTACTACTTTATATACGTACCAAAAGTGGGATGGTGGATCTGCTAGGCATGCTGTTATCCGATCAGAACAGATCAGTCACGAACGGCAACTGAACCACACAACATGTGGTGATCAGAAGGTGAAAGCGCAAGTCCGCAACTGCAACCTTTGTCCCTAGCCAGCTCCTCTCCTCGGTCGCACCTTATCGTCGGCGACGCGTGCGGCCACACAAACTCCAGCACCCGCCGCTGATCCTTGAAGCCGCCGGAGCACCGAACGGCCAGTCCGTCACATCGAACGAACGCTACCGAAAGATCACAGGGACCACGGAAAGCTAGTGCTGCTGTGCGAGTGCAACAATGGAAAGTCCAGGGGTGGCCATAGCCACGAGGACGGTGCAGGAGCTCGCCGGCGCCCTCGGCGAGCCGGACGTGCCGGCCCGGTACGTCTCGCGCGGACACCACGAAAACGACCAGCAGGCAGCAGCCCGCCGTGGCGGCGATCCCTGTCATCGACCTCGGGCGCCTCTTCAAGCAGGACGGCGCCGGCGCCGCTGACGACGAGGCGGCGAAGCTCCGGCTGGCGCTCGAGTCGTGGGGCATCTTCCTGGTAAATAAACCATCTCGCCACGCACTTCGCCATTTCGGAGCGCGAGATCGATCAAGCAATAGCATGCGTGTTGAGCGAGCCTGGCGTGTCTGCCTGCAGGTGACTAACCACGGTGTAGAGACCGCCGTGATGGACGGCATGATGGCCGCGTCGAGGGAGTTCTTCCGGCAGCCACCCGAAGAGAAACAGAGATACACCAACCTCATCGGCGGCGAGCGGTTCGAGCTCGAGGGGTATGGGGCCGACTTGGTGAGCTCGCCGGAGCAGATCATGGACTGGTCCGACCGCCTCACCCTGAAGGTGGAGCCCGAGGAGGAGCGCAGCCTCGCCCTCTGGCCAGCGCATCCCGAAACCTTCAGGTGAGGATCAGTGATCAACAGAAAGATCGACGGGACTCAAAAATCAATAGAAAAGCTTCATCGTCCTCTCTCAGATAACAAAGGAAATCCCAATTCTTTTGTTTGCAGGAATCTCTTGCACGAGTTCACCACGAAATGCAAGGTGGTGAAGGACGGATTGGCCCGGGCAATGGCGAGACTGCTGGAGCTCGACGACGAGTACATCGCGGACCAGTTTGGGGAGAAGGCCGACATTTACGCCAGATTCAGCTACTACCCGGAGTGCCCGAGGCCGGAGCTCGTGTTCGGCCTCAAGCCCCACTCCGATGGGAGCGTTCTCACGGTGCTCATGGTCGATGACACCGTCGGCGGGCTGCAAGTTCTTAGAGACGGCGTCTGGTTTGATGTGCCCATTGTGCCTCACACCCTTCTGGTCAACATAGGAGACCAAACTGAGGTAAATACCAACCGAACGGCAAGTTGTGGTTATTTCATGCTAGGGAGGTGCTCTCCAATGATCACTTCATGAGGTTTGCTATCTCTCTGTGGGCAATATGGACAGCCCGACGCAAGGCGATTCATGAGGGAATTTTCAGACCCCGTTTGATACACACGCTTTCATCAACAGAATGTTTTCTGAGGTACAACTGATCAATGCAAGAACGGTCCCAGCTAGCACAATGGTGCAAAGAGCGACCACTAATCCAGGTCAACAGAGAAACCAGTCGGTAATTCATGTGAGAGAATCATGGAATGTGAATTATCAGAATATGATCAAGATCAAGGTCGATGGAGGCCTGTCATCAGATGGGAGTTCGGGAGCAGCGGCTGCGGTCTGTAGAAATAGCCAGGGTGAATACTTGGGGTCCTCAGCCCTAGTATTCCCTGGCCTAACCAACCCAACTACCCTTGAAGCTCTGGCATGTAGGGAGGGTCAAGCGTTGGCAGAAGATTTGAATCTGCAAAAGGTGGTTATCTCCACTGATTGCAAGCCGCTAATCAAGGATATTGCTGAAGGTCGTGGTGGTTAGCATGGAATCATCATCAAGGAGATTTTGTCAAGGATACCTAATTTTGAATCGTGTGATTTTATGTATGAAAGTAGGGGTATGAACTTTGATGCCCATAGTTTAGCTAAATTCTCTGCAAACCTCCCTAGGGGTCGACATGTGTGGCTCCTACATCCCCATGATCCTCTTTGTATTAGACCCAGTTTGGGTGGTGTGATATAAAGGGGTGTCTTTCTGCTCAAAAAAAAAACCAACCGAACGACCACTGTCTCCGTTCCAATTCCAAAACATAGTAGTGCAAATATAAACTTTTATAATATGAAAACATATTTCATAATGAATTTGATGGTATTGATTTTATATTATAGATCTTGATAAAAAACATTATATGTTCGGTCAAAATTTACCGAATTCGATTGGGGACAACACTGTTATGCACTATATTTTGATTTAGAGGGAGTAACATATTCCTTCTATCTAAAAGACAACACTTCTGGCAATTTCTCTAATTCTCATATATGTTTTTTCTTCTGAAATGAGTTGTTAGAAAATATTTTTTCACCCCGCTTCATAGATAAAGCACCATCCACAAATTCAGTCGCAAGTATCGATTACAATAAATCACATCATAGAAACAAACAATCTGAAAGGAGTTGTGTATTACTCCTTTCGTCCACAACTAACACCATGACAAGTATTATGGTACGGAGGAAGTACGTAAGAAACATTGTTGTTGGTACAATCGCCCAAGATCGAATCCACCACGCATGGTGAAACCGATCTTTGTGAAACCCCACCGCACGACTCTCTACGACATGGCTGAGTTAAATTACGAGCAGGCATATTTACCTTGCACACCTTTGCAATTATGCCATCTGGGGTGATTTGATAGAACACTTTTGCAATTTCATCCAGATTGGACATGTCATTCCCCACATATTAGTGTTCGAAGAGACATGTTATATTTGATCTTTGGTTAAATGTTATTTAGTTTTTTAGATGAAAGGCAACATTATATTGTATTTTTCATCAAAACGATTTCAGAATATATATGTTCCATCTTTATTTACTTGCATATTCATACAAAGTTATTTAATTTTTTTTGATAAAGGGTTTTATTAATCAAAAGGTTTAAGCAAGTACACCCGGTCTCTGCACAGCTGAGATACACACAGCCGCACAAATATTAAATGGAGACTACAAATATCTAGACGATATTTATTTCAGAATGAATGGAGTAATGCATAAACTACTATATGCATCATATGAGTATTGTTTAAACTTTGCAATGATCATGACAATTAATGTTTAATATTCTGTGATAGTCTTGTGTTTTTATGCTACCATATCCATGTCAAAGCATAACAACAAAATACTCGTTGGGAGATGAATCAATGTTTGTTCGTTGTGAAAATATCAAAGCACTTTGTTGATCCAATTGCAAGGTCTTTGACCAAATAAGCAATGCAATATTTAGGAACCTTGTGCATAGGATCTTGACGTGACAAGTGCTCATAAAGATCAGGCTATAGGTGGCCTATTCTACTTTGTTGGTCCTGAGAGAGAAATTGAGACAAAAGTTAACAACGTACCCAGTAGATGAAAAAGCACTACCGTTTTATTGGAAGGTCAAGGCCAAGGTCGTGAGGGGTATTGCTCAGTTCCAAATACTCTCTCCGGTCCTTTTTTATTTTGCATATAAGATTTGTTGGAAGTCAAACATCATCATGTTTGACCTAATTTATATAAAAAAATATTTGCATTACAAATTTTATATCATTCTATTGCATCATGCATTTAATTTTCATATTATATAATATTAGTGTTCTAGATGTTGATATGTTTTCTTATGTAGTTGAGCAGGAGCTGGTTATGATACTTTTTTTATCTGTGTCGTTAAATATATTTAGTATATTTTTATAATTATGAATCTAATAGTTGTAGATAAACCTCATCCCTCCGTCATGTATATAACTAGAAATATATCTCGTGCGTTGCAGCGGGAATTACTTTAAAAACAACATTATATAAATAAAAAGTATGATACATTAAGTTATCGAATTGAACCTACACAATTCAATTTGTCATAGTCAAGATACTAAATTTATTCGACACGAAAAGTTTGTATTAAAAATTGTTACTGTAGACAATAAAATAATAAAAATATGGTTGATATGGATTTTGCATAAAGAGTTTAATAAGTAGAGATGACATGGATATTTGATTGACTAAGAGAATAAATGGTGTGTCTAGCTTGCATGTGGAGATAGATAATTTAAATGACCCTATAGTGAAGATGACATGGACAATTGATTGGTTAAAAGAATGGATGATGTGGATATCTTACATGTTGAGATAGACAACTTAAATGAAGTGGGGTTTTGCTTTATAAGAGATATAGATTATGTGTTATTAATTATCCTTTTTGTCCCCTAATTATTTAATCTCTAATTTTATTTTGTATACATGCAGTTGTTGGTTTTCTTGAAAAACTATGGGGTATTTCTTTAATACAAAATAATATCTTTGCTTTAGATATGCATATTATTTGAAAGGTTTATAATCCGTAGGAAATTATACAATGATTGACATATGTGGACCTTGATTTTCATGTGCTTGTAACATCTTTGTTTAAGGAAGTATGCCAAATTTCCACGTCAATGGTAAGAATAATAAGAAAACATGTCATCTGAATTGTATTTTTCTATTCATGTTTGAGCCATGGAGGTTACTAGTAATTGATATCTATACATTTGCTTTCTAAAATAAGCAGTAATCTTTTCATTTAAAATGACAGACATCTTCTATATCTAAATAGCTAGCCCCCATTAGCATATTTCTCTCAACATGCAAGCATGCCACCTTATCATTCAACATGCATGAAAAAAGACTACCTCAATATGCCACTATGCATAATAAAATCCACATGCAACATGCATGCATGGGAATTTATATTGTACTATGATATATTTATAATTAAATTCATATAGTAGTTGAAAATTTATTATTTTGAATATGCATGTTTCCTTTAACTAAATATTTCACTGAAATTGTTTGCAAAAAAAACTCCCACAACAATGTGCGGGGCATCCTCTTGTATGCTTAATAACTAGTCAAATTGACTTATGGGCCCTCCTCCGCCATGCTTATAGAAGTTAAGAACATGGTCAAAGTTGAAAAATATTTTTCGCACATTGAGTAAAGCTAATGTGTGGTTAAAGTTCTTCCAAAAGTCCCCCACAAGCTCTTGTCTTAATCATATATTTTTGTAACAGATAATGAGCAACGGGATTTTCAAAAGCCCTGTGCATAGAGTCGTGACAAATGCTAAGAAAGAGAGGCTATCAGTGGCTCTATTCTACTCGGCTGATCACGAGAGTGAAATTGAGCCAGCGACTCAACTGGTTAATGATAAGAGGCCAGCATTGTACAGAAAGGTCAAGGTGAAAGACTACCTTGCTGGACTGTATAAACATGTGTCACAAGGAACAATGGTTATCGACACAATGAAGATATAACTAAGTGTGGTATTATGCAATTCATGTAAAACGTGTAATTAAGTACTCCCTTTGTTGAGCAGCAATTGCTATTTTGAGGTTTTAGTATGGTGTAAGGTGCACAATTTTGGATTTTTTTAATAGTTTTGCTATCTCTTAGGGCATCTTCAACGCCGATCATCAAATCTCTCGCATCTGTTTGGATAGGGTTGTTCGAATCACTTTTTCCATTCAACAAGGCCCTATACTCGTCCACGGGCTGATATGCATATCCGTTTTCTCGCAAATTCAACCTCTGACACCGCTGGCTCACCCCAAACCCTTGGCGCCATAAATCTTTCCGCCTGCGAAGCGGTTGGCGTTGTCGTTCAATGTTAGAGCAACGCTGCTGAAGGTCGCCGATGACAGTATCGTTCTCTGCGTGTGCGTTAATGCCAGAGAGACGCAACATGATGGTTCCGGAGAAACGGTGATGCCGTCAGCACTTTGTTGTATGTGCGTGTTCAACGCCGGAGACGCGGCGGGATGGATTTGAAGTGACGACGCCGCATCAATGCAAACGCGACCGCGGAGAAGCATACCCTGACGTCATTGAAGTCGGTTGTCCGCTCATCTATATAATTGGCGCGGCGAGCCTCCATAGCCATTTCGCACCCATATTCTTCCGCGCTCAATCTCATCCAAGTTCTTTTCTTTTTGTAGATTCTCTTTTTTTAACTGATTTTTTTCCTAAACCATGCCTTCAAATTATGAACCGTTTTCACCATTAGATTCCTCGCGTTAAGATCTTCGAAACTAGATCACATGTTAATAAATTTTAACAAACATTCATCTATTATATACTGAAAGCAAAATATGGGGTACTTTTCGAGGCACCACGTTGATCCACATAGGCTAAAAAAATAGCATCCATCGATTTAAATTATAACGGTTGAGATTAAAAACCGAGAAAAGTTACGTACAATATCAAACATGTATAGGTAAATCTATCATTGCCACGTACAAAACAACCACGTACACGTCCATTGAGTTTTTTTGTGTGGATACGTACATTGAGTTCCAAAACATATACACATACGTACACATGGAGACCTATATAAGCAAACACGTGACAGGCCAACCTCAGAGCTTTTTTATTCTTATGACAAAAGCAAGTCATGTGACGTGTCTACATAGGATTCTCAAGTTTAAATTTCCCTATGTGCTAAAAATATTCTAAAACTACCCTAAATCTCCAATATCCAAAATAATATTAACAAGGCTAACTTCCCTATTGAAAGTAGAAGGGAAGACGTGCTATTAAAAAAACACTAACTATGCTCAAACATGGAATCGATGATTTCTTATACTAAATAAATGCAGTTGTATGTATCTTTTTTTGGCGGTATTACATACTAACCAGTAGTACAAAATTCACTATGAGTGTATAATTTCTTCATCCCAAATTACTTGATTTAGATCTAAATACAATTATATCTAGGTAAGTTTACGTCAAGTAATTTAAGATGAAGGGAGTATAATTGATTATACACTTCCTATAAAAAAGACTGCACATATGCAAAGAAATAAAATCAAAAGGCAAGTGTATTACCAGTTACCAATTAAAATTGCAATACGAAGAACTCTTTTCAAACATAAAATTGATAAAAAATAAATTGTGAATGTGCTCTTTCGGGAAAAATTCCGCTTAGGCATGGACAAATTTGACACGGATGCAAAAACCTATCAATCTAATGAGAGGAAGAAAGAGTGACCGGATTTATAGGCTTAGGAGAGAAACATTAAATCAGTAGCAATTTTCATCTTAAGTCTATCAACAAGAAATAAAATTTTATCACAAAAAAAATGAAAGCAAATTCAAGTGAGCAGGATATTATGTGGCAGATGTCTCTATAACATAGTGAGTGTCGAAAAACCTCAAAAAATAGTGAATGTCATTAGAGTTAGCAGTTGTCTTTAAGCTCTGTGGTACCACCATTTTTTGCACAATTTGACGAGAGAGAGAAAGAGAGAGAGAGAGAGAGAGAGAGAGAGGGAGATTTATTAGATATCTAGAGATATCACTGTTCTATATGATTGATTTGAAATCTTAAGATTCTTTCTGGAGATCACACCTCTTCAAAAAATGAAAATTACCTCTAGAGCTCCAATCTATGTCTTTTCTAGCTACAATATAGTCAAACACACCTAAATTTAAAGTTCTATGTTTTTATATTTCTGTGTAAAATTTCCCCATAATATTGTAGTGGTATGTCAATTCTAATAAGGATTATTGATGACCGACTGATGTTGAATATAGTGGTGACATTAACTAGAAAATTATTTTTTGATGAAAAATAAGAATAAAAGAATAATTTTCTTATGATGCTAGCAATATGCCTTTTGAAGCAACATAGTGAAAATAACATAATAGATTTAGATGGCGAGAGCATACATTGACGGGATTGAAAAGTAAAGATTGAGGAATGGTGATAGAGAAAATGGATGAAACAAATATTACCGTATTTCAAAATAGAAGGCAACTCCAACCCTAATAACTTTTAGCCAGTTTAAATAACCCTATTACAATCACATGCTCGCTACGCTACACAATTCCTACTACCAGCAACATAGAAATTAAGTTCCTAGGATTGATATGAAAATTAATTTGTTGAGTGATTTGGCTCCAACATGAGCATTGATATAAGAGTACAAAAATGATCATTGATTGTTCAAATCGAGGGCTTTGCAATTTGCTGGTCATTTAATTTTTTTTATTTTACAAAATAAGGATCCATTTGTGTATGTAAGGATGAACCATGCAAGAAGGCCGGATTGAACCAAAATGTATTGCTCTGTATGGCCATACACTAAATAACAAAATGGCATAAAATTGCAGAACTATTTGAGATAACATACAACGACTTAACTAGGATTTTGCATATTCTAGGTTAATTTTGTTGGCGTCGTCACAGCTCGGTGCCCGATTTTTATATCAGAGCCACACGACTAATTTTTATGTATAATATAATGAAAGGGTGTAAATGAGATTATAAAATTGCATCAGATAAGAACAAAAGAAAAGATACTTTGAATGCACAAAAGATCTAGCCCTCGCATTTGCGAGGGCCACCTTGCTAGTTTTCATGAAAGGCATGATTATGCCTATCACGAGAGGTGCGATATTATCTTTCGTAAATATAATATGCTTTTCTTTCTTTCCTAGAAGCGCAATAGTATCTCTCACGAAAGTAAATATGTGTGTTCAAGGTAGGCACGGTTGTGCACTTGTGCCCTCTCTAAAAAAAAGGAAATCAAATGGTACGATCATGCCTCTCACGTAACAAAACATGCGCCTCTTCAAAAAAACATGTTCCTTTCCGCGAAATAATTTTTTTAATTAAAAAAAACTCCAAATTATAAGAAATCCGCATGAATACCGAAAAGCCAAAAAATATGAAATGTTCATCTAAACCCCCAAAACACGTAAATAAATAAATAAAAATCTACAAGAAGCGCCCAACACGCGATACGTAACGCTCTTATCCCATAAAGAAAACCATTGCAAGACTTCAACAATGAGTACTTTTGAATTAGTTACTCACTAGCTTTCTATATTCTGTAGTAAATGGGAAGGTCTTATTGAATTGAAAACATTGCGTCCAATAGCAGCGCGGCACATAGGAGCAGCTCGACTGGTTCAGCAGCCATTTCAGTACGGCACCTGCCATAGTTGCGGCTTGGCTACTGTAGTCTTGGATACTGTAGAAGTGGGTTTATATGAACCAAAAAATTCCCAAAAAAAAGGAGTAAACGTATTTAGAAATGATTTTTTTAATAGATTGGAACTAAAGTATGTGAACATATTTTCAAAAATATGGATACCCTTTTATAAAATATCGAATATTTATTCAAGATTTATTATTGAAACCGTAGAAGCATTTTACAAAAAAAAATTGAAAATATGAAAAAAAAAACAAAATTAAATATTATTTTATAATTCTAAAAGAATAAAAGAGGAACGGGAAAATAAAATAAACCGGAAATATCGAGAGAACAGCAGAGTAAGAAAAAAGCAAGAACCTCCTATAAGGTACATAAAACCAGAGAGGGCAACTAGTTAGTGAGCGCTCGTTCGGAGGCCCGCACAAGCGTCACTTTCGTGGGCGCGTCATGTGTCGCATCCTGAGCGCTTTCTCGGGTTTTCTTTCATTTATTTTGTGTACACATTATCGGTGTTTAGATGAGTTTTGGAGGGTTTTCAGTTTTTTTTGGTTTTTGCACGATTTTCCTTACATTTTAGTGAAACAAAAATTCTAAAAATATTGAGAAAAAATCTAAAAAAAAAAGCACTATCGTACATCTCATGGAGAGGCACGAATCTGCTTCCGCAAGAGGCAAGCCGCGTGCCTCTAAAAAGATAGATAGCAATAGCATAGTTGGTTGTAAAAGCAGGAATCTCCATAGTGATCTGGTAAACATCTTGAACAATGTTGTGAGCAAAGTTCTTGTATATGAGGCCGGCCGGCGGTAGCTGCCGATGCACACGCAACCAGTACAGTCGGCGCCGGGCCGAGAGAGAAGCGCCGCGCCGAGCAAGCACGTAATGTAATAATCCATTCGATGTCCGCCGTAACGAACGATCAATCGGGCGCCGGAAGAAGACACTGCAACTTAACTGTCGTTGCTCCTTATCCGATCAGTTCAGATCAGATCGTGGACGCAACTGCAACCTTTAATTTGTCCCTAGCCAGCTCCTCTCGTCGGTTGCACCTCATCGTCGACGACGAGCACAATAATTCAGAACCAGCAACCCGATCGCTGGGGCCGCCGGAGTATCAATCGCCAACTCGTCATACAGAACGAAAGCCACTCAACGATCACACCAACCATGGAAAGCGCGGGAGGAGCCAGACCGACGAGGACGGTGCAGGAGCTCGCCGGTGCCCTGGGCGCGCCGGACGTGCCGGCCCGGTACGTCGCGCGTGGACACCATGAAAACGACCAGCAGCCCGTCGTGGCGGCGATCCCTGACATCGACCTAGGCCGCCTTTTCAAGAAGGACGGCGCCGGCGCCGCTGACGACGAGGCGGCGAAGCTCCGGCTAGCGCTCCAGTCGTGGGGCCTCTTCCTGGTAATTAACCATCTCTCATTCTCTCCATGCTGGCATGCACCGAACCATTTCGGAGCAAAGCGATCAAGCATGCGTGCTGAGCGAGCCTAACGTCGTGTCATGTGTCTGTCTCTGTCTGGCCGTCTGCAGGTGACTAACCACGGCGTAGGCGCCGCCGTGATGGACGGCATGATGGCCGCGGCGAGGGAGTTCTTCCGGCAGCCACCCGAAGAGAAGCAGAGATACACCAACCTCATCGGCGGCGAGCGGTTCCAGCTCGAGGGGTATGGGACCGACAGGGTGAGCTCGTCGGAGCAGGTCCTAGACTGGTCCGACCGCCTCTACCTCAAGGTGGAGCCCGAGGACGAGCGCAGCCTCGCCCTCTGGCCAACACATCCTCCAACCTTCAGGTGACCACACAAAGATCGACGGGACTCGAAAATTATTCGCAAAGATCGATCGACCTATCTCAAATAACAAAAGAAAACTCAAATCTTTTGTTGGCAGGAATCTTCTGCATGAGTTCACCACCAAATGCAGGGTGGTGAAGGACGGATTGGTCCGGGCAATGGCGAGGCTGCTGGAGCTCGAGGACGACTACATATTGGACCAGTTTGGGGAGAAGGCCGACACTTACGCTAGATTCAGCTACTACCCGGAGTGCCCTAGGCCGGAGCTCGTGCTCGGCCTCAAGCCACACTCCGATGCGAGCGTCCTCACCGTGCTCATGGTCGATGACACCGTCGGCGGGTTGCAGGTTCTCAGAGAGGGCGTCTGGTTCGATGTACCCATCGTGCCTCACACCCTGCTCATCAACATAGGAGATCAAACTGAGGTAATTAAAACCATGCTCTTCTTGCTGATCTATACATTAGCTTTCAAAAGTGAGCATCGATATTTCGATTCAAAACAGCACACATATGCTTAATAACAAGTCAAAATGACTGTGGGTCCACCTTCACCATGGGTGGAGCAGATAGGACGAAGGTGGTCAGAGCCACGGATTTGGGTATCGAGCGAAAAATTCGGTTACCGGGCAGTAATCGCACTTTCCAGTACCCCACTAGAAATTGTCTTACCGAGCAAAAAATCTCAAAATTCTGAATTTGACTGAACTTTAACCAAATTTTGTTCAAATTCTATCCAAATTAAAAATCATTCAAAAATTTTCGTTTGGTAACCGTCCGGTAAATTTTGGTTACCGTGGTAACCGAAAATCCAAGTGCCCCCTGAGATTTTTCTTCCCTCCGAGATCCAAAACCTTGGTCAGAGCTGAAAATATTCATCACACCTCTATTAAAGTTGATGTGTGGTTCAAATTTCTTATGAAAGTTTCCCAATGTTTTGGCTTAATCGTAAATTTTTGTAACAGATAATGAGCAACGGGATCTTCAAAAGTCCGGTGCATAGAGTTGTGACGAATGCTGAGAAAGAGAGGCTATCGCTCGCTCTGTTCTGCTCGGTTGATCCAGAGAGAGAAATTGAGCCAGCGACACGATTGGTAGATGACAAGAGACCGGCGTTGTACAAAAAGATCAAGGTCAAAGACTACATTGCTGGACTCTATAAGCATTTCTCTCAAGGAACAATGGTTATCGATTCAGTGAAGATATAACTAATTCTGTTATCATGCGGTCCATGAAAAAAGGGTAATCAGTTCTAGACCAGATTTTCTTGTTTCATATATTGTTTCATGCTAACTACATGAGCATCTTCGACGGACTCCCTTTTCCTAATTAAAACTATTTATAGGTGAAGTTTGAACAAAAAACTACCCTGATAGGTCTTATTTTTCTTTTATTTTATTGATGAAGAACCTATAAACGAGCATCTATAAACTCTCTTCATATAAAAGGGGAATTTGATCTCTACATATAAACTCACCGCCGGTCGTCATCGTCGACTTACCGCCGCTGAGTCGTCGTGGCCATGCCTCTGCCACCATCGCAGGCAACCAATATGCCGCGTGGTGAACATCGCATGGAGTTTATTTCATATATTTTTATTAATTATTGATAATTGAAATAATATATTATGAATTGATTGGGATACCTATTTTTATCTATGTCATTAGATATATTTAATATAATTTCATAATTATTAATCTTATAGTTGTAGATCAATCTCATGCCTGCATTAATAATCACACATATACTCGTGGGTTCCTAGTTTTACTTATTGTCCCCTAATTATTTAATCTATACTTTTGTTTCGAATACATGAAAAATGTTGATTTTCTATTAAAAAAACTATGAGATGTTTATCGAATACTTCCTTCGTTTCATATAAACTGTGGCTAAAATGGATGTATTTTAATGCTAGTTAATATGGAACGGAGGAAGTACAAAATAATATGTACTCGTTTTCTTTATATGTGCAACTTATTTACAAAAATGGAATAATGCTTTTAATCACAAAAAATTATACAATGACTGATATATGTGGGCTTAGATTTTTTTTTGCGAGTACGTGGGCTTAGATTTTCGTGTGCTTGTAATAACGAGTCAAACTGACTATGGGTCCACCTCCGTCGTTGGTGGAGAAGTCGGGAAGGTTGTCAAATTTGAAAAATATCCCCACGAAAAACATCGAGTAAAGCTAATGGTGTTCGCATTTTCCTTGATATATTCCAGGGCTTCCGGCGATGTGCTTTCAGTGGGAGGATCTCAAGATGATCTGACGGCTCAATAATGTGAAAATGCTCATAGGGGTAGAATATGCGTGCGTACGTTCATAGGGGCTCGTGTATGTGAGTGTCTTTGTTGTGTTGTGTTCTAAAAAAGATAGAACTAAGTAATCGTGTAATCACTCTACGACGAGTTTTTGTTCCATGTATTGTTTCATGAAAACTATATTAAGTACTCTTTTTTTTCAGCAACACTTGTTCTTTTGAGGTCTTGATATAGTCTAATGTGCACAATTTTGGGGGGGGGATCAAATATGTTTGCAAGCGAATAAAAATATATTTTTAAGTATTAACAAATCAATGCAAACAACCATATGATAGAATCATGGAGATTTGTGCAAGTACAAAGCATAATAGGAAAGTGGCTCCTCCAATGCATGGTTATGAATTGATGTATTTACTTTTTTCGAGTAGGCTATGAATTGATCTTCATTGTGAAAAAACAATTTTTGTGTTAGCTGGAAAATAATTGGACCACTATGAATAACATCTAGTTAAAAATTTATAATTCAATTTAGCGATGACTCCATGGTTTCATTATGGATATTCTAGTAAAGCGGCATAATTCATCTTCTATGTTGGTGTCTCACCTCGGTCACTATAAATCTCCTTGGGAAACTAGAATAACAAATAAAATCTACTAGAGGCCGCTATATTTGAAGAAAGTCATTGAATTTCTATATTGCATTATTTTAGGGGGTTTAAGTTGCACACTTTAGTTAGTGAAGTGTGTTGGGTTTGTAGCGGAGGTACCTATTTGGGCTTCTTCGGGTGACGAAGACTAGGGCTTGTGGTGTTGTTGGGTGGCGCTAGTTATTTATAGCGGCTATTTGTGCGAACGGACGCGGCGACATAAGAGCATCTACAATTACAATGAGCAAATTGGTCCCTCAAACGTTCAAGGTCAATTGCATTAATGAAGGGGTTAATGATAAAATATTTAAGAGACTAATGTTTTTGTGAGTATACACAAGTGAAAGTACGCGCGTCTGGTTTAAACCAAGAGTTATAACACCTACAAAAAAATTGAACACAATAAAGTCATCGCAGTGCCCCGTTGAGGAATATATGAAGCTGATGTGAACACTTTCGATATCTAATTTGTTTTATCCTATTGAGTGGTAGGGAAAACAACACTCTTAAGAGAGGTCTAAGTGGAAGTTGACATTGAAATCTTCGTGTGTGTTCTCAATCCAACCTAATAACTTTGAGTGAAGATTTTAAAATCTTTTTCGAAGTGAATCATTTAGCTTCAGTGTCAAAAATTCAATATTTCGGGTCACCTTCATTAAAATTCTTCATTGAGGAGTTAGAAAACTTACCACCCAAGTTCGTCCATTGATCGCGTTTGAATACTAGGCCGTTAGCCATGTGTCAAGTGTTGGATATATTAGCAATTTTCCAAGCAATTTAATCCCTAGATAAATCATGAACATGACGCATGCAAGATTAATCTTATACTGATACTTAACCATGCAACTCAGATCTACGCAGATAACACATATATGTACGCAGACAATAAGCATGGCATAGATGAAAACAACGATGAACGGGGTGAGTAGATCATACCCTCCGTTCGGCCAGATCGCAGCAGCGGATGCGCTACTAGCAACAGCAAGTTCGTCGGCGGTCTTCTTGGCGGCGGCGGCTTCCTCCTGAGCGAGCTTCTCGGCGGCGGCCTTCTCAGCTTCGGTAGACATGGCGACGTAGAGAAAGTAGTCGAACCGGAGCGGAAGCGAGCAGTCGCGTCGTAGACGCTCCCCAAAAACCTTATTGCTCCTCTCCCGGTGCAGGATCGCAAGGAGCACGGTTCCGGAGGCCTGCTCTCCCGCACAGCCGTGCACGCGACAGACGGGATGGGATCGCCGGAGGCAGCAGCAGTGCGTGGAACGACGTGGGCGGTGCGCGAGGAAGAATAGATGCGATCTATTCTGTTGTGCAGCGGCTAGGGTTGTCGCGGCTCCTTTTATACACAGCCGAGGTAGGGCGACGTGGGACTGGATACCCGCGACCGAGTCGGCCCACGATTGACGTCTCAGATCGTGCAACGGTTAACTCGTGATTAATTGCATTAACTAAAAATTAATGCCAATTAATTAGCCGTTCCTGACTGGCAAAAATTAAGCGCACACATGACATAGGTTTTAGCTCGGCTCGGCTCAATTCCGCAAACCGCGGCGCGCGCGCGTCGTGACGAGGCGAGGCGTGGCGAGGCGGGCGGCGGAGGAGGAGCGCGCGTGAGCTCTCACTCTTCTACTTGCTCAATAGCATGTAGGAGAGCTCCCCTTATAAAGAGGTGCAACTCACCCTCCACTTCCGGGGTGGGACTAAACTTAGCACCACACCCATGTCATTTTTCCCACATGGGCCCTTAGAGATTTTCTGAAATTGTTAGATGGGCCTAAAGCCCATGCCTTATTTCAACAATCCCCCACCAGATCTCAAGGTCCCATTGTGTTGTCCTCAGTTCCAAACACTGTTTGATATATCAGTATTTTCAGTGGAGACCAGTTAAGGTTGAACATCCACCTAGAGCAAAGAATTACATTCCTTCACAACTGAACAATGGACTATGCCTTGAATTGACAGTTTGGCGTAAAGAAGTTTCACTCTTTGTCTTACCGATACTAGGCTGCCGAAGGCTGACCCCGCGGGTGGAGCATATTAGTCACACTCCTTGCCTATTCATGAGCTTCCTAGAGATTACCCTATCTCATAGACTGTGACCAGCAGTCGGGCTCATATAGGTGTGTTCTTCCAGAGATCGCTCTGTAGGATAGCATCTCTCTTATGAAAGCCTCAGAACACATTAAGACAAAAATCAACCTACCATACAGTTACCGAGAGTATTGCATCTCCAACGGAGTGGGTAATAAAATTACTCTCCTCAGTTAACCACTAGCTTGTTTTCCCAGGTCCTATTTCACGGGATCTCCGATCATGTAGGTTGGGTTACCACCACGGCAACTCATGTGGGTCTCATACCCATCTCCCTCGATGCATTGTCTATCACAATACGTGACAGACCTTTGGTGAAGGGATCTGCCAGATTCTTAGCCGATTGGATGTAATCCAATGCTATTACTCCGGAGTTTCTCAAATGTCTGACAGACTTCAATCTCCTTCTTATATGCTTTGTGGATTGCATGTTGTCCTTTGAACTCTTTGCCTTAACAATCACTGTTTGATTATCACAGTTCATAAGGATAGCCGGAATCGGCTTTTCAACCACTGGCAAGTACATCAAAAGCTCTCGAAGCCATTCTGCTTCAGTGCAGGATTTATCAAGTGCTGTGAGTTCTGCTTCCATTGTCGACTTCGTTAAGATAGTCTGCTTGCAAGACTTCCATGAAACAGCGCCACCTCCAAGTGTGAACACATATCCACTTGTGGCCTTCATCTCATCAGCATCAGAAATCCAATTTGCATCACTATACCCTTCAAGTACCGATGGGTATCCGGTATAGTGAAGTCCATGGCTCATTGTACCCTTTAGATAGCGCATAACTCTTTCAATAGCATGCCAATGAACATCTCCCGGATTTGAGACAAACCGGCTCAATTTGCTCACATCAAATGCGATGTCAGGCCTCGTAGCGCAAGCTAGGTACATGAGTGATCCAATCACTTGATAATATCTCAACTGATCTACAGCTGTGCCTTCGAACTTTCGAATCCGCACACTTGGATCATATAGCGTTGGAGAATATTTGCATTCTGAATATCCAAAGCGACTCAGAATCTTCTCAACGTAGTGGGATTGCAAAAGCGTAATTCCACCCTCATTATCTCTCAATAGCTTGATGTTCAAGATAACATCAGCCACACCTAGATCTTTCATCTCAAAGTTTTGAGATAGAAATGTCTTAACCTCCTCAATGACTTTGAGGTTGGTTCCAAATATCAGTATGTCATCAACATATAAGCACAGTATAACTCCTTCGCCCCCACCATGGCGATGGTATACACATTTGTCAGCTTCACTTACAAGGAAGCCAGCAGATGTCAAAGTTTTATCAAACTTCTCATGCCACTGCTTAGGTGCTTGCTTCAGGCCATATAAAGATTTCAATATCTTGCACACCTTTCCTTCCTGACCATCTACTACAAAGCCATCTGGCTGTTGCATGTAGATTTCCTCGTCTAGCTCTCCATTTAGGAAAGCCGTCTTAACGTGCATTTGATGGACGAGAAGACCATGCGAGGCAGCCAACGAGAGTAATACTCGAATGGTTGTCAGTCTGGCCACCGGTGCATAAGTATCGAAGAAATCTTCTCCTTCCTTCTGGGTATAGCCCTTAGCCACGAGCCTAGCCTTGTATTTTTCAATACTGCCATCAGGCCTAAGCTTCTTTTTGAACACCCATTTACATCCCACAGGTGTCAGATCCCTCTGTTAGGTATGTGCTAGGGTTAGCTAGTACCTTTGCATCATGCAAAAGTTTCAAAAAGAAACCTTGAAAATCAAATTCAAAATCCAAATGGGAGAAGGAACACCCCCCAGATGAATTAATTCAAAAGGCCAGATAAAAATATTTTCCAAAAATTCATGTTAGAGTTTTGAAAAGTCTTATAAATGAGTGTGATCACATATCAAGTGATGTGGGACCCACCCCATGCTCATAGATTTTTCAAATATTCAAACAGTACCTTGGAAATAAATAAATCCCCCTATTTGATTTAAAATTCCAATCTTTTGAATTTTAAAAATGTTGAAAGTTTATGAGTGGCTAGTCTATTTTATTATGAGGCCAGATAAAAGTTTTCAGCATTTAATAAAATGGTTTGATTTTTTTTATCAGAGCCAAGACAAATTACAGAAAACAGAAAGGAAAGATTAAACAGAATTAAAAAGAAAAGACTTACCTGTTGCCCAGGGCGAGGCCCACCTCTCCAGCCGGCCCAGCCCACCAGGGGGAACTCCCCTGTCGTCTTCCCCGGGCACGAGCACACAGCTGCGTGCCCGGCATGCCGTGGCCGTCGCGGTGGCGTCTCCCCAGTGACTCCCCTGCCTCCTTCTCACCGCCCGCGAGTCCTGGAGACGTCCAGAAACCATTCCCCTCCTTCCTCGCCCTCCAGTTCTTCCTCCCCGCCAAGAACAGCGAAGCCACCGTAGCCTAGCCGGAGCGCCGTCGAGCCCACACGTGGCCACCGTCGTCGAGGAGCTGAACCAAGGTGTCCCAGAGCTTCGTCGTCGTCGTCTTCGTCGAACCGCAGAAGGAATCGAGCCCGGAGCCAGCGTAGACGTCGAGTTCTTCCTCGAGCTCCCGCCGGCCGCCGTGAAGGAAGTCGTCGAATCTGCCGCCGTTGAACCACCCCAGCCTTCGCCACCATCTCGACTGCGTTCAGGGTGAGCTTGCGAGTGAGACCCCCCTGTTTTCCCCCTCGTTTGCTCGCTCTAGCCGGATCCGCCATGGATGCCGTAGCACGTCGCCGCCATGGACGACGATGAGGTCGCCCCTGTGCCCCTTCATCGCGTCCAGCGCACGCGTTTGGCTCCTGAGCACGGTAGCTTTCGAACGCAAGTGTTCCCAGCCCGATCCGTGCACGATAGCGTCGACTACGACCTCGTCGCCGTACTGCTGCCGCCGGAGTCATCGCCGTCGTCGATTCCGAGCACCCCGCGAGCCCCCGATGCCACCAGACGACGCGGAAGGCCTCCAGGAGCAAGATGCAGTACTCCCCGTGCTCTTCCGTGGACGGATTCGAGCTCCCCGTGCAGCGCCTCCGTGGCCATGTCGCCGGCGACTAGCCGCCGGCAGGCCTGACGTGGCCGTGGTGGTTAACCACTAAACCCACCCCCAGAGTCACTTATAGGTGGGCCCAGTGCCCCTCTAATCACTCTGTTGACTTAATCAACACGGGATTAACCCCTGTATCACTGACCAGTGGGACCCCTTGTCAGTTTGACTCGGGTCAAACCCCCTGATGTCATGCTGATGCAATAATGACGCAGTAAACATTTTCCAGAGATTTAATAAATTAAAGAAAATCCAGAAAATACCCCAAACTTTGGAAATTCATAGAAAATTCATATTAACTCCAAATTGGACAAATAATATATGAAAAATGATCAGGAGAAAATTATCTTTCCAAATATGCAACTTTCAACTCTGTTTGAGTTGATCTTAAAATGGGACCAGTAGCATATGTCAATTGCTTTATTTGAATTTAATTCAAATTCAAACCAAATGATTTTGCCACTTGGACCATGGATTTATGTTGTAAATCAACCACACTTCAGAGGCATATCATACACATTTGAATTTAATTCAAATTGATCAAACTATATCACATGTAACTTGATTAATGTTGAATTCAAATGTGGAATTTGAATTTGCATTTTAAAAATGCAATATATTCCACTTAAATGGAATTGCCTCACACATCAAACTTGTACTTCAAGCTTAAACATTCTATCATGTGCTTGAGCATTGCATTCATATTGATTGCTACTTTGTACTTTGCTTGTCGAGTAGAGGTTGAACCGGAGCAAGAGGTCACCCCCTTCGCTGAAGATCCAGAGCCCGAACCTCGTCAGCAAGGCAAGCAAACCCCCATTGATCATGTCGATAAAATCCCACTTCCCTCTCATGTCTCGCTTATGCATTGTATAGGATGATCACCAGGTTACGATTCTACCGCATAGATGAACCCATTCCTTTGCATGACCTATCTTTTGTCACAGTAGTAAGCAAACCACAATCCTAGCAAATGTAGGAGTTGAATGATATCATGTGGCCCCTGCAATGTTACTGCTTATTGCATGCTTAGTGTGATACCATGTTGTACTGTGATGTGAGTCGGGCTGGGAATGATCATGTTGATGATGGTAGAAAGTGTTGGTGAATCGACCCTAATACAAGGTGAACGATGAGAGGCTGTGTAGGAGTACACGGTGGGTTGTCTCGTTGAACACCGCCCTAAGTCCGAGTTCTTGTGTGGTGATCCAAGATGAAGAGTACAACCACACATTGGGCTCACTGACCCCTCTCGACTTATTAACTCATCCCTTTCGATGTCCAGATGTCGCAGTAGTTCGGAGTTCTGGTAGGCTTGTGGCCTGGATGCTAAGTGAGAGAACGGCTCATCCGAGACCGGCTTACGCACCACGCACACATCGCTTGGGTCCACTTCGGTAAACCGGCCGGGTTCACGATAGTGGTAGCCACCCAAGTAGGCGGCTTTCTTGGACTAGATAGGCTATGAGGTAACAGTTGTGGTGAGCATCCTCGCTGGCACCCCTTGAAAGGTGTCGAGATCAAAGGCGGTAAATGATGGTCATGTGTGTGTAGCGGTACACCCTTGCAAGGTTAACAAAACTATTCGAATAGCCGCGTCCGCGGTTATGGACTACTTGGAAAGCTTAGCTTGATTATTCGATAACTTGAACCGGATACTTCTAAAACACACCAAGATAAGTGTGAGTGCTATGGCGTGCTTTCTCGTGGGGAAGTCGAGGAAGGCACCATAGTGGTGTAATTGGTTGGTGAAAGTAGTGGACTCGTGTACGCTTCTTACCTCAAAGTCTGGTATTCGTAGTTCAGGATTAGCCAAGTCAAAGCTGGCATTTCTGCAAGTGAACCCCACCCCATTTACCTTGATACATGTGCATGAGTAGTATAGCTCCTATGTAAGTCTTGTTGAGTACGTCTTTGTACTCACGTTTGCTTAATCTATGTTTTAGATGATGTCACTGACCCAAAAGGTGGCTTCTTCATCGAGCTGGACGACTGAAGTTAAGCTAGTCTAGTCCCAGTCAGCAGACTGGTTCCCTCGTGGAGGGCTTCATGTTTGAATAAGGCTTCTTAAGCCAATTTGTTAAACTTGTCTGTACCCAGACATAATTTGCTTCCGCTTCATGTTGTAATGTTGGATCACATGTATGTGATCTCTGTGTGTACTCTATAAGAGTTATAAATAAAATGTACACTTTGTAGAGAATTGCAATGGTACCTGCTGTTCATACAAGGCTTGTGTGCTGCGTGTATGTTCATACAAGAATTGCAATGGTACCTGCTGTTCATACAAGGGTGGGTGAGTTTCACGGATTTGCCTTTGCAATCCAGACAGCTATCAAGACAGAATGCCTATCTGGATTGCAAAGGCAAATCCGTGAAACTCACCCACCCTTGTATGAACAGCAGGTACCATTGCAATTCTTGTATGAACATACACGCAGCACACAAGCCTTGTATGAACAGCAGGTACCATTGCAATTCTCTACAAAGTGTACATTTTATTTATAACTCTTATAGAGTACACACAGAGATCACATACATGTGATCCAACATTACAACATGAAGCGGAAGCAAATTATGTCTGGGTACAGACAAGTTTAACAAATTGGCTTCAGAAGCCTTATTCAAACATAAAGCCCTCCACGAGGGAACCAGTCTGCTGACTGGGACTAGACTAGCTTAACTTCAGTCGTCCAGCTCGATGAAGAAGCCACCTTCTGGGTCAGTGACATCATCTAAAACATAGATTAAGAAAACGTGAGTACAAAGATGTACTCAGCAAGACTTACATAGGAGCTATACTACTCATGCACATGTATCAAGGTAAAGGGGGTGGGGTTCACTTGCAGAAATGCCAGCTTTGACTTGGCTAATCCTGAACTACGAATACCAGACTTTGAGGTAAGAAGCGTACACGAGTCCACTACTTTCACCAACCAATTACACCACTATGGTGCCTTCCTCGACTTCCCCACGAGAAAGCACGCCATAGCACTCACACTTATCTTGGTGTGTTTTAGAAGTATCCGGTTCAAGTTATCGAATAATCAAGCTAAGCTTTCCAAGTAGTCCATAACCGCGGACGCGGCTATTCGAATAGTTTTGTTAACCTTGCAAGGGTGTACCGCTACACACACATGACCATCATTTACCGCCCTTGATCTCGACACCATTCAAGGTGTGCCAGCGAGGATGCTCACCACAACTGTTACCTCATAGCCTATCTAGTCCAAGAAAGCCGCCTACTTGGGTGGCTACCACTATCGTGAACCCGGCCGGTTTACCGAAGTGGACCCAAGCGATGTGTGCGTGGTGCGTAAGCCGGTCTCGGATGAGCCGTTCTCTCACTTAGCATCCAGGCCACAAGCCTACCAGAACTCCGAACTACTGCGACATCTGGACATCGAAAGGGATGAGTTAATAAGTCGAGAGGGGTCAGTGAGCCCAATGTGTGGTTGTACTCTTCATCTTGGATCACCACACAAGAACTCGGACTTAGGGCGGTGTTCAACGAGACAACCCACCGTGTACTCCTACACAGCCTCTCATCGTTCACCTTGTATTAGGGTCGATTCACCAACACTTTCTACCATCATCAACATGATCATTCCCAGCCCGACTCACATCACAGTACAACATGGTATCACACTAAGCATGCAATAAGCAGTAACATTGCAGGGGCCACATGATATCATTCAACTCCTACATTTTCTAGGATTGTGGTTTGCTTACTACTGTGACAAAAGATAGGTCATGCAAAGGAATGGGTTCATCTATGCGGTAGAATCGTAACCTGGTGATCATCCTATACAATGCATAAGCGAGACATGAGAGGGAAGTGGGATTTTATCGACGTGATCAATGGGGGTTTGCTTGCCTTGCTGACGAGGTTCGGGCTCTGGATCTTCAGCGAAGGGGGTGACCTCTTGCTCCGGTTCAACCTCTACTCGACAAGCAAAGTACAAAGTAGCAATCAATATGAATGCAATGCTCAAGCACATGATAGAATGTTTAAGCTTGAAGTACAAGTTTGATGTGTGAGGCAATTCCATTTAAGTGGAATATATTGCATTTTTAAAATGCAAATTCAAATTCCACATTTGAATTCAACATTAATCAAGTTACATGTGATATAGTTTGATCAATTTGAATTAAATTCAAATGTGTATGATATGCCTCTGAAGTGTGGTTGATTTACAACATAAATCCATGGTCCAAGTGGAAAAATCATTTGGTTTGAATTTGAATTAAATTCAAATAAAGCAATTGACATATGCTACTGGTCCCATTTTAAGATCAACTCAAACAGAGTTGAAAGTTGCATATTTGGAAAGATAATTTTCTCCTGATCATTTTTCATATATTATTTGTCCAATTTGGAGTTAATATGAATTTTCTATGAATTTCCAAAGTTTGGGGTATTTTCTGGATTTTCTTTAATTTATTAAATCTCTGGAAAAGGTTTACTGCATCATTATTGCATCAGCATGACATCAGGGGGTTTGACCCGAGTCAAACTGACAAGGGGTCCCACTGGTCAGTGATACAGGGGTTAATCCCGTGTTGATTAAGTCAACAGAGTGATTAGAGGGGCACTGGGCCCACCTGTAAGTGACTCTGGGGGTGGGTTTAGTGGTTAACCACCACGGCCACGTCAGGCCTGCCGGCGGCTAGTCGCCGGCGACATGGCCACGGAGGCGCTGCACGGGGAGCTCGAATCCGTCCACGGAAGAGCACGGGGAGTACTGCATCTTGCTCCTGGAGGCCTTTCGCGTCGTCTGGTGGCATCGGGGGCTCGCGGGGTGCTCGGAATCGACGACGGCGATGACTCCGGCGGCAGCAGTACGGCGACGAGGTCGTAGTCGACGCTATCGTGCACGGATCGGGCTGGGAACACTTGCGTTCGAAAGCTACCGTGCTCAGGAGCCAAACGCGTGCGCTGGACGCGATGAAGGGGCACAGGGGCGACCTCATCGTCGTCCATGGCGGCGACGTGCTACGGCATCCATGGCGGATCCGGCTAGAGCGAGCAAACGAGGGGGAAAACAGGGGGGTCTCACTCGCAAGCTCACCCTGAACGTAGTCGAGATGGTGGCGAAGGCTGGGGTGGTTCAACGGCGGCGGATTCGACGACTTCCTTCACGGCGGCCGGCGGGAGCTCGAGGAAGAACTCGACGTCTACGCTGGCTCCGGGCTCGATTCCTTCTGCGGTTCGACGAAGACGACGACGACGAAGCTCTGGGACACCTTGGTTCAGCTCCTCGACGACGGTGGCCACGTGTGGGCTCGACGGCGCTCCGGCTAGGCTACGGTGGCTTCGCTGTTCTTGGCGGGGAGGAAGAACTGGAGGGCGAGGAAGGAGGGGAATGGTTTCTGGACGTCTCCAGGACTCGCGGGCGGTGAGAAGGAGGCAGGGGAGTCACTGGGGAGACGCCACCGCGACGGCCACGGCATGCCGGGCACGCAGCTGTGTGCTCGTGCCCGGGGAAGACGACAGGGGAGTTCCCCCTGGTGGGCTGGGCCGGGTGGAGAGGTGGGCCTCGCCCTGGGCAACAGGTAAGTCTTTTCTTTTTAATTCTGTTTAATCTTTCCTTTCTGTTTTCTGTAATTTGTCTTGGCTCTGATTAAAAAAATCAAACCATTTTATTAAATGCTGAAAACTTTTATGTGGCCTCATAATAAAATAGACTAGCCACTCATAAACTTTCAACATTTTTAAAATTCAAAAGATTTGAATTTTAAATCAAATAGGGGGATTTCTTTATTTCCAAGGTACTGTTTGAATATTTGAAAAATCTATGAGCATGGGGTGGGTCCCACATCACTTGATATGTGATCACACTCATTTATAAGACTTTTCAAAACTCTAACATGAATTTTTGGAAAATATTTTTATCTGGCCTTTTGAATTAATTCATCTGGGGGGTGTTCCTTCTCCCATTTGGATTTTGAATTTGATTTTCAAGGTTTCTTTTTGAAACTTTTGCATGATGCAAAGGTACTAGCTAACCCTAGCACATACTTAACAGAGGGATCTGACAACTCGCCCCCACTCAAAAGAATCTCGTCCCGAGATTCAGAAGTCTGCGGGAGGAAAGTGGGGTACTCGGCACTGAGACGGTCTTCTCTCTCCCACGTGGCTTCTCTTTCAGAGTGGTGTGACCATTGCACTTTCAGAAACCTAATCTTCTGACGACGAGTGACACGCTCTGCTGAATCAAGAATACGAACGGGGTATTCTCGATAAGAAAGGTCATCTTGGAGATCAAGCGTTTCATGGTCGACTTCGCGGATGGGGTCCTTGAAGCAACGCCTGAGTTGGGACACATGGAATACGTCGTGTACTCTGGAAAGGTGCGGGGGTAGTTCAAGTTGGTAGGCAACTTCTCCACGTTTGGCTAGAATGCGGAAAGGTCCGATGTAACGTGGGGCCAACTTGCCTTTGATATCGAAACGTTGGGTTCCCTTCAGAGGAGTAACCCGAAGGTAAGCCTTCTCATCCAGATTGTAGCTCTCTTGCCTATGATGACGATCATAGTAGCTTTTCTGACGAGACTGGGCTGCTTTTAATTGATCACGAACAATGCGAACTTGCTCTTCTGCTTCCTTGATCATATCCGGTCCAAAGAATTATCTTTCACCGGTTTCAGACCAGTTTAGTGGTGTTCGACATCGTCGTCCATAAAGGAGTTCAAATGGAGCCATGTTCAGACTAGATTGAAAACTATTGTTATAAGCAAATTCGGCATATGGAAGGGAATTCTCCCAATTCTTTCCGAATGAGATAACACAAGCTCTGAGCATGTCTTCAAGAATTTGGTTAACCCTTTCGACTTGACCGCTAGACTGAGGATGGAAAGCCGTACTAAAGGAGAGATGAGTTCCCAAAGCACGTTGAAAGCTTCCCCAAAATCTAGAGGTGAAAAGGCTACCACGATCAGAATTGATTTCCAATGGAACACCGTGAAGGGATACAATTCTGGAGATGTACAAGTCCGCTAACTGGCTAGCAGTTATAGACTCGCGAACCGGAAGGAAGTGAGCAACTTTGGAGAGCCTATCTATGACAACGAAGATGGCATTGTTTCCTTTCTGGGTTCTTGGAAAGCCTGTGATGAAGTCCATACCGACTTTGTCCCATTTCCACTCGGGAATAGACAAAGGTTGAAGTGTACCAGCAGGTCTTTGATGTTCTGCCTTAATGCGACGACAAACATCACATTCGGCAACAAATTGAGCAATGTCTCTCTTCATCCTAGTCCACCAAAATCTCTGGCGTAGATCTCGGTACATTTTTGTGCTACCGGGATGAATTGAGAGGGGTGTCTCATGGGCTTCCTTGAGGATGAGTTGCCTTAGTTCCCTATTCTTAGGTACTACCAAACGATTTTCAAAGAATATCGTTCCCTTGTTATCTGTGGAGAAACATTTAGCAACTCCGCTAGCAATGTTCTCCTTGATCCGGCAAACACCTCGTGCACGCCTTTGGGCAACTATGATTTGATCCTCAAGAGTTGGTTTCGCCACCAAGGTTGAAAGATAGCCATGAGGAACAATCTCAAGGTTGAGCTTGCGAAAATCCTCATGAAGAAGTGGTTGATACTGCTGTAACATGAGGTTGTTACAGTACGACTTACGACTTAGGGCGTCAGCCATGACATTGGCTTTGCCTGGGGTGTAAGAAATTGCTACGACGTAATCTTTTATCAACTCAATCCAGCGTCTTTGCCTGAGATTAAGATCTGGCTGGGTGAAAATATATTTGAGGCTTTGGTGGTCGGAATAAATCTCACAACGATTACCAAGGAGGTAATGTCGCCAAGTTGTTAGAGCATGAACTACGGCAGCGAGTTCAAGGTCATTGGTAGGATAGTTCTCTTCATGTGGCCGCAATTGGCGTGAAGCATAAGCTACCACATGTCGATCTTGCAGAAGTATGCATCCTAACCCTTGCCGTGATGCATCACAATAGATCTCGAAATCCCTTTTTGTGTCTGGAGGTGCAAGTACGGGTGCGGAAGTTAATCTTCTTTTTAGCTCCTGGAAGCTTTCCTCGCACTTAGGAGTCCATAAGAATTTCTTATCTTTCTTGAGGATTTCAGTTAGAGGCTTTGCAACTTTAGAAAAGTTCTCGACGAAGCGACGGCAATAGCTGGCTAGGCCAAGAAAACTCCTAACTTGCTTAACCGATTCAGGTGGAGTCCAGTCAAGGACGGCCTGAACTCTCTCGGGATTTACAGCAATGCCTTTTGCAGAAATCACGTGGCCTAAGTAGGTCACTTCTGGTAGCCAGAATTCACACTTGGAGAATTTAGCATACAGGCGATGCTCTCTAAGCTTCATCAATACCAGCCTTAAGTGTTCGGCATGATCTCCTTTGTTCTTCGAGTAGATGAGAATATCATCGAGATAAACCACAACAAATTTATCTAGGTACTCCATGAAGATCGAATTCATCAAGCGTGAGAATGTGGCGGGGGCATTGGTTAAACCAAAGGACATGACGGTGTACTCGTAAAGACCATAAGGAGTAGTAAAAGCCGTTTTGGGAATGTCCTCGTTTCGGATTCGGATCTGATGATAACCTAATCTCAAATCCATCTTGGAGAAGACAGCGGATCCTGCAAGTTGATCATAAAGATCATTGATCCTGGGCAGTGGGTATTTGTTCTTTATCGTCGCTAAATTTAGCGGGCGATAATCTACGCACATCCTTTCTGTTCCATCTTTCTTCTTTACGAACAGAACGGGGCAACCCCATGGCGATGAGCTAGGGCGGATGAAGCCTTTTGCCAACGAAGCATCAAGTTGGGTTTTTAGCTCAGCTAGCTCATGTGGGGCCATTTTATATGGGCGTTTGGAAATTGGTGCGGTTCCTGGAACAAGATCCACTATAAACTCTACACATCTGTCGGGTGGCATGCCCGGCAGCTCTTCAGGAAAGACATCCGGGAAGTCACGAACCACCGGAATATCTTCAAGTTCGGGAAGGGGAAGTACATTCAAGGAATGCACTTGGTTTCTTGTTCTGGGTGAGGTATAGTTGACGGTTGTGCCTGAAGGGTGGGTGAGTTTCACGGATTTGCCTTTGCAATCCAGATAGGCATTCTGTCTTGATAGCCAATCCATGCCAAGGATGACATCAATGTCTGAAGACTTGAGGGCTATGAGCGAAGCAAGGAATACTAAACCCTCAATTGAAATTTGATTACCATGGCTTACTCTATTAGTTTGCCATCTTGACCCTGGAGTTTGAATAACCATTGGGGTGGACAATTCAACAAAGGGTAACTCATGACGAAGTGCATAACTTTCCGACATGAATGAATGAGATGCTCCTGGGTCGAAAAGAACGGAAGTAGGAACAAAATTGACTGGGAGCGTACCAAGAATGACGTCAGTGGTGTCGACAGTCTCCTCGGCGACAATCTGGTTCAGACGTCCACGAGTGGCGGAAGGAGCGGGTTTGGCGGTGAAGACCTTCTGGGGTGGCTTGCCACGACCATTGTTGTTGTTGTTGTTGCCTCCGGTATGTGGTGGAGCATTCTGGTTCTGGACCTGGTTCTGGGGGCACTCGCGAGAGTAGTGGCCTGCCTGACCACACTTGTAGCAAGCTCCGAAAACAGTGCGTGGAGCTGGGTTGTTTGGTGGAGCTGGGTGGAACTGGGTGGGTGGACGAGGCGCCGCATAGGATGGCCTCGGTAGGTTGTTCTGGCGGAACATGCTATTGGGGATCCAGATCTTGCGTTTCTGGGAACCAGAACTGGATGAACCTTCCTCTCTAGGGTGTTTGCGAAAGTCATTGGGGGTGTTCATGTCCTCTGCCTTGATGGCCTTGTTGACAAGGACCTGGAAAGTGGCAAAGTCATGAAGATTGAGCTCGCGGCGGAGTCCACTATTGAGTCCACGACGGAACCTCTCTTGTTTCTTGGAGTCGGTGGAGACTTCTTCAGTGGCGTAACGAGCAAGTCGGTTGAACTCACGACTGAACTCGTCAACGGTCCTCCTTCCTTGAGTGAGGTTACAGAACTCCTCACGCTTGCGGTCCATGAGACCTTTGGGAATGTGGTGCTCGCGGAAAGAGGTACAGAACTCCTCCCAAGATGCAGGTGGTCCAACTGGGCGCATATTCAGAAAATTCTCCCACCAAGAGCTTGCGGCACCTTCGAGGTGATAGGTGGCATAATTGACCTTGTCGCCATCTGCAACATGGCCGGCTTGGAGCTTCCTCTCGATGCTGCGAAGCCAGTCATCGGAGTCAAGGGGCTCGGTGGAGTAACGGAAAACCGGGGGATGAAGCCGGATGAAGTCGTTCAGAGACACCAGCTCATTGCGCTGCTGAGTGGTGTTGCGTGCGATGACTTCCAGCAGGTGGTGAGAGTCACGGCGGTTCCTCTCAACCTCCATCAGCACTTGGGCCATCGTGGGTGGGGGTGGAAGGTTGTCTTCCTCCTGGTTGTTCCCACGACCTTGGTTTCGACCAATCTGGCCACGGGTTCCTTGAGACATCCTGAAGGTGAAAAACCAAAGTCAAACAGAGTTGATTTCAAGAGTCTAATCAAGGTATTGAAGTATTGGAAGGATTACAGAGCAAAGGAAGTAATCATCTTGACAACATGGTGATAAAAGCATACAAGCCATATATTCACAAGCTGTCATACAAACCATACATCGTTTTAGTACAAGCACTAAGCTAATACAAACGTGATGAAGATGATACATCCTTCAGAGGCACTCTGACTTCCTATACATTATTTATCTAAGCCTCTGGAACTTAGACACCTTGCTTACAATATTCTAGGATACTACTACATCCTCACTAAGTAAGACCACAGGCGGTCTCACTCATCTCCATCTCCATAGTAGTCCTCATAAAAGTTACCCGCATATCCCAGTAGCTGGAGGTGACCATCGGAAAACACGGAGGCTTGTGGACCCTGATATCCATTTGGACAAGGATGGGGCCTAGGTCCAGTGTAGGGTGGAAGCAAAGGACCACGGGGTGGAAAAACTCCTCCAATCTCGGGCCAAGCAACTCGAGAAGGCATCTGAGTCCTCACTGGGTAGATCGCATCATACTCAACTGATCCCACGCTCACAAAGGGTGCCAAGAGCGTGAGTGCTCAGTACAGACGAACACGAGTAGCGTGGAGCTCAAAACGGAGAGCGCGTGCATCACGATCTCTGTCACTAGCAAACCTAGCAGTCATCTGAAGTGCTGGATCCTCTGCAGAGTGGTCTGAGTAGAGTCCGGTGTAATATCCCTCTTCTCCTGGAAGTGCAGCAGGGATATAGCGGAAAGAAGTCTCTCTCAGTAGAGTGTGCTCCTCTCTCAGCAGTGTGATACATGAGTATGCAGCATCCTGCACAGCCATGTTCTCGGTAACGCCGATGCCATGTCCAAAGTGGATAGGCTGGGTGACTCCAACGTGGTGCGGGTAGATCCGGACAATGCAGTGGAACTGCGTCTGGTTGAAGTCGTGGAACTGCTCCTCGATGGTGTACTCAGGGTACCATCGATATCCCACGTAGGACATCATCTCGATCAACGTGGTGGGGTGGCCACGCACACCGAGGCACCTGGTCAAACGAACAATCTGCCGAGGGGGAAGATTTGCCATCTGAAACAGAAAGCAAGAGTTTGCAAATGCATCAGATTATGAGATAAACCTGGAATGACTCGGACAGCATAACGGCTGTAATTGTAAGAAATGACAATTTCTTTCAATATGCAAATAGCACTTACATAATACGATGTAAGAAATCAGCATTACAACAATGCTAGGAAAACCTGGACACAACTTTCCTACGGCTATAAGGAAGCAAACAACGAGATATGCTAATCAGACAGAGGAGAGCCTAGTCCTATCTTCCCGTAGAACAAGATGAGGGTGACTCAGAACTCAGAACGAAGGGGGTAAGGAGAAAAATGAAGCCTTACGTTGTTCCCTTATATACCCAGAGTAACTATATAACTATAGCAAGCTAGACTCGACTTCGGCCAAGGCTACTAGTCCTACAGTCAGTCCTGCTCTGATACCAAGTCTGTCGGGACCCGGGGTTAGCGTATGCAAGTCCAGTTAAGACATAGTCATATGGAGAGCCGAGAACCGCACCCACTTGTCTAAGCAGACAAGGCCAAGCACTGAACATTCTCGGAAAGCATCGTACGTGAGGGAGCATCCCATCCAGGCCGGATGATCAACTGTGATGGGTCCTCATCGTCCGCACACAAGTCTAGATATGGGTGGTGAACTCCCATATTCAAAGACAAGTCGCCTCAACCATACTATCGACTATCTCAAAACTCTTACATAGACTTACTCCAGCCCGATCACTTAGTCGGGGTCTAGGGTGGGCTCGATCATACCACAAAGTGTGCACGAGACAGAGTCTCGGACAATCGCATCGCGATGCCCCAAGCTGCGCACATCTAAGGGCCACTTGGTGTATGAAAGACCGCCAGCCAGAACACAACTAAGGTCTCAAAAACCCATACAAAGACATGCATGTTATAAACATACATGCAGCACACAAGCCTTGTATGAACAGCAGGTACCATTGCAATTCTCTACAAAGTGTACATTTTATTTATAACTCTTATAGAGTACACACAGAGATCACATACATGTGATCCAACATTACAACATGAAGCGGAAGCAAATTATGTCTGGGTACAGACAAGTTTAACAAATTGGCTTCAGAAGCCTTATTCAAACATAAAGCCCTCCACGAGGGAACCAGTCTGCTGACTGGGACTAGACTAGCTTAACTTCAGTCGTCCAGCTCGATGAAGAAGCCACCTTCTGGGTCAGTGACATCATCTAAAACATAGATTAAGAAAACGTGAGTACAAAGATGTACTCAGCAAGACTTACATAGGAGCTATACTACTCATGCACATGTATCAAGGTAAAGGGGGTGGGGTTCACTTGCAGAAATGCCAGCTTTGACTTGGCTAATCCTGAACTACGAATACCAGACTTTGAGGTAAGAAGCGTACACGAGTCCACTACTTTCACCAACCAATTACACCACTATGGTGCCTTCCTCGACTTCCCCACGAGAAAGCACGCCATAGCACTCACACTTATCTTGGTGTGTTTTAGAAGTATCCGGTTCAAGTTATCGAATAATCAAGCTAAGCTTTCCAAGTAGTCCATAACCGCGGACGCGGCTATTCGAATAGTTTTGTTAACCTTGCAAGGGTGTACCGCTACACACACATGACCATCATTTACCGCCTTTGATCTCGACACCATTCAAGGGGTGCCAGCGAGGATGCTCACCACAACTGTTACCTCATAGCCTATCTAGTCCAAGAAAGCCGCCTACTTGGGTGGCTACCACTATCGTGAACCCGGCCGGTTTACCGAAGTGGACCCAAGCGATGTGTGCGTGGTGCGTAAGCCGGTCTCGGATGAGCCGTTCTCTCACTTAGCATCCAGGCCACAAGCCTACCAGAACTCCGAACTACTGCGACATCTGGACATCGAAAGGGATGAGTTAATAAGTCGAGAGGGGTCAGTGAGCCCAATGTGTGGTTGTACTCTTCATCTTGGATCACCACACAAGAACTCGGACTTAGGGCGGTGTTCAACGAGACAACCCACCGTGTACTCCTACACAGCCTCTCATCGTTCACCTTGTATTAGGGTCGATTCACCAACACTTTCTACCATCATCAACATGATCATTCCCAGCCCGACTCACATCACAGTACAACATGGTATCACACTAAGCATGCAATAAGCAGTAACATTGCAGGGGCCACATGATATCATTCAACTCCTACATTTTCTAGGATTGTGGTTTGCTTACTACTGTGACAAAAGATAGGTCATGCAAAGGAATGGGTTCATCTATGCGGTAGAATCGTAACCTGGTGATCATCCTATACAATGCATAAGCGAGACATGAGAGGGAAGTGGGATTTTATCGACGTGATCAATGGGGGTTTGCTTGCCTTGCTGACGAGGTTCGGGCTCTGGATCTTCAGCGAAGGGGGTGACCTCTTGCTCCGGTTCAACCTCTACTCGACAAGCAAAGTACAAAGTAGCAATCAATATGAATGCAATGCTCAAGCACATGATAGAATGTTTAAGCTTGAAGTACAAGTTTGATGTGTGAGGCAATTCCATTTAAGTGGAATATATTGCATTTTTAAAATGCAAATTCAAATTCCACATTTGAATTCAACATTAATCAAGTTACATGTGATATAGTTTGATCAATTTGAATTAAATTCAAATGTGTATGATATGCCTCTGAAGTGTGGTTGATTTACAACATAAATCCATGGTCCAAGTGGAAAAATCATTTGGTTTGAATTTGAATTAAATTCAAATAAAGCAATTGACATATGCTACTGGTCCCATTTTAAGATCAACTCAAATAGAGTTGAAAAAGTTGCATATTTGGAAAGATAATTTTCTCCTGATCATTTTTCATATATTATTTGTCCAATTTGGAGTTAATATGAATTTTCTATGAATTTCCAAAGTTTGGGGTATTTTCTGGATTTTCTTTAATTTATTAAATCTCTGGAAAAGGTTTACTGCGTCATTATTGCATCAGCATGACATCAGGGGGTTTGACCCGAGTCAAACTGACAAGGGGTCCCACTGGTCAGTGATACAGGGGTTAATCCCGTGTTGATTAAGTCAACAGAGTGATTAGAGGGGCACTGGGCCCACCTGTAAGTGACTCTGGGGGTGGGTTTAGTGGTTAACCACCACGGCCACGTCAGGCCTGCCGGCGGCTAGTCGCCGGCGACATGGCCACGGAGGCGCTGCACGGGGAGCTCGAATCCGTCCACGGAAGAGCACGGGGAGTACTGCATCTTGCTCCTGGAGGCCTTCCGCGTCGTCTGGTGGCATCGGGGGCTCGCGGGGTGCTCGGAATCGACGACGGCGATGACTCCGGCGGCAGCAGTACGGCGACGAGGTCGTAGTCGACGCTATCGTGCACGGATCGGGCTGGGAACACTTGCGTTCGAAAGCTACCGTGCTCAGGAGCCAAACGCGTGCGCTGGACGCGACGAAGGGGCACAGGGGCGACCTCATCGTCGTCCATGGCGGCGACGTGCTACGGCATCCATGGCGGATCCGGCTAGAGCGAGCAAACGAGGGGGAAAACAGGGGGGTCTCACTCGCAAGCTCACCCTGAACGCAGTCGAGATGGTGGCGAAGGCTGGGGTGGTTCAACGGCGGCGGATTCGACGACTTCCTTCACGGCGGCCGGCGGGAGCTCGAGGAAGAACTCGACGTCTACGCTGGCTCCGGGCTCGATTCCTTCTGCGTTTCGACGAAGACGACGACGACGAAGCTCTGGGACACCTTGGTTCAGCTCCTCGACGACGGTGGCCACGTCTGGGCTCGACGGCGCTCCGGCTAGGCTACGGTGGCTTCGCTGTTCTTGGCGGGGAGGAAGAACTGGAGGGCGAGGAAGGAGGGGAATGGTTTCTGGACGTCTCCAGGACTCGCGGGCGGTGAGAAGGAGGCAGGGGAGTCACTGGGGAGACGCCACCGCGACGGCCACGGCATGCCGGGCAAGCAGCTGTGTGCTCGTGCCCGGGGAAGACGACAGGGGAGTTCCCCCTGGTGGGCTGGGCCGGGTGGAGAGGTGGGCCTCGCCCTGGGCAACAGGTAAGTCTTTTCTTTTTAATTCTGTTTAATCTTTCCTTTCTGTTTTCTGTAATTTGTCTTGGCTCTGATTAAAAAAATCAAACCATTTTATTAAATGATGAAAACTTTTATGTGGCCTCATAATAAAATAGACTAGCCACTCATAAACTTTCAACATTTTTAAAATTCAAAAGATTTGAATTTTAAATCAAATAGGGGGATTTCTTTATTTCCAAGGTACTGTTTGAATATTTGAAAAATCTATGAGCATGGGGTGGGTCCCACATCACTTGATATGTGATCACACTCATTTATAAGACTTTTCAAAACTCTAACATGAATTTTTGGAAAATATTTTTATCTGGCCTTTTGAATTAATTCATCTGGGGGGTGTTCCTTCTCCCATTTGGATTTTGAATTTGATTTTCAAGGTTTCTTTTTGAAACTTTTGCATGATGCAAAGGTACTAGCTAACCCTAGCACATACCTAACAGAGGGATCTGACAACTCGCCCCCACTCAAAAGAATCTCGTCCCGAGATTCAGAAGTCTGCGGGAGGAAAGTGGGGTACTCGGCACTGAGACGGTCTTCTCTCTCCCACGTGGCTTCTCTTTCAGAGTGGTGTGACCATTGCACTTTCAGAAACCTAATCTTCTGACGACGAGTGACACGCTCTGCTGAATCAAGAATACGAACGGGGTATTCTCGATAAGAAAGGTCATCTTGGAGATCAAGCGTTTCATGGTCGACTTCGCGGATGGGGTCCTTGAAGCAACGCCTGAGTTGGGACACATGGAATACGTCGTGTACTCTGGAAAGGTGCGGGGGTAGTTCAAGTTGGTAGGCAACTTCTCCACGTTTGGCTAGAATGCGGAAAGGTCCGATGTAACGTGGGGCCAACTTGCCTTTGATACCGAAACGTTGGGTTCCCTTCAGAGGAGTAACCCGAAGGTAAGCCTTCTCATCCAGATTGTAGCTCTCTTGCCTATGATGACGATCATAGTAGCTTTTCTGACGAGACTGGGCTGCTTTTAATTGATCACGAACAATGCGAACTTGCTCTTCTGCTTCCTTGATCATATCCGGTCCAAAGAATTATCTTTCACCGGTTTCAGACCAGTTTAGTGGTGTTCGACATCGTCGTCCATAAAGGAGTTCAAATGGAGCCATGTTCAGACTAGATTGAAAACTATTGTTATAAGCAAATTCGGCATATGGAAGGGAATTCTCCCAATTCTTTCCGAATGAGATAACACAAGCTCTGAGCATGTCTTCAAGAATTTGGTTAACCCTTTCGACTTGACCGCTAGACTGAGGATGGAAAGCCGTACTAAAGGAGAGATGAGTTCCCAAAGCACGTTGAAAGCTTCCCCAAAATCTAGAGGTGAAAAGGCTACCCAGATCAGAATTGATTTCCAATGGAACACCGTGAAGGGATACAATTCTGGAGATGTACAAGTCCGCTAACTGGCTAGCAGTTATAGACTCGCGAACCGGAAGGAAGTGAGCAACTTTGGAGAGCCTATCTATGACAACGAAGATGGCATTGTTTCCTTTCTGGGTTCTTGGAAAGCCTGTGATGAAGTCCATACCGACTTTGTCCCATTTCCACTCGGGAATAGACAAAGGTTGAAGTGTACCAGCAGGTCTTTGATGTTCTGCCTTAATGCGACGACAAACATCACATTCGGCAACAAATTGAGCAATGTCTCTCTTCATCCTAGTCCACCAAAATCTCTGGCGTAGATCTCGGTACATTTTTGTGCTACCGGGATGAATTGAGAGGGGTGTGTCATGGGCTTCCTTGAGGATGAGTTGCCTTAGTTCCCTATTCTTAGGTACTACCAAACGATTTTCAAAGAATATCGTTCCCTTGTTATCTGTGGAGAAACATTTAGCAACTCCGCTAGCAATGTTCTCCTTGATCCGGCAAACACCTCGTGCACGCCTTTGGGCAACTATGATTTGATCCTCAAGAGTTGGTTTCGCCACCAAGGTTGAAAGATAGCCATGAGGAACAATCTCAAGGTTGAGCTTGCGAAAATCCTCATGAAGAAGTGGTTGATACTGCTGTAACATGAGGTTGTTACAGTACGACTTACGACTTAGGGCGTCAGCCATGACATTGGCTTTGCCTGGGGTGTAAGAAATTGCTACGACGTAATCTTTTATCAACTCAATCCAGCGTCTTTGCCTGAGATTAAGATCTGGCTGGGTGAAAATATATTTGAGGCTTTGGTGGTCGGAATAAATCTCACAACGATTACCAAGGAGGTAATGTCGCCAAGTTGTTAGAGCATGAACTACGGCAGCGAGTTCAAGGTCATGGGTAGGATAGTTCTCTTCATGTGGCCGCAATTGGCGTGAAGCATAAGCTACCACATGTCGATCTTGCAGAAGTATGCATCCTAACCCTTGCCGTGATGCATCACAATAGATCTCGAAATCCCTTTTTGTGTCTGGAGGTGCAAGTACGGGTGCGGAAGTTAATCTTCTTTTTAGCTCCTGGAAGCTTTCCTCGCACTTAGGAGTCCATAAGAATTTCTTATCTTTCTTGAGGATTTCAGTTAGAGGCTTTGCAACTTTAGAAAAGTTCTCGACGAAGCGACGGCAATAGCTGGCTAGGCCAAGAAAACTCCTAACTTGCTTAACCGATTCAGGTGGAGTCCAGTCAAGGACGGCCTGAACTCTCTCGGGATTTACAGCAATGCCTTTTGCAGAAATCACGTGGCCTAAGTAGGTCACTTCTGGTAGCCAGAATTCACACTTGGAGAATTTAGCATACAGGCGATGCTCTCTAAGCTTCATCAATACCAGCCTTAAGTGTTCGGCATGATCTCCTTTGTTCTTCGAGTAGATGAGAATATCATCGAGATAAACCACAACAAATTTATCTAGGTACTCCATGAAGATCGAATTCATCAAGCGTGAGAATGTGGCGGGGGCATTGGTTAAACCAAAGGACATGACGGTGTACTCGTAAAGACCATAAGGAGTAGTAAAAGCCGTTTTGGGAATGTCCTCGTTTCGGATTCGGATCTGATGATAACCTAATCTCAAATCCATCTTGGAGAAGACAGCGGATCCTGCAAGTTGATCATAAAGATCATTGATCCTGGGCAGTGGGTATTTGTTCTTTATCGTCGCTAAATTTAGCGGGCGATAATCTACGCACATCCTTTCTGTTCCATCTTTCTTCTTTACGAACAGAACGGGGCAACCCCATGGCGATGAGCTAGGGCGGATGAAGCCTTTTGCCAACGAAGCATCAAGTTGGGTTTTTAGCTCAGCTAGCTCATGTGGGGCCATTTTATATGGGCGTTTGGAAATTGGTGCGGTTCCTGGAACAAGATCCACTATAAACTCTACACATCTGTCGGGTGGCATGCCCGGCAGCTCTTCAGGAAAGACATCCGGGAAGTCACGAACCACCGGAATATCTTCAAGTTCGGGAAGGGGAAGTACATTCAAGGAATGCACTTGGTTTCTTGTTCTGGGTGAGGTATAGTTGACGGTTGTGCCTGAAGGGTGGGTGAGTTTCACGGATTTGCCTTTGCAATCCAGATAGGCATTCTGTCTTGATAGCCAATCCATGCCAAGGATGACATCAATGTCTGAAGACTTGAGGGCTATGAGCGAAGCAAGGAATACTAAACCCTCAATTGAAATTTGATTACCATGGCTTACTCTATTAGTTTGCCATCTTGACCCTGGAGTTTGAATAACCATTGGGGTGGACAATTCAAAAAAGGGTAACTCGGTGGAGTAACGGAAAACCGGGGGATGAAGCCGGATGAAGTCGTTCAGAGACACCGGCTCATTGCGCTGCTGAGTGGTGTTGCGTGCGATGACTTCCAGCAGGTGGTGAGAGTCACGGCGGTTCCTCTCAACCTCCATCAGCACTTGGGCCATCGTGGGTGGGGGTGGAAGGTTGTCTTCCTCCTGGTTGTTCCCACGACCTTGGTTTCGACCAATCTGGCCACGGGTTCCTTGAGACATCCTGAAGGTGAAAAACCAAAGTCAAACAGAGTTGATTTCAAGAGTCTAATCAAGGTATTGAAGTATTGGAAGGATTACAGAGCAAAGGAAGTAATCATCTTGACAACATGGTGATAAAAGCATACAAGCCATATATTCACAAGCTGTCATACAAACCATACATCGTTTTAGTACAAGCACTAAGCTAATACAAACATGATGAAGATGATACATCCTTCAGAGGCACTCTGACTTCCTATACATTATTTATCTAAGCCTCTGGAACTTAGACACCTTGCTTACAATATTCTAGGATACTACTACATCCTCACTAAGTAAGACCACAGGCGGTCTCACTCATCTCCATCTCCATAGTAGTCCTCATAAAAGTTACCCGCATATCCCGGTAGCTGGAGGTGACCATCGGAAAACACGGAGGCTTGTGGACCCTGATATCCATTTGGACAAGGATGGGGCCTAGGTCCAGTGTAGGGTGGAAGCAAAGGACCACGGGGTGGAAAAACTCCTCCAATCTCGGGCCAAGCAACTCGAGAAGGCATCTGAGTCCTCACTGGGTAGATCGCATCATACTCAACTGATCCCACGCTCACAAAGGGTGCCAAGAGCGTGAGTGCTCAGTACAGACGAACACGAGTAGCGTGGAGCTCAAAACGGAGAGCGCGTGCATCACGATCTCTGTCACTAGCAAACCTAGCAGTCATCTGAAGTGCTGGATCCTCTGCAGAGTGGTCTGAGTAGAGTCCGGTGTAATATCCCTCTTCTCCTGGAAGTGCAGCAGGGATATAGCGGAAAGAAGTCTCTCTCAGTAGAGTGTGCTCCTCTCTCAGCAGTGTGATACATGAGTATGCAGCATCCTGCACAGCCATGTTCTCGGTAACGCCGATGCCATGTCCAAAGTGGATAGGCTGGGTGACTCCAACGTGGTGCGGGTAGATCCGGACAATGCAGTGGAACTGCGTCTGGTTGAAGTCGTGGAACTGCTCCTCGATGGTGTACTCAGGGTACCATCGATATCCCACGTAGGACATCATCTCGATCAACGTGGTGGGGTGGCCACGCACACCGAGGCACCTGGTCAAACGAACAATCTGCCGAGGGGGAAGATTTGCCATCTGAAACAGAAAGCAAGAGTTTGCAAATGCATCAGATTATGAGATAAACCTGGAATGACTCGGACAGCATAACGGCTGTAATTGTAAGAAATGACAATTTCTTTCAATATGCAAATAGCACTTACATAATACGATGTAAGAAATCAGCATTACAACAATGCTAGGAAAACCTGGACACAACTTTCCTACGGCTATAAGGAAGCAAACAACGAGATATGCTAATCAGACAGAGGAGAGCCTAGTCCTATCTTCCCGTAGAACAAGATGAGGGTGACTCAGAACTCAGAACGAAGGGGGTAAGGAGAAAAATGAAGCCTTACGTTGTTCCCTTATATACCCAGAGTAACTATATAACTATAGCAAGCTAGACTCGACTTCGGCCAAGGCTACTAGTCCTACAGTCAGTCCTGCTCTGATACCAAGTCTGTCGGGACCCGGGGTTAGCGTATGCAAGTCCAGTTAAGACATAGTCATATGGAGACTTGGTATTTTGCAACCATAGGGACGATCAGTGATTTCCCATGTTCCATTAGCCAAGATGGAATCCATCTCGCTACGAACCGCATCTTTCCAGTAGTCCGCATCTGGTGAAGCATAAGCTTCTGAAATAGAAGTGGGAGTGTCATCCACGAGGTACACAATGAAATCATCACCAAAGGACTTTGCAGTCCTCTGTCTCTTGCTCCTAATAGGAGCTTCATCGTTCTCCTCCACAGGATTATCATCATGAGTTCGTTCATAATATTCCATCGGAATGGCGGGTTCCGGAATCTCATCAGATTCCTGTCTAGAAGCGCTTTGCATATCTCTCATGGGAAATATATCCTCAAAGAATGTAGCATCTTTAGACTCCATAATCGTACTGACCTTCACGTCAGGCACCTGAGATTTCACCACTAGAAATCTATATCCAACGCTGTTCTTAGCGTAGCCCAGAAAAACGCAGTCCACGGTCTTTGGTCCAAGCTTACGCTTTTTGGGAATCGGTACATTGACTTTCGCCAAACAGCCCCAAGTACGCAAGTATGAGAGTGTCGTTCTTTTCTTCTCCCATAATTCATAGGGAGTGATCTCGTTATCCTTCACGGGAACCTTATTCAGGACATGACAGGATGTCAATATAGCCTCCCCCCACCATGCCTTGGATAAACCCGATGTATCTAACATGGCGTTAACCAAATTTGTTAGAGTACGGTTTTTCCGTTCGGCAACCCCGTTTGATTGGGGTGAATAGGGAGGCGTCCTCTCATGAATAATTCCATGTTCCGCACAGAAAGAATTAAAATCATTAGAAAAGTACTCTCCACCACGATCAGACCGAACCCGTTTAATCTTTTTCTCAAGTTGGTTCTCAACTTCTGCTTTATAGATTTTAAAATAGTGCAGAGCCTCATCTTTAGTGTTTAATAGATACACATAGCAAAATCTAGTGGAGTCATCTATCAATGTCATGAAGTATTTCTTTCCACCTTTAGTCAACACACCATTCATCTCGCATAGATCAGAATGTATGAGTTCTAGTGGCGCCAAGTGTCTCTCCTCCGCAGCCTTGTGGGGCTTGCGAGGTTGCTTAGCTTGCACACATGCATCACACTTAGAACCTTTGGCTAAAGTGAAACTCGGGATTAAATTCATCTTAGCTAGCCGCGTCATACAACCGAAATTTACGTGACAAAGACGTGAATGCCAAATCTCAGATTCATCAACGATAGAATGTATATGATTCACGACGTTATTACATAAATCCTCTAGGGAAAGGCGGAACAGACCTCCGCATTCATAACCTTTACCAATGAATAATCCATATCTAGACAAGATTGTTTTATTCGACTCGAATACTAATTTAAACCCTTCTTTACATAGAAGGGAGCCACTAACGAGATTCTTTCTGATATCGGGGACATGCGGCACGTTCTTCAGCCGCACGGTCTTTCCCGAAGTAAGCTTCAGATCGACCGTACCAACACCAAGAACAGAAGCATGTGCGCCGTTCCCCATCAGTACGGACCTGGTTCCTATGGTCTGGTAAGAAGAAAACAAGGATATGTCAGCACACACATGAACATTTGCACCCGTGTCAACCCACCATTCAGTAGATTGATAAACTGAGAAAACAGTAAATAAATTACCGTACCCAGATGCACCATTGTCCGTGTTGCCCATGACCACATTGACAGAACTAGAATTCTGCGCTGGCCTCTTATACTTGTTCGGGCACTTATTAGCCCAGTGCTCCAGTGAGCCACAAGTAAAACAACCATCATCCTTCTTGTTGTTCTTCTTTCCCTTCTTCTTGAAGGTAGTACTCGGTTGGACCTTCGGTTGGACCTTGTTCTTTCCCTTGAACTTATTCTGAAAGTTCTTCTGCTGCACCATGTTGGCAGTAAAAGTTCCCTCATCCCCCTTTTGGTGTGAGTCTTTTGCCCTTGAGTTCTGCTCCACACTCAGATGGCCAATAACATCCTCAACTGAGAATCCTCGCCTCTGGTGCTTCAGAGTGGTGGCAAAGCTCCTCCAAGATGGAGGGAGTTTAGCAATTATGCATCCCGCGACAAACTTGTCCGGTAGATCACACTTGAGGAGCTCAAGCTCTTTCACGATGCACTGTATCTCATGGGCCTGTTCCAACACAGGACGGTTCTCGACCATCTTGTAATCATGGAACTGCTCCATAGCATACAACTCGCTCCCGGCATCAGTTGCTCCGAACTTTGCCTCGAGTGCACTCCATAAGTTCTTGGCATCACGCATATGTAAATACGCGTCGACTAATTTGTCTCCGATCACGCTAAGAACTGCTCCAACAAAGACGATGGAGGCGTCCCTGAACGCCTTCTCCTGTAGAGGAGTAATCGTTCCAGTGGGAGTCTCTCCAACGACCCAGAAGACATTCATAGACGTGAGCCACAAAATAGTCTTTGTTTGCCAACGCATAAAATTTTGGCCCGTAAACGGGTTCGGTTTCAGTGTCGCAGCAAAACCAGGAGATGAAAAATGCCTATAAAAATAAGGTTTTTGGATTGTTGGATATATTAGCAATTTTCCAAGCAATTTAATCCCTAGATAAATCATGAACATGACGCATGCAAGATTAATCTTATACTGATACTTAACCATGCAACTCAGATCTACGCAGATAACACATATATGTACGCAGACAATAAGCATGGCATAGATGAAAACAACGATGAACGGGGTGAGTAGATCATACCCTCCGTTCGGCCAGATCGCAGCAGCGGATGCGCTACTAGCAGCAGCAAGTTCGTCGGCGTTCTTCTTGGCGGCGGCGGCTTCCTCCTGAGCGAGCTTCTCGGCGGCGGCCTTCTCAGCTTCGGTAGACATGGCGACGTAGAGAAAGTAGTCGAACCGGAGCGGAAGCGAGCAGTCGCGTCGTAGACGCTCCCCAAAAACCTTATTGCTCCTCTCCCGGTGCAGGATCGCAAGGAGCACGGTTCCGGAGGCCTGCTCTCCCGCACAGCCGTGCACGCGACGGACGGGATGGGATCGCCGGAGGCAGCAGCAGTGCGTGGAACGACGTGGGCGGTGCGCGAGGAAGAATAGATGCGATCTATTCTGTTGTGCAGCGGCTAGGGTTGTCGCGGCTCCTTTTATACACAGCCGAGGTAGGGCGACGTGGGACTGGATACCCGCGACCGAGTCGGCCCACGATTGACGTCTCAGATCGTGCAACGGTTAACTCGTGATTAATTGCATTAACTAAAAATTAATGCCAATTAATTAGCCGTTCCTGACTTGCAAAAATTAAGCGCACACATGACATAGGTTTTAGCTCGGCTCGGCTCAATTCCGCAAACCGCGGCGCGCGCGCGTCGTGACGAGGCGAGGCGTGGCGAGGCGGGCGGCGGAGGAGCGCGCGTGAGCTCTCACTCTTCTACTTGCTCAATAGCATGTAGGAGAGCTCCCCTTATAAAGAGGTGCAACTCACCCTCCACTTTCGGGGTGGGACTAAACTTAGCACCACACCCATGTCATTTTTCCCACATGGGCCCTTAGAGATTTTCTGAAATTGTTAGATGGGCCTAAAGCCCATGCCTTATTTCAACATCAAGTTCTCGATGGTAAGTGTGCCTCCAATGGTCATATCAACCCACATGGGATCGCTTGTCAGCTATAAATAGCTACACACACCAATCATTTGCAATTGGCTGCTCAGTGAGAAATTCAGCAGGTGTTGTTTGCATTATTTTAGGGAGTTTAAGTTGCTTTCACATATACCATAAGACTGATACTTATTTTTCTAAAATAGACGGATACGAATTGCATTATATCACTTGCAAAAAAAAATTGCACAATATCACATGAAGGTAAAAAATGGAAATCCATTGACCATCATTTTGTAGGACTCTACTTTTATTTTACGAGAAGAACTCTACTTATCATCATTTTATGAGATTGTATTCATCATCGATCATTCAACAACTGAATAGGTTTCTTATGGACACGACGATTCAATGTTCGGGACTATCTAAACCTGCAACATCCAGGTGTGGGGATACGAGAAAGGCATTGTGACAGACCTGCCGGTAGCAAAAATGAATTGTAATGTTGTAATACCGTATAGAATAGTGTTATACATGGGGCCGGATGAGGTAGCGCCTTGTATTTTGAATCTGGGATGGTGCGGCAATCTGGTTCTCGGTTCTGTACCGTGACTCCATGTATATATCAGTACCAGGGACGCTAGATCTATGAGAACCTCAGCAGAGCCCAGTTTCGATAAAGTTCAATCAAAAGATCAATATACAGTGAAGAATATGTGGTACCATTGGAATCTCAGGGCACAAGTGGGGAGAGTTGACATCATATCCATCCGAGCTCGTGTTCAGGTTTCATTTTCGGTATCTTATAGGCTATTTATCATCGGTTGATCAGCAACTGGATATGATTTTTTTTAGATAAACAGAGACCCTGCCCCTGGTTTCATTTCAAAGAAATCAAACCAAGCAAACAGACCACAACGTTCACTGGTCTAATGCAAAGAAGAGTACCATCAGCCAACTTATTACAAGCCAAAATGGAAAACATTGTCCAGGATTGAAACTAACTGCCTCTAAAGATCACAATACCTACTATCAGCCTTGTCGTGCTTCACAGGCAGACAACTCAGCAACATTTGAAATCTTCAAGGTCTTCACTGGAGGCCCAGCCCTAGTTGCCATGGGGGACCAGCATGCCTCAAGGGGTGACACTGGACTGGCCATGTCCTTCTTGCCAGCCCCCAGCTTCACTGGAGAGTTGAAGCAGCTCCTGGAGCCCATGGTTGCTTCCAGGCTATCTTTCAGCCACCCAGGATAAAAAAAAGTTGCCTGATGAGGGCCTTCCCCATGTTGAGAAAGCTCTCCAACCTCTCCTTGCAGATCTCTATAGACAACACCATCCAGTATCTGATTGTTCTCAAGATTTCCCTTCACACCTGGATTATGGAGATCCAAACTATATTGTTAAAAATCATAGAGTTTTTTTGTTTCCACAAACTCCACAAGACAGCAGAAGAGACTAAATTAATTGCAACATTTCTTTTCTCAGATAGCCAGAATTTGGCTACTGATTCAAAGCAATCTCTAATTATCTTGTTAAACAATTTGCTAACTACTTCCCAGATGTTTTTGGCCACCATGCGATAAAAAATTAAATGATGAACAGATTCATTTTCACAGCAGTAGACACTTCTAAAGGCTTGACAATGTGTCTCTTCTTTAGATTGTCCCTGGTCATGATCTTATTATTAGAAAGCAGCCACAAGAAAACATGGATTGGGGGGGGGGGGACTCTAACCTTCCACACAACTGGCGGATATATTGGCTGCACCCCCCTAAAATTAATCACATGAAAAAGAGAGCTAGTGGAATAATGCCCTTTGTTCACTAGCTGCCAGACTAGACTGTCAGGCTCAGCAGATAAAGAAATTGATTTAATTATCTCCTCAAATTGGAACCACTGTTCCATAAGCCTAACAGAGAAAGTTCTCCTAAATGTGATCTTAATATTTACCCCATCACAGGCATCAGCCAAAGTAATGTTTTGCTGGTTACAAATGGTATAAATGGGCCAAAACTGGACAGACAGAGGCAAGGTGCCAAACCATGTGTCCTCCCACAGTCTGATTATCTTTCCATTACCCACAATCCATCTGTAGCAAAAATTCAAGGCTTTTATAGTGGAGCTAACCCCTTCCAGAATCTAGAGGTTTTGGGATTGGATGTAGGTACAAAAATGTTGGGTTTCCAAGAGAGAAGTACTTTTTTATCTATAAATGACTTCCAAATCTTGCCATCCCCCTCAATGTACCTTTTAATCCATGAGCCCAACATACAAAGATTGACTTCTTGGAGATTTGGAATACCCAAACCTCTAAACTCTTTCTTCATACACACTAGTTTCTAAGGCTGGACGAAAAGCTCGTTACTCGCGAGCATAATGAGCGCTCGGAAACTCGGCTTGTTAAGGCTCGTGCTCGTTAGTTAATGAGCCAAGATGAACAACATTTTTAGCTCGTTAATATTAATGAGCTTAACAAGCTCGCTCATGAGTTTCGTGAGCAGCTCGTTTAGCTTGTTTTTTTAATCACTAAGTTTTTAGTTTGTTTTATTTAAGGAAAAATCCTAGTTTTTTTAGGGTGCTCACTGCTCAGTCACTCACGCCTCAGCCCGGCCCAATTGATCCCACCTCCTCCTTTCCAGCACACCTCCTCTGTCGGGGGATTGGTACCCGGGTAGGCTAACCCAAGCAGAAGCATTCTTTCAAGACAAGGAGGGACCGATTGGGCCGCAGCTGGGCCGAGCTAGGCAGATGTACGGCCGATTGCTCCGAGGCAATCAGCCGTATCAAATGCCGGCAGTCGGCCCAGGCGCAATCGGTCCACTCCTTCACAAAGACGATCATCCGATTGGTCCGCAGCTGGGCCGAGGCAGGCACCTGGAAGGCCGATTGCCCAGAACAATCGACCTTGCCAAGGACCACCAGTCGGCCCAGGCGCAATCGGAATAGCCTACTACCCTTGGAGGAAGTCGACCCCGACGCCAGTCGGGGGTATGATTACGAGGTCATAAATGCACTATCCCGAGATATCTGGGTGGCAGGAAGGCCAAGTCATGTCGAAGATCTGATGGAGATACGGTGTCGACCTCTCCGCCGATTCCGCGGACAGGGCGACAAGACCGCTCCTCCTAGCTCCACTGTTCATCTCCATGCCCTATGGGTCTACAGCATGGGCCGCCGCTCGTAGGATCCGGATCACCCGAAGAGGAGAAGTCGGTGGGCCCAGGCCGATTAGAGGATGACAGCTGGGCCCATTCGGCAGTGAAGTTACCGAAGTACCCTGGGCTCACACTATAAGAGCCCGGGTACCCCTCCTGCGTGGGGGACGACTCGCTCAAGATCACCATTCACTCATTCTCCTCTCTGTTCATTTACTGCTAGTAGTAACTCCTCAGGGAAACAGGAGAGAGCCTTGCCCACGGCGGCGGCGCTCACCTTCCCCTGAGAAGATAGAGAAGCAGTTATTGTAGCCAGAGCATTGATATATAAGAGACAAGCAGGAGTAGGGGTGTTATCTCTCCGGAGAGCCCCGAACCTGGGTACGTCGTGGTGTCCTTTACCGTGCTTGTACCCAACCCGATTCCGGCACCATCGACATCTTCTCCCTCGCGTCTTCCCCTCACTTTAGCCATCCCATGGCATCTGACGTCACATATCGACAACAGTTGGCGCCCACCGTGGGGCAGACCGAGGCGTCGACTGGAGTAAAGATCCGGACGGGATTTTCCTCTGCATCAGGCGGTAGCCACGCCTCTGGCCTGATTCTAAGGCGTGGGGCAATCGATTACGTGGTGGACTACTCGGCGCGGTACAGGGCTGGAGCACCCCTGCCGCCCGGTGTGTCGCTGCAGGTCGGCAGCCATCGCCTCTTCATCAGCAACTACCCCGAGGCGTATCCCAAAGAGATTCGCATCTTCTCGTGCGCTACGGACCCGCTCTCGACCAGGGGCTGCAGGGCAGCCCCCGGCAGAGAGGAGGGCCGAGTGCACGCCGCCGTCATGATGGCGGGAGCATCCTCATCAACCAACCGCGACCCTGCGAGTACAGCTAGAAAGGCTAAGGAGGTAGCTGACGCTGCAGAGCGAATCGGCACCAGTGCGTTGCGGGATGTGTTATACACACCCGTGAACAGGAATGGTGATCCGGAGCAGGTGCACACGGAGCTGGAAACAGCACGGCTCGCTCTGGCTCGCAGGGCTGAGCAGGTGCTGGCAGAAGAGCGCAGGCTGGGAGCCATCACAAGAGAATACAATGCAACGCATGCAGGACCGCGCCGGCCGATTAAGCCCGCAGTCCTGGAAGATTTGAGAAGACGAGGCAGGGCAGTCAACCAGCAGCTGTCGGGGGCCGAGCAGCCGGAGCGTCCGAGGAGGCCGGTGCAATCGGAGCAACCGGCGCAGTCAGCATTCATCCAAAGGCCGACGTACAGCACGCTGGACAAGAACTTGAGAGCAGCCGAGCAAATAGCACTTGAGCTAGAAGACCTGGTGGGAGATGAGCGGCGCGAGCAGTCGCGCCGAATGCGTGAGCTGTTGGCAGCCGCAAAGGAGCAGAGGCTCGTTGCAATGGATCATCAAAATGCAGAACCCGGGGCGTCGAGGGGAACTGTGAGGCCGAATGTGGGAGCTAGCCAGCGACCGAATGCATCGCGCCAGAACAGACATCAACCCGCTCCATCTCGGCACGAGAGCAAGGTCAGAAGCAATCGGCCACCCCCAGCGGCAAGAAGAAGAATCGAAGAGCCAGTTGTTAACAGCAGGCGCAATGACATGCCACAGCAATCGGCACCAAGACCAGCAATCAGCGGCCGACTTGGCCCTCGCCAAATCGGCCAGAATGATGCAAGGCATCGCATTGAGCTCCTGGAGAAGGAGGATCAGGAGGATGAAGAAGGAGAAGCTGGCCCATCATGTTTTGGTCATCGTATTCGGACTGAAAAGTTTCCCAAAGGCTTCACGCTGTCGAGAGACACTCCCAAGTACAATGGTTCTGTGAAGCCTGAAGACTGGCTGTCCGATTACCTGACGGCGGTTCGCATTGCAGGAGGCAATCGGCGTGTAGCAGTCCGCTATGCACCTTTGATGCTGCAGGGTTCAGCTCGGACGTGGTTGAACAGTTTGCCCAAGGACAGTGTGAACTGCTGGGAGGACTTCACGAGTGCATTTATCCACAACTTCACAAGCACGTATGAGCGGCCCAACCTCCCGCGGCAGCTAGCTCTTTGTGTGCAAGGAAAAGATGAGCCCCTCCGAGATTACTTATCTCGGTCGATCAAGCTGAAGAATTCATGCGAAGGAGTCCATGAGATCCAGGCCATTCAGTACTTCACAGATGGATGCCTGGCTGACTCAATGTTGAAACACAAGCTGCTCCGCAAAGACTTCACATCGCTCGCCGAGCTCATGAAGGTGGCAAATGCGTTTGCTATGTCCGATTCTGCGATGCGCCCTATCCAGCTCGGAGTTGGAGGTGTGATCCAGTCACCAGGGGCTCCGCAGTCGGACACAGGGAACCAAGGCCTTAGTCGGAAGGAAAGGAGAGAGAACAACCGTAACAACAACAACAATTACAACCAGCAGAGCAATGGCAAGCGCAAGGACGAGCAGCCCGATACCCAGTATGGCAGTCGGCAGGTGGCCGCTGTCCAGAACGAAGAAGATCCAGCGGCTGCAGGAGGCAGTCGGAAGATGATACCAAATGTGAGACCCCCAGGACAGATGAAGCCCAAGTACACGTTCGAGGATATGCTGGACGCGCCGTGCAAATTGCACAGCACGCCTGGTAGGCCGTCTACGCACACCACTCGGCAGTGCGACTTTGTGAGAAGGATCGCGAAGGGAGAAGCTTTACCACCTCCACCCCCACCACCACCCCAGAACAGAGGACCACCTCAGCAGCAGAACCAGTTCCCACAGCAAGACGCCGCCTACATGATTTTCACCAGCGAGTCCACAGACAAGGGCAGTCGGAGAGCCCGAGCTCAGGAGGTTAATGCCACGATGCCACCGATTCCCCAGTTTATGCATTGGTCCGAATGTCCTATATCCTGGGACAGAGCAGATCATCCCACCATTTTGCCGAATCCGGGCAACTATCCGCTGGTGGTGGACGCTCTGTTCGCAGGACCAAGGTTTTCATGCAAGTTCTCTAGAGTGCTCGTTGATAGAGGAAGCACAATCAACATTCTGTACAGAGATACATTGATCAAGCTAGGGCTCACAGAGAAGGACCTGGAGCGCAATCGGACGACTTTCCATGGGATTGTTCCTGGATTGTCTTGCACCCCCATGGGTCGCATTCGGCTGGATGTTATATTTGGCACAGAAGAAAACTTCAGGAGAGAGCCGATTTGGTTTGAAGTCGCCGACCTCTGTAGTCCTTACCATGCTCTGTTGGGATTGCCGGCGTTTGCCAAGTTCATGATCAACGCACAACAGACATACCTAAAGATGAAGATCCCAGGGCCAAACGGCGTCATCACTGTCACCGGGGACTTCAGGAAGTCCCTCGAGTGTACATCCACTGGCAGCAGTTTGGCTGATTCTCAAGTGGTTGAGACGGAGAAGCGTCAGCTCAGCAAGGTGATTGCAATGGCGCAAGCACAGAACAAGAATCCACTTCCAGTCGGCCCAGCAAAGAGAGTAGATGAGGAATCGGCTTTTCAGTCGGCCAAGGACAGCAAGAAGATCGCTCTAGATCCCTCCGACTCAACCAAGTTTGTTGTAGTCGGAGCTGGACTTAGCGATAAATAGGAAAGCGAGCTCGTCGAGTTTCTCCGTGAGAATCGGGACATCTTTGCATGGTCTCCACAAGACATGACTGGTATGCCGAGAGAACTCGCCGAGCACAAGCTGCACATTCGGCCAGGCTCGAAGCCGGTCAAGCAACCCCTGAGACGTTTTTTCTGAAGACAAGAGAAGGGCAATCGGTGAAGAGATTGCGAAGCTGCAAGCTTCAGGTTTCATCATGGAAGTGTTTTACCCCGAGTGGCTGGCGAATCCAGTCCTCGTCATGAAGAAGAACAAGACCTGGCGCATGTGTATAGATTACACTTGCCTGAACAAGGCATGCCCAAAAGATCCGTTTGCTCTGCCCCGTATTGATCAAGTGATTGATTCTACGGCCGGCTACGAGCTTTTGTCCTTTCTGGATGCTACTGCTGGCTATCACCAGATCAAACTTGCTGTGGAAGATCAAATAAAAACCGCATTTATAACCCCTTTCGGGGCTTATTGCTATATCACCATGCCATTTGGTCTGAAGAATGGAGGTGCCACTTATCAGCGCACGATTCAGAGATGTACACACTCTCAGCTCGGCAGAAATCTCCACGTTTACGTGGACGATTTAGTGGTGAAGTCGGCAAAGGGAGTCACGCTGTTAGATGACCTCAGGGAAACATTTGCAAATTTGAGAACTTATCAGATCAAGCTCAATCCGGAGAAGTGCGTCTTTGGAGTCCAGGCTGGCAAACTCTTGGGGTTTCTCGTTTCCGAGAGAGGAATCGAATGCAATCCCGAGAAGATAGCCGCAATAGAGCGCATGGAACAGCCCAAGACCTTGAAGCAGGTACAAAAGTTCACCGGTTGCCTCGCATCACTCAGCCGATTCCTCAGTCGGTTAGGTGAAAAAGCAATCCCGTTGTACCAATTGATGAAGAAGACAGAGAAGTTCACCTGGACCCCACAAGCAAGTGAAGCATTCCGAGAGCTCAAGCGCATGCTCTCCACAGCACCGATTCTGGCTGCCCCGATTGAGAAGGAGCCAATGATGTTATACATTGCGGCAACTAATCGGGTGATCGGCGCAGTTATGGTGGTAGAGCGGCCCGAGAAGGACAAGGCACAGCAAATTCAGCGTCCAGTGTATTACATCAGCGAAGTGCTCTCGGCATCCAAGCAGAACTACCCTCACTATCAGAAGATGTGCTATGGAGTGTACATGGCAGCCAAGAGATTGAAGCCATACTTTCAAGCTCACTTGATCACCGTCGTCGGCTCGGCTCCACTGGCCGACATCATGGGAAGCAGAGATGCAACCGGAAGAGTGGCAAAATGGGCAATTGAAGTCGCTAGCCATGGCATCCAATATGAGCCGAGAACGGAAATCAAGTCACAAGCATTAGCCGATTTCCTGGTGGATTGGGCTGAAACTCAGTATATGCCGCAGCTCCCAGGGTCAGATTTCTGGTGAATGCACTTTGATGGATCCAAAATGAAAAGCGGCCTAGGGGCTGGCATGGTACTTACCTCACCAAGAGGAGATCAACTGCAATATGTGCTCCAGATCCATTCCGCAGCATCAAACAATGTCGCCGAGTACGAAGCCCTTGTGCATGGTATGAAGCTTGCCAAGGAAATCGGTATTCGGAATATTGAATGCTTTGGTGACTCCGACCTGGTTGTACAGCAGTGCACAGACACCTGGGATGCAAAGGATGCAAACATGGCAAGCTATCGCTTCTTGGTGCAGCAGATCAGTGGGTACTTTGAAGGTTGTGAGTTCCATCATGTGCCAAGAGAAAATAACGAGGCAGCAGATGCGTTGTCCAAGCTCGGCTCAACAAGACAGGCTATCCCACCAGGAGTGTCGTTGGAGCACATCAAGAAGCCATCCATCATACCATCCCCAGAGTCCGAGTCCATTTTTATCTCGGAGACCGATCTTGAAGCATTGAAGAAGGCAAAAGAAGCTCAACCGGAAAAACCTGCAACCGTGAAGAAGCAGTCCAGCGCCCAAGGTGTCTCGGCAACAGCACCAGGGGCTGCCGATTGCAAGCCAGGGGCTGCCGATTGCGAGCCAGGGGCCGCCAAGGGATGTGAGAAGAGCAAAGCCAAAGGGAAGCAAGCAGAGGCAATGCCAGGAGGCACAACCTCCGAAGAACCAATGATATCAGAAATTACCGATCGCAATGATGAAGCTCCAGCTCCAGACGAGAAGTCGACACCAGGGACTGCTGAATGTGTGCCAGGCGCCGCAATCGCCAGTTCAGAGGCAGAGGTAGAAATGGCAGATGTCCAAGAGGCCGAGATCCAGGAGGCCAGTGGCCAAGGAACTGAGATCCAAGAAGAAGTCCCACCTGTCGAGGATCGGCCCCGGCATGTCCCATGGTTAGGGACCCTGGGCTAGTCGGAGAAGACACAGGTTGGACGATAAGCTCGTCGGCAAACAGGAGGATACACTTCCTGCTCGATATATTGATTGTGGAGAAGTTACAGGGATGCCAAGGCAGATGCGCTCTAGGCTAGGGTTACAAGCGATGTCTCTCCTTATACGTTTCCCCTCCTAGCCTTTATATAGTAGACCAGGTCTCGGGGAATCAATCTATAATTACAGGAAATCTAACCCTAGCTTGTACGGCAAGTCCCTGCACCTTCCTTGTCAGTCGAGAACTCCCAATGTCGGTGCCATCTAGCGGGCCAAGGTGAATCCGGCGGTAGCTCCGTGGGCCTTCAATGACAGCGGGTAGGCCCATTAGTGGGAGTCGTGGGGTCACCCCCTCGTCAGTAGCCCCCGAGTGCCTGGGGGACTCGAAGAGTCGCGCAGGGACTCGAGTTCGTCTTCATACGTCCGTGGCTTGTATGCGCGGTACATCCGCGGTCGCTGGCAGCATGGTGGCCATGACAAAACCTGTTTCGAGGGATGCTAAGCAGAAAGGGCCCAAGGAGTCGACGGATCGAGCCTTAGTGAATTGCGCTAGTGGAAAATATCGCGATCGCCCAATCAAATTCATGTCCCTCGACATGAACTTGGAATACTGGAGCATAGCAAAAGTCCGGCCGCTTCAGGTCTTACGGTGTTCATTTGCCGCCAGTTGGTTGCGTAGCCTAAGGCGCGTCCGCCCGGCTTTATACTTCATGCGCAGCGCATGGAAAGGTTGGGAGTGAAATCGCTCTTCGGCAAGTCCCAGCCCGGCCGAACTTCGCAGTGGGGTCTTACCTACACGCTAGTCTTGCGTGGCATCTGGGCACAGTGTGTCGTTGTTCCAGGAATAGGTGTGTTTTTGAGGCGCGGAGCCTTATAGCATTTCACCCACTTGGAACAAATCATCAAGTGAGTTGTTCACTCATCTCACTCGCGGAGCTTGTTTCGAGTGCTCAGGCGAGGAATCCTTTCTGCGAGTAATTACTCGAAAGTTGTTTGAGTTTCTTTCATAGGTGAGGGAGCACCCGAGACTCTCAAGGGTGCGAGTGGTTACTCGAGCACCTTGTGGGTCCACAGGTGAGGGAGCACCTATAACTCTAGTGCGTGCGAGTGATCATTCGAGCACCTGGTTTGAGCTTCAGATGAGTGAGCACCTGGGGACTCTCGGGATGGGCTCCTCCCGATGGGAGTGAGAAGTTTTTTCTTTGATGGAAAAAAATCTGATAAACTTTCTGGGTTTCGGTGGCGTTCCTGATAAGCTTTACTTGTGACGAGACGTTGGTTGGTCTTCTGCTTTTTTTTGTCAGGATAACCACGTCGCTGTGTGGTTATTGTCATAGATGCTTGGCAGTGAACCGTCTTTTCATCTTGACCGGTCATGATAATGAGCTCAGTGGCGTGCGAGCAGCGCCGGTTAAGTTCCCGAGGCGCGCGTTTCCAACACGCGTGATTTGATGGTAGTATGAACAGCGCACCCCGTGGGCGAGCATCTTTGGCCTCGGGTTCTGAAGCGTCGGCATAGCTTTAAGTGCGGGTATCGCTTGGCCTTGCCGCGTCGGGGCTTCCTTGCACTATAAATTGGCTTCGTCCTGGTTTGCTTTCCTCCATCTGTCTCCTCTTCTATTTCCCCTTTTCTAACTTTCCATGGCTCCAAAGCGAGGCTCCGGCCGTGGTCGCGTCCGTCGTGGTAGAGGTGGGCGTGCTCCTGTAGGGGAACGCAACAGAAAACAAAAATTTTCGGTATAGCGAGCACGCCCAGGACCACTATGGAGACGCATACAAGGTTTTGATCTGATCGTTACCGACTCGTAGCGCAGCGGGAAGTAGAGTCGATGAAGATCGTCGGTGCAGATCCCCGCAGCTAGGATTTACAACCTCCCAACCGCGAGAATGTATTCCCTCGTGTGCCCCACGAACAGCGCTCCGGGAGGCGGTCGGACAGTCCCTCGGACGATGTCACGGACAGCCCTTCGGGAGGACCCTCGAAACTCGATCTGTAACTCGGACAGCCCTTCGGGAGGACCCTCGAAACTCGATCTGTAACTCGGACAGCCCTTCGGGAGGCACACTCGAACTAAGATCGAAACAACGACCTCTCTACCAAGTTGCACACATACGGTGTCAGCTATCCAGCAGGGCTTCGCCGTCCAGAACTAGTTCCTGCCGGAACCCAGACAGCCTTTCGGCTCTACGAAACTCTTTCGTGTGAGGGAGAGAAGAAGCCAGATAATTGCATGGCATGTGATGAGAACTCAAGTGAGAGCTTGGATCAAGGATATGGGGCTGCCCTCACACCTCTATTTATAGGAAACCCAAGGGGGCTTTCTTGGCTCCCAAGTCCTTCTAGAAGGCTTTCCAAAAATATCTCAAGTAGTACTTTTTACTATTCATGACACCACTTTTTCGCGTCCGAAAAATCCGAAAATATTTTTGTGGGTCTTAGAATAATTCCAACACCCACCAAAATGATTTTCGGCGCGTTCCGAAACAATTCCAGATTAGTGATTTTCATCTGCGAAAAGCAACCTAAGCATTTCCGGCAGCTCCGGAACATTTCTGGCAGCTCCGAAATATTTCCGAAAAAAATATTTTAATCTTTTCTCCAGAAAAATTCCAGAAGTTACCAGAACAATTCTGGCACTCTCCAAAATTACCAGGTGCTCTCCGAAACCTTTTCGGCTTAGTGGTTTACCCCGAAACAACTTTTCGGTTTTCTCTCTCGGAACTTTTCCGCCGTCTCCGAAACCTTTCCGGTGACTTTATCTCAGACTCCCTGTCTAGTATTCAACAGATAGATGACCCTTAAGCGTGTGACCCTGTAGGTTCGATGAAGTATAGACATGACCAGAACACTTTCCGATCAATGATCAATAGCGGAACCGAGGACATCCATATTGATCCCTATACCCATACGAAGAATTATTCGAGTGAACCTTTAGTTGCTGTGTGCTATTCCTGTTGCTTCGCGATATATTACAAATACCCGAGGTGAGACTTATTGGCATCCCCGTGAATCAACAACTTGTCCACTATGCCAGTTACCTCGTTCCTGGTATTGTTCTCTTTTCTCGTTCCCGCGTTCCGGCATCCCTGTGATCAAATCACACTGTGTCTGGCCAAACGATGGTGGATACCGTAACACCGAGAGGGCCCTAAGAATATCTCTCCAACGACGGAGGAGCAAATCCCAATCTCGAGCTACCTAGTTCCTTGTCATACTTTTCCGTGAACCCGCAAGCTGCCGTAATAGCCACCCTTTTACAGATGACGTTTAACAAAACCCCAAAGTTCACGAAGCAAGTACGAAGGAACTCGATACTCTCATGGTCTAAGGAATTATGCAAACGCACAACTTTCTCTGTGTTATTAACCATTAACTTGTGACGAATGTATCTCATAGCATAACATCAATTCGGGTCGATTCAACACAAATGTTCTTCTAACATTGTGCCCTCAACATTGCCGGCATAGACATGCCCATGATCAGGAAAACAGGATCATCATGCAATACATGAGCCAGTCTTAGAGGCATGACTAGGAATACATTTTACTGTTTATTATACCACACGTGCACATGAGTTTCCCTCCGAGCCTCGTGGATATTGCAGACTCGAGAATCATTGCAGTTATAGCATGGAACATAAACATTCATTACAAACTCGGAGATACAAAATAACTGTTATTACTGCCTCTAGGGCATATCTCCTACAGACTCCCACTTGCACTAGAGTCATAATCCAGTTACATGGCTTCCCTAACACCAATGGCTATCCGGTGCTGCTCATGCTTTGCTCGTGGTAGAGGCTTTGTCATCGGGTCTGACACGTTCAGATCCGTGTGAACTTTGCGTACTTTCACTAAACCCGCTTCGACATGATGTCGAATGAGTTTATATTTGCGTTCAATATGTCTTGTCTTATGGTGCGAACTTGGCTCCCTTGCCTGAGCCACGGCGCCACTATTATCACAATAGATCTCCACCGGGTCCAGAGCACTTGGAACCACACCAAGGTCTTCAAGAAATTGCTTGATCCATACCGCCTCTTTGGAGGCTTCTGAAGCAGCAACATATTCCGCCTCTGTCGTAGAATCCGCCACAGTCTTTTGTTTGGAACTTTTCCAATCAACTGCGCCGCCGTTCAATATGAAAACATAGCCTGATTGAGATTTGAAGTCATCTGGGTCAGTCATGAAGCCTGCATCAGTGTAACCACTTACAATGAGCTCTTCATCACCTCCGTACACAAGGAGTAAATCCTTGGTCCGTTTGAGGTACTTAAGAATACCCTTGACTGCGGCCCAGTGTTCCAATCCTGGATCACTTTGGTACCGGCTGCTAACACTTAGCGCATATGAAACGTCCGGTCTTGTACATAGCATGGCATACATAATAGAACCAACTGCCGAGGCATATGGAACATCATTCATTTGTACTCGCTCATCGAGAGTCCGAGGACACTGATTCTTGCAAAGCACTGTGCCAGGTGACATGGGGAGTAGGCCTTTCTTGGAGTTCTCCATGTTGAACCTTTTCAACACCTTGTCAATGTACGTGCTTTGGCTAAGCGCTATTAGGCGTCTTGATCTATCTCTATAGATCCTAATGCCCAATACATATGCCGCTTCGCCTAAGTCTTTCATTGAAAAACTCCTTTTCAATGAGTCTTTTATTTCGCTAAGGAAATTCACATCATTTCCAATCAACAATATGTCATCCACATACAAGATTAGAAATGCTTTTGCGCTCCCACTAAACTTCTTGTAAACACAAGATTCTTCGTCATTCCTGATGAAGCCAAACCGTTTGACTACTTCATCAAAATGAATGTTCCAGCTCCTTGATGCTTGCTTCAGACCATAAATGGCTTTCTGAAGCTTGCATACCTTTTTAGCATCCTTATGAATGACAAAACCTTCTGGCTGTATCATGTATACATCCTCTTTGAGGTTTCCATTTAGGAAAGCCGTTTTGACGTCCATCTGCCATATTTCATAGTCGAAATAAGCAGCAATTGCTAGTAATATCCGTACAGACCTAAGCATAGCTACTGGCGAGAACGTCTCGTCGTAGTCCACTCCTGGAACTTGCGTGAACCCTTTCGCGACAAGTCTAGCTTTGTGGATAGTAATGTTACCATCCGCGTCCGTCTTTCTTTTGAAAATCCATTTACAACCAATGGGCTTTACGCCTTCTGGAAGTTCTTCCAAGTTCCAAACTTGGTTTTCGTACATGGATTCCATCTCGGATTTCATGGCTCTGTGCCATTCCCTTGAGCTGGGGCCCGCCATCGCTTCTTTGTAGTGCGCAGGTTCATCGTCTTCAAGAATGAAGATTTCATCATGAAACCACTCAGGTGGCTGGACAGCCCTACCTGATCTACGCGGTTCAGTTACAACATTGTCTGAAGTTTTTGCATTATATGCGACAACTTCCGGCTCGGTTGTAGGGATAATTTGCGGAATTACTTCCGGTTCTTTAGCCATAGCAACGGTCGCCGAAGATTCACTAATCTCATTAAGTTGTACTGTCCTCCCACTTACTTCTTTGGCGAGAAACTCTTTCTCAAGAAAGACTCCGCTTTTAGCGACAAACACTTTGTGCTCGGAGGGTAGGTAGAAGGAATACCCAATTGTTTCTTTTGGATAACCTACAAAGTTACATTTGTCTGATCTGGGATCGAGTTTGGTTGGTTGTAAACGTTTTACAAGTACCTCACATCCCCAAATTTTAAGGTGCGACAAACTGGGTTTCTTCCCATTCCACATCTCATGTGGTGTCGTTTCAACAGACTTAGACGGTGCTCGGTTTAGTGTGTGAGCGGCAGTTTCTAGTGCGTGACCCCAAAAAGATATCGGCAGATCTGTAAGAGACATCATCGACCTTACCATGTCTAACAAGGTTCGGTTACGTCTTTCCGATACTCCATTTCGCTGTGGAGTTCCGGGAGGCGTAAGCTGTGAAACGATTCCACGGTCACTTAGATGTTGGCCAAACTCATGACTAAGGTATTCGCCTCCGCGATCAGACCGCAGAAACTTAATCTTTTTGTCACGATGATTTTCTACCTCATTCTGAAATTCCTTGAACTTTTCAAAGGTTTCTGACTTATGCTTCATCAAGTAGATGTAGCCATACCGACTTAAATCATCAGTAAAAGTCACGAAGTAGAAATACCCACCCCGTGCGGCTGTGCTCATTGGACCACATACATCACTATGTATTATTTCCAATAATTCACCCGCCCGTTCAGGATGACCCTTGAACGGCATCTTGGTCATTTTTCCCATTAGACAAGCTTCACATGTGTCAAATGATTCAAAATCAAAGGACGGTAAAACTCCATCTCTTTGGAGTCTTTGCATGCGTTTCTTTCCGATGTGGCCAAGCCGACAGTGCCACAAATAAGTGGTTGTGGTATCAACCTTCTTAAGGCGTTTAGCATTCATGTTAAAGACATCATTTTCACATTCAAGATTTAGTATGAAAAGGCCCCCAACAATGGGTGCAAATCCATAAAACATATCCTTACAATAAAGTGAACAACCATTGTTCTCAGACTTGTACGAATACCCATCGTGTACTAAACATGATCCAGAGATAATGTTTCTACACAATAGTGGAACAAAATAACATTTATTTAGCTCTAAGATAAATCCTGAAGGGAGACGTAGAGGCATAATGCCGACGGCTTGAGCGGCGATCCCAGCGCCGTTCCCGACGCGCATCATGACTTCATTCTTTGCTAGCTTGCGGACCTTCTGCAGTCCCTGTATCGAGTTGCAAATGTGAGCAACCGATCCGGTATCAAATACCCAAGACTTAGAATTTTCGCTAGCAAGCAAAACATCAATGACATTAACTTGTATAACAATTATACCTTTTCCGGTTTTCCCGGACTTCTTATCGGCCAGATACTTCTTGCAGTTTCTCTTCCAGTGTCCTGTGCCCTTGCAGTAGAAGCACTCAGTTTCATTCTTGGCTCCGCCCTTAGAGTTGCTTTGGGAGCCGGTCTTACCGGCACCCTTGCCCTTCTTTGGCTTGCCTTTCTTTTTGAAACTGGCGGTTTTATTCACAAGCAACACTTGCTTGTGATTTTTCCGCAGTCCTTCTTCCACAGTTTTCAGCATGGCGAGCACCTCTTCTGGTGTTTTCTCCATCCCACTCATGTTGTAATTCATGACAAAACCGTTGTAAGACGGGGGGAGTGAAGAAAGCATCATGTCCATCATATGGGATGCTGGAATTGGAAATTCCAGGGTTTTAAGCCTTTCAGCATAGCCAATCATTTTGACTATGTGTTCGCCAACTGAACCGCCCTCAGCCATCTTTAAATTCATCAAGATATTCATGATATCAAAACGTTCAGACCTTGCGGTTTCCTTGTACAGAGCATCCAATTCCCGGATCATATCACGGGGTTTATGGAATTCAAAACGTTTTTGGAGCTCTGGACTCATGCAAGCTAGCATGAGGCACTGTACTGCGTTGTGATCATCATCCTGAGTGGCCCAGACATTTTGTTCATCTTCCGAGGCACCTGCCGCCGGTTTAGCTGGAAGAGCTTTTTCAAGCACATAGATTTTCTTAGCGCTCCTGAGGACAATCCTCAGGTTACGGACCCAGTCCGCATAGTTGTTTCCAGTCGCAGCTAACTTTTCTTTCTCTAACAATGGCCCCAAGTTGAAAGCGGTGTTGCGAGCCATTTGATCTACAACGGTAAACACAAGTTTCACTTAGACTTTGTTCATAATGATTTTTGCACTAGTGAATAAACAATTTTATTCTAAAGTGTGCTCCCACTTAAATCAATATCTCTCAAAATTGATTATGAGTGATTCAAGATCCAAATATCAATACAACGCCATAGAATCATCATCTCATGACGAGGATTTTGATTTGGTAGGCCAACTTGCCGATCACATCTCTATGTGACTCTTGTTCATCTTTCGATGCGTGTGTTCCGAGCTCAGGACGATCCTGCCATGAACGTCAAGACAACCAAGTGATCCTGCTGCGAGGTCTGACCTCACCCGCCTTACATTTCTCCAATCGTTCGTACCCATGCATCCATGGCGCACCCCGAGAGTATAGATGCTGTGACGGCGCTACACTTGGGAGAACACTAACTACTTGATATTTTAAGTGAGAGATCACCCTAATAAAAAGCGACTACCGCGCAATCAAGAAGGGTGCAACATAAGGGATAAACATCCCATGCAATTCATAATAGCATGATATGGTATAGCCCCTTCTGACGGAGAAGTCAAGTATTTCTTCGTCTTTGGCATTTGCGTCGGAGTTCACCTTCGCGAAGATTGCCACCACCTTGTCGATGCACCAAATAATATTGCTATCTTTATAGCAAATGAATAAGTGCATTACCTAAGGTTGACACGCAGGTCATTAAAGTGACAATCATATGGCTCCAGCCATCATGCCGAATCATGACACGCAGGTCATGTTAATAAATTTACATTATATAGTCATCTCATACATAATCGAATTAATATGAGCTTTGCTATACCACATCACATGCACATCCTGCAAAAACAAGTTAGACGCCTCTAAACCGGTTTATGCAAAATTTTATTTTACGTGGCTTCTAAGGTTTTGACTTAAACCGCAACTACCAACGTTTTATCATCAAGTATGATTATTCAAGTCACTAGATTAACATTGCGGGGTGTATGAAGCACGAGATAATAAAATCTCGAACCCCATACTGAACTTCGTCATACGCGTGATCCCCGTGCAGATCATATCTGCATTGCCCTTTAGTCTGCGAATTTCATCTTTCTTTTGACTATGGCGGAACCCAAAGAACTGATAGCACTTCGTTGATCAATCAGGATCGCGGATTGCCAGAACTTTGTAAAATTCCACCATGCTGTCTCGAGATCAGAAATACGCAAATTCTAGGGAAGCAACAAGAATATCGGGTAACAGATTTCATCTGCCACCCGCATAAATAATTTTCAGCAATAGATCTGATCTACTCCAAAATTATATTATGCAATACCCATACATCTCCATGTATTCTAGATCATAACATGCATCTACGCATAGCACGGCTCTGATACCACTGTAGGGGAACGCAACAGAAAACAAAAATTTTCGGTATAGCGAGCACGCCCAGGACCACTATGGAGACGCATACAAGGTTTTGATCTGATCGTTACCGACTCGTAGCGCAGCGGGAAGTAGAGTCGATGAAGATCGTCGGTGCAGATCCCCGCAGCTAGGATTTACAACCTCCCAACCGCGAGAATGTATTCCCTCGTGTGCCCCACGAACAGCGCTCCGGGAGGCGGTCGGACAGTCCCTCGGACGATGTCACGGACAGCCCTTCGGGAGGACCCTCGAAACTCGATCTGTAACTCGGACAGCCCTTCGGGAGGACCCTCGAAACTCGATCTGTAACTCGGACAGCCCTTCGGGAGGCACACTCGAACTAAGATCGAAACAACGACCTCTCTACCAAGTTGCACACATACGGTGTCAGCTATCCAGCAGGGCTTCGCCGTCCAGAACTAGTTCCTGCCGGAACCCAGACAGCCTTTCGGCTCTACGAAACTCTTTCGTGTGAGGGAGAGAAGAAGCCAGATAATTGCATGGCATGTGATGAGAACTCAAGTGAGAGCTTGGATCAAGGATATGGGGCTGCCCTCACACCTCTATTTATAGGAAACCCAAGGGGGCTTTCTTGGCTCCCAAGTCCTTCTAGAAGGCTTTCCAAAAATATCTCAAGTAGTACTTTTTACTATTCATGACACCACTTTTTCGCGTCCGAAAAATCCGAAAATATTTTTGTGGGTCTTAGAATAATTCCAACACCCACCAAAATGATTTTCGGCGCGTTCCGAAACAATTCCAGATTAGTGATTTTCATCTGCGAAAAGCAACCTAAGCATTTCCGGCAGCTCCGGAACATTTCTGGCAGCTCCGAAATATTTCCGAAAAAAATATTTTAATCTTTTCTCCAGAAAAATTCCAGAAGTTACCAGAACAATTCTGGCACTCTCCAAAATTACCAGGTGCTCTCCGAAACCTTTTCGGCTTAGTGGTTTACCCCGAAACAACTTTTCGGTTTTCTCTCTCGGAACTTTTCCGCCGTCTCCGAAACCTTTCCGGTGACTTTATCTCAGACTCCCTGTCTAGTATTCAACAGATAGATGACCCTTAAGCGTGTGACCCTGTAGGTTCGATGAAGTATAGACATGACCAGAACACTTTCCGATCAATGATCAATAGCGGAACCGAGGACATCCATATTGATCCCTATACCCATACGAAGAATTATTCGAGTGAACCTTTAGTTGCTGTGTGCTATTCCTGTTGCTTCGCGATATATTACAAATACCCGAGGTGAGACTTATTGGCATCCCCGTGAATCAACAACTTGTCCACTATGCCAGTTACCTCGTTCCTGGTATTGTTCTCTTTTCTCGTTCCCGCGTTCCGGCATCCCTGTGATCAAATCACACTGTGTCTGGCCAGACGATGGTGGATACCGTAACACCGAGAGGGCCCTAAGAATATCTCTCCAACGACGGAGGAGCAAATCCCAATCTCGAGCTACCTAGTTCCTTGTCATACTTTTCCGTGAACCCGCAAGCTGCCGTAATAGCCACCCTTTTACAGATGACGTTTAACAAAACCCCAAAGTTCACGAAGCAAGTACGAAGGAACTCGATACTCTCATGGTCTAAGGAATTATGCAAACGCACAACTTTCTCTGTGTTATTAACCATTAACTTGTGACGAATGTATCTCATAGCATAACATCAATTCGGGTCGATTCAACACAAATGTTCTTCTAACATTGTGCCCTCAACATTGCCGGCATAGACATGCCCATGATCAGGAAAACAGGATCATCATGCAATACATGAGCCAGTCTTAGAGGCATGACTAGGAATACATTTTACTGTTTATTATACCACACGTGCACATGAGTTTCCCTCCGAGCCTCGTGGATATTGCAGACTCGAGAATCATTGCAGTTATAGCATGGAACATAAACATTCATTACAAACTCGGAGATACAAAATAACTGTTATTACTGCCTCTAGGGCATATCTCCTACACTCCTCGTTTTGGACGCGGTGGTCGACATGGCACTCCGCTACCACCTTCTTCGTCTGTTGCGGAGGGATTTTGGCGGCATGATTTCTTATTGCGCGTTCGTGGCCTTAATGCCACTCGCGTTCTTCTTCCTCCTTCTTTTTCTGCTGTTGTGGCCGATCTTGGTTTGGATGGCTTGCTTCTGCATCATCAGGGGAGCGATCGAGCTCCCTCCTATGTCGATTTGCAGTTTGACCGTTCCCGCTTGGTCTTTCTTGGCTCTGGTTGGATTTTGTTTTCTCGCCGTTTGGGTCTGCGCGATGGCGATGTTCTTTGCTGTCGGTTTGATGGTGAGAGCACTGTTGCCGTCCGTGCTTTTGATCCGAGCGGCAAAAGCATGGACCCGCGAGCTCAGGAGTCAAGCAGCGACGTTTCCGCAAGGTCGGGGGGTCCTTCGCCTGTGTCTTCGACTGCTTCGTCCTCCAGGGACTCTTCTGGTGCTGGTGGTGAGCCGTCTTCAACTGCTTCCCCCTCTGGCTCTGAAGAAGACCTCGATGTCAAGCCACCGGTTAAACGAGCGCGGCAGGCGACCTTGTAGAACTGGAGGCAGCGGCGTCATCTTCGCCGGCAGCTTGGGCGGAGCTGGAGGAGAAGCTAGAGGAGCTGGAGAAGAAGCTGGTGGAGCATCGCCTTCAATGGCTCCGCAAATAAGTCGAGTTTCACCTTTTGTTATGTCATTGACATCATGAGCCTGCTGCTTCGACTCCTCCTTCGATGATGCTCTTGTACTAGAGTCGGTTACCCCTCATGGGCACACATGTAGAAGTCATAATTCCTTAGGTGATTCCCTCTTGTAACAGGAGCTGCCTTCTATCCAAATGTAGTTGAGTCCTTTTGTACTGAAAATGACTCTTGTGATGTAAACTGTGCTTGAGTCTTTTGCAACAGAATTTTATCTTTGGGCTTTTGCTCGGCCGAAACTGTGTTCGAGTCCTGATCGGGAGCTGTGTTCGAGTCCTTGGCGATCGAGAGTTGTGTTCGAGTTCGCCCGAACTTTGCAATGTGGGTTCTATCGGGTGCGCGACAGCGCTCCCAATGGGAGTAGCCTCCGAGGCTACGTTTGAATTGCAGAGTCAAGCATAGTCTTTAGATTTGTTTCCCTTGTCGCTCTTCCGTTGATTTCTGTCCTTTTATCGGGTGCGCGACAGTGCTGTCGATGGGAGTAGCCCCCGAGTCTTTAGGTGATCGTTGGCGATCGGGTGAAGACTAAATGAGTCTTGTGTCCTGTGCTTCCTCCAAAGTTTTCTTCAGAGTACTTGGTGCTCCATCTGATTGTTGCCATGTTTTTCGAGCCTTGCTTTCGGCAGATGGGGTTGGCCGGGTGTTTTTGCTTGAGCGGTTTTTAAGCTTCAGACTGCGCGAACGGTCCTTCGGGAGGTGATGGTCCTCGAGCTCCCGCGTGCTCGGATGTAGAGGTCGTGTGGGTGAAGATAGCGTCCTCTGGGGGGAGTTCTTGTGCTCGAGTCCCCGAGTTTTAGGGGATAGCATCTCTCGTGGGGATTTTGCTCTTAAGCCCCGAGTGCTTTTTGATGCAAGATCGCGCAGGCGATAGCAGGGCTCGGGGGGATCTTTCTTAAGCCCCCGAGTGCTTTTTGGTGTAAGATCGCGTAGGCGATAGCAGGGCTCGGGGGGATCTTTCTTAAGCCCCCGAGTGCTTTTTGGTGTAAGATCGCGTAGGCGATAGCAGGGCTCGGTGGGATCTTTCTTAAGCCCCCAAGTGCTTTTTTGTGTAAGATCGCGTAGGCGATAGCAGGGCTCGGGGGGATTCTTCTTAAGCCCCCGAGTGCTTTTTGATGTAAGATCGCGTAGGCGATAGCAGGGCTCGGGGGGATCTTTCTTAAGCCCCCGAGTGCTTTTTTGTGTAAGATCGCGTAGGCGATAGCAGGGCTCGGGGGGATTTTTCTTAAGCCCCCGAGTGCTTTTTGATGTAAGATCGCGTAGGCGATAGCAGGGCTCGGGGGGATTCTTCTTAAGCCCCCGAGTGCTTTTTGATGTAAGATCGCGTAGGCGATAGCAGGGCTCGGGGGGATTCTTCTTAAGCCCCTGAGTGCTTTTTGATGTAAGATCGCGTAGGCGATAGCAGGGCTCGGGGGGATTTTTCTTAAGCCCCCGAGTGCTTTTTGATGTAAGATCGCGTAGGAGATAGCAGGGCTCGGAGGGATTTTTCTTAAGCCCCCGAGTGCTTTTTGATGTAAGATCGCGTAGGCGATAGCAGGGCTCGGGGGGGATTCTTCTTAAGCCCCCGAGTGCTTTTTGCTGTAAGATCGCGTAGGCGATAGCAGGGCTCGGGGGGATTTTTCTTAAGCCCCCGAGTGCTTTGAAAGCTGGTAATGTTTGGGCAACATATGCTTTATTTGCGGTCGAATGGTTACATGAGTTGCCGGTCATGTCCAACCGATTGATGTTAAGGGTAGAACAGTCGCAGGTTTGCGACATTCCATGGATTGCCCACATCTTCGTCCGTCTTTGGGTTCTTCAGACTGTAAGCGCCGCCTCCGATGACTTCTGATATTATGAATGGGCCTTCCCATTGGGGGGCTAATTTGTGGACCTTCTCTTGTATCAGTCGTAGTACTAGGCCCCCTTTGTTGAAGGTTCTGGTTCGAAGGCGAGTGCTTTGGTAGGTGCACAGCTTGTCCTGGTATCCTTCTGACTTTGACAGGGCCACGTCTCTTGCTTCGTCGACTGTGTCTTTGTCGTCTTGGAGTGCTTCTTCTGCTTCCTCTTCTTCGTACCCCGTGACCCGAGGTGCTCCGAACTTGAGGTCATGTGGTAGTACTGCTTCGGCCCCGTAAACCATAAAGAACGGTGTAAATTGGGTCGCACTATTTGGCGTGGTCCGTAGGCTCCAAAGTACTGCGGGGAGCTCTTCTACCCAGTTTCCGGCGGCCTGCTCGAGTGGTGCGAGGAGCCGCTTCTTGAGTCCTCCGCATACGAGTCTGTTTGCTTTCTCCACTTGGCCGTTGGATTGCGGGTGCGCGACTGACGCGTAGTTTATTTTAATGCCTAGCTCTTCGCAGAAGTTCTGGAATTCGGCAGCTGTGAAATTTGTGCCATTGTCTGTGATGATGTTGTGTGGCACTCCGAATCTGAAGATTATTGACTTGATGAAGTTCACGGCCGTGAGGGCGGTGGAACTGGTTATTGGCACTGCTTCGATCCACTTGGTGAACTTGTCGACTGCGACCAGTAGATGTGTCCTTCCTCCTTTTGATGATTTTCTGAGTGGGCCGACCATGTTGAGTCCCCAGGTGGCGAATGGCCAGGATAACGGTATGGTCTTGAGCTCTGAGGCCGGGGCGTGCGGCCTGTTAGCGAATTTTTGGCAGGCGACGCAGCGCCGCACTATGTCCTCTGCGTTTTTTCATAGCTGTGGGCCAGTAGAATCCCGCTCGGAATGCTTTGGACACGAGTACTCGACTGCTTGCGTGGTGCCCGCATGTGCCCTCGTGGATTTCGAGGAGTAGGGCTTTGCCGTCTCCCTCGTCGATGCACTTTTGAAGTATTTGCGCAATGCTGCGTTTGTACAACTGTCTGTTGATCACCGTGAACGCTTTGGAGCGTCTGCTGATGCGCCGTGCTTCAGCCACGTCTTGCGGTAGCGTTCCCTCGATTATGAACCGAAGGAATGGTTTTGCCCAGGCTGGTCCGTCGAGCTCGTCTGCTGCTGTGCCGTCGGGTGTGCTGGTGCCGGTGCCTTCTGACGGGCTTGCTGATGCTACTTGCGCTGGGTCTGTTGCGTCCTCTTCGTCCTCGGCTGTCTCGAGTGCCACCGCTGGTGTTTTGATGGACCTTTCGCTGATGCTTTCCAGGAAAACTCCGGGTGGTATTGGTCATCGGGTCGATCCGATGTTTGCGAGCTCGTCCGCCTCCGTGTTGTTGGCCCTGGTGATGTAGTTGAGTTCGCAGCCGTCGAAACTCCCTTCGAGTTCGTTGTAGAGTTTCTGATACGCTGCCATGTTGTCGGCTAGGGCGTCGCAATTTCTCATCGCCTGCTGGACGACGAGATTGGAGTCCCCGTAGATGATGAGGCGGGTGGCTCCGCAAGTTTTGGCCATGCGCATGCCATGGAGGAGCGCCTCGTACTCTGCTTCGTTGTTGGATGCGTGGCTGAAATTTATCTGGGGGATGTACTTCAGCTTCGTTCCTTTGGGGGAGATTAGGACGACTCCTGCTCCTGCTCCTGCTCCTTGTTGTCTTTTCGATCCGTCGAAGAACATTGACCATGAATTCAACAGATCCGGGGGTCCTGGTGTTTGTACTTCTGCCCGCTCGATCAGGAAGTCTGGGAGTACTTGGGCTTTGATTGCTATTGGGTGCTTGAACTGTAGATCTCGCGGGCTGAGCTCTATGTTCCACTCGGCGACTCGTCCAGTTGCTCCTGGGTTGTTGAGGATGTCCGCGAGTGGGGCGCTGCTTACTATGGTGATCAGGTGCTCGTCAAAGTAGTGTGACACCTTCCGTGCAGTCATGATGACGGCCAGCAGTAACTTCTGGTAGTGTGGATATCGTTGTTGGGACTTGTTCAGTAGCATGCTGAGGTAATAGATTGGCCTTTGTATGCTTTGGACCTTGCCTTCTTCCGTGCGTTCGACGACGAGTGCCGTGCTTACTACGCTGCTGCGTGCTGCTATGTAGAGGTAGAGTTTCTCTTTGTCCCTGGGTACCGTCAGAACTGGTGGATTTGAGAGCGTCTTTTTGAGGTCCGCGAACGCTTGGCGGGCTTCCTCTGTCCACTCGATTTTTTCTATTTTCCTTAGCAGTTGGTAGAAAGGCAGCGTGTGTTCCCCTAGCCGGCTGATGAAACGGCTTAGTGCTGCGAGCCTTCCAGTTAGCTGCTGTACTCCTTTTATGTCAGTCGGCTCTTGCATCTTGGCAATGGCTTGGTCCTTCTCGGGGTTTGCTTCGATTCCTCGGGCGGAGATCATGTAGCCGAGCAGTTTCCCGGCCGGTACGCCGAAGGCGCACTTCTTTGGATTCAGCTTGATCCTGTATTTGTTGAGTGCTGCGAAGGTTTCGCGCAGGTCGTCGAGTAGCGTGTCTGCTTTGTAGGTCTTGATGACGATATCGTCTACGTACACCTGTACGTTCCTCCCGATTTGCTCCTTTAGGCAGGCTTGCATCATCCGCTGGTATGTGGCACCTGCGTTCTTCAGCCCGAAGGGCATGGTCTTGTAACAGAATACACCGTAAGGTGTGATGAATGAGGTGTGCTCTTCGTCTTCTTCTTTCATCCTGATCTGGTTGTATCCTGAATATGCGTCCAGAAAGGAAAACAGATCGCATCCCGCAATCGAATCGATTATTTGGTCGATCCTTGGCAGGGGAAAGTGGTCTTTCGGGCAATGCTTGTTCACTGGCCCGTAGTCGACGCACATGCGCAGTACGTCCGTGTCTTTCTTGGGTACGAGCACTGGGTTTGCTATCCAAGTGGCCTTCTTGGTTTCTCGGATGAACTGGGCGTCGAGCAATCGGTTGACTTCTTCTCCGATTGCCCTACGCTTGGGCTCTGAGAATCGTCTCAGAGCTTGCTTCACTGGTTTCGTGTTTGGTTTGACGTTTAGAGCGTGTTCTGCGAATTCGCGTGGTATGCCAGGCATGTCGGCTGGGCACCAGGAGAATATGTTCCACTCGTCTTGAAGGAGAGCCGCTAGATCAGTCGCTTGTTCCTCTGGCAGGTGGGCGTACACGTGGACTGTTTTGTCTGGGTCCGTCGGGTGTACTTGGTGCGTGACCGTGTCGCTGTCGATGCTGAAGATAGGACCATACTCCTTTGACTTGCTGCGGCTTGCCAATGGGAAGAGTTTCTTGTCGACGACCATGACCATTTCTCTCAGTTCTTGGTCCGATCCTAGTGTGTCGGAGATTTTGTGGAAATCGCGATCGCATTGGTCTGACTTGATGAAGCTTCCGTTGACCGTGAGGACTCCTGCTGAGCCTGGCATCTTGAGCTTGAGATAGGCGTAGTGTGGTACTGCCATGAACTGCGCAAATGCTGGTCGTCCCAATATGGCGTGGTATTGAGATGGCCAGTCGAGCACCTCGAACTCGAGGACGTGCTTGGAGAAATTGCGTCGGTTTCCAAAGACAACTTCAAGCTTGATTGATCCGAGTGATGTTGATGCTTCTCCAGGTACTACGCCGTTTAGTACGGTGCTTGACTTCTTCCATACCGACCGAGGGGTCAGCATTTTATGTAGGGTGCTTGCGAAGATGATGTTCATGCTGCTGCCTCCGTCCATGAAAACCCTATCCATGTCATATCCTCCGATTTGTGCGTCGAGCACGAGGGGCGCGTGTCCTGGTCTTGGTATGGCTGGCGGGTGGTCATCCTGCGAGAACGTGATGATGGTCTCCGCGTCGTGCAGTTGGTAGGTTTCCACTGGTTTCCTGTTCTCGGTTGCTGTAGCCTGCAGGGTGTAGGCGTCACGCCGCGCTTGTGGCACCCTGCTTTCCTGTATCATGAGCACCTGCCCATGCGTCGGGCTGCGGCGCCCCTCGGGGCTTCGTGGTGGCGATTGCTCGAGCTTTCGAGCGCGCTTGGCTCCTTTGCGTTTTTCGTTCCTGAGGTCGTCGGCCAGCTCGTTGAACAGGCGACATTCTCCCAGGGTGTGGTTGGATCTGATGCGCCCCCATTCATCTTCAAAATTGTGAATTGTGCAGGGTCCTGCAAGTTGTTCTCTGACCGTGAGTTTTCTTGATCCGCTGTGTCTCTTCCTCCTTGAGATTGTGAAGACATGATCGTGGTCCTCCGGGTGTTCATAGAATCGAGGGTCTGTTTCGATTCCTCGAATTGTGTCATGATGCTTGATGAGGTTGGCGAATTCGTCCGGCCTTCGCTCCGGGTCGTAGTATTCGCCGACCGGTGTCTCCGAGTCGCTGTCTTAGCTGTCGTTGAGTGCCCGCGTGGCGGTGCGTCGGACGGCCCTTGGCTCCTCGACTGCGTCGTGCGGCTTGCGGGGTTTGTCCTCGTTGCAGATCTCCCTGGCGCGCCTCCTGGGTCGTCGATTCCTCCTTTGGTGGCGATATTCTTGGTTGCTGGTGTCAGGCTCGTAGCCATCGTCGTTATGCTCGGCGGGTGCCCGGGTGGTGGTGGGCCGTCGAAAGACCTGCGGGTCTCCTGCTGTGCATCGCGCCTCCTCGAGTGGGACTCTTGCGTAGGGGTTCCTTGCGGCTCTTTTGGATCGTCGGTTCTTTCGTTGCTGACGCCATGTTTGGTTACCTCCACTGTACTGGGTCTGATACGGTTGCGACTCGATCGAGATTGCTGGGACGGCGAAGATGTCTGCCGTGACATTGAATCCTTCGAGTGGGTTGGGCCTGGCTCTTGCCCTTGAGTTGCGATTTGCTGAAGATGGAACCGCCGAGATCGTAATTCCAACCTGTGTAGTCCCCACGGTCGGCGCCAATTTTCGAGGATCGGCCCCGGCAAGTCCCATGGTTAGGGACCCTGGGCTAGTCGGAGAAGACACAGGTTGGACGATAAGCTCGTCGGCAAACAGGAGGATACACTTCCTACTCGATATATTGATTGTGGAGAAGTTACATGGATGCCAAGGCAGATGCGCTCTAGGCTAGGGCTACAGGCGATGTCTCTCCTTATGCGTTGCCCCTCCTGGCCTTTATATAGTAGACCAGGTCTCGGGGAATCAATCTATAATTACAGGAAATCTAACCCTAGCTTGTACGGCAAGTCCCTGCACCTTCCTTGTCAGTCGAGAACTCCCAATGTCGGTGCCATCTAGCGGGCCAAGGTGAATCCGGCGGTAGCTCCGTGGGCCTTCAATGACACCGGGTAGGCCCATTAGTGGGAGTCGTGGGGTCACCCCCTCGTCACCACCCCAGCATGCAGTGGTAATGGTAGTTGTCAGCGCGCCATCATGGGCACAGCCGATTAGAGATTTCCTAGCAGACGGAGTCCTCCCAGAAGACGAAGCAGAGTCACGGCAAATCAGCCGCCGATCTTGGGCATACACAATAATCAACAATGAGCTAGTGCGCAAGAGTGCAACTGGTGTCTTTCAGAGATGTGTAGAAGAGGACAGAGGCTTGGAGCTGATCAGAGACATTCATTAAGGTGAATGCGTTCATCATGCATCTGCAAAGGCCATCGCCAGCAAAGCTTTCCGACATGGTTTCTACTGGCCGACTGCGCTTGCAGCGGCTGAGAATTTGGTGAAGTACTACAAGGGTTGTCAACGGTTCAAGGCAAGAAGTCATCAGTCGGCATCGGCACTAAAGACAATCCCAATAGCGTGGCCGTTTTCAGTATGGGGTTTGGACATGGTCGGACCGTTCAAAAGAGCTCGCAGTGGCATGACACATCTTCTAGTCGCAGTGGACAAGTTTACCAAGTGGATTGAGGCCAGACCGATCAAGAAGCTGGATGGTCCGACTGCGGTCCGGTTTGTGGCCGACATCGTGTGCAGATATGGTGCGCCTAACAGCATCATCACCGATAACGGCACAAATTTCGCAAAGGGTGCGCTGGCTCGATATGCATCTCAGCAGGGCATCCGACTTGATCTGGTATCTGTGGCGCATCCGCAGTCAAATGGTCAAGTAGAAAGAGCAAATGGTCTCATCCTCTCGGGTATCAGACCCCGACTGGTGGAGCCACTGGAGAGGGCACCCGGAGCATGGATTGAAGAACTCCCTGCAGTCTTGTTCAGTTTGAGGACTACACCAAACAGGTCGACTGGATTCACTCCTTTCTTCCTGGTGTACGGCTCAGAAGCAGTTATCCCATCCGACATTGAGTTTGATTCACCTCGGCATGCCCTATATACCGAAGAAGAAGCCAGATTGGCACGAGAAGATGGCATCGACCTCAAAAAAGAAGCTTGTCTGTTGGCTCTGTCCAGGTCAGCAGTCTACCAGCAGAAGTTGCGGCACTACCACAGCAAGAAGATCCGTCCTCTCGCCTTCCGAGAGGGAGACATGGTGTTACGCCGAATTCAGAAGTCAGACGGGCAGCACAAGCTATCCTCACCCTGGGAAGGGCCATTCGTCATCAGTCGAGCGCTCAAGAACAACTCCTATTATCTGATCAACTGCACCAAGGGCACTCGGCACAAGGACACGTCAGGAGCAGAGACGGAGCGGCCGTGGAACGCCGAGTTGTTATGTCCGTTCTATAGTTGAGCGGCATAAACTTATGTAAGCCATTCGGCAAACATTCAGTAAAAGCTAGCATGCCTCTGAAAATGAGCATTCGATTACCTTTGCATAATTTCATTCGAAGAGCTAGCCTCAATCGGCGACGCTCAGTCATACCCGAGACGTGTATAACACACCCGGGGACTGACCGACCACGAGGTCAAGCGAATAGGCCATCGAGGCACGGGGACTGCGGGCTGGCACTCAACTCGGCACTTAGCTCAAGCGCAAATCATTAAAAGGTTTGTGGCATTGAGAAGGGTCGCGATTGGGGCAGCCGGCAGTACGAGTTCCCGGGAAACAATTCGAAGGGCTCCGCCAAGGGCGTAGTCGATAAGTCAAAAGTTACCGATTGCGCCGCGAACCAAGGCGTCGAGCCCGGTAGCGAGCAATCGGCGCCCACTGTCGCAGAATCCTTTGCGTTAAATCTTGTCGTGTAAAAAAGGAAAAGCTTATCGAACCTTGGCTGGTAATCTACCGTTGATCCGATTGCAGACCGCATGACGGCAGCAAGGCAGACACGGTAGACATCCCCAAGCGCAGACCGATAAAGGAAAGCGACAAAGACGCAAAGTCGATCGCACAAGTAAAAGCTAGAACTAAGCAATCGGATTGCATCAGAGATAGCAGGCCCAAGGCCGAATAAGTTCATTACATCGAAGTCGCACCCAGTGGGTGTCGACAAAATTAAAATTATGTCTTACAAGCAGATAGTCGAAAAGACAAAATAAGATAAAACCGATCCAGTGTCGGCAAACTACAACAAGTGACATAGTCGGGGGCATGGCTCAGGAAGTCGGAGGCACGGAGCTAGAAGTCGGGGCAGTCGGATCAGCATGCGCAGCATCTGGCTCCGATTGCGCTTCAGAAGATGTGGCACCAATCCGCTTGGATCTCGGAGATGTTTGAGATGAGCCGCTATCAGAAAGCTCCTCGGCCAGGCCAGAGATTGAAGGTGCAGCGAGCGGATTCCCTCCCTCGTTGAGATACGGAGTGTACTCGTATGGAGAGAACCAGTTCACCACAGTGCTGGCTAGCCGATTTACCTCGGTATAGGTCTTCTCAAGCAGGTCGGATGCATTTTCTCGAAGGCTGTAGAGTTGGGGGAGCTTCACCTAAGGGTACCAGCTCAGCACAGTCTGGAGGGTGGTTTCCGCACCAGTCCGACCTGCAGAGTTCAGCAAGACATCGATCCGACGTGGGATGGCCTTCAGGAGAGTCTGAGTCTGTTCAGTGGTAGCATTCGGAGCCTCCCCTTTGTCAGAGTCCTCTTCATCTTGTGCTTCAGCCTCGTGGGTCCCGGCGGAGGAGCCAGCGGCGTTTTTCATTTTTTGAAGTCCGACCTTAAGCTCAGTCGGTGACCACAGTGATTCAGCAATTTTCAGGATGCCGAGCTTGAATGACAAGGCAATTCCCTTGATAACAGGAATGCGGGCTTCGGTGCGAATCAGGTATTCGTGCCGAGTCCAGACGTTATCTTCAAGTTTGCAGGTCCCTCCGGCGGCAACAGTTTCTTCTCGGGATTTGGCTACGGCCGCGTAGGCAGCTGCTTCAGACTCAGGCCAAGCTTCTGCGTCACGAAAGAAAGTATGAGCAACAAGATAAAAGAGGAAAGCAATCGGAAAGTGCACTCGGATGCAGGAAACACTCACCGCTAAGGAGGACGTCCATCTCGGTCATTGTATCGCAGAAGCCTTTGGCTCGGCGGCGCAGTCGGGTGGTCTCTTCGTAGCTGCGTTTCTCCAGTTCTTCAAACTTGGCGACGTGTTCGTCACGATCCCGCCGAATGGAATCCCGCGCAGCAACTGCTTCGTCCCTCTCAGCTTGCAAGGCTTCTCGGGCAGCGACGGCAGCATCTCGCTCGGCAAGGAGACCATCACCAGTAGCCGTCAGGGCATTCAGGTCGGCCAGATGTTTTCTTTCAAGGGCAGCCATCTCAGAACGAAGGTTTTGGATAGTCCGAGTTAGATCAGTTTCTACCCCCTGCAGTCGGGTCATTTCTTCATTGGCTTTGGCAAGTGCTGGGCCGTGCTGGTTGAGTTCTGCAGTCAATTCAGCAATTCGGCCCTGAAGGTCATCTACCATGGGAATAGAAGCTAGAAGAGAATATGAAGATATGAGTACAAGAGTAATTGTTAATCGGAGAGAAGACAGAAATGGTATAGAAGTTACCTTTCAGTTTAGTGATCTCGGCCGATTGATTGTTGACCTGCAGCTGGGCCTGGGCGAGAGTTCGGAGGCTGGCAGTGTAAGCATCAAGAAGCTTTTCGAAGACCTCGCGCCTTTCTTCCATAACAGCCTGAGAGGAATAGCAAGATGGAGTTCGAGTTACAGCAGTCAGCAGAAGATCCGATTCGATTGCTAGCAATCGGCCCGAATCTCGGGGACTACACCCAGTGGGTGCGCTTGCGCACACCCATCGGAAGAAAAGTCTCCCGATTGAAGGAAGGCAAAAGATAAAGCAAAGAGTATGAAAGATCCAAACCGATTGCAACCAATCGGCCCGAATCTCGGGGACTACATCCAGTGGGTGCGCTTGCGCGCACCCACCGGAAGAAAAGTCTTCCGATTGAAGGAAGGAAAAAGATAAAGCAAAGAGTATGAAAGATCCGAACCGATTGCAACCAATCGGCCCGAATCTCGGGGACTACACCCACCGGAGGAAAAGCCTCCCGAGTAAAGGAAAAACATAACAGGAAAGTCAAGAGTTTACCATGTGATGAGAGGTGAGTTGTTGGAGGTCCCGAGCAAGGGCATCGACAAATTCATTTACCCGACTGAGAGTGGTCGTCAGAGGGTCTTGAGGGCGGTGCGAAGCGTCAGGTTCGGTGCCGACATGACGGGCGCGAGAATATTCAGCCCGGAACTGGTCCACCGAGCGCATCAGAACTTCCAACGCAGAGAAGGTCGGCGCTGGCACTAAAGTTTGAGTGGCGGTGGAAGCAGCAGCGGTGAAGGCTAGTGGCACCGGCGTCACCGGAGGGCCAGAGGTACCCTGTTGTGGTGGCGGCGCAACCGGACGAACTGAAGCGGAGGTGATAACGGTGACTGGCGGCAAGGTCGTCATCGTTGATGGCGCGGACAGTACAACCGAGGGCACAGTTGTGGCAGTCGACGGCGCTGACACCACTATTGGCGACGGGCTCGTCACCATCGGTGGATCGGAGGTGGCAGTCGGAGCAGGTGTAGTCACGGCAGTGGAGACCGGGTCGGAGCGGCGTGGCGGAGATGGGGCAATCGGATCGACCGGTTGTGTTCCTCTGCCACCAGGAGCCCCCCGATCAGCTGCGCTCTTGGAAGTCTTGGAAGCAAAGGAAGAGGAAGAAGTCTTCTTAGTCGTCGCAAGGCGGGCCTTCTTGGCAGCGCGCTCGGCGTCCTTGGAGGAGCGATGAGAAGCAGGAGGCCATTTGTGGATGGCGGCGGCAGATGCAGCAGGCGAGATGACGACGCTAGCACGGACTGGAATGTCGGCGTCGACGTCGTCAAGCCCAATCGGTTCCCTGAAAGAAGAAAGAGGAGGTGAATCAGTATAAGGAAGGACAGTAAAGTGCAAGGCACGAAGATAAGAGCATACCCGACTGTTCTTGGTGCGCCAGAGGGCATCCGGCATCTCAGCGGGGCGACATCCAGCGGCGCCTGGGAAGTCGGCCTCTGGGGTTGTTTGCCCTTGCTGGCTGTTGGCGTGGCCTTAGCGACCTTGCTGGGAGCAGCACCAGCGGAGGAGCTGGTGGTCGAGGTGCGCTTAACCGGCACCTTCGGAGGTTTGGTACGAGGAGATGCATCAGAACCATCAGCCTTTGAGACACTATCGTCATCGCTCCATTCGGCCAAAAATTCGAGGCGAACCAAATCCAATCGGAATGACGCACTCGATGAAGCGATATCAGTCGGAAGGTGTCGAAGAAAGATTAAAAACTGCAAAGGCCCCGCGGTCAAATGACCGTGGAACCTTTACAGCTTTAGGGGCTACTGTCGGGGGATTGGTACCCGGGTAGGCTAACCCAAGCAGAAGCATTCTTTCAAGACAAGGAGGGACCGATTGGGCCGCAGCTGGGCCGAGATGAGCAGATGTACGGCCGATTGCTCCGAGGCAATCAGCCGTATCAAATGCCGGCAGTCGGCCCAGGTGCAATTGGTCCACTCCTTCACAAAGACGATCATCCTATTGGTCCGCAGCTGGGCCAAGGCAGGCACCTAGAAGGCCGATTGCCCAGAACAATCGACCTTGCCAAGGACCACCAGTCGGCCCAGGCGCAATCGGAATAGCCTACTACCCTTGGAGGAAGTCGACCCCGACGCCAGTCGGGGGTATGATTACGAGGTCATAAATGCACTATCCCGAGATATCTGGGTGGCAGGAAGGCCAAGTCATGTCGAAGATCTGGTGGAGATACGGTGTCGACCTCTCCGCCGATTCCGCGGACAGGGCGACAAGACCACACCTCCTAGCTCCACTGTTCATCTCCATGCCCTATGGGTCTACAGCATGGGCCGCCGCTCGTAGGATCCGGATCACCCAGAGAGGAGCAGTCGGTGGGCCCAGGCCGATTAGAGGATGACAGCTGGGCCCATTCGGCAGTGAAGTTACCGAAGTACCCTGGGCTCACACTATAAGAGCCCGGGTACCCCTCCTGCGTGGGGGACGACCCGCTCAAGATCACCATTCACTCATTCTCCTCTCTGTTCATTTACTGCTAGTAGTAACTCCTCAGGGAAGCAGGAGAGAGCCTTGCCCACGGCGGCGGCGCTCACCTTCCCCTGAGAAGATAGAGAAGCAGTTATTGTAGCCAGAGCATTGATATATAAGAGACAAGCAGGAGTAGGGGTGTTATCTCTCCGGAGAGCCCCGAACCTGGGTACGTCGTGGTGTCCTTTACCGTGCTTGTACCCAACCCGATTCCGGCACCATCGACATCTTCTCCCTCGCGTCTTCCCCTCACTTTAGCCCTCCCATGGCATCTGACGTCACATATCGACGACATCTCTCCAACACGAACAAAGAATAGAAGGCCAGAATGCCCAGAAGGGGATCGAAGGATCGTGACTCACGCAAGAAGGAGAGATAGGGTTACTATTTGAATTTTGAATATTTAAATTATTCTAAGGTACTGCTTTGCTAAATTATGTTGTTGTGAATTTGCTGATGAATGCTTCTATAGTAAATTATCATTTATTATCTTAACGAGCACTCATGAACGCTCGCGAGCTTAACAAGCTCTTAACGAACCAAGCCAAGCACGCGTTTTTGCTCGTTAATATTAGTGAGCTTAACGAGCACGAGCTTAATGAGCACGAGCTTAACGAGCCGAGCACCTCGTTAATCCAGCCCTACTAGTTTCCAATTGGCTAGGTGGATCTTCCTATTACCTTCAAAGTCATTCCACAAACAGTTAGCCATTTGGGTATTTATCATTTCTACAACCCATTTTGGGAATTTAAAATGGATAGAGGATATATGGGGATACTGGCTAAGCATGCTTGGATCAGGATAAGCCTCCCTCTATATGACAAAAGTTTCCCTCTCCAGCCTGCAATCTTTTCAGAATCTTGTCTATAAGGGGTTGAATGTCTTCTTTACTAAGCTTTTCATAATGAAGTGGGATCCCTAGATATTTAATAGGGAAGCATCCCTGGCTACATCCTAAACTGCTAACAAAAGGGGATAGCTCATCTCCCTCTAAATTAATAGGGATGGGCTCACTCTTGCTGTAGTTAATTATCATACCTGACACTTGCTCAAAACAACTAAGCACAGTTTTCAGGTTATTAGCATGTTCTAAATTATTATCCAAAAAGAGTATTGTATCATCCGCATATTGGAGGCATATGATCCCCCCAGAACAAATTTCAGGACACAGGCCGCTAATGAGTTGTTGATCAGCAGCTTTGGCCAACATCCTTGTTAAAGCATCTACAACAATGTTGAAAAGTAAAGGAGACAAGGGATCGCCTTGTCTTAAACCTTTACCAGTGGTAAAAAAAATTACTTTCAGTATTATTGATCTTTACACCAACAGACCCCCCCCCCCCCCCCCCCAAACCTCTAGCTTTTAAAAGCTCAGCAACTGGATATGATGATTGCCATTACCCATGGAAAATAAATATTACCTCTATTGGGGAATATATTTGAACTTACATCATGTTGCTTATTTCTGAATGAAGTGAGTAACAGGTTATGAAGCTTTTACTAGTGATCAAGGTACGATGTTTGGTACTGTTAAATTGTGGGTTTCACTAGCAGTTATGTGGATTTGTTTGTGTGTGTTTTCGGTAAAAAAAAAAAAGTGTGTACAAGATATGGGGCTTGGTGAGGAGTGAGGACTCAGTCGTGTTCGTGTAGCCTTGTATAGGTAGGGCTCCACATCGATGGAAACGAGATCCGGGCGTCGCCTCAGTTCGCCGCCGCCGCCGCATCGAGCTCCCCGCCGCCGTGGTCCACAAGATGCCGACCTCATCAGCGCCCTCCCCGATGATATCCTCCTCCTGTTGCTGGTGCGCCTACCCAGCGTCCGCGCCGCCGCGCGCACCGGGATCCTCTCGCGCCGGTGGCGCGGCCTCTGGACTCAGCTCCCGGATCTCACCTTCCGCCGCGTCCGGCCCGCCAGGATCGAATCGGCGCTCGCCCGCTTCGCTGCTTCACCCGCAGTATCGCTCATCGACATCTGCACCCGGGCGGGACATACCGCCGCCCAAGCCAACTCGTTGCTGCGCGCCGCCGCTGTACTCTCGCCGGCGGAGCTACTCTTTTCCTTCCCGGGGTCTCGTGGCCGTGGGCTAGTTTTGAGCCAGATGGAACGCATCGGTCTGCCCTGCTTCCACCGCACCACATCAATCAAGCTGGAGACCTGGCTCTGCGTCCTGCTGCCGACGGCCGGCGAGTTCACGGCGCTGGAGAGGCTGTCCCTCAACGCCGGCATCCTGGACCTTGGCACCTTGCTCAACCGCTGCCCGCGCCTGCGCTTGCTCAGCGCTACCTCCAAGGTCATGCTGCTCCTTACGCCTCATACAGCCGGCGAATTGCCTGCGCTGGAGAGTCTGGCCCTTGACGGCAACATTGTTGACCTTGCCACCTTCCTCAACCGCTGCCCGCGACTGCGCAACATCAGCATTACCTTCCGTAATGTCGCGTCCAGCGCACACAAAGCGGCGCTGGCCACACTCGAAGCTGTGGCGGCACACGGTGTCTCCGTGTCCCTCCTCGGCATCCACCTCAGCAGCGAGCATGGTACCGACGCCACCCTTCTCCGCGCCGCAGCGAGGCTCTCGCCGCAAGAGCTCATCTTCACTCACCTAGTTGACACACAACTCGACCCGCAGTATAGAAATGTTGAGCTGCCCTGCTTTCCCCATGCCGTCTCAATCAAGATTGCTGTGCATTACATCCGCTTCACAAGGCTTCTGGACGGCAAATTCTCCGAGCTCGAGAGGATGATCCTTAAAGGATGCATCATCGACGACCTTGGCACTTTGGTCTCCCTCTGTCCGCGCCTTCGTGTGCTCAAGGTGAAGGCAACTACGTCCAAATGTGACATCACAATTCACTCAACATCGCTACAAGAGCTTGTCCTTGGTCCCTGTATGGAATGTCGCGGCGTCGATATTGTGAGTCCCATGCTTAAGCAATTGACAATGGATGTCCAGGCTGACAAGGACGTCAGTTTGTCCATATCGGCACCAATGCTGGAGAATGTCTCGTGGGAACTCTCTTATACAGGTTTGCCCATTGTGTTTGGTTTTTGGCACCTTCACTCTATGGACTTAGAGAGACAGGGGTTGGTCACAAAAGACCATGCCCTGTATGTGTACATGTATGCCTTGGTATGACTTCTGTCCTGCTCAATTTATTAGATTTACAGACTGAATTGGTTTTATGCATGACACCCTGCCATAATGTTTTGTAGGATTCCTCGGGTGCAGAACTGGACTTTGCCCAAGAAATAGACAAAGTTCTGATTACTGACTTCTCTGTTTTGAACCTAAGACTCGGAGCAATGGGGCACGTATATGGGGCAGCTTTGTTGCGTCTGTTGAGCGTGCTCCAGGTTCATACTGGTTTGAAAATACTGACGGTCAGCCTACTTAATTCAGGGAAGTCCGAGGTAATTCCTCCATGTACTTGTATATATCTTGCATACACAATATTGTACTTGTTAAACACAATTTCTAGAGGTAGCCATGAGATAAGATATTGAGTATGCAGCTTAGCATAAACAAATATTATAATTTGTAATACTGTTCATTTGCTTTAGGAGGCACAAGCATGCTCAGGGAACTGCCCATGTGATTCTCCCAAAATTTGGAGAAGCCAAAGTATCTCCATGATTCATCTGGAAGAAGTGGAAATCAAAGGCCTAAAAGGAGAAGATCATGAGTTTGATGCCCTGAAATTGATTCTGAGATGCGCACCGTTTCTTAAAAGGATGACCGTGGAACTGGAAAATGTCATTAACTCACATGGCCACGGAGGTTGCGCTAAGGAAATCAACATCATCTCATTGGAGTATCCTTCCGTTGATTTCCATGTTTCTCACTCTGGTAGACTGGTACCGCTGGCATCTTCATCATGTTCCTAGGGATTAAATCATACGATGTCACTATGGAGGCTGACCCTGCACTAAGAATGTCTACACCATCTCCTTGAGGTGTTCTTCCATGATTTTTCATGTTCATGAGTTCATCTCACCGGCAGACTGGTGCTTCATGCATGTCCATCATGCCCTACATATATGCCACATGATTTGTTTCCGCAAAAAAAGATCAGAGATTCCTGGTATTTTCAGAACCTAAACTCTTGCTAAATCACTTTGAACCTGTTGCCTACAAATATTCTACTAAGGAACTTATATAGCGCTATCAATGTCTTACACTATTTCTGCTCTCTTTTTTACATGCTTCGTATTTTGTATTTTGCACGGTGGAAACCAAACCTATTCATCACCGGTTACTGTCAGTTGACAGGGGTTCCGTTGACAGGCAATGCATGCTGATGAGCACCAGGCACTCAGGCAGGCATATAGCACACTGTATCCACCTCCTGAAAATGCATCCAAATCGGGCACATCCCACGGTTGCCTTGCAAACGATGACATTTTGTATGCTATGCATCGGAGGATTTTCTTGGGTGGTGTATAAATGCACGTAGCTGCAGGCCTCTAGATCATCTACAGCTGCTAAAACCCGGATGAGATCACAGATTATGCCCGTGCGTGGCACTCTGCCGAATCAGATGTTGTGTTGAAGAATATGAAGTGGTGAAGCTCAGAACAAAGCAGCCTGGCCTATACCAGCCATTGCTTGGGGCCAAGCAATATTTAACATTGGTATATGCACTTCCACCAACAAAAATAGTGAGTCGAACAAGTCCACAAAGTTAAATAACAAGCACTTCCACCAGGCTAGAGTAGAGACTATGCAGTGCTCTAACATTGGTACATGTACTATATGACAACATCTAAGATTTTAAATTCCAATTCATTCAAAAAATTCAAAAAGTAGCAACTTTTTTTGGGGTCCCACAAAATATCCGAAAGCGGTGAAAACAACCTTAAAAATTATGCACGGATCCGCAAAATTTTAGCACCAATTTAATTCCTAATAATGGATCCACCCTTTTTTAAAAATGTCACTGGGACTGATCCACATGTATTGATACTTTCAAGTACTTTTAGTCGAGAGAAGTTTACCCGCGGTCATTGAAGTTGAGACCAAAATTTACTTTGGTACATGTATTTAGAAATACCCGAAATACGGTCATTAAAGTTGTATGAATGAACACCAACGATCGTTGCCATATGTTTTGACTACATATGTTGCCCATGCGGTATATTATTTGACCAATTGACCATCCACGTATCTGCAAGGAAGGCCAAAATTCATCGGCTGTCACTGGACTTGTCTTAAAAAAATATTTTGATCACTGATTCAAAATTCACAACACATCACTTTGTTTGTTGGTGAGTATTTTTTTAGTTTTGTTTATATATTTAAGATATATGTGTTGCAAAGATAATTTACTTAAAATTGTAAGTATTCATCACACATACAAATAAAGTTCATGCAGCGTAAAAAATGTAATAACTATTTTTAAAAAAATTGCTAGCATTCAAACAAATACTATTATAAAAATGTTTAAAAAATCAAAGAATGTGGTTTATGCTACTATTTTAATTTGGATTTTTTTTCCCATCTTTGCTGCAGGGTCTATGTGCATAAACAATAGTATTGTGGTACTTCAGAAACAATAGACTTACCACGTATGAAGACTATCTATGTAATGCTTGAGCGGATTCTCTATTACGAGGGCGGTCCATTAAACGATTTTTTGGAGGTATACCGGTTTACATACATGTCTAACAATAGATATGTATACCGGTCCAAATACATGTTTAATTTTTTAATATGTGTTATTATTTTTTTGTATATATGCTAATTTTTTATACATCTTGTATATATAGGATTATCATTTTGAAAACTTGTGTTTCACCATTTTTAATAAATGTTTAATATTTGAAAATATATTATGATTTTTTTGTATGGTAATAAATATTTTTTATATTATGTGAACATTTAAAACATTATATTAATATATTTAAAAATGTATCATGAACATATTTTTAAAACATGTGTCCATTTTTTTCATATGTCATGTACTTTTTTGAATGGTACAAACAAAAGTCATAAGTTTATGTGAAAAAAAAATTAATCTTTTTTTAAATATCAAACACTTGAACCATTTTTCAGAATTTATGATTTTTTTAATGGTATGGAACTTTTTTGTAAATTTTGCAATTTTTATATTGTACTAAAATTATTAAATTTCATGAAAGTATTTTTGAAAACCTTAGTATTTTTATATTTTTTAAAGCAAGCAACATTTTCTAAAAATAGCTTGAACATTTAAAAAGAATAGTTTGAACGTTTTTTACATTGCATGAACTTTTTTATATATGTGTGACGAATACGTTTACAGTTTTACATAAATTAATTTTTTCAATACAAAATATTAAAAAAGAATACCCAACGAAACAAAATGATGTGATCTGAATTTTGAACCTATGACCAAAATAAATTTTCAACATAAGTCCAATGACCGCCGATGAATTTTAACCCTTTTTAGCACATACGTGGACGATCAATTGGTCAAACAATATGCCACGTAGGCAAAATACATAGTCAAAAAGTATGGCGGTGACCGTTGGAGTTCACTGATACAACTTTAATAATCGTATTTCGGATATTTCTAAATACGTGTACCAAAGTGAATTTTGATCTCAACTTCAATGACCGGGACAGGGGTATAGCCAGGCCCCAGGCTACCAGGGCCATGGCCAGGGGTGTGGTGGTTCCTGTGTTCGTTAACTGTAGCGATTAAAACACTATTTAACATTGTTTAACACTGTTGCTAAGTTGTTAGTCCGGGACGTCTCTCCAAACTGACTATGCCACTGACCGCGGGTGAACTTCTCTCCTTTCAGTCTGGTATCAAATTATCATCGAGCCCTAAATATCGAAAGACGACCCTGACTTACGAATTCAAAGGACCAATTATGTACAATACAAGCTGACATGGCATGTCAAAAGGTGATTGGAAAGAAAGAGAGTGAAGCGGGCCACCCGGTGGAGATTATGGGGGTGTGGAAATTAATGGTAGGCTGAATATTGTGGTGTATTGTGTTGTATTGATTTGACCCTCACATGGGGTATATATAGAAGTACAAGAGGGGTAGAGACTTGGAATACAAGACAAGTAATACATGTTTAACTCTATTCTATCTCTGTCTCCTAATCTCTATCCTAACCGGAATATACTTCTAACATCCCCCCTCAGTCGTAGCGGGAGCGAAGCGGATGATTGCGACTGAATTTGAAGTCTTGGCTTCTATCGTCTTCTCCACCGCGCCATCATCAACTGCGTCTCTAATGGATGATGGGTCGGAACCTAGGGCGGTGACTGTGTCCCCTTCTGGTGCCTTCCATGTCTTCTCTATTCCATCCTGCGATCACAGTGGGAGTGTCGTGGACGCAAGTGACGAGACGGATGCTATTGACTGGAGTTGTTGCCGATGAACAATTGTAGACGTAGCCTGATGTCGATGTCGAGGTAGACGATCATGTAGTAGTCGTGGTCGAGGTAGTCGTGGTCGATGATGTCGTCGTCGTTGATGGTGAACCGCACAAAGCCGGAGGCGCAAAAAAAAGTGTGATGATGATGTAGATGACTGAGCTACAGTCGTGGACGATGCACCTTGCGGATGTCAGAGGGTGCCGTCGGTGATGAGTCCACTGATGGTACGAATTAACGCCCCCTCGTTGGTTACCCAAAGTGGAAGGTTGAGATGTAGATAGCAGCAATTTCCCTCGGTGAAGATACCAAGGTTTGTCTCCAGTAGGACTCCGACAACGACAGGAAGGTGACAACGGTGCCAGAGATTGGCGGTTGGCGTGGACCTGCACACACAACAAATAACTTTGCTCCCAACGAGTACAGAGAGGTTGTCAATCCCTCCGGCCTTGTTGTTTACAAAGGATAAAACACACGGGATAATAATGATAGTGATAGCAACGGAAAAATAAATAAAGCAGTAAATTGATAGTGGGTGTAAACAGTGTAGGAAATATGGACCGGGGTCCTATGATGTTCACTAGTGATGTCTCTCTCCCAAAAGACGATAAAATAGCCATGCGAGGTAAATAAATTACAGCTGGGCAATTGACAGGATTATGTGCGCAAACCAATGCTAATTATGCTATGAAGAAAGGAAGAGGCTCAAAAGCATGGGCGGTACACCAAGACAAGTAGACCGAAATCCATCTGCATTTACCTACTAATCATCCACCTTGAGATATCTATCCAGAACATCTCGCTGGTATTAAGTTACAAATCCCACCCAAAGTGTAAACTCAAAGCAACAGACAACTGCATTAAAGAACTTTGCGTAAATTAAACAATCCTTGCACCCGCAAGTACAAGCACCGTTGTTTTCCTCCTTGTGACAACAGCACATCCCCTAGACTCATGTTTCTGTCACTCAAGCTAGTCATCAGGGGGCATGAACCCACAATCATGCATAACGCTCCCTCATGGAGTCACTACCTACTACTTGGCCAAAGCAATAAACATCAACGAAGAACATGCAAGAATTACTTTAGAACATAAATATAAAAGAGGAGAATCAAATATATTACTCAAACACAATCTGAACATAATCTCATAATCCATCGGATCCCAGCAAACTCAACATAGCAACAACAGAAATATTACATATGTGCCTCGATCATGTAGGGCAGATCACGAGGTCTAATCCATGAAGAACAAAGAGGGGAGGAGAACATCACATAGCTACTGATCATAGACCCATGGTCCAAGATGGACTACTCACGGTTCATCCGGGAAGCGTCCATGGTGGTGGAGAAGCTCCCGGAGGTGGTTCCTTCCTCCGACAGGGTGCCGGGAAGAGGTCTTCTGGTGCTCCCGATTTTGGAAGCGCGGCGGCGGCGGAACAACGGAGAGATCGCGAAAAAGGGTTCCCCTCTCGGGGTTTTTGCGTCACGGGGAATAAATAGGCGAAGGGGGGCAGCCAGGGGGCCACAAGGGGTTCCGGCGGCCCCCTGGCGCGGCCCCATCCTAGGGCGCGCCGGGAGGGCGCCTGGGGCCCTGGTGGGTCCCCTCTGCCCCCTCGGTGATTCCCGAAGCTTCCTGTACGCTAATTTTTTATTGGATTTTTCCCGAATTTTTGGAGCACTTTTTATATGGGGGAAACCTGAAATAGAAAAACAGCAGAAAACAGGAACCGGCACTGGGGTGCACTGAGTTAATAGGTTAGTCCAAATATGATCAAAAGTGTATGGAAGTTCATCAATATCATAGCAATATCACAGAAAAGAGGCATGGAGCAAGCAGAAATTATAGATACGTTTTGGACGTATCAACATCCCCAAGCTTAATTCCTGCTCGTCCTCGAGTAGGTAAATGATAAAAGCATAATTTCTGTGGTGACATGCTAACAACCATAAAATAACTTTTAAGTTAAGCAATCAAGGCATGTAATTCAATTCAAGTCATAACAGGCAAGAGTCTATATTTAGCATTGAAATAAGCAACATAAGAACATAAAGGTGCAAGAGCTCTCGCTGTCCGTGACTCGAATGTCTCCAAATGGTGTTTGCGTGCAAGAAAGGGGATAGGGATATACGAGAAAAAAGTATTTTTGTGTTGAGAACTTAATCTACTAAAGTTTCACACTTGATCTTCTTTGGAATCTTATCTTGACTCATCCCTAGACCATTAGCCAGATACAAGTCAAAACAATCCACTCCTTTTCGACATTTTGAGCACTCATGCAATGGATGAGCGTAAACAAGAAAGTTGACACTTAGGATGGAAAAGAGAGAATATGGTGGAGGAGGAAGACAAAAAGGTGTGAAAGGATCACATCAATGAGGACAATCATAGGCGAGAGAAAGCCAAATGATAGATATGATGTGAGAAGTAGGGATTGCCATGCAACGGATGCACATATGAGCTAAGGTAATCTCTCCAATGGAACTCGTGGGGGTGCATCCAACTTGCTTGCTCAAGAAGACCTAGAGCTCATTTGAGGAGGCTCGTCATTGGAATATACAAGCTAAGTTCTATAGTGTGAAGGTCCCCCCATAGCTATATGCATAAATGATAATCTCTATGGAGTACAAGATATAAGAGGGAGTACGAGTGTGGATCTCTCAAAAGGAATAGTAGTGTGTCCCCTTCTCTCTTTTTATTTCTTTCTCTCTTTTTCTATTTTTTTTATTTTTTGGTGGCCTCAATGGCTCTTTCTATTTCTCTCATTTGTCCTCTTTGAGATCTTTTAATTTGTCCTCTTTGAGATCTTTTAATTTTGTCCACTTTGGGATCTTTTCCTCACTTTAGGGGCAACACTCTATATATAACAAGGAGTATGGAAGATCTTTCACACTATATAAAGTACTCAAATCATAAAGAAAATGTAACTATCATGATGTATGCAAATGTATGCCTCTGCCAGTGTAGCAGGATATGCAATGATACTAGCGCGTCATGTAGCAATGATTAGGGCAAGGCCCAACTAGCATGCGGCTCATCGATCAAGCAAGTAGCATGTATGACATGAAGATCAAGTCATGCGAAGATGGATGTTGCATGACAATATATCTCGGAAAGGCTATGGAAATGCCTTGATAGGTAGGTATGGTGGCTGTTTTAAGGAAGGATATAAGGAGGTTTATGATGACAGAGCGTACCATGCCAAGGGTTTGGATGTACCGGCGAAGGTGGACGCCAACTCTCGGAGTGAGAAGAAAGCAATGCACGGCATAGGAGAGGCTAGAAAAATATGGGAAGGTGGAAGTGTCAACTTTCGAATACTCACATTAGTCCGAAGAACTCATGCACTTATTATCGGTAACTCTCAATCTAATAAGGAGGTTCACAAAGAGACAAGTACCCCGAGGAGGAGTGTATGGGGGTTTGGTTATCCTTGCGCATCCTCGACTCATGGTACGTGAGTGTACTCTAATGTTCGACCCCTCAGAAGAGTAGTGATCCATCTAGTAGCTAAAGTTCTCAACTAATTTTGTAAGTTTTGAAAATAAACACGGATTGCCCAAAATACGACATTTATCACTAATAGGCTAAATCTCTTGACACCAAAAGTCCAAACATTACTCAAAACAATACCTCAAAACTATTGCAAGTTACTACTACAAAATAATAGCAACCTCAATTACCTACTTCAAGTCAAGACACAAAACTCAGTGCAACAGACAAACTCTCTAAACAAGATAAACATGAGAACTCAAGAGAGTTCCAGCAAAAAACTAAACAAAAGCTCTTTGAAAAGATAAGCATGAAAACTAAGAGCTAAACATGACAGTATCTATGAAAAAGAATAAAGAACAAACACAGCAAAGATAAGCATGAAAAATCCTATGTTGTGTTCTAGATTTTGGAAGTGGAGCGTGTTTCTCTCCCACACAAAGAAAGCTGGGTTCTAAGTTGTTATGAACAACAAGCAAAGCTAAAGAAAACTAAAAATAAAACCTAAGAGCGTGACGCTCCAAGCATATCACATAATGCATGAAGTGATAAAAATATAGTGAAACGAGAGACGAACTGATAATTATTGATGGAGAAGGGGATGCACGGGGGCATCCCCAAGCTTAGACACTTGAGTATCCTTGAATATTTCTTGGGGATGCATGGGGGCATCCCAAAGCTTGAGAGCTTGACACTTCTTAATCTTCTTTCATCATCTTCCCTCGCACACTTGAAAACTCCCTTCATACATAACTCATCATAATCTGATTAGCGAGGTTAGTACCCATAATAAAATAATTTTTCTCTACTGTAAATAAGGATATTTTGAAGAGCTACTGTTTCTCAAGATTTCCAAAAAGTTTTTGCACACAAAAATCAAGCTTAAGGTTTGCAAAATGAAGAAAAGGCAAAACAGGACAGAATCTGTGAAAAACAGACCACAAGTAGTAAAGAATTTTTTTGGGATACTTCTGCAACTCAAATAAAAAAACTCAGAACATACGAAAGTTTCATAATTGTATAGAGCACGCTGTGTAAAAATTTCAGCTCAAATAGATGAACTGGGATTTTTCTGTGATTTTTCTAGTCACGAGGACAGAATCTGTTTTCTGGACAGCATGTCACAACTTTCACTTCCCTTGTCATATGAGGCTATAAATGGCACCAAGCTTGAAAAGTAAAGATACAATGATGTTGCTACAGTAGTAACAACCATCAAGACCACTAAAAACAGAAGAAAAACAAAAAGGAAATCCTAAATTCGTTGCGGGCTGCCTCCCGAAAGCGCTTCTTTAAAGCCATTAGCTAGGCTTAATGCAAATAGATCATGTCTTTTCAAGAAAATAACTAGCCCGTGTGACGGATTCAAAAGGCAACTTAATCTTTTTCCTAGGGAAGTGTTCCATCCCTTTCTTGAGAGGGAATTGTAATTTTAGAATCCCTTCTTTCATATCAATAACAGCACCCACGGTGCGAAGAAACGGACGTCCCAAAATAATTGGACAAGAAGGTTCACATTCAATGTCCATAATAGTAAAATCAACAGGAACATAATTGTCATTGACAATGACAAGAACATCATCAATCTTTCCCAAAGGTTTCTTTACGGAAGAATCGACAAGACAAACATCAAAAGAACAAGGATCAAAAGGTTTCAATTCAAATATATCATACATTCTTTTGGGCATAACAGAGGTACTAGCTCCAACATCACATAAGGCATAGCAAGAAAAGTTATTCAACTTAATTTTAATCATAGGATCCCAACCATCTTCTACCTTTCTAGGTATGTAGGCTTCTACCCTAAGCTTCTCCTCCCTAGCTTTGATGAGAGCATTAGTGATATGCTCCGTGAAGGCAAGATTAAGTGTGCTAGTGTGGGGGTCTCTAGACATCTTGTGAAGGAAACGAATAACTTCAGAAAGGGTGCAATTATCAAAATCAAGGTCACTACTATTAAGTAAAGTAGTAGTGGTGTCATTTACGCTCACTTGTTTGGTAGCTTCTATAGTCCTAGGAATTTCTTCTTCTACGGTTGAGGTCATAGCATCACCATTAATAGGTCCTATGGGACTAGGGGTGCATTGGGTGCTAAGAGTTTGGATATCCTCAACCACTTGGATAGTAGCAACAGTATGGTGTGTAGGAAGGCTCTTAATTCTATCTTCTTCCTCCTTTTCTCTAGCCCATCTCTCTTTAAGTTTAGCCATCATCCTAATGTTTTCATTAATTTGCATTTGGATAGCATTCATAGGAGTGACCTTCCTCTCCTCAAGGGGAGAAGTTCTAATTTTAAGCAATTCTACTTCATGGGCTAAATTGTCTACCTTCAACGAGAGGTTATCTAATTTGTCTAGTTTTTCCTCTACACTCTTGTTGAAGGTTTTTTGGGTGGTGATAAAGTCTTTAAGCATATTCTCTAATTCAGAAGTGGAGTTTTTGGTGCTAGGATAAGTGTTGTTGTTCCCATAGTTGTTGGAGGGGAACGGTCTAGGATTTCTACCAAAGTTACTCCTATAAGCATTGTTATTGAAGTTGTTTCTAGAGATAAAGTTCACATCTACTTGATCTTGAGCAATCAAAGAATTTAAAAGAACATCTTGAGGATCAATAAGAGATTGCTTCGTAAGTAGAGACATAATCAAGTCAACTTTTTCATTTAGGGAGGAGATCTCCTCGACAGAGTTTACCTTCCTACCTGTTGGAGCTCTTTCGGTGTGCCATTGGGAATAGTTGGTCATCATCTCATCGAGAAGTTTTGTGGAAGCACCAAGTGTAGTTGACATAAAGGTTCCTCCCGTGGCCGAATCTAGCAAATTCCGCGAGGTAAAGTTCAAATCTGCATAAAAAGTTTGGATAACCATCCAAGTAGTCAAACCATGCGTAGGGCAATTCTTAACAAGAGATTTCATGCGTTCCCAAGCTTGGGAAATGTGTTCATTATCCAATTGTTTAAAATTCATAATAAAACTCCTCAATTGGATAATCTTAGCAGGGGGGTAGTACTTCCCAATAAAAGCATCCTTGCACTTATCCCAAAAATCTATGATATTCCTAGGCAAGGATTGAAACCAAATTTTAGCTTCATCTCTCAAGGAGAAAGCAAAAAGCTTAAGCTTAACAATATCACCATCTACTTCTTTTTACTTTTGCATATCACAAAGCTCAATAAAATTATTTAAGTGCAAAGCATCATCATCTCTAGCACCGAAGAATTGATCTTTCATAACAAGGTTCAGCAAAGCAGGTTTAATCTCATAAGAAGGTGCTGAAGTAGCAGGTGTAGCAATAGGAGTGCAGATAAAGTCACTGTTGTTGTAACTAGTGAAGTCGCACAACTTGGTGTTCTCAGAGGAACCCATAGTAGCAGCAAGCAAGATAAGTATTTTTTTTTTGATAAAGGACACTAAAGAAAAAACTGACAAGTAAACAAACAAGACTAAAAAGCAAATATAAAAGATAGTGTGCAACTCCCCTATCTTGAAGAGTGGAGTCCCCGGCAACGGCGCCATAAATTGCTTTTGATGGTACAAATTAACGCCCCCTCGTTGGTTACCCAAAGTGGAAGGTTGAGATGTAGATAGCAGCAATTTCCCTCGGTGAAGATACCAATGTTTGTCTCCAGTAGGACTCCGACAACGACAGGGAGGTGAAAACGGCGCCAGAGATTGGCGGTTGGCGTGGACCTGCACACACAACAGATAACTTTGCTCCCAACGAGTACAGAGAGGTTTTCAATCCCTCCGGCCTTGTTGTTTACAAAGGATAAAACGCACGGGATAATAATGATAGTGATAGCAACGGAAAAGTAAATAAAGCAGTAAATTGATGGTGGGTGTAAACAGTGTAGGAAATATGGACCGGGGTCCTATGATGTTCACTAGTGATGTCTCTCTCCCGAAAGACGATAAAATAGCCATGCGAGGTAAACAAATTACAGCTGGGCAATTGACAGGATTATGTGCGCAAACCAATGCTAGTTATGCTATGAAGAAAGGAAGAGGCTCAAAATCATGGCGGTACGCCAAGAAAAGTAGACCGAAATACATCTGCATCTACCTACTAATCATCCACCTTGAGATATCTATCCAGAACATCTCGCTGGTATTAAGTTGCGAATCCCACCCAAAGTGTAAACTCAAAGCAACAGACAACTGCATTAAAGAACTTTGCGTAAAGTAAACAATCCTTGCACCCGCAAGTACAAGCACCGTTGTTTTCCCCCTTGTGGAAACAACACATCCCCTAGACTCATGTTTCTGTCACTCAAGCTAGTCATCAGGGGGCATGAACCCACAATCATGCATAACGCTCCCTCTTGGAGTCACTACCTACTACTTGGCCAAAGAAATAAACAGCAACGGAAAACATGCAAGAATTACTTTAGAACATAAATATAAAAGAGGAGAATCAAATATATTACTCAAACACAATCTGAACATAATCTCATAATCCATCGGATCCCAGCAAACTCAGCATAGCAACAGCAGAAATATTACATATGTGCCTCGATCATGTAGGGCAGCTCACGAGGTCTAATCCATGAAGAACAAAGAGGGGAGGAGAACATCACATAGATACTGATCATAGACCCATGGTCCATGGTGAACTACTCACGGTTCATCCGGGAAGCGTCCATGGTGGTGGAGAAGCTCCCGGAGGTGGTTCCTCCCTCCGGCAGGGTGCCGGGAAGAGGTCTTCTGGTGTTCCCGATCTTGGAAGAGTGGCGGCGGTGGAACAGAGGAGAGATCGCGAAAAAGGGTTCCCCTCTCGGGGTTTTTGCGTCACGGGGAATAAATAGGCGAAGGGGGGCAGCCAGGGGGGCCACAAGAGGTCCAGGCGCCCACTGGCGCGGCCCCACCCTAGGGTGTACTGTGAGGGCGCCTGGGGCCCTGGTGGGTCCCCTCTGGCCCCCCTCGGTGATTCCCGAAGCTTCCTGTACGCTGATTTTTTATTGGATTTTTCCCGAATTTTGGGAGCACTTTTTATATGTGGGAAACCTGAAATAGAAAAACAGCAGAAAACAGGAACTGACATTGGGTTGCACTGAGTTAATAGGTTAGTCCAAATATGATCAAAAGTGTATGGAAGTTCATCAATATCATAGCAATATCACACAAAAGAGGCGTGGAGCAAGCAGAAATTATAGATACGTTTTGGACGTATCATCCACCGGTTTTGCTAGGACCGGAGGAAACCCATCGAGCACACATCGGTTTTGCCAGGACCGTGTGGCCGTGAAGGGATAATCACTATAGTGATGCCATGTCGATGCAGTATTGTTGTCGAAGATGACGCGGTTTTTTCGTCGTCGAGGTCGCGTCTTGCAGAATAGTCTGTCAGAGGACGTTAGGTGTCCATCTTGTGGACGAAGCGGCGGCGGTATGTTGATGACGATATTGGCGAAGACCACGTTGATGTAGACCCTTGGCGATGATATGTCGGTGAAGAGGATATTGAATTGATGTACCAGCTAGTTACTCCAAAAGTTTGAACTGATGGAGAGAGGCTAGACTATATATTTATATTTCAACACTCTCCCTCACATCTAGGCTATTTTAGTCCTTACCGTGGGTTTGGTGCAGGTCACAGGATCTATTTTTAATACTGCGTTGGCAGGGTCTTGAACTCAAGACCTCTTGGCTCTGATATCATATTGAAATGATGCATCAGCCAGTTACTCCAAAAGTACGAACTGATGGAGAGAGGCTAGGCAATATATTTATATTTTAACACTCCCCCTCACGTCTAGGCTATTTTAGTCCTTGGTGTGGGTTTGGTGCAGGCCGCAGAATCTTTTTTAATACTGCGTTGGCAGGGTCTTGAACTCAAGACCTTTTGGCTCTGATACCATGTGGAAATTAATGGTAGGCTGAATATTGTGTTGTATTGATTTGACCCTCACATGGAATATATATAGAAGTACACGAGGGGTAGAGACTTGGAATACAAGACAAATAATACATGTTTAACTCTATTCTATCTCTATCTCCTAATCTCTATCCTAACCGGAATATACTTCTAACATGGGGAGGGGCTGATAGAGTTTATGGGAAGGTTCCGTAATGACCTGTAAGGTGGCAGGATGTTATGAGAGGTTGGGAGTACCACAAGTAGGCCATAACCTTATCGTGCTTCCGAAGGAAGAAATTTTCAAATTCCCTCTCTTTATTCCCAGCCCTTTGAAATTTGAATATGTACATGAATTTCCACACTCCCAAAAATTTGCAAATAAGGGTGAAAAGAAATCGAAGCAATAGAGAATTACATCACAGATAAACACATATAGTACATGAAAACCTAATTCTTGGCCTTCACTTTGTCGACGCCTTGGTTCCCAGCCATCATCATGTATTTGTCTTTCCTCGTCTTGTCCGTGAGCTCGAACGCAAGCGCCTGTCCGAGCGCACGCTGCACCCAGTTCGCCACGTTGATGTTGTGGCTTTTGTCGTCGCCGCTCTCCTCGCCGTCGGCCACCGTCGTGGTATCGACCGGATCCAAGAATTCTCTGCGGTACTCCGGCCGCGGATTCATCATGAAGCACAGAGGGTCTAGCACTTTGGACGCCGGCTTCGTGGACGTGTCGTAGAACATGCATGTCGACGTGCGTCTCGAGCGCCACGGGGGTGACCTCGGCGGCGAGCTCGGCGAACAACGTGCTGAACCGGAGCAGGTACGGCTCCCGGCAAGTCGTTCCCTCCGGGCACACCACAAGGCTCCTGCGCGCCAGCAGCCCCGCCATGCCCCGCAGGTCCTCGTCCCGGTCCCGGCTCAGTCGCGCCGTGCGGATCGGCGCGAACAGCTCGGTGACGGGGCTCATGTTGTACGTGACCTCCGTGACGGGCTTGCCAAGCCCGGCCGCCACGGTGATCGGGTCCAAGAGTGTGCGGTGGTTGCAAACGTAGAGGCGGCCGCCTGCCTCGACGGCGTCGGCGGGTGGTCCGACGATGGTGCGGGGGCGCACGCCGGTGAGGGCCCCAAGCAGGACGGAGACGCGGTTCGGGAGAAGCATGTATGCCATGATCGATGCGGACAATGCCCAGGAAGATGCCGAAGGGAATGTATGTGTACATGGCGATCGCGGCGGGGAAGGTCGGCAAGAAGGCGAGGCGGCCGTCGTGGAAGATCGGTGGCTTGGGGTACTTGTCCCTCGGCAATGCCTGCAATGCCATCTTCTCTGCCTCACTCACTGCATAGGTTTCCTGCAGTTTGAAGGTGCTCTAATTTAGTGCATAGTTCAGACTTATTATTTTTGCCGAAATATACTGGTTATGCATGGCGGCAAGTTGCCACATCATCACGTGTCGTTATTGGTGGCGGCGGTATGTTGCCACATATCTTTTTTTAGCAATATTTTTTATAGGTGGATCTTTTACATTATGGATGGTAATAGTGGGCATTTTTAACATAAATTCAAGTAACCATACCATGGATTGTTCGCTTCGTTGGGCTTATATTTCTGACTCATAGTATCATTGGCTGTGTAAATCTATCTACCTATAATGTGTACTGCTGGAATTTCCTGTGGGAGTGAAAATATATAGGCCTTGCATTTGGAAATGAAGTTATGTAAACAAACACTACCCGCTTATGTTAATCTTATGTAAATGTTGTGTTTCTTTATTTTTTAAACACCCTTGAAAATAATTTGTGTAATTAATCGTTGTCCTTTAGGTTTTTTTTTATAAAAGAGAGTTGTCTCTTCGATTTCATTTAGAGAAATCACATTGTCTTTTACATTATCAGGACCTACTGCCATCTACTCTACTTCCAGCTTACCAGCCAGAAGCACATCACCATATAGCCCCCTGGTGCTCACACCACCAGGTTTCAAACTAAAGTAGCAAACTACCATACCATATTACAAGGTTTCTAACCTTGCCCAGATCTAGGAAACATATTACAAACCAACATAAGTAGAGAGCTTAAGTTTAAGGGAGGAACAACACAACCCATGCAATCAACTATGACTACTAGGAATTCTTCATCTTCTGTCATATGGGCCTTTTGAGTTCGTTACACGGGCTAGCTTTCTCTTACTCTTGATAAAACTTGATCTTTTCTCTTTGTGCCTAGCTCAAAGGCGTAAAAGAAAAAGCTTGTTGGGAGGCAACACAAGTTTTTCAAAGGTTTTTTGTCCACCCAGCTGTCTTCCCAGAACCTAACATTCTTACCATCCCCTATCTGAAATCTATAACATGCAAGGAATTTGTCTTTTATTTTCAAAAACTCTTGCCATAAGTGAGAGTCTCCCTGTCTAGCCCTGACAGCAGAGAGTCCTGCTGTTTTAACATATTTATTAAAAAGCAATTGTTGCCAGATTCCCTATGTTTTATAAAGCTTCCACCACCACTTACCCAACAATGCAATATTCATGATCTCCAAAAATTTGTATCCCTAGGCCTCCAACCTCTTTTGGTCTACAAATTGCATCCCAATTGACTAGAAGATTTTTTTATTATCATCCTCTTGCCAGAGAAATCTAGCTCTATAAAAATCATTTTTCCTTCTCACACCACAAGGTAGTGTGTAAAAGGACATCATGTAATAAGGCACTCCAGTGAGAGCAGTCTGTAGAAGTGTTACTCTACTACCACTATCCAACAGTTTCCCTTGCCATGTTTGGCACTTTCCTCCTACCTTTTCCTCAGTTTTTATCCATTCCTTATTTCCAATTCCTTTTTTAATCAATAGGGAATCCTAGGTATTTCATAGGTAACTCCCCCATTCCACAATTGAATTTTTCTAAATAAATTTTCTCTTTCTGTTTGGCCTTCCCAAACAGACATAGTTCACTTTTATGAAAATTGATTTTCAGGCCAAACATTTGTTCAAACATTTTCAGTACAAATTTTAAATTTTGTGCACTTTCTATATCATCTTCCATCATAAAAATGGTGTCATCAAAATATTGCAGCATGTTGAGTCCATTTTCAATTTTATTTCCTAGTACCCCTTTTATTAAACCATTTTTCCTAGCATTATGCATAATAATTGCCAAAGCATGAGCAGCAAGGTCAAATATTAGTGGGGACAAAGCATCACCTTGCCTCAACACTTTATGTGTAGGGAAGTAGCTCCCAACTCTATCATTAACCTTTATGCCTACTTTGCCCCCTCTAATAGTTTGCATTATCCAATTTATGCATTTTTCAGGAAATCCTTTTAATCTCATCATCTCTAATACAAAGGACCATTTTATCTTATCATATGCTTTCTCAAAATCTACTTTGAAAATCAAGGCATCTATTTTTTCACATGTACACCGTTGAGAGCCTCATGTAAAATCATCACTCCATCCATAATAAATTTGCCCTTAATAAAAGAAGTTTGTGTAGGAAGGATGATTTTATCAGCCACTCCCACCAGTCTATTCATCAAAACCTTAGTAAATGTTTTAAAACTAACATTCATCAGACAAATTGGTCTAAACTTCTGGATCTGATCAGCCCCTTGTACTTTTGGGACCAAAGTGATCACTCCATAGTTTAACCTAGAGATGTCCATTTTCCCTGTATAAAATTCATCAAATAGTTCTAGTAAATATGTTTTAATCAAATCCTAGAAATGTTGATAAAACTCAGCATTAAAGCCATCAGGACCAGGCGATTTATTACGTGCCATTTTGAAAATCACCTCTTTCACTTCTTTTTCAGTAAAGGGCTCAATCAACTTCTCATTATCAGAATTGTGAACCAGCTCAGGATTCTCCACCTGAAGGGAAATTGAGTTTCAATCAGGTTGCCCAATCAAATTCTTGTAAAAATTGGTGATATATTCTACAATCTCTTTCTCCTCAATAAGGACCCCTTCTGCTTGATTAAGAGAAGTGATCCTATTTTTCCTATGTCTCCCATTTGCTTCTGCATGTAAATATTTTGCATTAGAGTCTGCTTGGAGGATCTCTTTAATTCCCCCCCCTTTGTTTCCATTTAGCCTCCTCTTGGCTCATCAATCTTTCAAGTTGCGCCCTCAGATCAAGTTGTTCTTGTCTCATTTGGGCAGTCAATCCAAAGTTCTCACAACGTTTATCTATCTCATCTAACTGAGTCAGGATTTGTTTCTTTAAATCCCTATACCAAGAATTCATGTTTCTGTTCCATCCCTTTAATTTTGCCCTAAGTATCCTAATTTTTCCTTGCCATTTATCTAGGCTAGATCCATGTAGTTTTGCTTGTGTCCAAGTGTCCCATACCACAAATCCATCTCTGGCTAACCATGCATTTTCAAACTTAAACAAAGGTTCAATTATGGGTAAATCCCCTGAACATACAAACAAAGGCACATGATCAGACTTTTCTCTATATAGATCCTCCACGGTAATGAGTGGATATTTATCTACTCAATCTATACAACATAGCACCCTGTTTAATTTATCAAAGGTAGGTTATTCCAAGTGATTGCCCCAAGTATATTGTCTTCCATTCAAAGGAAGTTCTATAAGATTAGATTGCTCAATGATAGCATTAAACACAAAGCTCAAGTGTCCTGGGGTTCCAGGTTTGTTTTTCTCAGAGGATTTTCTAATTATATTGAAATCTCCTCCTACAAGAATAGGATTAACACTATTTTGTAACATCCTAGCAAGTTATGCTAGGAATCTAGCTTTCCTAACAAGTTGTGCCTTTCCATATACCAGCACCAGATCCCAAATAAATTTACTTTTTGTGTCCTGTACAGTCATTTTAATATAATACTCTCCATCTTCCTGGGTGACTACATCCAAAGTGGTGTAATTTATCCCTAACAATAACCCTCCAGATTTCCCCCTGGATGGTGTATGATGCCAATGATAATCTTTGCCTGCACATAACTTTTGCAGGTCAGTTCTACTAAAAAAAATCCTCATTGTCTCTTGTAATCTAATGAAATCTACTTTTTTGTCCATAATCATTTCTCTAATAAACATTTGCTTGGTATCTTCTCCAAATCCCCTCATATTCCAAAAGATACCCCTCATATTGTATTTTTTGTATTCTATATTAATGAATTAATTGAAGGACTGATACGTCTCAAACGTATCGACTTTTTCAAACAATTTTATTATTGTTTTGACCTCATTCTTGCATGATTTGAATGAAACTAATCCGATCTGACACTGTTTTCAGTAGAGCTGCCTGTATGACTTTTTTATGTGTAAGAAAATGGAAATTTAAGCATTTCAAAATATTTCAAGAAAATTCCCAGAAAATCCATGCATCAGAAAAGTCCAAGCAAAAACATTGGCTAGATAAACGGGACAAATAAATCAGAAAACAAAAACGAGAAAAAACGAGTAAAAAGTCATGATCCAAATCCAAATACAAAATTCAAAAAAAGTTAATACTGACGCATATACAAAATGCGTCACTAATAAGAATTCAGTAGTGGCGCATTCTGGAATGCGCCGCAAATGAGGGCTTAATAGTGGCACATTTCAGAATGCGACACACCTAAGAGTCTTAGGGGTGGCGCATTTGGAATGCGCCACTAGTAAGCTCTTATTATTGGCTTGTCATTAGTGGCGCACCCATAATACGCTATTAAAGGCAAAAAAAAGCGTCACCATAAGCCTATTTTCTAATAGTGATTCTCCCTCCTTCTCCGACACCCAATGGTAGAGACGGTTAAATCAGACCACCACCGCACTACTAAACAAACTTGCCATGGGTGTGCCTCTGCGCGCGCATGGATGCTTTCATCTATTTTGTGATATATAATTGGGGTAGGTTTTCATCTCTTTTCAGATAACCGAGTTGATAAGTTAGCTAATATGTACTATGGTTGGCGGTTATCCTTCTTTTCGAAGAAAAAAAATACTATAGGATGGTCACCATATTTTTCTTACATGTGTGCTTTGTATCTTGGCATGTTATTTTACATTGATCTGAATCGCCCCTCTACAAACTGTACTAAGACAATGACAAGTCTCTACCTAATAATAAAGGGAGGTGCGTTTCTCCCATTTTTTCGTTCGTCAATGTTATTGCCATCAAAGTTGATGTAATTTACCCCCTATGCCACCTATAAGTTGAAAAACTATTTCTTTCAAAATCAACCCGCAGTTTAAAAAAACTGTTCATAGAGATAACAGGATATTTGATTTGTGCCTTCCTTCAGTGATCGAGAAGGCTACTACGGCTCAGCTGGGCCTGTTCTTGCGCTCCCTCTATTGGGCCAAGTTGGGTTGTGTTGCTGCATTGAAAAAACATTGGGCGAAGTTGGGGCCTGATTGGCATCTTGCGCTGTTAGAAAGATGCTTGGCATTCTAAATATCCCACATCGATTTTTTCCATAAAATTACACCACTTTATAACGTTGAGTTATTGAGTAATTAGCAAGGTCAAGAGAAGATCAGATGCTAAAGACGAGATGCGGGAAGGAAGTAACGAGCCGATGATGAGCTTCTTGGTGGGTCGGTCGCTATCCATTAGGAAGGAAAAAATAAGCCCAATGTTGCTATTCCAGGGACGAAAGGAAATAAAAGGGACAAGAGCTTGGCAATAAATTAATATAAGGAAGGGAAGGCAATCTATAATGGAGATTAAGGAAAGAAAGCATTTTCACGCCTTGTAATACTCCCTCCGTTCCAAATTAGTTGACTCACATTTGTATACCTATTTGGAACGGAGGGAGTATGTGTGAACCTTCCAACCTTAAAAAGTGGACCCAAAGAATTCTTTATTGGGATGGTTTAATGTGCTAGATGGAATTTTAATTTTATAATTGTTTTTTATAAAATCATATCTATCTACAATATTAATACTTTAATATATTATGTCTCCCTAATTAATTAGCATGTAGAAATAAAATATAAAACCTAAGCGTGCAAATTTTTGTTTTTTAATAGTAAAGAAGAAAATTTCTTCCTTTATTTCATCATCCATCACCTTTAAATATTTTTTCCATGTTTAGGCAACTAGACGTCATCACATTTTATTTCTATTTGATTGATGCTGCAACACGAGATGCTCCACAATGCCCAAATTATTTGTGGCATAGATGCGTGACAAAATTTACTTGCTCATTTAATATTCCTCAGTTTGATATTTATCAATTTAGATGTTTGTGCTCTTTAAAAGTAGGATGTGAGATTATTTCGTGCAACACACAAGTAAATTTTCTATTTTCTAAAAGGAAAAATGAGCTATTAGAAATGAGAGAGTCGTCACCCGAGCAAGGGCTACCATGTATGGATCAACGAGAAAAGTGAGATTCAGCTAAATCGTGCTTTGCAAACAGCCAAGTCTCCCTATACGATTATAGAATTAACCTATGTGTGTGTGTGTGCGCGCGCGCTTGTAGTGACCTAATTAAATATAGTATAATTTATGAAATCTGTGATGCATAACTAATGAAAGGTTGCATGACGTGAATTTTATAAGAATGTACACTTATAGGTTAGGCAATAAAAGGATCTAATAGTATATTCAAATTTTGGGTAACACCAAATACACTTGAGGTAGAAAAGAGAAAAGATTTAGGTAAATGATAACTTATGCTTTTACAACATATAAAATTGAATACCCATATTTTTATAACCACCTGAAATAAGAACAATGTTGAGGCCGGGAGGCAAATTCGACATTGGCGAGGCCACGATGCTCGAGGTGGCGACGTGGTCTTGGGATAGCGACTCGAAAGCTTGGATAGAATGACAGGGAGCGATTGGATGGATGGAATCGTGCAGTGAAGGGGCAAGCTCGGTGGCGAGTTGAGCTCGCTCTGAGAGGTGGGGTGGCGACGCAATCAACCAATGCGGAGGTGAGATGGAATGACAACGTCTTAAAGCCATTGAGCTAAATGGGTACATTTTTTTTCTTTCCCGTTGCAACGCACGAGCATATTTGCTAGTGATAACTCAAAGGAAAAGGAGGGTGTGCGATTAGATGCATGTGTTTGTGATAATCTTTAAACGTGTATGCTGGTTGCCTAGGTATTTCTCAAGGAAAAAATCATTTTTGTTCTAACTTTGTCTAGTAGCATGTCAAACCTTGTAAATTTTAATCAAATTTTTAGAATAGTTTATCAATATCTACTTCTGCAAAAAAAAAACTTATCAACACCAACAATATCAAATCAATATCATTAGCTTAATTAAATACATTTTCATACCATATATATTTGGCATTGAAAATCTTATTTTTTTACCTAATTTTGGTCAAATTTACGATATACACTCTAATTTAACATAGATGGAGTATATTTAACTCCAACTCTAGAATTGAGCAGCAAGATTGTAAAAAACATATGGCCAAAGCTGAATCTTAAAGCCAAAAAGAATCTTAAAATCGGTTAAAGAAATATTGATTTCATAAACACATGAAACATTTTCAAAGAAGCAAACGGACGGAGAGGTCATATACGATGGCATGGATCACCTAACGTTAGGACTATGGATGTAAGGATATGTACATTTTGACAACTGGTTATGCACAAATTAGACATTTCATCTTCATAATTTGTTTATACCGCGGCTTCCGTCCACTACGGGACGGAGGCAATACGCCGACGGCCGGCTGTCGTCGGCGTAGGCTTACCCCGACGGCCACCATCGGCGTATAGCCGTCGGGCCAGGGTTCCCTCGGGCTCGACCTAAAAGCCGTCGGCGTATACGGCCCCCGACGGGCTTTTTGTGGCCGTCGGCGTAGGGCCGTCGGCGTAGAGGTCGCGGGCCCCACACTAGGCTTAACGGCCGTTAGGCCTGGTCGCCCTCTACGCCGACGGCCGGGCCGTCGGCGTAGTTTGCCACGCGGCAAGCTGTGGATGGGCTGGGCTTGGGGTCTACGCCGACGGCCTGGCCGTCGGGGTAGGTCCCCTTCCAGGCAGGGCACGCGTCGCCCCCTCGTGCGATCTGGGCAGAGGGCCTACGCCGACGGCCCGGCCTGGCCGTCAGCGTAGGGGCTGTGCCATTTGGCCCAGGATCTGGCCAAGACGTCTGCTATATAAGAAAAGCTTGCATGTCAAAAATATGCAGTGGCAAAGCAGTAACGTTAATTAACAAGAATTCATAGCAAAAGCCTGAGCCAAGCACCATGGAAATAACAAGAGAAGAAGCAGCGAGGGCGGCGCCGCTCCTGGTGCAGGAGCTCGCCGGCGACGTGCCAGACCAGTACGTCGTGCGGCGCCAGGAGGACCTCCCCACCATCGTCGGCGCACCCCTCGCGCCGATCCCGGTCATCGACCTCGGCCGCCTAACCTGTCAACACACACCTGACGGCGCCGAGGAGGCGGTGAAACTCCGGTCGGCGCTGGAGTCCTGGGGCCTTTTCCTGGTACGTAGTGAAAATTAAGCCAGCTTTTGCCCCTAGAAAAGGAATTTAACCGCAAGAAATGAACTCCTGCAGGTAACCAACCATGGCGTGGAGCCGTATCTGATGGACGCCATGATGGATGCGTCGAGAGAATTCTTCCGGCGACCGATGGAAGAGAGGCGAAGATACACCGATCTGGTTGACGGCGAGCATTTCGAGGACCACATTGAAGGATACGGAAGCGAGCAACTCAAGTCCCATGACCAGCACCAACCCTCCCTCGACTGGGCGGATCGCCTCCATCTCAGAGTGGAGCCGCAGTTCGAGCGAAGCCTCCATCTCAGAGTGGAGCCGCAGTTCGAGCGAAGCCTCCACCTTTGGCCCCAATCTTTCCGGTAATGAAATAAAATCAACCGATCAATCCTCCAACTATATACTATTTTCTTCGATTCATAATAAATATCATCCATCTAGCATAAATTTTATATTAGTTTAATATAAAAATAAGCTAGATTTATTATGGATCGAAGAAAGTACATACCGTCGTTTGGCGCAGTTTTACAAAAGAATTATTACCGTATTTATGTGAAAAAGGAGAGTCAAAACTGAATGTTAGTGACCATGTTCAATTTTAGGGAAGTTCTGCACGAATACAACGTGCAACAACGCGCCATGCTGAACAAGAGCCTCCTTCCGGCAATGGCGAGGCTCCTGGGGCTCGACGAGGGTTACTTCGTCGGGCAACTTCATGATCGGGCTACTGCCTACGCTAGAATGATCTACTACCCTCCATGCCTGAAACCGGAGCTTGTTCTTGGCGTCAAGCCCCACTCCGACGCGACGCTTATCACGGTTCTCACGGTGGACGACCATGTCGCTGGACTACAAGTTCTCCGAGATGGTGTATGGTACGACGTCCCGACAAAGACAACGCCACCCCATGTGTTGCTCATCAACATAGGAGACTTGATGGAGGTACATAGATATTTTATTTTTAAAGAGAGTATGTCACCCGATGTCTTGCATCAGAATGATGCATGCAGCCAAAGAAGGTACATAGATAGTTTTGTAGGTAGCAGACCATTTGTGATTCGGAAGATGCATATCGATCCAGTTCTTGTCCTTTTTTACATCAATATTTAGCATTTTTTTATAAGTTTTCTACTCCCGCTTACTAATAATAGTTTTGATGTCTCCCGCTTAATTATTCATTCGCAAATAACTTCTGATTTTTGTTTTTGAGTAAGATTATGAGCAACGGGGTCATCAAGAGCCCAGTGCACCGTGTTGTGACGAATGCTCAGAAAGGGAGAAACTCAGTGGCCATGTTTTATGGGCCAAATCTTGAGAAGGAGATAGAGCCAGCATATGAGTTGATCGACGACAAGCGACCGGCAAGGTACAAGAGGGTGAAGGTCAAGGAGTACGTTGCTGGGCTCTTTGAGCATTTCCGGCAAGGGGCAAGATTCATAGATACGGTGCGGATCTAAGTCAATCGAAGGCTTGAGAGAACTCAGAGATGCAAAATAAAAATTTAAAGAGGACAAAGAACTCCAATGTAACCTTTTTTCAAAAGGGCATTTATCGATCATGTTTGTTTATTTATTCGGTTTATTGTACTATGGTATTTATCAATAATAATTATATTACTAGAAGACTGTTTGTTCTTACGCAAAATATGAATAGGCCAGCGATGTATGACAAACATGGTTTCTTACAAAGCAAGATACTCTTGAGTGAAGAAAAAATTGAACCTAAATAGTCGATCTTCATCACCTATAATTCTCTCAACATGAAGTCTTCCACCATACCAATGTGCCACATCAACATTTATACTTGACATATTTTTCAAAATTTCACTAGAAAAGGCCACTCAGATTATTTGACAAAGAGGAAACCGCATCAGCGGTCCTAGTTCTTTTTCGGCATCTTCAGTTCGGTCCCTATTCTTTAAAACGGAATATCGAGGTCCTAAATCTTTTGTAAGTAGTTCAAGTGAGTCCTAATTCTTTTAAAATTCATATCTAGGTCCAAAATATTTTATGAGTGGTTCAAGTGTGGTCCTATTTTCGTATTTACTGATTTTAATTCAAATTAATATATTCCATAAATTCTAAAAAATATTTAAAACTTTAAAAAATCATAGGAATTAAACCGTAAGTCGGATGAAAATAATTTATATATGAAAAATGATCAGAAAAATCCAACGAATCTGAATATGCACCCACATACCTGCCACCCCCTTATAAGATATCGGACATGAAACTTTCCTCTTCGAATCGTTTGACCAATAATCACCTAGAGCTGGGAAATATTCCTAGATATTTTCCCGCTCCGTCTAAAATGCCTAGCACCGCATTAGTTCATCCCTACCCTAGCTTAACGTATTTCCATAGAGATTCCCAAAATCATGCTAAGAATAGCTAGGATTTCTAGAAGAAGATGTCATTCATTTGATGAGAAATAAAAAGGAATATCGAGAATTCGCGTGGCTGAAGCTGAAGCAACTACTTTCGAAGTAGCAGAAAGAAAAGCAACGACTGGAGTGGGGAGTCAGAGTCGAAAAGAGGATTGCTCGCTTCTTTCTCTCATGCAAAACCGTGCATGAGACTTTCATCTCGCACGACTCCTAAGTGATAAAAGAAAGAAGAACTCGTCTTCTCTCTTTTTTGATTACCTTCCTCGCGTATGTATAAGACTGAATCCATTCTTGCTATTGTTTGCCGTATATTTATTGTTTCTGTCCGGCAGTGGTCCCAGGGTCTATTGAGAGAGAAGGACTGGGAAGAAACAATAAATACATGGCAAACAATAGCAACACAGATGCAAGACATGGAAATACGTTAAGCTAGGGTATGGGTGAACTAATGCAGTGCTAGGCATTTTAAATGGAGCGAGGAAATATCCGGGACCCAGCTCCTAGTGATTATCGGTCAGACGATCCAAAGGGGAAAGTTCCATGTCCGATATGTTAGAGGGGGTGGCAGGTATGTGGGTGGCATATTCGGATTCGTTGGATTTTTCTGATCATTTTTCATATATAAATTATTTTCATCTGACTTACGGTTTAATTTCTATGATTTTTTAAGTTTTAAATATTTTCTAGAATTTCTGATATATATTAATTTGAATTAAAAATCAATAAATACAAAAATAGTATCTCACTTGAACCACTTACAAAAAATTTAGGACCTAGATATAAATTTTAAAAGAATTAGGACCTTACTTGAATCACTTACAAAAGATTTAGGACCTCGATATTCCATTTCAAAGAATAGGGACCAAACTGACGATGCGGGAAAAGAATTAGGACCGCCAGTGCATTTACCTCTTTGACAAACACCTATTGGCACCCTGCTGAGGGGCTACTTTGAAAAGTTAAATCTGCTCACCACGTGCTTCACTTCTCCCTAAGGGGATCTCCAACACCGACAATCAAATCTCGCGCATCCGTTTCGATTGAACTATTCAGATCAAAAAATTTGCCATCCAACGCGGCGATCCTGTATCGTTCATGGGTTGTTGCGCTTGTTGATTTTCCTATAAATCTAACCCAAACCGAAAGGGGGGGGGTGCGGGAGTCCGAACCACCCTCATCCGATAACCTGACCCCACACGTAATACTTCCAAGCTAAAAATCCTCCCCACGCGCGAAGCTGTTTGTGGCTTAGCGCTAACGTTCAATGCCAGAGAGACGTTGATGGAGGTCTTTGGTCAGAGCTTCGTTCACCACGGGTGCGTTAAATGTCGGAAAAACGCGACGGGATGGCTTTAAAGCGATGATGAGGATGATGTCAGCACTCCGTTGTATGTGTGTGTTCAATATCGAAGGCGCAACGTGACGGATTTAAGTAACGATGCCACTTCAATGTGACAGCTTACTCAGCGATATTGAAGTTGGTTGCCCGCCCGCCTTCTGCCTGCGGCTATATAAAGCGATACAGTGAACCTCCACATCCAAAGTCTCATTGGATCGAGATATCTCCCTTGCACGCTAGAAAAATCAATCTCTACTTTCGGTGCCTTTGACTATCCAAATACAAAATATTGCACATGTAAAGTCGTATGGTAATGAGGCCAATATCATCCAGACCAGAACTTTGAGTTATACTTCCTCCATCCCACAATGTAAAATGTTTTTATAAAAAACGTCTTACATTATGGGACAAATTAAGGAAGTACTACGTCCAATCTGAACTGAATTTTTCCAAGGTTTAAGAGAAGATATCAGTCTTGAACACAACTATACAACGGCGCCGCATACCCAGCCTTTTCGTGCGGCGGCCGCTGACCACTCTACAAAACTCGTTTTAGTACACGCGCATGCATGCGAAGCATCAAAAAGGATAAAAAAAACTGGAGCCTCACAGACATGCAGTGTAGAGTCGGGTCCAACAGCCTATGCATGCATGCCAAACATGCCAAACATAAAAGATTAGAAAAAAAAGCACAAACATGCATGCATTTGAAGTAGTACTAGAAAGGAGCAGCATGCACCGGGCCCAGCCTAGACATGACTATTATACACAACCTGGCCCTATTTTGAGCATGCATCACTAAATACTTGTTGTGTAATTTGAAAAATATATTTAGTTGCCAGATAACAGTAGTTGGTTGTCAGATTAGTACTTAGTTTCCATATTAAAACTTGCTTGTGCTTGCCACAAAAATTTACACATAATTTCAAGAATTATTTATTGTGTTTGCCACAAAAATTTACACCTAATTGCAAGAATCATTTATTGTGTTTGCCACATAAAATTTACACCTAATTGCAAGAATTATTTCTTGTGCTTGCCACAAAAATTTACACCTAATTGCAATAATTATTTGTTATGCTTGCCACCAAAATTTACACCTAATTACAATAATTATTTCTTGTGCTTGCCACATAAAATTACATCTAATGGCAAGAATTATTTGTTGTGTTTGCTACAAAAAATTACACCTAATTGCAAAAAATATTTCTTTTTTTGCGAGTAGCAAAAATTATTTCTTGTGCTTATCATAAAAATTTACATCTAATTAAAGAACCAACCGCATGAGAAAACAACAGTGCAGCTTGTACAAAAAATAGCAGCGTGTACTTAATAAAAGAGAAAAGTGTAGCGAATACTAATCCTTACATAGTACCACGGTACTTTAATAGAAAACACTCTAGCAAAGTCTTGATGAATGCAATACTGTGCGTGTCATTTACGGTCCCTGTAGCACTGTCATTTACGCGGTTGTGCTCGTTGAGTCACTGTAGCCAGCTACTACTAAGTACTCCATGGTAACGCGAAGAAAAATGAAGCGACCGAGCCGGCCGCATGGAAAGGCCGCTGTGCGGCGGAGCTACTAATCGTTTCCCATCAGTCTTAATTACTACTCTACACTACCACACGAAACCAACAAATTAACCCTCCAATGGTAGATTACTGTGAACCTAACGATGGCGACGGTCCATGGTTTCGGACGAACCAGTGCGCTCTTCCCCACACGACCGGCTCTACCTTGCAGTGTCTTAGCGCCTCACCACCCTCCGCCACCGTCATCTTCCTCAGGTCGTTCATCGGAGACACGGCGACGAGGTGGCCGCGTTGAGACGGCTCCTCCTTATCGCCCAGGTTCACGGTCTTGGACACGTACACGTGGTTCCTCCTCACACGTCCGCCGGCGGCGACGGTGAAGCCGTGCGCGCTGTCGATGAACACCGCGCGATCGCCGATGCTCTTCACCGGCTCCCACCGGACGTGCCCGTCCTGCGGCTGCCTGTGCCGCGCGCGGTACGCATGGGTAAAAGTCCACCTTTGCGCGTCGCGGCTCACCAGCAGGAGCACATCGTCGGCGGTGGAGGCCACGAGGAACGCCAGGTCGATCTCGCCGGTGCGAGGCGGCGGGTCGATCTCCGCGGAGCGGTCCAGGGTCTCGGCGTCGATGACGGCGGTGCGCAGCGAGTGCAGCTCGAGCACGAAGAAGAAGCCGTCGCGGTAGTTGACCGTCATGGGCGAGCCGTGGCTGGACCGGTGCACCGGCGTCCACTCGCCGCCACCCGTCTTGCAGAAGAACGCCGTGTCGCCGCGCGCGACCATGACTCCGCTCGGCGACCAGTCCCACGCGAACCCGTCGTCGGTGGACATGCGGTACCGGGGCTCGTCCCGGAGCGCCGGCATCGGCTCCTCCTCCTCGAACGGGACGGGCAGGTCCGGGAGCGGCGTCTCCTCGCCGGTGAACGGGTCGACGAGGCGGCACGGGTAGCGGCCGCACATGTCCGTCGCGAACACCATCCCGCCGTGCGGGGACGGCACGAGCCGGCGGCCGCGGGACAGCCGCATCACGACGTCGCCGCCGCGCATGCGCTTCTCGGCCAAGGAGAAGACCTTGTATCCCTCCTCGGACCCGAACGCCAGGCACGGAACCGAGCCGGCGTGCTCCGCGCCATCATCGGCGTCCTCCGTGAACGTGACGACGGACGGGCTCGACAAGCATCCACCAGTAGTGCGCTGCTCGGCCGGCCTCTCGGAGGACGACGGGAACAGCAGCGGGGAGATCAGTCCCCCGTACGACGACGACCCCAGATTGCCATCGTCGACGACGGCGGTGCGGTCCGTCGGCGCGACGCCGCAGACGAGCTTGTTGATCCTCTCGGCGAATCGTGACAGCATGACGGCGGCAGCGGCGTGGGTGCTGGCGAGGTCGGGCCAGCAGGGGTACATCCGATCGGTGAAGCTTGGGTTTAGCCCTGATTCTTACCGGCCGGGGGATAATGTAGACTCAATAATAATAGGTGGAGTTCGTTTCCGGTAGAATCCTAACAAACCAGTGCTAAATAAGCTGCAAATAACTCACGTACGAGAGAGTCCTAACAAAAATTGTTTCCGGTTTAAATCCTAACTGAATAGGTTTCCGATTATCCGATAGGAACACAACACAACACCGGGGATCTACATCCCCTCCGGACGCAATGGGGATCGACAATTCAGAAACAGGAAAGATCAACAGGACAAAATTCAGATTTTCACTCTGTCAATGGCTAATGTCCCTCTCGCAAAAGTTTCGAAGATCTCTGCTATGTACTCTTTGGTCTTGATCTTCCTGTAGCGCCTAGGATTCTTCTCATCCACCAGCTCCGGCACCGGCTCGATCTCCCTCTCCGGGTCCATCGTGTAGAACATCACCAACGACAGCCGCTCTTTCTCCGCATTGGTCACAACCCTGTGAACCGGGCTCTTGAAGAACCCATTGCTCAGTATCTGCATAAATCAGATGAAACAATGGCATTTACAGGCCAGCTGAACTAACTGTCCAGAACAAAATGTGTAAACAATTTTGCACCTTCTTGCACACATATATGTACTTACCTCCATTACATCCCCCATGTTCACGAGTAGTGAGTTCGGAACGATGGGCACGTCGTACCACACGCCATTTTTCTGCAGCTGAAGCCCGCTCACGCTATCGTCGATGAAGACGATTGTGATCACCGTGGCATCGGAGTGTGGCTTCAGGCCAAAAACTTGATCCGGCTTGGGACAGTGAGGGTAGTAGTTAAACCTGGCGTGTGTCATGGCATTCTCATCGATCATGTTGATGAAGTGGTCCTTGTCTAAACCGAGCAGCTTGGCCAGGTTCTTGAGGACAATGTTAGTGATCTCCCTGCACTTCACTGTGTACTCACTCAGAATGTCTCTGCACAAATATGGAATAATCAGACTTAGTTCCATGGCTACTCAGTAACTGAACTTCCATTTTTCTGACAGTTAACTGAACTTCTTTCCAAGATGCAGATTGATCCTGCTAAACTCCTGGAGTACCTGAAAGAAGGAGGTTGTGTCGGCCATAGGGTATACATTCTCTGAGACTCAGGTTCCACTACGAGGTAGAACCGATCGCACCAGTCCAAGATCTGCTTCTCTGACATGACCATGTCGCTCCCATATCCTTCCATTCTGAACTCCTTGCCATCCACAAAGTTTGAGTACTTCTGCTTCTCTTCCAGAGGGAGCCTGTAAAATTCTCTTGTCACTTCCATCACCTTGCCAAGAAAACCTGGCTCCATTCCATGCCCAACAGCCTAGAGAAAGATCCATCATAAACCTTATTTTGATTGATAAAAATAGCATAAAGAAATTAGTTAGATTTATTTTTACCAGGAAGAGGCCCCAATTCTCTAAGGCTGATTTCAGCTTGACAGTCTCATCGGCACCGCCGTCAGTGGAAGATAAACGGCTGAGATCAACAATGGGGATGGGCTCAGGCATCTTAGAACCAGCCATGGCGGGACGGTCTTTCTCGGGAACAACATACCGGCTTGGTGGATCCTGCACGCCGGCGACCAGCTCTTGCACAATTGGAGCTATCTCAACTGGCTTAGATGATTGAGCATCAGCCATGGTTGCTTGTTGCTGCTCTTTGTTTTGACTTTTGAGTTCCATGGCTTTACCCCGCTTTGGCAGTTTTTATGGTCATGGATTTTGATACTCCTTTGTGATTCCCTGGGCTCCCTTGTGGACATCATTGTTATCACTTTGTTTTCTGTCTTTGTCTTTCTCCCACAGATCAATTGGTAAGTACAAAACGGTGAGTATCACGATACAAACGCAATTACCTGAATATAGCATAATAATGAGTACTGCATTACATGTATAGATTTCTTCATGTTTCTCTTAGGTCTCTTAGCTGAGGTGTTTCGTCCCTTCTTCTACAGTTTCTTTTGTTCTGTTAAGTTTCTGTAAATAAAAATACACCACCCTCGTTAAAATAGAATAAGAAATTACACCTTAAAAAAAATCCTGGTGAGGTTGTCACCATGGGCAGTTGAGCACATGACACTAGGTACTAATATAAGTGTACATAGCTAGTTGGATAGCACACCATACTGAACTTGCTTTTTTTTCTGAACCAACTGTATGTATGTAGTCTATTTACTCATTTCAGTCTGTATGTAGTCTATACTGAATCATACTGTACAATACTTTTTGAGTCTCTTTACGATGCATCAAGCGAATATGGACCGTCCGTCGAACCAGATTAGACGGTCCAGATCTGAATATGATACACTGATGTTACCTGTATCATGAGAAAGCCCGAGGTATATTTTTGGTATAAAAATTATTTTGACATTTATTTAATTGCTAGTAAATTAATAAAATTCAATTAAAAAATTTAAACGATGTTATCCTATGAACCGATTTTTTTTCTTTAGCTGATTGGTTTTTTTAACCATTATTCCCTTGGGCTTAAGTAAGGCCCATGTAATTTGAACCGTTGGATCACCTAAAATGATACACCTCCCCTTCTATATCATGATGCACCGTAAAATCTCTCTACTTTTTATATTTATGAACGAAGGGAGTATTGAACATGCTGAAGGGGATAACTCACCATGGTTCATATTTAACTTGCTGAAATGGATAGCAAACTTTACTGAACTTATATTTTTCTGCATATTTTTTCTACACAGGAGGGCCACAGACGAATATAACTGTAAAGTTCAAGGTCAGGCTAATGAAATATCTATTTGAGCAGACGTATCAGGGACAAATTACCTGAAATCTTTGACATTTATGGGCCAGTTGTCAAGATTTCGCATAGCCTCTGGTCAAATAATCGGTTCTTATAGGTTTCCATACATTTCTAGCTGGAAATGATTATCCTGGTCTGGTATGTCTCCTTGGTTGTTTTTCTATTTTAGAAGAAGGTGCTTTGCTTAGATTAGTTTTACTATTGTTGCTGAAGCAACTGTACTGCATAACAAAATGAATGTATGGAGTTCTTAATCAGCAGTGTGGAAACCACACTGCTGATATTCATAACAGATATGAAGTTGTTTGTAGAGGGTATATATGATGTGGTACATCATAGCACATTATTTTCAGCAAGTCACAGCGTAAAACAACTCCACAGGAATAGTACATATCGCTCCTGGAAGAAATATCACCACACTGCGATTACACTTTGGAATCACGTTCAGATCTTCACCGTGTCGATAGCTAGTGTCCCCCTCGCAAAAGTTTCGAAGAGTTTTGCTATGTAGTCATTAGTCGTTGTCTTTTTGTATCGTCTCGGTCTCTTCTCATCCACCAGCTCTGACAATGGCTCAATCTCCTTCTCCGGGTTCATCGTGTAGAACATCACCAAAGATAGCCGCTCTTTCTCTGCATTGGTCACCACCCTGTGAATCGGGCTCTTGAAGAATCCGTTGCTCATAATCTGTATGTATGTATCAGATGAAGTAGTGAGATTTACAACTCAGTGTAACTGTCAAGAATACAAGATCGAGCAATTTTGCAACTCCTTACGCACACATACTTTCCTATCAATCAATTATCCGAAAAGACCGATCTGCTAGGAAAAGGAGATATAATATACTGAACACGTACCTCCATTACATCTCCCACGTTCACGAGTAACGCATTCGGAACAATGGGCACGTTGTACCAGACGCCATCATTCTGAAGCTGGAGCCCGCTGACATTATCGTCGATGAAGACGATCGTGATCACCGAGGCATCGGTGTGAGGCTTCATGCCGAAGACGTGGTCCGGCTTGGGACAGTTAGGGTAGTAGTTTAGCCTGGCGTACGTCAGCGCATTCTCGTCGAACATGTCGACGAAGTAATCCTCGTGTAAATCGAGCAGCTTGGCCAGGTTCCGGAGGACGAGGTCGGCGATCTTACGGCACTTGACCGTGTACTCACTCAGAACATCTCTGCAGAGACCTTAGCTATCAGATGACTGCAGTGGCTGGCTACTCATCGGTCAACATCCAGATATCTTAATGATTCAGATAACATAGTGCAAGCCTGAAAGTGAAAGGTATAAGGTACCTGAAGGAAGGAGGTTGTGTTGGCCACAAGCTGTAGATTCTTCGGTTCTCAGGTTCCACTATGATGTAGAGACGGTCACACCAGTCCAGGACCTGTTTCTCCGACACCACCATGTCGTTGCCGTAGCCTTCGATCCTGACCTCGTTGCCGTTCACCAGGTTTGAGTACTTCTGCTTCTCTTCCAGTGGGAGCTTGAAAAAACCCCTGCTCACTCCCATCACCTCACCCAGAAAACCTGGCTCCAGTCCATGTCCAACGGCCTGGAGGCAAATGAAATCCATCAGAAATCTGATGATAGAAATAAGATCGGGGAGGAAAGCTTTACCATGAATATGCCCCACTTCTCCAAGGCGGACCGCAGCTTGGCGACCTCGTCGGCGCAGTTGTCGGACAGCCGGCTGAGGTCGACGATGGGCACGGGGTCGAGCATCTCGGAGCCAGCCGCGGCGGGGCGGTTTTGCTCGGCGATGACGTACCGGCTCGGCGGCTCCTGCACGCCGGCCGCCAGCTCCTGCACGATCGGGGGTATCTTGACCGTCTTCCATGGCGCTGCGTCGGCCATGGTTGCTTCGTACCGCTGCTGTTGGTCTTGAGCTTTGGCTGCTTTATGGGCATGGATTTTCAAAAGGTGGTGGTTTATCAGAGAGGAGTGTGTTGACTGTCTGTCTCACAGTTAATATTAATTGATCGCTCCTTTGTCCGCTTCCACAGAAGAAGATGGCGAGTTTAATACGCACAAGTGAGGAGTCAGTAAGGATGTGGACATCATGCATGGCTATCGATTGTTACTTCATCCCACACACAGACCAATTACTTAAGTACAAAATGGTGAATATCGCGATATGCACGTGAAGAGATCAGATACAAACACACTACGTACTGCGTACCATTTTTTTTCTGATAAAAGATGAATTTTATTGATTCAAAATGAAGCAACAAAAAGATACAAACATTGAGCATACATTTGACCTATGCAAAACTAGGATATACACAGTCAACACCACCAAACACACGGAAAACACGCCGACAAATAGCAAAGATATAAAAAATGCATCTAACCCTTTTGTGCCACCCTCGTGGGCGGTGGGGAGGGTGATCCCGCTGCCGCCGCTAGCTCCCTCCTCTCCCTCTCTCCTCCCTTGCTGCCGCCAGAGTACACGACGGGCCAAAGTATGGTCAGCGTCGGCGGCGGCTGGCGTTTTGCCTCCTCGGGCAAGGCCACCGCCACGGGGCAGCGCGGCTTGGCCGGGATGCCGTGATGGCGAGGGGCAAGATGGTGCGGCGGCGCATCCCCGTGGATGTGGCGCTTGGGACCCGCAAAAAAGGCGAGCTATGAGGTGGCTGGTCATGCAGGCGAGGGGGTGGCAGCGTTCTTCTTTATCTTGGTGACGTAGGCCGGTGTCCTTTATCTTGGTGGCAATCCTAGTGCTATTCTCGCATCACAACAATATTATGCATGATCCACGTGTTTCGAAACTGTTTCTGGAGATCTTGCCCAAGGATATTGAGCCATAAGAATATTCAGAAGCGGAGGGGGATGAATGGACACTTCAATACTTCTTTTAGGAATTTTGATTAAGTCTTGAACTAGCAGCGGTTATCAGTCAAATAGCTCGGAAGATAGAAAAAATAAGGTGGAACGAACACAAGCTCAGAGAAATATATGGAGGAAGAACTCAATGGAGTCAATAGCATAAAACTAACTCAATTGGGGTCGTCATTCCGAAAAACCACCACTTTTTAAAAAATCCGTTGATACCTACCATGTCAGAGATTTTTTATTTAAAAAAACTACACAATCCCAGTAATGACCGCGTTAGCAATTTTTAACCGCGATTATGACAGTTGAAACCCAATTATCAAATTTAATTTTTACAAATATGGATCCACCACTTGCAGCTGTATCCCCCTCCACTACTAGGGAAATAGCTATACATGGAAAGCTTATTAGTGGCGCATTTTATATGTAATGCGCCACTATGTTGTAAGGGGTGGCGCACTGGTAAAAAATGCGCCACCTATAAGCCCTTATAGGTGGCGCATTTTTAAAAATGCGCCACCCCTAAGAGTGGGCCAGCCCTGGATCCCCTTATACGTGGCGCATTTGAAGAAATGCGCCACCCCTAAGAACCTTATAGGTGGCGCATTTTGGAAATGCGCCACCCCTAAGAGCTTAGAGGTGGCGCATTCTGGAAATAGGCCACCCCTAAGGAATTATTAGTGGCGCATCCAGAATGTGTCACCCATAAGCTCTTAGGGGTGGCGCATTTCCCATATGCGCCACTAATAAGAAAAAGCTGCGCGAGAAAATTCCCAAATACACCCCCCCCCCCGGTAGACCGCCTTTTCAATTTGAAAAAAAATAAAAGAAAATGATAGAAATGTCAAAAAAATAAAAGAAAATAAGTTTCCCAAATGATATGTGGTCTAGTTGTTAGGAAAATTTACAAATATGAATTTCGACTTATATGAAAAATCATATACTCGAAAAGTTATATCCAAATTCAACCGGGTGTAACCCGTTGAACATTTTTAGAATCCTCAAAAACCTAACAGAAAAAAAGTTACGGACGTTTGAAGATCTGAACGCCCAAAAAAAGAGAAAAAATTGAAAAAAATTGAACTTAGTAGTGGCGCATTTTTTATGAAATGCGCCACTAGTAACAGAAAAAAAAATGAATTTTTTTAAAATTTTTTTTATTTTTTTTAAAATTCAAAATAGGCTAGAGGACAAATCGGGGAGTTAAAATTTTTTGAAAATTTTAGATAGTAACATTAAAAAAAATATAAAATTAAAATTAAAAAAAAAATAAAAAATCAATTTTTTTTTAAAGTTCAAAATATGCTAATCGTCCCATCGAGAAAGTTTCAAAAAAATGTTGAAAATTTTAGCACACCCATGAACATTAACAAGGTCCTAGACATCAACATAGTTTAATAGGATTTATATGTTAGATATATCAACAAGTGCCTGCTAGGTGAGCTGGAGTGAGAGTTGAATAGAATCGAGAAGTTAAGCGTGCTGGGGCTAGAGCAGTGCTAGGATGGGTGACCTTCGGGGAAGTTTGACCACGGAGGTTAGTTTGACCTGAGATTAAGCATATTGACCGGGCATTAAGCATACTAACCTGAGATTAAGAAAAAATAAAAAAAAATAAAAAAAATTGTTCTTCAGATCCAGATTCAAAATTTAAAAAAATTAATAGTGACGCATTTTCAGAATGCGCCACCCCTAAAAGCTTATAGATGACGCATTCTGAGATGCGCCACGCCTAAGGGTCTTAGGGGTGGCGCATCCAGAATGGGCCACCTATAAGCCCTTATTAGTGGCTTGTAGTTAGTGGCGCCACTAAACAGAAAAAAAGGACGCCACTAAAAGGGCATTCCCTAGTAATGCTCTTCGGCAAAAAAATACAAAGCCGATTGCAGTAGCATATGCATGCAACAACCGTCTTGCACCCCTGTCTCACAAACTAACAAATAAATTAACCTCAAAATTTCATACCTTGTTTGCAAATGGTAAATAATAATTATTATTATTTAATATTATAAATTTATTAAGGTATACAATTAATAATAAAAGTTTATATATTTCTAAAATGGGAAAACAAAAAACACAATAAAAACTGAGAAAAAACAAAAACATACCTGGTCTATGTACGAAGAATGTGTTAATATATATCTATAATTTATAATATCTAAATAGTTCATCTCCAGTAACATATTTCTCTTACATGCAAACTATCCACATCATCAAGTAGATTCACCATGCAAAAATTAATTTTCACTAACTCTTCATGCACAAGCTCTCATTAGTTATGCATGTCCATGCAACCTAAATGAATAATAATTTTTTATGCACTTAGCCTCATGATTTATAAGGGATTGTTTTTATAAAAAAAATCAAATTATGAGTTATCTCATATTTTATTTTTATATGCACATGTATAATTGTTATCATTGTTTTAGGTTTAGCCAAGGGTAAAGATGTTTCCACTGTCTCTGCCCAACGTTGTTTTCTTCTCTTATCGTCTCATCAATATATTGTCAAGGAAATAAATTAACAAAAAAACTCACTTTTTGGATTTTTCATCAAATTTCTTAGATTTTTTACTTTCAAAAATATTTCTTTCAAAAAAGAATGTATAATCATATTATATTGTGTTTAATAAATTTTCTCATTTTTTCAAACATCAAATTATATCTAGTTGTGTTAAAGTACATGCACAATGCAACATGCATTAACCACACAAAAAAATGAAAAAAAAACATAACGATACAAACTAAAAAACAAAAAGGAAAAAAACCCAAACCGGACACCGAAATGGACCCCAACCTTTGCCCTATCTTACAAAGCAAATTCATACCCCGACACGAAAATGCCTAATAGAAAGAGAATTTAATAAAAAGAAAACGGGTTGGTTGAACGCTTTATTGGGCCAAATCAAAACTACAGAGGGAGTAACACTTAACGCGGCCTAGAGAGCTCTGCGCCGAAGTACATAGGACGAGTAAAGGAGATGAGTCATGTGTGGTGGCCATTCACGAGAAAGGTTTCGAGGTACAGTACCATCTTGAGTCTCTCTATTTCATAATGTAGTGTATATTTTGATTTATGAAAGTTAATGATGTCTATGTTTGATCAAAATTATAGAAAAAAATACTAATATATAAATACCAAAATTACTATTATTAGATTTATCATGAAATAATGTACTTTTATATTTTATATATATATATATATTTATATTTATATGTCTACAGCTTATGCTATAAACTTGTTCAAACATAGATATATTTGACTTTTCTAAAATGAAATATGCACTATATTATGAAACGGAGGAAGTATCATAAAACAGGCTGCACAGCACGTACTACATGGGAGAGGTTTTTTCGGATCCAACTGAATTCCAAGAGCTCCCTAACAGCAATTGCAGTGTACACGAAATTCGTACGCATGCATGTGACCATTTGGCACCAAACCACTAGAAGTTGGTACGCATGTGATCAAACGAGTACGTATAAAATTTTAAAAGCGTAGCAAATGAGTAAAACAAAGATGACGCACATTTGGTGGCTAGTTTAAGACAACTCTCTAGGCTCTAGCTCAACTATAAACTAGTCATGTACCACCACTCTTTCTTGGAGAGAGCACAACAGCCAAGGAGAGCAGATCGACCAGGATCAGCGAAGAACACATCCTAGAGCAGAGCTCCAATGGCTGATGAACCATGGAGGGTGCCGAATTCGGTGCAGCAACTGGCTGCCACCGTGCAGGAGCCGCCGAGCCGCTACTTGCTCGGCGACCACGAACATCTTGGTGAGCAGCTGGCTGGTACCGAGCTGCCGGAGCTGATCCCATCCATCGATCTTGGCCTGCTATCGGCATCCAACGACGCGGTGGAAGCCGACAAGCTGCAGTCTGCGCTGCGGAACTGGGGGTTCTTCAAGGTGATTGAGCTCTGAACTTCCTTCTCTAACTTCCTCTCTCTTGCCTGTGTGCATCTCACGATAACGGAGCTGGGCAGTTGGCTACTCCATTACCTGAACAAGAACTCTGGTTTCAATTTTTATTTATTTTGCTTTATGTACTACTCCTACTTGATTTTCTGCTAACATACTTAGCATGTGTGACCAGGTTTCTAACCATGGAATGGAGACCTCTTTGATGGATTCTGTGATGAAAGCATCAAGGGATTTTTTCCACCTGCCGCTTGAAGAAAAGAAAAAATGCAGTAACCTCATAGATGGGAAGCATTTCCAGGTAGAGGGGTATGGAAATGACCAGGTCAGGACTGAAGATCAGAGATTGGACTGGTCTGATCGCCTGCATCTTAGAGTTGAGCCAGAGGGTGGCAGAAACCTTGCCCATTGGCCTACACAACCCAAATCTTTCAGGTAATCGACTATTAGCGTTACCATGTCACTTACAAGTGTGATCAAACGGATTTTTTTTCTTTGCTGTCTGTTCATTTGCTTATCGACGTCTTAAAGTGATGTAGAGTGATATGAAATGTACAAAAAAAATTAGAAACTACTAAACTAAGCTCAGTTTAATTGAATACCTGAGTTTTGTTTGCAGGGATGATCTGCACAAATACACATTGAGTTGCAATAAAATCAAAGGCGACATCCTCCGGGCAATAGCCAAGCTTCTGGAGCTCGATGAAGACCGCCTCTTGAATCAGTTTAACAGTGAAGCCCCCACTTTTGCTAGGTTCAATTACTTCCCTCCGTGTCCAAGACCTGATCTTGTCCTGGGCATCAAGCCTCACGCGGATTTCTCTGTTTTCACACTTCTTCTCATGGACAAAGATGTCGCGGGCCTGCAATATCTTAGAGATGGAACCTGGTACAATGTTCCAGCTGTGTGTGACCACACCTTGCTGATCAATATTGGTCTTACAATGGAGGTAACCATCTCTGAACCTGCAGTAAATTTTCTCCCATATGAAGTTCATGATGACTTTCACCTAACCACTCCTCGCGCAGATACTGACCAATGGGATCTTCAGAGGACCAATGCATAGAGTTGTGACCAATGCCGATAAAGAGAGGATATCAGTGGCCATGTTCTATGGTGTGGATCCTGAGCAAGAGATTGGGCCAGTGGCTCATCTGTTAAGTGAGGAGAGACTGGCCCGATATAGGACAATGAAGGCCAAGGACATACTAGTCGCGCACCATGAACATTATGCTGGAGGCCGAGGAGTAAGAATTGTCGATGCGTTGAAGATCTAAGTAAGATGAGTGTATGCTAGCTACTACCCATGTAAAGTAATTAATCGGTGAATTCTGAGGGGGTGAATCTGGTTAAAATGAAGAATTAATTCGGTTTATGGTTCAGTTTGTATTAACACGCTCTCTGAATGCTTTCATATTCTCTGATCAGCTCCAGTGTCTCCTCCCTTCTTTCTTCTGTACTACTCCTAAACCATAAGCAGTGGTGGAGACATAGGAATCATCAGGAGCATCCACGACAGTTTGTATCATGGTACAGGTGACCAATTCAGCAAACCATCAACATATCAGACAAACAAGCTCTCCAATGAAGTGTGTTCTAAGCTATCTCTAAGAGGGGTTCAGAAGCATTAAATTGGATAGGAAAGCACAAGATCAACAGCACAACACATCTTTGTAAGCACCAGTCGTAGAGGAAATTAGAGTGGAAGCTCGCACCGGATCCATACGAGGCCCACTAAACACGGAAGAAACGAACGGACCTGCTCCATCAGCAAAATCACCATTGGTAATTGGTAAATGGTAAGTAGCATTACAGTGTCCATTTTTCTCAGATAACAAAGAGCAGATTTCACCATGTCATTGCCACATTCCAACGACCCAAGTAATTTGCAAAACAATGATAGACACTACGATAACGAAACGACAAAAGTTTCAGAGCAAAATACATGCACAAGCCTAGTGGTTTAGAATTGTAAACCGTACGGATATTAGACAATTCCTGCATCAGACCACCAGGTTACCAGAACTAATATCAACAATGCATTCCACCAAAGGATGTGCCATGAATATGTAATTTATTTTTGTGCACCAGTCGACGCATGGAGTGACACCATCTGCGAGCCTCATAGTCACTCTCTTAACCATTGGAGCGCGTGTAAATATCACTTCCAAGAAATCAAGCTCATGCTCCACGCCCTCGGCACCTTCAATTTCAATGTTTTCAAGATTGGTCGCCAAAGGGATACAAGTTTGTGTTCTCCAGTCCTTATGCTCATCACAGAGACAATTTATTGGGCATGCATTTTTCATCTAAAACAAACAGTAGGTTAAGAATGTACTTAGCACCTAATCGTTGAACATGTACAGCATATATTCCAAATGTATAAGAAGAGCCAAAAATTACCCCTGGTCTTTCTAGGACGATCTTGATGTTCCGTACAGCTGTACGAATCCGATCCATTCCAAGGAGACACAACACAAACGCTCCAAATATGTGCCCCTTGGTTCTAAGATGTAGCTTCAAATCAGAGAAGCCGATGAACATATGTTTATCTATCTTTGCCGCAAACCGCAGCTCTGAACCACTTCGAAACCTAGATGATTCCTGCAGAATCAATTCAGCAAGAAATCATGAGTAAACTCAGTTTAGCCAGCATCCTCAGTAAATTTAGTAGTAGGACATGTGATGTGACATGAGTTAATTGCAAAAAACCACGACAATTTGGGACAGTATTGCAGAAAACACAGTTTTTCAGATTTTCTGCAAAAAACACTAATGTTTTTGCTAATGTTTTGCAAATACCACATATCAGGGGCTTAGTCCATTTTAATCGCGTTTCTGACAGATCGGACCTACATGTAAGGGTGATGTTTTACAAAAAGGTCCCTAAATTTTTATAAAAAAAGCAATCGAATCCCTTTTTTGCTCATCTCTCTCGGGCATCCTCATCCCCATCTCTCTCCCCGACGAGGTCTGGCTTCTGGTGGCTGGCGCTCCTCCCCAGCCGTGCCAGCCCGGCGCACCGCCCCGCCCCCTCGCTCCACCGCCTAGTAGGGCCGTCGCCGCGCCCACCGCCATGCCGACGGGCATCCTGATGGGAGCAGCCCTGTGCTCCGTGCTCCGCGTCCGGCCACATGACGCCGACGCCGCCGGGCACGGCCACGGACGGGCGGCGCACGCACAGGCGGCGGGGGGCGGTGCGTCGTACCTCTTGCTGCTCGCCGGTGAGAGGGGAGGGGGTGGGCCAGCAGCGACGGGGTCGGCCGGCGACTGCGCAACTGGAGGAGACTCACGACGGGGCCGCGCAGGAGGAGACCGGCGACTGGGCCGCCAGGAACATGGACAGGCCGGCGACAAGGAGAGCAGGCCGACGACGGGGAGAGCAAGCCTGCTACGGCTGCTTCTCCGGTGGCGGAGGGGAGGCGGCGCCGCCGTTCAGGGCCAGCAGCAGCCGCCGGCGTCCACCACCGGAACGGTGGGAGGAAGAAAAGGACCCGATTGCTTTTAATTTTATTTTTAAGGGTTTTTTTGTAAAATAATAAGCGGGTCCCATATGTCATAATCAGGTCCCACATGTCATAATCATACTTAAACGAAGCAAATCGGATAATCTGTGGTATTTGCAAAAAAATTAGTGTTTTTTGCAGAAAATCTGAAAAACTGTGTTTTCTGCAATACTGTCCCGAATTGTCGTGGTTTTTGCAATTAACTCGATGTGACATACGTGGGCACACATCGACAGGGACAGTGTATGGACGCTCCGGAGCTGTAAACCTGCATCTTTTCGGGGGTGGGTCTGCTCATGTAATGTCACCCCCATGAGACCCCAAAGACCAAGCCCGTAACGCCGCCTTGTATACACGCAGACCTTGTCCATCATCGGTGCCGAGATGGACACGTCGAGGTCGCGGTGGACATAGGAGAGCATCGTGCATTTCTTAAGCACGGGGGCCTGGACGTCGATACGGCGCGTCATGGATGCCTTGTGGTTCGTCACAACGAGTTCCTCGAGCAACTCCGAGTGGATGGTGATATCGCCCATGTCTTACAGACCGGTGATGCACAGTGTGAGCTTGCGGAGGCGCGGGCAACGAGGGATCAAGTCGGCGAGATCGACGTGGCAGCACCCGAGTGTGAGCCTCTCCAGTGAGGGAAACCAGCAGGTACTGGGCCGTGGCTTCGCCAGGTGGAGGGACACCCCGCGGAGGTCGATGGAGGTGGCGCGGCCGAAGCGGGGCAGGCTCACGCCTAAACCGTCGAGCTGGATCTTCGGCTGGAGGTCCAAGAGCAGTTCCACGGGCGAGAGCGCGGCGGCGTGGCGGAGCAGCAAAGAGACGCTGCAGGCGCCGACCCTGGTGTCTTGCAATGGGACTCTGATGTCGAGGACGTGCACCCAGGGACGGTCGGCGCGTGCGAGCGCCGCCTTGAGCGAGCGGAACGGGACGTCGTGGAGGGTGACGGTGGCCTTGGGGAGGCGGGTCCAGAGGCCGCGCCACCGCCGGGTGCGCGCGGCGGCGCGGGCGGAGCCGAGGCGTCGGAGGACCTCGAGAAGCAAATCCTCCGGGAGGGAGGGCGCTGATGAAGTCAGCTGAACCTGGCACCTCCATGAAAGAAAACCCCAATGCGATGCACCCGTGCGGCGACTGAATTTAAGTAGACAATGCAATAGAGAGAGAGGGGAAAGGTCAAGCGGAAGCGGGATATTTCTTTCTTCTTTGACATGGGGAAGCGGAAGCGAGCGGGAGATGTGAAACGACGACGGCCGGTGGGTGGTTGGTATGGGCAATTAAACCGGCCCGCCAATCGAGGCGTTGGAGTTTTTTTTAATTGAAGCTCGCTATAAAGATTTTAAGTATTGTTTATTATAAATCATGTTCTTACTAAATCATGATTGTTCAACTTCATTGTCATATTTTCTTTTAGTGATATTAGAATTATACATGTTGATCTTAAATTTAGGGCAGTGGTAGGCGCTGGTCGATCGGTCGAAAATTTCGGCCGGTCAACCCGCAACCGTTAGATGAGGTCGCCCATGTCGTTGATTTCGCCAAATTCGGTACGGAAAAAATCACGTTGACGGATGCATCTCTTCATAGTGCTCCGACAACCCCTTGTTTCCTTCATTCATTGCCGATTCCCTTCGTTGCCTGTCGCCGGAGCCGTTTGCTGGAGCTCGCTGGTTCTCACAAGGCTCTCCATGGTTGCAACTTAAACACATGCGAGTTCCAGCATGGACATCATGGTTGTAGCATCTCGGCGTCCTTGTCTCTGGCCCGTTGTCGTCATCGACTTGCACCACCATGTTCAGCAAAAAAGAAACTAAAGCAACAAAGTTTCCAGTACTCGATTGAAGCAAAAATATTTGTCGGTTCCAGCAAAAAATAATAGTGGTTCCAACAAAAAATCTAAAAGAAACAAACTTAGTTGAAGCAAAAAAAAACGATTCCAGCAAATATCATGGTAGCAAACTTTAAATGAAAAAAAACCTGGTTGCAGCAAAACTAAATGGTGGTTCCAGCCAAAAAAAAACGTTGGTAGAAAATTTTAAATTACTTCCAACAAAATAGAAATAGCATGTTTTACCATCGTCTCGCCGAGGGCTTGAAGCAAAAACATAGGTAGGTTCCAGCAAAATCAAGTTATTGTTCCAGCAAAACATTTATGCAGCAAAAAAAATCTCGCGGTCGCCGGTGCCGCACCGGCGATGCGTTTTAGCAAAAAAAATTAAACTGCCGATGTCGTGAAATTAATGCTATCGACAGACTAAAAATCTGAAACCAAACAATCAAAAAGCTAGAAGAGGGTGAGGGAAGGAGGCGGCGGCCATGGCGGTGAGCTCCAACAACTTGGGTAATGATGATCCCAGTCTCCATCGCCGGGGGGAAGGGGAGGAGGAGACAACCA